>JAQMRL010000004.1:47210900-48600900 GCA_035578175.1 Catonia carolina
GGATGTAACATTCTGTTGAAGGCCCTTCTTCTGTCAAGTACGTCTGTCCTGAAACTCTAACGACTACATATTTAGTCTTCTCAAAAAAAAACCTGGAAAACCAGGTTAATATCTGGTTCCCACTTAAAAATTCTTCGGTCAACTTTCAAGTCATATATATATTCCATGGCCTGTTCCCTTCAGCCAACATCACTTGATCATCACCAAACAAAGGATTATAGATATTTACATCACCAATTTGAACATCTATCCTAGCACACCTTTTAGTTTGGCTTACAATAATTTCTGGACTCCAGTCCCAGACATTTTTTTAAAAGAAATGTTTTTTAGTAAATGACATACAAAATAATTTTTGTTTATTTGATAATTATATTTTCTACTGAAACAAATCGGTTTACAATTAATTTCTAAGTAATTATTTTCTAAATTATTATTTTTAGTATAATAATTTTAATTAAAGAATAATAAAACTAAGAATAATTGGCTACGGGAAATAGAGGAAGTCATTGGCAGCTATATAACGGAAGGAAAGGTTTTAACAGGGAGGAAACATTACTCTTATAAACAAAAAAAATTAAAAATCAAAACTCCAACATAAAGAAAGTACAACATAACAGAGGATCAGAGATTCCAGAGATCTAAAAGAATAAAAGAATATTAACCAAAGAATAAAATTTCCCAGAAACAGTCTTCCCATCCTTGACTAGATTTGCTCCAATGAGGGGTCTAAAATAAAAAAATTAACTAAAAGTAGACAAAAACATCCAAACATATACTGAGAACTGAGTCCTGCGATTACATCTGTACCATCGGGTTTCTTTTTCTTGCCCTGAGTTGAACGAGTGTGATATTACTCAGATGATACACTTTATCAGTTTTAATTTGTTCGTAAAAGTTCACACAAGACATCTTTGAATTAAATTTTAACGGTCTAGTATCAGTGGTGCATACAATGTTATCAACCTAAATCAAAAAGTCAAAACAGAACAAAATTTCCCGGCTGCCAGTCCTTTCGACAGATATCCGAAAATCCCGGACATTCGTTAATCCCGGACACATGCCTAAATACCGGAATGTCCGGAGTAATCCAGGTATGGTAAAACTACTTATAGTCCAGTTCTTGAAAACAAAATTTTTTAATATTTACCTTAGAAAAACTGATGACAATGGATAAGTAAATGATAAAAGAATAAATAATTTATTTCAACTTAAAGTAAATCGTGACCTTTTAAACAGTTTGTTCTTCGCCACACAAAAAGTGTCGTCAACCTTCACAAGCGAACATTCGTAACGCGTGTGCTTGTCAAATAAACCGATTTGTAGAAAATATATTTCAATTAATCTTAAATTTAATTTGTTCTACGCAGATATATTATAATATTTTTCTTGTTTTTTAATGTAAAACAATAAAAATTTGGTAAGAAAAGTAAAGATACTTCAGTTCTTATAAAAAAATGCAGCAAGTACATCTAAATTTTAATCAATTATAAGAATTATATGGTCTGATTAATGGAACACAAGAATTTTTTAAATTGAAAATACATTTAGTAATTTTCCAAAGAATATAAATACTGTAATAAAAATATTTATTATAAATAATAAAAGTAATTAAGATAAAACTCTGAATTAACAATAGTACGAATTTAAAGAAACAAAGAAATTAATAAAATAATAACCAAATCCATATACAAATTAAATTCCAAAGATAAAATAGCCTAATGTTCACAAGAATTATTATCTAAATTCTTTGTAAATGAACTGTGAAATAAGAATATATAATATTTATTACATAACTTATTTATTTATCAATAAAGTAATTTGTTAAAATAATATAAATAGATAAAAAAGCAATAAATATTTTTCTGACTGTTAATCAAATTATTACATAAACGCTATAAATTATATTTGAACAAAAAAAATACAGCTGTTAAAGATAATCATAACGAGGTCTACTCATTTTTTTCAAAAACTTGTTTAAACAAATTTCATAAAATTCCGCACTGTTGTTTGTTTAGTAGATTTATCAAAGTACAGGTATAACCACAAAGTCAAGGATTTTGTAGTTTAAGTAGTCAAATTAGTTCAATGTGCCCGTACATTTTAGTTTTAATTCCATTTTCTTTATAGACTAGGAAAAAATAACGATTTAGGGGTGAAAAAATTACACGAATATATTACTACTTCCAGTTGAACGATTTTGGTGAAAATGTTCGTGTCAGGTAGCTACCCCAGCGGTATTTGCTGAAGTTCCAATTTTCAACTACGTACAATACGAGGTGTAGCTATTAAATAACGAGACTGACACTGCTGCGGCTCAAAGAGGCATGCATTAACCGCCATTAATCAACAGCTGTTTAGTGTGAACCTTTCTCTTTAGTATGCAGCTATAGTTCAGCCTCTCTTAGTTTGCTCCTAATGTAAACAAATAATGACGTCACTGAGCATGCGCAATATATCAAAATGTGTACACGCTGATTAAAAAGTAACAACAAAATACTTTCAAAAGTATTTAAATACAAAATACTTTTAAAAGTATTTTTATAAATGAAATTGTTAGGCCTACATCATATCATGACTGATGTTTGTAGTACTTTCAGTACTTATAATTTAAAATACCGTTTTTACTCGTGTATAGCGCGCACTCGTGTATAACGCGCACCCGTAATTAATTATAATATTTTAGGTAAAAATATTTCATACCTGAAAAAATAAATAAGTTGACGTTTTTCACTTGAAAAAATTATTTATTGAACTATCAAAAAACAATCAATTTGAAACAACTTACATTACAGTTTAAGTATTTAATTTCAATGCAATTTTTTACTCATGATTGCTTTCCGAAGATGACGAAATTTCTTCGTTCCCGGGTACATCTTCACTGTCACTGTTATCCCAGAGTGCGCAGTCCTCCGTACCGTCCAGGCTGTTAGATATTCCACACCTCTTGAAGCTCTTCACGACTGTTTCATATTTCACTGCATTCCAGGCTTTTAGAATCCACTCCAGTATAAGTGACAGTGGTGGTCTTTTCAGTTTTCCAGATGGTGTAAACAAGTGTTCACCATCGCAAATCCACTGGGTGTAAAGTTTTCTAAAACTGCCTTTGAAAGGTTTATTAACTGATACGTCTAAAGGTTTAAGTACGGATGTTCATCCTCCTGGAATTACTGCCAAAACAATTTTCATACCTTTTAGCTTTTCCTTAACGGTTTCAGTTAAATGCGCTTTGAAACTATCCAGGACTAATAAATTTTTTTGCTTTAACAAAGCACCTGGCCTTCGATTCCACACTGTTTCGATCCAGTCTAAAACCAACTTTTCCTCCATCCATCCTTTCTCTTGGGCACGAACAATAACACCGTGCGGAAGCTTTTCTTTCGGCAGAGCAACTACTACATACGGAGGCAACTTGTGTCCATCAGCGGTAATTGCAAGCATTACCGTGCAACGTTGTTTCTCGTATCCTGTTGTTCTGATCGGTACAGATTTGGCTCCCTTGGGTTCAACTGTAGGAGCCATCGGCATATCCCAAAATACAGGACACTGGTCAGCGTTCCCAAATTGAGACAAATCGAAATTATCCTTAGCCCTCACTTGTAAGATAAATCGATGAAACACAATGACTTTATTTTCATATTCTTCAGGTAAACGTTGAGCTAAAGTGGTTCGGCTTCGAATCGAAAGACCGTGTCTGCGAAGAAACCTAACACACCAACCACGGCTTGTACCAAATTTTGTATTTTCGATGTTAACACGTTCAGCAATTCGCCTTGCTTGAATTTGTATCATTTCTGTAGTCACAGAAAAAGCTCCGCTTCTTTTTTCTTGTATATACTCGACTAGCTGGGTTTCTACGTCTGAATGCATTATTTTCTTACCACGAAAAGACCGCCGATCACGAGTTGTAACTCTTAATTTTGCTTTTTGTTTTTTTCCACTCCCGGACATTTGTTTCTGGTACATCAAATTCACGCGTTGCGGCCCGATTGCCATTTTCTTCTGCGTGTTTTATTACTATCAGTTTAAATTTTGTCGTATAGGAAGAACGGGATGTCTCTTCACTCATCGTAAACAAAAACTAAATACTGAAATCAGTAAAAAGCTACGTTGGTACTGATCAAGCCGACTAGCAATTACGAACTAAACCCAAGTAAGGTAGTGTAACGCAGAAACACCCGAATGGATGGGGATTTCCAGGAACGACTATCTATAATAGGTATCTGCTCACACATGAAAATATTTTTGAATTTTTTCTAGTGGAAATGAATCGCCAGTGAATAGCAGGAAACGAACAGGCAGATAATGATGCCAAACGTGCCATAAAAAACATACATATTACTGTTTTTGCTTATATACTATTTTTTGCTAATAGTTAGTAGTATATATAGATAGTAAATAGATAGTAGTTTGCTAATAGTTTTTTACTAATAGTTTTTGCTATATTACTGTTTTATCTTAAAATAAAATTTTTATTTTAGATGATAAAGCAAAAACGACTATCAATACGCCTTTATCTATTTTTTAATTAAAAATAATTATCTGTATTTTTTAATTTAAACGGTTTTTGTTTTAATTAGGCGTATTCGTGTATAACGCGCACCCCCATTTTTGGGGAGAAATTCTTGGGAAAAAAGTGCGCGTTATACACGCGAATATACGGTATAGTTAACTTAATAGGAATACGACATCCGTAAAGTCGCAGACTCTAGCGTGCACCCTGTAGTAGGTGGCTTTTGTTTGTTGACAGTTGGAGCAAACTAAGAACGGCTGAACTGTACGT
The DNA here is from genome assembly GCA_035578175.1 of Catonia carolina. Lineage (NCBI taxonomy): Eukaryota > Metazoa > Arthropoda > Insecta > Hemiptera > Achilidae > Catonia > Catonia carolina. The sequence continues at coordinate 47,215,681 of JAQMRL010000004.1, forward strand.
ACAATACGAGGTGTGGCTATTAAATAACGAGACTGACGCTGCTGCGGATAAAGAGGCATGCATCAACCGCCATTAATCAACAGCTGTTTAGTGTGAACCTTTCTCTTTAGTATGCAGCTAGTCTCGCTTCTGTAAACAACGCCGTTTAGTCAGAGCCCACGTTCGCGTTATTGTTGTTTTTTTGTTTTGCCAGATAAAATGGTTATTGTAATAGTAGAGCAATGAATTATTGTGAAATTTCACTTTAAACTTGGAAAAACTGCTACTGAAACTTATCATTTACTGAAAGAAGTGTATGGCAGTGAATTTTTTATCGCGGGCACGTGTTTTTGAAAGGTATAAGCGTTTTAAAGATGGCAGAGAAGACGTTGAAGCTGATTCGCGGCCAGGTCGCCCTTCAACGGCAAAAAAAGTTGAAAATGTCGAAAAAGTCGGTAATTTGATTCGGTCTAACTGTCGATTAAGTATTCGCGCAATTGGTGAAACTGTAGGTATTGATAAAGAATGTGTACGGCAAATTTTACATGAAATATTAACATGCGAAAAGTGTGCGCTAAAATGGAGCTTAAAATCCTAACGTTTGAACAAAAAGAAGCTCGCAAAAATATTTATACTGACATTTTGTACGCGACTGAAAATGACCCAAATTTTTTCAAAACGATAATAACATGTGATAAAACGTGGTTTTTTATTTATGATCCGGAAACGAAGCGCCAATCCATGCACTGGAAGAGCCGAACTTCACCGAGAGTCAAAAAAGCTCGAATGAGCAAGTCAAAATTAAAAGAACTGGCAATGAGTAGCGCTACAAGCAGCCTAGTGGCGGGAATTTGTACTGCACAAGCTCCGCCCACAGCAGAGCTATTCCGGATACTTTTGGGTACCCCTCGTATTTTAAGCATTTTTCTCTACAGAGCTTAGTTTGGAGGCAATTACTGGTTTTTCGTATTTTTAAGTTCAACACAGATTGATTTTCAATTTGTATTATTCACATATGATTAAAATTAGGTTATGTTTTTTCATTTTACATTGTTTACTCATTATTAAATATATATATATATATATATATTTTTTGTTTAACGTCCGACTGTTTTGCAAATTGCTGCTAATGCAGACGGTGAAGGATGAAATGAATTTTTCGTAACGTATGAAAAAATGCCATGCCCGAGTGGGATTCGAACCCAAGACCGCGTGATGAGAGGCGGTCTATTTATTATTAAATATAGGTTATATTGGTCATTACATACATTGGCAAGAGAAAGTCGTGTGAGTGTTTCACACCAGATTTTTTTTAAGTTTTTTTTTTTAGATGGGGCTCCCCTTAAGAATCAATAAAACAAAGAAAAAAACCAATAAAACAAATCGGATAATTATGATAATTATATGTAACCACCAATTTGAAGGACATAGAGTATGTCATCAAATATTCAAGTTACAAGGTTGATGTATAAATAAATAAAATTAAAACTGAATCATAATTGCAAAATTTTATCATTGGGTATTTTTAATGAAGGATAAATCTATTGTTTAAACATATTTATTTTTAAAGTTAAACATTTCCTATCGCATCAAACTTGTACAGTACGATTAAATTATGAAAATTATATTCTACTTACTAACAATATCTGTAAAAGAATATTTACCACAAATTTTCCAGCTAAACTAAAGATATTGAAACAAAGAGATAATGTATAGATCAGATTGTTAATTGTAAAAATTATGTATTGTATGGGATGGATTGTGTTGAACAAGGATAATGAACTACAATAAATGAGATGTTGTAATAGGAGTGCTAGGAAATCGAAACTAGTATAACCGTTTTTTTTTTAATTTTGATTCCTTCTACTATGTTCTAGAATACCGGAAAATTGTTAGAAAGATTTTGATTGTTAGGAAGATTATTAGATCGCAAATATAAAAACGGTTAGTCCCTTTATAGTTAGTCAGTTGTGATTTGAATTGTGAATGGAAGTGTGTTGGGCCGTTCGAAATGCGTCATTACAGGACCGTTCTGAGTTACGTTGATAGTGCGCGGTGTACGCGTGGTAGCAAGTGGTTTTGAGTGTGTAATCATTTTCGTTCAGCTATATAATGTTCAGTTGAATAAGAACAGTAATCTATTGTTAGTCAAGTTGGTTTAAGTTCACCTCAAGTCAAGTATTGTTAGTCAAATTGGTTAAGATAACTCTGACTAGTGTCTTTTTTACCTCCTACTCTTCTGTTTTTAAATGCTTTAGTCTTTTTTAATTGGTTGACAATGTTATAAAAAAACACAACTACAGTATTCAGATGAACTAAAGTCCCCTAGCCGTGGGAGTGAGAGAATGCATAATTCTGTCACTCGCACAAGCCATACGCACCGTTCCAATAACATTGTATAATTTCACTCATTGTTGTGAGCAAGCGTTTATGCACGCAGTAAACTACCTAACAAGCAAGAGAACAACTGTAATATGTTTTCAGATTTGGATTATAACACTAAATACCTTTGAGTGCATGCGTAGTTATGCCACATTTCTCCCTCTCACTCGCTCAGCTATGGGACATTAGTTCGTCTGATACCTTCACTTTTTGTAGCCCTGGAACTAGCAGATCGAGTTCGAATAATTTAACACTCCACCTGCCTGTAATGGGCAAAAGAATACAATATACATACAAAAAAGAAATATATATACACACATAGAAACTAAAATACGAGTATTTAAGTAATTTAATTTCAAAAATTAGTGATATCTTACATCTAAAAATCCATGAATGGAGATCAAAAGTCCACGATTTTAAAAAGTTACAAATATTCTTAAATACAATTAACACAAAGTAACTAATTTCGCTTATATAACGCTTAGCCTATATTTACCAACAAAAAAAGTTTAAAGTTTAAATTTTTTGCTGATAAATACTACCGAAATAAAGTGGAATTTAATTGCATTTAGAACGATTATAATTTTCTAATGACATTTATAAAGATAACGAATACAATTTATTAAAAAATAATTTGCATTACATAAAAAAAAATTGAACCGATTAAAAACGCAAAAGATATTTGAAAATATTTTGCATCATTTAAGACTGAATGACCTCTAAAATGCATAAAAATCAACAATTATCTTTAAACTGATATAAGGAACTATTGCCAAAAATATGGTCATAAAATTGTAATTAGTATTGTTAACGGTTGATAATCGATTTTTAAAGTCACTCTTCTTTATAATAGACATGAAACAATATAATTAAAAATTATATTAAAACTCTACATGCTACTGACTGAATTGATTTTTAAAAAATCTGGTGTGAAACACTCACACAACTTTCTCTTGCCAATGCAAATAATTAACAATAAACCTAACATTAGTAATAAAACATTAGAAATAAACAAAAAACTAACCTCAAAAATATAACCTTATTTTAATCATGAATGAAAGACGCAAAATGAAAATCGAACTCAGTTTGGCTTAAAAATACAGAAAATCACTCTTTCACGCTAAACTAGGCTCTGTAGTGAAAAATGCTTTTAAGTAAAAGTTGTAGATCTTTTTATTCCTATAAAATTTATTATATACACTTTTGTCGTAAAATGCATTCTAAGGCCGAAATCTTTAAAAAATCGATTTTTCACACGTTTTCGTGAGAAAAAATCAGAAAATCGCTAGTTACTGCTAAACTAAGCGTTATACAAAAAAATGTTTGAAATAAAAGTTGTAGAATTTTAATTTCTCTACAACTTTTATTATATAAATTTTTGCGCTAAATTACATATTAAAGCCGTAATCTTAAAAAAACTATGTTTTTACGTGAAAACAGCCTCACCCAGAATTTCAGCAAACATAACGCCTACCCTATCTTGTAGAGAATAAAAAATTGAGTAAGCAAGGCGATTTAAAAAAAAATCGTAGAACCAGTTTTGGAGAAAATCGCAAAAAAGTGAAAAATTACACGAATAAACTACTACTTCCGTTTGACCGATTTTGATGAAAATGTTCGTGTCGGGTCCGGTAGTGGTATGTAACTTAAGTTTCAAGTTCGTACGATGTTCAATTCTTGAGATATTCTGTTCACACACACACAGACACATACACGCAGACCAATCGCTAAAAACATGTTTTTTGGGTTCAGGGGGTCTGAAAACATATAGATCCGGTGAAAACTCGATTTCAAAAAATCGACATGAAAACAATACTTTCCTTCCTATATATTCATATAGGCAAGAGAAAGTAAAAATCATCATCAGAGTTTTATGATAAACCGCACAAACTTCTCCCAACCTTCAATCAGTCCAACCGATTTTGATGCTGTATTTATAAAAAATTATAATATAATGTGCTCACCAATGCCAAACGAATCTACACTTGTAAATTCGTCCGATGCGGTTGTTTATAGAAAATAATTAATCAGACAGGTGGAGTGTCAAATTATTTACACTCAATCTGTTATTGCAGGGCTAAAATAAATAGTTCTGTTTCTTATCACATGGTCAGCCAATTAAATGACTGAATCATTTAAGAACAGAAGAGGTAGAGGTGTAAAAGACACTAATCAGATTTATCTCGTCTGAAAGTAATGGATTTCATTATACAGCCAGACCCTGTGGTGAATGAAGTGAAAGTGTCATTTGCAGAGTGGAAATATTTGCTTTTCAGAGGGCCCGGCATGCTGATAAGCATACTTTTCCATTCCGTGAGGAAGGCAATGGTAAACCACCTCACTCCTCGATTTATTTAGTAAAACCTCTACAGGTTCAAACCAGCCTTTTGGCTGATGACCTAAACAACAACAATTTAGAGTCAAAACAACTTTAGATGAAATTACTTTGTAAAAAAATTACTTTTAATGTAGAGAAAATGACTATGTGTAACACGGAGCGAAAGTAAAGGTAAACAAGCAGATTTAAACTTTAAACGCTATACAAAGTTTATAAAGAAACTCGCGAACCACCATAACCCATTGAACCTGGCTACGCAGACTCTCCCAAACAATCCAATAAGACGACTACAATAAGCACCTTTCGATGGAGTCGGGATCTCATCAATTAACGTAGTATTGTAATTGACTATCCATTGCAGTGATCTAAATGCTGCACTTATACATTCACGTCGGAGTTCTATCACTGGATTGTGTCTCCACTCATGATTTTTATCATGTTAATTTTTTCATATTTTGTGTTATCACATTCACTGATTGGATACAGATTGTGAATTTCTTAAATAAAGAAAAAACAAAAATCTGGTGTGAAACACTTACACAACTTTCTCTTGACAATGGAAATAATGACCAATATAACCTAACATTAGTAATAAAACATTAGAAATAAACATAATCTAATTTTAATCATGAGTAAAAGACGCAAAATGAAAATCAACCTCAGTTTTGCTTAAAAATACGGAAAATCTCTCTTCACACTAAACTAGGCTCTGTAGAGAAAAATGCTTTAATTAAAGTTGAAGATCTTTTAATTTCCTATAAATGTAATAACATCCACTTTTGTCGTAAAATGCATACTAAGGCAGAAATCTTTAAAAAATCGATTTTTCACACGTTTTCGTGAGAAAAAAACGGAAAACCGCTAATTACCGCTAAACTAAACATTATAATATTAAATAATTAAATAATACAAAATAATATTTGAAATAAAAGTTGGATTTTAAATTCTCTACAACTTTTACTATATACATTTTTGCGCTAAAATGCATATTAAAGCCGTAATCTTAAAAAAAACAATTTCTTTACGTGAAAACAGCCTCACCAAGAATTTCAGCAAACATGGCGCCTACCCTATCTTGTAGAGCGTAAAAAATTAGTAAACCAGGCGATTTTTAAAAAAATCGTTGGACCAGTTTTTGAGAAAATAGCAAAAAAGTGAAAAATTTCACGAATAAACTACTACTTCCGGTTGACCGATTTTGATGAAAATGTTCGTGTCGGGTCCAGTAGTGGTATGTAACATAAGTTTCAAGTTTCAGTTTGTACGATGTTCCGTTCTTGAGATATTCTGTTCACACGCACGCGCGCGCGCGCGCGCGCGCACACACACACACACAACAACAACAACAACAACAACAATTGGTAAAAACATGTTTTTTGAGTTCAGGGGGTCTGAAAACGTGTAGATCCGGTGAAAACTCGATTTCGAAAAATCGACATGAAAACAATACTTTCCTTCCTATATATTTATATAGGCAAAAGAAAGTAAATTACAACTTTGGAATCTTATGTAAAATAAATTTAAAATTAAATATTAAATAAATTTTGAACAAATAATTCTGTTTATTACTTTTAATTAATTAATGTTTAATTAAAAATTTAAATATTGTGGGTTTCGACTAGTTAAATTTAAATTTAAAAAAATTATATAAATTAAATATTTGTCAGCGCTATTAAAATATAAAAACCAACTGATTAAATAAATAATTGTAAACTAACACAACAGCTTGTTGTGAACGGTCTTGGGTTTGAATCCCATTCAGGCACGGCATATTTTCATACGTTACAAAAAATCATTTCATCCTTCACCGTCTGCATTAGCAGTAATTGCAGAACAGTCCGACGTTTAACAAAAAAAAAAACACAACAGTTGATTGCTACAACAGGGTAATCACAGAGGTGAACCCTAAAAGAAAAATATTTTTATTTAGAAAATGAAACGGATTTTTTAAACTAGAACAAAGCTCTCCACGAATTTTACTTCAGGAATACCACTTTTAAATGCCCTGAAAAAGCTAAAAGCACCCAAAAATGACACAAATGAGAGAAGTAAATTGTAATTGTTTTTGAGAAAATTAAAACTGGTCTAAAGTTCTCTTAATTTGGAGATTACGTAGCTAATTCCTTATTCAAAAAACTTCCTATACCCCAACGAACTAGAGACTGCAGATGAGATGTAGCCAATAACAACCAAGGTCGGGTGTGAGGTTGCCCCTTCGCTAAGTCACACTCTGTTTTACCGAACTCCAGCTGATTTTTTAGGCTGCCATGCACAACGGGACCACAACGTGTCAACACAGGATACGATTAACGAAAGTCAATTGGCTCTATGCTGTGATCTAAGTCACTATGCTCCGGCTTCATCTGCAGTCTCTAGTTCGTTAAACTAAGTTTAATACAAAACTTTTGTTTTTACACAGACACTTGCACGCATATATTTATATATTGACATGTAAAAATAGGACGAATGAACATCTTATTTAGTTTTGTAAAACGAAAAAGAAAGCTTAGAATAATAGCGGCTACATAACAATAATTTTACTATTTACGTCGGAATCATAAAGTGGAGTTTTTTTGAACAGAAAAGACTTACAGGTAAAATACAGTATACGTTAATAAAATAAAAATCAATTAAATTTTTTACATTGGTTTTATCATCTGAACAATTGAAGGGCTTTGTCAAGGTTAACGATTTGAATATGCAAATTGTTTTTGCTTAATTATGTAGAGCATAATACAGTATCATAATGTACTAATATTATTAATTAAAGGTAAGTGTCTGCAAGTGTTACCGTAATTAATTATACGACACCAGTGCAGCAATTCACCGATAAGTAGTAATATTACTGGTACAAATATATACGACTAGCAATCTTGGCTCACTCCGCTTCGCTTTTTTTTTAATCTTATTATGAACATATATTATGAGCAAAATCCCGGCCGCATTGACGTAGTTGGTAACGTGACAACTCTCATCATGCGGTCTTGGGTTCGAATCCCATTCAGGCACGGCATATTTTCATACGTTACAAAAATCATTTCATCCTTCACAGTTTGCATTAGCAGTAATTGCAGAACAGTCAGAAGTTAAACCAAAAAAGAGCAAAATCCACTTACTCATAATGAAACTTAATGTGTTAATGGTTTTTTATGGTTAAGGGGACACGAAGTCCTTTACTTCACCATACTTACTTAAGGAACATTTTCTCAGCTTGTACTGCTCAGAACATTATGAATTTTTTTCTTACAACATTATTGTGCTTTTATATACATTTTGAATACACAGTTTTGTAATATTTTGATTTTTAACAAGGATTTTTAAAAAATTAAATTCGCCTCACCTTTAGACCTTGAAATTTTGAAACATTTATATAGTAAAATAAAATAGTTAGTTAGTAATAAAATAATATAGTAAAATAAAATAATTTAGAAAACATTTTCTAGACTTACTATTCGTAGAAATGAAGTGAAGGAACATTTTGAGGCAGGAATAAAAATTCAAGGAGAAATAATAACAATGCTCAGATTCGTCGATAATATAGTAGTAGCCTACTAGCCGAGACTAAGAAAGAACTAGAGGATATCTTAAATGGAATGGATGAGATCATGAGAAAGGATTACTTCATGAAAATTAATAAGAACAAAACGAAAGTGTTGTGCAGCAGCAAGAGAGTTTAGAAGAGATGGGAAATTTAAAAGTAGGCAACGAAATTCTTGGGAAGGTTGTTGTCTCGTAAAAAAAATGGTTCTTTTAATATTGCGGCTTTAATATGCATTTTAGCGTAAAAATGTAAAATCAAAGTTGTAGGGAATTTAAAATCCTACATTTATTTCAACCATTTTTTTTTTGTAAAACGCTTAGTTTAGTGGTAATTAGCGATTTTCTGTTTTATTTCTCACGAAAACGTGTAAAAAATAATTTTTTTTAAGATTTCAGCCTTAGTATGCATTTTACGACAAAGTAGTATATAAAATCAAATTTATAGGAAATTAAAAGGTCTACAATTTAGAGGATTAGTCTCTACAGAGTTTAGGGTGAAAGAGTGATTTTCCGTATTTTTAAGCCAAACAGGTTGATTTTTCATTTTGCATCATTCACTCATGTTTAAAATAAGGATAACAATAAATTTGCTTTGCTTTCACGACGCTACGAACATAATAAACTTACTAAAATTTTTCTAAAATCGTATTGACTCTCTTTTATTGTAATTTTTTACTGCATCAACTGCAAACTAAATATAAAAATTATTATAATTGAAAAGTTATTTTATATAGTTCAGAAAATTATCTTTAAAAATTGTAAGGAGGTTATGTAATTAAATCACAATAAATCTTCATCTAATAAAAGTTATTATACGATGTTAAGAGATTTTGAAGAAGAAAAAGAGGATTAAAATGTTATTACTGTACTTTAATTAATATAAAATTTAATCAAATTGAAGCCACGGGGTTGTGGCTTTAGTCACTAATACCACCACCTTCTATTTACTGATGTAACTTATTTTTTTCGGACGTTAGTTAGTTCTTTGAAATCTTTTTAAAAGTCTGAACAGTTTAGGATTACTTACATAATATCTAGGGCTACTTATTAATTTTTACCTTTTACTTCTTCTTCTTCTTCCAACCTAGGATTAGTTTGTGTTCCGAACTTACAAACTATATCATCTATCTCCATCTTCTCCTAGGTCTACCGACTTCCTTTTACCTTCTGGAGCATACCAGTGTGCCTGCTTAGGTATCCTGTGATCTGACACCCTTGCCATGTGCTGTCTCCAACTTTGGCTATAATACTTTATCTTTTCGTTCAAGTTGTAAATACCTTTTATACCTTTTTTTTTAAAGGTAAATACCGCAATTTAAAAAAGGTAAAGGTAATTTTCAAGATGTAAATACCGTTTTTTTACCTTTTGTACGAGACTAAATACTTTTATTTTAAGGCTAAATTTCATTTTTAAAAAAAATACCTATTAAACAAAACTAAATTTTTTCAACTGCCGTAATTCGTCCGATGTAGATGTATGGAGCTTCGATCCATAGTTCGGCGAAAAAATCAAACGTAAACTGATACAAACTTTTTAAAACAAATTTCTACGTTAAATAATACTTGAAAACAATATAAAAAAAAAGTTGATAGATTGACAAGTATCTCGGGGAGATATTAGTGCAGAAGTCCAGCGAAAAAGAAGCGAACAAAAGCAGAAAAGGAAAGATGGCTGCTGATTTTCGAAGAACTCAACATTAACACATGCATTAGAATGCATTTTCAACACATGCATTTTCAAGACAAGCCAAGATATACATTAAAGTCAATTTCGGTTATTGGAATAGGGCGTTTTGTCGGAGTGAATTATTCCATTAACCGAAACAACGCAATGCAGGGTGGCCCAAGCATAATTCATTTGTTAACTTTTCTTTTTTAAAGTAAAGAGAACTATCTGAAGCAGCACAATAAGAGCAAACAGTTTCAACACAAATGTAAATACAACCCGATTCATAGTTCGCAAGCACTGATGGAAGAACGTCAGCTATCCAAGAATTTGCATTTCTCTTGACGCATCGGCAGCCTCTTCGTGTGTTTTTTTAAACAAATTTGGTTTCTGGACTTCCAACTTGATAACCATCCACTCGTAGTTTTAAAATCTTCAATTTTGAATTTTTTTGCTATTTCGTTAGTTTTTTTCAAGTACAAGTCCACTGATAGACACATGACACTTGAGTTTGTCTTGAAACCATTTTAGTAGTGTTTCGTCAACTGCAGACACTTTCCCGCAGCTTTTCTTTTGCGGTGGTATTGCCTCTCCACTCGTCCATCACGACTTCTTGTCTCTTCAAAAGCTTACTGACTTCCAAGAATATTCCATAAAGCGAATTTATAATTTATTCATATTCCTATAACCGGAAATTTTCATATGCAAATTATAATGCAATGGTTTTGGACCCAAAGCATTTATTCCAATAACCAAAATATTCCTTAAAGCGATATTCCAATAAACAAAATTGACTGTACTGTGATAAAATCTGCGCGAGAAAGTGGTTAAGATGGTTGGTCAAAGAGAAGCAGAGAAATTTCAAGTGGGAGATCCTCAGCAAAAAAATGGATCTGAAGATGGTAGACGGATAGTACAGGTTATGATACGAGAAGAACTTTACAAGAAAAACGAACGGTTATCAGAAAACGAAAACCTCTACGGACACCTGTATAGAATGGACGACGAACAGTTAACACGAGAAATTTTTAAAACATTAAACAATAATACATCTAAAATGTCAGATAAATGGTTTAATGACGTCAAAAAGGATGAAATGAAGAGAGAAAATTTTGATGAAATGAACCAAATATGAATTACTGATAACTGACTTCAATGGCTTCGATGAAGAACAAAAGCAGAACGCCAAATCTACGGAAGAAAGGAGAAAAGCCTAATAGTGAAAGAAAGTTGGCTTCAAAAAAACTTCTAAAAATGTCTTAAGTCACTTAACGTGTTCTAAAATTGGACATCTAAGGGAAAAACGCATTACAACCGACATAAAAATTGTATGTTTTGTGTTCCATGTATAAAAATTTGGCCAATAACAGGCATGTGAAGTGTTAAATTATTTGCACTCGATCTGCTAGTTCCAGGGCTATTAAAAATAGTTCTGATTTTTTTCACATGGTCACCCAATTATATGAACAAAACGTTTAAGAACAGAAGTGGTAGAGGTGTAAAAGACACTACTCAGAGTTAGCTCCTCTGAGAGTAATGAAATTCATCATACAGCCAGACCCTGTGGTGAATGGAGTAAAGGTATAATTTGCAGAGTGGAAAGTATATGATTTTCAGAGGGCCGGGCATGCTGATAAGCATACTTTTCCACTCAATGAGGAAGGCAATTAATTGTAAACCACATTACTCCTGGTTTTACTAAGTGGTAAACCATCTAGAGGTTTAAACCAGCTTTTCGGCTGATGACCTAAACAACAACATATATATTGTTGATAATCGAATCCGAGACCATTTGTTTTCATGTAGAAACAAGTTATTAATAAAATAGACTTTCAGTTACATAAATAAAGGTACATAAATAAACAACGTACATATCACATGACTGCATATATAATAGGTGAGTGTAGCCTATATAAAATTTTACAAAGAACGCGGAGGACTTTTTATCATATATGCCTAGTTGAATCACAATACCACACCATAACAAAAGAGCTAATTTTCTAAATAGATACACTGACCCTTCTCAGGTAGCCGTCACAACAAAAAGCCTGTACTAACCATTTATACACTACATTTCTAACCACTTCTTGGCAATAACCCGATTTATTAACTATTATTATTTACATTAACTTTTCTTAAATCTCAGTCCTGCTAGAGAATTCTGGAAAAACACTTTCCCCTTAGATATTATCACATAATGATGAATTAAACCAAATATGAATTACTGATTATTTACTTCAAGGGCTTCCACGAGGAAAAAAAGCAGGACATTAAATGTACGGAAGAAAGGAGAAAAGCCTATAGTAAAGGAATTTTCAGAATGTTGGGTTCAAAAAAGAATTTCCAGAAATGTCTACAGTCACTTAATGAGGTCTAAAATTGTACATCTAGGGAAAAATTGACAACCGACATATAAATTATAAGTTTTTGTGCTCCATGTGTATAAATATTGTTAAGAATCGAATCCGAAACCATTTGTTTTCATGTAGAAACAAGTTATTAATAAATACAGACTTCCCTTTCAGTTAATATGAGGTGCATAAATAAACAACCTACATATCACATGACTGCATATAATAGGTTAGGGGATATAAAAATCTACAAAGGACGCAAAGGACTTTTCATCAATTAATTAAATAAGTAACAGAGTATAAAATATAAAGAGATCGTGGGAACTTTTAATAGTTCGATCAATACTGTTATAAACAACCGATATATGCACGAGGGGAACGTGATTTCCGGGTGAGTGATAGTTAATAATCCAGGATCAAGGAGGCAGAGTGGTCGAGCATTCACTTTCATGCAAAATAACAAGGCTACTTTTTACCACTACATAATGTAACAGTAAGTAATATTGAAAACGTAATGTACCAAAGCCATTACAATCGTTATTAACATCACCGTTACTAAATGATTAGTACTCAAGATTATATGTGTACTGTACTGACATAAAGAGACAAAATCACCCGGTTTAAAAGATAGTATACATCTGTTTTAACAACTATTACATGCGGAAATTGAGATGCAATTTTGCATCATTACATAAACGTTCATTACAATACAACTTCTTGTAATGCTAAACAACTTTTTGTATATTACTATCTGTTAGAAGATTATAATGGAAAACCCTTGTAACGTTAATAAATGTAATCATCATTACAGTATTACATCTGAAATCAGATAATAGAGAAGAGGAGAAAACACACCTTTTTTAGGTTCATCCAGGTGGCAGATTTAGTTTCAGGTTTGAAGGGTAGTCACTACTGGAGAGTATGAGGATATGAAACACCCCTTACGAGGAGAGCGGGGGTCCGGGGTCCTCCCCCGGGGAAAAATTTTAAAAATTCAAATCGTAAAGACACGTTTTTGCGCATTTCTGAGTCAAATTTTTTTCAATTTTTATACTGTTACAGTAGACAAAATGGACAATTTTAGAAATTTACGAAATTCAACAATCGGGAATAAATTGCTATTCCCAATTTGAAATTTAAAAGAATTTTATATCATAATGCCCTCATACAAGTAAGAAAATTTGTTGTTCAGGTCACCATCAGCCGAAAGGCTGGTTTGAACCTCTAGAGGTTTTACTAAGTAAAACAAGGAGTGAGGTGGTTTACCACTGCATTCCTCACTGAGTGAAAAAGTACGCTTATCAGCATGTCGGACCCAGCGAAAACATTTACTTTCCACCCTGCAAATGACACCTTCACTTCATTCACAACAGGGTCTGGCTGTATAATGAAATTCACTACCCTCAAATTATATAACTATACTAGTGTATTTTACACCTCTACCTCTTCTGTTCTTAAATGCTTCAGTTATATAATTGGCTGATCATGTGATAAGAAACAGAACTATGTTTTGTAACCCTGGAACTAGTAGATCGAGTGTAAATAATTTAACACTCCACCTACCTGTAATGGGAAAAAGAAAATATGAAAATAATTTATTGGTAAAGATTACAGTAATAAAAACAATTACTTTTACAAACAATTATTTGCTATGTTAGGGGCTTACTTAATAAGTTATTAAAATAATGATATGTTGAGTGTTTATTTTGCTGTGACAACTAAAATATATTTTTATTTACGAGATATAATTTTATAAAATACCTATTATTTTATTCCTTTATAAAGGTACAAAAAACTATTAAAATAAATAATTGAAAAATTTGGAGGGAGGTATGATCCCTGTGACACCCCTCTTTAAATTCGCCACTGGGCTCATCTTCTTCTCCTTCGTTTTCCTTTTCTTCTCCTTCTTCTCCCTCTTCCACTTCCTCCTCCTCCACCTCACCACCACCACCACCTCCTCCTCCTCCTCCTCCTCCTTCTTCTTCTTCTTTTCCTTCTTCTTCTTCCAACCAAGGATTAGGCCGCAGCCTGTTCCGAACTCACATACATCTATCTCCATCTTTCCCTAGATCTACCGGCATCCCTTTTACCTTCTGGATTATACCAGTGCGCCAGCTTAGGTATCCTGTAATCTGACATCCTTGCAATGTCCAGTCTCCAACTATCGCGGTAATCCTTTATCTTTTCGTTCAAGTTGTAAATACTCAATTCTGACCTTATTTCCTCATTTTTTATTTTTTCACACCCTTAGTCCTTCGCAGAAATCTCATCTCTGCCTTATGGATTCTCCGCTCTTGCTCATCTTTTCATTGATATAGTGAAGGATTTAGGGTGATACATAGGAAATTGTGAAGGATTAAGTTGTATGGTCGAGGATACCAGCTATATAGCTTCGTTGTTGTTCAGGTCAGTGCTTTTCAACCTTTCATACATTGCAACCTCCTTTTTAGGTTAAGTATTTTACCGAATCCCTCTGAATTATAATTTTTTTTAAATGTATCTACAATATTTTTAATTTTTACTTGAGAATATGATTAACTTTAGTTAAGGATCTGAGTGGATATTTAGGGGTGGTCAATCCGATTAATGATTACGCTAAACTGTACGATGCTGCGGTAAGTGGTTGTTTTCATGATAAACTGATAGAGCTATCAAGTGATCAGGCAGTGAAATTAACTTTCAAAAATCTGGTGTGAAACACTCAGACGATTTTCTCTTGCCAATGTAAATAATTAACAATATAATCTAACATTAGTAATAGAACATTAGAAATAAACAAAAAACTAACCTAAAAAATAGAACCTTATTCTAATCATGAGTGAAAGACGCAAAATGAAAATCAACCTCAGTGTGGTTTAAAAATACGGAAAATCACTCTTTCACGCTAAACTAGGCTCTGTAGAGAAAAATTCTCTAAATAAAGATTGTAGCTCTTTTAACTTCCTATAAATTTTATTATATACACTTTTGTCGTAAAATGCATGCTAAGGCTGAAATATTTTTTTAAAAATTGATTTTTTTACACGTTTTCGTGAGAAAAAACAGAAAATTGCTCATTACCGCTTAACTAAGCGTTATACAAAAAAAGTTTCGAAATAAAAGTTGTAGGATTTTAAATTCTCTTTAACTTCTGTTACATACATTTTTGCGCTAAAATGTAGCCTACATTAAAGCCGCAATCTTAAAAAAAAACAATTTTTTTACGAGAAAACTACCAGATCCCGTGAAAACTCTATTTCGAAAAATGGAAATCGACATGAAAACAATAGGTAGGCTACTTTCCTTCCTATACAACAATGCCTGTGGAACATTCTTGCCGTTCAGTTGGAAGTCTACAAACTAAAAGATTCAAACAATTCTTACAAATACTATTAAAATTATATCTATGGCTACAGCTTCTGAAGAAATCTTAACAAAAGTTAATTATTATTCTACCGTAATAAATCAAAATCAATGACAAATATTTTTATTAACTAATTACTATTTTAGCTTGCACAAAAGTTAATTATAAATCAGTTTAATTAAAATTTCAATTAACTTTTATGGTTTTATTCAACTACTTAAATAAATTAAACTTAGCTAAAACTATGATACAATTAATTTAATTTCGCCATGTGTTTCCAATTCTGCTGTTGAGGTTTGAACTTTGAAAAGTGATGCATGAAACTACTTGAGGCATTCGATCTGTGCTGCAGAAGAATATTGAATATTTCTTGGATGGAAAAATTCTGCAATGGATAAGAGGATCATAAAAAAATTGATTGTAATACTTTGGACAGGTGATGAGAGGTCAGAAATGCAACGTTTAAATTAGTAAACGAGGCGGTTTTTAAAAAAAATCGTAGGACCCGTTTTTGAGAAAACCGCAAAAAATGAAAAATTACACGAATAAACTACTACTTCCGGTTAACCGATTTTGATGAAAATGTTCGTGTCGGGTCCGGTAGTGGTGTCTTACTTTAGTTTCAAGTTTCAAGTTCGTACGATGGTCTGTTCTTGAGATAATTATTCTGTACACACACACACACACACACACACCACAGACAAATCGCTAAGAACATGTTTTTTTATGTTCAGGGAGTCTAAAAACGTGTAGATCCGGTGAAAAGTCGATTTTGAAAAATCGACATGAAAACAATACTTTCCTTCCTATACATTCATAAAATAAAGGCAAGAGAAAGTAAAAATGGACTTCCTTAAACTTATAATAATTATTTATTGACACAAACAATAATTTAAATTAATTATTTAACTTAGATTACTAACATATTACAATCGAGTTACTTAAATTAAATTAATTACAACAACGTCAAGCTTAAACTAACTTAATTTACAATAGCAATAATTTTACATTTAACGTTTACCTCTTACCTACAACTAAATACAATCTGTACACCCACGCAGACCTTTTCTTAACATGAAATATATTCACACAAATAAAACTTTGTATGACAACTTGAACAATATACCCAGTGCTAAATTCTCCGTTTATAATTACGGGTGTCGTCCGTTATTCAGACCAAGAGGTCTTTACTCCATTTTCGCTTTAGAGGTCGCAAAGTTGGGAAGTTCCTTGTAACTAGATCACGGGATAGTTGGTTTGGATGGACATCCAGTCGTTCGTAAAATTTACCATAAAAGGATGCGGTTAGTTCTTTTAATATCGGAATTTTGAAATCATCGTGGAGGATTTCATTGCTCACATAAAAAGGAGCCCCAGAAGCAAGTATTTGAATCGCAGAAAAATATTTTAATAAAAATGCATTGATGCCACAACAACGTGCTCATTAGCTTACCAAAAGAGTTTTTCCGCCATGATGAGTTGATTAGAGTGCGTTTTTTAAAACTACCAATACAATGCAAATATCTGTAATGATTACCAATGTTCTGAAAGGATATGGTACAGCATGTACCATTCTGACCAGCCCAGTCCAAAAGTTGGCAAAAAGTTACTATACTGTGGACAATTCGAACTGTCAAAACTCTTGCTCTACGTGTACACACAGTTCCGTTAAAAGTATATCCATAATCTATCTTTCAACAAGGTCTACAAATTTTAATGTATGCAAATGCCTACAACCTTATATCAATGTAAAAACATACAAATAATTACTTCATTTTAAAATATGTATTTAATTTATCCCAGTAAAAAATTAAATTATAAATTACAAGAACTAAACTGCAAAACTCACTAAACTATAGTCGACAGACGCACGCAACTAACTAAACAAATTGGTCTGAATATAATATAATAAACAGAAAATTATATATGAAATAAGTCACATCATTATGTCTGACAGATTATTAATAACAGTGAAAACAAAGCGTACGACCGTGCGTGAGTCGCACAATACAGTAGCGATTGTATACTTTTGCGACTGTACCGTCGTTTCATGGCGAGGGGCGAAGAGTAGAGTAGATGAACACCGAACCTGCTTGTGCCAATTCGAATTGTCGAAGGTATACTAACATAATTAAGTAAAAATTTGTGTGGTGACAATTTGACGTAATTACGTATGATCAAACTCCATAAGAGGTCCATGTTCACATTCACGTCTACTTCAAGCCTAAAGGAAAGCAACAAGTAGTGATTAAATTGGATAGATGTCAATAATGTTCCTCAGAAAAATAAAAAATAAACAATTAAAAATGGGACAATCTTTGCAATAAATTACACTACTTAAATTAAAAATAGAAACATCTAAATAGTCACAATTTAAGCTAAGTAACTGACAATGCCAAATGATTTCTATTGTAAATAATAAAAAGAGTAACGGAGCAGAAAGTGAAAAAAATAAATAAACAGTGAGTGGGTGAAAAGAATTCCCTTTCTTTCGCATCGTGAAAGCAAATCTAGCCTAGTCTTTCTAAACGACTTTCATCCTTGAATAACGAAAATATAAAACCATCTTATATCTGAGAATTTATGTGAGAATTATGTACGATGTAGTGTCATACAGACGACAATTTCATTAAAACAAAATATGCCAATTACAAACTTGAGCAAATTATTAAAGTTGCTGACCTAAGAATTATTACCTAGTTTTAGTTTAATCATCTAGCTGTTGAACTTGTAAAGGAATTAGTTATTACTGTCGTTTTACCCACCGGGCTTTAACTGGGTTCTGCATAAATACTTGTCATTAAATAGATGCCACAGAAATTTAGTGATCTTGAAAACTAGTTGGTTGATTCCAACCTTAATTACCCTTTTACAACAACAAATTAACCTTGCATTAATCTGTTATTATGATCCATCACCCCACCTACAAATTTATTTTTTTCATTAATTTTCTAATCTACTAACTGTATAAGAATCAAACGGTTGTTTTGAGAATTGAGGGGTACGAAAAAGAAGCTGCTGTAAGAAAAGGTGTATGATACGGATGTTCATTTTCACCACTACTTTTTAACTTGTACATAGAAGAGGTTATAAATAAAGTGAAGGAAAAATTTAACTCAGGGATAAAAATTCAATGAAAAACAATAAAATGCTGAGATTCGCCAATGATATCTTGTATTAGCCGAGACAAAGAAAGAACTAAAGGATTTCTTAAATAGAATGAATGAGATCATGAGAAAGGATTACTTCATGAAAATTAATAAGAACAAAACTAAAGTGTTGTGCTGTAACAAGAGAGGTTTAGAAGAGATGGGAAATTTAAAAGTAGGCAACGAAAACATATACGAAGTTAGGGAATCGTGTTATAAAGTGATATCAAAAGTTAGAAAAGCCTTTGAAAAGAAAAACAGCTGACTACAAATATTGATTTACAAATAGGAAAAATTTCTTAAAACACTATGTTTGGAGTGTAACATTATACGGGATTGAAACGTGGGTGAAAGGGGCTTTAAAAATAAGGATAGAAGCTTTAGAAATATGGTGTTACAACAAAATGTTAAAGTTTAGTTGGGTTGACAAAATAAATAATTTAGAGGTTCTTAGACGAGTGGATGAAAGAAGAAGTCTATGGAAACATCTTACAAAAGAAGGGATAAGCTAATGAGGGATATCTTAAGACATCCAGTTATTGTGTTCTATCAATAACAGAGGGTAATATTGAGGGAATGAATTGTAAGGGGAGGCAAAGGTTAGAATATTTAAAACAAATTACAAAAGATGTAGGGTATTGCAGGTATGTGGATATGAAACGACTTTTGCAAGATAGAACAGCTTGGAGAACTGCATCAAATACGTCGAGAGACTGATGACAAAACACAATTTCTAAATGGTACTGTACATTGAATGTTGCATTTTTTGTATTTATTATTAAAAATGGTGTAATTTAAAGGTTCAGTGCCAGGACAAAAGGCACCCAGCGGTAATTTCTACACCGGATATAAACTGTGCGATATTCATTACTCAGATAAAGAGATCTCTCCTCGATTTAGGCTTTGGACGTTGCATCGTAGGTTTCGTAGTTCCTTTAACTAGATCACGGGCTAATTGGTTTGGGTTTTTTTTAAAGATTTAATACATTATGAAATTATTTACATTCCAAGAGAAAGTCGTTTAAATGTTTAACACCAGATTTTTGTGAATTCATTGTTAGTTATTAAAAATTATAAAGATTACTTTACAAAGATGGTAATTGTATTAATTATATAAATGAATCAGATATGCCCATGCAGGATTATTATACCAACGGGCAGGTGGAGTGTTAAATGAATTGCTCTCGATCTGTTGGTTTCAGGGCTACAAAAAATAGTTCTGTTTCTTATCACATGGTCAGCCAATTATATGACTGAACTATATAAGAACAGAAGAGACAGAGGTGTAAAAGAGACACTAGTCACAGTTATCTCTTCTGAGAGTAATGAATTTCACTGTACAGCCAGACTCTGTGGTGAATGAAGTGAAGGTGTCATTTGCAGGGTGGAAAGTGGGTGCATTTCGAAGGGCCTGGCATGCTGATAAGCATAATCTTTCAACTCAGTGAGGAAGGCATGGTAAACCACCTCATTCCTCCTTTTTACTTAGTAAAACCTCTAGAGGTTCAAATTAGTCATACACATGAATCAGATCGATGTTTTATTTTGATATATTAGAATGAAAATGGAGAAGTTGAAAAATAATTTCATTTAATATTTTTAACATTAATGATGATAAAACAGAGAAGATTACAAAAGGAAGAAATTATAGGTTTTTACAGTTGACTAAAGAAAGCGTCATGATTGTAGACAAGACGATGTGAAAGGCGGGAGTTAGTCAAAGAGCATTAAATAAAATGAAGTGAAGCTCGTGTTCTAATGCCAGCAGGGCATTTTATTTGCGGAATACCGTCAATTCGGTTTTGCACGTAGGCGGTTTCGACCTTGTCCTTGCTCAGGGCGAGGATATAGAATGATGTTTAGAAAGAGGTTGGGGTAAGGTCACAAAATTAAAGGTCAATTTAAAATTTTATTTTTCAATTATCATTACCATTACGTCTTCTTCCCTTATGTAAATGCAACAAAAAAAAATTATGTACGCAAATAGAAAATATATTCATCAACATTATCATCATCATTATAGAATGTTTCTAATTATCATATTTTTCCGATTGTTTACAAATAAACAATAGGCAACAGGATAAATAACTAATTTTTTATGAAGTATTGAGAGACCTTCATGTAGTTTATTATTAGTAGTTTAAGGTTAATTAATTTTAGTTCGCAAGCACAAAAATCTATGATTATGTAAAAGTTACTTTGTTTAGAATTAATATTTTTCGTTTCTGAAGTTTAATTAATTACTTTAAGTACATAAACCATCGTATAACGGACTCTACTGGGACAGAGTCCAGTCTGTTGTACGAGGTTGTCTTTCGTAATCGGCGACAAAATAATTTTTAGTATTTTTATACGATTAGTGTATAGTAAACCCAACAGGTTAATCTAGCGATTGAGTTGTCGACAAAGTCAGTTGTTTAAACAACTGATTTTCGGAGACGAAGGTTCCAAAGTTCAAATCCTATTAAAAATAATAACTTTTATATGGCTTTAAATAATAGATGGTGATTACCAGTATAGGCCTACTTTGATATTTGAGGTTCAATTTCCCATACTCCCCTAAAAATGGTCGGCCTGATTCTGTACAAGACTACACCTCATTTACACATCATACACATAATCCTCATCTGATTAGGTCATGGGTTTGCTTATTGTTTTTAAATTGAACAGATTGCAACAAACACACGTTGTTGTTGTTTAGGTCATCAGCTAAAAGGCTGGTTTGAACCTGTAGAGGTTTTGCTAAGTAAAACAAGGAGTGAGGTGGTTTACAATTGCCTTCCTCACTGAGTGGAAAAGTACGCTTATCAGCATGCCGGGCCCTCTGAAAAGCACATATTTTCCATTCTGCAAATAACACCTTAATTTTATTCACCACAGGGTCTGGCTGTATAATGCAATTCATTACTTTCAGAGGAGATAACTCTGATTAGTGTCTTTTACTCCTCTACCTCTTCGGTTCTTAAATGATTCAGTCATTTAATTAGCTGACCATGTGATAAAAAACAGAACTATTTAATTTAGTCCTGCAACTAACATATTGAGTGTAAAAATTTGACACACCACCTGTCTGTTATAGGCAGATACATAAATTAAAATTTAAAAATAATTGTGTATTTAAAATACAATAAAATATTAATTTTGTACAATAAACAATAATAATAATAATATACCTATAATAGGCAGGTGTAATGTTAAATTATTTGCTGTTGATCTGCTAGTTCCAGGGCTACAAAAAATAATTCTGTTTCTTATCACATGGTCAGCTAGTTATATGACTGAAGTATTTAAAAACAGAAGAGGTAGAGGTGCAAAAGACACTAGAGTAATGACACTGAGAGTAAAGACACTGAGAGTAATGAATTACATTACACAGCCAGACCCTCTGGTGAATGATGTGCAAGTATAATTTGCAAAGTGAAAAGTGTATGCTTTTCAGAGGGCCGGGTATGCTGATAAGCATACTTTTTCACTAAGTGAGGAAGGCAATTATAAACCAAATTACTCCTCAGCTTACTTAGTAATACCTCAAGAGGTTCAATCCAGCCTTTCAGCTGATGACCTAAACAACAGCAATTAAAATTATTAATAACATTTTTTTTAATTCTTAATGTGTATACATTACAATCTGTTTAATTTAAGAAAAAAAGCAACCCAAAAAGTGTAAATGAGGTGTAGTTGTGTACAGACTCAAGTCGACCATTCCTGAAAGAGTATGGTTAATTGAACCCCAACCATCAAAGTACACCGGTCACCACTGTCTAGTATTCAAATCCATATAAAATTGACTACCTTTACTAGGATCGAACCACTCTTAAACCAGCTGTTAAACAGCTGACTCTTAACGACGAATTTACCACTAGATCAACCCTGTAGTAACAATTAATTAATAATGAACATAATAAGAATTGTGATTCAATCCTTTACGAAAAATTACAGAGAAAGTTGCTAACTCTAAAATTTCTCTTGCTCTTTTATGTTGGTAACGAATAATGACGAAAAGATGGTGGGTTTGAAAATTATTTCACGACGAGAATACATTTTCGGAAACTTTAAAAATGGGAGATGGCATGGGTGTTTAGAAATATTTTCCATTTTTTATATAGTTGATGTTTTTGTGTTCGCGCCAAAATTATCCGATTTTAATTCCTGTCATAAGATTCATTTCACAAACAACAATGGGAATGTATCTCTATAAACTATACTCGTGCAGTTAATTCCGTACTCCGTAACATAATATTGCAGAAATAATATCAAAAGTAATCATTTATTTTTTATTTTATGGTTTAACGTCCGACTGTTCCGCAATTTCTGCTAATGCAGACGGTGAAGGATGAAATGTTTTTTTGTAACGTATGAAAATATGCCGTGCCTGAGTGGGATTCGATCCCAAGACCGCATGATGAGAGGCGAGCACGTTACCAAAAAAGTAATCATTGAAATGAACCGAAAAACACGTCCGTAGTGCAGCGGAGATAGTCGTTATCTTGTTTAGATTCACTTTATACTGGAAAATATTCACCGCAACATACCATGTTAGATTCATTGCATCAATGAATCGAAGTAAAAATATTTAGCGGACAGTTTTCCGTTGTATCCGAAGTCCGTTAAAACCGGTGTCCGTTGTACGAGGGTTTACTGTAATATTTTATCAATTTGTATGTGTTGTTAGGTCATCAGTTGAAAGGCTGGTTTGAACCTCTAGACTCTAGAGGCTTTACTAAGTAAAACGAGGTTTAAGGTGGTTAACTTTTGCTTCCTCACTGAGTGGAAAAGTATTTATCAGCGTGCTCTCCGAAAAGCATTTAATTTCCACTCTGCAAATAACACCTTCACTTCATTCACCACACGGTCTGGTTATATAATAAAATTCATTACTCTCAGAGGAGATAACTCTAACTAGTGTCTTTTACAAATTTACCTCTCCAATTCTTTAATGCTTCAATCATTTAGTTGGCTGACCATATGATAAGAAACAGAACTATTTTTTGTAGCCTGGAACTAACAAATCGAGTCTAGATAATTTAAAAATCCACCTGCCTGTTATGGGAAAAATTTGTGTATGTATATATATATATATATATATATATATTTTATATATAAATATTTAAAAATTTATATTATAAATTTTTTATTTATAAATGCGAAAGTCGTCACTGATTCTTTAACTTCCAATGATCTATGGATGTATAACCGGGATTCAAATTCACGACTTTTACCTTTGCAAGACAATTATACCAATTAGACGGAATAAAATAATGTTTTTTTTTTATTTTTTCAAGCTTTTATTTGTTATCGGGAACTGTACAATACTGACAACTACCCAATTTGATCGCTGTATTTTTGAAGTGAATTAAGCATGAGTTTGAACAGGGACGCCCAGTAGAGTTTGTTCATGGATGGCTGTCCGCTGGTCACCATACAAAGTCGCTTGCCCAACCGGTGTTACTTAACCAATAATAGTGACTTTCTACCAGCTGACTGACTGGGCTGGCCCGGAGGCCAATAAAATAACGTAATAAAAATAATTTTTATTGATGATTTACAAAATTATTATGTAATAAAATTATGTAATTATTGAGTTTACGCAATAACGTTTGGTATCTGAAATTGTTTATAATGTTTAATTATCATTGATAAGAATACGTTGTATTGATATACTGATAAAGTGTACGATTAGTTAAGTCTTTAGCCCTTCTAGAGAAATGACATTGAAAAGAACTATTATTTAAGAATAATGATTTAAATTATAAAATAATTTATTTTATAAAAGACATTAATTACATAGTTAAATTATTCATATTACTTTACACACGGTTAAGAAAACGCTATTCCAAAGATATTTTCGTTATCAGGCCCCCAAACTGTACAACCTGCTTCCTCAAAGTTATAAAAAAATATTGTGACAAAAAATGTAAGAGTTTATGGTTACCTGACGCCTAAGGGTAAAGTTGTATTGTAAGTGGGCTGTCACTGACCTTTTTATTGTTATCTATGTTTATTTTATTTTTGGATTCTTCCCTTTTTGTCATCCACAATCTGGATTCTCTAGTAATAATCTGGAAACGCTAGTTCCAGGGCTACAAAAAATAGTTCTGTTTCTTATCACATGGTCAGCCAATTATATGGCTGAAGCATTTAAGAATATAAGAGGTAGAGTTGTAAAAGACACTAATCAGAGTTATCTCGTCTTCGTCTAAAAGTAATGAATTTTATAATTATACAGCCGGACAATGTGGTGAATGAAGTGAAGTTGTCATTTGCAGGGTGGAAAGTAGATGCTTTTCAGGGGCATGGCATGCTGATAAGCATACTTCCCATCCAGTGAGTAAGGTAATTGTAAACCACCACACTCCTCGTTTTACTTAGTAAAGCCTCTAGAGATTCTAACCAGCCTTTCGGCTGATGATCTAAACAACAACCCTGATTCATTTAGCAACGCATTCTGTTAGATTCTTTTGTTCTGGATAATTCTAATGTAATTGTTTATTTATTTATCGGGTTCTTCCTCGGTCTTGCTAGAAGTGCTAAGAAACCCTAGGGGAGGTATAAAAACTACTACCTTCTGTGCCTGCTAGTTCCTTCCAGTTGTAACTCGGTTGTGAATGAAGCCAGTGTGTTATTTTTACTTCTATCCTTCCTTGCAAAGAGACTATTAGAGCCGGCCGCATTGGCATAGTTGGTAACGTGCTCGCCTCTCATCATGCGGTGTTGGGTTCGAATCCCATTCAGGCACGGCATATTTTCGTACGTTACAAAAAAATTATTTCATTCTTCACCGTCTGCATTAGCAGTAATTGCAGAACAGTCGGACGTTAAACCAAAAAAAGAAGAGACTGTTAGAGGGAATCAAACTGATAAACAGTGCGAGGATAACATAAATATTACAAATAGTGTAACAGAAGAGAAATTTTATGGAAACAATTCGACGGAGGAAAGTTGATTTGCTACGACCCATAAATTAGAGAAAGACGTTTTAATTAAAATTAAGTTAGAAGGATTAGAATAAATTTAAAAAAAGTTATAAAAGACTTAAAAATATATATCAAGACGCTGGCGGAAAACAGAAAAAGCTGAAAATAAACATGGTGCAAGAAATCTGTATCAGGGCAGATATCCTCGTGACCGTAATCATGGTGTGAGTGTATCAGTCAGTCAGTCAGTGAGGTCAATCGTAGGATGCGTTTTTAAAACATACAGGATTACAGAATAATTCTTCGATCAATATTGTCAAATTTCATAAAATTTGTTAGAAAAACTGTAAGACAGATTTGGTTGACAATACGTAGTTACGCCAACAGATAATTCAAATGAAAAAATTAGATAAATTAATAAACTGATGCATGCGAATATGAAACACACACACGTGTCTGAACAAGAGAAGTCGTCTGAGAGAAGATACAGTAACGACAGGGTAGAGGGGTGGTAGTTGTTTTAAAACTGCTCCTTCAATAGTTATTCGTCGTATAGGTATGTATTTATTTGTACCATGAACCAAGGTCCTTCATCTTGTATACTTCTTCTTATTTTTCTAAAAGGCTCTAGTTTCAATGCTACACCAGTCTGTCTCAAGGTCCGACGGCCGACCGAACTACGGCCAGACGTTAAGGGCCGTATAACGAAGAGTGATATACGCAATATACCAGACACCATTGTAATACTTATAAACTTTGAATGTTGTAGGTACGCGCTTGCGTGTGGACGTACAAGGCTTTTTTTACAGTGGATCTGAAGAAGAGAAAAAAGAAACTAAGTCGGGAGTACAAAAAACCTGCACCAATTGAATAATAAAATAAAATGCAATGTTTCACAGTTCAATTTGTACTTCACGTACATAACATTACAAGAATACATAATTTAATTAAAAAAGCTATAAATGAAAAAAAACCTAAATAAATCTGTTCACAATAGAGTACGCAGCAGCAAAATTTAATTACAGAAATAAAATTAAAGTAATGTAACCTATTTTAAAAGTTTACGAGCGCTATAAAACGACCGTAACTTATGATTTGTTTTTTGTGTGTGTGTTGGGAACATAATAACAAATCGGTAAAAAAAGAAGTTACTGTAAGGTTAGTTCAGAATCTTACAGACCTTAATATTATGACAAGGTGAAAATAATTTTTAATACAACAAATATTTTATTTTTTAGGCTAAACGGTTACTCTCGAACGTAAAGAGTATACCGCAGGTGTTTTTTTCGATATAAGTCAAGCCTTTGATCGGGTTTGGCACAGAGGCCTGCTCGCTAAATTAAAAGTTCTTCCTTCCCATTATTACTTAATAACTCAGTCCTTTTTGATGGAACGTTTCTTCTATGTCTCTGAAAAAAATGCTGATTCTCATTACTGCCCACTACTAGCTGGAGTACCTCAGGGATCTATCTTGGCACCACTTTTATATTCTATTTACACTTCTGATATACCATCCCATCCACATACACTTCTTGCTTCGTACGCCGACGATACTGTAATTTTGTACTCTGCCGATAATCCCGCTCAAGTATCTTATGTCCTTCAACAGCATATTTCCCTCCTGGAATCATGGCTCACTAAATGGCGGATCAAAGTCAACACTACAAAAACGTCTCACGTTTTATTTACCCTGTGTAAACGTGTCTGTCCTCCTTTGTTTCTTTATGACACTCAACTTCACACTTCTGAATCTGTCCGTTATCTAGGTTTATATCTAGATAAGAGGCTCACATGGAATGTACACGTAAATAAAACGAGAAAGGCACTCCAGGACAGGTTCAAACAGTTGTACAGACTTCTTTCACGCAAATCCAAGTTACCAGCTACGTCTAAATTAACCATTTACAACTCCTACCTTCGACCAATATGGAGCTATGCCAGTCAGCTTTACTGCTGTGCAAAACCATCGGTATTGGCAAAGATTCAGCGTTTCCAATCAAAGCTTTTACGGAGGATAGTTAACGCCCCATATTATGTAACCAAAAGAACGCTACACTCAGACCTAAACGTACCCTACATAAATGACGTTTTCTTAAAACTATATACAAAATTTAGGAAGAAACTCGTGAACCACCATAACCCATTGATCTCAAACCTGGCTACGCAGACTCTCCCAAACAATCCATAAGACGTCTGAAACGTCGATGGAGCCGGGACCTCATCTACTAACGTAGTACTGTAATTGACTATCCATTTCAATGTTCTAAATGCTGCAATTAATGCTACACTTGTCTATTCACGTCGGAGTTCTGTCACTGGACTGTGTCTCCACTCACGTTTGTATACCATGTTAATTTTTCTCAAATTTTGTGATATCACATTCACTGATTGTTTCTAACAGATTGTGAATTGCATAAATAGAAAAAAATAAAAAGTTAATTAGATTGTTGTTTAGGTCATCAGAAGAAAGGCTGGTTTGAATCTCTAGAAGCTTAGCTAAGCTTAACTAATTAAATCGAGGAGTGAGGTGGTTTACGATTCCCTTTCTAATTGAGTGTAAAGTATGCTTATCATCATGACAGGCCTTCTGAAAAGCATCTACTTTCCACCCTGCAAATGACACCTTCACTTCATCCACCACATTGTGGCTGTATATCTGGAAGTTGGTCGCTCAGTTTGCGTTGAGGGTGGTCGGGAGACTGCGGAGGGAGGAGACATCTGGAGATCAGCGGGATCGCCCTTTCCCACAGTAAATCAATCCAGTCCCGATCTCAGAAGGTAAGGTAGGCACACTAATTTCCTGAGCTGGTGATGAAACAGATGAATGAAAGTGAGAGAGTGAGTGCTGGTCAGTGACAGCGAGAGGGGAATTAGACTACGGTTCCCTTCCACGTCTCGCTGATAATATGTAAATTTTTTAACCCGACCTTGTAGTATTATATAAAGAGTTCTGAGGGAGATGGAGGGTTTTTTGCTGATGTCGGATCAAGTGGCCAGGCGGCGGGTTTTTGGTTGGTAGGCGGTTGCAGCCACCTTGGGGCTGGACGAGGACGCCTCAATTGACTCCAACACTACTTCCCCCATCGCGAGGGAGTGAACATGACTTTTTCTCGCCGCCTCGGATAAAAAAGGGTCTAGCTGTAAAATAAAATTCATTACCCTCAGAGGATATAACTCGATAACTCTTGACTAGTCTTTTAGACCTCTTTAATTAGATTGAGCCTAAAGAAAGGAGTAGCATGGCATTTCCTAAGGATTACTACTTACTTACTTGTTTACAATTGCCTTTCTCATTGAGTGGAAAATTATGCTTATCAGCACGCTAGGCTCTCTGAAAAGTATCTACTTTCCACTCTGAAAATGGCACCTTCACTTTATACACCACAGGGCTTGGCTGTATAATGAAATTCATTATTCTCAGAGCAGATAACTCTAACTATAGTTTGTGAAATGAAAGATGAAGCCTGTGTTTGGAACCGCGTATCCCACCAAAACACATAAAAATTTCAGGTACCACTGTTTTTAAATCTTGGTTTTTTGTTATTTTATTCGTATAAATTACGAAAACAGGAATGTATTAAGCATTTTCTAACAATTTGATAATAGAATATGTAGGTACTTGTTTTTTAGCGCATTTTTCACTTAGTTCAGGTTTCAGAACATGTAGCATGATCAATTTTAAGAGGAAAAATATGGCGTTTTAGAGGAGTGTTCCTACATGTTTTATAAAATTAATGTCAGCGAAATTTCAGTTTTAGTACAAAGGGTAAAGGAATTAGAGCGTTTTAAAAAAACAAATTGTTGTTTTCGTCCCCGATGGACGTAACGAATTAGAATACTGTATCTCTTTCATTAATAAGGGCATGAAATTCATTTTTACTGTTTTTTTTTTCAATTTTTACGTTTTTTATTTGGTGAAATACGCGGTTCCAAACACACGCTTCACTTTTCATTTTTCGTACTATAGTATCTTTTAATTAGATTGAGCCTGAAAAAAGAAGTATGATTTCCTAAAGATTAAAATTCTTGTGTACGTGTAAATCAACAATTATAAATATCCACAAGGGATTTTCTTACCATACGTCCTGGATTAGCCCGGACAATCCAGGATTTAGGCATGCGTCTGGGGAAGTGTCCAGGAATTAACGACTGTCCGGAATTTTTGGATATCTGTGTATAGGACCGGAAAATTTCGTTCTATTTTGATTATATGATTTCCTGTAATACATATGCTCTTTGTAATTTTTAGTAATAATCAACATACGAGGTGTGGGTATTAAATAACGAGACTGACGTTGTAAAGTATTTTATTTTAATTTTATACATAATCACTTATTGTCACCTTCAATATACACTTCTTCCCTACCCCTACAACGCTCCATGCGAATTTTCCATTGTTGGAAACAGTGCTGCACGTCATCTTCTGTCAGCTCCTTCAGGACACGTGCCGCTTTCTCTTTTACAGCTTCCACAGACTCAAATCTTGTCCCTTTTAATGCAGATTTCACCGTAGGAAACAGGTAAAAAATAATAACATGCGATGAAACGTGGTTTTTTACTTATGATCCGGAAACGAAGCGCCAATCCATGCACTGGAAGAGCCGAACTTCACCGAGAGCCAAAAAAGCTCGAATGAGCAAGTCAAAATTTAAAGCAATGATGATTGTTTTTTTTTATCTCCATGGGATTGTGTACCTTTGCTGGGTTCCTGAAGGTCAAACAATTAATCAATATTACTACCTTGAAGTACTTTCTAAACTACGTCAAAGAGTAAGGAATAAACGCCCCGAAATGTGGAAGGACAAATTATGGGTTCTCCACGAAGACAATGCGCCACGACAGCTCATCCCGCGTTATCTGTCAAGAGGTTCCTAGCCAAGTACAGCATCTCAGTGTTAGAACATCCACCTTATTCACCAGATATTGCACCATGTGACTTCTACCTGTCCTTAAGGTGAAATCTGCATTAAAAGGGATAATATTTGAGTCTGTGGAAGCTGTAAAAGAGAAAGCGGCACGTGTTCTGAAGGAGCTGACAGAAGATAACTTCCAGCACTGTTTCCAACAATGGAAAATTCGCATGGAGCGTGGTAGGGATAGAGAAGGAGTGTATATTGAAGGTGACAATAAGTGTTCATGTATAAAATAAAAATAAAATTTTTTACGTCAGTCTCAATATTTAATAGCCACATCTCGTAAGTTATATGGGTTTTATTTACAATGGTAAGATAACGTCGTGTAAGTGTTAAACAGCAGTATTTTAATTAAACGTTAAAGATACGCTGAAATAATTATACAGATAATACCAATCAAATTCTTAGCGATTGGATTATCAGAAGATGAACGAAACTTTTCAACGAATTAAATAGTAACAAATTGATTTGAAGTACATTGATAAATGTGTAAAGAAAGCACATCGTACTTAAAAGTTAAGTAAAGTATTATTTTATACATTTATGTAGTATACTCGTTCATACGTTACACACTACGTCATTAGATGGATGGGTTAGGTATTTTTGTTTCAAGGTTCAAGATTGAAGGTTACAATATATAATATACATCTCGTACAATCCGTACATATTTTATTAATATTTATACACGGCGAGATGAGCACATGCACACGATGTACACAGAATTGTGACATAATATATTTAATTAATATTTTTTTAATAATATAATGCAAAAAAAAACTATATTAATTAAAAATTATGAATTGTATAACCTAACTAATCGTAATTGTTTACAATAGATTGATTCAAACTTGCATATCTAATATGTTATTACAAAATGGATCCAACTACATTTTTGAATCGGTCATTTCAGAAAACCCACAAGTCAAAAAAATAACTTATAGAAAAATTTAAAAACACCTGTTGTGAAACACACACGATTTTCTCTTGCCAAAGCAAATAATGAACAAAATAACCTAATATTAGTAATAAAACATTAGAAATAAACAAAAAAAACTAACCTTAATAACAGAACCTAATTTTAATCATGAGTGAAAGACGCAAAATGAAAATCAAAACTTGGCTTTAAAATACGGAAAATCTCTCTTTCACGCTTAACTAGGCTCTGTAGAGAAAAATGCTTTAAATAAAAATTGTAGATCTTTTAATTTCTATAAATTTGATTATATACACTTTTGTCGTAAAATGCTTACTAAGGCTGAAATCTTTTTAAAAAACATTTATTTTTTACAAGTTTTTGTGAGAAAAAAACAGAAAATCGCTAATTACCGCCAAACTAAGCGTTATACAAAAAAATGTTTGAAATAAAAGTTGTAGGATTTTTAATTCTCTACAACTTTTATTATATGTGTGTTTGCGATAGAATTCATATTTAAGTCGCAATATTTAAAAAACAATTTTTTTGCAAGAAAACAACCTTTCCAAGAGTTTCAGCAGACATGGCACCTACTCTATCTTATAGAGCATAAAAAATTAAGTAATTGAGGCGATTTTTTTAAAAAATCGTAGGAGCCGTTTTTGAGAAAATCGCAAAAAAGTGAAAAATTACAAAAATAAAATACTACTTCCAGTTGACCAATTTTGATGAAAAAGTTCGTGTCGGGTCCAGTAGTAGCATCTAACTTAAGTTTCAAGTTCGTACGATGTTTCGTTCTTGAGAAATTTTGTAAACATACACACACACACGCACACAGAGAGAGAGAGACCAATCGCTAAAAACATGTTTTTTTTGGGGTTCAGGGGGTCTGAAAACGTGTAGATCCGGTGAAAACTCGATTTCAAAAATCGACATGAAAACAATACTTTTCTTCATATAAATTCATATAGGCAAGAGAAAGTAAAAAATATAAATTGTTCAGAGGGCTGTTCCCTTTAATATAAAATATACTTTTGTCTTTTTAAAGACGAGCCACTTATTTAAAAAAAAAAAGTTAAAAATTTAGACTTAAGGTGTTTCTGAAATAAATTGGAGTAAAATTTTAACTTACGTTGTTTTCTGTAAAATACATTGTTAGATCAGAAGAAAATTAATTAATTAATTGTACAATATAGTATTCATTTATTTATTTCAATAGTTTATATTATGACTTAAAATAGCTTTCTGCAATAATAAAAATTGAAATTATAAACTTTAAGAAAGAAAAATGTCGATTTCCAGGGCTATCTACGTTCTTTATCGTTGTCATAAACGTTAGTTATACACCTTAAAAAGATGTTTGCATAGAATCTTCGTATGCCCTCTTCCACTAGAAAGTATAGCTTAAGCTTCAAACGAACGAACATCCACTTTAATTTTATAATTAGAAGGAAACACTTTATATCCTTTTCTTAGTGTTATATATTACTTAAGGAAAGTCAGACATGTAATTTTTGTAGACATGATAGTTTACATTCTGTTAGTTCTAAAATGCACTAAAGAAAAAATATAAAATTTTGACTCATTGGCTTTCTGAAAAGACTGATTCATTTATAATGTTTTGAGGTTCAATTAACTATACTCTCTTAAAAATGGTTGGCCTGATTCTGTACAAGACTACACATCATTTATACGTAATAAATATCACTCTCATCTCATTGGGTCATGGGGTTGCTTATTGTTCTTAAAATGAACAGATTACAATGTATACACATTGGGGTATTTTCTGTTATTCCCTTCGCCTTAGCATCATTTGTCACATTTTGTGAATATTTCGTATGTAATCTTACAGTATTTTTAACGAAAAAACGGCAAAAATATTTAAAATAATCTTATATCAGTATTTTTCAAGTTAACGTAAAAGTTTTTTTTTTAATTTTGCAAGATAAATTTAAACTATTTATTGAAAGTTATTAAATTATTTAATAATATTTAATTTATTTATGTTAAATTAATTTAATCATACCGTGTACTGAACAATAGTGTAACAAATCGAATGAAGACAAACGAAGAACACAGTGAGGTTATATTTCATTATTACAAACAGTAGAACCATAATGAAAAAAGCAATGTTTTTACCTTACCTATATTTAACCTTAATTTGAAAAATATTGCTGTAGGATTTTTAAAAAAATTTCCCGTTTTATCGTTAAAAAAATTGTAAGATTACACACGAAATGTCCACAAAATGTGACAAATTTATGTTGTGATTGGGGGAGGAATAACAGAAAAGATCCAAAACATTTATAATATAACTATCCCGCTGGTGTGAAAATTTATGTTTATTGAGAGATTTTATTCCATAAATAATTGATCTAATTTCCTATATGTAGCTCTTACATAAATCCTACAATACTTAAGTTTATTATTTAAAAATGTATCGATTGTGGTTGGTTGTAAGCAAATGTTACGTCCCAGGTTCGTGAAATAAAATTCAAAAGCTTTTATCGAAAATCCAACTAGTGTTTTGTTTTATTCAAGAAAAAAATCTTATCAGATCCAATGTTGAAATATTTAAAACAATTAAAATTCTTAAAACAATTAAAATTCTTAAAAAAAATTAAAATTCTTTAAATTCAGTTGGAGTAATTATTAAATCTTCTAAAATACTTTCATCAAAATAAAGTTGAAAAAAATTAATAAATTATTAATATTTTGTTTTCTGTTTTTTATAAAAATTGTATATCACCTATCCCTTTAAAAGTTTTAAAAGAGAGTGAGGACAACAATCCAATTTATTTAAATTAAGAAAATTGTCTTTTTCTTTTTTTTTTTTGTACTCACATCTGACGTTGTGTAAATAAGATCATCTGGTGGTACATTGATGTTGATGCTGTAAGAGTGTTTATGTTTACGTTGGAATGTCGTTACGTGCGTACTGTTCGTTATGTTTTGTTTTGTTTTGTGCGTACTGTTCGTTATGTTTTGTTTTGTTACGTGCGTACTGTTCGTTATGTTTTGTTTCCACTGTCCGTTATGCGTTAGGTGTTCGTATGTGTATCTCCTATTACAATCCTATTACAATCTTCCCCTCCCCCCGGAGAGTAAAGAGAAGCACACAGTACGTGTAAGCAAAATAAAGGGGGTGAGTGTTAAAATGAAAAAGAGAAGATGAGTATGTAGCAGTTGTCGGCTTGAGATGGTAATATACATTCATTTGGGGCCCCATTCAATAAAACATTCAAACAACATGCAAACAGCATTTTTTTTTTTTTTATTACAATCATCCCAAACTCGAGGATCGCTACAGACAGCACCTAAAAATAAATTATGTAATTTATGAGTATACTATTTAACTTTTTTAATATTAGAAATATGTTCTTTAGTGATATCTCCTCCTACAGTCTTACGAAGTAATGCTGTAACTGGAGTAGAGAAGCCGATGATATAAAAAGGTTCAGACCATCGATACGCCATTTTGGCACAAATATTTTTTTGTTTTGAACTAACGGGGTGAGTTTTTAGCAGAACTTTATCTCCCACTGAAAATGGATTGGGATGGCGTGTAGCATTATATCGACGTGCCATATCATTATGTGATTTAACTAGTTTTCTTCTAATATCACACATCATATTACTAGAACGTATAGGATTTCTATGGAGGATATCTTGGATATTCCATGCTCTATCTAATGGAGTGTGAGCTGGAAAAGTATGCAATATGTCAAATGGGCATTTCCCATGAGCATTATGTTGAGCCATATTGAAAGCTAATTGAAACCAAAATAAAGATTTGTCCCAAGTTGCTTGAGTCTTTGCATGATACGCAATAAGGATAGACCTAAGATTTCGGTTTAAACGTTCTGCATGCGATGGTTGAGGGTGATAGGGTGAGAGGGTGGTTCGTTTTATGCCTAAATTGAAACAAAAGTTTTTAAACATTATGGAATTAAAATTTTTAGCATTATCTGTGACAATCAATCTTGGAATAGAATAACTTTGGAAAATACGTTTTAATTCATGTATAATAGAGGATGTATTAGTGTTTTTTAACGGGGCTAACCATGTGAATTTTGAGAAACTATCGACTACCACTAGAATATATTTATATCCTTGATTGGTTTTTGCTAGGCTACCGACGGTATCAATAAACAGTGTGTCAAATGGCGTTGTCGGAACTCTGGAACTGAGATTTCCCCATTTATAATTTATCCCAGGTTTGCTTCGTTGGCAGGTCGTACAAGCCTTGACTTTCAGAGGAATTTCTCGATATATAGCTGGCCAATAAAAATATCGTGTGATTTTGTGTATAGTTTTCTCAACACCTAAGTGTCCACCAATCTCCGAATCATGAAAATATTTAAATACTAAATCTTTTAAAGAGTCGGGAAGTACGATTTTGGTTGGATTATTATGTTTATTTTTTGAACATAGGACTCCTTTGGATAAACAAAATTTACTATTCCTTTGTTGTTTTTGTTGTAGGATAAAGGTATCCTGTTCCTGATGTAGTTTGACGTCTGTAAAAGATAGGGGGAATTGTGACAATAAACTATTAATATAAGTTATATCGTGCGGAATATCTTCGTTATTTAGATCATACATCCTCGATAATGCATCGGCAACATTATTATCTGAACCACGGATGTGATTAATTTTAAATTTAAAGACAGATATTCGGAGTAACCATCTAGCTAATCTACCTAACTGTTTTGGTTTGGAAAGAAGCCAGGCTAAGGCTTGATTATCAGTTTCTAAAAGAAATTCGCGATGTGTTAAATAGGTCCTGAAATGATCCGTTGCGAAAACAACTGCAAGACACTCTCTTTCATATGCTGAAAACTTTCGTTCTGCTTCTGTTAGTGTTTTAGAAGCATACGCTATAGGTTTCCTAGATCCTTCTTGTTCCTGAAGTAGGACAGCTCCTAGACCTGTATCAGACGCATCCGTCTGCAAAATGAAAGTTTTGGAAAAGTCTGGAATTGCTAATACCGGTGGATTAGCGATTGCCTGTTTGAGATCTTCAAACGCAAGTTTTTGAGCGTCGTGCCAGATAAACGGAGTGTTTTTGCGACGTAATTTATTTAGTGGTTCAATTCTATCAGCATAATTTTTGATAAATTTGGAAAAATAATTAACCATACCACAAAATCGATGTACTTGTTTTACTGTCATAGGCTGTGGGTACTGTAATATTTTTTGTGTCCTATTTGAGTCTATAGAGACTCCTTTGTACGACAATACATGTCCGAGAAACGGTATTTCATTTACAGCAAATGTCACTTTATCAGGATTAACTGTAATGCCAGCTTTCCGTAAAATTGACAATACTATTTTGATATGTTTAACATGCTCTGTAAAACTTTTTGAATATATTAATATATCATCCATATAATTAAATACAAATTTATATTTAATATTTTTGAATAATGTATTCATAAGGCGAGTTAAAACTTGCGCACCAGTCGACAAACCAAAAGGTAACCTTTCATATTCGTACAAACCATCTGGTGTACAAAATGCAGTAATTTGACGAGATTTTTCTGTCAA
Organism: Catonia carolina; assembly: GCA_035578175.1. Lineage (NCBI taxonomy): Eukaryota > Metazoa > Arthropoda > Insecta > Hemiptera > Achilidae > Catonia > Catonia carolina. The sequence continues at coordinate 47,252,722 of JAQMRL010000004.1, forward strand.
TGGGATCTGATGGTACGCTTGTGCTAAATCTAACGTACTAAACCATCTTGCATTGGAAAACCATTGGAACGCATGATTTATATTCGGCAAAGGTTGTGCCTCTGAATCAATTATTAGGTTAACTTGACGATAATCTACAACTAGACGACTAGTTCCGTTTGGTTTCGGAATTAAAAATGCTGGGGAAGAATAGGGGGAAATACTTTCTCGAATTACCTTATCTTTTAATAATTTGTCAATTTGTTGTTTCATTTGAAACGTTTTTATCGGATTTAAAGGATAGGGTCTAGATTTAATAATTTCATTATTTTTAAGTACAATATCGTATTTCAATTTATGAGTACAACCTAATTTAGTTGTAAGAACATCAGGAAATTCTTTACATAAATCATTAATTGTATTTTTAATATACTCACTTTGTTCCACGTTGTTAATTTGTTCTGGAGATAGGTCGGTTAAGTGAAATTGTTTACCTCTTGCCCAATCAAAAGTTATGAAAGATTTTGTTGGGTTAACTATTGCGCGAGTTGTTTGTAAAAAATTCATCCCGAGTATTATTCGGTGTTGTAATTTGGATAATATTTTAAAATTCACTTTCCATGATAATTTTTGAAGATTAACCTTAATCCAAATTTGTTTATTTATTTTTAAAGGAAATCGATCAGCTGTGAGACAAATTGTATTAATGTTTTCTTCCTCTATAATTGCCTTTTTATTTTTTAAAAATGTATACAGTTGTTGATTTATAATATTATGGGTGGAACCTGAATCGATAAGGGCATTAAATATGTTATTTTTAATTTTTATTGGTAATGTTTTTAAAGAATAATTACAATTTAACTTATTTTCTTTCAACTTTAAATATTTACTTGAATTATTTTTACAAATGCACATCATATGTTTATGGTCAGTACATTTGTAAACATTTAGTTTTTTGAAACATTATTATTTCCTTTTTGTTGTAAAAGTTTACAATTTCGTTTGATATGACCTAATTTATGGCAATAGAAACATTTTAAAGTGGTTGCAGGCATTTGTGATCTAACGGTGTTGTAAGTTGTATCTTTTAATATATTTTGTTTACCTCGTGAAGGTACCATGCTATTTATATCTTGTATTACGTTCGTATCACTTATTTTAGATACGCCGATGTCATTCAGAGTCCTAGCATAAACTCTCTCATAGACATAGGTATCTAGTTTATTGAAATCTTGTAAGTTACGAGGTTGGCCAATTATACCTATGTGTGCGGCGTATACTTCATTTAAACCGGTTAAAATTATATTAATTAACTCACCTTCTGTTAGATCTAATCTTAATACCTCATGGTGTTCTAAAATTTCTTTTATGTATTCATTAAGTGTCTCTGTTTGCGACTGATTTCGGTACAACAATTTGAGTTTTAATATTTCTTTCATTTTTGGCGTTATTAATTTGTTGACTAAATCTCTATGAAATTGATCGAAATTATGATTATTTTTAATTGAATTCTCAAAGATTTGTTCAGTAAAGCCTGTCATAAATTGAGTTAACAATACTAAAGGTAAATCTACTGCATAGCGTTTCTGAATTTGTTTAATTATTTTGATATTTCGTACTAGTATATCAATATCACGTCCATCAGTTATAGTTAATTGCTTTAATTCATTTTCAATTGGATTTGCAATTTTCGTCCAATTGAAGTTTAACTCACGATTAAAATAGGCTGGATTATGATTACCTACTGCATTCGGTATTAATATATCAGGAGTTTCGTTTCTAAGAACAGGATTTTGCATTACTGGGGAATGTAAAATATTAATATGGTTAACACCAAAATTTTCTTGTTGATCAAGTAAGAAATCATTTCCTAAATGTGCGTTTTCAATATTTATGTTGTTTTGTTCTAAATTAGGCTCAATTTCGAAATTTTGTAACCTATTAAGTTTCCAAATATCAAATTCTCCCTTTAAATTTTGAAATCCTACAAGTTTATCTGGTTTATTAGTTAATATGAATGTTAATAATTTATTAAGCCTATCATCAAATGTTTCGGCATTATACTTTTCTACTTCAGTTAAATTTTCTAGGTTTCGTAACTTTACCAAATAGTTTTGACACTCCGTCAGTTGTTTGTCTATGTCAAACCTATGTAGCGTAGTTAAGTCAATTTGTCGTCCATTATTTAAGAGTTTTTGTAACCTTTGTCTTTTTTGTCTTACGTTTCCTGTTGTTGTACTTTTTCGTATTCGTAATTGGAAATTAACGTTTGTTTCGTCTAATTTAGTGGGGTCAAGAATTGGTGCTACTTGTCTATCCATGTTTCTACCTGTTTATTGTTTTCTGTAATGATGACTATTTAAATGTATGTAAACAATGCCTTACCAGATAATTTCAATACACTTGCCAGATGTGAGATTGTTACGTTTTTTGAAATTGTTATTGATAATTGATTTTTATGAATTTTAGAAGATTTATTGATGTTATTTATTGAATTTTTGTTTTAGTTTTTATGATATTCTGATTTATATCCTGGTTTATCCTTGTCGTATCTTGGTTTATCCTTGTTTTATCCTGGTTTATCCCTGTTTTTATCCTGGTTTATCCTTGTTTAATTTCCCGGTCGATGCACCATTTTTGTTACGTCCCAGGTTCGTGAAATAAAATTCAAAAGCTTTTATCGAAAATCCAACTAGTGTTTTGTTTTATTCAAGAAAAAAATCTTATCAGATCCAATGTTGAAATATTTAAAACAATTAAAATTCTTAAAACAATTAAAATTCTTAAAAAAAATTAAAATTCTTTAAATTCAGTTGGAGTAATTATTAAATCTTCTAAAATACTTTCATCAAAATAAAGTTGAAAAAAATTAATAAATTATTAATATTTTGTTTTCTGTTTTTTATAAAAATTGTATATCACCTATCCCTTTAAAAGTTTTAAAAGAGAGTGAGGACAACAATCCAATTTATTTAAATTAAGAAAATTGTCTTTTTCTTTTTTTTTTTTTGTACTCACATCTGACGTTGTGTAAATAAGATCATCTGGTGGTACATTGATGTTGATGCTGTAAGAGTGTTTATGTTTACGTTGGAATGTCGTTACGTGCGTACTGTTCGTTATGTTTTGTTTTGTTTTGTGCGTACTGTTCGTTATGTTTTGTTTTGTTACGTGCGTACTGTTCGTTATGTTTTGTTTCCACTGTCCGTTATGCGTTAGGTGTTCGTATGTGTATCTCCTATTACAATCCTATTACACAAATACAGCGGTCTACGGTTCAGAATCGGTGGATACATTTTAAAATGTAGACCTGATAATTTCTAATCTTAGCTGGGATTCAAACCCGGAACCTGCCGCTTTAAAGTGTACACAGCAGTATAACGCTCTAACTGCTGGGCCACAGTCCAAAGAGGCGGCCAAGAGCAGTTATATACAAAGTAAACAAGTAAACAGGATTAAAAATGTAGCAAAATTAAACTACATTTTAAAATAATTAGATAATCTGCAAAAACATTCCGACTATTATACAAATTTTGATTTTATGTTGATGTTTATGTAAATGTTTATAAATGAAGTAAAGAAGACTAGATTTAACCACAAACTAACATAACGTAACCAAGTCAACTTTAATTAACAATTGACTCCCTGAATCAATTCAGATAAAACATATTACATTTTTTCCAAAAATTATAACTTATTCAGAAGAAATATGTTTTTTAAAACACCAAAAAATTAGTTAGTTCCGTAAACTTAAAAATATCTAATCTAGAAAATCTAAAAATCTAGTTCCGTAAACACGATAAAATCTATACATAATTAATCGAAATTAGGTCGGGACAAAGATAATATTATAATACATTCACTTGAATAAAACGAACTTAAACTTAATATTTTTATTTAAAAACTAAATTTGAATTTATAAAAATATATAATACGTGTTTGAACAAGTTTTAAAATCAGTACAGCAGGCCTATTCTTAATTTCACGTTCATTTTAAGGTTAGGAGATGTATAATACAATTTATAGGTTAATTCAAGTCTATTATAAATAAAAATACAAACATATATTCTAAATTCCATCAGAAAAACAAACTGATTTAACGAAGAATAGCAAATTTAGTCTACAATGACAAAACTATCATCAATTAAACAAAGTAGTAGTTCATGATACAAATAGTAAGTTGTACAATTTAAAACATGTGAATAAATTGGAGGTTATATTTTGCACTCGTTTTGTGTATTGGAGGTTATATTAATACATATATTTTTCACAACTAGACATTCTATAAACCAACTTTAACAAAAAAATGTATAGTAACACAAAACAAAAACTTACTATTTTTGTAGGCTGGTATTGTAAAGCTGCACAGGATCAGGTACAAAAGCACGACCGTAAAATAAAATGAAACTGGTCAGAAAACAAAATACTGCGATCATCATAACTACTTCCGTAATATTTTTCAGTAAAGTATCACTGGTACAAAATATATAAACGCGGAACAAAAAAAACGGAACGCACGGTTCAACGACACAATGAAACAAGCACACACCGATTAATTTACAAGTTTTTTGTTGTACATCTTTACCATGCTCATAAATGATTCTTGTTAACCACGTAGGCACCCAACTGCAGCTGCAAATATCTTTGTCAGGCAGACATACTAGGGGTACCAACCCATCTTAAAATTCTAAAACAATCTTGTTTTTTCCATTTTGTGTCTTAATATTATAATAGTCTTGCTTACTATAAAAAACTAAAATAATAAAGAAGTTTATTATAAATTATCTATATTATTAAATAAATTCAGACGTTACCAAACAATCTTAAAGCTAATAGAGCTATGAGGAATAGAATCACTTGAAGGAATGACAAATGGCAAAACTGAAAACAATCAAAGAGAACATCATGAGAAAGATCTATGGGAATTAAAAGGATCATGGAATAGTTTAAGTAAAATTCCAACTACTAACTTGATGTAGAAAATTGAATTTATAAAAAAATTAATACATATTTTCATTATCTATTATTTTAATAGTCTGCAGTTTAGTTAGTATGGCCATAAATGTTTGATAATAATCTTTAGAAAAATATCAAACCAGGAATTATACAAAAACCTAGAGGTCAGAAAAGAAGCGTAGTCAAAAATGAGTAAAATTTTACGAATATATTGTTAGGTTGAACGAAAATAGACTGAATTAAAATATCTTTAACCAGTTAGTCAGCATAATAAATACGGTAGGGATCCCAAAGAAACAGAAGGAGAACAATAAATTAGGAATTCGAAAAGAATATTGCCTAAGTGAATTCTAAAAATTGAACCTAAAGGAGGAATAAAACCATCCAAAATCCTGGAAGGAGAAAGAGCCGTTAGTTCAAATCGTATAAAGTAGATTTGTTGTCACAGGCTAAAAGAGAAGGAAAAATTCTGGTGAAGAAGAAGAAGAAATAAGCTCATATTTAACGAATGCGTTGCCACCATGGCCTATTCGCAAAGAAAAATAATCTATTTCTTTTAAGTTTTTTAATTAAATTATTTTAATACACGATAACGTTGAATCGCTTTTACAGATCTCTCAGATTTTACCAATAAAGTTTGCAGTAAAATATTATCTGGAATATTTACACTATACAAATTGCCAAAATTTTCTATGATTGAATCACCTTCTTTACTATCGCAGTCACCGGCGTCTTCACTATCAGTCTAGTATCTATCTAACCGTATCCTTTTTTTCCAGGTGTCAACAAAACTGTTGAAAAATAGCTTCTTCGCGTCTCTAATTTCCTTCTTCATTTTTCGAATTGTGGAAGGAGAAACATTACATTAGTTAGCCACTCGCTTATGGCTTTTGTTAAGAGGCAGGGGGAAGGTTTTTTGTTTAGCTTTAACTTCACAGCATTTTATTACACTGCATATTAGATTTCGTTCACCACTGTGAATCGTCTCCCCACGTTTTTAAGAAACTTAACATTTCTGTTTACGGTAACAAACAGTTATATTCGTACAGGTAACCTACAAAAGGTTCCGTGATATACTGTATATGCTCTGGATATAGTATAAGTTGTTATGTTAGTTTTACTAAAATTAAAGCAGTCGCGCATGCGCACTGATGCTTTTCCCCCCTTTACCTCTCGTTGCAAACAAGGGAAAACTCTTAACTCAAGTAACTATACCCCCCCCCAGTTTTTAAAATTTTGTGATAATTTGCATTACTCTAAAAAAATCTGAAAAATTACTTGATTGGTGAAACTTTTTGTAGTGTACAGAATTTGTTTCTAAACAGTAGCAGTAGATCAATGTGTGATTTGAATATGTATTTCAGGTGTTATAACTCTTGACATGTCCTATACTCCCGCGGGAGTCTCCTTTTTGAAAAAAATATATGAAAAGCTGAAAGTAAATCCTGGAGGATCTTATCGTACCAGTCAGTTGTATTAAAACTGTACTAAGAGTCAAACTCCTGACTTTTTAATTTAATTTATTGTTTTATCATGTACATTTACTGAATGGTTGTTCCTCACAAAAGAAGTAGATAATCTTATTTCAAATGAATCGTTTTAAAAACGAACGTTACGTTCTTTAGTTATACATAATGAGTACTTAAAACTTATGATATAGCACTTGCAGTTCTTTTTTAACGACGTAAATATATTTACAACTTTCCAACGTCATAAAATGAAACTTTTTTTAAAAGTTTCAGTAACTTATAACAAAGCAGGACGTATTAATAAATCGAAGGACAGATAAGTAATCTTATTTTCTTGATCGCCCATCATTACTAAGAGAACTGTCAGACTACGCGACACAAGGTCAAACGCTATAGGCATTCTTTTATTAGTATTGTTTTCATTATTTTTGTTTTATGGATAAGTCTTCTCTTTGTAGTGGCTCATGGTTATTTCGGTTACAACTAATTACAAATTCTTAAAGATGAGTCATAAAATTGTTCTTTAAGTTAATTAAGTACCGATATTTATTAAAGTTGTAATCTTTATTAGTACTCAATAGATTTGAGTACCTAACCTACTTCTCTAGTTTCAACTAATAATGTAAAACTAAAAATCTATATAAAACATTACTATACAAAAAATATTAGCTAGATTACTGAAAATCGTTTGTATTGATGTACATCTACCGCTTCTTTTTTTATTTCTCTTTTTATTAAAACTTTCTACAAAAAAAAACATTTTTAGTCTTTTTTAAACCTACCGAAATTAACATGAATTTTCCTTTGAAAATACGCACGCACAACGTTGTTGTTCAGGTCATCAGCCAAAAGGCTGATTTGAACCTTTACTAAGTAAAACGAAGAGTGAAGTGGTTTACCGATGCCTTCCTCACTGGAACAGTAGCCAATGCTTATCAGCATGCCAGGCACTCCGAAAAACATCTGCTTTCCACCTTTCAAATGACACGTTCAGTTCATTCACCACAGGGTCTGGTTGTATAGTGAAATTTATTACACTCAGAGGAGATAACACTGACTAGTGCTTTTTACACCTCTACCTCTTCTGTTCTTAAATGATTCACTCATATAATTGGCTGACCATGTCATAAGAAACAGAACTATTTTTGTATTTGTTGGAACTAGCAGATCGAATGCAAATAATTTAACACTCCACCCGCCTGTTATGGGCAAACACACTACTTATCACCAGCATTTGCTGGGAGAAAATAAGTAGTACGTATAAGTGATTCAGATGGTTAAAACTTTATTTAAAGTTATTAAAAACTTATAAAGTATTATAATATTTTTTTAAGTTCCGATTTTTAACCCACCGGGTTTGTTTAGTGGTAAAGTCGTCGCCTCGAACCAGATGTTTTGATTGACAGCTGATGTACGGAAATGAAGATTCCGTGGTTCAAATAATAATACAGATTGTTACTTTTATTCGAATTTGGATACTAGACTGATGGTTCGGGTTCAATTAACAATATTTCAAGAATGACCGGCCTGAGTCTGTACGAGACTACACCTAATTTACACGTCATACACATCATCCTCATGTCATTAAGTCATTGGTTTGTTTATTGTTCTTAAAATGAACAGATTGCAACATGCATACACACATTAGGGTTAAAAGAAATGTTCCAATTTTTATTAACTGAATAAAAATAGCTCGAAACAGATATTTTCCTGAAAAAGATCAAAAATATCAGGATTATTTTTGAAATTATATGAAGCCTAACTTTGGAAAACATGGTAAAATAAAATATTCAATTAAAAACAACAAATTGATGTCTTGATGTACTTCCAAATTGATAAAAACTAATAACGAAAAACAAAACCCACACACGGGCTGCCATGTTTAAAAATAAAATATGGCTGCCTTATCAATTATTTTAAATGCCCTGTAGCTCCGCAACGGCTGCGTTTAGAAAAAAAGTACCAAAAAAAAGTTTTATTAAATTAATATTTTCTACCTATATGTGGTGTTTATATATTTTAAAACATCCCGCTCAGGCACGGCATATTTTCATACGTTAAAAAAATCATTTCATCCTCCATTGTACAAAGTTACTCCCCAACGTCGCCGCTTATGACCGTTACAGTTGATGCGTCGTTCAATAAAAAAAAACACATCAAAGATGGCGGCCATATTGGAAAAATTGCGAAGATTAATAATATAGTAACACCGTTATTTTAATGTACGAATTTTTTTTTTATTCCTAATTTGTGTACGTTACAATCTGTTCAATTTAGAACAATAAGCAACCCCATGACCCAATGAGATGAGGATGATGTGTATGATGTGTAAATGAGGTGTAATCTTGTACAGACCCAGGCCGACCATTCCTGAGAGAGTATGGTTAATTAAACCCCAACCATCAAAGAACACCGGTAACCACTGTCTAGTATTCAAATCCGTATAAAAGTAACTACCTTTACTAGTGTCCCAGAATTTCCAAAAATTAAACAAAACTATTTTGAATCCAACCACTCAAATATCTTTATTCAGATTTCGTTTATAAATATTTTCAAACTTTTTCAAATTATTAAAATTGTTAAAATAGTTAAAATTTTTAAAATGTTTTTTAAAAATTCTTAAAACTTTATCGCACCAATCTTCTAAAATTATACGCTTTCCTTTTCAACAATATTATTTCTTACTTATGAAATATATATTTTTTCCTTTTTTAAAAATTGTAAATTCGCTTCTACCTCTTTAAAAATCTTAAAATGGAAAAAGCCAACAATCCTTTTTTTTGTTATCCAGAAAAAAAAGAATGTTCTTTTTTATCTCCTTTAAATTTTCTTTAAATTATTTTATGTTCTTTTTATTTTTCACATCTGACGGTAGTAAATCATCTGTTGTTTATTTATGTTTACGTTATGTTATCGTTATGTTTACGTTACGTATGAAAGTATTCAGTTTGTCCTATGAGTATACTATGTTTAAATGTAATTGTGTGTGTATAAACGTTGTGTTACATTACAATCGGATTTGAACCAGGAACCTTCGTCTCCGAAAATCAGCTGTTAAACAGCTGATTTTGGCGACGACTTTACCTCTAGACCAACCCGGTGGGTATGTACGAATAAATCCAGGGAAGTTCCCAATTTAACGTTTTTCGAAAAACTGATGGTTTCCGAGATCCCAATGCTGGCCATCTTGAGTTGATCTCCCGGTATACACCGATTCAAAATTCTATTACAATAAAAACCAAGAAACTCTATCAATGGGTGGTATGTTTCAACATGTCGTTAAACAAATGAATCATGTTAAAAAAATTGTTTTTTTACTTGTTTTCACTCCTAATTCAGTAGATCACGACTCCATCTTATTTTAATTTTTCTTATTTGTTTCCTATTCTTAGCTGTTGTACTAATTCGGATAGGGTTTTGATTGTTGTAAAGGGTTAAACGGAAATGATATAGCTAAAAAATAAATAAAGAAAAACAAATACTAAGTTAATTGGTCATGAAATTTGTTCTAATAACTTGATTTTCAAAACGGATTATACTTGAATGAAATGAAATAAGTCATGAAATGAAATCGTAAAAATAAGTAAGATATGACCTAAATACAAAATTCGTATGCACTATAATAGTGCTTTAGTTTGTTTTAAATAAGATTAAAATTTTTGGTAGGGTGACAAAATAATTCATGGACAAGGACATCCTTTTTAACTAATACTTCACTGTCATTACTTTCATTTTATTCTTAATAACAGATTAAATTACTGCAAAACATGCAAAAAAATGGTAATACAATAATAGTAATCCAGACGCAAGGTCATTTAATTTTGTAATCTAATATATATAATTAATTCTCTTTTTCTAATCTTTAGAATTTAAAATCTAATGTTTCATAATAGTGAAGTCCTAAAATGCCTCAATTTTTTTGTTATTTTCTTCAAATCACGTCTTTTTTAATATTTTGTGTTTCTAAGCTAGATAGAATATTACAACATATTCAGCGGCTCACTAGTATTTGAAACGGTTTTTTTTACTTCTCTTGCCTATATGAATGTATAGAAAAGAAAGTTATGTTTTCATGCCGATTTTTCGAAATCGAGCTTTCACTGGATCTATACGTTTTCAGACCCTCTGAACCCAAAAAACTTGTTTTTAGCGATTGGTCTGCGGGCATGCGGGCGTGCGTGCGTGTGTATATGTGCGCGCGCGCGTGTGTGAACAGAATATCTCAACAACGGAACATCGTACGAACTTACAACTTGAAATTTAAGTTAGGTACCACTAGAGCACCTGACACGAACATTTTCATCACAACAGTCAACCGGAAGTAGTAGTTTATCGTGTCATTTTTCACTTTTTTTGCGATTTTCTCAAAAACGGCTTTTACGATTTTTTAAAAATCGCCTCATTTTCTAAATTGTTTATGCTCTACAAGATAGGGTAGGCCTAATGTCTGCTGAAATTCGTGGAAAGGCTATTTTCTCGTAAAAATTTTTTTTTAAGATTGCGACTTAAATATGCAGAAAAATGTATGTAATAAATGTTTTAGAGAATTTAAATCCTACAACTTTTATTTCAAATATTATTTTGTATAACACTTAGTTTAGCGGTAATTAGCGGTTTTCTGTTTTTTCTCTCGAAAACGTGTAAAAAAATCAATTTTTACAGGATTTTTTTTAAAGGTTTCAGCCTTAGTATGACAAAATTTTAGTATGACATTTTACGACAAAAGTGTACATAATCAAATTTATAGGAAATTAAAATATCTACAACTTTTATTTCGAGTATTTTTCTGTACAGAGCCTAGTTTAGTGTGAAAGAGTGATATTCTGTATTTTTAAGCCAAACTTAGGTTGACTTTTATTTTGTCTTTCATTCATGATTAAAATAAAATTATGTTGTTTAGGTTAGTTGTTTTTGTTTATATCTAATGTTTTATTACTAATGTTAGGTTATATTGTTAATTATTTGTATTGGCAAGAGAAAATCGTGTGAGCATTTCACCCGATTTTTTTTTCTTCTACATCTTCTCTCTCCCGGTGTTTCGGTCGCAAGAAATCTTGCCCAACATCTAGCCGTCTCAATTGCTTTCATCATACGGAATAATACTCTATAATTATTCTTAGAAGACGATTACTCAAGAAATTATTATATATATGTTGTTAAGGTCATCAGCCGAAAGTCTGGTTTGAACCTCTAGAAGGTTTACTAAGTAAAATGAGGATTGAGGAGATTTACAAATCCCATCCTCAGTGAGTGGAAAAGTATGCTCATCAGCATGCCCGGCCTTTTGAAAAGCATCTACATTCCACCTTGCAAATGACACCTTTCACTTCATTCACCACAGGGTCTAGCTGTATAATGAAATGCATTACTCTGAGACAACTCTGACTAGTGGTTTTTACACTTCTACCTCTTCTGTTCTTAAATGCTTCAGTCATATAATTATTAAGAACCAGAACTATTTTTTTGTAGCCCTGTAACTAGCAGATAGAGTGCAAATAATTTAACAATTCACGTGCCTGTTATTGACATATATATTTGTAACAACTTATGGAAAGAGAGTGAGGATGTGCTTCAGAGATCGGTATATGTTTTGAATGAATTATGCAAAAAATATAATTTCAAAAATTCTGTAAAATAATTAAAGATATTGGTATTTATAATACTAATCCCATTCACTGTCAAGTATTGAATTAAGTCACTACAAAGGCGCTAACTGTTTTTACACCTGCCATCTGATTGTTAATCAAAACCTTCGAAAATTCTCTCCATTCTACAGGAACATTGTGGAAGGAATCCAAATAAAAACAAACGTTTCTACGGGTTCGATTTCCGAGAATTCATGTTCAGAACATTCCATTCATCGCAATCCATTATCCCTTAAAGTAATACAATGTTACTTTCAGATAATCGAACCCGAGACTTTTTTCTTAATATTGTTTTCTTTTAATATAATTGTTATTAACTTAACTAATTGAGCCGCAGTGGTAGTAATTCTTATCGCTTAATTTAAATCTATTTTACGCTAAATTTAAAGGCAAAATTTATTTTGTATCACAGTTACATATTGATGTACTAAGTATTTTTTAACAACAATAACAAGAGTTTAAAGGTCTCCATTTTTTATTTATTAATCTACATGCATCTTCTTCATGGTTTTAATTTTTTTGCAGTTTATTAAAAATTTTATGAATTCATTGAAAGCAATCATTACGGAAGCATTGGATAATATAAGCCTAGAATGATTGTATTGACCTTATTGGTCATATATTATCTTATAAATCGTTCAAAAATGTAAACTGTAACAAAGAGAAAAATTTTCAATGTCACATGAAGTATTGTACCGAGTTCATTACTGTTCATTGTGTCACGTAGGCATTGATATATTTTAATTGTTACTTAAGGCCTATTCGCACGACGCTAGGTTACTAGCTTCTAGTACTAGCAGCTACTAAACTAGCGTCGTGGGAACGAACAACTAACAGTAAGTTTAGTTAAAGCGTTAGTTTTCAATAGTGCACTAGTGACTTTGAACATGTTTGATTTTACTAGCGCTAGTAGAGGAAAAAGGTCATGTGATTGACTAGCGCTAGTAAACTAGCTCGGTATAAACGTTTGGAAATGTTGCTAGTCGCTAGTAAGCTGTATTTTGTACAGCAACACAAAACACAACTCACATATATTTTCAGGGCACTGGCAATAATTAACTAGCTCCGTGGGAACCGTCACCGACGCGCTAGTAGGTCCTGCTAGTAGTAGCAGCTAGTAAACTAGCGAAATGGGAGTAGGCCTTTATTAAGGCCTATCACGTGACCTTTTCTCCCCTACTAGCGCTAGTAAAATCAAACATATTCTAAGTCACTAGCGCGCTAGTGAACACTAAAGCTTTAACTAAACTAACTCCTAGTTGTTTGTTCCCGTTACGCTATTTTCCTAGTCGCTAGTCAACTATAGTCCGATTCACGAAAGAATACACCTGTCTTTAAACAGCAATATTATTTGAACAGTCGTATGTAAAAACAACATCAAATTGAAGCTTGTTATTATTGGTTACAGGATAAACATAAACATTTTTGTAAATTAATAATGTATTAAAATATATAACGAATTGCGCATAAAAAGTACCCTGTTTTTAACCACTTTTTCAGTATACCCAACTTGAAGGTACTATTACTTTGTTCACGCGTACTTTAAAATGTATAGGGCTGCAAAGTATTATATGTTAATGTAATCCTGTAATTAACAATAAAATAAGATTTAATTTGGTGTATCGTAATTGTTTTTACATACAACGGTTCAAACGATATTGCTGTTTAAAGACAGGTGTTTTCTTTCGTGAATCGGACTATAGCAGCTAGTAAAATATAACTGGTATCAGAAAAAATATGGGGTTACAGTGCGATGATTTTTCCAGATCCTCTAATCAAACCCTGGTTCTTCTATTTCGCAATAGTCCATTGCTATTCCACTGGGCCACGCGGATAGTTCTTTATATAAAATTGTACATATAACAAATTGTACACATAGCAAATTTGAGTATATTACATAAAAAGCTGACCATAGCAGGCAGGTGGAGTGATGAATTATTTGCACTTGATCTGTTATTTTAGGTCTACAAAAAATAATTATTTTTCTTATCACATAGTTCAGCCAATTATATGACTGAACCATTTAAAAACAGAATAGTTATCTCCTCTGAGAGTAATGAATTTCATTACACAGCCAGACCCTGAGGTGAATTAAGTGAAGGTCTCATTTGCAGTGTGGAAAGTAGATGATTTTCGGAAGGCCTGGCATACTTTTCCATTCAGCGAGGAAAAGGCATCGGTAAACCACCTCATATGAATGACGCAAAAAAAATCAACCTCTATTCGTCTTAAAAATATGGGAAATCACTAATTGACGCTAAACTTTGCTCAGTAGAAGAAAATGCTTGAAATACAAGTTGTAGATTTCTTTATTTCCTATAACTTTGATTATATACATTTTTTTCGTAAAATGCATATTAATTCCGCAACCTTAGAAGCCATTTTTGAGAAAAATGAAAAAAAAATTTGCAAGGATAAACTACTTCTTCCGGTTCACCAATGATGAAAATGTTTCTTGCCGGGTCCTGTAGGGGTACCTAACTTAATTATCAAGTTTCAACTTCGTATGCTATTCTGTTCTTGAGATATTTTGTTTACAAACAGGCGGGCGCGCGCACACATACACTTTGGCAGATCAATCGCTAAAAACACGTTTTTTGGGTTCAATGAGCCTGAAAACGTGTATATTCGGTGAAAACACGATTTCGAAAAACCGACATGAAAACAGTACTTACCTTCCCTAAATATTCATACAGGCCAAGGGAAAGTAAAACAAGCCGATGTCGACTAAATTTGTTCAGTCGGTATCGGGTGTCGAATTTTTTTCACGATTCAATACCTTTAATAGTGTTGTTTAGGTCAACAGCCGAAAAGCTGGTTTGAACCTCTAGAGGTTTTACTAAGAAAAAACGAGGAGTAAGGTGGTTTACCATTGCCTTCCTCACTGAGTTGAAAGAGTGTGCTTATCAGCATGCCAGGCCTTCCGAAAAGCACTCACTTTCCACCCTGCGAATGATACCTTCACTTCATTCACCACAGGGTCTGGCTGCATAGTGATTCATTACCCTCAGAGGAGAAAACTCTGACTAGTGTCTTTTACACCTCTACTATGTGATAAGAAACAGAACTATTTTTTTTAGCCCTGGACCAAACCTTTAATAGTATACCTATACCTTTAATAGTAGCGGGAAAGAAAATTTTAAAATAGTTCAAGAGAATTCCGGTAGGCGGCTGATATTATAGTAGTGCAGAATAACTACCAGGATAGTATGAAACCAAAGTGGTTTCCTCACGTTACCGCTGGTCAATCTGAAAATTTTGTATAATCAGTAGGTAGCTTCTTTCTACCTCTTAACACTTCATACTATCCTGGTATCAAAACCGTTTTTTTTTTTTTTTTTTGTGAATAAACGTTGTTCCTCGCCAAAAATAAAAAATACGGAAATTCGGTAATAATCTCTCTAAACTAGGCTCTGTAGAGAAAAATGCTTTAAATAAAAGTTTTAGGTTTTTTAATTTCCTAATAACTTTGATTATAATACACCTTTGTCAACGGTTCATATGATTTTTCTAAATCGCCTCATTTTACTAGCTACATTTCTTATGCTCTTCAAGATAGGGTAAGAACTCTGTGCTAAAATTCTTGGGGGCCAGTGCTCTCGTAAGAAATTTTTTTTTCGGTTTTTTAAGCATTTTAGGGCAAAAATATATACTAAAATCACAATTGTAGAACAATTAAAAACCTACAGTTTTTATTTCAAACACTTTTTATATACAACGCTTATTTTAGTGTCAATTAGTGATTTCTGTATTTTTTTCTTTAAAATCGGTAAAAAATGGGGTTTTGTAAAAATGCAACCTTTGTATGCATTAAATGACAAATTTGTATAATAAAAATTATTTTAATTATTTTAATTTATTTAGACATATTTAAATTATTTTTGACATTGAGAGCCTACACAACTGATTCTGCAGAATGATAAATTTCATGAATTTTTAAAATATGTTTTTTTTTCTCTAATCATAATACCTTTGATGATGTGATCATTTTGCTGTACAGCTTTATTCATTACGTCACGAGAACATTAATTTAATAGTGTAATTGGTAATTTGACCAAGTGGTGGAAAATATTATTTTCTCAGGGAATAGATCTGTTTATCTTAATGAAAGATAAATCAATCTGAAATCCATCTTTAATCCAGATCGTGTTTTGTTTTTTATTGATGTGTAAGTGTGTAAGTACTCCGAACCTTACCAATTCAGAGGTAATATTAAACATGTCGTCTTCCCTCTTGAATCTTCATTTGATGAAATTTCTTCAGTTAAACTTAACACTAATAAAAATAGTACAAACTAATAATTGTGTAATGTGTTTGAAATGTAATCCTGATGACTCTAGGGTCATCAGAAGATATGATAAGCATTTATCATTCTTATTAGCAATCAATAACTGGCATATATTAATGCAACCACTGAAAGAACATTTTCGTTGATGTTCGGTTATCTGCTTGCGAAGTTGTACCAAGCTGATAGTCCTCCACTGAGAGTAGATCTTCTGGAAAAAATTACCAGATTTAATTCAAATTTCTGACTGGTTTGGTACAGAAACCACTTGAGAATATTATTTTTTAAAATATGTGTTAGGTTAAGCTTAGTTATGATAAACTAAGTCAGGTGATTAAGTAACCAAATATATTAAATATATATTATGGTTATATATGAACTTGAATCATTGTCAGGAGAAGAAAACGATAAATTCATTTTCCATGTTAGATTAGAGTATATCTAACCTAACCAACTATTTAATTATATGATTTTTAGGTTAGAAAGATCTAACCTAAAAAAACATATATAATTTAAAAGGATCAGGAAACTATTAAAAAAAAAAAGAAATACAACAATAAAATTTCACCAGACATTTTTTAATCTGACGACCTCAAAAAACTCCCAAACATTACAAAATAATTACACAAGACAAGCACACACCATTTTGTTTGTGAGGGTTACATACAATTACAATCATTCTACAATACCTCTGGGCCACTGATATTTAATTTACGAAACAGAGAAACAAATTTAATAAAAAGAAATACATCAGTACATGAACGAACATAAAAACCGACAATAAAAAAATTAAAATACAATATTTATTACAGTGAATATACTTACTAAAAATATTGAAAAATTTGAAAAAATATTACAATAATTATTTACGAAAAAAATGCCCAGGTTATACAAAAAATTATGCTTGGAATAAATTATTTATGTAATATTTATATATATATATTTAATAAAAAACAGAAAAATGTAATATGTACACCAAGCAATACTTTAAAAAAAATCAGTAAGATGACTTGAGCGATACTGATAAAATTATTGATACAAAATTAATTATCGATATTAATTAAGGATACTTATATCAGCTCTTAATATAATTAATTAATTATTTAAAAAATATTTACTGACAATTTATTTTTTTACCTGATACAATACTTTACAATACATACGTTAAACGTTACACATCATTAACAGCACATTTACGATACTTTAATAAAAAAAATAACATACTCATTTTTTGAGGATGTTCAGAAGAATTAAGTCTAGATATAAAATAATTAATAATAATAATAATAATAATAATAATAATTACAATAATAATAAAGGACGACAAAAATACAATATTAGATATATATTTAGGAAGTCATTGCCATCTTTTTTTATTCTTTATTTTATTATTTATTTATTAATTGAATGCCTACAATAATTAATAATAATAATATAATTAAATCAGTAACATTAAATACCATATTCAATTAAAATATATAATTGTAAAATGGAGAGCTTTGGATCATGAGTTTTTCCAAGCGAACTTTTACTTTATACATCTATAACGCAAATCACACGAATTTGTTTTTATTATATAAATATATAATATTTATACACAACAACAAAAAAATCCAACAGATGGGTGGGCTAATGAATATAATAAAAAATACAAAAAAAGTTGGTACTGGCCTACCTCCATATAATTATCATCACATTATAATTATAAACTAATATACATATATATATAATAAAGAAAATAAAAATATAACAAAAAAAAACGGAATTTTTTTTAGTCAGATGGCATGCCTTCCTTCAGTCTCATAAATTTTTCTTAAATAATATAATATTATATTATATAATTATATACAACAAAAGGGCTTATGTTTGCATCTTTTTAAGAATGCAAACATATTTGTCTATTTTTTATTTTTTTATTTTGTAATGATTTCATTTTATAAGTAAATATCTTAACAAATTTTCTTTATGTATATTTAAATTATATTTTAATTTAAAGATATACAATTGAATAATTATAATATACTAATATTTTCTTATTTATACACACATAAAATAATATTTATAATAATAATAATAATAAAATGCAAGCCCTAAATATTAACATATACAATTATATCACATTTATTTAATCATTTAAATAAAATAATTATTATATATATAATATAAACATATTTCGGACTGGTGCTTTAGACTTTTAACCTTTTTTATACTTTGAGCCTAAATCACTTGTCATAAAAAATTATTTACCCAGCCTTGCAAATAAGAACAAATGGGTGTTACAGAGCACGTATAATTTCAAATTAAAAAAAACTAAAATAATAAAATAGAAAAAACAATGAAAAAATGATAAAAACAGAAATTATATGAATACTATAGTATAATCATTAAAATAATTAAAAATAAACAAAAATTTACTATTAAAAATTTTGGTCCAAAGTATAAAAATATTTTTATTTCCGCTCAGTAACAGCCAAAAAGTTCTTTCTTATGATATTATTAATAAATTTGTATGGTACACGTACAACTAATGATTGCTACTTTTATTTTTATTAAAAAACACATATATTGTTTTTTTATTTTTTTTTTATTTATTAGAAAATCACACACCTAACACATACATACATTTACATAAATATTTATATAATATTACAAATATTTCGTCGAAAACGAGAATTTTTCATTAATTTGTGGGTATGACAAATTACTTTTGTATTTATATAATAACAATTACAAGAAAAATATTTTATTTTTAGTGATAAACACAATTATAAATATTGGTTAAAAGGTGGCACCATCAGAATTATATCTCTCTTTTACGTTTCACTTTATTTATAAAGCACTATTATTTATACATTGATTAGAGTCTTTAAAATATAGTGAAACTTTGAAAGACTATTATTAAATAAAAAAAGGAGTTACACAAGTAATCTTATTCAAAATTTAATGTTTTTGTAAAGATTTAATCAGTATTCGCACCTATTGCACGCCGCACAGTGTTGAACGCTTTTAGAGATCAAAAGGAGCACGACGTCCTAGTCTTTGATTTGTACCACTTAACCTGTTCACCACAGTACGGCTTTGTACTATAAACAATGACATGAGGACGATGATCTCAGGCTTCCAAGGAAACTATTTTATGAGCTGTTGCAGAAGGTGCTGATAATGGACGAGGAGATGGAGGAGGGGTTTTCTTTGATAAATTAAGGGGCTGCTGTGAATTGGCGATACCAACTTGGAGTTCCATCACAGAGGGTGAATTAGGAGATGTTGAAGTAGGAGAAGGAGAGAGGTAGAGTCGTGTGGTTTGTTGTTGGGGTGGGGGTGGAGGAGGAGTTGTCGATACAAGGACGAAAGCCGGTGTGGAACTTGTCGTTGTGATGACACTAGTTACCGCTGATTGCTGCTGTCCAGACTGCCACCTCTGGGAGGGAATGTTATATTGGTATGTCGGACTATCACCTCTCATTATATAATCATGAATAACTTCGGTCCTTTTCAGTTGTTCCGGAGTCATTCTGGGACCTTCCATCAATGATTTTGCAAGTGTCGAATGGGTACTAGATAATGACGATGTCAGATGATGATGTAACTGTGGTGAATTTTGTACCATTGGTTCTGCCTCAGCAGAGTCCTTGTTCCTCAACGCTCTGAATTTTTTGTGCGGTTTGTATGCTTCATCCATTAATGAATTTGTATCGTATAATGGTGGAGCTTGCAAAACTCTTTTCAAAACTGGCATATCTTCAACAATATGACCACCATTCTGTTGCTGCTGTTGTGATTGTGGTGGAGGAGTTGGCTGCGGCTGTTGCGGGTGCAAATGATTTAATATCGACTGATGATGATGATTTTGTGAATTGTGGTGATGATTACTATGATGGTGGTGATGGTCGTCTTTGTCTTCTAATGAAGATCGTGGACTCGAACAAACCGATGTCGGTGCACTACCTATTGGTTTATCTAATTTTTCAGTTCCTGATTCGATACCAGAATCACTAGGCGAGTCTAATTTACGGAAAGATCGGTGATGCGTTTTGATATCATCACCAGATGCTGAGCCGGAATTAGCACGATGTCTATGAGGACAAACACCACCAGCAAGTGTCGCTGCTAAGAGTGGTGCGTTACTGGCATGATGACTTGTATGATAGTCGTTAAGGGAAGCGACTTCACCGGAACACATAGATTCAGTGCTGGAGACTGATCCTAATGGGCTTTTGACTTCTTCCATTGTGACGTCGGATGATGATGACCACGATGAAGCACCGCCCGGGCTTTTACTGTTGCTTTCATCTTCTACCATCATGGAACCCCACATCTGCTGCTGCTGTTGAGCTAACTGTTGCTGTTCTGTCATCTTGAAAGCCAGTAACTTTTCTGAATGCAGTGTGTTTAATGTTCTGAGATCAGGAATCTTTTTCATTAATTCATGGCAAAGGTTAGGTTGTCCAGGATGATTTTGGCTGACAACGACTTGCAATGCAGTCTTTAATTTATTTTGCATTCTTTCAATAAGTTCTGTGTTTCTAAGACCTGGCCGATCTGGAACAGACAAATTAAAACAACCCATTAAAATTTAATTAATGAAAAATTCATTTAATACCAATCAAACAGTGAATTTAACAACACAATAATACTTTCTAATAATTCAATACTTGTATACTTGATACTCTTCAAAATATCCAGGGTATCTGATAACTTGTTTTAGTTTCCCAGTCAAGATGATAATTTTTACTTTCACTTGCTTATATGAATATATGGAAAGGAAAGTATTGTTTTCACGTCGATTTTTCTAAATCAAGTTTTCACCGGATTTTTTCAGATCCCTAGTACCCAAAAAACATGTTTTTAGCGATTGGTCTGTGTGTGTGAACAAAATATCTCAAAAACGGAACATCGTGCGAACTTAAAACTTAAGTTAGGTACGGTACTACTAGAGGACCTGACACGAACATTTTCATCAAAACCGGGAGTAGTTTATTCGTGTCATTTTTCACTTTTTTGCGCTTTTCTCAAAAACGGCTACGATTTTTTTTAAATCGCTTCATTAACTACATTTTTTATGCTCTATAAGATAGGGTAGGTGCCATGTCTGCTGAAATTCTTGGGGAGGCTGTGGTCTCATAGAAAAAATGGTATTTTTAAGATTGCGGCTTTAATATGCATTTTAGGGCAAAAATGTATATAATTAAAGTTGCAGAGAATTTAAAATCCTATAACTTTTATTTCAAAAATGTTTTTGTATAACGCTTAATTTAGCGGTAATTAGCAATTTTCTGTTTTTTTTCACAAAAATGTATAACAAAATCGGTTTTTTTATAAAGATTTCAGCCTTAATTTGCATTTTACGACAAATGTGTATAATCAAATTAATAGGAAATTAAAAGATCTAAAACTTTTATTTCGAGGATTTTTCTCTACAAAGCCTAGTTTAGCGGGAAAGAGTGATTTTCCGTATTTTTAAGCCAAACTGAGGTTAATTACATTATGCATCATTCACTCATGATTAAAATAAGGTTATGTTTTTTGTTTATTTCGAATGTTTTATTACTAATATTTGGTTATATTGTTCATTATTTGCATTGGAAAGAGAAAGTTATGCGAGTGTTTCACACCAGATTTTTCTGAAACTTTTAATGTAAAAATATATGAAAATACACACCTGCAGCAATGACAACGATAGAGCAGAAAAGACCAATCTCAGCATCAGATAGTCGAAGAGCATTCAACCTCTCAGCAAAGTCAAACATGGAATCCATAAGGAATCTTGCATTGGAACTGTTATGTATTGACTCTCGCTTTAATACTTGTCCATTCAGACAGATCATACTGTTATTCTGCACAAAAAAAATAACACAAAAAAATTAGTAACAGGTAGATCAATCAAATTTTTATATTACAATATATTAATATTAATGTGGCTTTTAATCGTACAAGATTAAAGTTTTTCATTGTATAATTTTATGACGCATTTTGATGTCATCACCAGATGCTGAGCCGGAATTACAAGATGTCTATGAGGAAAAACACCACCAAAAAAGTTTAAAGTGCATCACCATATGCCTGGCATAAAAATCAAATCTATTTGGAAACTTAATTTCGGGGAAAAATTATCATACATAAAATTTTAACTGAATCCTTTTTTTGGGGCCAATTCTTGATTTAAGAAAGACCTGGAAGATTTCCAAGTTTGATTCCCAGCTACGATCTGAGAAATTATGATATTTTTAAACCTATCGTTCCTTAGTCTTAAAATAAATGCCCGAAGCTAATGACAAAAATATTATAATAAAATTTATTAAAACTGTTATATCCTCGGGGGAGCCTGTAACCCCTAGAGGGCGCGTCCTCAGGTGGCGGATAGGGGGATGCCTCCCAATATTGGGTGGTAGGAGGGAAATGAAATACCTCCCGCGGACCAACAGGTAACCGGGGCGTCTGTACCCAGATTGGGCGGCCCCAAACAGCGTCTGATCCCAGAATGGGCGGCTGAAATAAAAAGGAATAAACCTCAAATTCCTAGTAAGGGGGTTGTGCGATAGGCTAGTACCCTATCCACGGAAAAATTACCTTACTTGCAGTACCCAAGATAGCCTCAGACAGGACAGGAACATTGGAAATATAAATAGGAAACGAAATAAATCACGAAATTGGATTGCGGAAAAGTTAAAAATAGCAACGTGGAATGTTAGAGGAATCAACAATAAGATATAGGACGACCGAGGAACAGATGGGTACCGGAACAGGTTCAAGAAACCTAATCCTTGGAAGTGAAGAAGAAGAAGAAGAAAACTGATATAAATGTATGGAGTATTATTTACCTGTGCGTCAAACATGCAGGCTAATCTGACGAGTAGGACTTCAAAAACACCAGCCTTTAATAATGTAACTTGATCATCCTGGGCAAGGAATGCGAATCCAGGTATCCTTTTAGCAAATTCAACAACACCTCTTATTGCTGGTGAGAATCTTTTTGAAAAATCTTGTAATAATTCTTGTTGCCCTGTTAAAGGCTGTGGATTAGGATTCAGTGGGCAAGCCTGTAACATAAAAATAAACGAATTTGATTAAAAATCTATTAGTAAAACCACCAAAAATTAATAAACTAAATTTAAACAAAGATTTTAAAAGACAAAACGCATTAAATAACAAACACAATATCTTGCATAATTAATACAAATCCAGAAAAAAAACTAGGAAGAGAATCTTGCAAATTAGTAGTAAATAACAGTGTTAGATGACCTTTAAGTACATCTACTAACAGTAGCTGGCATTTGATAACAGAAAAGAATGTAAGGTTATTAATAATAATACTGTATAACAACTAAAACATTCAAGTTATTAGCAATATCATTTTAACACTTTATTGGAAAAACCTTCAAAGATATATCTGAATGCAATTTATGACGATTTTCTCAAGGCAACCATCTTTTAAAAACTAGGTAAATAAAAACTATGATAATTTTAACAACGAAAAAAATTAGTTAAATTCATTGAATATTGTTTTTTTTTTAATACAATTATATATTTAACAGTTTAAAACGAGAATTATAATTCGGAACCTAACCTATCTAAAAGTTTTATATAATATAAAATATATCCAGGAAGTAAAAATGTGTATTTATCATTACTAAGTTAGGTTATGTTACCCAATAACGTTAAAAAATAAAATAAAAATGGAGTCTTAATATTGAGGGATTTATGATTAATCTAATAACAGAACCATATTAATAATTTATATTTAGGTCAGGTTAAGTTACTCATTACATTTTTATCGCAGAATTTTAACCTTGTTTTCGTAACGCTTTAAAATTCACAACTCTTGACAAACTAACAACTGTTTACGTATATATATTTTTTTTAATAGCGTGTGATGTTACATTAAAAATACGTACAGAGTACAGTTTATATTTTAGTTTTACCGTACTGTTAGTCCGGTCAAGGGTATATAAAGTGACTATGTTTAGAGAGAATCATAGTTTCTCTCTGCTATTCCGTACATTGTTTTTTTTATCGATTCAACCTTGGCAATAAGGTTATATATTAGGCGTAACGTCGCCTTTTCCCCCCACTATTTCACGACCCTCAATAACCCTCTTCACATCGGTTCTTTCAGGTCAATGCCTCCCTGATAATAGTACTTCCTCACCCTTTTTTTCAGTTATAGCTCTATTCAATTACACTATGCCCTTTAGTTAAATAAAAACTACCTTAAAAGTTTTTTAAAAATATTTCTTTATCAATGAACGTTAAATTTATTTTTAACCTTTTTTTTAATAACAACCGACATCATGAATTTGTTTAGTACAATTTAAAAATAAATTTTCTATAAATCTAAAGGAATTTTACATTTTGGCACTCATAACGACTTCTAGGAAATTTTATACAAATCTTTTTGCTTAAATAAAATGTTATTGGATAAAATCCAGATAATTGAAAAAAAAGACTTAACGATAACTTGATTTATTTAAATACTTAAACCATTCGGTGAATTATTATTTTTAGAATAATTAACAATATTGTAATGATTATGAATGATACAGATTCGGACCTATCGAACAAATTTCCTATTAAATTCAATCTGAAAATATCAACCTAATAAAATAGTATTATCGGGAATTCTATTAATTATAAAACGTAAAGATTATAAATTATTGATTCTATATAAAGAAATAAATAAAAACGAAAAGTCAAGAAGATATCTATAGAAAAATTATTGATTTACATAGGTAATAAAAAAAATCAAATTAACATAAAAAAATGGATAACAAAGGACATACATAGCTTTGGTATTTTTTTTTATTGTAGTAGTATTATTACATGCGTCTGTTACAAACTTGTAAGGTTGCTTAATATGTATGAACAAAATATGGTTACGATGTAAAAGATATTCATTTACAACCTTGGACACTTCCCCTGGCTTACCAGAAGGTCATCCAGTTTTCACCCCATACGATTATAGTAGTATTAAAAGTAATACGAATAAAAAAAAACTGATCGTTATTGTCTTTGTTATTCTTTGTTTTCATGACAAAAATGTGATGAAATTATTTTTAAATGAAAAAATTAAAATATTGATCCATGTTAAAATTACATCAATACTTTTATAAATTAAAGTATTCGTTCAAAATAAAATTTAAGAGGTTTTTAAACTATATTTAAAATTAAGAATATATATATATATATATATATATATATATATATATATATATATATATTATTTTACAAAAACTAAATATATAAATGGATCTTAATTTTTTTATAGTGTTAAATAGATTTGCCGGGGACCCTCTCTGTCTATTCCTGGCCACCGAACTGCCTATTCCGTCGACTTGCGCGCACGTCTCCTGCCGGAGCATGTGCGCGCGCGCGCTTGACTATCTGGCTGAGATGCCTTCGACCCGAGACTTGTACATTGACCTCCGACTTGTTATATCTGTCTAGCGTACACAATTTCATTTATATATATATATGACACAAAAGAGCGCGAGCCAATCCGCAATGCGCTTAGTTTTGTTATTTTTTTACATTTACCCGCATTTTTTGTTCAGAGAAAAACAAGTCCGTATCGTAATTTATACAAAATTTAATAAATTTAAAAACTTTTCAAAAACAGGAAGTAAAAAATATTTTTAAAACGTAACTTTTTTAATAATAAAACGTATTCCATACAGTAAAGTTTTTTCATTTAAATTTCAACGTCAAACATAAATAAATCGAGTAAAAAAACTAATGTCTTTACATAAATGCGCAAATTAAAAAAAGAAGGTTATAATTTTACAATGAATTTTATTGTATTAAAACGCATAAATTATTTGACCTTCAAGAAAGTTAAAACGTAACAGGAAATTTGCTAAGTTATTTAATAAATTTTCTTGATAACAATAAATTAATTATTTTAAAAAATTAACAATCATAGTCATTAGCTAATTTATTTAATTCGGGTTACATTTGAAAATATTATGTAACTAAAACATTTCAAAATTATGTTGAAATACATGTAAAACCTTTTCAAAAATTAATTAAGTTTAGATAAAACGTTTTCGCGAAATTAATATATAAATTTTGTAAAAAAATTTGAACAAATATAATAATTAACGGGAATGTCTGGTTTATTTAGCATCAAATCGGCGTTTGGCCAGAAATTTAACTGAACAAGGTCGTTTACTGAAGTGTAGTGTATATAAGAGAGCTAAACGTGCCGGCTAGGTTATCTTTTAACTCAAGGTTAAAATGCACTAACTAGACTTTCCTCTACACATAAGACTACATAATTAATTCTGTCTTTATCATTTTATATTCCCTATCTCTTTTTAATTTAAAAGTTGCAAGGTTCTTCCTGCATCCGTCTATTCTAGCTTTAGTAAGCCATATTACCGGAGTAACTTATATCTTAAAAAGGAGGCGTTGACACTATTACACCGTGTACCGTTACAGCAAAATCTTTTATCATTCAAGGATATTTTTTAAAAAGTAAACTTCATTCAAAAGAACCTGTTTCAATTATTAAATATAGAATATTAGATGGTTAATGCATTTTAATTATCATACAATAACACGAATCATCATGATTTCGGCCTTACAAAATGATCTTTATAGGAATAAATATCGATCCGTATTTATTTTTTTATCAATTATAATTGAAAAGGAAGTCATTTGATAATATGGAAACAATAAGTGACCTTTTTGAGGTTAAACAGACAAAATTTCATTGATCTTATATACTAAATTACCTAGTTTTATGATTTTTACAAGGTCCCTTTAAAATAATCATCAATAATTGTGTAAATTTTGATCATCCGAATGATCATTGAATCATACATAAATGAATGAACCACAAAAATTCAATTTACATTAAATGAAAAAAGTTTTGAGGTTCTTATGCATGTAATTATGTGGTCGCTAATAAATGTTTTTAAAAATTAATGCGACCTTTCCATTCCATGTTTAAATATTTAAAAAAATTATAAACTAATAATTAATTTATTAAAACTTACCAAGGTGGGGGGACATGCTGTGTATGATGGCTGGTCTCTAGCTCTGGCTAACATTGGTTCCACTTTTTCACGAGTGAAATCACAAGTATCCAAATGTGCACGAACAACCGTCGCTAATAAACGTTGTTCATCTTCTAATTCAGCTGCAAGAGCTTTTTCTTGAGACCTGGAATTTGTGCTTTGCTGCATTGCAGCCAATATTCTTGCTTTCTCCCTTTTAGGTACTCTTCCAAACCGCAC
The DNA here is from genome assembly GCA_035578175.1 of Catonia carolina. NCBI lineage: Eukaryota > Metazoa > Arthropoda > Insecta > Hemiptera > Achilidae > Catonia > Catonia carolina. The sequence goes on from JAQMRL010000004.1 coordinate 47,280,293, forward strand.
AGCTGTAACAAAAAAGAAAACCCACAAAATTAAAGCAACAGTAATAAAAATTCACAATTTAATAATAAATAAAAATATATTTTTTCGGACATGTACTCAGAACACCAGAAACCAGGATCTTAAGACAGTTAAAGGAAAACAACACGTCAGAGTGGATCTCAGAGATTAAAGAAGACATGGACAAACTTGGGCTTACACTACTCGACCTAAGAAACAAAACTGAAAAACTCAAACTTCTTCACACCCCTAACACCAGGTTTGAAGAACCCCAAAAATCCACTAGTCTGTTCAGAGGCCGCAAGACTAGCAAGATCCCAGAATATGAAAAACTACTGGGAAAGGAGACTGTAGCAACAATGCAGAAACTAAGACTCTACATTTATTTGATTTAATTGATCTACTAAGGTCTCAAAAGCAAAAAAATAAAAATATACTTGAAGGGATTTGAATCAACGGTCAAACTTCCTGGATAACTTGATAGATTTATTTATTAAAGGAAACACAGTAGTTTATTAATTTAAAATGAACATCCTTTGTGTTAAGGATTTTTTATTATATGTGGGAGATATCCTTTTGTTTGAGAATATTTAAATACTTTTATTTTCGGTTACGGATCCGGTCCTTTCGTATATGAGGGAACATTCACTTTTCAAAATAACGGACACAAATCTACTCCACAAGGTCTTTCCTTCCGTATATTGTAAAGAACAAAAAAGAATCGTTAAATATCCGCCCATCGGTTTTTTTTTTTAATCCAGTCTCTTTGGGTAACGTATATAGGGATTGTGCAAGGGCACACCCCGACAGTCAGTCAGTCCAGGTGTTTTTTCGTGACCGCATCTGCCCGACTAAGTTTTAATATTAGCTTACAGACAGACAGCTGCAGCTGTCAGAGGGCCGCCGGTTGTCGACGCTTGTGCCCCGAACAGTTACGCAACTATGAACACCAGCCTGTTCACCTCCGACGCTTCCGTCGCAACCCCGTGTATATGACCTTCGAATGGCCCTCTCCGTTTTTTATACTCTGTGGTACCTACTATCCAACACTAATTGCTATGTGTCAACACAAAACTAAATTTTTCGTTCTTTATAAACCCAATTATTTAGAAAATTCTCTCCCTACATAGTACACATGTTTAAGAAAATCCCTCAGGAGTGTGTATAATCCCTTCCCTGAATACGATACTGTGACTAAAATCCGAAAAACATATTATTTTCTGAATAATGATTACAAAATACTATATTTAAATTTACGGAGTTAATTTATATTTTCCAAACATAAACTTGTTGAATATTTCATAAGTAAACAAATATTTAAAACAAAATAAACCGTTATGATACAAATCCACATAAAACAGATCATAAATTAAGTAATAAATATTTTAAAGTTTCGATTGAAATTAAAAGAAATAATGTATATAAAAATTAATCATAAACAATGAAAGAAAATAAAGAAAGAACCGCTGCTAGCAATGAGAATAACAAAATGTGTAAAAAGACCTTGAACTACTTGTGCAAGAGAAAGAAAGATGTTTTGTAGTAGAAAGAACAGCAATACAGATATTCTTGATATTGATATATTATAGCGTCTCAAAACGTATACGATTCAATGAAGAATAAATCAAACAAAGCCTAAAACGCTTCAACACGTCATTTATTCCCATATACGCAAAACAAGAACAGAAATATAACGCTATTATAAAAATTATGAAACAACGTACTGAACGATAAGTGAAGATAATCACCTGATATCAATGAAAAGAAACTACATAATAATTCAATAAAATCATATATTTATTAAATTAAAGGTGTGCCACAACGAACTATTTTCGGACCAATTTTATATATTTTTTTATAGAACTCGAAGATTACTAAATGCGTTTAAAAATATAATTCGATATCACGATTAAAAATGTCAAAAGCCAAATTAATACTACAAATAAAAAAACTAAATCGAATAAAACACGTGGCTTATCAAAATTAACGACAAAAACTAAAAAAATTGTTGTTTACGACAGTAATTTTTTTTTCGCATAAGACTACCAATAAATTTTTTTTAAATATACATAAATAATTTACTCTTACCACGTGTAGGAGACAATAATTAAATAAAATAAAACTTATTTTTACTTTCAAAATATAATTTTATGTATGTTTATAGGTTAACTAATAACAAACACATATAAACAAGTGAAAGTTTCTCCGGCGTTTAAATCATGACTTGCTACGTAAAACCTTTAACAAGGTAGTGAAAGTAATTTGAATTCTAGACGATTTCCCCCACTTCCTTATGCTTGATTTCTCATGGTAACAAAATATATACTACTGCATTAATAAAATTATTTATATTTACAAACATTCACACGGCTTACAATTACTTTCTTCTTGAATATGTATTTGTCTAGACTATAATATTCGTTGTTCGAATAAAACAATACATGAAATAAGAAAAAGTTAAACTGACATCATTTGACATCACACTGATGTAAAAGTAATAGATAAATTACTTGACAGAAAAAATATTTGCAATTAAAACACAATATCAAAAATTTTAATATAGTTTACTTTTAACTAAAGAAAACTTCAATTAAACTTTATCAGACTCTTGGGATAAAAACTTTATTACGCAATTACCGGACATTACAATTTTAGCAGGTAAAAAGTCATCCTAAACGAAATGGTGAATAACTTAATCATATTTTTAATACAGAAACGACAATCAAGATGGCTTTAACCATGTACAAACCGATTTAAAAATATAATTTTAAATTCATAGAACAAATTTTTAACAACATATTGAAACGACAATACGGAAAAACAATAATTAAAAATAAAACAATTATTAAGAACATGACTAACCAATAAATTAAAATATTAAATTCAATATAAAAAGGAAATTAAATTGTGAAATGACTAACGAAACATAGGAAAATTGTTTGGAAATACATAAACATAAAGGCCTAGAAGTAATATGTAGTAATAAATCCGTTACAAAATTATTTATTTATAAATTTGTAGTAAACATTTAAACATTACGTATATTACGACTGCGCACGTACGTATGTACTGGTACTATGAATATTTCAACTGACCGTTAACAAAAACATTTCACAGTTACCAATGTCGCAAATGGTATTATTTTCTAGTGTATTATTTCTTTTATTATTGTTAAACAAATATTTTGGGAATAAATAAATTATAAATTTAATTTACAAATAAAATATTAATGACCTACTTTTAATAATACTACAATTTTAATTTAAACCAACAAAAATTTAACTTAAATAAATGATTTCATTGATTATATCAATATTTTTTTGTTTAATAATTTGTACATTCATTTTTTATTCTGAATAAATAAATGATAAAAAATTAGTAGGTACATTATTGTAACAATATTAGGATCATGTTAAAAAGGCGGGAGGGACTAAGAGAAAAGAGAAATTGTTACAAACGTTTTCACTTTCGCAGCGAATGAACAAACGAAGAAAGTAACTCATTTATAAGAGAAAGCAGAGATGCACGTTTCGAGACTATGACACGACCAACACGCCACGCTTGCTACTCCTACGGTCTATTATAAAGCTTAGGTCACACGATCTGACCCCTTAACTGCTACCTTTATCGACCTTTTTGTTTGTAATTTATATTTAAATAGAAATTGTACCGTTAATTTTCTATTTATATATGGAACAAATTTTATTAAACTATAAAAAATTAACAACAAAAAAATCCTTTCCCATATACCTCTTTGTATAATGTGTTACAATTTTTATTTTTTAACAGTTTTTTTAAAATACATTTAACAGAAACAATTATTGTTTCACTCGTACAACAAAAATAATTTTCGAAAAAGGTAAAAAAATATTAATAAGTTTTAATATATCTTAGAAAAAATGACGGAAATCTACGAAAGGAATCGAATAAATGTATAATTTGACAATAAATCTTATTAGATATGTATTTCTTATATATACCATCCAATATTTTAGTGGACTTTAATAAACAGATAGTTAAAGACTTCGTTTCGGTTAGGAAACTAAAAACAAACATAAGTTTTAAAATAAAACTGATTGGCCGCTTTCTTGGCCCGGTGTTTCAGCTTGCTACGCGGGAAAGCCAAGTCCCGGTTTTGATTCCAAGCTAGGGGCTGGAAAATTATTACAACGTGATACCTACAATATCTTAAACTCGAAATAGTCGTTAATGACCAAGATTTTGTGAGACGAATTTAAATACACTCCAAAAAACTAATGCAAACTAATTTTCCGAAATAATTTTCATTAAAAGCAATTCTTTGCTTACAACTGTCAAAAATATTGACAACAAAATTTGTAAACACATTAATGCAGATTTTGCAAATGTGTTGCAGATATATGAAAACAATAGTGGAAAACTTCTGAGGTTTTCATAGACTCGGACGCTAAACATAACCGATATTTTTCAGAACTTTATTATAAAAATAAAAAGCAAATAATACAGTTGACATCTATTGAAAATTATTAACTGTACTGCATCATCAAATTAAATTTACTTTTAAACCATAAAATTATAACGGGTAACGTACAGAAATGATAAATCGTTAACGTAAAAACTGCTGACGTCGTCACACGTAAGTGGTGTGTGGTTATACATTAATAAAAATAATAAAGAATTACTTCCCATTTCATTCATTAATTTTTTTGTTATAAAAATGAAAACAAAAATAAACTTTCATTGATCATAAAAAAAAAACTAACGGCGGACAATTAACCAGCGTGAAAGAAAAATGTTAAAAACACTTTCGATTAATGATAGCAAGGTAAAAACTTGTTAACTTTCACTAGTTGAACTAAATGTTAACGAGTTGGAAAATGAAAGAGGTATTAGACAAAAATACTGGAACCTTACTAACCTAGCAACATTACAATTAATTTACAATAATAGTAGAAAAACACGTTGCAATTTCACTTTCTTTCAAACTGTCATAATTATGGGCTAGTTCTTACATTAAGAACTCTAAACTGTTTGCTGATGATTTTTAATTCTATTTTAGATCTTTACAAACGTATATTATTATTATTGAAAGTATGAACATAAGAAATATGTTCATAGATATATTGATATATTGATACGATTTTCTAAAGTTTAAAATTATAGTTAAAATAAAATGTCCCAAACAATTGAAAAATGAAAATTAAGGACTTTTGGGGAAAACGTTTTAGAAAATATATATAAGATTTAAGATATTGTGAAACAAATTGTTAATAAATTAAAAGATTTTTAAATAAAAATAAGACACTTACGGGCATTATGATAATTCACTACACCATTAAGTATTCCCTTCAAAATTGGTAATTCTTCTCCCATGACCAGGTAGAAATAATATGGCACAAAACAATAAAACTATTATAATAAATTATCACACACTATTATTATTTGGTTTATTTAACAAAAAAAACTATTTGTTAAAATAACAACTGTTGTAAAAAACACTTATTAACGTAGAATATCACTCAATCACATTGGTAACGTCCACAATGATATGAAACACTTGCACATCACATAAACACTGCAGCAGTATTCATTCCACATGGTAAGGTAACAATATGAAGATAGCGTGTAGTAAGAGATATTCACTACCACAACCTGTCAGGACGAGATCCCGCGCAAGACTGTTGTAAAGCGACAGAGCTATCCCCCACCAGTTCAACCTTGAACTTGTATAGGTCTGGGGCCCCCGGAGTTGTATCGACCTACATACGCTTACACCTCCCCACTACTAACTTTTACGAACCCATCATCAAACACGCCATACCTGATTCTCGCAGCATCACGACATCGGAACGGCTTTATTTACCGCGCATATATACTACCACCTCGCCTATATGGACTTGTATTGCATTTATTTTTATAGTTTACTGTATCTAATTTCTTTACTTTCTTTTTTACACTCTCACTATGAAAATTAGATCCTTCCTAAGAAATTATAGTAATAATAAAACTCTCGCCCACACCGCGCTATTGGAACCATTGAAATTTTTAAACGATTTACAAACATTACGCAATTTTAAAAGAAATTTTCATATGTAAACGATTTTCTTTAATGTATTTTATACTTTCAAACAGCTTATCGGACTTAAAAAACATAAAGATTATGGAAAACCTAAAACATTTTAACGTAAAACTAAGAAATGAATTATTTTAAAAAAGTCTCCGGTTTCCAAATATAACTGAACGATAAAAAGATCCAGATCTATTAGTATCAGAATAAACAATCTCCCATATCTTTTCCCATGGAATATTAAATTATTTGCACTCGTTCTGCTAGTTGCAGGGCTACAACAAATAGTTCGGTCTTTTATCACATGGCTTCAATCAATTATATAAATGAAGCATTTAAAAACAGAAGAGATTAAGGTGCAATAGAGACAATGATCAGATTCTCTGAAAGTAATGAATTTCATTATACAGCCAGAGCCTGTGGTGAATAAAGTGACAGTGTCATTTGCAGAGTGGAAAGTAGATGATTTTCAGTGGGCCTGGCATGCTGATAAGGATACTTTTTCACTCAGTGAGGAAGGCAAATATAAACCAGCTTTTCGGCTATTTTTGATGTGATCACATGGTCAGTCAATTAAATTACTTAAGTATTTAAGAACAGAAAAGGTAGGGATGTAAAAGACACTAGTCAAGAGATTTTCTTCTGAAAGTAATGAATTTCATTACACAACTAGACGTTGTGGTGAATGAAGTGAAGGTGTTATTTGCAGGGTGGAAAACATGTGCTTTTCAGAGAGCCTGGGATGTTGATAAGCATACTTTTTAACTCAATGAGGAAGACAATGGTAAACCACCTAACTCCTTGTTTTACTTAGTAAAAGTTTTACATGTTCAAACCAGCCTTTCGGCTGATGACCAAAACAACACATTAAATTTCAGTAACTCATAAATTTTAAATAAAAGTATAGATTTATACATATCAGATTTTAGGTTAAGTAGTTAAATTACGAACTAAACTTAATATAAACAAGTAAATGCTTAATTCCACGATGCTAGTGTACTAGTAAGACCTACTAGCGCGTCGGTGACTGTTCTCATAACGGAGCTAGTTAATTATTACCAGTGCTCTGAAAATATGTGAGTTCGTGTTGTGTACTGCTGTACAAAGTACAGTTAACTAGCAACTAGCAACGTTTCCAAACGTTCACACCGAGCTAGTTTACAAGCGCTAGTCAATCACATGACCTTTCTCTCCTACTAGCGCTAGTAAAATCAAACGTTTTCAAAGTTACTAGCGCTTTAACTAAAATAGTTGTTAGTTGTTAGTTCCCACGACGTTAGGTCTACTAGCTAGTAAACTAACGTTGTGTGAAAAGGCCTTTAGAGAAACAACAATGTAAATTCAAAAAGAGAATTACAGTTAATGAACAACTAAAAAACTATTGCGGTTTAACAAGTAGTGACGAAGTCATGAGAATTCATTCGGTTGTAGAGAATTAGGAAACTAACAATATCAACAAGGAATAAGGAAGTATAAATTTGTAGTATTGAAAAATACAATCTATAAAGGCCAGTTAAAAAACAACAAATATAAAGGAAGCAATAATTGAATTGCAAGGTTTAAATGAGCCATGTTGTCTGTCCATGAACGAAGTAGCATTTTAACATTCGTTAAAAGTAGTAATACTATTTTATACACCAAGTACAATTCACAGACGGCAAACGCAATGATTTGAGGTTAGTTAGTTAGGTTAAACATTGCAGGATATATTTATAAACTGAATACAGTTTGCATATACCCAGGGTCTATTAGTTTTGCACGTACTTGGACCTTAAAAATATACAAATTAACTTGACCATGAATTAAATTATATTAAAAATGATGAAAGGTTAATTTTATACTCAGTGTTAATGAATGAAACCTTTAAAATAATAATAATTAAAAATAATAAATTATTCAAGTTCATTTTTGATAATCGTTCAATGTAAAATATTTATGAAATAATTTGAAAAAAGTAATTATTTTCGTATAAAGGTGAAATAAGTAATAAAACAATATTTTAAGTAATTTTTAATTTTAATAGTTTGTTTTAAAAATATTTCCCAAATGGATAATTACGAAATAATTATAAAATAAGTAGTTAAACGATTTTTAATCTATTTATTTTAATGAAATTAAAAATCCTTGATTATACGATGTGGTTTGCGTATTGGACTGTAAAACGGAAGGTCTTAGGTTCGATTCACGGCCACGGTTTACAAATTAAGCCCTTAAACCTTCGAAGTCGCAAATTATTAACTATTGACTCCCAAATATAAAAGAATTATGAAAATATTATTAATCAATAAAACTAATAACATTTCTGCAATACTAAAAAACTTTCACTCGGTGCAAATATTTTTAAAATAAATATTTAAGAATGTAACATAATACAGGTGAATAAAAATATGACACCATCGTGTTATATGAACATAATAATATTAAAAATCTAGTTGTGCGGAAACTAGATTGTGGTAGCCCGTAAGAATAAGAGAGAGAGAAAAAATAAAGAGAAAGGAGATTTCCGACTTTCCCAACAGGAAGAGTTGTATATTTGTGAGATTGGTGTTATAATACTTTCACTGTTTCAACAGCAATCTTGCTCGGTTGATATACACAGTATTGTATTATGAAGGTGGTTTCTCTAGCCAGGCTAGCTCCGTTCATTGACACTGCGTGTTCAGTCACAGCAATGTAACTGGCAACGCTATCTAACGGCAGCGCCCTCAACTACTTCAAACGCAAGTTACTATTAACAGTACATTGTCATCTAAATGAAGTACATTATTTTTTAATTCTAGCAATTTTTCGTTATTAAAACATGAGTTCCACGTTACATTTTCTTTTGGTTTTTTTACACAAAAATATAAAATTAATTATTTAAATACATTTATTATTTTAAACTACAAAAACGTAACTACTATGTACAAACATTTCTACCAAATGTTAGTTTTATACATTAACATGTATAAAAAAAAACTCAAATTTTTAATTTTTGTTTTTATTTTTGGGGCACAAATAAATTCAAATAATTTACATGTAAAACTCACGAATAATCATGGTTTTCAGCTTAACTTTTTAGTCTATCATTCTAAAGTACAGTGATAAATATTTTACTATCAAAACGCTTAATATAACTTTATTTAGGTATTTAGAAAAAATTAACAGTATTTAATACAAAATATATTTTCAGTGATACCGTTTAATGCGGATTATTTTGATCTGGACTGCTGAAAAATTAAAACGTTGAAATTTAAGGTTCAGACATTTGGCGTAATTCACAAAATATTGTGCCCCTCACTGAACAAAGAATCTTACTGTATTATAAAACGTTACATAAACACGCTATGCCCAAAACGGGCAGGTGGAGTGTTATTTTAATTACACTCTATCTGTTTGGTCCAGGGCTAAAAAAAATAGTTCTGTTTCTTATCACATAGTCAGCTACTTATATGACTGAGCTATTTAAGAACAGAAGAGGTAGAGGTGTAAAAGACACTAGTCAGAGTTATCTCTTCTGAAAGTAATGAATTTCACTATGCAGCCAGACCCTGTGGTGAATGAAGTGAAGGTGTCATTTGCAGGGTGGAAAGTGAGTGCTTTTCGGAGGGCCTGGCATGCTGATAAGCATACTCTTTCAACTCAGAGAGGAAGGCATTGGTAAACCACCTTACTCCTCGTTTTAACTTAGTAAAACCTCTAAAGGTTCAAACCAGCCTTTCGGCTGTTGACCTAAACAACAACAACAAACACGCTTAAGTTTAAAAAAAAATTTGATTATTGGATGTATTTTTTTCAGAATTTCTTTTTCTGTTGATGTTCTTTATTTTGATAATATTCTAAGTTGATATATTTCTTTCACTTACTTTAATTTTATTAATGAGATTTTTGGAAAGAAATTTCTCATTCATGGTTAACTTGTTTAAATATAATGCAATTTTTGCGTAAGATATATTTATAATGGCTAGTGATTACGTTAACAGGAGATTAAAATGCACTAAAGGCATAAGTAAATATACAGTTAATATCTGTTAATAATATTAAAGGAGGGTAAATTGCATAAGAATCGAGATGTATTAAATATAATCAAGACATACTTTCGCGCCGTAACCGCGCCGCGCGAAGGTAATTCCAGAAAGCGACGACGGTCGTTGCTCTGGTAATGTTGAACTGGTTGCAACGGAGCCAATGTATATAACCAACATAACAGGTCAATGACCTCAGCTCTTGAGTCGTTCACTCTAAACCAGATAACCTTACTGCTCAACACTGCACAACCGCCAGCTTAAGTTGTGAAATACAGTCGGTACATTACTACAGAATTATAAACTTAAAACTGTGTCAAGCTAAACTTTTTTTTCTTAAAAAACCTTCTTTCTCTCCCCTTCACAAACAAAACACGATCGGAATACATTTCTGCAACAATTTATGTATTTTAACAAATACATAAATGAACGCAACCAGGACACAAAACAAAAATTTTAAAGCGATTTGTAAATAATCTTACCTATAATAATTAACCTAGATACATCACTGATTTATTACAAACATTAAATTTTTACGAACTTATTCTTTCAGATAATTTAAATAAATAATAAAGGAATATTGAGAAGCTTGTATGAAGACAAATTCATAACATAAAATACGAACAAAATATAATAATATTATTCGTCCCTTTACCTGACAGAATAATTTTATTAATCTAGAGGAAGTAACCTAAAATCGACCCAAAACCTTCGAAAAAACTACGGCGCACAAATCAATTGTTGTTTAGGTCATCAGAAAGGCTAGTTTAAATATCTAAAGGTTTTACTACGTAAAACAATGAGTGAGGTGGTTTACCATTGCCTTCCTCACTGAGTGGAAAAGTATGATCATCAGCATGCAGGGCCCTCTGAAAAGCACATATTTTCCACTCTGCAAATGACACCTTAATTTCATTCACCACAGGGTCTGGCTGTATAATGAAATTCATTACTTTCAGAGGAGATAACTCTGATTAGTGTCTTTTACATCTCTACGTCTTCTGTTCTTAAATGATTCAGTCATTTAATTGGCTGACTATGTGATAAGAAACAGAACTATTTATTTAAGCCAGATTGAGTGTGAATAATTTGACACTCCACCTGTCTGTTATGGGCAGACAAATAAATTATGAAGTTTATAATACTCAAATTTATTTAAGTTTGCATCAACAAGTTAGTAATTTAGATTACGAAAGTATGAAAGGGTCGATTTTAACATTTAATAATTTCCAGACCCAACCTAGGAATCGAACTTAGGACTTTCACTTTGTAGGCTATCATGTTAACCACTAAACCATTAAAGGGCTCTTTATAAAATTTTATTACAGCTTTTTAAAAATCAATTTATAATCCGATAAAAATATGATAACATATCATAAATATAATATAAAATTTCATTATTAAATAAAAAAAAGTAATGACACAAAAAAATGTTATTAACCTTTCATATATCATTAACATAAATAAAAATTAATAAAACTGCTGATAAGAAAAATAATTTCATTACAATATAAACTACTAAAAGAAACTAGGATACAAAATGACCGATTTTATAAAAATGATATCATTCGGAAGAGATAATAATAATAATAATAATAATAATAATAATAATAAAATATATCCTTCAAATTATTATTTTTTAATTATAGGTTATGATTTATCTATATGAATAAAGAAGACCACGGTTCAATTCTATTTAACAAAAATACGATTCAGGAAATAAAATGATAATTATCTTATTGAAGTTATGTCAAAAGTTAAATGATATAATAAAACAATATTAAATAATAATTAAAAACAATTTAATTATATGTTTATTTTATATGTTTATATGTGACATAATAATCTTATATATCGATAATAATGGAGAATAAAAAGAAATGTTACGTTTTAATAACAAGTTTATTATTAAATCGAGATTTCTATAAAATTCCTTTATTATTATTTTTATTATTATTAAGATTTACAATAATAATAATAATAATAATAACAAAAAGAAAAAAAGATGTTACGTAGTATAAAGGTATATAATAACTATATAAGTTTCATTGACCCCAACAAGAAGAAATATGTTTAGTAGTTTTATAACGAACACATTGAAAGAATTTGATTGGTTAGTATGACGGTGAAATGTTAAAAACAAATTGCCGGAAGGATAGAAATATCTAGAAGTTTCTATTACGAATTAAAAGCAGGAATTAAACGAGTGAAAATAATAATCATATTGTATTCGTAATAGCATGACACGCGTGCTGTTTGGTATTTGAATGTGTATATAAACAGTAGTAGTCCGTTCCAGTGTAAAAAACGAACCAGTCCAGTTACACCGTGAATGTAAATATACAATATAGTTGTACATTATGTACAACAACACCGTTACATAAAAATAACATAATTTTTTATGTACCGTGCGGGTGAGGAGATGTACATGTTAACAATGTGTAAAAGAACATTTAAAAACATGATTTAATTATTTATTAAATTAATGATGTTACATTTTTATATAAATTCTGTAAGCTTATTTTCGAAGACGAAAGTTCCTAGTTCAAATCCTAGTAAAATTATTTTTATACCGGTGTATTTTGATGGTTGGGGTTCAATTAATCATACTCTGTCAGAAATTATCGGCCTGAATCTGTACAATACTATACTTCATTTACACGTCGTACATATCATCTTCATCTCATTGGGTCATGGGGTTGCTTACTGTTATAAATCGAACAATTACAACGTACACATAATTACTAGGAATAAAAAAGTAAATAAATAAAACTCATAATCATAAAATAGCCCGTTCTTTTGAAATTATAATAAAAATAGAAATTGTAAAATGACTCCTTTGTTGATAATTCCTAATTAAGGTTTTAAATATTGATAAATATTTGAAAAAATATCAGTTGTGATATTTTTTATTTTAAAAATTTATTTATATTTAATAAATTTAAAATTTTATGTATTTTAGTTTATTTAAAGTCGTATCAAAATCTTGGTCATTATTAGTGACTGTTTTGGGTTGAGGAACAATATAACAATTCCCAGATTCTAACCGATAATTAAACCCGAGACCTCTGCTTTGTAGCGTGGCACACTAACCGCACGACCATTTTTATTGTTTTAATATCAACAATAAAATTACTTATCCGACAAATATTTAAATATGACAGTCTTCCAGATATTATTAATTGTAAGACTAATATGATAAAATCACAATGATTTTACCAATAATTTATTTCTGGACACAATATGTTTTGTCAATGCATAGATAAAACAATCCCATGTAGCCCTTTGAACAGTTATGTAAATATTTATAATACTTAAGCAAATAATTTACTCAAGTAAAAATCTGTTATAGATATCTAAATGACTGAAAAAAAAAAATATTTTTAAATCAAATTCATTATAATTTTGGGAAAAGATAATTGATTTTACACTAAAATTTTGAAGAGAAATACAATGACTTTGACTACATTGAAGTTTCGTTTCAACACTCGAATAGTTTGACACAAAAATTAGTAGATAATTTCTTACTACAACTCTTACATTTCGTTTACAACTGAATTCAAATATATCAAATAATAAAAAATATAATAAACTGTTACATAGGAAACTGTGTCAGCAGCACACATGAACTATTTTAAAATAGTTTTCCTATATTTAAATAGGTATTCTAGAGATATAATTAAAAAAATAATAAAATATTGACTTACCGTCTCTGCTCATTCCAACGGCAATACATTTTTTCAATCTGCAGTATTGACATCGATTTCTATTAATCCTGAGGATGGAGCACTGTTGATTTTTTGTGCATGGCCTATACTGTATTTTCTGCTGTATACTGCGTCGAAAGAAACCCTGGTAAGAACAAGAACATTCTTCATCAGTACCGATATCATTATTATTATCCTCATTATTAATAATATTATTATTAATTAAATTATGCTGAATATTGTTCACGACACAAGTCGGCGCCATGTTTAAATCGTTACGATTATCGGTTACAGTTCTAGAATCGTTTGATATAGAAACACATCCCATGACTGTTACGAATAAACTGGCCTCAAAACCGATACATTCAACAATACGCAGCTACGTTCACTCTGTGACTATAACACTCGACCCGCTTGCTTGCCTGCCTCACTCGTGGACGAAACTCAACGGTGACCGCAATTCCGGGCAACGACCTGAAAGCGAGAGTCCTTCCCCCCTCCCATCCACCTCCCCTCTTACACAAACATTTTCCTACCATTTACCTCACATTTATTTGTTACAATATAAATATACATACATATATATATATATATATATATACATTATACACCTATATACATAAATACGCGGTCATAATTAACGTGCACAATATAACAGCGATATTATTTAGGTGTACAAACTAAACTGCTGAACTATTTCAACATCTCACTGGCCGTCCTAGTTCTTTATATTTAATAGATTACAAGGCAAACAAACTTATAATGTAACAATAAATACCATAAATAATAATTATTATACTAAAAATAAATATAATTTAACATATGGGATAACAAATCGAACTACGGACCTTCAACTTTAAAATTTAATTCATTACACGTAAATTTACCTGGGTCATTAAAGAGTTGCCTATAATATATATATTATTTCCTTTGTTTACATGTACTAAATAACAGCTAAACAAAAATGTACAACGTTTACCTAAGAATATTACATCATCAAGACATCTCTCGTTTCACTCGGAGACATCTTCAGGATGAACTTGTTTTGTATGATAACTTGAGATGTTCTGAAGATGTCTCCGAGTGAAACGAAAGATGTCTTGATGATGTAATACTCTGAGGCGAGTATTGTATATTTTTGTTTGGCTGTTCTTTTTGTCATTTAATAGATATACATATCTACGAGTATAATGAAGAATATTTGGGCCGGTAGGGGGAAGGAGATGATTTGAGAGTACATAAAAATGACTCAGTTCCCTCATATCAGATCGCGACAGTCCATTTCATTAAAAACGAAATATTTAGATGCTTGGGTCGTATTGAGAGAATAAATAACGAGAATGGTTAACACGAAAGCCAAACCTACCAAAGATTGTAAAACTAAAAGATGATGAAAAACAATCAGGAATAATTCTAAAAAATTAAAACGAAAGAATTAAAACTTATAGAAATAAAGTTCAGTGCTTCCACAGAATGAAAAACCTGACCAATAAATAGAAAAATATTTTTTTTTTAAATTACAATTAAAAAAATACTTGCAGAAATATTTTAAGTTACCAGACATGATCTTTAATAATCTACCAAAAATGATAATATTATATATATGTAGAAATACCTGAAGACACAAACTTAAAACAATAATAATAATAATGTTTTTAAAGAAAAATGAATGTTTAGGTTATTTTATAGGACAAATAAATGATATTCATAAAAATGATAATAATGTTAATGTGTGTGTTTTGTAAATGATAACTAGCACACATATAAATGGTTATGAGTAACAACCAAGCTGTTATAATTTTTTATCAATCGGGTTATTTAAATAATAAAATAAAGATAAAAAAATAAATCTAAATAACAATAAAGATTAAAATGTTAGAATCTGACCTAATTTAAAGTCAATGACTTCGTAACAAATTTAGTTTCAAATATATATGTGTGTATTAACGTATGTAGTGGTAATACAGATAAATAAATACAAAAAGTATATAAAAATGAAGTAACCCCTGTTCTATTTTTCCTTCTTTTCTTAAAAAAAATTAAATATATAAGTAGAAAAGTCGTTATATAACTAAGTAAAATACTATAAATAAAATGACTTTTTAATATTTTATATACCGGTAGTCAACAGGAAACGAAAAAGTCATGTAATGGAATAAAATGTTGAAATTTACATTCGTTAAACATCATAAAATCGATGAAGACTGTCTTTAATGATAGTTTATTTGATACTGAAGTTATAGAGTTTAATTCCCGGCTAAGATATATTTACATTCTTTTCCGAAAATGTTATCTAATTTGTAAAGTAGGCTACTACAAAACGAATATAAGGTTGTATTTCAAGATATATCTGTGACTTTACGCTACTTTATCAACTTTTTTTTAAATCACTTTGATTTTTTAAATTTTTGAAAAAATATGGAAAAATATGAACAGAGATTTCCACCCCGTCTATAATATAATTTTAATTGTACAATGAAAACTCGTAAAAAAGTTATGACTTACAGGAGGAAACCATTCAGTGATTGTGGTCAAGAAAATAAATATTGTTTTTTTATCAACTAATTAATCAAACTAAATATGAGATTTTTTATCCGTAATCTGTGTACGTTGCAATCTATCCAATTCATAAACATAAGCAACCTAATGAGATGAGGATGATGTGTATAATTTTAAAATAAGGTGTAGTATTGTACAGACCCAGGCCGATTATTCCTGAGAGAATTTAGTTAATTCAACCCCAACCATTAAATTACACCGGTAACCACTGTCTAATATTCAAACCCGTATGAAAGTAAATACCTTTTCTAGGATTTGAACCAAGAACTTTCGTCCTCGAAAATCTTTAGAAAAAGACTTTACTTCTAGACCAACCGGTGGGTCAAATAGGAGATTAAGAATAAAAATATTATACATGATTTTGTAAACATATCACTACACATGTGAAAGATTTATAAATCATTTCAATATTGCATATTTCAAAAGTCAATAAACTGTTATAAAATTATAATAACACATTACAGTTTTCACAATAGTTGAAAGTAACTATAACTTCGGGCTATTTATTATAACAACTTGATGACCTTTCCTTAGTAAATAAAAATAACAATTAAAAAAATATTTATAATTACAGGCATATATTTTATATAATACATTCTAGATTTAAAAAAGAACCACTTTAACGTATTGAATAACAGAAAAATGATTATAGCTTTCATCTTATAATCCATGTAGTAATTCTTACAGCGTAACTTTAGTTTGAAGTGAAAGTTCTGAACGATGTAATTCAGTGTTTTCTTCATCAACAACCAATTGAAGAAGATAAAGAAGAAATAATAACAAAATATCAAAGAAAGAGATAAAAGATAATAACAAAATAGGGCACAAATATCAACGGATAAAATAACAATAAATAAATAAATAAATAAACGGTAGGGATTTGAAATAAATCTCTTGTTTATATTATAAAATAAATTATGCAATATATCGAAAAATCATTTTGTAATACAATAATAATTTAAATAAATAAATAAATACTTAACATTCATAAAATAATAAAATAAAGACAATAAATAAAATTTAAAAAAACCGTTATTAATTATTTGATTTTATTATAAAAAATATAAATCGATTAAATATTTTTATGGAAGGGATAAAATGATAAATAATACATTTTAATTTTATTTTCCCCTTTTAATTTTGAAATAAAATAAAATTGAAAGAAGGGGGGGATTTATTGATCACTATTAAGAATTGGGGTCAAACGGGCAATGACCTGCCCATACCACGCAACACAGTGCATACGTGTATCTTTCTCTTTCTATACGACAGATTACTCTCCCACAATCTCAACTGAATGGCATCATGATTGTGTGTGTGCAAATAATCAAATATCAACCCTTGATTTATAATAATTTACCCTTTATTAGGAAAGGAGGGGGTGAATTTAAATCGTAGTAGATTTAACAATAAAATTAAAATCGTTGCATGACGGTTATGTATATATAATTGTTTGGAAATCTGCGCGCGCATATAGAACAAACACAGTTCATAGCACCTTTATAAACGTAAAACTTCCAAGATACCTATTCTGATAAGAATGTCATTGCTCTCTATTTTGTGGTCTAACATGGTATGGAGAGATATAACCTCAACAAACCGAGTTAACTTTATTCCATTTCTGTACAGCACAAACACACACACACACAACACAACACATGCACACGTTTAAGTCCCATACAGCACATTAATAAATATAGCAATAGAATAACCGGGTCTTGATCCGTCAAAAGCTGAACGACCTTCGTAGTTCATTGACCCAACTTTTATATCGTAATCTACACAATTTATATAGGCTACCTACATTAATTCTTTTTATTATTATTATTATTACTAATAAACGACTAATAATTAGTCATTATTGTTAAATTGACAATTCATTTAAATTATGACACAATAAATATTTAATACATAAAATAAACTGCTGAATTATACTATATTATTTTTACACAATCAATATTACCCTAGTAGAATATATTTGTAATTATCAACAGTTTAAAAAATTGTGTTGTTTAGGTCATCAACCGAAAGGCCCGTTTGAACCTCTAGAGCAGTGATTCTCAACCTTTTTTGCTCTACGACCCCTAAATAGTAAACCAAAAATAAAATTATTATTTCACAATCCCCCTGATCATACTAGTGCGTCTTACTATTAATAATTTGAATTTTGACTGTAATTATGAATGTAAATTTTTTTAAATATTATATAATCAAACTGCACTAATTTTATGTCTTTAAAGAAAATAGAGACAGTAAAAATAAATGGAATACAACTATTGCTATTATTTTATATTGCTGCGTTTATACATTTATAGTAGCGACGTGTATGAACATGCATGTATGACGTGTACGTGCTCTTTGTAATTTAATCTCCTGACATTACTCATAAAATGATTTCATTATTGTTTCGCGACCCCCCCCCCCCATAATATCACCACGACCCCAGGTTGCGAATCACTGCTCTAAAGGCTTTGCTAAGTAAAACGAGAAGTGAGGTGGTTTACTATTGTCTTCCTCACCGAGTGGAAAAATATGCTTATCAACATGACCCTCTGAAAAGCATCACTACTTTCCACTTTGTAATGACACCTTCACGTCATTCACCACATGGTCTGGCTGTATAATAAAATTCATAACTCTCAGAGGAGATAACTTTGATTGGTGTCTTTTACACCTCTACTTCTTCTGTTCTTAAATATTTAAGTCATATAATTAGCTAAACATGTGATAAGAAACAGAACCATTTTTTGTACCCCTGGAACTAGCAGATTTTGAAAATTGTATGCATCTAAAAAAACATTTAAGAATGTTTATAATTTTTGAAAGGGTAACTACTCAAAGAGATTTTTTTCATTTAAAAAAATATTTTTTATACTTATATCTCACCCCGTCTTCTGTTATCGAAAGTATTATGTACTTGAATGTACTCACAGCTTAACAAAAAACTTGAAATGAAAACTACAAAAATTACTATAATGATATTAAGTTGGTGACTCACAACATTTAAATGTAATAAAATATAGATAATAAATTATAAAACTTTAAGGGTTTCCACAAAAGTTAAAAAACGAACAAAGGATTGATGAAAACAAGAAGAATAAACCTACAAAGAAATTTTGAGGAAGATCTTCGAAGATTATGAGATTATTTATCAATAAAAGATTCTTACATTATGTTAATGTCCAACACTGTCTAAATTTTTTAATGGTTCATACCTCCATTACACTGAATCTGTTAGTTGGAGGGCTAAACAAAATATTTCTGTATCTTATCACATGGTCAGCCAATTAAATGACTGAATCATTTAAGAAGAGAAGAGGTAGAGGTGTAAAAGACACTAATCAGAGTATCCTCTGAAAGTAATGAACTTCATTATACAGCCAGACCCAGAGGAGAATGAAATGAAGGTGTCATTTGCAGGGTGGAAAATATGTGCTTTTCAGAGGGCCCGGTATGCTAATAATCATACTTTCCACTCAGTGAGGAAGGCAAATGTAGACCTCAGTCCTCGTTTTACTTAGTAAAACCTCAATAGGTTCAAACCAGCCTTTCGGTTTATGACCTAAACAACACACCTCCGCTTAAATTTTTTAACGTCTTTCTTTAAATCTACGTTTACTAAACTAATCCTTTTAATTTATAATTTAATTAAACTTTCCCCTAAAAAATTATATAAAAATTTATCTTATAAAACAATACTAATTTGATTTTTCTTTTAAATATTATAATTAATTTTCTAAATAAATATCTAACAGATAATCATTTACAGTATATTTAAAAGTTATTTTAACATATAATTAACGCCCACTGTCACAAAAACTTAAACAAAAGATTTCAAACACAATCTGAGATGAAGATGAAAGAGCCTTACGGGTATACAAAATTGATATTGACGGTGTATATAATATAATAATAATAATAATATAATCATTTTCAATCGGTATTAATTTTCTATTATATTATATAACAAAAGGACTTAACAATAATATTTACAGGTCAATGACTTTATATAAAAATAGGCTTCAAATATAAATAGAGGGCACACCACCACAATGTGGTGCAAATTTTTATATTGTTCATTAATTAAACGACGACATAATCTTCACGTATGCTGTATAAATTACATAACCTATAATACAAAGTTCTTTATTTCTATTAACAAATACAGGGCATCTAACATAATGACAACGTAACCTAGGAAGTATTAAAGAAGACAGCGACCGACCCAGTCATGGTATACCAATTTATTATTGTCTGGAATTATTTAACTGCATACTTATTGCATGGCTTATAAAGAACAGAATGATTAAGTAGCAAAAACTAAGCAAATTGGAAAATATTACTTTATGACAATGTCTTAATGCATTGTTAAGTATTTTATTGTGCAACAAGTTAACTATTGAACTGTATGGAAAATATTAAAATAGTAAAACTTACTAGATTGTATGTATTTTATTATCTGTACATTATTCTTCCACAACATGAATGGCTAAACAAGAAAAATCGGTTAAATTTCAATATATAGAATTTTTATAAATTCAAAAATAAATTGAACATTTACTAATAATTACGGACTTTAACGGCTTCCATGAAGAGCAAAAGCAGAACACCGGGTAGACAAAAGAAACGAGAAAAGCCTATAGTGAGCGAATGCTGAGAATGTGGGCTGCAAAAAGAGCTTCCAGAAAAGTCTAAAATCACTTCACATGGTCTAAAATTGGGACTACACGAGAAAACAGGAAAAACTATATCATTATTAACGACTTTAATAAATTTTTTTTTGTTTTAACGTCCGACTGTTCTGCAATTACTGCTAATGCAGACAGTGAAGGATGAAATTATTTTTTGTAACGTATGAAAATATGCCGTGCCTGGATGGTATTCGAACCCAAGACCTCATGATGAGAGGTGAGCACGTTACCAACTACGCCAATGCGGCCGGCAACTTTAATAAGTTACGGAATTTTTAAAGTCGTTAAAATTTAGACAACTATTCGGTTTTCTGTAAGGTAAATACTTTGGAATCTAGCACGCAACAACCGCGGAAAGATTCATATCAATTTTTTTTTTTTGGGTTCAGCAAAGAACCCACAACAACATAAAGGGCGACACTATCGTGATCGTCATATCTTAGTATTTAGAAAAATTAAGCAATTTCATTTAATTATTTATAAAAGGAAACTAAAAACCAATAAATCATTTGGACATTTTACCTACTTCTCAAAATAAATAAAACGTTTTCATTTTGCACAAATTATACTTTAACAGTCGTTTAGAAAAATTAAGAAGCTAAAGAAATGAGAAAAATAGGATTGGATGTTCAGGTACGGAGCTCTCTAATAAATAAACAATTAATCTAGTATTTATTTTTGCTTATATAAAATCACATCAACAGCTTGGTATATTACATTTTAACCACTAATGCGGATTATGAAACGTAGGTTTAAAAAATATAATATCTGTATTTGTACCGTAGCCGGGAATCGAACTCTTGACTATCCGCTTTGTACCTTAACACACTAATCACTGCATCAGAGATGAGATCAATTTAGTACGATATTAAAATTTTAAAAATTATTTTAATAATTGACATGTTTTAAAATAATAAAAAATCTTTGCAAGTAACTTCCAATTTTATTAATAAAAAAAACAAACTATATATTTTTTAATATTATGTATTCAAGATTACAAAAAAACCAGTTATCGATTCACGTACAGTAACACGAAACAGATTTACAGTTATTTGTAAATTTTACATACTATTCATTAAAGTAAAAAATAAACAATTAATTAACAGCAAGACGAGTTTTTTTTACTCAAGTAGTTGCTTCTAAAAATTCCGTTTTTATTGATTATTTTAACAAAATGTCTTTTTAAAGTTCACTTTAATTTATTTTAACTTTTGCGGTACTTTGACCATTATATGAATTTATTCATTGTTATTTCATTCCTGGAAAGAAAATAAAATACGATGTTGTAAATAAAATAAATGAAGATTTATTTTATATATTTTTAATCTTTGTAAAAATAAGAAAAATATTATTAATTGTGGAAAATCTAAATTTCAAGACGTTAATAACCAAATTATTTGAAGTTCAAAGAGTGAATAAATATAAAACTGCTTAGTTGTATTAAATTAATCATTAAATATTTTCATGACCATTACAAATGAATGAATATTTTTGTACAGTAACTTATACAAACTTTCAAAAATCTAAATTTTTTAAATTTAGAATGTAAGACCAATATTATGTACCGAAATGTATTTATTAAGAGCACAAGACATAAATACTTTGAAATACATTAACAATACAAATGAAATGTAATTAAAAGTATATTAAAGCAAGAATTTCTTATGGGAATAAGGGCATTACATTTAAAATCATGTAGAAAGTATCTCGGTCTAAATTATTTACAAATATATAGTACCAGAAATAAAACAATTACGTAACGCTTTCTTGGAAATTTTATGAGCAATGTAGCACAAAATTATTATTAATGAATATGTAGGTACCTGGTAATTACCGTAACTACAAATATCTCCTGACAAATTTTGTTCAATTTGTATAATGAAATTTAACAATTTAAAAATTTAACTTCCAAAAATTACCATTAAATGATATTAAATTGTTAAAAAGTTGGAAATTATATTTTCAGAACACAGTTTTTTTACAATTATTATTTAATGTCTAAAACCCCTGTAGTAAGAATCGAACACGGACCCTTTTAGTACCAAGGGTTTAGTTTTTCACAAATCCTGAAATGTATTTTCACGTGTACCGAAAATAATTTACTATAATGAAATCTATTCATTTCATATACAGTAGATACTTTTCGTGGCTGTTGCTGGGTCTGCTATCGGGGACCGCCCCTGGCGATGGGGACTTTCGTAAACTCTGTTGGAGAGTGCTGAGGAAATAAAATACTCAGGGTGGACAAAAACCAGTGAAGATGGTCAACTGCTCCAAAGGTGGACATGGAAGACATTTCTAACGGCGGAGGAGGTGGAAGAGCTTCGAGCGGTATCTCGAAGGAACTGTCCTGCAGGCTCATATGCAGTGATGTGGCAATCCCACTAATGGCTTAACCTGCGCAGCGCTCGTAACGCGGCCAGAGGATTTTCTTTACTACTGGCAAACCTCATGATGCTTCGGATGATGGACCAGGATTTACGAATAATTTAATCAGGATACGAACGAATAAAAACAGTTAAGAATAACGGACACCCTTAAAGATGCACCGATTTCAGCAAATATGCGGAACTATCCACCGCACATGGAAGCATCTTAACCAAGAAGAAGGGATAGGCTAGTGGGGCATATCTTAAGACATCCATGTAGTAAAATGTAGAGGAAGGCATGGATTAGGCATCAAACCAGTCGAGAGACTGATGAAAAAAATCCACCGCACTTTAAAAAATAGCACCAGCAAAAACACGAGGGTGATTTTTTATAAAACAAAAGCAGTGCCGACCGCTACTCTATGGCAGTGAAACTTGGGTGCTATCAAAGCGAGAGGAGAGTAGATTGCAAGCATCTGAAATTAAATTTCTTCGACATACGTATGGGTGTAGTAGAGAAGATCGTCACAGGAATACCAAGATAAGAAAAGAACTCAACATCTTCTCTATAAACGACAAGGTATCTTAGAACAGAATGAAGTGGTCAGAGCATGTAAACAGAATGAGGGAGGATATAATACCTAAGCAGACACTGGGTTATAAGCCAGAGGGTAGGAGGGAACGAGGACACCCGAGAAAGAGATGGACAGATTTGAGAGGTTCGGAATAGGCAGAGATGCCTAATCCTTGAAAGGCAGAAGAAGAAATAGATACTTTAGATAGATAAATATTCTTTATATCACAACTTTTATTTTATAACCAAATAATTTCTGGGGTAAAGACAAAAATAATAAACCGGTGCTTCGTTTGAATGTTATGTAACGGAAAATTTACACTTTAAACAAAAACAAATATACTACAAAAAGATTCTAAAAAATTTGTATTATTTAACAAAATGTTTTGTCAACAATAATAACGGTCAAAAAGGTTTTTGAATACGTAGAAAAAATATTTTTCAATTATACAGAGGTTATTCTTTTGGTACGATTGTTTGAAGGGTATATCATTGTTAAGAACGTTTGAACAGAAGGTACATTGACCAAAGGTGAAGGGAGGAACCAACCACCCAACAATCAACCCTTATTGACAAACGAAACTATTCACAAAAGACGAATAATATTTTTGAGGTTAATGTCCTTTTTCTGTACTTATAAATTGTGAACGTAGTCAACAAAACACTAAAATCGTATAACAGTAAAATGTGATTGCGAATGCACGTGTAAATAAAATGGACAAGCTTGTTATTAGTAGAATGACCTGTCTTTTTTTTAAATTTTGTTAATTTGTATTTATATATATATCATTTACAAATAATTAACAAGTAATTACTTTAATGCAAGCCTATCTTTGTTTTTACACTTCCTTTGTTGTGATATTTTTTTAAATTGTAGCATAGTAATGAATAAATAATATGTATTTAATGTGTTACATTAAAAGGTTGGTGATCCCTAACAAAAAGTTATTACGTAAGTCGCCATTATAAATTTGTCCTACATCAAAAAACGCCATCTATAGTTAATTTTTCGATTTAACAAAAATGTACGTACTACCGTAATTTAAACACGATTTACGCAAACAAATCGGTTTGTTCGAAGTTATGTTAAATGAAATAATGAATAAAACACGTGTGTGTATATTTTATGAAGAAAAGTTGAGTAAGCAATTTTTATGTTTACTGCTTGTTTCATTACTTTCTAGTTTATTCCGTATTAGTTTAAGAAAAGGTCAATAATTCCTAGATAAATAACAATTTTAATTATGTCAAAAAAATGGTTGTAAACCTTATAAAAATGTGAAGTCATGAAAAAATATATTTACAACCGAAATTACTATAAAAAAACGTTTGTTGAAGATTTATAAAATTATAAATTAAATAAAATTCCGGGTTTCCACCCAAACCTAAAAGCTTATGCCTTTTATTTTCCATTTAAATAAATTTTGTATAAATGATTTTCTTTTAAAATATCTTTTACAGGATCCAAACAGGTCAAGAGTAGGCTTGCAGCATGTATCGTTCAACCGGAAAAATTATTGAAGTCCAATGGTATCGTTTAGAAAGAGGTGAAATTTCGTTTTAAATGCAATTCTGGGCAAGTAGGCTACAACTAGGTAAAATTAAAT
The DNA here is from genome assembly GCA_035578175.1 of Catonia carolina. Taxonomy (NCBI): domain Eukaryota; kingdom Metazoa; phylum Arthropoda; class Insecta; order Hemiptera; family Achilidae; genus Catonia; species Catonia carolina. Next base: position 47,305,847 of record JAQMRL010000004.1, read on the forward strand.
GGGAATAAATTTAATTTGAGTACGAAACTGCCAAAATTCAACGCTGTATGCGTTTCTATTCGTAGGACAACAGAAAAGAAAACAAGACACGACACCAAAATGAAATTTTGTAGAGCAATGGCTCTACCACGCACAACATTATGGGAGTAAAACACGGGTGTCACTAAAGAGGAACGAATCTCGTATCCAGGCTGCTGAAATGAAATTTATTCGGGGCGTACATAACGAAACTATACGCGCCGAATTAAATACTCAGTCACTATGAGAAACATTGAGAATATTTAAGAGAAACTGATCCAACCATTAACTTCGCATGCAAACACACCGACTTCCTTTACGAGCATGGAAATATAAACCTAGAGGGAAAAGAGTTTTGGGAAGACCTAAAAAAAAGATGGATTCCGGAACAGGCCACAAATAATTCTTGACAGATGATGATACATTTAGTTTTACTAAGTAAATTAAGAACCAATCTCAGATTACACAGCCTATATTTAAGATTTTTACACTTCAGGAACCAGATAAAAGGTTTAAAAAGGTCAGAACGTTCTAGAAACAAAATTGGAATTAATCTTAAAAGAACATATTGGTTCAAACCATTAAATTAAATATATTAAGAGCTTTAATTATAAAAAAGCAAAACACACGATTTATGGCTGAAAGAAGAAAAGTCAATAAATTTAAAATGTATAGAACAACAAACAATGTACGGTAATGTTTTTATTATAACTTCAGTTCCCCTGAACGCCTCTTCCGATATCAATAAAAATTATGACGAACCTAATAATTATGTAGTAAAATGTAGAAAATTTTAACGGTTTTTAAAAGAAAATCCAAAACATTTACTCAATAAAATAAAAATATTGACATAATTAAAAAATCAATCGAATTTATGGAATAAGACAGACATAAAAAAATAGATAAATCAAACGAAAGAAAAATAAAGAACCCAGAAGAATAAAGAAAACGGTTTTGCTGTAATACAGTTTATTACTATAAGGAAGAGAAACGATCGTTGAGAAGGTTAGTGCTGTTGTAAAATAGTTTTGAGTACATAACGGGTTGCAAGTTTTACGCGTAATGCAACCAACATCCAACCCATGCACCGTAGATGCAATGCACTTCGTAGGCTATATAAGAATCTATCATAGTCCGTATCTATTATACAATGCGTGACCTCTATTATGTACCGTCACGTTGACAGTCATTGAAAAGAAAAATCAATTTTAAAATCTATAACGTTATACACAGAATCAACGTTCCCTTAAAAAAAAAACACGCACACATACTAAGAGTATAATAAAATTTATAAAAATCTGTTGTTGTTTAGGTCATCAGCCAAAAGGCTGGTTTGAAACTCTAGAGGTTTTACTAAGTAAAACGAGGAGTGAGGTGGTTTACCATTGCCTTCCTCACTGAATGGAAAAATATGCTTATCAGCATGCCGGGCCCTCTGAAAAGCACATATTTTTCACTCTGTAAATGACAACTTCACTTCATTCACCACAGGGTCTGGCTGTACAATGAAATTCATTACTTTCAGAGGAGATAACTCTGATTAGTGTCTTTTACACCTCTAACTCTTCTGTTCTTAAATGATTCAGTCATTTAATTGGCTGACCATGTGATAAGAAACAGAAATATTTATTTTAGCCCCGCAGCGAACAGATTGAGTGTAAATAATTTGACACTCCACCTGTCTGTTATAGGCAGACATACATACTAAGAGTATAATAAAATTTATAAAACTCTACAAACCTAAAATAAATATAAAAACGGAAAGATGTTCTGATATTTAAATTAAGAAAATATTTATTACGTAATATTTGTTTGGGGTTTTAAAACTGGAACGGTGTGTTAAAACACACCCAGACCTTCATGGGAATCGAATCCGTGTCTTTTCGCTTGTAGTATCTTAACGTGCAACCAAATATTTTTTGTAATTGTGTACATTAACAATTTATTGTATGTTTCAATTTAATGAGAAAAACATGGATAAACAAAAAATCACTTTTTACCCCAAAATTTATTAAATTCATTAAATCTGGGCGTCTGCTGTATAATTAAATCCATTAACTTCATAGCATATTACTGTAAATTACTCCGCATCTTCCGTTGTTATTATTAGATTTTTTTAAAAATATATTCTTTATTAGTTCTTGTTTGAAATAAGAATCATACATTTCCAGATCACCTATGTAACAGCTTTATAATAATACATTATGTATTTTAATATCTATCCTGAAGTAAATATCTGTTCCATTAGGTAGACGTGAATGCATTTTTTTTTTTAATAAATTAATCTTATATGTTAATCAGTTTTTCTGTGGAATAATTTTCAATTTTAAATTAACAAAATGCGAAATTTTAAGACAGTTATGTAAAGTGTCATTACGTATGAAGTCATGGGGAGTTAAATGATAAAGAATATACAGAACTATTTTTATAGAGTGTTAATAACAAGCAGAAGTGTTAAATTATTTGCACTCGATCTACTCCAGTTAGAAGGCTACAAAAAATATTTATGTTTCTTATCACATTATCAGCCAATTAAATGACTGAAATATTTAAGAACAGAAGAGGTAGATATATAAATAATACTAGTCATGTTATCTCTTCTGAGAGTAATGAAATTCATTTGCAGGGTGGAAAATATGAGATTTTCAGAGGGTCATCCTCATAAATATACTTTTCATCTCATGAAGGAAGACATTTGTAAACAACGTAATTCCTAGTTTTACTTAGTAAAATCTCTAAAGGTTCAAACCAGCCTTCCGGCTGATGACCCAATCAACATTTTTACTACATTTAAATCTAGTCGGAGTAAAGTGTAATTAAACGATAATTCACCGGATTTTAATAAACGATATCGAAAAAACTACAAAAATAACACAAGAATATTTTAATGGAATATCAGATGAGTTGTGGGAGTTTACAAAGGAAATACATCAGATAGATTGATGAATAATAAAATTAAATATAGTTTGACTATTAAACGAACCGTATGAATACATACATCACCGATTGGTGACGTCACAATTCATTCAGTTATATTTTTTCCTACTATGAATAACTAAACAGGGGTGAACTTTTAGGATGTAGTAACTTAACATAAGCACATCGTCACTTACATAAGTACATAGTTAAGTATGAAAACACGTACTACGTACGTTTGTTAAAGTGTGTGGTATTTGAAGTCAGTGACCTCTTCGTGTTGTATTATTCCGCCGAAGTACAATGACCAATGTATGCATTGTTTATTTATTAGAATTATGCTAAACTTCCGTTCGCGCTGTCTGTTTAATAGTTAGTACATTTATGCCGTAAAGCCGGGCATATACTACAACAACACACAAATACATGTATATATTATATATATCAATACATGCATACATTCAAACATCAACGCGCTCTTTTTACCGCAACTAAACAATGATAGCGGTGTTAAAATCTGAATTATAATACTGTTGTGTACAAATTTATTCACTCAGGGTCCTGTAACGGGGCTTCTTCCGATAGAAATCTTTTTTATCTATAAATTACAAAAAAAACTCAAAGAAACTGATTTTATCTTTTTTATTTAATTAATTTACTTAACAACAAAATTGTACATCGAAATCTCAAATATTTATAAGATTAATATAATAATTATAACAATCGGTATTTACACTCAATCTGTTAGTTACAGGGCTATAAACAATAATTCGGTTTCTTATCATATGGTCAGCTAATTAAATGAAGTATTTAAGAACCACAGGAAGACCACAGAAGAGTAGAGTACAAGCAGCAGAGATGCGATTCCTGCGAAGAACAAAGAGTTGCAGTCTTAAGGGATTAACTACGAAATTAGGAACTGGATGTTAACAACGTGAATGGGAAGAATGTAGAATATCGTAATCGATGGTGGGAACACATAGAGAGAATTCCTGAGGGAAGGATCCCCTCAGTTTTTTCCAATACAGACCGGTGGGAGGAGAGATGTTGGGAGGCCACGCAAAAGATGGCAATGATTCAATAGTTTGTCACTGTTGTAAGTCGGAACAGGCGGAAGCCTAATCCTTGATATTGAGAAGAAGAAGTATTTAAAAATAAAAGAGGTAGAGGTGTAAAAGATATTAGAGTTATCTCTTCTGAATGTAATGAATTTCATTATACAGCCAGTTTCTGTGGTGAATGAAGTGAAGGTATTACTTGCAGGGTGAAAAATGTGTTTTCAGAGAGCATGGTATCGTTTCCTGACCTTTGGACTTAATTATTCAGTTATTCAACCTGTAGAAAAATTCTGTTAATTATTAGCTAAAATATACCAGCTAAACTGCATCTTTGTAAATCATGGAAAATAACTGACAGCTAAACATGACCCTGTTCAAATTCACGTTAATTTTGATCTAAAATATAGATTAAAATACCGGATTAAATAGAAAAACCTAGAAACAAATCATACAAAGATCGTCTCAGTAAATTTAAGAGAAAATGTTAAATTTAAAATATGTAATGAAAATTTTAACTGTATCATCCTGGTACCCTGATAAATATTTAAAAACTATCGAGAAAACAACAGCTAACTAACCAAAATAACAGCATCAAGGATCCGTTTTTGTACATAATTCTGTAGCTACATCTTTTCTTTGACATATCACAATATTATTTTATTTTTAAGTAATCTCTTGCATTACAAATAAATACTTAATTTGATTCCAGTGAATGCAGGTAATAAAAATTTGTAAATAATATTTACAAAATATTTAAGAGTATATAATAATTTATATAATATTATTTACGAAATTAACAGTAAAACATTAATTTGAAAATAATAGTACAGTTATTATTTAAGAACAGTTATTATTATTATTATTAATAATAATAATACTAAAAATAATAACGTTATACAGTTAAAACATACCATTTTATGTTCTTGTACATAAGGTACATTACACAGATAGAAAATGCTGCAACACCACCACCAACAAGAGATGACTTCTTAGAACATTAATTTTATTACCTTTTGACTGTTTACGGAATATATAAAATATTGTAAGTAATAACATACTAATAATGTGATAATAAAACTTGAAAAAATTTAGTTAAGAGTTTAAAAAACTTTTTACAACTAATTTTTTTGGAAAAAATTACAACGACCATATCTTTATGAAATTAATAAAAAAATATTATACTATGACATTAAAGTTAACTAGTAATAAAACTAGGAAGTAATTAACTGATGATAAGTATCGTTCATTAATGAAGTTATCTGATCCTAACAAAGAGGGAGGGAGAGAGAGAGAGAGAGAGAAAAAAAAGAAAAATAGAATGAGAGATGCAAAAGTTATACAACAAATGAGACATCAGGTCGCATCGCTAATGCACACATCAAGTACAACAATATCAGTCGATTTTCTTAGATCAAACCGCCAACTAATGATAAAACATTATATATAATAACCGGAAGATAATTGTAGACAAAAAAAAATGAGACAGACAATCAGAAGAAGAGAGAAAGAAGTCTTATTAAAAGGAGGCCAGGTCGGAAGGTAACACTTCCACATAGCATAATGACGTCACAGGACTTTCACGCTTGCGATATGTTTATGACGTCATATTGTGAGTAATATTATGTTGAATTTACTATACAGTTGTTGGCTTTCTTATTCACAGTAAATATATATGTAGTTACCAATACATGTAAAGAAATAACTTGGCTGATAGCCATACACACATTTTTAATGTATTGTTATACATTAACACGCATAATAATGTACTTACATTAAAAATTTTACAACCGAAAACACCTATGCTTTAAATTTTTAATGTACAGATTAACAAAATAAGTTTAATATCGCGACACTTAATATTGAAACTATGCAAATACAACTGACAGAATTATCGGGATTAAAAAATTAAAAATTGTGTAAAATTCTTCTTCTTCCAACCAAGGATTAGGCCGCAGCCTGTTCCGAACTCACATATTATATCATCTATCTCCATCTTTCCCTAGGTCTACTGACATCCCTATTTCCTTCTGAAGCGTACCAGTGCATAGGTATCCTGTGCTCTGAAATCCTTGCCATGTGCTATCTCCAACTTTGGTGATAATCTTTTATCTTTTCGTTCAAGTTGTAAATACTCAATTGTGACCGTATTTCCTTCCTTATTCTTTCCAAGCGTGTACACCCCTTAGTTCTTCGCAGAAATCTCATCACTATCTGGATTTTCGGCTCTTGGGTTTTTGTTGTTGTCCATGCCTCGCTACTACTAATACTAATACTAATTTAACACAGTTAAATTAAAATTTGAATTAAATTTTAACACCTAATATCGGTGTTAATATCAGATATCACTACTCCAACGGCTTTTCACTAATCTTTGTGCGATTCCTGGTTTTTATTTGAACCTACAGTATAACTTTATAAATGTTTCGTTGAAATAAGGGACGAATAAATAATCTTGTGTTGTTTTACTGTATAATAAACTTGGGGAATTAGTAATTATTATTATATTGTTAGTATAATTATTATACTATTATATTATTATAATATCAACAAACATTATCAGCATTTGCTAACTGTAGGTTTTTCTCCTTTTTTATATCCACTAGTTCTAAATGGAAGCCCTTACAGTTTGTTCAATAATTTTTTGATTTCTTTAAACCATTTATCCGACACCTTAGATAGTATATTAATTAGTGTTTTAAAAAATTATTTCATCAACCGGTAGTCATCCATTTTATACAGGTGTCCGTAAAATTGTATACGTTTTTTCTAATAAGTTTCCATATTTTAAGTAGGCATATTTAAATATAAATTTAACACAACAGCGCAAACGAAATTAAAAGTATATTAATATAGATGAATTCCATAATTTGTACAACATAAACTCACTCAAATAATTTAATTACAGTTGATTTGGACACAAAATGGACGATTAAATAGGATTTAATTTATAGATCAAAGCGTTTGATCGGTAACAAGTATAGAGAATAGAAAAGTATTATAATGTTATAGTATACATTCTGCCCATAACAGACAGGTGGAGTGTCAAATTATTTACACTCAATCTGTTCGTTGCAGGGCTAAAATAAATAGTTCTGTTTCTTATCACATCGTCAGCCAATTAAATGACTGAATCATTTAAGAACAGAAGAGGTAGAGGTGTAAAAGACACTAATCAGAGTTATCTTCTCTGAAAGTAATGAATTTCATTATACAGCCAGACCCTGTGGTGAATGAAGTGAAGGTGTCATTTGCAGAGTGGAAAATACGTCCTTTTCAGAGGGCCCGGCATGCTGATAAGCATATTTTTCCAGTCAGTGAGGAAGGCAAGGGTAAACCACCTCACTCCTCGATTTACTTAGTAAAACCTCTACAGGTTCAAACCAGCTTTTTGGCTGATGACATAAACAACAACACATTTTAAGTAGGCATATTTAAATATAAATTTAACACAGCAGCGCAAACGAAATTAAAAGTATATTAATATAAATGAATTCCATAATTTATACAACATAAACTCACTCAAATAATTTAATTACAGTTGATTTGGACACAAAACGGACGATTAAATAGGATTTAATTTATAGATCAAAGCGTTTGATCGGTAACAAGTATAGAGAATAGAAAAGTATTATAACGTTACAGTATACATACTTCGGTGCGCCTGATCTGATCACACAGGTGCACTTAATTATAATTAAGTTATCTGTGTTAGTATATTAGATGATAAATAAACGTATATTGTGTTAGTGATGTATATATGCGCGTAGTCTGTTGTGTGGCATGAACGCGGAAGCTGGAGACACAATAAGCCCCGTTAAGATGTCGACACGATTCCTCAGTCTTTGTCTCGTCAATAGGGTCGAGGTTATAACTAGATATAGGTTGTAAGGTCTTCTTCACAACCGTTGATCTACTAGGTTACGATAAATTTTAGTTTGTTTTATAACATACTATAACTTAATTAACATAATCTGCATATAAAGTTTCAGTGTATATTATTTTAACTTGTATCTATTTCTTCACTATATTAATCTGTACACAAAAATACATAAATCTTCTTTGACTCAATTCATTTATCATTAATTCAGAAAATCAGTTTCTTGGAAATTGAACAAAAAAATAAATTTACATTTCGTTCCGGTCAACTGTGTATAAGATATAGAATAAAAGAAGACAACCCTAAAGTAATTTATATACCTTCCGGAAAATTTATAATTCTAAAAATCCACAGGGTAGTTTGAACCTCTAGAGGTTTTACTAAGTAAAAAAAAGGAATGAGGTGGTTTACTTGTTCCTTCCTCACTGAGTAGAAAAATTAAGCTTATCAGCATGCCTTCCGAAAAATACCTACTGTCCACCCTGCAAATGATACCTTTAATTCATTCCCCTCAGGGTCTGGCTGTATAGTAAAATTCATTACTCTCAGAGGAGATAATTCTGACTAGTGTCTTTTACACCTCTACCTCTTCTGTTCTTAAATAGTTAAGTCATTTAATTAGCTGATTATGTAATAAGAAACAGATTTATTTTTTGTAGCCCTAGAACCAGCAGATTGAGTGCAATTAATTTAACACTCCACCTGCCCGTTATGGGCAAGGAATCCAGCTATGGGAAGTATCAGCAATGTCCAACTATCAACATACTACAACGGTTCCAATCTAAATTTTTACGCACCATCTTTGACTTTCCCTGGTAAATAAAAAAGTACTCTTTTCATATACCAACAATTAAGAAAGAAATATCAAGATACACCACAAAATAGAAATTAAGATTTGAACAACATCCAAACATTTTAGCCATCAACTTACTAGATAAAAAACGTTTTTTAGATAATAATTTTTACTTGTAAATAATTAAAACAAATTTTTTTTGTCAAATGTTTTAAGTTATTTATCATTACCATTACTGAGGAAATTTTAGATTTCTTGTAGTAAATAATGAAATAAAATTCAGTAAGCCGGCCGCATTGGCGCAGTTGGTAACGTGTTCGCCTCTCATCATGCGATCCTGGGTTCGAGTCCCACTCAGGCACGGCATATTTTCATACGTTACAAAAAATCATTTCATCCTCCATTGTAAACAGTTCCATCCCAACTTCGTCGCTAATGACCGTTGTAGTTGATGCGACGTTAAATAAATTAAAAATTAAAAAATTCAGTAAGTAGCCTACATTTAGAACAAACAGTAAACTATAGTTCAGCCGCTCTAAGTTTGCTCCTACAGTCAACAAACCAAAACCAGCTACTACAGGGTGCACGCTAGAGTCCGTGACTTTATGGATGTCGTATTCCTATGAAGATAACTATTTTTTAAATTATAAGTACTTAAAGTACTAAAAACATCAGTCGTGATATGATGTAGGCCTAACAATTTCATTTATAAAAAAACTTTTAAAAGTATTTTGTATTTAAATACTTTTGAAAGTATTTTGTTGTTACTTTTTAATCAGCGTGTACACATTTTTACATAATGCGCATGCTCAGTGACGTCATTATTTGTTTACATTAGGAGCAAACTTAGAGAGGCTGGACTGTATATTAACCTAGTAATGCTAGAAAACCCAGTGTTAACAACCTATAAATCATTCCAACATAAACGGTACAATATCCTATTCTAAAATGTAAAATTGCAAAAATAATTCATAGGTGAATACTTAAAGGCCAGTTTGAACCCATAAAAGGTTTCTTAAGAAATATGAGGAATTAAATAGTTTACTATATATATTGTACTAGTATTACATATTCGGAAAATAAATTACTTTTCTAACCGACAAAAGATTTTTAACTTCAAACATAATAATTTACCGATAAATGTTTTACAGATTCAGGTCGTTCAAACTTAAAATATATTTTTTAAGATAAATTTTATAGGTTAATATATTTTATGGTCTATTACATTACTATCACGGTTGATCAATAGCAAAGTTGATTTTGGAATGGCATTTAACTACAGAAGAAACCATGTATTCATAAAATTTTAAGAAATCTCTTCGAATTCAATTGAATTAAATTTTACCCATATTTTTATGAAAAAACTGTTGAAGTTCATCAAGAATTGTACCCATTTAACCTCAGTTCTAAAGAATATAATTTAATAGATTAACAAACAGGTCAAACATTATTAAAGTTCTTGTAAAAAAAAACGGTTGGAAAAGCGGCTGGAATTTATATCGATAAGAAAAATGATTTTTTAAAAATAATTATGTAAAATAAACAATGTCTGTCTAGGTAACAGGAAGTCCATTAGTTACGGATGAGTCCTGTATCCCAAGAATAAGAAGGACCTTGTTTTGTATTCCAGTTAGTGTACAACTTAACTTTTTTTCTGTTACTTATGTACCGTACTTAGTTTCTTAGAAAGCCACGGGTGAATCACTTTACAGTATGTGCATAGTATACATAATACTGCAGGTTAATTAACATAACATCGTTGTAACATGAGAAACGTTCGTCTGACCTCACATGACTCATAATTGCTCTGTTTATCATAAAATAATTCCTTTAAATATATATTAATAGTCTTCTTCTTCTTCTGCCTTTCACGGATTAGGCATCTCTACCTGTTCCGAACCTCTCAAATCTGCCCATCTCTTTCTCGGGCGTCCTCGTTCTCCCTTTCCTTCCGATTTATAGCCTAGTGTTTGCTTAGCTATCCTATATTCCCTCATTTTGCTCACATGCTCCAACCGCTGTATTCTGTTCTCAAATACCCTGTCATTTATAGAGAATATATTAAAAGTAATTGCCCATAACAGGCAGGTGGAGTGTTAAATTAATTGGACTCGATCTGTGGGCTCCAGGGCTACAAAAAATAGTTCTGTTTCTTATCAAATAGTAAGCCAAGTATATGACTGAACTAGTTAAGAACAGAAGAGATAGAGGTGTAAAAGACACTAGTCAGAGTTATCTCCTCTGAGAGTAATGAATTTCACTATACCCTCTGGTGAATAAAGCGAAAGTGTCATTTGCAGGGTGGAAAGCGGGTGCTTTTCGGAAGGCCTGGCATGCTGATAAGCATACTCTTTCAACTCGGTGAGGAAGGCAATAGTAAACCACCTCACTCCACGTTTTTACTAAGTAACACCTGTAAAGGTTTAAACCAGCCTTTCGGCTGATGACCTAAACAATAATGAATTTATACTTTTATTTAAAATAATACTAATTTTTTTTGGGTAATTGGGTTTAAACATGTTGTAATTTCCAGGACTTAGCCGGGAATCGAACCGGAGATATTCCTCTTTGTAGTGCAACACAATCTAATATACTAACCACTACTCCACGGAGACGGTCTATTAAAAACATTATTTATTTAATAAAATAGGTTAAGATATTTCGGTTGACTATTCCGTATTAAATTGAATGTTTTTAAAATAAACATAACTCAAAGTGAAATATCAAAATGGACCCAGAAATGACGTACGGTAACAGAAATATAAATACATCCATGTAATACATAATGAATAATGAAATACAGTATATGCATTAGGTGAGCTCTTACGTCATCGTAGGGCAATGCTCCTGACCTGAAAAGAAGTCAGTCACCCCTAAACACACACAGCAGCGAGAATAGAGCTATAATATCAAATAACAACCCTATAAACGTTCCCACCCACAACCAACCCTTTTTACTAGTACATACATACACCTTACTAGCTTAGCAACGTAGACTAACTCTGAAAAGGGTGGGGGTGGTTGAGAAGCGTTCAACAATCCCTCATCTCTTTTTTACCCGGAGATACGAATTTATATAATTTAACATTACAAGTACCACCCTTAACTGGAGTTACACCCACGCTATTATCTTGTTCAAATAAAAAACGACATAACTTTTTACAAAAAAAAAACTACAATATTATTCGTTCTTCCTGTATTTATAATGTTTTTAAATAACATTATTAATAAATTTAAAATAGTAAAACAACTTATTAGGTACTTCAACTGTATTAAATACCTTACAGTCATATCCAATTGCATTTATATTTCTCTTTTTTTTTAAATTAAAAGAACAGAAAAGGCATAACGTGATCGTCTGGTTCATTCAACTCTTGATATACGATACAAAAGAACTCTTGTATTTCAATTTCAACTTCAATTTTTCTGCTACAAAGAGATATCAGTTAAATAGCTTTTTAAAAACGTTAATATGAAACGGACACGTAACAAAAGATCAAGAACTTAAATATGAATTGAAAACAATTATTCATCCGCGTTAACTATTGATAAGAAGATAAAAACATAATAAAATATTATAGTACAGAATTACCAGGTTAAGATACTTTTCAGATTAAAATTAAAAATAAAGCTACATCGTTGATTTTCAACCGAAAGGCTGAACCTCTAAAGACTTTACTGAGTAAAACGAGGAATGAGGTGGTTTACCATTGCCTTCCTCAATGAATGGAAAATATACTTATCAGCATGCCGGGGTCTCCGAAAGCATTTACTTTCCACCCTGCAAATGACACCTTCACTTCAATTACCACAGGGTTTGACTGTATAATGAAATTTATTATTCTCAGAGGAGATAACTATGAAACGTCTTTTACACTTCTACCTCTTCAGTTCTTAAATTCTTCAATCATATAATTGGCTGACCAATAGTACAAAGATTATATCATTAATAGTATTGGTTAAACAAAATATCGATATTAATTTTACCTAGTATTAATAAAATGTTTGTTATGTATTTTTCCGAGTAGAAATTAATTGAAAAATTAGAAGTTACAACAAGATTTCATTTCAAGTCAAATTTTAACCGAAACGCATCCAAACACTTTAATGTTTATATTAACTGTTTGGAAGGTTCTGGAACATTTTATTAATCAACCTATATAAATAAGAGTGGACTAGTGTTGTATTTTAAATAACGAATCGAATTTCGGTTGACGGTAAGACGATACGAACATAAAAAAATTTATAATAATCAATTTATTAACTACTTAAAATTCAAGGTTAAAACGATTTAATTTTTTCGTCACTGTATCAAAATTTAATGAAACATTATTAGAACTTTACTTATTTTTTATTTTAAATTTCAAAGAGGTCAAAAAGATGGATGGATATTTTACTTCCTTTTGTAGTTCATTCCCTTAACCAAATTTATTGTTCAAAGACAGTTAACATATTGAAATATAGGAGTTAAATTGAATCAACCATGCTGAACCTTTCAGAACTATTTACGATTGAAATGGAACTAAAATTTCATTAAAAACTTTTATTATAAATAAATATACTTTGCTACGGGTTTTCCTTTATAACTAATCAGATACAAATCTAAAGTTTATGTAATCTGTAACTGGTATTTTAATATTTAATGGGTTAGTGAAGACATTTATTACATATTAAGTCCCTGATAAAAAAAAATATTTTAAAAAGAATCCAATAAAACACAACAAGTTGTTTATGAGAATCGGGTGTGATAAATATAAATTAATATTATTTAAGCTCTTAAACTTTTTTAATGCAGACAAAATGAGAGATAAAAAATATGAAATAAATATAAAAAAATAAAATAAAAAAAAGGAAAAAATTATATTAGGACAATATTAAGATACAGTAAATACATGATAATACAATGAAGTGGTGAGGGGGTGGAGTGGTAAAGAGGTAAAAGCCAATGGCAGTAAACCGTCAGGTCAACGTACCTAGTTACACCGAGCTAGCTGGTTTAGTTCACAATTCCTCCGTAGAGTGCTCTAGTGGTATACGTCATTGACATGAGTTGCCCTTGTTACATCTACACTTAAACAACGCGCGCGCGCGCATATATATATACTGTATACACTTATATACATACAAATTGTTTCCCCGAACTGGGTTCATGCCCTGTTGCTATGGTTTTTCCAGGTGAATAAAAAAAGTAACTTAAAACGAATTGTTTTGTTCAACAAAAACCGTATTAAAACGTTAAAGTGTAAATCGTAATTTAAAAACCTATTTTAAATTAAAAAAATGGCAATAATTCAATTTGTTTTAAAATACAATATACATTTATATAAACATAACAATACAAAACAAAACAAAAGACAAAAATTCTTTTCCCGGTAAAATAATCAACTGATATAATTTTATAACGATATTGGTTTATTCGGAAGAAGTTTTATTGTTAACTCGAAAGTTCTCAATTCGATAACCAGTTCATTATATAAAGTTTAAAAAATATCTGAATTTTTTCATACATATGTTTTTAACGAACAATATAAAGATAAAACGAAATACTGACATGATAAGAAAACTTTCAGTAGAAAAACGAATGTAGGAATTTGTTACTAAAATAATAAGTCTGTCAGATGTCTCCGTAACGTACCACCGTTGTTTAGTAAATTTATACCCAACTAATATCGTGTGATTCAAGTAAAATTTCATATTTCTTTTTTTATAAAATTTTCAATTTTTTTCGAACTGTTGAAACATTGGATAACATTTTACAAACCACTGACCAAGAAAAATAAACTACTTTAATGAAACCCATAAATAAAAATCGATAATTGCATAACTAATGACATGAAGGAGTAAATTGATTTTCACAGTACAGCTGTACTAAATAAATTAAATTAATTTAAATTTACAGCATAATTAATAATTTACCATAAATAATATTTTAGTAAAATAGTATAGTCGCGGTAATCCGAACCCCCGGTACACCGAAACCTCCAGTAATCCGAACGATTATTATCATGTTTTTAATTATTTTCTATCATTTTGAAAATTCTTTAAAAACGTCTAATAGATGGAGTGCGGGCCACTGAAAAGAAAAACATTGAAAGCAGTAGGCAAACCTGTACCGAGCTGGCTTTATAATCATGGTTTTTGCAAAAAAGAGCAAGGCAATCTATAATCAGTGGAGACATTCTCACCCAAAAAGGAAGTTTTTCTACAAGGACATGACCGGAAAAGATGACTTTCAACCCAGTATAGATTGGCTGGATAAATTCAAACAACGGTACGGTATTAAGACTGTTAACTGTTACCGGTAAACAAATTCTACTGATATAGACGATTTTATAAACTTTAAAACAAAATTCTAGGATAAAGTAAAAAACCGGGGTTTAACAGAAAACAATTTTACAATGGAGATGAGTCGGGATTGAACTGGAAAATTTTGCCTGGAAAAACCTAAGTTCATAAGGGAGAAAAGAGTGCCGCTGGATTCAAAATTGAAAAAAATCTTATAAGATTTTTCCCGTGAAGTAACAACACTGGAAATCACAAGTTACCATTGTTTGTTTTAAAATTATATGAAAATAATACTGTAACAGATTTCAAATAAAGGTGTCATCTATAATTTTTTGTTCTAGTATTTTATTAAATCTGTATTTTTTATCCTATAATTTATCGTATTTGTAATTTGACTGCCGAAATATAAGATTGTAGACATCGATAATCCGTACAGGTCGGATATCTTACGTGTTTGGATTACCGCGATTATACTGTACTTGCAAAAACTTTTAAAACATGGAAAATTTTTGAAAGTTATTTATAAGATAATTTTGAAAAAATATACATACACAAGTAACCTATATAAGGTTATCGTAATAATAAAAATGTAATTAAAAATTATTACAAAATAATAATTCGAAAACAAATTAAACGATGGTCATTAAACTTTTGTGTAATTCAAATTGTTTATACTGTATTTAAAAGATTAATATGAATTTAAACAACCTACTGGTAGCCCCAACAGTTCATTAACATAAAATATTAAATTACTGACAAACCAATTAACTGACAAAACGTACATAATTCTACGTAAAAAAATATATATAAAAACGTGTTCTTAATGAATAACACAAATTAACTTAACTTTTTGTTTGTTACCTAGAATGTTTAAAAAAATACGAACATAATTATATTTACATATAATTTTTTATTGAACAATTACTATGCACGATCAGTAAGAATTTACTGTAAATGAATGAAAAATACAAAATTACATGAAGGAGAGGGCTTCCATTACAGTCCTTATATAAAAATGCAACTAAAAATATACTTTATGCAATTTAACTTTTTTTTATTCTAAACTAAGTTTGTTAATTTTTATTTTTATTAGTTTTTGTTTTTTATAATCTGTCACGGAGATCCAATACATGAATCCATTTTAAACGTCTAGGGATTTGACTATTATCTAGTAAATTTAGAGCTAAAGAACACAATAAATAAAAATAAATTTTAAAGTATGTTAATATATTTAATCTGCCCATAACGGACAGGTGGAGTGTCAAATTATTTACACTCACTCTGTTCGTTGCAGGGCTAAAATAAATAGTTCTGTTTCTTATCAAATGGTCAGCCAATTAAATAACTGAATCGTTTAAGAACAGAAGAGATAAAGGTGTAAAAGATACTAATCAGAGTTATCTCCTCTGAAAGTAATGAATTTCATTATACAGCCAGACCCTGTGGTGAATAAAGTGAAGGTGTAATTTGCAGAGTGGAAAATATGTGCTTTTCAGAGGGCCCGGCATGCTGATAAGCGTACGTTTCCACTCAGTGAGGAAGGCAATGGTAAACCACCTCACTCCTCGTTTTACTTAGTAAAACCTCTACAGGTTCAAACCAGCCTTTCGGCTGATGACCTTAACAACAACAATATATTTAAACCGAAAAATAGTTTGCAAAAATATAAAAAAAATTAAAAAATATTTGTAATTTTTAATAAACAATAAAAATTCGGTCTATGTTTCAGAAGATATTCTATTTAAGTAAAGTTCTTTTCCAAATATAATAATAATATAAGATATACATGAATTATTCAAATGTTTACAATAAAGACAAAGAATACGTATCAAAAGTACTTTTATATACATGAATATTTTTAAACAAGAGACGTACGTAAACAAGAAATAAAATAAAAAAAGGAATGTAAGACAACAAAATGCAGGTGATAGCATAAGATGTTTTGGATGTCGTTTGATAGAAGAAATACTGGAAGGGATAGATCGAGGGTAGAAAAGGCAGTTGTTAATGGGCGAGGGGGTTATAAGCAGGGGCCAGCAATTTGGACGACCTTGAGAGGTACAGTGCCCTGACTTCTCGGCCTTCAACCCGACAATCCAATTTCGAACAAAGGCGTTTCTCGTTTTAAAAACTGTTCCCATCCTACTGGTTCAGTTTCCATTGCACTGACAACTATCTTAACCTTCAATTTAATAATACTATTTCAGAGAACTAAATCGCAATATACTTAATAATAATTAATAATTTAATACAAAAATCCACTAATAATTTTTAACTTTAATATATTTTCTAAGAAAACTACACCTACGGAATTGAAATGAATTATTCTTTTTTATTTTTTACGGTCTCATTGGACCAATTGAATCAAATTTAGAAATCCTTGGTTTGGTATTAGAATTCTAACGTTTTTCCAAATTTTTTCATATTTTAAGATCTGATCTGTCTAATTTTATCTGTACAAATTATTGACGACAAATCTTGTCTTTATCTTTAAGTAACTTAAGCTGTTAAGATTTTTCTACAAGATCTTGTTCTGTAATGTTAAATTCTTGGATATCTTGCTTTATTTCGGCCAACCACCTTGGAGGATTTTTCCACGAGAAATGAGTTTTTTAGTTACCGTACTCGAATGTCCGGTATTCTAAGTAAATGCCAGAAGAAAGAAATTCGTTTCCTTTCGCATGTTGTCAGTAATTGGCTCAATTTAATGGTAGAGTTCAGAATTAGACATTAATTCATTTTATTTTATAATAACTAATCCAAATTGTAAAATAATAAATAATACGAAATACACTAATATATCACGGAATTTTCATAGCTACATAGACTTTAAATTTCATATTATATAATACTCGCAAAGGAAGGATTTTGAAAAACAGGGTTTCCCAAAATTATATCTTAAAGATGTATTTCAGATCAAAAAAATACAAATAACATTGAGTAAAAATTTGGTAAAACGCTTCAACTGAAGTGTTTTTTGATGATATACAAATATCTTTAAAATATTCCCATTTATCTTTTAATAATGTATCTAATTCGTTCATTAATGGATATATTATAACGACATTGGATTCTCTAGAAGTTTTTAGGAATAAATTTTAATTACCGTTTGAACATTGAAAATTATTATATTAACAAAAAAAGTAGCTGTTGAAAATATTTCAGAATACGTAATATTATATACAGGATAAGAAAATATTTAGGAAATAATGCTTTTTTGTTTTGTTTTTGGTTTTACATGTTGACTGTGTTGCAATTGCTGCTAATGCAGACGGTGACCGAGAATCGAACCCGGGACCCCAGCGTAGAAGCCAGTGTTACGCCAACGGTCCGGCAAAAATTGATGCTAAGCGAACGGGGTTTACTGGTACATATATAAAAGATTGTAATAAAAGATATTTACAGTATTTCATAAGGGATAAAATAAATAAATAAAAACCTAAGAAAAAAATTAGTCCAGTCTGGGTTATGGTAGAGATGTAGGCCATTACTTAACGGAGACTGAAGGAATAGAGGGAATACGCCTATAGAAGATTATAAAAAAAACAAGTCAATAGTGAATAAACAGGCAAAAGAGTGAGAAAGATGGAAATGAAAAAAGAGGGGATGATGATGAGAAAGATATAGAAGGAGAGTTAATAACCATCCGCAAGTGGAAGTTATGCAAGTCTGCGTGGCTGGAGAAAGAATACATCTACTAGTGGTAACAGAAGAAAGCAGTCTGGTTAATGGAGAAGTAGACAAAGTGGGGATACTTTCACCTTTCTCCAGTGACGTCATCTAGCGAAGAAAGTAAAGAGAAAGAAGCCGGTGATAGCATTCAACTGACCTAACGTAATGTTGAAGATGTTGTAATGATAAAATAAACAAATCTTATACAATTTCTATCCAATTAATTACTTACATCAAATTTAATTGTTTATTTTCATGGAAGCATAAAAATGAAATAACAGCGTATAAATTAATTTCACAACAATTAAAATTACTTATAATTAGCAGATCTCACCGTTTCATAATAATAGAACAATTCAAATCACGATCTGATTGACTTTTATAAAATTTCTCCATAAATTTAAGATTAATTTCTAAAATGTAAAATACAACTAGACATAAAAAACTAAACAAAATTAAATATGTACATTTGTTTTCCTACCTCACAGAAACATCCAAAAATAACAGATTTCTGAATTATAATTACTAAAAAATAATTTATTACAGTATTTATACTTGTTTTAGTACTTTATTACAAATTAGAACTTAATTTTTGAAATGAACCGATTTTTATGGGGATTTAATCATAAACTTAAAACTTATACAAATATTATCCAGAATACTTTAATAAACTTTATAATAGTTTATTTATAGTTTTTGCTCTGACATAAAATGCTTTTTTGTTTTGAAATACATTTTTTAACTGTACTTTTAAAAAATATACAGATATTTATAAAAGAAATATCGAGCTTTACACAAAAATATTATTCTGGACAAAAAAACTAAATTCTAAATACGTTACATAAGGATACAATTTTAAATTTACTCCCGAATTTAAATTTAGTTAATTTCTTACTATGTTTCGAATATAACACATACATACACATACAAACGAATAAATTATTAGAATGTTACATTTTTTGATGAATACATTTAATAATTTATATGTTTAACAATAATTGTTGCATCATTATTTAACATAGCTATTGGGTATAAAAATTGAAAGATAAACATTTTTAAACTACTGACGTCACATAAAAGAAACAACATTTTTTGAGTGACAAATTGCACTTAACGATTTTACATTTTAGGGTACTCAAACGATAAATTTTAAAGTATAAGCTACATTACATTGCAGTATTCATTAAAATTATATTTTAGATAATATTTTTGTAAAGTTTCTTTTCAACTTATAACCGATTTAATAACAGCTTTGAAAATAAGAAACAAACTGATATTTCTAATAATTTTTCGATAAGAAATTTTGTGATTCTCTTTGTCAAATATACGGAAATATTTGTGTAATTTTGTTAGACTGTATTTTTATCTTAGCAAGGAGAAAAATCTATAAAAATAAGACTACTGATAGAGTTTTGAATTAACTAATAAAATTACTCCACATTAAGTACGGGATAAAAAATAAAATAACCTAAAATTTTACCCAATAACATTATTTAAATAATACAACATTACCCTATTTTTCAAACCGGTTAAGTTAAATTCGATCATTCAAATGACAATCAATATAAAATTAAATATAAAACAAAATTTCAACTTCACTTACCTTACACCCTTCACAAGAATGGACTCCATAATGAAACCCAGATGCTTTATCACCACAAACTCTGCAAAGGACTGTCGTTCCATCAAATTCTGCAACACACCATCAAACAAATACCTCAAAATTTTGCCCACAGCTCACAAAAAACACATATGTATACATAAATATATTTTAAAAACAAACACATCTCACAATTATCTGAATAGAATTTACTGTGTAGCTAATAATTATGTAACTAAACTGAAGTTTTAAATATTTTTCGTGATACCTAAAAGATAATTTTTGTCATAATGGTGGAATATTATGATAAAACCGACAGTTTTAAGAAATTGAATTTAAAAATGTTGACAATACAAAATTGAGTTAAGGATACAAATTTAAATTAACTGTTATTATGACAAAATAAATTTTTAATTGAAATTGTAACTAGGAAATTAGAAAGAAAGTATTTTTCAAGTAATAGATACAATTGTATACATTGTTGTAATCTTCGATAAATATTAGTTACGATAAAATTTGTAAATATTATTTAAAGTAAAGTAGTTGTATATCCAATTGCAGTACGTGATAACGCATTTTTTGAGCAGCAGTGATAACAAAAATTTGAACACATCACCAAAAAATAAACAATCACAATTTGACACAAAACACACACCTATTTTAAGTTCTGGTTCGCGTTGAGGACTAATATTTTCACTGATAATATGACAATCTTCTTCCCCATGATATTGGAGACCGAGCGAGGACGACTGGGGTATCATCCTGGGGTCCGATAGTTAGAAACACAACACCCGAACAAGTGGAAGTCGAATCTAAGAGTGAAAGTTCAGCTAACAACTGAACTTACATCAAGTTCAATGATACAACACGTTTCACGGCCGTCCACACCTGTACGGGATGCCGTGCGATTCTCGCCCTTATTGGTTTAGGTTAGTATCGGAGTTTAGTCGGTAACAGTGGGGGAATCAAATGGTGGGGGATAAAGAATACATTTTAGCATTACGCCCGCCACCAGTTTTTTCAATTCAAATTGTAAGGTCACAGTAGGTATCAACCAATCACAAGGGAGCTGCTTTATTTCTATTGGTTGGTTAAATGCGCATGCTCAGTACACTATATCAGTTCGAGGAGGTTCAATGCCCTTGAACGATTTACCCAGACATAGAACGGTCAAGGCCACTCGCACTAACTAACACTTGTGTAAAGCTATCGCCCGCACTCGCGTACCGCACACACACTCACCAAACGCCCGCTCTGCTCAACAACATTCCCTCCTATCTGAAACTCTCTTCTCTCTTCCATACACATAGCAGTAAAAGTTATTTTCATCGTTCTCCCACTACACAAAACCACTCTTCTCTTAAAATCAACTACTTTATATAAACGCAACCTAAAAATATACTAACATCCAAATATTACAACACTAAATATCGTATTCTAAATAAATAACTACTTTATAAACAAACTTTAACTTCGTTGTATTCCAATAAACTATTTATAAAAAAATACAATATTTAAATTTCAATACAAATAAAATTTAGCCATACCCACCCCTTCTTCAAATATTTTAAAGAACATATAAATATTTCACTAATTGTGCAATTAACAAAATATTTAATCCAACTGTACGACTGATAAATCCGAAATACTTAAAACAAAATTAATGTCACGATTAAAAATAAAAATTAATTTTTTTTCTATACAAATTCTTTAGATTACCGTTTTTTTAAAATACTTAAAACATTTTAAAACAATACAAAGAATTAATTTTCAAGAGCATTTAATAATATTACTAATAAAAAATATTAATTATTAAATAAATGAAATCATGAATGTACACAAATAATTTAGATTAAAAAAATTGCAGATAAAACAAAAGAGGGTCATTGCCACTGAAGTTTAATTGCGCCTATTTCTTTGTATGAACTTAATACGACTTACAGAGTTGACAGTTATTTATTTGCGACGTACGACAATGTACTGTAATAAATTTAAGTAAACAAAATAATTTTCTTTGTTAAAATAATCTACTTTATTTTTAAAAAACTTAAATTACTTAAAGTATAATAAACCTAAATAAAATAATTAATTTTCAAATTACCGATAAAATAAAAAAATTGATGTTACTAGCCGTAATATGGTGTATTTAACAAGTTGGTTTATTTTTTTCCTGGTTTTCCCGATTACATTTCACACTTAACTTTCTCTAGGTATTACCAAATTAAATCCCAGATTCGATTCGCGGCTATAATTTGTACAAAATTAATCTGTTCCATTAAATATTTAAAAACCATCAAAATTTGACAAATTTATTAACTCCATTTTATACGAATTTTTACTCACTAAATACATTATTTTTCTTTTAACTTTTCAAATGTTATTTGTCTTTAATCAATACATTATTTGTTGTTCAGGTCATCAGCCGAAAGGCTGGTTTGAACCTAGAGACTTTACTAAATAAAACGAGGAGTGAGGTGGTTTACCTTTAACTTCTTCACTGAGTTGAAAAGATGCTTATCAGTATGCCAGGCCCTCTGAAAATCATCTACTTTTCACCCTGCAAATGACAACTTCACCACAGGGTCTGGCTGTACAATAATAAAATTCCTTAATCTCAGAGGAGATAACTTTGACTAGTGTCTTTTACACCTCTACCTCTTCTGTTCTTAAATGTATCAGTAATATAATTGGCTATGTGATAAGAAACAGAACTACTTTTTGTAGCCCTAGAACTAGCAGATCAAGTGCAAATAATCTAACACTCCACCTGCCTGTTATAGGCAAAAGAATACAATATAAATAAAAAACCGTGTGTGAAACACTCACAAGACTTTCTCTTGCCAACGTAAATAACGACCACTTTAACCTATGTTTAAACATTAGTAATATTTAAAATAAAAACCTCAACTTTTGTAGGGAAAAGTGAAATTTATAACTACTGTTTATGTTATAATCTTGAAAGAAAGTAACAAAAAATTGTTTACAATTTTATATAAATGAAATCCAGTGAAAAATTAAAGAAATTATTATTAGGTTTGTAATCGGTTAGCCTTGATAAAAGAGGCCTACAAAACCCACGCTAAAATTCGTTATCAGTTAATAAAAATAATATTTGCATTGTTTATTTTTTATTCAGATAGGCTAAAATGAATAAAGTGAAGTATTACTTTTTGTTTTAGAACGCCATAATTAAAAATAGGATAAGGGGGGAAATAAATGAGGGATAAAATATAAAAAGAGAACGGAGGGGGAAACTGTTTGATAAGCGGGGAATGTGGATACAGGGCAAAATCAAGGTTACTGTTATCAAGTCGGTCGTTGAACTACAAACGGAGGATATTAACCCTTACGAATATCCAACCAACACATAACGACGACAGCGACAGCTTCGTTTGTTGTTTGTTTCAACAACCTGGCGTACTTATAGCATCACCGACATCATTGGAGCGAAAATCCAAAGCGAAAGATCAAAGTGCATCGATTTCTCAATGTGGCTACCAAACCGGCAACATATCTTGCTCGTATTTTCTCTGGCCTACACCTTTTAAAATGTAGGTAGGGGTTTATATACCAAAAGAGATCGACCAATGTGAGCCAGGTCACATAATATGTGCAAGCGTGTTTATAGATGATTCGAACGCACACTCACGCGCAGATGAGTTCTCCACAATCCGACTGAGGTCATTATAGTACACTAAATAAACCGGCTTATTTCCAAAATGTGCATCACTCCCACATTTGACTCTCACTCCGTCGCTTCATCACTCTCTCACACACATTACACGCACACTCCTTTTACTCTACTCCCCTCTTCCACTATACCTTCTCTTTCTTCCAATCTTTATCAACAAACTGTAGTAATTATATTAATCAATATTTAAATTAAATCAAAAATAATTCTACATACATTTAAATTGAAACGATCTTGGATATGGAAGCTAAATTTACATATATATGATTCCGCCAAACTATCTCGCATTAAAAATACAAAGATTTCAATCTAGAAAACCTAGAACGATAACTGACTCACCCGTTACCATATAAAATCAGAATTTTACAAACATATTACACATTCATTACGAGAATGATGTATTTCTTAAGCTGAACAGCGTTTTAAGAATATATATTTTTTCTCACTAGTCTCTCGACTGGTTTGATGCAGTTCTCCAACCTGTTCTATCTTGCGCAAGTCGTTTCATATCTACATACCTGTAACACCCTACATTTTTGGTATTTTGCTTAATATATTCTAACCTTTGCCTCCCCCTGAAATTCACCCCCTCAATATTACCCTCCATTATTGATAGGCCAATACCTGGATGTCTTAAGATATCCTCCACTAGCCTATCCCTTCTTCTAGTAAGATATTTCCATATATTTTGTTTTTCATCCACTCGCCTAAGAACCTCTAAATTACTTATTTTGTCCACCCACCTAATCTTTAACATTTAAACGAGATCACCGAAGTCACGTATTCAATTTCCTTAAACCATATTATCAAAAAATAAATAAATACCTAATTTTTAACGACTATAAAATTATACAACTAGTTGCTCCGATGATGATGATGATTATACATCAAATTAAAATGACATGATATGCAAAAAAGAAGTAGGGCCCAGGATTGGTGCTTCTCCAAGAATTGTTATTAAAAATTTTCTGAATTTTAAATAAAATTTATTTCATTAAATTAGCAGATCCAGCATTTTTTTAGGAGTCTAACGTAATTATTATGAGGGAGATATAAGATGGAAAGCGAACGTAAAAGAGGATTTCATGTTCTGATGACTTGTTTTAAAAGCGTTTGTATTGTCAATGGATTTTTGGACGAAAGGTATTTTCAAATCTACGTGTAAGGTTTTGTTACTAACGTAAAGAGGTACTTGACTACAATGGAATGCCTGAATGTGTTGAAAAGTAGAATGTTTAGTTGAACCGTAAATTTGGAAGCCGTAAAATCATACAGGTTTTAAAGGAGACAGTAAGTTGTATATGCGTCATTTAAAATAAATAAATTTAATTAATATTTATATAAGTTTTACACGAGCAATCATCGATTCCTTTTTTCATTCCATTAACTTAATAAGAGCGGACTTAATTAAAAAATTAGTTACTTTTCCAAAAACTTTTAAAGCTGTAAAAAACCTGAAGGTACATTTTTAACCATATTGATTTGTACCTGAAATAAGGTCACAATTTTATATCATGATATTTAATGTAAAAATGAAAATGAAATTAAAAAACAGGCGAACAAAAAGGGTAAAACTACTAGATCTCTTTCCTTTTAAGAGTAATAAAACATAATAATTTTACAACAGCCATTTAAAGAACAACGAAACATATTCGGTAACCTTGATCAAAGTCCATTTGTACATGATGATAATAAAGAATGACTGAACTGAAATTATGAAAAAGGGGCTAACAAAGGCGGGCGGCGTTTTTGAACTACAACAAAATTCCCTTTCTATATAAAAATATACCCTCATTTTTATTACATATATATAGAAGCCCACGACCCGAATGTATGAACTATTTACAAAAGTTTTGAAAGGAAAAGTAAAATCTTTTGTCAAAATTTTTAACAAAGTTATTTAAGAAATACTTTTTATTCGTACGGATAGATTTTTATGGTCTAATTGTAGCTGTTATAAATTTTATTTTGTTCGGTAATAGATTTTAATACTATTTTCCAAATTGTTTTTTTTAAATCGATCAATAATTCAAAAAAAAAATACAAGATATATTTTTTTTAGAATGACAAGGTTGAATAGGGGAGATCTAGCTGCTGAAAGGAAAAGTACTTTTAGTAATTTATATTCCCTTTCCTTTCGTTACTGGTCTAAGTAAATCATAAATCCACTTCTTTCTTTGATTCAACAACACAGACCCGGCTTTGTTCAAAACAAATAACTTACACCGATTAAGAAAGTATTAATACAACTAATCCTAACATAAAAAAAATTCAGTGTGAAAAATTAACCGATAATAAAATTCTGTATAACATCTTTAATATTTATTAACTTTTATAAAGTTGAAGAAAAAGGAAATCTCTTATTATAAAAACTATCATTACAATCAAACAAATATTTTTTAAAAGTAGTATAGTATGAGAAATTATGAGATTATTGAAAATTACCGGGAATTTTCGTTTTACATTAATTATATTACTGAGTATTAAACATTGTAAAGATTTACTGAGAAACAAACCCGGGATATTTGATCTAGTAATAAAACATGTTAACTAAGCCAATTCAATGTTTAAAAAAATTAATTTAATTTCCTCGATAACTTTATGTTTTAACAGAATTCATCTCTTCTTTTCTTCAGCCCTTATCACCCACGTTTCACTCCCGTATAATGCTACACTCCAAATATAATGTTTTAAGAAATTTTTCCTAATCTGTAATCGATGTTTGTAGTCAGTTAGCTGTTTTTCATTTCAAAGACACAATACATTACATAAAAGCACTACAATAAAAAAGCTTAAACTGAATTTCGTATTGATGTAGGACAAATTAATAATTGACAACTATTTTAGGTTGCGTTAAATTAACATAAGAGACAATAAAAATATTGTCACAGTT
Source organism: Catonia carolina (assembly GCA_035578175.1). Taxonomy (NCBI): domain Eukaryota; kingdom Metazoa; phylum Arthropoda; class Insecta; order Hemiptera; family Achilidae; genus Catonia; species Catonia carolina. Next base: position 47,332,650 of record JAQMRL010000004.1, read on the forward strand.
TAATAGGTGTAGGTAAGCAAACATTACTATTAAGAAATTTAAATGTTAAACCGATTAGATTAATAAAATTGCTTATTAGTAATAGAAATAATTGTCCAAACATAAATCTAGGCCTAAATAAATATCCTTCAAGAAAAAATTTGAATACAAAGAACTTATTTTCTATTTTTTCTTAATAATAGTAATAATAATTCGTTCGTTGACCCTGATAGGTCATTGGCTTGACCTATTACTGCTCTAAAAATGTCAATTTATAACAATTAACATTGTAACATAACTTACAAATGGGTCTAAGTTATCTAAAGAAACACTGTACCAATTTGTTTGTCTTGTATATGTGTTTATGTGTGAGTACTGTAAATGAACCCAAAAAAAGTAATAAAGAAAAAGGATGACCATTCAACCTTGAGTAATTGTTATACATTATTTGTACATATGTGTGTCTGTGTGTGTTTGTGTATTGGACAGAAAGATAAGAAAACTATTTTGTTAAGAAGGGTATAGTTGTTATGTGGTAGTAGTTTGACTAGAATTAATGGTTGACAAAAATGTATAAGTTACTTAATACAACAATGTGTTCCCCCTTTAGTACGTACCTACTATATAACTTGTATAAAGAAACGACACCGAAAAAAAAGTATAACAATTATTTCAATTGAATAGTTTCAAACTTAAAAAACAAAACTTGTCAGATTCAATAATAAAACTATTAGACCTTAAATAATAAACAAAAAATAACGTTACAATAGTTTGTTGAATCTTAAAAGTTGAACTAGCACATCTAATAAGAAACGCATGTTAACAAATTTAAAGGGTCTGAAAATATATAAGTTAACTTAAAAAACCTATAAGAAATTCATGTAATTTTCTCAAAAAATTAGCAAGTACTTCATGGGTTCGGATTACTGAAAATCTGGATAAAGGAGTTAACAGAATTTTTTTTTAAATTTTAAGCTATAATCACTGTATTTTGAACTAGACTACAAACTTGAACAAATTTCGTTGAAGTCTGTTTTGAACCTATAGAGACATTATAAAGTAAAACGAGGAGTAAGTTGGTTTGCCTTCCTCACTGAGTGGAAAAATATGCTTATCAGCATGCCGGCTCTCTGAAAAGCATCGACTTTTCACCCTGGAAATGACACCTTCACTTCATTCACCACAGGGCTTAGTTGTACAATGAAATTCATTACTCTCAGGATAGACAACTGTGACTAGTGTATTTTATACCTCTACCTATTCCGTTCTTATGTTTCAGTCATATAATTGGCTGACCACGTAATAAAAAAAAAAATTTCATCATTTAAAAAACTACACAAATCTCATCATCCTTTTTCAAGTTTTAATATTTTTTCTTTACCGCTGAACCATCTCTCTTCCATTTCTCTCCTGAAATTTTTTTTAAATTCATCATTAACTGAATTACCTTCAAAGAATGCCTTCACATAAGATTCCTAGACTTGCCAAGAGTTATAAACCAATTAGAAGCCATGATTCCAGGGGCGACCAGTAGCTAGATGGATGCAGGAACATGTTTTAGGATCTAATCCTTTGAAAGGTAGATAATAAAGATCTTTAATTGAGTCAATCCATTTCACTCTTGGTCTTCCCCTTAATTTCTTTCTACCATCTCCATTTATCATTTAACCTTCCTCCATCTTACCGACATGTCAAAACCACTGTAGCTTTGTTTTCCAACTTTTCTTGTCAGGTTGTCTATTGTCAAATGTACTATAGTTACTTCGTTTCTCACTTTTTCCTTTCTTATCTATACTAAGATACTTCTTTTGAAGTTCATTGAACAACCTGGATTCTACTCTCCATTTTCCTTTCACCTGTTTGTTTCTGATGAATAAGCCAGTATTGGCATAATAGGCCTATATGTACTATATATCTCATACAATTTGACAAAAAAAAAAAATTAAAATACAAATATACCATGATATGCTCATTCTATTTTGTGTAACTTTAAATAATTGCTTGGGTTTAAAGTAAATGCACACAAAGTAATTTGGTGTTCTCCGACTTGAAATAGTACTTTCAAGGAAAACTAGGTAAAATTAAAAAAAAAACTAATCAAACTTATAAAAAGAAATTAACAAATTTTTTAATAAAAAATAATAATGATCACGTATTCAATGGATGATCGATTAAAAATTCATAAAAATGAAATGTACGTACCAAAGTTTGATTTATTAGTCAATGCATACAATGCCAAAGTCAAAAGTTAAAAATAAAAATTAAAAACAATAATAAATATTATTAATTTTTATGACCTTGTTACAATTAAACCATTAATCAGTCAAAGTATTTTGTTTTTATTACCGAATTAAAATAATAAAAAAGATTCTAAGAATAATAATTTTAAAAAATTACGCGTTTAATGTAATTAAAAAAAAGAATTATATATAAATTTTATGCTTAGTAATACTTGCTATATCTTTTACGAGTTACGATGATAGAAATGAACACACTAATACACAAAAAAAATTAAAAGAATTTGCATAATATCTTTAAAAAGATAAAAAGTATATTGTTTAAGAGTGTGTTAGTGTGTAGAAAATAATATGTAAACAAATGTACGAAATTTTAGAAGTAGTTCTAGGTTAAAAGTTAAAGAAGACGAACGTAGGAGAACATAATATTGTTTGAAACTCTATGAAATTCGATTAAAATATATTTAAATTTTAAATTGTAACTAGTGGACCCGTGCGAATAAATTCGCACAATATATACTGGAATGGAATCATTATTCTATATACTCGTATTTAAATTGACGTATTTATATTGTAAAAAATATATTTTGTTTTTTTTATTTCGTAAAATGAAGCTCGAATTTAGCATGAATTTCAAGTTTAGAACTTTTTACCGAATCAGGAAAGAATACTCTTTAAAACCATGTAAAAATTATAAAAATCCGTTCGGTAGAACTCTGTATTTAAGAGTTTAAAGAATTCCCATTTAAAATACACTGGAAGCGATTTTGCGTTATAAATATATAGATAGTTTACCAATTTGTAACTTATAATATCTTAATATTTAAAGACGGTAAAGCGAAAAATGTATCCGGTATAGTTTTAATTAAAATATATGATTAATTTTTAAAACAAAAATATATAAATATGTTTGTTAATAACAGGCAGGTTGTGTTAAATTATTTGATATGTTAGTTCCAGGGTACAAAAAATAGTTCTGTTTCTTTTCACAAGGTTAACCAATTATATGACTGAAGCATTGAAAAAACAGAAGAGGTAGAGGTATAAAAGACAGTAGTCACATTTATCTCCTCTAATAGTAATGAATTTCATTATACAGCCAGACCCTGTTGTGAATGAAGGTGTCATTTGCAGGGTGGAAAGTAGGTGAATTTCGGATAGCCTAGCATGCTGATAAGCATATTTTTCCACTCAGTAAAGAAGGCATGGTAAATCATCTCACTCCTTGTTTAACTTAGTTAAGTCTCTTAAAGATCAAACCAACCTTTCGGCTGATGACCTAAACAACATATATATATATATATATATATATATATGTATTATTATATTCAGAGAAAAAGTATTAAAATATACGATATATACATACATTTACGAATCCCGTTGTTCAGAAGTAAAACTCTTTGGAAATGTACAGAATTAATATTTATTATTTCAGATTAATTACACCCTTTTTACCTTGTAAAACAATTTCCAAAATTCAAATACTTTACTTTTCCCATATATAACTTAGAGAACATGCATATCTATTTTCAGAACTGTAGCTTTTTGGAAAAGTGAGAATATGTTTTGCTTTTTGGTAGTCACCTCAGCTTTATTGTTTATACGCAAGTAGTTGAAGTTCAAATAGTTAAATTTTCAACCTTCTTGGTAATCCGGAAATTATAGATTAGTGGAAAGAGTGAGTTAGCCGGTAAATGAATATAATTTTATTTAAGTTTTTTTATAAACTATTAATCAACGTAAGAAAACCTTATGATTTTAATCTATATATTTACGTATTTGCGAATTCTAGGATATGAAAAGAATTTTGGCAAGATACTTTAAAGACATTTTCTCTTTATAGAAACCGATTCATGTATGGCAAAGTTTGAAAGTCAGCCAGGAAGGTCACATCTCAATTTAAACAAAATTTAACTTGCTGTAAATAACAAATTCTGTGTTGATATATGAACCTAAATTTTTAAGAAAGTTCATTGATTTGTTATTTGAAAATACATTTGTGATAAGAAAATAAATCTTAACATTTAAACATATATCTTATAATAAAATTTAAACAATTTCAATTTTTGTTAATTATATGATTCAGGTTTTTGAGATGAACAGGGTTACCAAATGTAATAAATTTAATAAATAAAGAAAATGAACGGGTTAAAAAAAATGGGGATATAAAATTATAAAAGTTCATTGAGTAGGATTACAATATATAGTACATTTTTACTTTTATTTACACAAAAAGCAAAAATATCGTCACAGGGTCAAGAGGACAATTTAACAAAAAATATTTTCCGTAAAATTATTATATTATTGGATACGGTTACTGGCTACGCACAAGAAGAAAACTATGGTCGTGATTTTTTGGAAGGCCACATAATCTGAGCGAAAGAGAGAATGGATAAAATAAAAAAAATAAAAGAGCTATGATGGAAGGTACTAGAATAGTGACAGTCGGTCGAATTCCAGGAGAGTTCACTTTCCAGCATGACGAAGAAATAAAAAAAGGAAGACTGAAGATAAGGACGTCAATAGAGTAGACGGTGAAGACGAGGAAACAACAGCGGGCATCGATGTCAAAGGAAGAAGAAAACATGAAGCATCAGAAGAAAAATATCAAAAGACAAAGATAAAAATATAGTAAATAAAATAATAAAAAAGTAAAAGACAAGAAGTGAGTTCAACGCATTATGGTGAACCAGGGAACGAGCAAACTAGATGGAAGGTGGAAGGAAACCAAAGAGGATTTTAGAAGAGATGCTTTGCTATGGAATGAATCTGTTGATAAATAATAGAAAAGGGGAGTAGAGGTGTAGTTAGATAAAGAGGGGAATAAGGATTGAGAAGGGGCATTAACGGGGAGGTTAGTGACCGAGCGGCAGGTCACTTCTAGTCACCTACCTCGACCAGAAAATCCCCCTCTACTTGTGTACTAAACAGACCAAATAACGGTTAAATTCTTCCCCCTTCTTAGTCGATGTGATTTTTTTTGTAATTCCCCCAACTGAACCATCAGATTCAGCACAGTGGCAAAACACGAATGGGGAAAACACTTTTCCTTTGTAACAACAAAACCGTCGTGACTTTGAACTCAATTTCTACTTTTGGAAAATAAATGTTGAATACCTATTTCACTTTTATTTTAAATTTGACATTCTGTAAAATTCACGGAAAGCCTAAAAAGAACATCACTAAAATTAACACCAGCAACAAAATTATAAATAATTTGATAGAATTACAAGTTTAAAGAGATTCATTATTCCAAATTTATTTTAAAAGAAAAATATTGTGTAAGTCCTGATCTCTGGGTTTCTACTAAAATGTTATGATGATTTAGAACCCCTTTGTCAACCATAATGTTAAAAATAAAAAATAAAATGGGAATTAATTAAATGGCACGTATTTATTCTAGTAGAACAGTTCGAATAATAGTAAAATGTTTTCAGAAAAAACTATTTATTTTTCTTCGTGTACCATATCCTTACGGAACGTTTATAACAATCACAGCAATCTGAACTTTATTGGCAGCCATTCATTATATTTATGACCTCTAATCACTTGTCCAAAGTATTTTAATATCCGATTTTTAATGGTTTCCAAAATTTCAATGTTCTAATCTAAACGTAGGAGTATTTTGAAGTTGCAAAATTTTACCATCCAAAAAACTCTCAACATCCGTTAGAAGCACCAAAGTTTCAACGCCTCAATTCGTTCGATGTTATCCCTGTTCAACGTCCAAGCCTCAATACCATATAACAGGATTGAAAACACAAGCAGCGAATAAGTGAACTCTAATAAATAAATTTAAAAATCTTTAACATAAAAGAATCTGCCAGAATGCTAAACGAGAGTGTTATATTCTTCATGTGCTCTCCGTTTGACTGTACCCATACTGTATAAACAAACAACCTATATATACTACTTTACAACGGCTGAATGTTCTAGATTTATCATCTCATCATCTGGAAAATACTAAATATATATATAATCACCAACTTCCATTTTTTTGAATTTCTATAACTGACACAAACTGGTAAATTTTATTTCAAATTCTATCACCATTTGATCAACTGGTAGAGTTGAATCAAAAAATATTTCAGAATTGTGTTGTATAGGTTCTAATAAGTAAAATGAGGAATGAGGTGGTTTACCATATCCTTCCTCACGGAGTGGAAAAGTATGCTTATTAGCATGCCGGGCTCTTAAAAAGCATTACTTTCCACCCTGTAAATGACACCTTCACTTCATTTACCACAGGGTCTGGCTGTATATTGAAATTCCTTACTTAAATGATTCAATAATTTAATCTGGTGACATGTGATAAGAAACAGAACTATTTTTTGTAGCCCTGAAACTAACAGATTAAGTGATTTCTGAAGTGATAAATTCTCTACACAACACCAGGACGCTCTAAATAGAAAATAAATGTTTGTTAGGGATTTAATATACAATGTACGATGAACTCTCGAAATAAGAAAAAGTAAATGGTGACTCGAACAGAAATTTTGTACATAATATTGACCTTCGTCCTGTTAACACAGCTTATAAAAAAAAAATTCAGAACAACAATATCGAATAATTACTGGATTGGTAACCAAGTAGCCTATATTGTGTCAACGACCTGTTGTAATTGTTATGTGGTTTTTTAACATTTATCTTTAATCAATAATTCGTTTTAATTAGCAGTAATTATAACCCACAACGTAATTGTAAATGGACAAACAACACGACTAATGTGCCATAAAGCATTGAATATAAAAAAACTTATCGGTTTTTTTATCGTGGTAATAGTAACCCTTTATTTTACAGACTCGATATGTATTCAATTTATGTATAACCAAGAGAGCTTTTGGTTTACAATCAGATCCTCGTCTTGAATGTGATAAGCCCAATCAAATTAACCAAAGATTAACAAAATATTGTGGAATAATCAAAAACCGATCATTACTCAAAATTCTTCAGGAAATGTTTTACCATTTAAGATTTTATTATCATTTTTATGACCTTACAGTAACTTTCTAACAAAATCCTAATAAACTTTTGCCAACTCATTCTCCATTGTTATCGTCAAACTAAATTCTTCCATAATCCAAAAAATTAAAGTTGAGTTTATTAAAGTACATCCATGATCGAAAATAATTCCGGAACTGAAAAAACAACTTGTCTCGAAAGTTATCACCTCAAGTTATTTTTTGGTTCATACCACCACGTGGTTCGGCTGGATAGCGCCTGTAAAATTGGAGATTTCTAGGTGGTGAACTACATCGAAATTCCTCCTCGGCTAACAACCGGTGTTCTAACTTGGAGCTTGTTCCCTTGAAGGCTGACTACCTTTAAAAGTCAATCATGGAAAGGCCTTTTAGGGAAATAATTCCACCGTCCTGTACACAAACAAAGCAGGAAAAGGCTACATCGGATTCGGTGGGTAGCTACCTAAGAGAACGGAAGATCGGAGTGCCTGAAATCATCCTCAACACAGACAAAAACTAAAAATAGAATAGGAACAGATAAGCTAAATTAAGGAAGTTTGAAAGAACTTGAAATAACAATAAGAGATCTACAATAAAAAAATATACAACAAATAAATAGGAAGGAAATTTTCAGGAAGAGAAAGACAAGCAAGATCTGAAAGGATGAAGAAATATTGGGAAAATAGGAGGCTGAAAGACCCTTCTTATGGTTGACTAAAATGTTCCCACACTGGCCATAAAAAATAAAAACAACGTATATACATCTATAAAAAAATTCTTAAGGGATTATTTTATAAGAAAAAACTTCAACTTTAATCGATGAAAATCAGAAGTTTGGTCGATAATCTTATACAAAGAAAACCCCATGAAGCTTTTTGGCTCGAAAGATATAACATTTCTTAAAGTTCTTAGTCTTATTACTGATTTTAAATTACTTTTAAATCAATCTATGATATAAAAAATTTACATTGACGTACATATTGTTTGTCGTACGTATTGTTAAAATTTATTTAGTATTTCGCTGAATTCTTCCTGCAGTAATTTTTTACACTTGAAGCAAATAAAACAAAAAGTAGTAATTTAAATTATTTAATACTACATAACTAACATTTAAATTTAAAAACAGGATTACTGCATAACATTATAATAGAAACTGAATTTAATACATAATTGTTAAACAATTATTATAATTCTAAGTTACATATTTACACGAAGAGTGAGGTTTCATTTTCAATAAAGAACTCGTTTGTAGAATAGGTGGCATGTTTAGTGAAGGTAGGCCCTATGTATTCGCTTCATTGGTGTAACCTCCTCGTTCAACTCCCAAGACGAGCAAAGCAAGTTAGCAAGGTATAATCACTTTTGCAAGTCGCTGAAGCACGACATTCTGGCCACTCCTCATGTAAAAGAAGTTTCGCTCTCATAGCCCTTGGGACCTTTGCCGCCTTCCACTTTCTTTTTTTCTTCTTTTACTTTTAGCATATTTTCTTTCAAGAAATTAAATTTAAAATAAAACGTTTTAGAAAACGTGTATAATAGTTTTTAATTAAAAAAATGATGGCGTATATATATATCAGTTAACATGAATTAAACACACAAAAAAATCACTATAGACTTAAGCACATGATACAATTATGTCCATTGTTTTAACATTTTTATTCGAAAATTTACAATCGTAATTTTTTTTACAAATACGAGGTGGTCTGGCTATTAAATGACGAGACTGACGTTGTAAAAAAGCTTTTTTTTTATTTTATACATAATCACTTATTGTCACCTTTAATATACACTCTTCTCTATCCCTACAACGCTCCATGCGAATTTTCCATTGCTGGAAGTCATCTTCTGTCAGCTCTTTCAGGGCACGTGCCGCTCAAAAATGTTTGAAATGAAGCTCGCAAAAATGTTTGTACTGACACTTTGTACGCGATTGAAAATGACCCAAATGTTTTGGAAACAATAATAACATGTGATGAAACGATGATAACATGCTTATCTGACTCTAGTCAGATAAGCATGAGAGGTAAAATCACATGAATGATTTAAGGGAGAACAACAACAATAATAATAAGACTCCATCAGGTAATTTTTTAATTTTTTTTAATTTTTACAAAAGTCTCTATTCAATCTTTTCTGCGTGGGAGGTTGCCAGGTATAAATGTGCTATGTAAAGATTTCGTATGAGTCTGTTTTTGTTCCAGAAGTTTTTATTTGAAACGTCTGTAAGGTTGATGAATAATGTTGTTACTGACGTAACAGAATACGTCTGCAATAAACCTTAAGAAATAGGAGGAAACATTGTAATTCCATGATTAGCGATACCTTAGCGAAGAGAGATCCAAATAGTCCGAATAAAGATTTGTACAAGAACAGTTTTAAGTAAAGAAGTGTTTTAACCGCCCGGAGCTGCAGTGTAAAGAATTGTTTTCGTCTACCTTCGAGTAACTTTCTCTTCAAGTCAATAAGATTTCAAAGTTAGAAGTTTTCGTTAAATACACTAAAAATTTCTAATAGAATTAGTGATTTCATAACAAATTTTACCTTTTCAAGATAACAGATATACTAGTATTTTACGAACAACTGGTATATGGACAAGAAAAATTAACAAAACATAGAAGAATGCTATATAAAGAACTACAAAAGATATACAAGAAAACAAACGTTAAGAAAGTTTAAAGAAGATTTTAGAAACCACGTACAATAATTTATAAGAAGATTTACAGGACAATTACAACTGTATGTTATAATTATCATAATTTTTATGGATTTGCTAGTTCCAGGGGTACAAAAAAATAGTTCTGTTTCTAACCGTATGGTCAGCCAATTATATGATAGAAACATTTACGAACAGAAGAGGTAGAGATGCAAAAGACACTAGTCAGAGTTATCTCTTCACTGAAAGTAATGAATTTCATTATACAGCCAGACCCAGTGGTGAATGAAGTGAAGGTGACATTTTCAGGGTGGATAGTATACTTTGCGGAGGGCCTGGCAAGCTGATAAGCGCACTTTTCCACTCAGTGAGGAAACCATAGTAAACCATATCAATTCTGATTTAACTCAGTAAAGCCTTTAGAGGTTCAAACCAGTCTTTCGGCTGATGATCTAAACAGCAACAAATATATTTGGAATGAGGTTTTTTACCATACCTTCCTCATTGTGTGGAAAAGTATATTTATCAGCAAGCCAAGCCCTCTGAAAAGCATCTACTTTCCACCCGGCAAATGACACCTTCACTTCATTCACCACAGAGTCTGGCTGTATAATGAAATTCATGCTTTTCAGAGAAGATAACTCTGACTAGTTCTTTTTATTCTACCTCTTATGTTCTTAAATGCTTCATTCATATAATTAGCTGACTATGTGATAATAAGAACTATTTTTTGTAGCCCTGGAGATCAAGTGCAAATAATTTAACACTCCACCTGCCTGTTATAGGCAATTTTTACGAATAACTTGTATTAATAACCAAAAAATTACAAAGTATAAAAGAATGTTATACAGAGAGAACTCCAAAAGATATACAATAAAGCAAACGTAAAAACAGTTTAAAGAAGACATGTTAGAAACCACGTACAACAATTTTTAAGAATATGTAAACAAACAATGAAAACAGTATGTTATAATTAATATAATTTTTAAGGTCAAAAGATTAATGAATTATATAATGCCGTACATATTGAAATGTTATAAATAAACGGTTCATTAAAATAAGAAATAAATTCTACAATAGAAGCTTGTAGAAAAAAAAAGATAAAAAAACGATGGCATATAAGGAACTGAACGTGTTAAATGTATTAGTGAGGTGCATAGATAAAATAAGTAAATAATACAAGTTCAACAATAAAAATGACACGAACGTTGTTAGTTAACGGATTGCATTTAGAGATAGGGAACTATCTCGTAGAAATATCCAGACTTCCGTTCGTACTACTCAAGTTTTTTGTGTACTATATTTGTTACTAGAACATTGAGTCCGTAGTAATCAAACGCTCAGGTAGTCCTCTTGTGAACTTACAAGTCAACACAGTTCGTTGACACTACCTTCTAATATACAATATACACACAAATTTACATGTTTTATCTTGTGCAGTAACGTCACGACTTTTTTATTTTAAATTATACACGATTGTTTAATGTATTTTAATGTACACTTAGTTTTTTCATAAAATTAAGTGAATACATTTCCTATAAGTAAAAGAATTCAACAGAATACAAAATAAACATTTTAAACAGTCAGGTTGGTTTCTTTTTTTTTTCAAATTAATGTGACGAATAAATTTTTTTTAACTACAATAAAAAATAATAAAGGTTTAAGTGTAGTACCTTGAGGTACACACATTTATAAAAGATTCTAAGACTTTTTACATTCGAATGAAAACAATTCTTTTGTCTTGTATACATATATAACAAACAACTAATACCCGAGGCAAAAATATTAATAATAGATTTTACATTATCAATTTGCACGATTCTGATAGGATAAGAAATAAATTTCGGAACAACTACTAAAGGAACCACGATTTGCAACAACAAAACTATATTGTACAATATTGTTAATGATACATGTTACACCTAACGGCGGTAAAAAATTATACAGTCTTTTGAAATAATAAAAGAAATCGGCTGCACCATTGTTCAACGTGAAAAAACATGAATATAAATTCGGAATAGGTCATAAAGAATCAAATTACAGAGAGTTTAAATTAAATTTTATTTCTAAATATAATAATAAAATGAAATATAGAGATGTAAAATAAAAATATAAACAGAAATGGAACATGTATGGAACCTTGAGGGACCCTCTTTTAATCCACTGAATATACAGCAGTATCGGTTTAAAATAGAAGTAATAAAGACTCTTTTTTTAAAAAATATGTATTTCAACGAAATCTACTATCTATTCTTATAGAGAATAATAAGTACAAGGGTTATCATTTTTAAATGTAATGTCTTGACACTTTAAAACAAGCCCATAGGATATTTTTAATTCATCGACAAAATTGAAATAGTGAAGTTTTAATTGTCTAAGATGGTAGTCCTGGGTAATTTCAATTGAAACATTTGCAGGATTTCAATTTGTGATTAAATTGCTGAGCTCCAAATTGGATAACATACGTCCAAATTGTTTTGTGTATGGAAAGTTTATTGTTTATATTGAATATTACCCACTTTTTATTAAATATTTTCAGATTAAGACCTTTTCCAGATGTATAATCAAGATGTAGAGCTCAAATAAAAAGTGTAAAAGTGTAAACAAATATAATATAGATTACTATTACACAATGAATGTTTCACTCATTTCAAATCGTGTGAACGAAATGTTCGTTGGACCGAAATGAAACGAACATTGCAACGTCACCTCGCTCCGCATCAATAAATTTCGTTACTTTAATTAACTCAGGCGTTCTATTATCAATAAGGAAGACGAATAAGTGAAAGAAATATTAAGAAATGACCTCTAGATAATTCCAGAAAACACAACAATCACTTGGGTTTTTTTTGTTCACGAATCATTCTTACATTTCATCTACCGGGTCAAAGAAAAAAGAAAGGACATGAAAAGAGAAAGAGAGAAAGTGTTTATCATTGTCAGTAACATCACAGTGTTTATTTTAGGTCGAGTATTGCTGTAATCGATCGTTACAGAAATCGTCCAAGACAAATTGATGATAGCTCGATCTACGTATGATGCAATAACAATACAATTTACTATATAGTAATAAACTAACCAGTAAATTATACATTAAAAATTACTTCCGATTATGTACACAATGTATGTATTAAGAAAACGAAATAACACATGAATTTTCTTTCATATATTTTTATCTCTATTATTTTCACTTTTTCATTTCACAAAAATCTCCTGTTAGTACAAATTCTGTGAATATATCAGAATAAAAATAAATAAAATTTTGAACAATTATATGCAACAACATGGGAACCGGAAATCTGATACATATCTTCATTCGAATTCAAAAAAATAAATATTGTGTTTTGATTTTTTTTGAAGGTCCAAGTTAATTTCACTTAAAATATTAGGTTCATCGATTACAGAGGTTTAGACCACTTGAAATCTTTTCAATACGCGAATTCAACAAGTTAAACTAGCTAAAAAGACGTTTGAAGACCTACCAATAACTATTTTTCTGTTTTTACCAACTTAAAAATCCATAAAAAATTGTAATTCAAAAGAATAACCAAAATATTTTAGGGTTCAAGATTTATTATACGTATGTTTATGGGATGCAAATAAATATAAATATTATTTCCCATAATTTTTTTGCCCATAACAGGCAAATGGAGTGTTTAATTTATTTACACTCGATCTGCTAGTCCCAGGGCTACAAAAAATATTTCTGTTTCTTATCATATGGTCAGCCATTTACATGACTGAAGCGTTTAAGAACAGAAGAGGTAGAGGCGTAAAAGACACTGGTTAGAGTTATCTCCTCCGAAAGTAATGAATTTCATTTTACAGCCAGACCCTGTGGTGAACGAAGTAAAGGTGTCATTTGCGGGGTGGAAAGTAGATGCTTTTCAGGGGGCCTGGCATGCTGATAAGCATACTTTTTCACTCAGTGAGTAAGGCTATGGTAAACCACCTCACTCCTTGTTTTTACTTAGTAAAACCTCAAGAGGTTCAAACCAGCCTTTTTCCTGATGACCTGAACTACAACTTTTTTTAACAAATTAATAAAACCTTACAGTAAATTACACTTACCTGTTTACTTTTGTCTGGTTTTAAATTTATGCACGAGGTGCGAAATTACCCAATCCTACTATGATTTCCGATGCTTTGAGATAAGTTAATTCAGAATGCCTCTTTTTCGAACAGCAGGTTGTCAAAAATCATTTAATTTCTTCGTGTACTGCCTATTAATGCTGAAGATCCAATTATGTGATTAAGTTTTCAACTTAATGACGTTCAATGTACTTTTTATAATTTTGAAGCCAGTTAACAAAAATGTTTTTAAAGGTATGTGCAAACGAATCAAAAGGCTTGTTTCTGGTACTGTAGTTACGGATATGTTTGGAAAAAATCGTTGCATTTTGTACGCTGGTATAATTAGTTCGGACATACGGTAACGAATATTTGATTCTTGAAAAATTTCACAGGATCGAGCGGGTGTTTATAGTTAATGACTCGTCTGAATGATCATTTCTAAAGATTTTTGCTACATCGAATATATACTGGAGGAGATAATAGACAATGAAAAATGAAAAATAATATAGTCATTAATATTAATAAAAGTGCTAAAATCTATTGAACTGTCTGATCTTTGTTACGTTTAACTAATTTTCGACGATAAGTTTTTGAGGTCAAAGTCCTTATACTGACCTTTTAAAAATTAAGTATATAAAAAAATATGAAGTATGAAATTAAACTTGGCGTGCAAAAAACATTAATGAAATTAAAGTAAACCAGAAACGAGAGGTCATTTCAAAATGTCAGAAAATAAGTCATTAATTTGTAATTCAATCTAATATAAAATGGATACCGATCGAATTTATAAAGTATTGGTTTTTATATGGAGAGGAACTATCAAATATGAAAGAGAAGGGCTTTAGGATAACAAGGAAGAAATAAGAAAGGTGTAATGGAAGAATTAAGGAGGGCGATAAAGAGAGAGGCTGTCGACCCAGCAAGAGCGGTCGTTGCCCGTCACAAACAGCAACCAGGGTAACAAATCGCAGGGAAATTTTCAATGCACGAATTCCCTTACATCGTATCGTTAACACCGTACATTGCTGAATAACTTGTACCGGTGAATATTGTAATAATACCCCTATCATATTTATAATTCTGTTTATATTTCATAACCTATTAGGGGAATAAATTTTGCTATTTTAAAGACAATAAATTTACCTACGAGTTTACACTTTAATATTATAATCTATAATACGTATAATTATAAATAACGATTTATTTGTACAAGATAATCTCAAAAACTAGCCAACCGATTTAAAAAATTATTTCACTGTTGGAAAGCTTAGAGCTTGCAACCAAAATATATTTTTAAATTTGAAAAAATAACTATTTATAATTGGTAAATTTAAGTCTAACTTTATTTTCTGGAGTCCTTTTATCTATTGTATACAATGTATTGTCTTCCCGTAACAGACAGGCGGAGAGTCAAATTATTTACTCTCAATCTGTTCGTTGCAGGGCTAAAATAAATAGTTCTGTCTCTTATCACATGGTCAGCCAATTAAATGACTTAACCATTTAAGAACAGAAGAGGTAGAGGTGTAAAAGGCACTAATCAGAGTTATCTCCTCTGAAAGTAATGAATTTCATTATACAGCCAGACCCTGTGGTGAATAAAGTAAAGGTGTCATTTGCAAAGTGGAAAATATGTGCTTTTTAGAGGGCCCGGCATGCTGATAAGCGTACTTTTCCACTCAGTGAGGAAGGCAATGGTAAACCACCTCACTTCTCGTTTTACTTAGTAAAACCTCTACAGGTTCAAACCAGCTTTTCAGCTGATGACCTAAACAACATAATGCATTGTATTATGCAAATATCAGGTTAAGTACAGTACATAATATACGTTCTTTTTTTAATTTATTTACCGGACAAATGCCCTAAAAATACTTTGTGTTAATTGATCATATAAATATTTTTGAAGAGTTTGTTTTTATGTTAAAGTTCAAACACTTTAATAGACAATTTAAAGTTAGATTTTTGAATATTAACACACAAAACTATTAGGAATATTGTACAAGTTTGGCTGTCCTAGTCAAGGTTTTCACGCATTTTCCTTGGCAACTTCAAGCGACAAGCGAATGGCTGGTCAGCCTCTTTATTTTTGTTTTCTTTGTAGTATTGTCTTAAAATTACTATCACTTTCTGTGTGACTAGTCATAATATAAAGTGAATTATTTTACATGACAATACAGTTTATTTATTTAATTTTTTACAGAGGAATGTTTGTATACTAAAATTCACCGCTTACAATTTAATATCTTCTTTAACGCTTCATTTGTTTAACTGGGAAAACGAAAGAGAACTATATTATAAAACCCTGGAAAAAATCAGGTTAAATTTAATACTCCATTCATTAGTAAAAAAATAGAAATATCGGAAAAAATTGTAAAAAGAAAATCCCAATAAGGACTCAAAATATTTTCAACGTCAGTTCTTAAAAAAATTTTGAATGGATTGTTATCGTGAAATTACATAACATATTATTGAACCATTTAAGAAAAATACCAGAGAAATTCTTGAACAAAACATGAATCTTTTAACTTTAGTAAACCACACCATATTTGGAACGAAGAAAGATTAGCATTTAGTGTTTTTAAAAGCTGAAACATGTTTACATTGAAAGACATAATGACTGAAAGTGAATTGGGAATACTGCGACTGGACCACTCATAGAAGTTTGACCCCACCTTACTGTCTTTCACTTTTTCAAACAACATTTTTTAAAAGAAAGGACAACAATAGATCATTTTAATTGTTATAAATTTATTTTTAAATATTTAATATAAAAATTTATATTTACAGGACTATTAGGTTATGTTTTATGTTCATAATAATAAAAATAAACTATTTAAAATATGTTGAAGAATTTGGTCAAAATTGATAGGTGTTTTATTTCCAGAAAATTGGAGTCCTTGTTGAGATTTACTCAACTTCAAGACATTTATACCATTCATTCCTAAACTTTTAATTTTCGATTTAATATTTCAAATTTCAATGGTTTTTGTATATAAAATCTGATGAAAATAATGGTCAAAATCTGGTGTGAAACACTCACACAACTTTCTCTTGCTAATGCAAATAATTAACAATAAACCTAACATTAGTATAAAACATTAGAAATAAACAAAAACTAACCTCAACAAACATAACCTAATTTTCATCATATATGAAAGATGTAAAATGAAAATCAACCTCAGTTTGGCTTAAAAATACGGAAAATCGCTCTTTCACACTAAACTCTGCAAATGACACCTTCACTTTATTCACCACAGGATCTGGCTGTATAATGAAATTCATTACTTTCAGAGGAGATAACTCTGATTTGTGTCTTTTACACCTCTACCTCTTCTGTTCTTAAATGATTCAGTCATTTAATTGGCTGACCATGTGATAAGAAACAGAACTATTTATTTTAGCACTGCAACGAACAGATTGAGTGTAAATAATTTGATACTCCACCTGTCTGTAATGGGCAGGTAAAAATTTAAGAACATTAATTTTTTAAATTTGAATCATATTCCAGAATTTTTTTACGGAATTTCGTTTTATCATCATAATAATCGTTTCGAGGTATTTTAATAAATTCAATTAATATTTACAAGTATATTGTATATTTTTAGCACTCAACAAGTAACCACTGAGATTTTAATAGTTATAAATCAGTAATGTAAAAATCAAAACGTTTTAATTTTAAACTACCTGATAAGAAGACAATATAATTCGATAATGCATGTACAAATAACGCAAAGAATACACAATGCACAACGCCTTGCAGTAAAGCGATATGCAACTATGATAATAAAGCATTCTAGAGGTCAGAGCACCTAGATGCTTTGTTTAGCTACGTACGATCTGTTGTAGGCAATGTATTATACCTACTGCAAGAGTACACACTATTAATATTTATGTTCAGTACATTTAAAGCTTTATTCGGACGTTGACCGACGAATGTGTCATATCATAGGAAAAAACACACCTAATCTTGACCTTATTTCTATACACTAATATGCAATTGCATATATAATTGATGTTTAAAAACAAATGCATTCTGACAATACTCGTTAATGATGTGTTAAACAGACAACAGATAACGTGATACATAACTTTTTGAATAATGTAAATATAATAGAACGATAAGACACGATAAGGTACACAAAACCATAGTAAATTCCTTGCAAATATTTATCAAAATTAAATTAACTTAGTGGAAATCCATTCTAGACAAGTGAATGTTATCAAACGCTGCTAAAAGTGTTTTCTACAATACTGTAAATATCACTGCAATTTAAAATTAAAATTTAGAAGAAGAATACTCAATGTAAGATTTCTCTAATTAAGGTAAATTTATGTGAAGAAAAAATTAAATTATTTAAAAAAATTAAAAACTGTACTTAAAGTCCATACGTTTGGAAAAATAAACCAAATTTAGCAAAAAATATTTTTGATACAATTCATTAAGTTGAATAGAACCACTTTTAAAACCCTTATAATTTTCAAGCTACACAATAAAATAAAATCTTAAATTTCTGACTTAAAATGAACTGAAAGACTAGAGGTTTTGCTTTCATGAACGACGGCGAAAAATTAAAAATAAATAAAATTTATTGTCACATTAAATAATAAACACTAACAATTCAAAATTTGGAGTACAGTATGGGAAGATTATGCTACTGGATAGAACGATAAAAGGAGCTGACAAAGACAAACAAACATCAGACTAATTCGCTCAATATTTTATTCGTTTTATCAACAAGTAAACTTACTGATTATTATAAAACTGTTTCAATAACCAACATTAAAACCGGTCGCTTCCGTGGCTTAGTGGTTAGCGCGCTAACCTACAAAGCAGAGGATTTCAGATTGGCTTTCCGGCTAGGGTCCGGAAATTTTAACACGTTAAACCTCACATTAATCACTAAATAGTTGATACGACTTAAAATAAACAAGGGATATAAAAAATAGTTCTGTTTTTTATCAAATGGTCAGCCAATTATACGACTAAAGTATTTAAGAACAGAAGTAGAGGTGTAAAAGACACTAATCAGAGTTATCTCCTCTGTAAGTGATGATTTTAATTATACAGCCAGACCCTGTGACGAATGAAGTGGTGTCATTTGCGAGGTGGAAAGTAGAAGCTTTTCGGAGGGCCTGGCATGATAATAAGCATAGGTTATTTTTCCATTTAGTGAGGAAAACAATGGTAAACCACTTCACTTCTCGTTAAACTTATTAAAACCTCTATAGGTTCAAACCAGTCTTTCGGTTGATGATTTTAACCATAACAAAATAAACTTAAAAAAATCATAAAGTAATCACCAAAATTACTCTGAAAGGCTTATCAGTTACATACAATCTTTTTTCTTATAGGTGGTCATGGAACATGAATTTAGAATACTTAATTATATTCTTCATCACCAAAATTATAACTGACATCTACTTAACCCTAAGAATGTGGGTTACACACAAATACTTGACAATGTCATAAATTAAAAAAGGTGACACAGCCTATAGACCGCAGCTTATTGACCGTACACTATAATCAAGACTTATAAGTGAAATAATACCATGATATATGGTAAGAAAGGCCTTCTGAAAATCAAACGGTTCTATGACCTACAAACAGAACAGAAGCACCTATTTTTCTTACTAATCACACCCTTATTTTACTTCTACCTTTTATAATATTTTCTCAAACAAACAAAAACTTCTTTCAAAAGTTTGACTACTGCAGTTATTTTCATATGTCCACCCCAGTCAATCAATCGATGAACAGTTTTAAAGAACAAAAATACTACCGTTCCATCTATTTATAGGGGTTGGTTATTGTATACATTTTCTAGGTCGCGTACAGCAAAAAATTCTGAATTTCAAGAACTAGAAAAACAGAATCGTTCAGCTGTAAATTACAACAAACAAAGTAATAAATTAAACTAATGGATTTAAAAAAAAAATACTCTGAATAACACGAAGAAATCTATCATACAGTACAATGAAATTTCCATATTTTTTCAGTTTTTTGTGTTCAAACCATAAATATACCGAATTTCAGCTCCCTAAGTGATCGGGAAGTTAGAGAATTAGTATTGAGTAATTAAGTAAATTAGTACTTCAAAACTTTGGTACTTATATAATTAGAACAACTGTCGGGGACACCAACGTGGCGCAGATGTTAGCGTACCGGGCTGCAAAGTGTAAGGTACCTCATTCGACTCCTGGCAACGGTATCCAAAATTACATATTTTTACCGTTTTTCTAATGGCTTAACAGTTGAAAATTTAAAAATATTTGTAAAAATTCTGAAAATGTTCATAATGGCTCACATAGAAT
Organism: Catonia carolina; assembly: GCA_035578175.1. Lineage (NCBI taxonomy): Eukaryota > Metazoa > Arthropoda > Insecta > Hemiptera > Achilidae > Catonia > Catonia carolina. Next base: position 47,352,866 of record JAQMRL010000004.1, read on the forward strand.
CTTACTTTCAGTGATATCATTGTTGTTGTCGTTGTTTAGGTCAACAGCCGAAAGGCTGGTTTGAACCTCTCGAGATTTAACTAAGTAAAATCGAGATGGTTTACCATGTCTTCCTCACGGAGTTGAAAAAGTATGTTTATCAGGATGCCAGGCCCTCCAAAAAGCACGCACTTTCCACCCTGCAAATGATACCTTCACTTTATTCACCACACGGTCTGGTTGTATAGTGAAATTCATTACGCTCAGAAAAGATAACTCTAATGTATTTTGCACCTCTACCTCTTCTGTTCTTAAATAGTTCATATTATAATTCGCTGATTATGTGATAAGAAACAGAACTATTTTGTTTTGTAGCCCTGGAACCAACTGATCGAGTGCAATTAATTTAACACTCCACCAAATCGTTATGGGCATGATTTCATTGTATCAACCACAATTCAAATTTTTTTAAATCGTTGGTAACTCAAAATTTTCACAAAAAACATACAGAAGATAAATGGATACCCATTGGCTTACAAATAGCTTTGAAATATAGTATATATAATTAATACTTTTACACCTAAATATTTTGTTTATTCTTTCAGCCCATGGTTTAGTGGTAAAGTGAAAACAAGACTTTTCTTTAATAAAATAACTTTGATAAGGTGATACAAAATTTATTTATGTATTTTTTTATAATGTATCAATACTCCATTTTAAACGGATGGGCAAAAAGATGAATATGAGATCAATTTTTTGACTTTCAGGTTTTACTTTTTAGGAAATTATACTAAAAATTACTAAATAAATATTTTAAACTCCAAAGAATTTGTGAAAAATTTTACAGAAACTCTTAGTAAGTACAAACAACCGATTGAACGATTTTTCTTTAATTAATTTTGATGGTAACCTATTAAAAGTCGAAGAACCGAAAAAAATAAAAACTACAAGTTCGTTTAAAGCGAACAAAAGCAATGGTGAATCATGTAGGAAGTAGTAACATGTGAGTGCTAAGTACTTCTGGTTCCTCAGTCTTCTTCTTGCAAGTGTAGGAGGCATCGTGTACGTATATGGCAGAAGAAGTGAGATGGAGATACAATACAAAAGACAGATATAGGAAAGAGAAGGGGTACGCGCGGTCAGCGGACGGAAGAACTAACGGTAGGCCATTCCTCCAATCCCAGGCCGTTCGCCTCGGGTCAAGGCGAGATACGCGTCGCGCACTCTCCCTGCATACCCCTTATCATACTATCTCATTTACTCTCTTACTCTTTCATTTCGTTATTTCAGTACGAAATCCTTTCTCTACTGTATATAATAATAATTTTACCTAAACAAGATAAAATAGATAAATTTAGCTGTTAATTTCATCAGCAAATTTAAATTCGAATAAAATTCAATCGATTACAAACATAACTATAGGACAAAATTTTCATAAGCAATTTTTTTAATTTGATTAATTAATTATGGGGTACTAATAAATATTAGTGAAAGTTTGAAAAAATATATTGAAGATTTTCAACGAATTCATTAAAATAATTTGTACTTTTTTGTTTTATAATAATATTTTGGACAACCCCAGGTAATTATAATTTACTCACTGGTCCAAATGTAATTACATTTTAAGTATTTTCTGTGTAAAAAAATAAATATCTTTTCTTTAAAATATTTAGTCCTACTGCTTACTAAATTGAAGGGCTTCCACAAAGAACAAAAATAGAAAAAAGTTCGGAAGAAGGGAGAAAAACTTATAACAGATTACTGATTGTGGAACAAAGAAATAAAACCGTAAGCATAAAAAAATGTTTCTGAAAGAAAAATTTTGTACTTTAAAATAAAAGCTGAATTTCAATTTTTCTGGAATTAACTCACTGGTTTTTGTTCTCAAAAGCCAATATTTTAATGTTGCGACCCTTTTGTTGTCATTTTACATTTTGCTAAATTTTTAAATTTCATCAAGTTAAAAGTTTTATTGTTAAAAAAGTGCTAAAATTAACATTTATTTTAATTTTTAAGTTTATTTTAGTCTTTAAACTATTTTAAAATAATTAAACTTCGTTAAAAATTACTACAATATTAATCATTTGTTATTTTTGCCTTATAATTTTAAGCATTTCCCCCAAAATCTTATGTAAACTTATAGATTAATACTTTTACAACGTAAAAGGTTTGAATTTGAAAACGAATAAGCAAGTTTGTCCAACCGATCTTTACTTAACTGAATTTTTTTAGAAATTCTTTAACGAAATACAGTTACTACGATGTAGCCTACTTGATATAAGAAAATTACTCGGACTTACAACTTAAAAGAATATATTTCTTAGAAAAATTACTTATTTAAAAATTATGGAAAGAATAAAATGAGGTTTTTCTTATTTTTTATAAGTGGAATTATATTAATTAAATACAAATAAAGCTAGAGTCCATTGACTCATCCCCGTTTTAAAGATTTTAAAGTTTAAATTAATAAAGAAGTACCTTAAAAACAAATTAAAGGAAAAAGTTTATAATATGACGTATATTTTGTTTAAATACGGGGAAAACAAAGCAAACAAAATAAATAAAAAAAACTAGAAGACTTCCTGGTTAATCGAGTTTGACTCATCCGAAGATAACCTGAGGATGAATACAAGAAATAAATATTTCAAGTTTCACTACTGCGATAATAGAGCTAAAGAAAGAGACGGTGATGTTGAACTCAAGACACGAACAGTTTCGTTAGTGGTAGTAGTATTAGCAGAATTATAAAACGTGTTAGTGGTAACAGTTCACAACAGAGAGTCGGGACGAACACGGCGTGAACTGTTGTTTTAATGGACAGTGAATCGGAAATTGCAAAGCACTTTCATCCGTTCTTTAAATCTCACCTAAATAAATTATGCTAATCGTTAAATTTAATAAACATTTACTTTTAATAAATAAAGATTATTTAATTAATTACATTACAATAAATAAATTGAAATAAAATACAAAATACTAGTTGTTTAGGTCATCAGCCGAAAGGCAGGTTTGAACTTTTAGAGGTTTTACCAAGTAAAACGAGGAGTAATGAGGTTTACCCTTGCCTTCCTTACCGAATTGAAAAGTATGCTTATCAGCATGCACTCTCTGAAAATCACATATTTTCAACTCTGCAAATGACACACCTTCACTTCATTCATATACAAAGATTATTTAATTAATTACATTAACATAAATAAATTGAATTCAAATAAAATACTTGTTATTTGTTTAGGTCATCAGGCGAAAGGCTGGTTTGAACCTATAAAGGTTTTACTAAGTAAAACGAGGAGTTAAGTGGTTTACTTTACATATGCCTTCCTCACCGAATTGAAAAGTATGCTTATCAGTACCCTCTGAAAATAACATATTTTCCATTCTGAAAATGACACCTTCACTTCATTCACCACAGGGTCAGGCTGTATAATGAAATTCATTACTTTCAGAAGAGATAACTCTAGTTTCTGTTACACCTCTACCTATTCTGTTATTAAATGATTTGATTGGATAATCATATGATAAGAAACAGAACTATTTTTGTAACCCTGGAACTAACAGATTAAGTCCAAATAATTTAACACTCCACCTATCTGTTATGGGCATACAAAATACTTATATAGAATTGTTAAAAAATTTCCTCGATTATTTCATTTAAAAAAACTAGAACGATTGATTGATAATATTGTATTTGAAAAGGTCAGTGAATTTTTAAGAAATGATTATTATCATGTTGATTATTTATCAGAAATTACGTATGAGGAAAATTTTTAACTAATCCATGACCATACTAAAAAACAAATATGTTCTTCTACATTTTTATTATCTTTTTGTATTACGTATAATATAATCAATCAACTGAAACAATATAAAATACTTTATATTGTAAAATTATTTCTACCAGAATACCCAAATTATTGAAGATACATCAAGAATATATGATGTAAAAGTTATTCAAATATTTAAAAAATGTTATAAGTAACAATATTAAACCCCATGGGCTTTCATTAACAGAAATGAACAAAAATGTTTATAATCAAAGGAAACAAACAAAATTTGTAATACTATTACTACAATTTTATTAATATTGTCCAATCATCTTAATTTTTAATTAATTTAAAAACAATTCTAAAATTATTAACTGCCATTTAGTTTTGGTTCGTTCTTCTTTTCAACGTGTATTTCCATAAAAGAAAATTAGATAAAAGTCTGGATAGTTTGTTTTTTATTGTTAACTACCCCTCAAAAGAGTGTGTAAATCTGTTTAGGTATTATGCTATTTAATGTCGACAAGGAGTTTATTCCTACAAATTAATAGTAGGGTAATAATAGAAAATATGTTTGTTTAAATAAAATAATATGGTTTGATTTAACGCTGATATATTGAATAATGATTTCAGAGCCACCCCTAAAAATTTAATAAAAATTCAAGAAAATAAATAAATCTATAAACGAAAATGAATTAAATAAATTATAATTGGTATTCTTTAAGTTCTCCAGAAAACATATATTCAATGTTTTTTTTTATCATATTCACTAGTTAAACGTTTAGTTGTACGGCTGTGAATGAAATTTTTAAAAAGTACAGAAAAATTAAATGCGTAAATATCGATATTTGTTGAAGGGATGAATAAATTTTGTTTATTTTTGGTTGTAAAGATTGTGAAATCTATTAAGGATCTCTAAAAGTACTACTTAAATTAACTAAAGGAAAAATACAGATATGTATCAATATAATTTTGATGTTATGGAAAATAATTCACTAAGGATTGATTTAAGAAGGTTCCTGAGAAAAAAATCAAACAGGAAACACTTAATTTTGAATTTATTGAAGTTTTAAAATCATACAGATCACCCGAAAATCATAACGAAATTAAAATTTGAGTGTATATGATAGAATTAAAATTGAAAAAGTTTAGTATTAATTTGAATAATAAAACAAATGGAAAAATAAAACAGGAAGATAAGTTAAAAAACCATTAAAAATGTGATAAAAATTTCACAGAATTGATCAAGAATGTATAAATAAACAGCAGGTGATATAATGAAAAGGTAGCTAGAATAGAATAGAGTGCGGTGGGAGGGAATTGGAGGTAAAAAGATAAAGTAGTGACAAAAGTCATCGAGTGAGTGTGTGAGTGAATGAACAAACAGTACACTTACACAGGGTGGCTATACCGTAGCGCAGTTCTACTTGACTTTATTTCATAGGGAACAAGCCTATAGGCGCAATCTTTCATTTGTCCCTGACTTGCATTCAGGTCATCGAACCTCCCCACACATAAATTATAGATAAATATTTATACCTTTTTTCCCCCTAGTTAAAAAAAAATATCACCTCAAAAAACGGGCCTATAAAATGTCTCCTGATAATTTAAAACTTTTTTTAATTTCAATTTTATTAAAATGGGTTTCTTACAATATAAAATAAAAAACAAAAAAATATAAAAATTAGGCCATATCGTTATTTACATACGACGTTATCTATTGTAAATATTTATTTCACAAAAATGACAAAATTATACTGTAGAAAAAAGAAAGATACATAATTTAAAAGGCTACTTTGTTTTGTTAATGGAAAATTTGTAATTACGCGTAATTTAAATTAATGTAGGTATAGTTACAAGAAACAAAAAAAATATTCCGATTTTAAATCACAGTATATCAATGTTTCAACACAAAACCAAAAAATAAACTATTCCAAGAAACTATTTAGATGGCAAACTATCAAAAGTAGCTAAAAGCGCCAAAATTTATCTTGTACGACCAAATAAAAATAACTTAAGGAGTAATGACTGACCTAGACAAAGGAAAAACTCAAGTTTTTTATGAACAAAAAATTAAGATACCAAGAAAATTTCATATGTCAACGATTACTTTAATAAAAAAAATTTATTAATTTATCTACAAAGTAACTTAGTAAGACGAACACCTGACAGCCAACATTAGAACGAACCTGTTCAAATTTACAACTCCTTTAGATAAAAAAATACAACAAAAGAAACAATCGCATGGTATTTATCAATAGTGTTAAATTTCCGATAACGATTAAAAATTAATTAAAATAAGTTGTCTTTAATAAAAGAAGAGAAGATACATTTTGTCTACCTGATAGTGAAATTATTTCAACAAAATATTAATTTATTATTAATAAATTAATTAGTATTTCTACCAGTTTTTTCCCATAACTTCGGTAATAATTATTCCTATGTGTCTTTGGAGATAAGTAGGGTAGATGAAAATCAAATTTTCAATTTATTTTGAGAAATGATTAGGGATATTTACCTTCTATGGTATCAAGAAAGAATCAGATATTGTTGGTGTTTATAAAATCATTCAAAAGGCTGGTTTGAACCTCTAGAAGTTTTACTACGTAAAACGAAAAGTGAGGTGGTTTACCTTGCCTTCCTCACTGAGTGGAAAAGTATGTTTATCTGCAAGCCAGGCCCTCTGGTAAGTATTTACTTTCCACCCTGCAACTGACACCTTCATTTCATTACTTTTAACAGTGATTAGGGTATTTTACACCTCTACCTCTTCTGTTCTTAAATGATTCAGTCATTTAATTGACTGACCACGTGATAAGAAACAGAACTATTTTTTTTCGCTGGAACTAACAGATTAAGAGCAAGTAATTTAACCCTCCACTTGCTTGTTAAGGGCAGAAAATCAGATATTACGCATTTAAAATAAATGAATATTTTTTTTATAAACTATAGATTTATCTCTCTGCCCACAACAGACAGGTGGGTTGTCAAATTATTTACACTCAATTTGTTAGTTGCAAGGCTAAAATAAATAGTTCTGTTTTTTACCACATGGTCAGCCGATTAAATGACTGAATCATTTAAGAACAGAAGAGGCAGACGTGTAAAAGACACTCATCAGAATTATCGCCTCTGAAAGTAATGAATTTCATTATACAGCCAGACTCTGTGGTGAATGAAGTGAAGGTGTTATTTGCAGAGTGGAAAATATGTGCTTTTCAGAGGGCCTAACATGCTGATAAGGATACTTTTCCACTCAGTGAGGAAGGCAATTGAAAACCACCACACTCCTCGTTTTACTTAGTAAAACCTTTACAGGTTCAAACCAGCCTTTTGGCTGATGACCTAAAGAACAGGATTATCTCAAGCGCTATAAAAATAATTTAAGTTAATTTGAAAAATAAAACAATTGTTTAATTTTATTTAAAATCGTATGTAGACAAAATTACCGATAAAAAGCATTATTTACAAAGACATCAAAAACAAAGAGAATTAATCTACAGACATTAAATACAAAAGTATTTAATAGTACAACATTAAAATATCTAAGAGGTAAATACCTACTAATGAGTAACAAGAAATAGAGAGGGTATATTACTATATAGAAGTCAATGGAGGGAGAGGGGTGACGTAATGAAATGCCAAGGAGAGTCGGTGCCTCAGCGTCCTATTTCCCCACTAAATTACAAAAGGGACATTGCACCTAATACAATCGAATTCAAACGAAACTAGAAAGAGTACATTGTTCTATTTAAACACTAATTTAAAATTATTAGTCAACAATTTTCTGTTATAAAAAAAATTAATAAGAATAACTAATAATTGATCGGACAGTTACATTAACTCATTTTTTTGGGTCATCAATCTCTCGACTGGTTTGATGCAGTTCTCCAAGCTTTTTTATCTTGAAAATCGATACATATCTACATACCTGCAACACCCTACATCTTTTGTAATTTGCTTAAATATTCTAACCTTTGCCTCCTTGTACAATTCACTCTTTCAAAATTAACCTCCATTGTTAATAAACCAATACCTGGGATGTCTTAAGATATCCCTTCTTTTGGTAAGACGTTTCCATATATTTCGTCTTTCATCCATTCGTCTAAGAACCTCTAAATTACTTATTTTGTCTACCCACCTAATCTTTAACATTTTCTTTTAACACCAAATTTCAAAAGCTTCTATCCTCTTCTTTCTACAGCCCTTTTACCCACGTTTCATTTCTGTATAATGTTACACTCCAAACAGTGTTTTAAGAAATTTTTCCCAATCAATGTTTGTAATCAATAAGTTGTGTTTCATTTCAAAGGCCCTTTTAGCTTGAGCAATTCTACTTTTGATATCATTTATAAATTTCATTAGAATTTAATTCTTAACAAAATTTAAAAAAAACTGAGTTTCGATCTGGTCATTACAAAACTATTTTTTTAAATTTTATTTAGATTATATTTTATTTATATTTATTTTATTTTTATATTTTTCAATATTTTTCTTCTATAATATTTTGTTTGTTAACTGAAATTTTTGTACGTTGCAACAGTTTAGTACAAAAAAATACATCAAAGTTTTAATGAATTCATCAAAAGGTATTTTACAAGCCCAGAGGATGTGAAAATTAAGTATAGAATTTTCGTAAAACTTTTAAGCTTGTACGGTATATTCTTACACGTAACAGGTAAGCGGAGAGTTACATTTGCACTCGATCTGCTGGTTCCAGAGCTGTAAAAAATAGTTCTCTTATCACATGGTCAATTATATGATTTAAGCATTTAAGAACAGAAGAGGTAGAGGTATAAAAGACACTAGTCAAAGTTATCTTCTCTGAGAGTAATGAATTTCATTATACACCCAGACCCTAAGGTGAATAAAGTGAAGGTGTCATTTGCAAGGTGGAAAGTAGATGCTTTTCAAAGGGCCTGGTATGCTGATAAGTAACCTTTCCACTCAGGAAGGCAAAGTAAACTGCCTTACTCCTCAGTTTACTTAATAAAGCGTCCAGACGTTCAAACCAGCAATTCGGCTGATGACCTAAACAACAACACCGTAGATTCAGCTGCATTTAGAAAACCTGATTCAAAATATTTTTATAAAATATCTCTTTATAGAACACTAAAAATAATAAGAAAATGAATTTTGAAAAACGAAATAATCTCCTTAATGCAGGTTACAAACAAAGTTTATTCTTTTTTTTTTGAATAACTGTAAATCTACGATCTGCTCTCATAGAACAATGAGTAGATGTGTTGTAAGTATAAATCTTGAGTAAGTAATACCCCTTGGTATTACTCTATAAAATTTCCCATTTTGTTGAAGTGATCTTGCGATCGTAAAATAAATTACGCAATCACATATTAAAATAAATCTGTAGGGTGTAGTCTGCATAGTCTTCTGTGTGTTCCACTGTTGTCTAGGAGATTGATGGCTTCTGGATTCTGGTGATTTTCAAGTCTTGTTTGGTAACTGGTGCAAAATTTCTGTATAGCTTCGTGTACCGTGGGAGTGTTCGTGTCTCTGTGCAATATAGTGTTGGATATGTACCAAGGTGAGTCCATGATGTTTCGAAGTATTTTTGACTGAAACCGTTGAATTATTTCAATGTTACTGTGACTTGCTGTGCCCCAGAGTTGTATCCCATATGTCCACACAGGTTTAAGTACAGTTTTATAAATTAACAATTTGTTTTGTACCGATAATTTGGATTTTCCATTAAGCATCCAATACAGCTGTTGGTATTTAAGATTTAACTGTTTTCATTTGTTCCATATGTGAGTCCTCCATGTTAGACGCCTGTCCAGGTGGAGGCCAAGATATTTTGCCGTATCGGATTGTGGAATTTCTACGTTGTTAAAAAACACTGGTGAACATGTTTCCCGTTTTAGTGTAAATGTGACGTGCAGACTCTTGTGTTCATTTGTTTTTATACGCCACTTTTTTTGCCAATTTTGTACGCTGTCTAAGTGTTGCTGTAAGTTATGAGATGCAATTTGTGCATCTTCGTGTATTGCCTGAATGGCTGTGTCGTCGGCAAATATCATTAAGGAACATTAATATTAAATATGGTTGTTCTAATTAAAAAAATTATAACAAGGATACAACAAAAATATTTTGAAACAAAAAAATATTTAAAAAGTAATTAAACTTGATAAACGACACAGAAACATTTGTTTAATAATGTAATATATAATTATAAAAAAGACTTAAAAAAATATATACGAAACATATTTAGTTGTTACTGCTGCCCACATTTTATAAAATGGCCTTGGCCAGTGCAACGACCTCCATTCGGGACACTCACCTCTATTTACGTCACACATATACATATACACACATGCGAAACTCAATAGAAAACGTAAGTCCAATATATACATACATACGACTGTTTTCACTTCGCCGTTTTATTTTACCTAATTACTAATTCTATAAATTACATACATGATGTACGTACAGACACTAATGTATTTTAATACAATAACAGGTTTTACAAATACATTTCTTGTACTTGGAGATAATAATATGTTTGCAAATTCTATAAAGAAATTTTCAGTTAATATTGTTTATGCAAATTACTGATTAACTTATAATACAAAATAATTATATAATGAATGATAATAATTATTATTATTTAACTGTTAGACTTTTTACTCTTTTGAATAGTTATTACAAGAAAAATCATCAATAAATTCTTAATTATGAAAATACATTATTATCTTACATAGAAACACTTTAGTTTTGCCAATTACGCGTATCTACGCGACTTAACAGGGAAATATCATGAATATTGACGCATTTGAGATGTAGCGCTACAGGAAAATTTTGGAGAGTATCATGGACAGAGAGAGAGAGTGACAAATGTGGATGTATTGTTGAGAATGGATAAGAAGTGTGAATTGGTGAGGATTAAAAAGGGAAGAAAATTGGAGTGTCTGGGCCATGTTATGAGACGAGATACTCATTACGGAGGTTTATTATCCAAGGAAAGATTAAGGGAAAAAGAAGTGTTGGACGTAGAAAACTTTCCTAGCTGCAAAATCTGAAGAATGTGCTACGGGTGTATTCGGCGGAACTGTTCAGAGCCGTTGTCGACAGGATTCAGATCACTATGATGATTTTACCTTCGATAGTAGAGGAACCGAAAGAAGAAGAGCGACTTAACATCTAGGGACATTATTGACTAAAATACTAAAAGAAAATTTCAGTTGATTGAATATACCTATATATTTAAACTTCCCAATTAAAATATTTGGTGTAAAACACTCACACGACTTTCTGTAGTCAACGTAAATAACGTTCAACATAATCTATGTTTTATCAATAGTAAACAATGTAAAATGAAAAACATATAACCAAATTTTAATCAATCGTGAATGACGCTTAATGAAAATCAACCTCTGTTCGACTTAAAAATACGGGAAATCACTAATTGACGCTAAACTAGGCTCTATAAAAGAAAATGCTTGAAGTAAAAATTGTAGATTTTGTTTCAAGAAACAAAGAAAAATTGGTTTTTCTCTTTGAAAAATGCAAAACAGCTTTCAAATAACGACACTTTTAACTTGTATTTTATTTTAAAATGTTATTAGCGACTAGTAAATATAATAAGGTAAAGTATCGGAAGATTTTAACGTGTAATAATTCCAGACCGAAGCCTGGAATCAAACCCAAGAACTTCCACTTTAGGGAGTTTAGCCGCTCTGACTACTGGGCCACGGAGGCGAAAATTTTGATTTTGAGTTATATTATTAACCACTGCCCGTAACAGACAGGTGGAGTGTCAAATTATTTACACTCAATCTGTTCGTTGCAGGGCTAAAATAAATAGTTCTGTTTCTTATCAAATGGTCAACCAATTAAATGACTGAATCATTTAAGAACAGAAGAGGTAGAGGTGTAAAAGACACTAATCAGAGTTATCTCCTCTGATAGCAATGGATTTCATTATACAGCCAGACCCTGTGGTGAATGAAGTGAAAGTGTCATTTGCAGAGTGGAAAATATGTGCTTTTCAGAGGGCCCGGCATGCTGATAAGCATACTTTTCCACTCAGTGAGGAAGGCAATGGTAAACCACCTCACTCCTCGTTTTACTTAGTAAAACCTCTACAGGTTCAAACCAGCCTTTTGGCTGATGACCTAAATAACAACAACATTATTAACCAGTTTTTTTTATTAAACAGTCCATATTAACTTCTTCCTATGCCATAATAATTTAAAAAAATACCGATTCGGGAATCGAACTCTGTATATTAATTTAACTGGTTTATCAGTTAAGATGCAATAGAAGCAATTCTTGTGTGTTTTTAAAAACGAAATTATTGATAAGAATATTACAGTACATCAAAATCCAAAAGTAAACAAGATAATATTATGATTTTAAATAATTATAAATTACGAACAAAATAATAAAATTATAAACACCGCAGCGCACTCTATGAAGTAATGTTACAAGTTAAAAGACTAGTTAAAAAGAGAATGATCGTAACATTAGTACATACAAGTTATAACAGATGGCGGGATCTTACAAACCAGCGCTAATACAAAAGCACGTGGTCTCTAATAATGTGCAAAAAACTATTTCTTTTATAATCTATTGTTTTTTTTGAGTACATATTAACTCTTTTATTAACACATTTTTTTTAAAGTTACATATTTAAAATCAATTGAATATTTAAAAAAAAAATTTTATTTCAAAATTTAAAACTTTAATCCAATATAAAGTTTAAAAAAAATACAAATAAAGGAAAATAAATTCTATTAAATACAATAATATTTAATAACAATTTTTTTTGTTTATTTAAATTATCAAGTAAACTTCTGTTTATTTAACTAGTGAACCAAACCTACGTCATTATCTTTTCAGCACGTGAAACTGAAATCACGTTATACTCGTGATCAATACGTACGAAAAACAAAAGAACGTATCTCACAAAAACAAAAATAGAATACTATAATTTCATAAAGGAAACAAATTTATTAATATTTAATTTATTACAATACATACTTTATTTATCTTTAAAAATTTATATTGTTCATATGTGTCTAAAATTTAAAAAAAGGACAACTATAAAGAAATAATTAATAAATAATTATTCTGTTTTTTTTTAATTTTTTTATATTCATATCTTCCTTTTATAAATAAAAAAAATCAATGGTACAGTGACTAAATAAAAATTGTTAACCACCTCACTTGGTTTAAAAAAATAGTAAAATGAAATTCAACACAGTTTAAATGTCCAAGACTTTCGTTTCGAAGAAATGAAAAAATTATTTTTGTGTAAAGATGTAACGTTACAATTTTCTTTGCACATAACAATGATTATATAGTAATAATTAATTTATTAAGCGGGACATCAACAGATCCAATCGTAGAAAATTATGAACATAATACAAACTGTTCAAAATGCAAAATATTTCCTCAAAATCGAATATGCTAGAATACTGTTATGCAAAACAAGAATTGCCGAAAAATATAGTACCTGGACCATTAACTTATTTATTTTTTTTTTGGTTTAACGTCCGACTGTTCTGCAATTACTGCTAATGCAGACGGTGAAGGATGAAATGATTTTCTTGTAACGTATGAAAATATGCCGTGCCTGAATGGGATTCGAACCCAAGACCGCATTAACTTAAGAAAAGTTAAGAGTCAACAAATTTAAGAATATGATTCAAGTAGTAGCAAGGAGTAAATTGTAACAGTCCCGTTTTTAATTACATTTATTCGGGCTGACCCGTTGGCGTAGTGGTCAACGCCACAGACATCTAATCCAGGGATCCCGGATTCAATTCCCTATCAGGTTTAGAACTTTTCCATCACAGATTTAGAAAATTGTGTAGAGAATACTTTATAATCACAAAATAATTGCATCAATTAAGCCAGATATGAAAACATGTAAAAATGAATTAATTTTAATTATTTACCATCAAATATAAAAATCACAAGTATTAAATAACAATAAAATAACACCGACCTTTTTTAATTATTTCCAAATGTTTTTTGTTAGGAATCCAAGAATATCTTATTTAATACTTTTAAATTAATAATTATAAAAATTTTAGTCGGCTACACCACACAGAATTTAATGAAAATCCAAAATATACAGTTACATTTTAGAAATAAATTAATAAAGTAACTTGCACTTTTTTATTATTAAAATTAAGGCACACATGCTTAAATTTATTTAAATTTGTTTTTAAATAAAATACGTTCGTATAATAAATTGAAAACACAAATAAATAAATAAATAGAATTACCTTCATATCGGGTGAAATACCGATACGTAGACATTTCCACTACAAAATTGGTCATGGATGCATTAAAATATGAATAATCGAATTAATAATAAAACTGCAATGAACGCACAATATTTTGTGAACTGATTAAGGGTAGTAAAGAGCGTTAAATGGTAAATGACACTCGAGCGAACGTCGCCGCGGCGCACGGGGGTTGAAATGGGGCGGCTAGCAACGGCCGCCCATCTGTTATAGTAGAAAACTCAACACGTGCCCACGTGGATTCAACACACGACTTAATCATCCCCATTCAACACCCTCTCATCAAGGACCTGTTCTTTTATTCCGTTGTGTACTATGTATAAATAAATATATGTATACTTTACACAAAAAATCCCTTTATTGAAAACAATTTACTTAACCTTACTAACGGACAATAACCTGGCGTAGCACATGACTTAGGTAGGTGTCAATGACGCAGACTTTGCGGTAGGGATTTATCATCAACAAACTTGAAACTCATTCAAAAGTTCACAATTCTCAGAAATGCTGAATTATTTTGTTAACCATTAATATAAATTTATACACACTACTTTTATGTAAAAAATCTGGTGAGAAAAACCTACACAACTTTCTCTAGCCAATTCAAATAATGACAAATATAACATAACATTAGTTATTAAATATTAGAAATAAACAAAAAACTAACCTCAAAAAACATAACCTTATTTTTTTTTTATATTTATTTAACGTCGCTAACGGTCATTAGCGACGACGTTGGGGTGTAAATGTGTACAATGGAGGATAAAATGATTTTTTGTAACTTATGAAAATTTGCCATGCCTGAGTGGGATTCGAACCCAGGACCGCATGATGAGAGACGAGCATGTTACCAACTGCGCCAATGCGGCCGACTAACCTTATTTTAATCATGGGAGAAAGACGCAGAATGAAAATCGACCTCAGTTTGGCTTAAAAATACGAAAAATCACTCGTTCACGCTAAACTAGGCTCTGTACAGAAAAACGATATAAGTAAAAGTTGTAGATCTTCTAATTTCCTATAAATTTGATTATGTTACATTTTTGTAGTAAAATGCATACTAAGGCCGAAATCTTAAAAACATCGATTTTTCACACGTTTTCGTGACGAAAAAGAGAAAATCGCTAATTACCGCTAAACTAAGCGTTATACAAAAAAAAGTTTGAAATAAAAGTTGTAGGATTTTAAATTCTCTATATTTTTTATTATATAAATTTTTGCGCTAAAATGAATATGAAAGCCGTAATCTTAAAAAAAAACAATTGTTTCACGTGAAAACAGCCTCACCTAGAATTTCACCAAACATGGTGCTTACCCTATCTTGTAGAGCATAAAAAATTTAGTAAACCAGGCGATTTTAAAAACAATCGCAGGACCAGTTTTTGAGAAAATCGCAAAAAAGTGAAAAATTACACGAATAAATTACTACTTCCGGTTGACCGATTTAGATGAAAATGTTGGTGTCGGGTCCGGTAATGGTATGTAACTTAAGTTTTAAGTTTCAGGTTTGTACAATTTTTCGTTCTTGAGATATTCTGTTCATACAAACACACACACACAGATCAACCGCTAAAAACATGTTTTTTGGGTTCAGGGGGTCTGAAACCTGTAGATCCGGTGAAAACTCGATTTCAAAAAATCGACATGAAAACAATACTTTCCTTCCTATATATTCATACAGGCAAGAGAAAGTAAAAATATTAATGAATAAATTCAATATTTAGAAATTAGATAATACGCCCACAAGTGTTAAATTATTTGCACTTGATGTGTTAATTTCAGGGCTACAAAAAATAGTTCTGTTTCTTATTACATGGTCAGCTAATTATATGACTGAATCATTACAAAACAGAAGAGGTAAAGATGTAAAAGACAAAAGTCAGAGTTATCTCTTCTGAAAGTAATGAATTTCAACGCGTACAACCAGATCCTGTGGTGAATTAAGTGAAGGTGTCAAATGCAGGGTAGAAAGTAGATGTTTTTAAAAAGGCCCGGCATGCTGATAAGCATACTTTTGCACTCAATAAGGATAGGAATTGTAAACCAACTCGCTCCTCGTGTTATTTAGTTAAAATTTCTAGAGTTCAAACCTCTTTCGGGTGATGACCTAAACAACAACTAGATACGGTCCCGTGTAGGTATAGCTTGGACACAATTAATGACCCCAGAGAGGTTGCGTTATAAATTAACGTATATCACATTTTCTTTTATATACAACGGTACTCAAACACTAATGTTCATATTTTTTGCATTTCGTTGGCGCTTTGGAACATTCTGTTTGGAATCTCTTAGAAGGCTAGTTTAGCAACTTATAAAATAAAGGTGTATTCTAGCGAATCTTGAAGGAGATATGTTTAAGGAAAACTTGCAATATGATTTAATACAGTCTGTTATAGTTCAGAGTTTGATATTTTGTTATTTTTAAATAACACATCGTACTACTCTGACGTTACAAAAAGATTTGCAAATATCTTCAAAAATTTTTTTACGAATAATTTTTCCCCATAACAAGCAAGTTAAATTATTTACACTTGATCTGTTCGTTGCCGGGCTAAAATAAATAGTTCTGTTTCTTATCACATGGTCAGCCAATTGAGAAAAAAATTGGCTGAATCGAATTACTCCGATTCAGCCAAATCAAGAGTGTATGTGTATTTGTATTTTAGCAAAACAATATTTAAAGGTTTTTATGGTATACGAAATTAAAATAAATTGATATGATCTGTTTTTAAAAAATATTTCCTACGAAAAAGTTACGGAATACATAAAATTCATAATTAATCAAAGCATTTTTTCTAGTAAATAATAAAATGTTAAAATTACTAAATTACCTTCAGAAACAAAGGTGTTGATAGAGCTTTGAAAAGCATACTTCAAACTTCTATCAGATTGGCTCGGCTTACCTGAAAACAATAAAAAAAATTAATTCAAGAGGAATGATAATATTACATAAATTTTACAATAAAATTTATGAACATGTCAATTCTAGTTTAAAACCAAGGTGTAGTTTACAATATTAGAGTTTAATTTGGGGGTAATAATGAATTTTATTATACAGCCAGACTGTGGGAAGGTAAAGGATTGAAAATTAATGGTAATCAATGTGTGAAAGTTATTAGTGAATATCTGAACTGTTTATATAAAAATTATAACATCCAGGGTTTAAAACTAGGTTGAATTGAACTGAGATTGAAACAAAAAAAATCATATAGAATAAAAAATGGAACAGTGTGTTAGTAGTAGTAATAAATTTTGATACGTTCAAAATAATTAGGAAACGTATATTCCACATGTTTCATTCAGGTGTACAAAATTTGCAACAAGTTATTTTAATAATAATAATAATAATTACAAGATGAAAAGAATAAGCGTGACAATGAAGTGTGTTGTAGTTAGCCAATAAAGGCATGGGAGAAAGATAGAAAAACTAAGCTGTAAAACTGTACGTACTTGGTTATTATAATAAACAGAGTAGAATTTATCGAAAATAGCTCCACGTGTATTGCCTCGCGACACGAGACCGTTTGACGTCACATCTCCCGTGCTTATCTGATCACACGGCTTACAGATAGAATTGAACGCGAGGCAGGGATGAAACGAGCCCTTATTTAAATACAATGAAGGTCAATTATAAACACGAATTCCCCACCCCCTGAACATACACTATTTAAATAAATACAATAAACATAATTTTTTTTCAAAATATACAAAAAAAGCAACTAAATTTAATAATAATATTACAGGTCGAAAAAATTATTAACTATAAAATTTACAAAATATTTGAACAAAGAATTGCGCCTACGCTGCGCGCGGTGTTATTGCTAACCCTCAGGGATGTTTTATTGAAATTCGATTAGCAAACATTACTGAGTTAACAAAATTACTATTTGTTTAAAAATAGACATACCGAATTTTATAACTAAATCTCTTTCGTAAAACACAAGTAACATCAAAATGCTTAAGTTTTTTCAGCGGAACTGGCTTCTACGCCGGTGTCCCGAATTCGATTCCCAGTCAGGTCTGGCATTCTTTCATCACTCATTTCCATATATCTTCATTCTCCACCGTCTGTATTAGCAGAAATTGCTTAACAGTCAGAGGTAAAAAAATTGAGTTTTTCAGTTCAATTTTTAAGAAATTGTCCGAATTTCACTTCTCTATGTGAGTGAAGTCACCAATTTAGTGATGAATGCGTACATTTTAATTTATAACAGAGAGAAGGTTTTTAAATAATAAAAGTTAAGATTTCAAAGAAGACTATTAGAAATAAAAATGATTAAAAAAAATGTAAGACACCCTGTGGACATAAAGTTTTAGAAAAAGTGATACAGAAAATGGATATAAACAATTATTTTACAACTTAGTCAACGAATTAACAAAACTACTTAACTTCAAAACACCTAAACAAAATACAAATTTAACGTATAGAACAGCTTAAATCTGATTTTAAAAAATCGAATAAAATTATTATATTTTGATTAAATAAAAGATTATTCGAAAGAAATACAATACGATTTTTTTAAAACACCTGTCAAGAAGTATATGATATACTGATTCTAAAATTTCTTTGCTAAACAATCGCCTACTGAGAACAACTGATCTTAAAAAAAAATTAAAAACTGGAGGAATATTTAAATTTGTAGTAAAATATAAATACCATACGAACACAATAAAAAATTTTTAAGCTAATAGTTAATATTTTCTTTTGTAAAAGAATCTACGGAAGGCCAGTGGAAAGATTTCATAATATATTTATCTCTTAAATAACAAGACTGACAATCCAATTTTTTAGGACGTCACAGAAGAAGGTCCACAAGTAGTACTTAAGTGATCCGGGTCAAATATCGTCATCAATTTTTTAATAACTTTTGAGATAAATTTTAGAATAATATTTTGTTTATCAAGTAATAATTCACAGTATCGAGTGTACAAATATAATTCAGAATTTCAAATGAATACAATAATCCAAATATCATAAATGAGGTTAGACAGAAATAATTTCGAGAGTTGTAACTCAGTTCAATGACCTCTTGTATGTAGGTAACACAAAATTCCGGGAAAAACACATGACTGAGGTTTGACTCAACTCTTTTCTTAATTAATATTATTTCATTCTAAATTCTGAGTCACCAAAAACTTACTTATTGCATAAGGAAATATGAGTTTAACATAGAAAATAATAACTGTAAGACAAAAAAAATAGATGACGTAACACCATTTTTTAAAAAGAATTATGAACTATTATAATGTAAATTAAAACTACAGAATACATTTTAAAATTAAGTTTATTTTTAAAATAACTCATAATTTTAAATCATTTAAATATATTAATACAATTTTACCAACATAAATTTATGAACGCTTAACATTTTAGAACATATCAAATTAGATAATAATAATAATAATTTTACAGTCAATTAGGCCAATTTTGAAAAAACTTAGTAGATATTCAAATGTACAAAAAAAAATAATTTATAAGAAACATTTTGCTACAAATTTTAATAGGATTGTTACATTTAAAAAATACAAATATTTTTTATCTAAAGTCACATCAAAAGCTTGGTTATTAGCGACTACGGTGAATTATGGGACAGTATTTGTGGGTTTTAGCTGGTGAAGATTTCCAGACCCTGGCCGGGAATCGAACCCGAGACCTCTGCGTGGCAAGCTAACGTGCTAACCATTGTGCTACAGAGCCGGCCAAATAATTTTGTTAGTAGATGAAAAACATAATAACAATTTCCAATAGATTTTAAATGGAACTAAGTTTCCTTCGGTGGGATAAACAACGACATGCTGTCATCATATAATCAAATGGTACCGGGTACGATTCTCGAAAAGACATTCAAAATGATCGAACCCAGTCAAATTTGTCAAACATTCCACAATCCTCTAGTTTGATGAACCCATGAATTACTATGAAGATTCTAAAATATAAAACCATGAACGCATTATTTATTTCAAATTTATATACTAATAATATTTTTGTTTCCTTACAAAAATTTTGTACACGTTCGTGAACAAAAAAATTCTTGAACAACCAATGTGAGAACGTAACAGATTTCACGACGGGAATCGAATTAAAACCTGAAGAACCCCATAGTAACTAATTATATTTTTACTTTCTCTTGCCTATATGAATAGATAGGGTATTGTTTTCAAGTCAATTTTTCGATATCGAGATCTTAACGGATCTACACGTTTTCAGACCCCCTGAAACAGAAAAAATTTGTTTTTAGCGATTAGTCTGTGTGTGTGTGTGTGTGCGCGCGCGTGTGTTTTTGTGTGTGTGTGTGAGTGTGTGTGAACAGAATATCTCAAGAACGGAACATCGTACGAAGTTGAAACTTGAATCTTAAGTTAAATACCATTAGAGGACCTGACACGAACATTTTCATCAAAATCGATCAATCGGAAGTAGTAGTTTATTCGTGTCATTTTTTAACTTTTTGCGATTTTCTCAAAAACGGCTCATACGAATTTTTAAAAATCACTTCATTTACTACATTTTTTATGCTCTACAAGATAGCGTAGACGCCATATCTGCTAAAATTCTTGGACAGGCTGCTTTCTCGTAAAAAAATTGTTTTTTTAAAATTGCGACTTTATTATGCATTTTAGCGCAAAAATGTAGTCTATGTAATGAAAGTCGTAGATAATTCAAAATCCTACAACTTTTATTTCACACATTTTTTGTATAACGCTTAGTTTAGCGGTAATTAGCGATTTTCGGTTTTTTCTTACGAACACATGTAAAAATTCGGTTTTTTTTAAATTTCAGCCTAAGTATGGAATTTAAGACAAAAGTTTATATAATCAAATTTATAGAAAATTAAAAGATCTACAACTTTTATTTAGAGCATTTTTCTCTTCAGAGCATAGTTTAGCGTGAAAGAGTGATTTTCCGTATTTTTAAGCCAAACTGACGTTAATTTTCATTTTGCGTCTTTCACTCATCATTAAAATTAGGTATGTTTACTGGGTTAGTTTTTTTGTTTATTTCTAATGTTTTATTACTAAAGTTAGGTTATGTAGGTTATTATTTGCATTGGCAAGAGGAAGTCGTGTGAGTGTTTCACACCAGATTTTTGTTAATAAAATAAATTATTAGAAATACGGAGAGTTTTTCCAAAAATATTTTACGTATACAAATTATGAAAAGAATATAAAAAATAAATACCTAAAATAATATTATACAATTTTAAACAAAGATTACTGTACTGTATTTAAACATCTCACGAACGCTATCTACCTTGCAATTCGTGAACTACGGAGGTCATCGACCGAATATTCAGAACTAGGTCAAGCAGCCTTCGTATGTAGTCAATTGCAAAATCGACTGACGGAGTTGAGAACTAGCAAAGCAAACCGAGGCAAAACTATACAAATACAAGCTTGTTATTCGTAACTCTTTTAAAAACGTTAACCATGACGTCACTAAATTTTTATTTCGTTACTGCAGCGCAACAATAAAATTTCCTTCCGCCTACATTCTATTCAAATAATTAACTGATTGATTAATTAAAACAATTTAATTATATAATAGGTAATTAATAATCTATTAAAAAAAATATTTTTTTAAATACATACTTTTTTGAAATCATTTAAAATTTGTTTTAAGACAAATTCTACGGCAAATTAGAAAAAAATAAAATCTATTAATTATTATTAACAAAATCTATTAAGAGAGTTCGGTAAATTATTTTCGTTTACGGCAAATTTATCATCCAGATTAATTTTTTCTCATCAGTCTCTCGACTGGTTTCATGCAGTTCTCGAAGCTGTTCTATCTAGCGCAAGTCATTTAATTTGTACATACTGCAACACCGTACATATTTTGAATTTTGCTTTAAATATTCTAACCTCTGCTTTACCCCACAATTCACACCCTCTATTATTGATAGACCAATACCTTAAGATATCCTAAATTACTTCTTCTGATAAGATGTTTCCATATACTTTTTCATTTATCCACTCATCTAAGAACCTTTAAATTACTTACTTTGTCCACCCACCTAATTAATCTTTAACATGCTTAATTATTATAAAACACAAATTATTTGATAAAATTTTACCGATATGTTCGGGGAGAGCTACAACCAATTTCAGTAAAATTAAAACCATTTTAATTTTAGTTACAATTCAGTATTTTACAGGTTATATAAAAATATTTTTAAAAAATCCTGAAAACTAAATATGTGTTTTGTGGAACGTACAAAAGTCCTGAACATATGATAAAATTATTTATCACATAGGATAATTTTAGACCATGTAAAGTAACTTTAGAAAGTGAAACTTTGCTTTCGGTATTCTTCCATTCATCCACTGTTCTGCTTTTGTTCTCCGAGAAAGCTCCTAAAGTAAGCAATCAGATGTTTGCATCTGGCTTGGTCCATTTTTTCTTATAAATTTTTTTCTTCCTTGTAACTTATACTGTCAATCTACTATCTTTGAACACATAATTTGTAAAGGATCTTTTTCTAAAAATTCTTTATTTTTCTCATATCAGCTTTCCTAGTCATTCTAATCCCATTATCTCTTGGGTACACAAATTTTATCACAGTATAATAATACCTAATTTCCTAATTTCAAAAGTACATAAGAAACATAATTAAATAATATATACAATAATATTAAAATTAATAATGACCTCCCGAGGAAGAACAGAATTTGAATAAAATTTAAAATGGGATAAAAATTAAAAATTAACATACAACTATTAGGACCTTCAAATGGATAAGTAAAAGGACCACAACATGAGTTTTTTTAGTACAAGTAACAATTAATTCCGGCATTTATAAATAAATTTAAAAATTACATTTATAAAAAATGTTTAGTAACAACAAAAAAAGGTTGAAACAGGTTACACGGCTGTAGTAATAATAACATAATGTATTACAAAAATTTATTGTTAATATTACTAGTATTATATTTAAGGTATTATTAATAATACTAACTACGGTAGTACAGCGTAGAAAATGAACGTTCTGCTGAGTCTAAGTTTAGCCTAGATATAGTATGAACTTGTGTAAGAATCTTGACATAGTTTGAGGTTAGAGACCCTGTGCTTTATATCTGGGCCAACCCAACGTTTGCTATTACGTAAAACGTAACTGACTGGCGAGTCTCTTTCGAAAACCTAGTCGCTCACTCTCTCGAATTCCCGCTCGTGACGTCATTATTACTATATTCCACACATACCTTATGTTCTATGTATTATATACTAATATACCAACCCTACCTTTGAATATACTTATCTGTTAATTATTCGATCAAAGGATTTTCAATATGTATTACTGAATTCAATTTAAATTATAAAACAACTAAAGTACGTAAAATGAAAGATTATTTTGTGTTTGGAACCGCGTATCTCACCAAGTAAGAAATATCAAAATTTCAGGTACATCTCGTTTTAAAGGTTGGTTTTTTTTATTTTATTAATATAAATTACGAAACACGGAACTGTATTAGGTATTTTCTAACGATTTGGAAACAAAATATGTACCCGGTTTTTAGGGCATTCGTCCATGTTTCGGAACATGTATCAGTTTTAAGAGGAAAAAATATAGCGTTTTAGAGGAGTGTTCCTGCATATTTTCTTATAAATTTCAGCAAAAATTCACCTTTTTAGAACAAAGGGTAAAGGAATTACAGCGTTTTTAAAAGAAATGTTATTTTCGTTCTTGATTGCCTAAACCACAGAAATATTGAATTAAAGATTTAAATATTTTATTATAAAGTATTCATTGAAACCTTTTTGATTGTATCCTTCAGAACCAAACTGTGCGCAAAAGAACCTGTATGTCTCAGAACAAAGTATTAAGCTTCATCTCCAAAAGCTACGTCAGTTTGTTGGAAATAATACAATTCATCAGGATCTATCAATACTTTTATGGAGTGAAAAATTTAAAAGAATTAATGAAAAATACCATAATCGTTTTGAAAGCCATTAAAACTTATTAGCTAATAATTTTCTCCATAATATTGGAGTAACTTGTTTAAAGAGAAGATATATTTAAAAAATAACAGATTAATCATAATTATTTTAAATAAGCTAGGTTCAAGCCTACACGGAATCGTTATTGGGTTGTTACTAACTAAACAAATTTATTTAATTCATAAAATTTACTAACGGTCATCAGAATGTAAACAGCGAGCGAAAAATGAAGGAATTTTTTAAAATATTTTTAAGAAATACTACAGAATTTATGTATTCATAAATAATTTTGGGAATTTCATTAAAATATTTTAACTTGATTGATTTACATTGTATAAAACATTATTATGATCACTGTCTTCAATTCCTGTAAATCGGAAACTAAGAAAATTTTCATTCCCGCCTTTATTTCTACATGAAGAACTACCACTTATTTCAGCTATACTTTAGACATGGATTTAAATACGGATCTCCAATGTAGTATGTTCATATACGGCTATTAATTTGTAACCCAACCGGTGTTACTTAACAATCAATAATGACTTTCTGCCAGTTGACTGAGTTGAAAAATTGGCACCATAAAAGTATTAATGGATTAATATAAGACAATACTGTACATAAATATTCTTTAAATTAATACAATAATTTATAAAATATCAGCACAATAATAATTGTATATTACTCCAGATTCGATTCTCGGTTAGGGTTTGTAAATATTCACAAGTCGAAACCAACTGTTATGGATTTAATCCACCGAAGCGGCTAATTACCAAGCAGTTTATGCGACTTTAAATGAACTAAAAGTAAAAAAATTGAAATTAAGTACAACAAAACATGTTAAGATATTCATTATAAACACTGACAATAAGACAGTAAAGAGATTGTATTTATTTTGTAATTAAATTGGCCGTGAATAACAGATCTATGAAAAAAGTAATACAAGTTTCTTCACAGAGTCTTCTTACCTCACCTACTATAAAACCTCTTTGTCAACAACACGCACACACTTATAATTTTTTTATAATACTACTATTTATTTTTCTTCATCACTTTCAATCTTACAGATGACAAGTGTAACACAGAGATGAAATAATAATAAAAATAATAATCAACATTTTTATTTCCTACTCATCTCCCCTTTTAGCCATCCCATTCAACCCGAAGAATAACCTATCTACGCAGGAAATCGGATGGTCAACTATTAATTATTTGATACAAAAAAATGCAACAGGACAGTATTGTATTCTTAATGTACTGTACTTGGCCTAACAGGGAAATAACTATACCGGGTGTTCCAAGGAATTTGAACCACAGGGAAGCACTGATTTTAACTGCGTAGTTTTTTAATGGTTTCTACACACAAATATTGCCCATAACAGACAGGTGGAGTGTGAAATTATTTACACTCAATCTGTTAGTTGCAGGGCTAAAATAAATAGTTCTGTTTCATATCACATGGTCAGCCAATTAAATGACTGTATCATTTAAGAACAGATGAGGTAGAGGTGTAAAAGACACTAATCACAGTTATCTCGTCTGAAAGTAATGGATTTCATTATACAGCCAGACCCTGTGGTGAATGAAGTGAAAGTGTCATTTGCAGAGTGGAAAATATATGCTTTTCAGAGAGCCTGGCATGCTGATAAGTGTACTTTTCCACTCAGTGAGGAAGGCATGGTAAACCACCTCACTCCTCGATTTACTTAGTAAAGCGTCTACTGGTTCAAACCAGCCTTTTGGCTGATGACCTAAACACCAACCCACAAATAAATGAAGAATTGTTATAATCAGGAATCATTAAAAAATGTTTAGACCTTTAACATAAATTTGTAAACCTCCAACTATAAATATCGAAATAAAAATATAACCATAAATTAATATTACCGAACAGTGAAATTTAAATTATCGCAAATTTTTAAGAATATGAATCATAATTTAAAACATTCAACAATATTAAATGGAATATTTGGAAAGATTAAAATAAAGACCAAACAATATTTAATCATTGACATTTTAAAAATTCATTGAAGAATACAGTTTGTGAATGGATTGCAATAATGGAGGGGGGAATTGGAAACTAGTAGATGAACGCGTGGGTGTCATGAACACCCCCTCCCTCCACAATCCAACCAATCTATCACCTACAGAAATCTATCGTAGATAATAAAATAGTAGATCGTAGAATAAATATACGAAAATTTAACTACTAAATATAAATATATAAATTTTGTTTAAAAATTTTTTTGCACAAAATAAAAACTAATAAAATATTTTAAAGTTAATAAATTAATTAAACATGCTTAAGTATAATAAAAAATAATAATTGAAAAAAAATAACATTCATAAAATTTGTTTACAATTTATTAAAAAATAGTTTGTGATTTTATATAAAATCATTTATAAAAATGTAAACATAGATAAGAAAGCGAAACAAATAAATAGAAAGATTTTTATAAATTACCTTCAGTAACTTCAAGTTCTGGAGATAGCTCCTCCGTCTCCTCCTTATCGATTATCATTACAGAAGTAGATTATGGAGGGAAAAATTGTAGACTAATTTAAAATGTGCGAAACAATGTATGAAAATAAATTTCAGAAAGATTTAAAAATGTATTTTAATGTATTAATACATTAAACGAAAGTCATTGTGTAATAAAAAGATATAAGTACGATTGTTGATACGAAGCCAAAAAAATTTAAGGTTAATTTTTTGTTTTAGTACAGAATTTTATTAAAACTATATTTTGTGTTGATAAATAATGTATTATTAATTTATCAGATTATTTTGATTAATGTATTGATAACTGATAGATAATAAAACAATAAAACAGTGAGTGTAATTGACAGTGAGAACCGCGTGGGATTGACTAGAATGACTGGGCTACCTGTTGTGTATAGGGATGAACGGTAGATCGCACTATGAACAACGTTTAGAAGGGAACAAACTGCTACGACCCTGCAAAGAGCGCGAGGTCATTAACCTCCCTGAAAATGACGTCACCTAAGCGCGCATGCCTCCACCCTTATGAACCCTCAAAGTGTGAGCACATTCACCCTAAACTATCCAACTTGTCCCGGATAGCATAGCACAGTCGAACGCTTACTAGTATATAAAATACACCCCCTCTCCTTATTACAAATAACTACCCTCAGAGTTGGATGACAGATAGGTCACTGGAAACCACCCCAACCCCACTTTCTCGACTCCTACTCATTTTCCAAAAAGACCCCCACTCTTTTTTAGAAATGTAGTTGGGTACATCCTACTCCAAACTTCCATCTCAACACATCAATGGAAATGTATCTTGAAACGAGGATGAACCGATGAACTGTTTGGAGTGGAAAGCTATCTCTTGTTTATTTCCCATTTATAAAGTTCAATAAACTTTCCCCGTCAACTTCATACACCAAGGAAAATTATTCAATTAACATTTTCAATACTTTATTAATTAACAATCACTGTACAGATCAAATGACAATATTATTTATAAAAAAAATAACTTGACTAGAAATATTTATTCATAAATTATTTTTTATTTATTCTTGCTTGACCATATTGGATCACTTCAGTCAATTTTCTCGGATCTCTTTTAAAGTTTTTATTCCCAGTATTTTTTCATTCGATCGGACCTTGATTTTCTTTCTTCGTCTGAAAACATCCTTTTCGTGCATTTTCAAGTGTTAGATTGCAATATAGTATGTATATCTTTTAGTATTTTAGGTTTTTGATTTACGTTTTAAATTTAATCTGCATTTCCTCCATATCTTTTTAACTTCATTGATCCATTTTATTTCGTATTTCTTATTCAAAATTGCCTCTATGATTTTTCTAAGTACTCTATTTTCCGGTGTTCTGATTATATGTCCTACGAAGGAGATAAAAAAAAAACACGAGATTGAAATTTTATAAAACAAAAGCAGTGCCGACCCTACTCTATGGGAGAGAACTTGGGTGCTATCAAAGCGAGAGGAGAGCAGATTGCAAGCATCTCAAATGAATTTCTTCGACATACGTATAAGTGTAATAGAGAAGATCGTTACAGGAATACCGAGATAAGGAAAGAACTAATATCTTCTCTATAAACGACAGGGTATCTCAGAAGAGAATGCAGTGATTGGAGCATGTGAACAGAATGAGGGATGACAGGATACCTAAGCAAACACTAGGCTATAAACCGGAGGGAAAGAGAGAACGAGGACGCCCGAGAAAGAGATGAGCAGATTTGAGAAGTTCGGAGCAGGCAGAGGTGCCTAATCCTTGAAAGACAGAAGAAGAAGAAGAAGGTGATCCTCTTTTTCGTAATAGTGCTTACTACTGCTTCTATTTCTTAATATACGGATTCGTTGGATGCTATCTTCCAGTGGCCATTTTCCCAATTTTTCTTGTATAATTCACCTAGCTACAAGGAACTTCCCAACAATACATCTAAAGCAAAAATTGAACTATTGGTCAGAATAACGGATAACACCCGTAGTCCTAAAGCGAGAATGTACTACTGGGTACTTTTTTCCTGAAAGTAAAATTTCCCACTTGATTAAATTTGATTTGCCCATTTGATTAAATATACGAAAATTGTTCAGATAATTGTACCGCAATAAAAATGAAAGACAAAAAAATTTAGTTTGTAACAATAGATAAATGATCAATAATATGATTAATAAAAATATATTGATCTATTGAGAAGAATAAATATATTAAATAGTATTAATTTTTTTAGTGTTTACCTTTCTTATAAGATTATTTGGTATTAAAAGGAAAACGAAATTTTCATTATATTCTAATATAAAAATTTTTAAAGAAAATTTATGGAATAAATAAATATATTTCTGAGAAACTTACAATAAAATATCATTTTCAATTTCTTTAAAATCATTTCCGCATTTTTCATTAATTTAAATACAATTTTTTTAACGTAACAAAAGATGAAATGAATTAAGTGTGAAAAGTAAAACACAGTTCAATGTACTGATAGTCGGGAATAAGGTCATTCACCTCAGGTTAGTTGCATTCCTCAATCAATGCAATGCAACTATAGTACATAGAAGAGAGAGAGAAAATTAGAAGTAAGGAGGGTGTACGTAAGGGGAAAGAAGGGGGAGAGTACACCTCCCGCTGTTTACGTCACTATGCATTCACAGTATACATGCTTTACATTGGAAACGAAATAAACCCGTGTCGAGTAGAGCAATGTTAGCGTTCAACAGAGGAGTATGCACTCAACAATGCAATTTTCGAAATGCATTGTATTACATTACATTATACTAAAGGAAGGAAGTTACACTATGTTTCCATGAATTTATTATGCATTTCATATATACAGTATGCACTTTAAAATGTGCATATCACATTAATGTTTTATCCTTTATTATTTTTATAACGTGAAACTGTATATAAGGTTATTTTTCTTTATTCAAAATAAATAAATTATGAATGAACTGTAAAACGACATTCTGCACTTTAATTATATATTATAAAAATAAATATAAACAAATATAATAAATATTATAATATTTATTTTTATTTAAATAATAATTTATGTACTTCGTTCATAATTGAGAATAAAAAAGTAATGTATTTACTAACGGAATTTGAATAATATATTTAGTACAAATAATTGTAAAATTAGTACAAAAGACTTTTATGACAAAGTAGTCTCGTTAATTCTACACCTAAAGTTACGAATTAACTTACAATTATATTTTAGGATTAATTAAGGAGATTATTAAATAACTGTAAGAGATCAAAACTTTTCCGGGAGGTCAAAACTTCTTCACTTAAAACTGTAATTGAACAAATCTCTTGTGACCTATTTGGGTATACGCGTGTCAGATATTTGTCTCCGTTAAGCACTTAGTAGGCAAGTGGAGTGTTAAATTCTTTGCACTCGATCTCCTTGTTCTAGGGGTACAGAAAAAGTTTCTTATCACATGTTCAGCTAATTATATGACTAAACATTTAAAAACAGGAGAGGAAGGTAAAAGACAGAGTTATCTCCTGTGATAGTAATGAATTTCATTATAAAGCCAAACGCTTTTCACAGGGCCTGGCATGCTGATAAGCATATTTTTCAACTCAGTGAAGAAGGCAATGGTAAACCACCTCAAGCCTCGTTTTATTTAGTAAAGCTTCTAGAGATTCTAACCAGCATTTCGGTCAATGTCCTAAATAACAACAAGCACTTAGAAATCATGAAAATGCAACGCTTTCAATCCAAGTGCAAACGGATAATTGCAAACGACCCGTGGTATGTAACTAACGAAACTTTACAAGACGACTTACACACACCGTATGTTAACGATATCATTTATCAACCTAAGAAACGTTTTAAACGCAAAAATCCTCAACACGAAAACCGACTCACACAAAACCTCTACATGCCGTATTTATCCGGTAACCACCCATGCAATTCATAGAAAATGGAGTAGAGAAATCTTGTAAAACTCTAACCGTTTGAGTCCTATTACAGAGTAAATTTTTTCAAAATCATTCACGTCATATTTTCCCGTTAATTACAATTTACGTAATTTTTAATTTAGTACCGTCTTTTTAACCAGTTGGTTAAAAATTTGATCAGTATTTTTTACTTTATTTAAGCATTAAGTTAAAAACCGTTTATGTCATAGGGAATATGTTAGGGCTTAATGAGATATGAAACTGTAGTTGTCGTTTAGGTTATCAACCGAAAAGTTAATTTGAACCTGTAGAGGTGTAGAGGCTTTATTAAGTAAAACGAGGTTTACCTTGCCTTCCTCAATAAGTGGAAACGTATGCTTATCACCATGCCAAGCCCTCTAAAAGCAACTACTTTCCACCCTGTAAATGACACATTCACTTCATTCACCACAGCTGAATAGTAATGAAATTCATTACTATCAGAGGAGATAACTCTGACTAGTGTATTGTACACCTCTACCTCTTCTGGTTTTAATGCTTTAGTCATATAATGGCTTACCTGACACAAGAAACAGAACTATTTTTTATAGTCCTAGAATTATCAGATCGAGTGGAAATAATTTAACACTCTACCTGCCTGTTAATAAAATTTTAAGTAATGATGAATCGAACCCGGAACGAACGTTTGTGGTGTATAATTAAATACCGGGTAACTGAACGTCAAATTTATCCAAATAATTAAAAATATATACTTAATATTTTACATTACATAATACAAACATTTATGATTCATTTAACAGTAAGCTTTTTAAATTTTATTTAAGGTCTTAAAAATTGGAAAGTTTAAAAAACCAACAGAATATTTAGACATTTAAATCATATATTCAAATAATTTAACAAATCTACCGTATTTAAATTTACATAAAAAAATATCGTAACGGCTTAGTACAAATAAAAAGAAAATTATAATTTTAAAAATATGCTTTGCATGTGACATGAGTAACGTGAGCCTATCACAAATGAATAGATAAAATAGGAAATTAAATTATCGATGTTGAAAAGAAATAACGACAAAGCAATAATAAAAAAGGGAGATGGAAAAATTGAGGGATAAAAATAAATGTACATATTTATCTGTTGACAGGGCAATGTCACCAATATTGAAATCAGTTTGGTGTTGTAGATAATTCCAGCAAAAGAGAGCGCCCCAGAAAAAAGCCGGGGCTGCTAAGTTCAGTGACCGCCTAGGTCAAGAGACTGGGGCGTTCAATAATCCCAAAACTGTTGCTTCATTGTATTTGCTTTTAACTCCACCTCCTTTATTTCCCCCACTACTAAATATAGAAGCAACAAACTTTAACGTTGTATAAACTATACTCTGTCGTAAGATAAACTTTAATTTGTACTGTAATAAAAACTTTTGTTGTTACCTTACACCACCAAATACGTACAGAATATACAATAGAGTCCAAAATAAATTTCGAACAAAAACTTTACAAATCTCATTTATTTTGAACACATACAGAGAAAAAATTTTAAATTATTTTACCTCCAAAATCATGTGGTTAAAACAATGACATTAAATAAAACAGACAAAAAATACTATTATACATTAAATTTTTAAACTTAATTAAACACTATTGTAATAAATTTAAATATAATAAAAGAATGATTTATAGGAAAAAATATTTAGTAGTAACACATCAAATGGAATAAAACACTAAAAATGGACACATAAAATAAAATAATACTACTGCATCCAGCCGTTTCGAGAATTAATTGGAAATAATTTAGGGAATACAGATTTTGCACAAAAAGATTAAGGTAACTTATTATGTAGAATGATAACGAATTAAATAGAAATTAATTAATCAAAAAAGAATCTAACGACGAAATCGTCGTCGGCCATCATAGATTAGGCTGTAATAAAGTTCGTTTCGTAGTCAATCTCTTCCTCGGTCTACCCATTCCTTTTACAGTATTTTAACGGCAAAATGCTTTATCAATTAAAGTTGTTAATAATTTTAGATGTTAATTGTTTTATTTGTTTAGTCTTCATAACAAAATTTCAACTAAATACAGACGCCGAACGGATAATTTGATATGGATTATATGAATAATTAGTTAAAATATGTTTTGTTTTTTGTAAAAAATATTGTTGAGGTTTTATTAATTCTATTAAAACAAATGTATGTACATACAACTAGTAAATTTGAGAATTTCATTGAGCGACAGCTGATGGAAATTGACGTAAATAATTTACGGGAGAACAGTGTTCCGAGGTAAAACTCCCACGGTAAATTCTATACAAGATGTATCTACTCCATCGTCTATGAAGCCTGCGTGAGGAATTACCAGAAAAATGTGACAAGTAGAAATTTCTTATTAGTTAGTTTTCGTTTTCAAGAAGTTACGATTTAAAACGTGTGTAACTCTAATAAAATGATATCGTTAACGTATAGGCCTATTACATAATTGAATTGTTAAGTAACTTTTCGTTAGTTACATAACAGGGTACGTCAGCAATTTGGATTATGAAGATGCATTAAAATTATTAAGCATAAAAGAGAAAATATATACCAAAAAACCATTTCTTAACCTATACTGTTATTGTACTGAAGTGGTAAAATTAAAAAAATTATTAGTCTTAATTTATTAAGAAAAATAATGCGTGTACATGATCAAAAACAATTCACTAAAATAAAGGAAGATCGAGAAATAAAACAATCATACTCTATATAGCACAATACCATATAAAGTTATATAGTTAACACTTGACAACGTACTGTAAATAGCAATAAACCCCTAGTAACAGCTATACGTTAAAAGCGATACAAACTGAATGTGAAAGTGATGCATCCATTTTCTCAACAGTACCACTTTCTCTAGTATCTACACCAAGTAATTCACTCTCACTGATACCAGAAAGGTCTTTCGACCCAGTTAACGGCCATCGTCATTCTTATGGTATAATGGTGAAATCTTTTTTTCAAACCATTACATGAATAACTCTATGAGTTCAAGAAACTTTCAATGTAACAACTAAATCGATGATACAACGCAATCAATCTAGCCTTGTTTCTTAATACGTATCTCTACTGTTCTATTGAACGTATTGGCAATTTGGTAACTTCTTTGTCATTTTTTTTACGACAACGTTAAAAATATCTACATAATAACATGAGTACTACGCAAGCATAAAAATTTGTTGCAAATAATTTAATCGAACGAATAATATTTGGTACACTAAATTTAAATTGTGAAATAATTTAACCGATAAATTAAAGACTCAATTCGTGAATTTAAGAACTTACATTAATCTGCGGAATAGAAATACATAAAAAAAACAAAATTTACAACACATATAAATTAATATATTAAAAAAAGTTAGACCATAATATTTGGGAAACAAACTTGGGACTTTCGCCTTGTCACCTATAAATACATGAAAAAAAAATATATTTTTTTAAAAACGATTTTATTAAATTATGTAAATTCATTGATTATTACTGAAGAAATTTCCTCTTCTTTCCCACACAAACAGTGAAATACTTAAATTGTTATACGCTAGTGCGATAGTTAGGAACCTGGAAAAACTAAGCGTTAAATAAAAAATTAAAATTTTTAGTTGGAGATAATTTAATTATAAGTTACAATGAATTTTAAATAAAATTATGATGTTTTAGAATTAAAACGGATGACTTCCGCAAAAAATTACAAATGACTTTAAATATCAATAATTTTTTGTATCATTTACGACAAAATCAAACACGTAAATTCGTTACGTTTTGTTACCAGAAGGGGTCAAACACAGCTTGTTAGAAATGGAAAAACCAAAACATTTTGGAGACTTATAGATAGTTTGCAATCTTATGCTGCATTAAAACCAATAAATATAATGAATTCACGGAAATAAGAAATCAATTTAATAAAATACTGCGGTATATTAAAATATATGAGTATCAATGAATTTTAAAACTTAATTGTAGACTAGAGCATTGTAAAAATTTACCAGAACCTAGAATCGAACAGCGGACTATCCTACAGTACAATGTTTTTTCCCCCGAAAAGACTAACACATCAGTGAAAATAATTCAAATCATAAAACAATGCATATAATTATTGAAGAAAATATGTTGTTTAGGTCATAAGCCGAAAAGTTGTTTTGAACCTCAAAAGGCTTTACTAAGTAAAACGAGAAGCGAGGTGGTATACAATTTAGTTGCCTTCCTCAGTGAGTAGAAAAGTGGTGTATTCTTATCAGCATGACAGGCCCTCCAAATATAATTTACTTTCCACCCTGCAAATTACACTTTTATTTACTACAGGGTCTGGCTGTATAATGAAATTCATTACTCTTATTAGTGTCTTTTACACCCCTACCATTTCTGTTTTTAAATGATTTAGTCATACAATTTGCTGACCATGTGGTAAGAAACAGAACTATTTTTTGTAACCCTGAAACTACCAGATGGAATGCAAATAATTAAATCACTCCACCTGATTGTTACGGACGAAAATAATATATAATAAAATTGAATACAAATTTAATTAGTTACCAACTACTAGTAAAATAACTTAAAATTACACTATAAAATTAATGAATAAAAAAATATATGATTACTGCAT
Source organism: Catonia carolina (assembly GCA_035578175.1). Lineage (NCBI taxonomy): Eukaryota > Metazoa > Arthropoda > Insecta > Hemiptera > Achilidae > Catonia > Catonia carolina. The sequence continues at coordinate 47,387,843 of JAQMRL010000004.1, forward strand.
GTAACAATAAAGATACGAGTTGAAATAGATTGACACGCGTTTTTATTGAATTGTAATACAAAAAAATCATTAAGGAAATGAATCCCAACAATACGGCCGTGTTTAATAAACTATAGAATCCGTATTTAGGTCATCAGGTCGCATACGCTGTACCTAATATAGGTATATATATATATATATATATATATATATATATATATATATATATATATATATAACAACATAAGTAAGTTATGCACAATAACACACACATATAGTAAATATGTATGTGCTATATAATAATGTTATCAATAACGGCCGAGAAACAAATAACTTAACACGTTCCCATTAATGAATACGTGGTGAACTTTCAAACACACTAAAACTAAAAACTAATACAATAACAGTAAATAATAATAGAAAAACAATATGTGCTTAAATACTGTTGTAATGATTTTATTATAATTCAATAAATAGGACAAACTGTAAAGAACTTTTCATTAGTTAATTGTGTTCAATAAAATACACAGTATCTACTAAAACAAAAGAGTGAAACAATAAAAAAAATACTTTACATAGTAATTATCAGAATAAAAAATAATCCCGTTTTTTTTAGAAAGTATCCATAAAAAAACTATTTATTTTGTAGAAAATCGTGAAATTTTTTATGATAAAAGGTATATTTTGGCGTGAATACATCAATCAAAAATTCATAACTGGTTAGCACTTGGTCACCATACTGAATTGCTAACTCAACCGATGTAACCCGGTTTAAGTTAATCTAAGAAAGGTTTGGTTCATTTGTGAATAACATGCAAAACCTGTTGAACATAACGTGTAAACTAAGAGGATACCGGGTATTCATCATAAGAGATTTAAAATTTCTCTGGCCTAGGAATTTTCTAGAGAAAATTCAATTGTACGACTATTTTAGAGATGACTATACGCTCCAATAAGTAAATCACGTTTTAGAATACTTTAGTAATGTAAAAATATTTTGTATAATTAGATTCTATAATTTGTTTCTTGTCACAGTTTAAAAGGCAAGTAGAGTGTTAAATTATTTGCACTCTTATCTGCTAATTCTAGAGCTACAAAAAGTAGTTATATTTCTTATCACAAGGTCACCCAATTATATGACTGAAGCATTTAAGAACAGAAGAGTAAGGGTGTAAATAACACTAGTAAAAAAACACAGTTATCTCTTCTAAGAGCAATGAATTTCATTATACAGCCAGACCCCTGAGGTGAATGAAGTGAAGGTGTCATTTGCAGAGTGGAAAGTAGATGCTTTTTAGAAGGCCAGGCATCCTTATAAGTATACATATTCACTCAGTGAGGAAGGCAATGGTAACTACCTGACAACTCGTGTTACTTAATAAAGCCTTTAAAAGTTCAAACCAGCCTTTTGGCTGATGACCTAAACAACACAATTTCGATAAAGGTTGGAAATCCATTAACTTAATTTAAATTTAACGGTCAGTGGGAATTTCATTTTTAGAAGTACATTCACCGTTTAGAACTGAGGGTGTTCATTTGATTTAAATTAAATTAAAAATTTCAATCCAAAATACAGCAGATTAAATTACAAAAAAAAAAAATTATAAACCTATATTTTACACGATATGATAAATACAGAATACAAATAAATTTAGTTTCACTTGGTTATATTGCAAATCAAATTTATCTGACATTACAATACAAATACAATAATAAAAACCGTAAGTAAAATAATATATTTTTACAAAGTAATTTTGGCCTTGCTTATAATAAAATGTAGGTAGAACTTTCATTGCATTAGTGGTCGAAGGTTGACGTTCCAAACTAACCTTGGTTTAAATTTTAACATTAGGCATTACAATATTTAATCATTTGTGATTAAATCATACTTGGGTTACACGGTGATTAAATTCAGTCGATTTATACGCGGAAGAAATATGAAAATTATTAGTTCAAAACAAAGTTAAATGTACAAAAATTAAGTAAAATTTATTATCGTTAAATTAATTAGAAGTTTAAAAAACTACAATAACGTTAAATTATTTTCCAAAGAACGAACCGGGTACCTTACATAACACCAAATGATTGCACCATTAATAATTACACAAAGATGATAAAACTTTTACTAAAATTAACTGATATAACGAATAACCAGCAAAGAAAATGTTACCACTTTCGGAGGAAAAGTTAAGAAAAAACAAACAGCAATTGAAATGCAATACGCAAACAAAATGAAATGCTATTAACATTGAAGGAAATAATTCAGGAAAACAGAAAATAATATATTATTATGTTCACACAAGAAAAATCCCCGTTATTAGAGGAAACTATCAGAAAAATATTATAATTCCGTAATTATTATATTCCAAGATAAAATAATATTTGAACTAAATGGTAAATATATTAATTTAAACAAAAAAAAAGAAAACTAATTTTTCGCTTCAAACGCATTGCACCTTCCAGAACATGACTTTGTAATGACGAAAACGTTCGCAGATGACACAAGAGATTGTAGTGGCGGACGCTTTTCCGGCATGTACATCTGAGAAAATACAAACCCATCCTAAAAAAATTCACTAATGATGTATAAAATGGACAGTGATTATTAATGAAAATAAATCACAATACGTTGATTTATCGTTAAATTGATTGTTTTAATTAATTGTTTTAATCTCCATGTAATAACTTGTGTAGGTTAATGAACCAACATTATAGTTCTGAATAATTTTTATTGGGATCTTTTACAGGATTTCAATGTTTGAATGATTTACACAACCTCATAATTGAATCCCATTTGTCTTTATTGGTTTGAGAATTGAACTGAATATTTAAAGTTTATTTTTTAAATTTAATAACAGTTAGAAACGGAGAATATACAACTGGGTAACTTTTCTCCATAAAGTAAAATTCCACACCGCCATTTAAATATCATTACTCGTTTTCGGAATTTGTGTAGCTCAATGTACAAAACCATATATAAAAATAAGAAAAATATTGAATGTTCAGATAATTTTTAGAAAAACTAACAAACATAAAAACGATTTGATAAAGAAAGTACTATACAATCTCACGTTCTCTAATAGAAGTAAAAGAGAAAAATTGAGCAAAAATATACTAAAGGATTATTATATATTTCAACACATTATAAAAATAAATTACATAATTTTGAACTAAACTACAGTACAAATAAAAATATGAAATGTTACGTGGATTATCATCATGCCTTACTTGTCAATTAATCATCTCATTTGTAGTTGTTTAAAATAACAGGAACAAATAAAAAAGTATAATCTTTAAAAAATGTTAACTGTTAACCTAGTAAACAAAACGTTAACGATAAATTGAGCTATAAAGGACTTCTATCGACAACTAGAAAGAGACCCCTTAATTCCTTTTATAAAAGGGTTAAGGGAACCGGTCGGGATAGAAGGCACATCAGATAGAAGTGATATCAAAAGTAGTATTGCTCAAGCTAGAAAAGCCTTTGAAATGAAAATCAGCTTAACGTCTACAAACATTGAGTTAAAATTAGGAAAAATTTCTTACAACACTGTTTTGTGCGTAGCATACGGGAATGAAACATGGGTGATAGGGGCTGTAGAAAGGAAGAGGATGGAAGCTTTTGAAATGTAGTATTATAGCAAAATGTTAAAGATTAGGTGGGTGGACAAGATAAGTAATTTAGAGGTTCTTAGGCGAGTGGATGAAAAAAGAAGTATATGGAACCATCTTACCAGAAGACATAGGCTAGTGGGGCATATCTTAGACATCCAGATATTGGTCTATCAATAATGGAGGGTAATATTGAAGAAGTGAATTGTAGGGGGACGCAAAGGTTAGAGTTTATAAAGCAAATCACAAAAGATGTAGGATGTTAAAGGTATGTAGATATAAAACGATTTGCGCAAGATAGAACAGCTTGGAGAACTGCATCAAACCAGTCGAGAGACTGATGACAAAAAAAAGATAAATTCAAAAGATTTAAAAAATTATTTTTCTGATTTTCTTTACTATTTATATAAATTAAATTTATTTTCATTCTATGAGATAATATTGATAATAATAATAATATAAACGAAATTGTACATAACCTTAAATAAACTATTAGTATAACTAAAGTAAACTGGTTTAAAAAGTAGGTGGTTAGATTTGAAAAAAAGATAAGAGAATAGAATACTTTCAATTTCACGAAAACAAAAATAACTTTCATTAATGAAAACAACAACTAAGGCCTAGTTCTTCAGATGAAAGTGAAAGAATATTTGTGGTGAGAGTGAAATAACCGAAAGACGTGAACTAGTGAAAGTATTATAAATGGCCGATTCTACATCATCGTGATTCCGTTTACAAATCCACTCTTACTTTTCGTTTCGTTTCATCTATAAAAGTTTTTACCTCATTATGAATAAATAAATACAGTAATTAATGATTTTGTTAAAATATTTAAAACTTAAACATTACTCTTTAATATGTAAACAAAAAAGAAAATGATAAATATAATACTTTAAATATTAATCAAAAATTAAAATTATGAGGTTTTTTATATTCGAATAATTCATAGTTTAAAAAAATTAATTACAAACTATATTAACAAATGAATTTTTGAAATTATAAAATTTATTATTGCAGAAAAATTGGTTTCCTACATGGTTGGGAATCGAACCCGAAATCTTATGTTAATAAACTGATGTAATCTATACAATATTAATCCTACTTTTAAAAAATATTTCGGGAAAAAAAATTATAATGACCACCTTCGTGGCGTAATGACCAGTGCGCTAGCCTCCTAAGCGAAAGGTCTCGGGTTCGATTCCCGACCAAGATCTGGAAATTTTAACTCATGAAATTTACCATTACAGTACCAAAACCCACAATAATCGCTAATGAGCTGTTGATGCGACTTTAAATAAACTAAAAAAAATTAGATTAACAATTTAATACTTTATTTAATTGTTTGTGGTAGTTTTTTTTAAATGATTATTGATTCCACAAAAAAAATTGAAGGATGGTAACTTGATTAAAGAGGAGTTGAAAATTTTTTTTTAAATTACAAAATTTTCCTTGTAAATTTAATTAAATAATTGATTTTTCCAAGAAGTAATAATTTACAAATAGGTTGTTGTTGTTTAGGTCAACAGCCGAAAGGCTGGTTTGAACCTCTAGAGGTTTTACTAAGTAAAACGAGGAGTAAGGTGGTTTACCATTGCCTTCCTCACTGAGTAAAAAAGTACGCTTATCAGCATGCCGGGCCCTCTGAAAAGCACATATGATCCACTCTGTAAATGACACCTTCACTTCATTCATCACAGGGTCTGGCTGTACAATGAAATTCATTACTTTCAGAGAAGATATCTCTGATTAGTGTCTTTTACACCTCTACCTCTTCTGTTCTTAAATGATTCAGTCATTTAATTGACTGACCATGTGATAAGAAACAGAACTATTTATTTTAGCCCTGCAACGAACAGATTGAGTGTAAATAATTTGACACTCCACCTGTCTGTTATGGGCAGTACAAATAGGTATTGAAAATTTTTTATAGAAGTTAAAAACACTAGTGGTTTTGTTTTATTTAATTTTTTTTTAATAAAGATAAGGTAATAATAGTTTTATTGTATAAAAGGAAGGGGTGTAATATAAAATACAATACTAAGGGTTAAGAGCGATAAGTAAAAAAAAAGTTGCAAGAAAAGGAATGACGGTGGTTTTGGAAGGGCAACATCGCGTAAATGACCCGGATGGAGTTTATTCACCTAGGTTCTATAAAGTAGGCCAGTTCTAAGCGCTAGCCTTGCACGGAGGAGTCTCCAGCCGTACTCTGTACTCAAGATAAGAGTATATGAATGAGGTCAGAGAGGCCTCGCGCGAGGCTAGTTCATTGCTCCTGCCTTCGGTTTGGGGTCACACTACTCTTGTAGCCTCGCATCCAGGCGTCACCATAGCAACCAAGTGATAGAGAGATGACTGCTCGCTGCTTTAAATCGAGGTCAATTGAGACCCTGCTACGAGGCTAGTTCATTGCACCGATACTGCTTTTGAGGTTAAAGCTATCAACATATCGCAATTGGCAAATAAGAGACCTCTGTATTAGCAACGCTGGACCATAATCTCAAATTGGACTCAACTTACGTCCGAATTCATAATATTTATAGAAATAATTAAATCATTTAAAAATTAAATACCCAAATTGCATGTGAAAGATATAAAACACAATTTCTTCCTATTGAAAAATTTAACATCGAGGAACAAACGTATCTTTTTTGTCAATTAATAAATATGACGATACAAAGAAAGTAAAAATAAATTCGACAAATATTTTACTTTTTCTAATATAACTTTCCTGAACTTACTACACAACTAAACCCTTAAAAACACAGAACAAAGATGAAATTGTGAAAACTCAACTGGGAATCGAACCCAATATAATAAATATAACAAAATTGTATATAAATTTACATAATACGTAAATAATATTATAGTGGGAACATAAATTTAAATTAATTTTCACTTTTCATTCAAAAACTTAAGAAAACTTTTACTTTCATTCACTTTCACTCCCGTTTTCTTTCTTAGTTAAACTGGTTTCATACGATTACTTCAATCATCTCATACACTCGTACATGTTTCTTTAACAAATTACATAAAAAGGGAATGCGAAAATAATCTGAATACCCTAAATACAAAACAAATTTCAAATACATTAAAAAATATTATGTCTAAAATATTTTTAAATTTCCTTTCTTTACAAATAATTAAGAAATAAATTATAAGAAACATCTGAACTAACCCAAGTAATTTTTTATTAACGACAACAGTGAGATTCGGTTGTACCCTGACCATATCTAACCTAAAATTGAAAGTACTTTACGTTCTACACAATCCTATAACATAATCATCTTCCAGAACATTAATAATATTGTGTTTTTCTTTTCTCATATTAATCGTATTTTTATAACCCTGGATTAATTTTTTAATAATTAGTATCAAACGACGAATAAATAGATTCTGAACAACCTATTATTTGAAATCTGATGAAAAAACGGAAAATACACAAAAACCTGATAATTGTTTATTGGTTTCTTTATAGTAGAAACCCCTTTTTTAAGTTTGGGAAACTAAAATTACGAATGTTAAATATTTTCCTTTTTAAGTTTTTACTTAAAAAATATGAAATTCTATAACCTATAAAATTCACTAACAAAGCAATTGGAATAAGATTTGAATTTTAGATAGTTTTTACCAGTATACTTTGATGGTTGGGATTCAATTAACCATATACATTTAGGAATAGTTAGCCTTAGTCTGTTAAAGCCTGCACCAAATTTACGGATAATACAAACCACCCTTATCTCATCTGGACATGGGGTTGCTTATTGTTCTCAAATTGATCATTCTGTAATGTACACACATTACGGATTAAAAATAAATGTATAAAATACATACACCCTAAGAATTTAACGAAATGAACAGCTGTGATTAGAAAGAAGACATTAAAGATAAAAATAAACTACAGTAACTCGCTCTTTGTATAAAATTAAAGCATGTTATGAAAGTTTATTACGTATATCAACAGTACTTAACATATTGTGCTAATGAATAGTTAACAAACTGGCAATGTTACCAAACTAATACTTGAATAATTAACCAGTAGATGAAAAATAAACACAATACAAGCTACCGATAATGTTACGTACTGATATACGCAACAATTTTACAACTATACAATATTTTACAAATATTCGTCAATGTATTAAAAATTTATTTCAAATAATACTTGTAAAAAATGAATGAAAATTGTAGAACGAGATAAAAAATAAAATTTTCCTAAAAAAACAATAACTAACCTTCCTCATCAAGCTCATCTAAAATCGCCATCTTGCAGGGTCTGCAATTGAACATTCTCAGAATAATTACTGACAGATTATTACTGTATAGTGAAATTCATTACTCTCAGAGGATATAAGTCTGACTAGTGTCTTTTACACCTCTACCTCTTCTGTTCTTAAATAATTCAGTCAAATAATTGGCTGACTACGTGATAAGAAACAGAACTATTTTTTGTAGCCCTGGAAACTGCAGATCGAGTGCAATTAATTTAACACTCCACCTGGTCGTTATAGGCATGTAATTTTTTTATAAGATTGTAAATAGGTCAAATATGTTTAATTTTAAGTTGTATTTTTAAACTAAATTAATAAGAACAAAACGAAAATGTTGTGCAGCAGCAAGATTAAAAGAGATAGGAAATTTAAAAGTACGCAACGAAAACAAACAGAAAGTTTGGGAATTCTACTATCTAGGGAGTAAAATAACAAAGGATAACAGAAGCACAAGTGATATCAAAGGAGAATTGCTCAAGCTAGAAACGCCTTTACAATGGAAAACAGCTTAATGATACAAACATTGATTTACAGATTAGAAAAAATTCTTAAAACACTATATTTGGAGTGTAGCATTATACGGGAGTGAAACGTGGGTGTTAGGGGCTGTAAAAAGGAAGAGGATCGAAGGTTCTGAAATGTGGTGTAATAGGAAAATGTTAATGATTAGGTGGATGGACAAAATAAGTAATTTATAAGTTTTTAGGCAATTGGATAAAAAAAGAAGTATAAGGAAATATGAACCAGAAACAAAACCAGAAGGAATAGGCTAGTGAGGTATATTTTAACACATCTAGATATTATTGGTCTATAAATAATAGACGGTAATATTGAAGGAGTGAATTGTAGGGGGAGGAAAAGGTTAGAATATTTAAAGTAAATTACAAAAGATATAGGATACGTAGATTTTAAATGGACTTGCGCAAAATAGAACAGCATCAAACCAGTCGAGAGACTGATGACAAAAAAAATTCAAATTAAGATTTTAATTTGTTGTTTCCAAGACAAATTTATCAGGACGAAGTAAAACCAGATTATAACTGGGGATCAAATCAAGAGTTCTTTGTTACAGTAGATGAGTATATTATAGTCTATCTAAAATCTAGAGTATTATAAATAAAGAAAAATTCAATATTAATGTATATTTTAATGTAGACAAGAATAAAAGATAATAAAAAAGAAATTAGAGAAGGCCAGCACGTTATGAGGGCCAAGTAATAATTTCATTCTTACAGGATAAGAGAGTTTTAGCAACAAAACTAAACAACGGAACAAGTAAGCGATCGTTAGAATAGTACAAAAAGTATATAGCTATAATAATGGATTTAGAAGCACTACAAAAATATGAGAACATAGAATAGCATTGGTAAACCAACGAACAAGTCAGTCAGCTCACGGCCAGTTTCATTAGAAGGGCTTTTTAAACTTCATGCATCAGTACACAAGCTGCCTTGTTGACTCCCATACATTTTGCTCCATGTTATAAACACAAATATTTTACCTTGTTAAAAAAAAAAATGTAAGGACTAAAGAACGATAACATGAAGTAGATATATGTCTTATGAAAATAAATGCAACGTTTAATACAACATAAGAATTACCCGTTTCAAATCTAAAAAGCGAATTAAGAATACCTATAAAAATCAACAACAAAAATATTTGTTGCTAAATATCATGCTCTCATTATGCGGTCTTGGGTTCGAATCCCACTCAGGCACGGCATATTTCATATGTTACAAAAAAAATCATTTCATCCTTCACAGTTACAACCCAGCGTCGTCGTTAATGACCACTGTAGTTAAAGCGACGTTAAATAAAAATAAAGAAAAAAATTATTAGAAATAAAAATTGATGTAGATTTTTAAAACAGTTCACTTTCATCGCTAAAAAATTATGTGAAATTTCAAGTCAATAAAAATAGTAAATTTTTTACGTGTGTTTTTCAATTACGCTAATGCAGACGGTGAGAAGGATGATGAATGAAAATAAGTGATAATAAATGGCAGACCTGACCGGGAATCGAACCCGGGACCCCGCCGTAAAAGCCATAAATATTAAATTGTATTATAGATTTAAGTTACGCGATTCCAATAACGCCTTCATTAACAGTTAACATTAGAATATACAACACTATACCAACGAGTTGGTATTGTGGTCAACGCAATAATTGGCTTCTACAATTGGGTCCAGAGATCGATTCCCGAAAAGTTCTGGTAATTTTTTTTACCTTAATATCAATTCATTTGGCCGGCCCGTGGAATAGTGGTCAGAGCAACTGGCTTCTAAACTAGGAGTTCTGGGATCGTTTCCCGGTTACTCATTTTCATCATATACCATTCTTATCGTCTTCATTAACTGTAATTGCCAAAAGTCGGACGTAAAATAAACCCACAAATTAGGACTTATATGGACATTAACACCCAATAAAAATTCCTCAACTACGCTCCAAAGCGGAGGTTCCAGGTTCTATTCCCGGCTAGAGTCTGGAAAATTATTACACGTTCAAACCCACCGTTCCTTAACCAAAAGTAGTCACTAAAAATCATGACGTTGATGCGACTTTATTTTTTTATAATTTTTATAAAACATAATCTATATAGGGTATATTTAAATAATCTATTATGTACATGTAAATCAAATTTACTTTTCTAATAATCGAAATTTTATTCCAAAAAATATTAAATTTCAAAAGTTTAGGTTTTAAAAAAGTAATCAACCAAGATTGCTATTGATTTAAATTATTAAAAACCATAATTTTGAGAATATTATTATGGTAATTCATTTCACACGTTCAAAAAAACGATAGACAAAAATTTAAATAACAAAAAATTATGTCATTTAAATAATATTTTAAGATAAAATAAAACTGAACTAATTTACGTAAACAACAGAATTAAACGTCGAGCTTCAATTTAATCAGAAACAATACAAATACTATTTTTAATTTAATAAAATGACCCCGTTTTTAAGATAGAAGTCTGTTCTAGAAAGGCTTATATTCGTGAACATTAATGGAAGTTGAATGACCGATATTGCATGCTACTACCGAATGTAGTAATATATCCCTTCGGGTGAAATAAGTTCGTTATTATTTACACCCTTTAATATAACTTTGACCTTGATTGGTTATTTTTTTATACTTAAATCTTCAATATTTAATTAAATTTTTAATAGGTAAATTTTTTGGGAAATATATATTTACAATATTAAAAAAAAATTAGGTCGGATTGAAACTCGTTTGGGATAAATTGGTATCATTATTGTGACGTCACGAAACGATTTAACTTACACTGAACCACGGGTGTTGTGACAGATTTCAACCAAGCTTGTTAAAAAGATAAATCAAAGAAATGTAACGATACAAATTTATTTTCGCATGTCAGTTGCTCGTGTAGGAGGCATTTGATTTTGCAGCTATAGATCAGAGTTAAAATTCAATTAAGGAAATTAATCCATGCAAGTGATCAGTTGTTTAGATCAACAGCCGAAAAGGTGGTTTGAACTGCTAGAGGTTTTATTAAGTAAAAATGAGGAGAAAGGTAGTTTACCACTGTCTTACTCACTTGAGTTGAAAGAGTATGCTTATCAGCATCCCAGGCCCTCCAAAAATCACATACTTTCCACCCTGCAAATGATACCTTTATTACATTCACCACAGGATCTGGCTGTACAATGAAATTCATTACTTTTAGAGAGAGGAAAACAATGACTGGTGCATTTTATAAATTTCATTATAGAGCATCATGAAGTGAAGACCTGCCCTTAACAGACAGGTGGCGTGTCAATTTATTTACACTCAATCTGTCCGTTGCAGGGCTAAAATAAATAGTTCTGTTTCTTATCACATGGTCAGTCAATTAAATGACTGAATCATTTAAGAACAGAAGAGGTAGAGGTGCAAAAGACACTAATCAGAGTTGTCTCCTCTGAAAGTAATGAATTTCATTATACGGCCAGACCCTGTGGTGAATGAAGTGAAGGTGTCATTTGCAGAGTGGAAAATCTGTGCTTTTCAGAGGGCCTGGCATGCTGATAAGCGTAATTTTTCACTCAGTGAGGAAGGCAATGGAAAAAACACCTCACTCCTTGTTTTACTTAGTAAAACCTCTAGAGGTTCAAACCAGCCTTTCGGCTGATGACCTAAACAACAACGAAGTGAAGATGTCATTTGTAAAGTGTAAATAAAATGATTTTCAGAGAACATGTTGATAAGCATACTCCACTCAGTGAGGAAGGCATAAGGCAAACCACCTGACACCTGGTTTTACAAAGTAAAGCCTCTAGAAGTTCCTGAACAACAACATTAACTTCCATAAATTAAGTTAGGGATACATGTTCATGAATATGGGGGTAGATATTTGATATTGAATAGATGGAGGGTTAACTGTAATTTAACATATCCAATATATATGACCCATACAATCTATATACATTAAACGACATGTAGTACATACTGTAGTCATTGAATAGAAGATATTACAGTACAGATACTAACAGAAGCTTTATGGTAAAACCAATTCACTTTCACATATTAGTTTTACTACATCGAATAATGTAAGTGTTTGTATCTTAGTATACAATATACGAGCATGTACACTGCATGAATGTAATAAAGATAACCTATTGTACGTTAACTAATTCATAATCTGTTATTGTGTAATAAACCGAATAATTTATAAACCGTTTTGTATTGGAATATAAATAAATAAATTAATTAATTAACGTCTAGAGAGATTTACATTATTATAGCTTGATATTTAAAATCATTACATAAGTGTACTTTGTGAATTATCTATTAATTTTAAACGAACAAACAATGAACAAACATAGTTCAAAATAGTATGGGGTTTATAATAAATAATTATATGATTTATTATCTGAATAAATTATTTTATTTTTAGAACTGATGATGAATGCGATCGGATAGGTCTTTTTGGATAAGATTATTTAATCTTACTATAATGTGCATCATATCAATATGAGCTTTTAAGTCTATTATTACTAATGGATCCACTTCGTCCATCGTTACCGCTTGTAAAGATAAAGAAAAAGTAATGTTAGGTTATATCATACAAAAAATAAACAAAGAAAACTGTTGCTGTTTTTTAGGTAATCAGCTGAAACGTTGGTTTAAACGTCAAGAGGCTTTAATAAGTAAAATGAGAAGTGATGTGGTTTACTTTCCTCACTGAGTGGAAAAATATGCTTATCAGCATACTAGGCCTTCTGAAAAGTATCTAATTTAAATCTATAAACTGAAAATCAAAACGAACTATTATATTGTACATCAATAACTGTATGTCGTTTATAGATACAGGCGTTTAAATATTCTTGTTTCAGTGAGATAATCGAACAAGTAGCACATAAAAAATGTTATCCGGCAATATTATGGTAATTCCATCCACCTTCAAGCTAACAATGATACAACGCATAGTATAGTAAAAAGAGTAATAAAACATTTGTTTGCGGGATACAAAGACAGAGAGGGATTTGGGTCACCCAATTTAATTCTGTGATATTTTTTAACGCTATCTCGTATGTAATAAAAAATTCTGTCCACAGCAATTTTTTCCTTTGAGATAAAAAACTTTAAGAAAATTTCACATTTGTTTGGTTTTAGATTTATGAAAATCGAATTTATCGTTCACAAAATATCGACGATTTAAATGGCAAAACTTCTATCTTCAGTTAACATTCATATTTACAATGTTATATGTACAGGTCTCTGCCCATAAAAGTCAAGTGGAGTGTCACATTATTTGCACTCAATCTGTTAGTTGCAGGGCTAAAATAAATAGTTCTGTTTCTTATCACATGGTCAGCCAATTAAATGACTGAATCATTAAAGAACAGAAGAGGTAGAGGTGTAAAAGACACTTATCAAAGTTATATCCTCTGAAGGTAATGAATTTCATTATACAGCCAGACCCTGAGGTGAATGAAGTGAAGTTGTCATTTGCAAAGTGGAAAATATGTGCTTTTCAGAGGGCCCGGCATGCTGATAAGCATACTTTTCCACTTAGTGAGGAAGGCATTTGTAAACCACCTCACTCCTCGTTTTACTTAGTAAAACCTCTACAGATTCAAACTACCCTTTTGGCTGCAGACCTAAACAACAACACGTATTGGTTAGCCAATTGTATGACTGAAGCATTCAAGAAAAGAAGAGGTACAGTGTAAAAAAACCCCTGGTCAGAGTGAAAGTAATGGATTTCATAATAAAGCCAGATCCTGTAATGAATGAAGTGAAGGTGTCATTTACAAGGAGGAAAATAGATAGATTTTTAGAAGGCCTGGGCATGCTAAGTATACTCTTGCATTGAGTGAGAAAGGCAATTGAAAACCAACCCACTCCTTGTTTTACTTAGTAAAGCCTCTAGAGGTTCAAACCACCCGTTCGGCTGATGACCTAAATAAATGTACAGATATTCACGGGGGCACACAGAATAGTATTCCAACGATAAAATAAAATTTTTAGCTCGAGTTAGGTCAAAAATCACAATTACTTTTCAATGTTATTAAATTCAAAGTAAAACGACTGGGGTGGCTAGTGAAAGAATTAAAAAAACAAATAAGACTGACAACAGAATTAAAGACCATAGATGTGTATTTTTAATTTAGAATAGAAATTATTTAAGGAAACTTCTTTGTAAACTCAGATGTTGAATTATTTATTATTATTTATTTAACGATGAAATAAAATTCTAGCAGATCTTCATGAAGAATGGTCAGTTGCAATACAATAAACCAAATATACCAGGAATGAATGAGTCAGTAGGTAGTACTACAATAATTGTACAAGAGATTGTAAAACCAATAACGATGAGAATAAAATTAAACTACTAACACAAAGTCGAGTACTGGATAAGCATCCTTATAAATACACAGTTTAGAAAATATGTGTGAGTGTAATGGACTACTACAAAGTAAGAGTGAAAGTGCTGACTAAAGACACTGACAGCATAACAGAGGTTTCACTTTTGAAGATACTATGTACTCGACAATGTTTGGCCTAGATTATGCCCGGAGTAAGGCAGGAGAAAAGAAATCAGAGAAAGTAGACGTGTTATCCACCCGCTTGATCTCACTTTTGCTTTTTATCACTTTTTTATAAATAAATAATTATAGGCCTCAAATGTAGGTTCCATCAAACCGAGTAATTGTAATAAAAAAATTCATAATCCTACTTTTACTTTTTTAATCTCATCAACCCGTTAATTAATCGCATCAACGGTTTCAGTTATTAATGAATTGTAGTAACGATATCTCAAATTCCATCCAGGAATCGATCCAAGGACTATATTAGTTTACTTGTCAAAAGAACGACCAACCTTGCAATCGATGTATTCTTAATTACCCCTTAAAATCCAATAATTATAATCCTAGAAATCGGTTAGAAAATATTTTTAAATACTTGAGGGTTTGATTTAAAAATCTGAGAAAAAGGAAGAGATAATGACACACAAGTAATTGTAATTTAAAAAATTACTATAAAAAACTATAGGTAAATGCGGTACTTAAAGATACGGGTGAAGGTTAAAGACCCAAAATCATCTTTTCATAAAAAAATTGCCCAAAATAGTTAAGAATTGTTCAAGTTCAAAAATTATTTTAAAAATCTTCAGAACTTAAAAGTCCATTATCCCTTCGGTTCTAAAAAAACAAATCAAATTTTTATAATTGGATCTTAAAAAATTGGAACAAAATATCATTGAACTGCGAAACTAGCACAGGGGCTGAATAAGGTTAATGACCCCAAGGCCGGTCCTACCTCGACTATAAAAGTGCGCGCTCTTGCAAGAGAAAACGCGCGCACTTATATATATTTTATATCAGAGGGGATGGTGGTGGTGCGTTCAAAGCTTTCATCTTGCCCTAGATCCAGACTCAAGAGTTGAACGAACTAGCCTCGCACAAGGTACCTTCTGACCTCCTTTTACACACACCGAGTACGTAATGATATCGAGGCTAGACTCTCTTTATTAATTTAACCTCGTGTAGAGATAGTGGAGGGAGGAAGGCCGAGTCGAGTGCAATGAACTAGCCTCTAACAGGGCCTCAATGACCCAGTTGTTTCCATGTGCTGAAAGTGAAAATGTTATTTTAACACCCCGTTAGAGGCTATCAAGGCTGAAATCTTTAAATCACCTATCAATAAATAGCACTTTGTTATCATAAAATGATAAAAACATTATTTTTCCTAAATATTAATATTTAAATACAATCTATTACATGTTATTATTACACTATATTAAAACTTCATATATAAAAACCTGTAAAGTTAATAACAAAACATTTACAAAATACAAAAGGAAATACAGTAACTAAAATAATTAATACACATAAAGTAAAAAATTACAATACGGGGTTATTAATATATATAATACAATAAATGTATAAATTAATATAATATTTGGAAAGTTAGTAATAAGCCGTAAAACTTAAAAAAAAGATTAAAGATGAAACTTCTTTAGTCTAACGGACCAACAAGAAAATCCTCTTCTCCTAAAATTGAGTCATTTAGATAAAAATAACAGCCAACTTAAGTAAAAAGTAATAATACCGAATAAAAAGATATATTTTGTTTAATAATATTTAAAAAAAAAACAAACAAAGATGTAGTGATTTTAAATGGACAGAAACACCTAGAACCAGTTTAAAACATTGTTAAAAACAGTACATTTAAAAAAAATATTAATATTAATAAAACAGTACTTCTCTAAAAATTAATTTTGTAATCAATGCGTGAATTGACTGAAATTTTACTAGGAACATGTAGATTAATATTTATATTCTAAGAAATTTACGACAATACTTAAATAAACATTTATTAAAATGTTAAAAAAAAATAAACCATACCTGCTAAAACTCTTCCTAATAGATTTTCGCTATCTTGCGCCAAAAAAGGATCCATCCCTTTGTCGCAGGTTTCAGCATCCGGCTTTAAACTCATTACAGTCATCTTGATAGGATATTATTTAGTCCAAATTTGAAGAAAAAAATACAATCTTAAACTTTGATCCAGAAATTTAATGCCGAAGAAGTAATGAGATAAAAAATATATTACCGAAACATTGTGTTCTTCAAGTTATGTAGCGGAGTTATAAACATAAACAATATATATTTATCACTACAATTAAAAAAAAAATAACAAAAACACTTCACAAAACACAGTTCGAAGTCTAAATTGATTTAATAAGTCTTGAAACACTTGTATTAACAATATGTAAACAGAATAAGAGAGTCCTCTATGAGATGTGAAACATAACCTCAAACTCGGATGTAACTGTTTGTCCAGATAAAATCATTACAACATTAAATTCCGATATTTAAAAATTATAAAATTAATCAAACGATTATCGGTAACAATTAATTATTAATAAATACTGCGGGAATGGTAACAAACCCCACACTTTTGATAAATAAATGGTAACCCTACAGAGATATGGTAACTACTTGGAACCACGAATAGAGGTGAAGTAACACACTGCGTTAGTTAGTTGTAAGCTGTGCCGCTTGGAGCGCCTCCCCACTAATATTCTGCTTCTATAGATACGAACATACAACTAAACTGTTCGGTTCTGTGAAGAAGAAATAATTTCACATAACTTTTACTCTTTTAGAGGTTTCGCTTTCACTGTCACAGTATTCTTAACCTGGTGGTAGGTTAAATGATTTGTTGTGTATTTTTTATTTTATATAAAAAAACCTCATTTTTTTTAATATAGTAATAGACTACTTTTCCTTTCTAATCTTTCTTCTCATCATCCCTCTTTCTCCTTCACTTTCTCCCTCTAAATAAGTATGTGATGATTTCACTGGTTTTTGTTTTCTTTTCTATTCATGCTGTACAAACATTACCCACAACAATGTAATGACCGATATATTTAATGATGTAAAACATTAATGAGAAATTTAAGTAAAAGTTAAAGAGATCTAACTTGGATAAAATTGTTAGAAAAAGTAACTCTACAAAGAATATTTTTAGTTCTAAATAAACTAGACCTACACTTTTACTTAACGTACGAAAATACAAAGTCGGAGGATGAATAAAAAAATTTATCCATTATTAAGAGGATTTTTGAAAATTTCTACAACAAAAATATTTAGAGCTCGTGTAAACAGAAAAAATATTCAGTCATGGTTTTTATATATAAATTTCGATAGTTCCCGTTCCCAAACGCCTGATTTGTACATTCATTTTGAAGAAGTTAATAAAAAATTCCGCACCAAAATAAAGTTAGGCTTATACGTTTAAAAAAAACAATTATCGAACGTTAAAATTTACTGTTTTTCCTCGTATAGATCCAATTTTAACGACGTGATGTGACTTTAGACGTTTCTGGAAGCTCTTTTTGTGGCCCACATTCTCAGCATTCGCTTACTGTAGGCTTTTCTCCTTTCTCTCTCCTCCCGGTGCTTTATTTTCGCTCCAAATGGAAGCCCTTAAAGTCCGTAATTGGTTGTCTGAATTTGTTTCGGTTCAATACGTTTTCTCGGTTTATTCCAATTTTCTCAATATCCTTTTTGACTTCTTTAAACCATTTATCCGACATCTTAGGTCTACTGTTTAGTGTCTTAAAAGATGTGTTTTGTTAACCGGTTGTTATCCATTTTATACAGGTATCTGTAAAATTGTAGGCTTCTTTTTTAATAATTTCCATTAATCGTTCAATTTTCTTGTACAGTACTTCTTGAGCTCGTAAACTATATTGTCCGTCTACAATCTTCGGACCGATTATCTTGCGAAGGATCTTTCTCTCAAATTTGTCTGCTTCTCTTAGACCAACCTTCTTGGTTATTCTAAGGCCCTCACTCACAAACAGATACACGGTTTTATTACAATATTATAACGTCTAATCTTGGCTTGACTTGAGTGTGCTTTCTTCTTATACAAGTGGTGAGTTCCTAGATGTGCACCAGCCATCTTTCTCGTCTGTTATTGTCCGCTTCCTTTCCGTTGGTCTTCGGTTGAATTATTTTTCCGAGGTACTTGAATTTATCAACTTTCCTAATTTTTCCGTATTGTTTCTTAAGGAGTTGCGGGGTTGTTTTTATGTTCGTTATGTATTTAGTTTTCTCGAAGGAAATTTAAAATTAATATTTATAAGAAGCTTCAATTAATTTCAATAAAATTAATTATAATTTACCAGCCTAGATATCTCCCACTATTTAGCTCAACCTAATCTAGCGCTCTAACCCACTGTCCATAATGCGTCAAGTTTTTTTAATTTTACAAAATTTGTTCCTTTCAATTCCCAATTGCGGGTTAAATGAAACAGTTATACAGACTTCTCGCCAATATATCAGTTACCCATAACTTTAAAATTCTTCACGTTCAAGGCAATGCTCCAAACAATCTGAATGTACGGTGTAACAAAGCTGTCAATCATGTCACGAAATATTTTAAAATTTGTACCATAATTTCAGAGACCGATTTGAAAATCAAAACAACCCGTTAATACTGTAGCCTATGTAATACTGTATTTACAAATTCCCAGGAATCGCCAAAAGATGATTTAAATGAATGTGGAGTGGATACATAATATATTAGAACAACAGCAGCACAAATTAAATTAAATTAGCCGGCCGCATTGGCGTAGTTGGTAACGTGCTCGCCTCTCATCATGCGGTCGTGGGTTCGAATCCCACTTAGGCACGGTATAGTTTCATACGTTACAAAAAATCATTTCATTCTTTATTGTATATAGTTACACCCAAACGTCGTCACTAATGACCTTTGTGGTTGATGTGACGTTAAATAAATAAATTAAAAAAAAAAAATTAAACTAAATTTACACAATTTCATTTTTCTGAAGAACTGTCACTGAGTGTCCTTCTTGAAACCATTAAGGTCATTAGAATTTTGTATATAATAAAAATTTTTGCTAGAAATTTATGGACATTACAAAATTAAATTAAATAAGTTAAAACACCACAACTGACGAATCAAGTTTATATTTAGGATGTCGCTTAACATTATTTTTCTACATTTTTTCATTACTTCTCAAGATATCTTCTAACAAAAATGGAAACGGACTTTTTAGTTTTCATGAATGTGAAATAAATACTTCTTATATAAAACAGCGACGAGGGTTTGCCACTGGGTGATTTTCTTACTCAACACGAAAACAGGATATTAAACACATCATAAATACTCCGGTTGTGTAAATATACAAACTGTAGTTGTTACTAATAAAAATTTTAAAAAACCTTTCGAATAGTGTTATATTGATAAGAACGTCTTTTGAAATAAAATATTTCTGTACAATACTTTTTTATCAATATTTAACTGGGAAGAATTGTAATTAGAAAATTCCACATATTTTTGTCACAAGAAATAAAGGTATTATCCACTGAAAAATTGATTTTATTTAATTTTTTTGTCTTTAATTTTTATTACGGTACTATACATTGAGCTGCACAATTTCCGTATATGATATTTAAATGGCGGTGGGTAGTTTCGCTTTAGGAAAAGAGGTCCCCAGTGGTACATTCTCAGTTTATGACTACTGGTATTGTCCGTTATTCAGACCAAGAGGTCTCTACTCCATTTTCACTTGAGACGTCGCACAGGTGGGAAGTTCCTTGTAGCTAGATCACGGGCTAGTTGATTTGGATGGTCATCTAGTCGTTCTTGAAATTTACTCGTATTATACAAGGACGCGGTTAGCTCTTTTACTGTCGGAATTTTTAAATCGTCGTGGAGGGCTTTATTGCTTATATAAAAAAAGAGCACCAGAAGGAAATCTTAATAATTTTTAATGAAAGGCCTGGAGCGACTTCAAATTACTCTCTGCCGCTACTCCAAAGAGCTGGAGACCATAAGTCCAGATTGGTTTCAAAAGGGTTAATTAAGCAGAAGAATAGCTTCTGGCGGCGGTTAAGTACACTGGTAAACGTTTAGTACACAGATGATGCTTCCAAGTTAGTCAAGCCATAAGCCAAGATATCGCACCACTCTGGCTTGGGGGATATGAACGTTACCTGTGTTGATTTAACTGGGTTCACCTTAATACGCCAACGGGTAAGCCAGTCCTGTATTAATAAAAAATGTCGCTGAACTAACCTGGAAGCCTCATCCGCGCTCTTTAATTAAAAACAAAAAATATAATGAGGTAACATAATAAAGCCAAAAAATATATAGATTACAAACTTTACCGATTAACGTGAAGAGGAAGAAGAAAGAAAAACCTATAAAGAAAGGAAATAAAAATTTTAACTGAAAAATATATAATAACCTCAAATGACATAAACGGACAAAGAACGAAAAATACATAATGAAACTTAACTATTTTAAATTGTAGCAACAAACAATTTTTCATTTTTTTTTTAGAAACTTAACTAAACTTGACAGTAAAATCGATTGAGGCACAATATTAATATACATACATTTTTCTATCTTGGTACAAAAAGACTAACAAACCTTGAACTGGATTGCAGTACCCAACCATCGTAGTTTTTATTTTACAATAACCTTAGAGAGTTCATCATCGGAAATAACTAGATAATAATTTACCCTATATCGTATTAAACTTTTATTAAATTAATTGACATACCTGTTGACCTATTAAATATTTCACCTATATTTCAAAATTTGTCCTCGAATAAAAACAATTATTCTTTATTAATACTGTTTTAAATCTTTTGAGGAAATCAATAATTTCAAAAACACAGACAACAATTTTTAATAATTTATTTACATAAAATCTTCAAAGATTTTGAGTAAGGAACGCTTAACCATTTTTCAATACATATTTGATTAATATTACCCATACAGAAAATACCGTAAAACACAAGAAAAACAAATTTTTTAATACTACGAAGGTTTTAAGTCCGTTCACGTTATTAAATTTTAAGTAGGACTTTATCTACAATATTAGTGAATCTGCAGTAAGAAAAGGTGTACGACAAGAATGTTCATTGTCACCACTACTTTTTAACTTGTATATAAAAGATGCTATAAATGAAGAGAAGGAAAAATTTAACGCAGGAATAAAAATTCAAGGATATACAATAAAAATGCTGATATTCGCCTGTGATATAACACATTAGTCGAGACAAAGGTAGAACTAGAATATCTAAAATGGAATGGATAAGATCATGAGAAAGGATTACTTCATGAAAATTAATAAGAACAAAACGAAAATGTTGTGCACCAGCAAGAGCGGTTAGAAGAGATGGGAAATTTAAAAGTAGGCAACGAAAACATACAGAAAGTTGGAGAATTCTGCTATCTAGGGAGTAAAATAACAAAGGATGGTAGAAGCACAAGTTATATCAAAAGTAGAATTGCTCAAGCTAGAAAAGCCTTTGAAATGAAAACCAGCTTACTGACTACAAATATTGACCTACAGATTAGGAAACATTTCTTAAAACACTACGTTTGGAGTGTAGCATTATACGGAAGTGAAACTTGGGTGTTAGGGGCTGTAGGTAGGAAGAGGATCGAAGCTTCTGAAATGTGGTGTTATAGGAAAATGTTAAAGATAAGGTGGGTAGACTAAAAAGTAATTTAGAGGCGAGTGAATAAAAAAAGTATATGGAAGCATCTCACCAGAAGAAGGGATAGTGGGGCATATCTTAAGACATCCAGGTCTATCAACAAAGGAGGGTAATATTGACGGAGTAAATTGTATGGAGATGCAAAGATTAGAATATATAAAGCAAATTACAAAAAATGAACGGTGTTACAGGTATGTCATGAATGTAGATATGAAACGACTAGCGCAAGATAGAACAGCTCGGAGAACTGCATCAAACCAATCGAAGACTGATGATAAAAAAATTTGTGAATCAAAATAAAATCGATTACCTAACCAGATAACTAAATTGTAATCTACACCTTGGAATTTATGTCAGGAATTTGATGTCAATTTTAAAATCGAACGATACAGTAAAATATTAGGAGCAATTAAGAGAGACTGCTCAAGAACAAAACGAGCCGAAATGTTTCTAAAATTTTACAGTTCCTGGTTTATTTTAAAATGAGATACGGCCGCCTACAAATTGCAGAGATGAGGTTTGTGACGGGTTATACAAGACTAATTAAACTGAGGAATGCAGACATTTGACAGCAATTTCACAGTTTTCACTAGTGGAAAGAGTCCACAATTACAGATGGGAGTGTTTGGCACATATACCAAGGATGAGTTTGGTTCGAATTCCCAAGATGATTGCGGAGTACAACCCGAGAGGGAGACATAGCTTGGGAAGGCCTAAGAGAAGATGGAAAGAACAATGATCTTGAGAACGGATAGTATGAAAGGCTGTGCGCCTAATACTTGATTATAAGAAGAATAAGAAGGAGAAGAAGGAGGAAAAATAATAAAAAGATTAGTTAACAAACACTCTACAAAATCAATCAGTTAATACGCAAACGTTAAGATTTACAGAATTTATGCTATCTGAAACCTAAAATCATTTACCATTAACCCGTAATGACAATCAGTACCTTCAACAAAAAAATGTTAGATTAGAGTCCATGAAATTAAGTCAGTGCTTGTGAATTTTACTACTACAATAATCTAGATAATAGATTTAACCAACACAAACTTGGAATGACCCGAGATGAAAACTGAGGGAAAAGGAACACGTTAAGAAGAAAAAGGAAGAACTACAAAAATAAAATTTAGAAATCTTTAGCAAACATTTTTATACAAGAAAATATTAAAAATGGTAAGGACATATGGACATAAGGACATGAATAACTAATGTTTAATGTTATGCCCGACGGTGATGACCACTGTGATTTGCAAAAGTGAATTCAGTACTCCAAGCTTTTACGTTAGTATACCAAAAAGCAGGAAGATTGTTTATGATCACGTCAACATTGAATCATGCTTCAACTGTGAGACAACAGTTTAACAAATTAAAATGACTTCAAGATTTAGTGTTTTTATAAAAAATAGACTAAAATTCAAGAAATCTATAATAAGTAAAAAAATTATTAAAATACTGTAATAGTGTAATAAATAAGAAAAACCGCAAATGGTTAGTCGCAAATAAATGTTTACAGTAAATTTTTAGTAAAAGGTTCACCTGTTGAATAGAGAAATAAATTTACAAAATGTTTACAGGTGTAAATAAAAACAGAATTAAATAATTCAAGTTAATAATATTTTAATATTGAAAAGAGGTGGTTTAAATCGTAAAATGGTATAATTGCACTTACTCATATTTTAAGTATAAGGTGGTTAAATCTTTTGGCCATAAAGTTCATATTAAAAGGAATGTCAGAGCAGTCAGTCTGAGTCGTACAAGTTCACAGTGTCAAAACAAGAAAAATGTTTCAGAAATGTTTCAACTCTTCCGGGTACCACACTTTTAACACAATTTGGAAGAAATTGTATCTAATCAAATTGGTAATATATTTATAAATAATATTACATAGGTACAGTAATTGATAAAAAAATAAGTAAAGTCTAAATATAGATTACTACAGTAAGAATAAAGCAAAAACATAAAATGCTAATGAAAACTACAAAATATATTCCAAATTTTCTATAAGAAAATATGCAATAAGTAATTAAAGAATTACAAAATTACTTACAGAACCTGTTGAAAACTTTATCCATACCTGCAAACAAAAAGAATATCATTAATATTTTGATTTTAAGAAGCAAACATAAAATAATCTATTTTAAAATAAATTAGTAAGGGGTTAATCTAGCGATAAAGTCGACGCCGCGAATCAGCAGATTTTCGCAAACGAAGATTCCTGGTTCAAATCCTAGTAAAGGTACTTTTATACGGATTTTGAATACTAGACAGTTGTTACCGATGTATTTTGATGGTTCGGGTTCAATTAAACATGCTATCTCAAGAATGGTCGGCCTGAGTCTGTACAAGACTACACTCAATTTACACGTCATAAAAATCATTCTCATAACATTAGGTCATGGGGTTGCTTATTTTTCTTCAAATAAACAGATTGCATAATACCTACACAAAGAACCGCCTCAGGATTTCTGATAGGTTATATTAAAAAGCCAAAAAATCGAATAATTGAACAGCAGTTCCTATTCCTGACCCACCGGTTAGTCTAGAGGTAAAGTCGTCGCCGCGAGTCAGCTGTTTAACAGCTGATTTTCGGAGACGAAGGTTCGTGGTTCAAATCTCAGTAAAGGTGGTTACTTTTTTACGGATTTGAATACGAGACTGTGGTTACCGATGTACTTTGATGGTTAGGGTTTAATTAATCATACTCTCCAAGGAATGGTCGGCCTGGGTCTGTACAAGACTACATCTCATTTACACGTCATACACATCATCCTGATCTTATTGGGTCATAGGGTTGCTTATTGTTCTGAATTGAACAGATTGCAATGTACACACATTAGGGATAAAAAAAAGTTCCTATTCCTGGCTGTATTGAGTTTTTTTAAGAAAACCTTACGGAAAATTATTTAAAACGTATCCTAAAATATGTAGCCATAGAATTATACTAGGTAGACAACATGTTAAGTATTTTGTGCACATTTTAATATGAAAAGAAATAAATTAAAAAGTTGCCTCCGTAGCGTAGTGGTTATCACGCGCTAGCCTACAACGCGAAGATCTCAGGTTCTATTCCCGACTAAGATCTGGAAATATTCACAAGTCCACTTACGAAACCTAACATGGTCAGTAATAACCAAGCATTTGATGCGACTTTAAAAAAAAAATAAAAAGTGCATTTAAGATGAAAGATTATCTCGGAAGCTCTGCCAGTGGTGCACAGAAAAACAAAGCTGAAGTCCCGGGTTTGACAATCGGTTACAATACAAAAATAAGTAAAAGCTATGTAGAAAAAATAAACAAAATAGTAATTAATAAACCAATTGATGAAATTGAAGAAACAATCCAAAAATTAGAACAAAATTCAATAGTAGCCTATTAATAGCGAAAATATAAAAGGAATAGTGTTTCGATATATATTTAATGAATTAATATAAGAAAAGGAATAACGGATAAATTGGGTTAAAAAGAAAGAGGGAAAAAATTACGTTAAGACAATAACATATTTAACATTGCACGTCAATAACCATAAGTAATTGGCAAACAAATACTGTAGTAGAGTAGTTAGTTTTAGTTTGTCCTCAATTTGGATTACACCCTGTTGTTGTATTATCCACATTCGTAAAGAAACGGAATAGTTCGGGAGTTTTCGTAAATTTGCCCTCGGCCGATCTCCGAGAGTTGAATGGACGCTGACTAGGGCAAATACTACTCCATGTATATTAAATAAGCACAATGGCCTTACGACAATCAACTTCACTTAAATACCTAACTATTTATTAATAATATTAACTAACCAACTATATATATATAGCATACAGCGTAACTATAATTTCCCCCCACCCTAAACTTAAATACATTGTCTTAAATTTAAGTTATAAAATATCCACTAAAAATACCAAATAATCTGTTTTTAAATTATATTTATTTCTAAAAAAATACATACGAATTTATAATTTATTTTTAAAACTTAAAAAGTGCATTTTAAGTTTAAAATTATCAAAACAAATTTTTCTCTTTTATTTGGCATTAACAAATTAATACTGGATTCCGACTTGAAAATTCCTTTTATAACAGAAGCTACTAAAATCGAATATTATTCAAAATTTAACAAAATAATAACAAACCACATCAGTCCTCTAATACAACAAAAATATAGACGAAATTTATCGCGTCACCACCTACGAAGAAAATGGTGTAGAGATCAACTCATCTACTATAAAAAGATCTTTTATAAAGATTAAAAAGTTTCTTATATTGTTAAAAGATTAAAGTTTTGTTGTCAAATTGTTTACACTCAATCTGTTCGTTGCAGGGCTAAAATAAATAGTTCTGTTTCTTATCACATGTTCAGCCAATTAAATGGCTGAATCATTTAAGAACAGAAGAGGTAATGGTGTAAAAGATACTAATCAGAGTTATTTCCTCTGAAAGTAATGAATTTCATTATACAGCCAGACCCTCTGGTGAATGAAGTGAAGATGTCATTTACAGAGTGGAAAATATGTGCTTTTCAGGGGGCCCGGCATGCTGATAAGCGTACTTTCCCACTCAGTGAGGAAGGCATTAGTAAACCACCTCACTCTTCGTTTTACTTAGTGAAATGTCTAAAGGTTCGAACCAGCCTTTCGGCTGATGACCTAAACAACAACATTTATTATTTGTTAAATTTTAATCGTATACTCTAAATTTTTATTATAGTTATTTATTATTCAATTTCTTTTGTTTGTTCTCCAATTTTACTAATTTTCTTTTTATAGTTCATCTCTTGAAATATCCACTGAAATGATGTATTCTTAAAATAAATTTTTGTTTTTTTAAGTGTCATTTGCTTTAAAAAAAATTGTTAAACATTTGGATAATTATGCAACATTGTATAGTTTCTGAATAAAGAATAAGATTTTTTTTTTAGCTTTTATTTGTTATCGGGAACTGTATACATTATTGACAACTACCCAATTTGATCGCTGTATTTTTGAAGTGCATTAGGCATGAGTTTGAACAGGGACCCTCAGTAGAGTTTGTTCATGGATGGCTGTCAGCTGGTCACCATACAAAGTCGCTTGCCCAACCGGTGTTACTTAACATAAATAGCGACACTCTACCAGCTGACTGACTGGGCTGGCCCGGAGGCCAAAGAATAAAAGATAAAGTAAAAAATCACTAGTTGGCTCTAAACTAACCGTTGTAAAAAAACCGCTTGAATTAAAAGTTGTGTTTTTTTTGATTTCCTCAAACAATTTTGCTGTAAAATACGTATTAAGTCTGCAATCTTAGAAAAAATATTTTTACAACGAGAGTACAGCCCACTTCAAAAATTTCAGCAGACATTGTCGCTTACCCTGTCTTGCAGAGCATAAAAAATATAGTAAATCATAGCCACTTTTAAATCGTAGGTGCCATTTGTGAGAAAAACGCAAAAAAGTGAAAAATAGCGCGAATTATCTACTATTTTGGTACACTGATTTTGATGAAGCTGTTCGTGTCCGGTCCCCCAGTGATACCTAACTTAAGTTCTAAGTTTCAACTTAATACGACATTCCGTCCTTGGGATATTTTGTTCACACACACACACACACACACACACGCCATCGCTGAAAACATGTTGGGGGGGGTGTGTTAAGGGGACCTGAAAATGTGTATTTCAGGTGAAAAATCGACAAAAAACACAATATTTTCTTTCCCTACATATTGAATAGGGCAAGGGAAAGTAAAATAAGGTAAAGTTGTGGAATTAATTATAGTTAACTTCTCTCAAACTAATATATTTCAAGATAGAGCCAGACCCTTCGGTAAATTAAGTTGAGGTTTCATATACAGAGCGGAAAATAAGCCTATGCAGAATTTTTCAAAATAATTGGCATACTGATACGAAGTTATACTTTTCAATTCAGTGAGGAAGACAGAGGTAAAATACCTCACTCCTCACCGCTTTATTTTGTAAATTTTCTACGGGTTAAAATCAACATTTTATTTGAAGAACTAAACAATAATATAAAGCTTGAAACATCAATACAGAATTAAAGACTCCCGAGAAAAACTTATACGTATACTCCAAATAAGGTTTTTCTTAAAATAAAAAGTAAAGTTTTAAAAGATTTATTACATCACAAAATTTAAGCAAGCGAGACTAATTGAGGTTCCTTATGGAATTTCTGTTTTATACGCAAATAGAAAAATAATAACAATAAGATCATGTTAAGCAATAATTTAACAACAAAAGAATTAAGAATTGTGTTCCATAACAAAATAATAAAAATTTTCATATTATATTTTGACATTGTAAAATTTAATAACCATGTTAAAAAAAATAACTATTGAAAATATATTACTATACAAACAAAATTCGTGACAGGTGTCATTTAGCTAAGGTTGCTTAAAAGAATGTTTTATCGTTTATTATTAATGCATCCTACATACATTAACTTTCACTGAAAAATTTTAACAACTTAAAAATAATTTATATTTATTATATTAAATAAATTTCAATTTTAAGAAACCTGCAGGCATTTTTTAAAATTAATTAGATTCGATGAATCAGATTAAAATAATAAAAAATGTGTGCAATCAATTTAAAGATTATAAAGGAATTACTTGACGATTCAGTTTTTCCAATTTTTGAAATTTTACAGCTGATTTGTACATTTAATTCCATATTTTCTTTCAATAAATCAGTTCAGAGGAAGAAATTTTTAGGTCACAAGATATAAGCAGTAGAAAAACCAGGTACAGTGTCAAACAGATGACAAGTCATCTTCCACTGTTTGACAAAATAATATTCACACCCCATTTTTGCACAGAAATTTAAGTAAATCTAACAACAATCAATAAAATCGTTTTTTTAACCAATAGATTTTAACAGAAAAGTTACATGGAACGCACATCTTATACTAACACGCTTCTTTCAACTGAAACGCTTATTTGATAAACGTTCTAAATTAAACCTGCCACATAAATTAATACTCTACAAGGCAGTCTTAAGACTAATCTGGACATCGGAGTTTAACTTTGAGGATCTGCTAAACCTTCACAACGAAACGTATACAAGCGATTCAAAACAAGATTCTACAAGCGATAATGCGCTCACAAACTTTTACGTCACAAACTTAATGTTGCACAAAGACTTACAAATCTCTTACGCAAATGACGTCGCGAAACAACTATTCAGGACAATGGAACGACAAATTTGAATTATGACAACCCTCTTATCCAAAATATGTACTTAGGGCGATACGGGGTACTCAGGACAGACGTTTAAAACGCCTCTGGCCAAGGGATCTTCTTGCCCAATTGTAGGTCTGTATTGACGACTGCACGCTCCAGCAAATAATTCAAGTTTTGAAACTTTTAACGTAATATTTAGAAATTGTAGTAATATTGTAGATACTAAATTTTCAATAACAAAGTGTCAAAAATTTTTTATCACGTATTTTTACAAAAAAAGAAGTTTTAAAAACATCTTAATTTACTTAATTTCATTAGAAGCTTCATCGATTAATCGATAATATCAATACAGACGTATATTTTTTAATGGAAAGAATGAAAACACTGAATAAATTTTTAGTGTTACAAGAAAAGTGGCAACAAGTGTTACGTGGAAGAGAATTCTGAACCGAAAAACATATTCGAGGAAACGCTTTCATTCAATATGTTTTCATCAAACAATTCCAAATTCTAAAAAAGTAATACAGGAATTACTAAAATTCTAGAATATTAATTTAGGCTTTTATTTTTAAACACAAAAATATTTTTAGAAATCCGTTTTCATTTAAACCAGAGATTTAAGTAAGGTTCAACTTAAATTTACGAGACTTAAAGGATAAAACAGAAATAGCCGGAGGACATAAAACGTAGGCTACAGGGGATTACCAAAATATAACAAAAGGTTTTTCTCTTTTATTGGCAAACACGGTTTTTCACTTTTCTTAACTTTTCGTAAATAAAACGAAAACTGTGTAAGGAAAATATTGAAAACCACAAATAGGTCGTTCATTTCTTAAATTTCATTATTTTCTTTGAAAACCTTAACACCAACTTTTTTTTACAATAAAATATAATAAAAAAATATACTTGAAAATTTTATATTTTTTATAGGGAACTTATAAACTTAATACTTGCTTTTAATTATTTCAAATCGAATCAATATCTTTGTCAATAGCGACTATA
The DNA here is from genome assembly GCA_035578175.1 of Catonia carolina. Lineage (NCBI taxonomy): Eukaryota > Metazoa > Arthropoda > Insecta > Hemiptera > Achilidae > Catonia > Catonia carolina. The sequence continues at coordinate 47,418,367 of JAQMRL010000004.1, forward strand.
ATGATTGAGAACAACAGGTTTTATCTCATTACAATTTCCAGACTTTCACCCGGAATCGAACGCGGAACCTTTCGTCTTGCAGTAAGTACAGCATGATAATCACTGGGCCACGAAGGTAGCTAACATAAGAACTTCATATGTTACCTGATATTGATGTGAGATAGGATTTTATAAAGGCTGTCTTTATTAAAAAACCAAAATAACAGCCTATAACAAAACTATAAAAATCTATAAATTAATTGAAAGTAACATTTCAGTAAAAAATTAATTAAAATATGATCCAGAATGAATTAACGATAAAGAAGTTTTTCAAACAACACCGACTTAAATGATTAAAATTAAATCGGTTGGAATGTTTAACATTTAAATAAAAGGTGGCAATGACCTATGCACGCAAATACTTAAAAGTTAGACATGTCTATAAAATAATTAAAATGTAATTAAATTCTTTCAAATTCATAAAACTTTAAAAAGAGTATAAAATATAACACCAAAGTTAATAATTAATTTTCTAACTACCTTTATTGTTTTGTTCGGTTAGTAGTATTCGCTAAAAAATTTTTACTTTCTCTTGCCTATATGAATAATATAGGAAGGAAAGTATTGTTTTCATGTCGATTTTTCGAAATCGAGTTTTTACCGGATCTACACGTTTTCTGACCCCCTGAACCCAAAAAAATGGTTTTAGCGATTGGTCTGTGGGTGTGTATGTGAACAGAATATCTCAAGAACGGAACATCGTACGAATTTAAAACTTAAGTTCACCGGAACTTAAACTTAAGTTAACCGGACCCAACACCTGACCCGACACGGACAGTTCCTCAAAACCGGTTAACCGGAAGTAGTAGTTTATTTGTATCATTTTTAACTTTTTTGCGATTTTCTCAAAAACGGCTCATATGATTTTTTTTCAAAATCGCCTCAATTACTAAATTTTTTATGCTTTACAAGATAGGGTAGGCGCCATGTCTACTGAAATCTTTGGGGAGGTTGTTTACTCGTAAAAAAATTGTTTTTTTTTTAAGATTGCGACTTTAATATGCATTTTAGCGAAAAAATGTAATATAATATATAAGTTGTAGATAATTTAAATCGTACAACTTTTATTTAAAACATTTTTGCATAACGCTTAGTTTAGCGGTAATTAGAGATTTTTCTGTTTGCGAGAGAAACTGTTTTCTCTTGCAAATACGGGTGAAAAATCGATATTTTTAAGATTTCAGCCTTAGTATGCATTTTACGATAAAAATATATCATAAAATTTATAGGAAATTAAAAGATCTACAACTTTTATTTACAGCATTTTTCTCTACAGAGCCTAGTTTAGCGTGAAAGAGTGATTTCCCGTATTTTTAAGCCAAACGGGTTGATTTTCATTATGCGTCTTTCACTCATGATTAAAATAAGCTTATGTTGTTAAAGGTTAGTTTTTTGTTTATTTCTAATGTTTTATTACTAATGTTAGGTTACATTGTTAATTATTTGCATTGGCAAGAGAAAGTTGTGTGAGTGTTTCACACCATTATGTTTTCTTATACTAATGGTGAGTTCTTCGGAGAACACCGGTCATCTTTCCTGGTCTGCTATTGTTCGCTTCCGTTTCATTGGTCAACAGCTGTATTATCTACCCGAAGAACTGAAGCTATGAACTTTTCCAATTTTGCTGTATTGTATCAAAGTAAAGCAGGGGGGGTGTTTTGATATCTATTATTTTTGAAGGAATCTATAGTCCGGATTTTTCTGCTCGTTCTCATATTGAACACATTAAATTTTACACGTTCTAGTGCAAATAAATAATAAATTTTTTTTAAATTTACAGATTCATCTATAATCTAAATAAAACAATAAACAGAATTCATTATAACCCGTGTTGTTACGTTTAAAGTCTGTTTTTCGTAACAGAGTTTACGCGTAAAATTGTAATTAAGTTAAGTTATTGGTTACGATAAATTTTTTATGATACATTACAAAACATCAAAGCTAGATTAACAAAAAAGTAATAATGTAATATAACTGAATTAATAAAGAAACATTTAATACTTTTTAATCGTTTTGAAGTAATAAAATGTAAGCAACACCATTATAATGTTAACATAAAAATTTTTACACTAAATTATTTAACCACGGGAATGAATAATAATTTTCTAATAGTAAAATCTAAACTATAAGAATTTAATTAAAAAAAAGTGCAATTTATCCAGCAGTTGTTTTTATTTTAAAATCAGTTAACAACGAAGGGGAAAAATGTTAATAAAATTCTTTAACCATAGAAGAAACCCTTCATCATATATGTCGTTACCCTTGTAACCTTATTAACCCTTTGTTTATTTCCTTTCTTTTATTATTATTTGTAATCACATAGATAACATCGATCTTATCCCCGTTTTATTTATTTACTTATTTATAAGCATATATATCTAGTGGCCCCTTTTTCTATTTAAATTGCTACACAGAAATTTATTATTGTTTTCAGACATGCAATGACTGTAATATATTATAAATATTATTATCTATTATTCTATCGTATTTATAAATCGTACTGTAATAAACTACTTCAAATATTTTATCTGCTTGTTATTTTATTATGTAAATATATTATCAGAAAAAAAATTGGAATATAAAAATGTATTTATTTATCAAAACTAGGTAACTCAATGTTAATGAACTGTGTTATTTATTGATATTTATGAGGTTATTAGACGACTGTATTTGTTTAGGTCAACAATAAAAAAAAAGCTGGCTCAAATATCTCTCTCGAAGTTTATTTTTTATCAATAATCAGCAATTGATTCATAACTGTCGTGATCACCAAGATGAAAATTGTGACAGCTTGTCAATAAATTAAACTTCCTTAAAGCATATTTATTCACGTTATAAACAATGTATTTCATTCAATACAGGATCTGGCTGTATAATAATTACTTTCACACATGAAAACTCTGATATTTTAAAATTTCTTAATTTAACACAAGGTAATGAAACCTGTGTTTTTGTTAGTGTCATGTTAGACATAATTTCTTCTTCTTCGCTTCCTGTAGGGTGCAAAGTAGATGCTTTTCGGAGGCCCTGGCATGCAGACAAGCATAAGATACTTTTGTACTCAGTGGGGAAGGCATTGGTAACCATCTCACTCCTTGTCTTATTTACTAAAGCCTTTAGAGGTTCAAACCAGTCTTTCGGCTGATTACCTAAACAACAACAATATTTTCTAAGGTTTTTTTCTTTCCAAATCTCTTCTTGTATTTGGATCATTTCATCGGACTTATTAGATATCCTTTCCGTATACATCCATTCCGTATGCTGTCTCCATTCTTCACGATATTCTTACACCTCATTCAAGTTGTCGATATCCAATTATAACCTTAAATCTTTATATCTTATTCTTTTCAACCAAGTACATTATTTCGTTCTTCGCAAAAACCTCATATCTTTTTCCTGGATTTTCCGTTCATGTGACTTCGTAGTTGTCCATGCTTCAATTCCGTACATAATTACTAAGGTTGTCATAACTCTACAAAACTTTAGTTTTGTTTCTTTCCTAGCTCTATTGCCCAAATTTCTGCTAACACCATATAGGACTTATACTTTGAAACTTGTTCAGCTTTTACATACTGATATGTTACAAAATAAATTATAATTTTAGCAACTTAAGATTTTTACAGTTCTTCTGATTTCCCTTCACGTGTGAAATGCCTCATTAACTAAATTATTAATTTATTCACTTATAACTAATTCATTAACTTTCCCCTTCTCCTAAGAGAACTGAAATTCAATACATTCACTCCTTAGGGGTTGAACTGAAAGAAAATAAAGAGTTAATATTTTTACTACTACCTCCTTAAGGGTGAAAAAGGATAACTTCCTTAACCAATATAATTTTTTTATTTCGATATTTATCCCGAAGAACTACAGTTCTGAATATCGACCGACACGCGTATTCTTTTAATAATATCTTGAAACAGACAGGTTTCTAAATTTTGACTATTTGCTCATTAGGGTTAAAAAGTCTTGTAACAAACCTAAAGAAATTATTATGTTAATTATATTTCTGTTCCTTCCCAAAAAGTTACAGTTTTGAAATAGGAAACCACAATACACCAGTTTATTTAATCCAAATCTCTAAGGCTAGTAAAACAAACTCATAAAATATACAATTTAAAAAAAAACTTTAGAAATATTGGAATGAAGAAATTAAAAGGAAAAGACAAAATGTTAAAAATTTTATAGCCATAAAAAACATCATAAAATTATATTTAATAACGTGACGTCATTTTTTAAAGACATCAGCACGACTTTCACTTTTTTTAAAAATTGGCTATTTTAATATACGTTTATTTTTATGAAACTATAATATCGATTCATTATTTGTTTAAAATTCTGAGAATACAAAAATAAGTAGTAAACGTCTTTATCGTTAGAGTAAAAACCAAAAGGTTCAATTACCCGGGTTCGATTCCACATTAGGGCCTAGAAATTTAAAGAAACCTTTCGAACATGTTGTAGACAATTGAATAACCAACCTTTTATTTGTTATTGGATGTTCCACATATTTGACAACCACCCGATTTAATTTGCTACTTTTACTGGATTTTTGGCTTGGAATAGACAAGAATTTGAGTGGAGGCCCCAAGTAGAAATCTAAAGAAATTCCCGATCATCTAGAACTACAGCAAATTGGCTCGTTATGGATTGTCTTACATTTTGTTTACATTTTTATGCCCATAACGGGCAGGTAGTGTTAAATTAATTGCCCTCGATCTGTTGGTTCCAAGGCTACAAAAAATAGTTCTGTTTCTTATCACTTAGCCAGTTATTTGACTCAACTATTTAAGAACAGAAGAGGTAGAGGTTTAAAAGACACTAGTCGGAGTTATCTCCTCTGAGAGTAATGAATTTCACTATACAGCCATATACTGTGGTGAATGATGTGAAGGTGTCATTTGCAGGGTGGAAAGTGGATGCTTTTCGGAGGACTCCGCATGCTTATAAGCTTACTCTTTCAACTCTGTGAGGAAGGGAATAGTAAAACACCTCAATGCTCGTTTTTATTTAGTAAAACCTCAAGAGGTTCAAACCAGCCTTTCGGCTGTTGACCCAAACAACAACATCCTTATCTCATTGGATCATGGGGGATTTTTTAAAAAAATTTAATCATAAGGTTGATATTTTTTGGAATTTATTTATTATTCTTATTGCGGTACAAATAAAGATTAAAGTGAAATCGGGAAAATCAATAAACTACTTTAATTAATTAATGGACATGAGGTTAAGAATTTTTAGTAACGTTATAAAATACAAAATAATTTAAGCATAAATACATATAATACAGGAAGTTAAATATATAATATTTAATTAGAAATCATAAAATCTTTACAATGTAAAATAGTCTGTTATTAAATGTACGGGTTAAAACGCGTAACTATAAATTAATGTGTAATTATTACAAGAATGAACTTTCATAATAATAAACGTTTACTAATGTGATATTTAATTAATAACTACAACACATAATCGATTTTTATTAACAAAATTAATTTAATATATTTAAGATAATGTTAAATGGTTCAGAAAAAATTATGACCCTGATATGGTAAGAATTAACCATTGTATAAGTTAGGTAATATGTTATCGTTGTTTTAATAAATTTATTATTTAGAAATAAAATAAAACACAACTAGTTTCGTTTAAAAATAATTTAAAAATGCAAGTTAATATAATAGTAATAATAAAGTGAAATCACAATTTGGAAAGTACGCAAAAGAGTCATTAGTTTAGTGGTGATATCACGTGAGATTGTAAATAAGAATTGCTGATGTTGTGAACCCGGTCACTGGCACTGACTTTTAAACGCGAATGTGCAATCTTTAGTTAAGCTTTCCCGGTGCCCGCGAAAATGAAAGTAACTAATAACCGAGAGTTTAGAAATAATGCTGAGTTCGTTGAACTTATGAGCCACATTTCTCCTTCTATTTTATAAATCGTTACAATATCACCTCACATTCCCCACCCCCCAAATAAACCCCCCTCTATACTTACCTCTTCTTATACTTATGTATACATCTCGATTCGTTTTACAACAGATTTTCTTTCTGTTATTTCCTCTTTCTTTTTTTAATTATATATTACTGGAATCTTACTTCCGTACTAAATGACCGAATTATTACATAGAAACAACAAAAAAACAAATAAAAAACAACTACTACTACTACTAACATACAAAAATACTTGAATACTAACACTACGAATTACTGAAGTTCTTGTGGTATTAGTAAATAATTGTAACATTAAAGAAATCTCTCTTTTACATAACAATATCCTTAATGTTACTTAAGGTTGCCGGATATCTTTAAAAAAAAATGTCAAAAACATGATTCACGAATTACCGAATTACATTAAAAATTTAATTATTTTATATCGATGACCAATTAATATTAAATCTTAATTCTTGAAATTTCTAATATAATTTTTTTTATTTATTTATTTAACGTCGCATCAACTGCAAGGTCATTAGCGACGACGTTGGGGTGTAACTGTGCGTAATGAGGATGAAATTATTTTTTGTAACGTATGCAAATATGCCGTGCCTGAGTGGGATCCGAACCCAGGACCGCATGATGAGAGGCGAGCACGTTACCAATTATAATTTTTATTTTGAAAAAGAGGAAACATTAACTTTTCAGCTTTTGTTTATTAACGATGACTAGACACTGCATTAATAATTTTTAATTTTTATTTTTTCTCCGATTTTTACATTATTAAAATAAATGTGGTTAGAAACCCCTGGTGGAGGCAGTTTATGTGTTGTAATCAGCTAGTTACAATACAAAAAAAATTACTTGTCCAAATTGTAACCAACGTATTTTTTTTAACCACATTGTTTAATTGTGTTTATATAGTGAATTATAATATTACAAATGAGTAGAAGATTTCGATGATACAAATTATATCATGATCGATATGAGGAAGCAAACCACCTCCGATGGTTTTTTTAACTTCCTCTTATAATTATATAAGAAAGAAAGTTTTTTTTCATGTCGATTTTTCGAAATCGAGTTTTCACCGGATCTACACGTATTCAGACCCCCTGAACCCAAAAAACATGTTTTTAGCGATTGGTGTGCGTGAACAGAATATCTCAAGAACGAAACATCGTACAAAGTTGAAATTTGAAACTTAAGTTAGTTACTACTACCGGACCCGACAAGAACATTTTCATTAACATCGGTCAACCGAAAGTAGTAGTTTATGTGTATCATTTTTCACTTTTTTGCGATTTTCTCAAAAACGGCTCCTACGATTTTTTTAAAAAATCCCCTCATTTACTAAATTTTTTAAGCTTTACAAGAAAGGGTAAGCGCCATGTCTGCTGAAATTCTTGGAGGTAGTTTTTACGTAAACAATTGTTTTTTTAAGATTGCGACTTTAATATGCATTTTAGCGCAAAAATGTATATAATAAACGTTGTAGAAAATTTAAAATTCTACAACTTCGATTTCAAACATTTTTTTGTATAACGCTTAGTTTAGCGTAATGAGCAATTTTCTGTTTTTTTTTTGTCACGAAAACGTGTAAAAAAATCGATTTTTTTTAAGATTTCAACCTTAGCATGCATTTTATGATAAAAGTGTATTATATTCATTGGCAAGAGAAAGTTGTGTGAGTGTTTCACACCAGATTTTGTGTTTTACCGGCCGACAGACGTTATATCACCCGAACTTCTAGATTGTTTGTTAGCAAATGAACGAGGCACATTATTTATAGGGTTAAGATGTTATTAGATCTCTCGAACGATCACTCACCTGTTTTTTTTTTTCAACGCTTACCGAAAGACCTATATCTTTCTAAACCTAGTTTTACCCTGGAAAGAAAACATTGGACTCAAATCAAAGACTTAATTACTGACAGATTAAATTTAAAGGTACCATTGAAAAGAGAGGATGATATAGAGAAGACGGTTGATAGCTTCCTAGACACCATACAAGAAGCATCTTGGGCATCTTCCGATCCCCGATCCACAACAAATTATGGACCTAACTTCCTCAAACATATTCGGCAACTGATTCAAGAAAAAAGTCGATGGAGAAGGTAATATAACTTAACAATAAATACCGATTTTGTGCCAGTTGATTAACTTATTAACTTGATCCGTAAATTGAACAATAAAAATAAGTACAATTTACTAAGTTATTTCTATTTAGACTACTTGAAACAAATTATAAATATTATCAACAAAATACAGCCCTACCGAACTAAACATTCTATTTATCAAATATTACAAATATTTGTACACAACCTCTCTTATTAAAAGAATTCTAAGAGTATTGTTTTATCTTTTATTTGAAATTTCCAACAGTAAAGAAATATACGACTACTAGAAAATGTGATATACGTACATAACAAAGTAAAATGAAAAAAGGAAACGCAAAGAAAAAAATTGATACCCATTTGTATATAATTAGTTATATAATTAAATATTAAATTTAAATAAAAGAATAATAGTAATAATAAAAAACTGATTTATTTACACGATAGTCCATATAATTGCTTGTTTTTTTTTTTTTTTTTTTTTTTTTTTTTAGTTATAACTCAGAAAAGATCTCTATTCTATCTTAATTTTAGGCGCCGGGCTGGATTCCCAGGAAGATAAAAGCGATAAAGCTCTTGAATTAGAGGATTCAGATTTAATATTAATTTTGAAAAGAATTTTCTTAAAAACGACTGTGCTACCTCTTCATTTCTAGGAGTCCCTAAATCGGAGTGTAGACTGTCATTTAAACAGAAAAATTTAAAAAAAATTATTTGAACCGAATTTTCAGTATACTTGACAACACATTCAACTGGTAATGGGCCCGAACAATAAATTATGTGAGAAATAAGAAAACCAAATTTATATTCCAGTTTTAAGGAGTTGACCAGTGACATTAATATTAATACAACTTAAAGTTTTATGAAACACAATATAATGAAACTTATATGAAACTAAATTTTTATAAAACTTTAATGTAAATAAAATATTGAGAATAACTATTTTAAAGGCTAATTAAATCAGTCAACACCCGAGCTACCTATACGTGTCTTAAAAGATTAATTGTACTATTTGTTCAAGTTTAAATAAAACCTCGATATGATTGTTTTCGCATCTAATAGAAAATAAATTGAATTAACCTACTGAAATCAACACTACCAGAGATACGGAGATTATTAGCACAACGAAATTCAACAACTTCTTTCGAAAACTACAATTAATACTCACTACCAAAAGTCCTTAAAATACTTTTAAACACTTTATGGATCTGATAAACACATCAGAAATTTATTTTGAGCTCATAAGTTTTTACGAGTCTGAATCCTAAAGAAAATTGATTAAAATCAATTAGCAGAGCGGGACTGACCGACAAAAGTGACTACTCAATTAATTAATTAAGTTAAGAAATAAACTAAAAATTATTTTTTGTAAATTAATTACTAATCGTAATTGTTGATAGCCGAGCGTGACGTGATGACAAACCAAAGATTTTTACCGTGAAAAAAGTCCACAGTCCAGGCGCGCAAAGACAACAATGTTCAACAGAACAGAATAAAAAAAAATTCGAAGTACTGTATTACAAAAAAATAAATGGCTCTTAAGTGATGAATTAAATAGTTAGTAATTGTTATAATACTACATATAAATCAATATAGTAATAGTTGTAGTTACTTAATAATACATAATAATAATCATTTTGATGACGTAACAGTAGGATATGAAAACTGATCAATTATAGCAAAATAAAGAAGCTATAATGTCGTATAAGAGAACAAGCTAAACACAGTACAATTCAAGAGTCATTCGTCCTATTTCATTCTGAAAAGAACAAATTGTTAGTCCGCCTTCAAAATACTGATTATACATGATACACACTCCAGTACACAAATTGCATAAACAGTTAAAACAAGGCGCTCTAAAACAACTGCTATACAAAGTACGTTGTCAATTTATCTTGTTTTACTTTTTACTTGCTCCACAGATGGCGTTTACTTCCGGAGGTTCATCAAACTATACAGTATTAGTTTTTGTACAGGTAATATTTTATTTATTAATAGACAAATAGATTATAAATAGATCTACCAAAATTATTTATTAAACAGCATATAGACAGGGAAAATACCGTATGCAAAAATATGTATAAAACAAATTCTAGACCCCAACAGGGATATGAACTTCAGACTTTCGACCTAGCAGTAGATTAAGCTACCGACTAAGTCAAAACATCTGTTTTATAAAATTACTTCAATGTTTAGAAAAGTTTTACAATTGTGATCAGTTTTTAAGTAATTTTCCTGATTACTCAGCCGGTAATAAGAGCCAGGATACTTTTCTTTATAGTCCAGCATTCTACTATTTCGGAGACATTTAAATAAATCTTTTATTTCAGTTCGTTTGAACAACTCTTTATACCGGCCTAACCAATTCAATCAATGAATATCACTAAACATCTAAAAAAAAATCAAGTTTTTTTCCAGGCAGCATTTCCGTAATTTCACCTCAGACTACTAACCTTTTCTTATATAAATATATATTCCTATTATTATACAAATCAGTTGTAGAAAAACTAACAATGCTCCTTCACTTATTGCTTTCTTGCAATTTGAATACATGTTACTAACGAACAAATTATACTAAGATTAAGATATAAGAAATATATATCTTTACATTGCCCATAACGGGCAGGTGGAGTGTTAAATTATTTGCACTCAATCTGTCAATTCCAGGGCTACAAAACATAGTTCTGTTTCTCATCAAATGATCAACCAATTATACAACTAAGCAGAACAGAAGAGGTAGAGGTGTAAAAGACACAAGTCAAAGTTTCTCCTCTGAGAGTAATGAATTTCATCATACAGCCAGATCCTGTGATGAATGTACTGAAGGTGTCATTTCCAGGGTGGAAAGTAGATGCTTTTCAGTGGGCCTGGCATGCTAAGAAGCATATTTTGCACTCAGTGAGGAAGGCTAAAGTAAACCACCTCACTCCTCGTTTTTCTTAGTAAAGCCTCTACAGGTTCAAACCAGCCTCTCGGCTCTTGACCCAAGCACCTGATTCACTAGTTCAGTGTTAATCAAAGTGTACTCCGCAAACTCTCTGCTTGGGCTTTACCAAAATAATAACAACGTAAAGAAAACAAAGCACATCAAGTCTTGTCACACACTTTGAAAAATAACTCTTATAAATATCACATCAATGTTGGTTTTCATAAAATTATTTTTCTCGCAGTACATGATAACCGAAAATGAGGCTACAAGCAGTATAATAAATTTACAATTATACTTTGGGGATCTGCTAAACCTTCACACACAAAACGTATACAAGCGATGCAAAACAAGATTCTACGAACGATAACGCAATGCTCCTTTTACATCACAAACTCAATGTTGCACAAAGACTTACAAATATCATACGTAATTGTTGTCGCGAAATAGCTATACAAGACGATGCATGAGAAATTTGAATTACATGACAACCGTCTCATACAAAACATTATACACTAGGGCGATACCGGGTGCTCAGCGCAGAAGTTTCAAGCGCCTCTGGCCAAGAAAAGGACTGTGGTGATGACTTCACGCTCCGACAAGTAAATCAAGTTATGGAACATTAGCTTCACATTTAGAAATTGTTGTATTAATATAATAACAGATACTAAATTTCAACTGAAAGTGTCAAAAAAAACAATTATACTACGATAAAAAACTACAAATATATCAATTTAGAGTGTTATTTTGGTGTATTGTATCATTGTGTCCTGTTTTGTATATTGTTTTTAAGGTCAGTAGTGTATGATGTACCCATTTTTGAACGATTTTCATAAAATTATTTGTTTGTTTAGGTCAACAGCCGAAAGATTGGTTTGAACCAATCTTTAAAGGTTTTACTTAGAAGTAAAAACGAAGAGTTAGGTGGTTTACTTTTGCCTTCCTCACTGAGTTAAACGAGTATGCTTATCAGCATACCCTTTGAAAAGCACCCACTTTCCAACCTGCAAATGACACCTTCACTTCATTCAGGGTCTGGCTGTATAGTGAAATTCATACTCTCAGAGGAGATAACTCTGATTAGTGTCTTTTACACCTTTACCTCTTCTATTCTTAAATAGTTCAGTCATTTAATTAGCTAACTATGTGACAGGCACAGAACTATTTTTTGTAGCCCTGGAACCAACAGATCGAGTGCAATTAATTTAACACTCCACCTGCCGTTATGGGCATAAAAATTATATGATAACAATATTAAAGAATGAACATAAAACAAGGTTTTGCTTATTTTTAGGGTTCCATAAAATAGTTAGTGTTTCCAAAGTGTTCCGTACCCAAAAATTCTGAGAACCGCACTAAGTTCATTAATAAGTCACCAGATTTTAGAAAATGCAGACAAATACTCAAATTTTTGACATACCATGTGAAGCCCGCTATTTCCGTGTAACTGTCAATAGTATTTTAGAATGTCAGAATAAAGTTCGAAAAATATTTACTGTGTTTGTTTGAATTTACATATAGATAACGGTTTGTTCCTCATAAGACCAAATCTCCGTAAATACTAGCAGTTAAGTACGTAGAATAGTTTATGTAACATGTGATTCAGTCTCAACAACAAAGGTTAAAGGTTCCATTGTTGTGTGCTATTTGTTTTATTAGTGATTATAGTTTAATATGTACTTAGTTAATTATGAATGATTTTTTCCTAATTATTATAACGGTTTTGATATTAATTATTTAGTTTACTAGTAAATAAAGTTGTCCATAACAGGCAGGTTGAATTTTACTGTTTCTGTTTTCTTTACTGTTTCTTATTACATGGTCAGCCAATTACATGACTGAACTATTTAAAAACAGACGAGGTAGAGGTGTAGTAACAGACACTAGTCAGAGTAATCTGCTCTGAGAGTAATGAATTTCATTGTACAGCCAGACCCTGTGGTGAAGTGAAGTGAAGATGTCATTTGCAGGGTGGAAATCAGATGCTTTTCAGAGGGCCTGACATGCTGATAAGCGTACTTTTCCACACAATAAGGAAAGAAATAGTAAATTAACTCACTCCTTGTTTTATTTTTTTTAAGCCTCTAGAGGCTTTTTATTGTGTAAAAACCCAGAACTTTTCATGATGTATACATTTTCCCCCTTTTTTAAGACCGCAGAGGATCACTTGAGTCAATTTCTGGGCACTCTCTTCTGGTTCTTTTCTTTGATTTTCCTCCAGTATTCTTTCATGCTGGCAGATCTTCTTTGCCTTTCTGCTTCCGAAAACATCACTTTCCTGCTTCCTCTTGCATCTACCTTTCCTTGGAATCTAATATTTTTATTTTTTAATAGTTTCCGCTGTTCAGTTTTATTTTCTAGATCTTCGAAGGTGATACCTAATTCTTCCTTACCTTTCTTGATTTCTCTTAACCATATTACTTCTGTCTTTTTCTGGTAGTTTTCTGACTATTTGGTTTGTGATTCTATCTTTGGGTGTTCTGATTGTATGCCCAAAGAAGGATATTCTCTTTTTCCTCATCGTTTTTATTACCGATTCGGTCTCCCGGTAGACCTGTTCATTTGGTAGTATATAACTATAAATTACTGTATTAAAATTTTGGTACCCAATAAAACTATTTAAACTTTGCGTTTAAATAATTCATTTCATTTTGATATGTGTTTTTCAATTCAGGCTTTATTTCAGGATGTATTCTAAGGTATTTAGTACAGTTTGTATTAAGTGTATGTACTTTTTTGAGTGTACATTTAAAGCGTGTACTTTTTGTTTCGTTTGTTTTTATTCGCCATTTATTCTTGCAGTATTAATGTAACTCTTGATAAGAGTTACATGAAAGTAAAATTTGTTATTGAAGCAAACTTAAATTTAAATCAACACAAATATTTCTGTAGTTTTCACATCGGAAAACAACAAAGTACTAGTTAAAATTCAATGAACTAAGTAATTGTTTAACGTAACTATAATTATAATGAAATTACAACGTGGACTTAGTTAAATTCTAGTTCATCAATCCAATAAAAATAAATACAAATAAATGTCACTAGTTTACTTTCCAGTAAATTAGTTTTAACAGAATACTTTATTAGTTAGGCTTTAACTAGTGTACATTATAATTTATTTATCTATTCAACATATCCGTTAGCTAGATTATTTATGTTCTATTGTACGTACAGTACATAAATTTACATTGACCAGATATGTTTATGTAAGTTTCAGGTCAACGAAATTCGCATAAGTATGTGTGGTTAGCAAACAATACACACATGCCTCGTATTTTATTTTTACAATGAGTGAAGAGCAGTGATGTGGAAACGTTTAACCCGATTCGAATCCCGTCTGGTTCCCATAGTAGGGCGGATATAATCACCCACCCATCTAATGTTTCCACATCGTTGATTGCATATCCGGTGTGTGTTCCAGGTGACTCCTCTTCAACTTCTAACGTACCGTTCATGAAATTTTGAATGTTAATAACTAAACTATACTGATATAAAAATTAGCAACTTTTTTCGTTTCATTTACTGTTTAAAATTGTGAATGATATTGAAAACTTATTCATTATTTTTCATTCACTTTAAAATCACTCATATTACTTAAGATGAAAATTCTGTTAACCTTCATTAGCCTATATAGTTTGATTTTCGCAATTTAATTTTCATTTTGTTTCCTTTGTTATAATTTAAGATAATATAGATATATTTCCGATAATAATAAATAACAAATGTTAGATTTTCGAACAAAAGTTAAAAGTAATTAGATATAAATTGTTGTTTAGGTCATCAGCCGAAAGGCTGGTCTGAACCTGTAGAGGTTTTCTTAAGTAAAACAAGAAGTGAGGTGTTTTACCATTGCTTTCCTCACTGAATGGAAACGTACGCTTATCAGCATGCCGGGCCCTCTGAAAACACACATTTTGCACTCTGCAAATGATACCTGCACTTCTTTCACCACAGGGTCTGGCGCTATAATGAAATTCATTACGTTCAGAAGAAATAACTCTAATTAGTGTCTTTTTACACCTCTACCTCTTATGTTCTTACATGATTCAGTCATTTTATTGGCTGACCATGTGATAAGAAACAGAACTATTTACTTTAGCCCTGCAACGCACAGATTGAGTGTAAATAATTTGACAATCCACCTGTCTATTAGGCAGAGATATAAGTTAATGTAAAATATTCGAGTTTTCCTATCAAACCGAAACAAGATATGTCTAAAACAATATTTATACAGTATAAAATTTAATTTTCTGTTAATTAGTACACATTATTTGCAAATGACTAATCAATAACAGATTTTTGTATTTAATTGTTATTACAGTAGCTGCACAATTTCTGTACATGATATTTAATTTATCGGGCGGAGAGGAATTTACTTTTACGAGAAGGGGTACCAAGTACATTGTCTGTTTAGAACTACAGATGTCAGTTATGGAAACCAAGAGGACTCTACTCCATTTTCGCTTCACACGTTGTAGCCTACAATTGGGAAGTTTCTTGGAATAGTTACCTGGTCGTTCGGGAAATTTACTATAGAAGGACGCGGTTATTTCCGTTACAGTTGAAATTTTGAAATCACCGGGAGGGTTTTATTGCTTACATAAAAAGAAGCGCCAAAAGTAAATCTTATTAATTTTGACTCAAAGGCCTGGATAGTTTTTACGTTACTCTCTGCTGCTACTTCTAAGACCTGGATACCATAAATCCAAATTGGTCTCAAAGGGTTTCGTGCATGTCAAAACCCTGTTTAATTAGGCTACCCAAATAAGCAGTTAAATAATATGTTTTTTGTTTTGTTTTACGTCTGACGGTTTTACAATTTCTGTTCATGCAGACGGTGGGGAATGATGAAAATGAGTTATGAAAAAATGCCCAGACCTGACCGGGAATCGAACCCGGAACCCCGGTGTAGTAGCCAGTTGCGCTAGCCACTACCCCAACGGGCCAACCAAATCAATAAAAAAAAACAGTTAATAAACAAAATTTTGGCGTCAGTGGTTCAGTCAGTAAAATTTACCTTGCTTAACCAAAGATCACGGATTCAGTTCTTGATCTTGGTCTCAATGTTTAAGTGTATTCTAAGATCTTGTTCAGAGTTTCGTACAATAACTTAATCAGACAGATAAACTTATTTTAAATATATAATTAACACACGTTCAACAACAAGGGAAACAGTTAACACTTACAATTTAAACAATTTCATTAGTTACTGAGACCGAAATCATAATTATCACTGTAAACCAAACTGTTCATTTTTAAAACCGGCCTGAACGTACGGAATCCAGTTATGGTACGCATCCCAGAAACTCAAGTATCCAAATTATTCAGCGATTTCAATTGAAATTCTTCTGAATTCTAACAGCTACGCCATAGTACATGAGAAACAACTACAAACATATATGTTTATTTAAACAGTTGAAGAAGTTATTAAAATTTAGTTTAGCGAATTAAAAATGGCTTTAATCGGAAAATTATTATTT
Organism: Catonia carolina; assembly: GCA_035578175.1. Classification (NCBI taxonomy): domain Eukaryota; kingdom Metazoa; phylum Arthropoda; class Insecta; order Hemiptera; family Achilidae; genus Catonia; species Catonia carolina. The sequence continues at coordinate 47,434,858 of JAQMRL010000004.1, forward strand.
GGCTATCAATTTACTGAACAATTTCGGTACTATGACCAATAATGGGCAGATGGATTGTGAAATTGCACTTGAGCTGTTGGTTTCAGGTACAAAAAATAGTTCTGTTTCTTATCACACAGTCAGCCAGTTATATGATTGAACTATTAAAAAACAGAAGAGGTAGAGGTGTAAAAGACAATAGTGAAGAATTATCTACTCTGAGAGTAATGAATTTCACTATACAGTCAGACCCTTTGGTGAATGAAGTGAAGGTGTCATTTGCAGGGTGGAAAGTACATGCTTTTCGGAAGTCCTGGCACGCTGATAAGCATACTCTTCCAACTAAGCGAGGAACGCAATAGTAAACCACCTCACTCCTCGGTTTTTTAGTAAAACTTCTAGATGTTAAAACCAGACTTTCGGCTATTGGCCTAAAATACAATACAGACTAAAACGGAGGCATACGAAAAATTTAATTTGTTGAGTAAATAAAATGTCTACATATGATTTTAAATTTAGCTTCATTATGTCTATTATTATGTGAACATTGTTTACATTTTGTAAACATTCATTCATTTTAATTTTGTTTACCACAAGTTATCTTTAGATAATAATTTTTTTTAACAAATCAATTATTGTTCTTTAAAAAACAGTTTGTAAATTTTCTGTAATATTATAGATAATATTTAAAACTAAATGAAATGGAAATTTATTTAATTAATTTGAAGTTAATTACATTGTACAACGTAATTACTGATCTAGTTAATTAATATTAATTATATAAGTTGAAAAGAATGTTAATGAATTGATTTATACGTTTTACATTATTTAATTAATGAATGCCAAACTTTGACCGTACAATGTACATAAAACATTGTTTGTATGTACTACAAACAATGTATTGTAATAGAAACTATGAAGGGGAAGGAGGAACCGGACAAAATACAAAACTGTAAATACATTGGTGGGTGGAGGGAGGTATTTGTGTAAAAAAAAGCGGGTGAAGAAAGGGACAGTTCACTTTATACAGTGTAATAAAAGTGGAGGTGTGGCACTTTCACTACTCGCGCGTGGCCTTGAATTAGCCAGGTGGCCAAGGTCCGCTGAAAGAAGGTCGGGGGCATATTGATCTATGTACAAAGCGCATGCGTTAAAATCTTACAGTAGTACAGAACATTTCTGATAGATGCCGTTACCTTACTGCTTTCGTTACTACAGCGGTACTTTTAAACGTACGCTCCCTTATATATAAAGTTTAACAATTTTATTCTTTCAAAAATACATTACCTGTTTACTCAAATTAAACAAAAATAAATTTCTCCACAAAATCTATGTATTTTTGACAGTAAAACTTCTTAAATTATTTTTTTTAAACGCATACAACCCACATTTTTAGAAATCCTTATATCTAAGTTTTTCTTTCTTTTTCCAATTCATTCAATTTTTACTTTTCCTGGAACCCCTTTATATTGATAATCTATAAATTGTTTGGTCAATTTTTTCATTTTAACCTGATTTTTAAGGTCCTTCTTACATCCATTAAAATACCGATCAAAAGTTCTTCGACCTACACCAAATCCCCTAATAATTTGTTTATTTCAATTGTCATATATTTTGTAAAGATATCAACCAAATAAATACTATATTTGTTATTTTTCTTTTTGTAATTGTTGTTATTTAATGGGCGGAATTTTTTTTAAATGTCGTCTGACATTTTCCTTAGTCCGTTCGTCCGTCACACCCAGATGTCAGAAACTACAAAAGACCGCATCGTTTTTGCATTCGTAATCAACAAAAAAAGTCAGTGGGCCTAAATTAAGTGTGAAGTTTCAGTTTCAACCGAAAGTAGTCCAAAACCGGAAATCAAAGTCAGACACTACAAAAGATAGCAACGAAACGTTTTCGGATTCGTAATCTACACAAAAAGCCAGGGGGCCTGAATTGGGGAAGTTCCAGTTTCGAAAAGAAGTGGCCCGAAACCGGAAGTCAAAAAATCGAAGTCAGAAGAAACAAAATATAGCAACACACGGTTTTCGGATTCGTAATTTACGCAAAAGTCAATGGGCCTGAATTGAGTTTGGAGTTCCAGTTTCGACCGGAAGTATTCTAAAACCGGAAGTCAATAAATCAAAGTTATAACTACAAGATATAGCAACGAACGGTTTTCGGATTCATAATCTACACAAAACGTCAGTGGGCCTTAATTGGGTTTCAGTTCCGGTTTTTTACCACAAGTGGTCCAAAACCAGAAGCCAAAAAATCAAAGTCAGAATTTGGAAACAAAAATAGTGTCTTTCGATTCCTCTTAAGAGTAGATACATAAATCACTAATATTTTTGCCATATGTCAGAGGTAAGAGTTAAAAAAAGATGGCAACAGCCATGAGATGAGTTGTCTCACGAAAGGTTTTTTTTAAATACCTACATTTTTATTACAGACATACTACTCAATATGAAACATTACACAAAAAGTAAATTCCTGATTAACTCACTTATCACAAAATATCTAGAACCAGAAAACCAAGAGACATGAAATTTGGTATACAGGTTCCACTTCGATCATAGATGTTCGCTAAGAAATAATTTCGAAAAATTCTGCTGCTGAAAGTAAAACTGGAATTGTGAAAAATTAGTCATTTCGGATCTTTACACTGTACTTTGGGCCACATATCTACAAAAAAGCAGTAACTTTAGCATACAATGTTTTAATATGACACATAATTTAGTATTTATTTGGAAATTTCTGCCGAAAATACATTAATAATAACAGTTTAAAGATGTATTTAGACCAATAATTAAATAAACTAGTCACATTTATCTCCTCTACGAGTAATGAATTTCATTATACAGCCAGACCCTGTCGTAAATGACGTGAAGGTGTTATTTTCAGGGTGAAAAGTAGGTGCTTTCCAGAGGGCCGAGCATGCTGATAGTCATACTTTTCCACTCAGTGAGGAAAGCACTGATAAACCACCTTACTTCTAGTTTTACTTCTCGTAAAGCCTCTAGAGGTTCAAACCAGTTTTTCAGCAGACCTAAACAACAAAAATTAAAATTTAAAGTATTACAATTTTTGTGCTATTCAATTTAAAGGTTATCGCTAATGTATAATTAAAGAAAAGAAAAAAGATCAAGAAAAACGGAAAAAAGGAAGTACAATCTGAAAACTCTACAGCCGACAATAAGAGAACCCTTAAAGTTCACGTTAGTTCATTTTTTAAATTTCATTATATTAACTTTTTCTGATGATTGTCAAAAAGAACTGAAAATGCAGCACAGACAAAAAATTCAGTAACCAAAGTATTTCATTATCTCTATCTCATGAAACACGAATAAAATGTAATTTTTTTTTCAAAATTTTGTACAAAATATTATGATTTTGTGGTATTTACTCACGGTAAATACAATTACCGTGGCATTTACCAACTACAGACTGATGTTTTTAATGCAATATTTTTGTAATGCACCTAGGTGATGCTGATGTTTCTTAATAATTTTGAGTGAAATAATATCAGGTTGTTGTTGTTTAGGTCAACAGCCGAAAGGTTGGTTTGAACCTCTAGAGGTATTACTAAGTAAAACAAGGAGTGAATTGGCTTACTATTGCCTTCCTCACTAAGTACAAAAATAACTTATGCTTATCAGCATGCCAGACCATCCGTAGAGCATCTACTTTGCACCCTGCAAATGATACCTTCACTTCATTTACCACAGGGTCTGGCTGTATAATGAAATTCATTACTTTCAGAGGAAATAACTCTGACTAGTGTCTTTTATACCTGTACCTTTCCTGTTTATTAATACATCAGTCATGTAATTGGCTGACCACGTGATAAGATATAGAACTATTTTTCAGCCCTGGAACTAGCAGATCAAGTGCAAATAATTTAACACTCCACCTGCCTCTTATGGACAGATACCAGGATATCAGAGTTTGAATTGTTTGTTATAACATATCGAAAAATGTTTTGAATTTTTTAACCAATGAATAAACACTGCGATAAAGAGTAAAAAAATATTACTATAACTTGTAAAAATGATAGTAAACTTGAAAATTTAAATTTCCGGGAGTAATTAAAACATTTAAAGGTTTTTTCATTACGCTTTAAAACATTGAAAAAACTATTCTTCCTACATTTAAATAATGTACAGTATTTTTCTAAGTTTATGTAAACTTGCTAATATGAATTTTAATTTATTTACAAAGTGTATTTATTTATACGAATAGGTTTGCCTTCAACCTTTTAACTGCAATAAACTAAGGCTAGCAGGAAATACTCATTTATGTATATTTCTGTACGTTAGCAAATAATACTATTATTAACATAAGAATTTAAAATTTGCAAACAAATAAAATCATGGTTTTACATGAATAAGATGATTCTAATTGTGATAAATATACAATTACAAAAATAATCCATCTGTTTTTTTTAATTATTGTAATTTTCATACCACAATATCAATTAAACCATTAAATATATATAGTACCTAATTATATTAATTAAAACATTATATTCACCTCGACTAACAATAATTTAATCATGTTTTATTATATTTTTATGTATTAATTTTATTGTTTTAAAAGTTTATTAACATTGAAGGTAAATGAGTAAGTTCACATAATGTGTACAGAAGATCTGGATGGCAATGAAGAGGCGTACCAGGATATAAAATATTGTATTGTTTTTCTATTCATCGATGAAAATTTTTCATTAAAATATTGTACATAAACTGGAAAATATATTGAGTTTACTTTTTAATATAATAAATATACTGTGTACATATTAAACGTCATACTATTTAATATAATATACTGCGACGTTATATCTGTTCATTTTCTTTGAACAATATAAAATTAATCTGGCAGAAGAGTGACAAAAAACTAAAAAAGTCAAATACCCATCGATGTTCGCCTCTGTGATTGTCATAAAAATTAATAATAATAATAATAATAATTAGTATTGAATAAATAAAATACAATATTCCGCTAAATTTTGAATAAAATATCGACAAGGCAATTTCAAACAATCAAATCTCATCATCCATAAATTTAGATCTATACTCTTATTTGATACAAGACTGATTACTAATTGCTTCAGTTACGTATCCAATAGAACACTACACGATGACTTACACGTCCCTTACGTCAACAACACATTTTAAAAAATGTACTGTAGGTTCAAAGACAAACTTAAAATTTACAATAATCCCTTAATGTTGTTATTTAGGTCATCACCAAAAAAGTTGGTTTGAACCTCTAGAGGCTTTACTAAATAAAACAAGCAGTGTGATGGTTTACCAGTGCCTTTCTTACTGAATGGAAAAGTATGCTTACCAGCTTGCCAGGTCCTCTTAAAAAACATCTACTTTCCACCCAGCGAATGACACCTTCACTTTATTCACTACAGGGCCTTTATAATGAAATTCATTACTTTTGGAGGAGTTAACTCTGACTAGTGTCTTTTACACCTCTATCTCTTCTGTTCTTGAATGCCTGATATAATTGGCTGACCACGTGATAAGAAACAGAACTATTTTTTGTGACCCAGGAACAAGCAGATCAAGTGCAAATAATTTAACACTCCATCTCCCTGTTATGGGCAAAATCCCTTAATATGAAACATGAATTCTGGAGCCCTACCAGGAATCGTACAAAGACGACTGAAACGATGAAGGAGTACAGTCATGATACATTAAAGAAACTCTAACAATAATTAAGTATACAAAAATATAAATTAAAATTTAACACATTTATTGTTATTTGGATAGCATCAAGGGGGAAGGGGTTCCTCCTCAAAGCCACTACGCGGTTATCTTTTGTTTAATTTTTTTTATTTAATTGTAAATATTTTAAAAAAATAAGTTTTTGTTTGTTAAGTCTGTCCAAATAATTAGTACTTAAAGAATTTTAAAATTTCTTGTTTCACTGTTAAAATTAATTAAGATTAGAGTACGCTAAATAAATTTGTGGTTTATGTATGTTGGACAGAACACCCGGTGTTCTGTTTTTGGTCTTCATAAAAGCCCTTAAAGTCCGTAATTAGTTGTCTGAATTTGTTTCCGTTCATTCTGGTTTTGTCAATATCCTTTCTGATTTCTTTTAACCATTTATCCGACACCTTAGGTTAAGTGTCTTAAAAATTTGTTCTATCAACCGGTTACCCATTCTATACGTACATACATCCATAAAATTTAAACCTTTTTCTAATCGACAAACAAGTAGGAGAAACAGAAGTAACACTAAAACATTCAAGCTCCACCACTCATTTAATAAAAAGGAATAAACGGGAATTGAACTGACTGCCATAACAGAAAGGTGGAGTGTCAAATTATTTACACTTAATCTGTTCGTTGCAGGACTAAAATAAATAGTTCTGTTTCTGATCACATGGTCAGCCAATTAAATGACTGAATCATTTAAGGACAGAAGAGGTAGAGGTGTAAAATACACTAACTAGAGTTATCTCCTCTAAAAGTAATGAATTTTATTATACAGCCAGACCCTGTGGTGAATGAAGTGAACGTGTCATTTGCAGAGTGAAAAATATGTGTTTTTCAGAGGGCCCGGCATGCTGATAAGCGTACTTTTACACTCAGAGAGGAAGGCAAAGTTAAACCACCTCACTCCTATTTTTACTCAGTAAAACCTCTACATGTTCAAACCAGCCTTTCGGCTGATGACCTAAACAACACAAACGTAAATAATACCTAATAAATATAGAAAAATTTTGTATATCAGCGTACAGTTTATTCTAAACACGTTCACCTACTTATTGCATTAATTATTTACTTATTATTTATAATTAATAAAATTATAACGTAACTACTGGCAATTAGTTATCAATGTATTGACAATCATTGTTTTGAAAGTTAACTATTTTTATATTACAAAAAATTCACTTCAATATTTTAAAACAACACTGACTTAAGAAATACATTATTTAATATTCTGACCTCGAAATCATTAGGAAGTACCTTGAAAGTAAAATAAGAATACTTACGTAATAATACTGATAAATAAACATAAAAATATAATTTAATTGATAAATTATACAATTAGTAAAATAGGTAAATTTTTATTAAAAAAAATTACCTTTTTCTTTTAATACGACGCATCACTGTTTCTATTTCATTAAAAGTCAATGTACTTTTACTTATAAGTGTACTTGTTGACCGTAACATTATTATGTTGGCAAACCTGAACAAAACACTAGCAATATAATAAACCAACCTGTTCTCGCAACAGCAACAAATGAGCGGTTAAATGTACTGTGTAACAGAATAGAAAGGGCTTTGTTAAGAGTCCGTAAAAAGAAAATTGACAATCGAGAGTTGAACGCCCGACCCTGCAGGTGAGCTACGAATAAACTACCAAACCGAAAATATAATGATTTCGATAATTGAATATACGGGCTCGTCTAATTCATTATTCGTTCACAAATAATAAATAAAAAACCTAGTAACAATAATAAAAACATTCTCAAAAGCAATAATAGAAATAAAAAATTACTGCGTACACATTCACCATACATTATAATTTACAATTTGGAAACATGCAGAATCAATCTTCTTGAAAAATTAATCTATAATCCTCAGAATGTTCCAATTGTAATAACAGCATATTGGGACAAAAAAAATATATAATTCGCCTAAAATTATTCTTCCTTTATTTTTATTTTGTGGATCGAATATAACATACACTATAATGTTTTTCCTGTTAGGTCATCAGCCGAAAGGCTGGTTTGAACCTCTAGCGGTTCTACTAAGTAAAACGAGATGGTATACATATGCCCTCCTCATTGAATGGAAAAGTATGCTTATCAGCATGCCAGGCCATCTGAAAATTATTTACTTTTCACCCTGCAAATGATACCTTCACTTCATTCACCTCAAGATCTCGGTGTATAATCAAATTCATTACTTTCAAAGGAGATAACTTCGATTAGTGTATTTTACACCTCTACCTCTTCTGTTCTTAAATGAATCAGTCATTTATTTTGCTTACCATGTGATAAGAAACAGAACTATTTTTTGTAGCCCTGGAACTAACAGATTGAGTGCAAATCGTGCATTATAAGAGAAATGTAAATAACATTGGGACTGTTTTGTTTACATCTTATAAATTGTTGTACGTGGCTTCTAACATGTCTTCTTTAAACTATTTTAACTTTTTCTTTCCCGTACCATATCTTTTGAAAATTTTTCTATACAGCATTCTCTTATGTTTTGTAAATTTTTTGTTATTAATACCAGTTATTCGTAAAATATATATGTTGTCGTTTAGGTCATCAGACGAAAGGCTCACTTAAACCTCTACAGGTTTTACTAAGTAAAACAAGGAGTGAGGTGGTTTACCATTATCTTCCTCACGGAATGGGAAAAGTATGCTATCAGCATACCAGATCCTTCGAAAAGCATCTACTTTCCACCCTGCAAATGAGGCCTTCACTTCATTCACCACGGGATCTGGGTGTATAATTAAATTCATTACTTTCAAAGGAGATAACTTCGATTAGTCTATTTTACACCTCTACCTCTTCTGTTCTTAAATGATTTAGTCATTTAATTGGCTGACCGTGTGATAAGAAACAGAACTATTTTTTGTGATCCGGGAACTAACAGATTGAGTGCATAAAGTACATTACAATAGAAATAAAAATAACACTGCCATATTTTGTACCAGTATTGCAACTGGACTGCGCGTGGCCTTATCGCTAGCCTTCAAGGGATACGTTAAAATTGAGTTTTAAAACATCACTGTATGAATAAGAATTTCTCATAGTATTAGAATATATGCTGAGATTTCGGAATTGTATCTTTTTGGAAAGGTTTAGATATATTAATTACTGTAAGAAGTCGGAAAATGGTAACACTATGATTATAATTTTATAAATCTTTCAGGTGAACTGAGAAATACACATCTTTAAAGTTACGGTAAGTTTCAGATAAATTGCACCAAAAAATTAGTAAACTTTCTCAAAAATAATTCGATTATTACAAAAATTATTTTATAAAGTTAAATACAAATTCAATATTTTGAAAATGACTGATATTATCAGATACTATTAACTTTGAAGTAAAAGCTCTTTACAAAATTTAACCAAAACGAGATAAGTACGGAAACGTTTTAAACTATAATCTAAAAGTAATAACAACAACTTAAGAACTTGAATATAAAATTAAAAACAAATTCAGTAACGTCACGTTCAATCAATAGAATTAAGTTCAAAAAAGAAGAGAACATAAAAAAGAGGGTGAAGAAAGCATAAGTAGTACGTAGAAATCCTACAAGAGAAGGGATTAAGAAAAAATAAAAAAAACGAAGCAATATTTGAGGGATGAATACTTAGCCAGATCCTTACTTAAAAGGGGTTGTTGATACGGTCGACAGGGAAAATAAAGTACAGTATCTTTACTTCCAGCCACCCTCTTAAAATAACAACAGAGGGTGAGACTTAACTGTGTACTGTGAGACAAGACTCAATGCGTTGTAGATTTTGTGTAAAATACAGTAGTAATACTAAAAATTGTATGAACATGAAAATAAATATGTTTTTTCTTTTGTTTTACAAAAAAAAAAATCTGGTGTGAAACACTCACACAACTTTCTCTTGCCAATGAAAATAATTAACAATAAACATAACATAAGAAATAAAACATTAGAAATAAACAAAAACTAACCTCAAAAAACATAACCTTATTTTAATCATGAGTGAAAGAGGCAAAGTGAAAGTCAACCTTAGTTTGGCTTAAAAATACGGAAAATCGCTCTTTCACGCTAAACTAGCCACTGTACAAAAAAATGCTTTATATAAAAGTTGCAGATCTTTTAATTTCCTATAAATTTGATTATAGGCCTATACACTTTTGTCGTAAAATGCATACTAAGGCCGAAATCTTAAAAAAAAAGAAGATTTTTCACACGTTTTCGTATGAAAAAAACAAAAATCGCTAATTACCGCTAAACTAAGAGTTAAACAAAAAAATGTTTGAAATAAAAGTTGTAGAACTTTAAATTCTCTACAACTTTTATTATACACATTTTTGCGGTAAAAACCATAATAAAGCCGAAATCTTAAAAAAACAATTTTTTTACGTGAAAACAGCCTCACCAAGAATTTCAGCAAACATGGCGCCTACCCTATCTTGTAGGGCATAAAAAATTTAGTAAACCAGGCGATTTCAAAAAAAATCGTAGGACCAGTTTTTGAGAAAATGGCAAAAAAGTGAAAAATTACACGAATAAACTACTACTTCCGGTTGACCGATGTTGATGAAAATTTTCGTGTCGGGTCCGGTAGTGGTATGTAACTTAAGTTTCAAGTTTGTACGATGTTCCGTTCTTGAGATATTCTGTTCACACACACACATACACACACACACACACACACACACACACACACACGCGCGCGCGCACACACCAATCGTTAAAAACATGTTTTTTTGGGTTCAGGGGGTCTGAAAACGTGTAGATCCGGTGAAATCTCGATTTCGAAAAATCGACATGAAAACAATACTTTCCTTCCTATATATTCATATAGGCAAGAGAAAGTAAAAAAAAAGAATAAAATATATTTTCCGTATGGTAAGTTACTTAGTACACATTATCAGAAAGAATGAACAAGAAAGATCCTGTACGAGATGCATGAAATAAGTGTAATTACGCCTCTGCTGCCCACAGGTTAATGCCTCAAAGAGGTTAATTTAATAAACCGGTATTTATGGCTTCTCCCAGTTTCAATTCATATTTTTCTTTTTTTAGGTTATCAGTGTAAGAATATTATTGCTTACATTCAGAATTACCGCTTGGATAGGTTTAGAAATCATAAATTTAAAACGGAAAATCTTGTCCGATGTATTTTAAATGAAGATTAAGTTATTTGTTCTATATACAGATTTCTCCCGAAACGGATTTTTTGTCTCCAATTTTGATTACGATACTATACAAATAAGCTGCACAATTTCCGTAAATAATATAACGTACTGTAAAGAATTTTACATTCAGAAGAGGTATAAAGTGGTACATTCTCCGTTTAAAACTACTGGTGTTGTCCGTAATTCAGATCAAAGAGATCATCATCATCTGTCAAGGATTAGGCTCAATGGCCTGTTCCGACATCCATCTCTTTTTAGGTCTTCCCAAAGCCTCGCTTCTCTCTAAGTTTATATTTTCATGCTCGCACAGGAAGTCGTGAGCTGGCATACGAAGTAAATAGTTGGACCAGTCTCTCTTATATATTCTTAACGTTTCCAATAGTGACTGAACTTTTAAATTGACGCGGATAACTTCGTTACGTACTCTATCTAACCGGGTACAACCCTTGACTCCCAGCAAAAATCTCATTTCAGCAGCCTGGATACGAGATTCATTCCTCTGTAATGACACCCATGTTTCACTCCCATAAAATATGAGTAGTACAGCCATTGCTCTATAAAATTTCATTTGGGTGTGTCCTGCGAATAGAACCGCATACAGCGCTGAATTTTGCCAGTTTTCACTCACGTCATCATCTTCGTCATAAGAAATCTCGCATCCTAAATATTTAAAATCTCAAACTTGTTCTATAGTTCGGTTGCCAAGTATAATTTTTAAGCGAACCGGCCATCTTCCCTTGAATACCATAATATTTTATTTTTGCGCCGATATTCTCATTCCAAACTCTGCGTTAATGTTGCGCAACTTATAAATGGAATATTGAAGCCTGTCTTCAGTGTCAAAAATAATAACAGTGTCATCTGCGTACAGCAATGAATTTAGGAATACATTATTCCAAAGCTCTGAATGCCTGAGTCAACTAATTGATTTCAAATTGTTAAAATCTTATCACCGTAAATATTAAATAGCACCAGAGACATTGAACAGCCTTGTGTTAGCCTTTATTTTTTTCATTTTCTCTAGTTTCTTGATATTGCCAAAAGAAAATTAATGACCAAGAGATCTCTACTCAATTTTCACTTTAGACGTTGTAGTAATATTTTTCTTAACATTATGATTTATCAGAACAGTTAGACCTGGCACATTTTTATTTCGTTTTTCATGCAATAAAATAAAGATTTCTTGAACTTGTATTTATATTTTATTGACTTTACACACATCAATCAACTCAAAATTAAATTCTCTGCTAATTCTATTTGAACATTTTAGCCATTTAACAAAGTTATTTTACTCCAAACGTTAAGTTATAAGAGATACAGTTCCGAGACTTGTTTTATTTAATTTGTCAGGTCAAAAAACTTGTAAAATAAAAATATTTTCATCGAAATTTCAGACCAGTGACATTCAGCAAATTATATCCACCGAACTGTTAATCCCTCTGAAAAATTCATAGTCCCAATAACAGATGTTAACACACAAAATATGAATGAGAGTACATGGAGCAAATGGCAAAACTGAGGAATAAAGCTGTATGCGGAAGGGAAAAATTCTACAAAAGGTTTCCAAAAAGAAATAAAATGATATCCGGAACTAAATTTATTAGCAAATTAACCATAAAAACGTTAATTATTTAGAGGTTTGTAGACTGGCTAATATAATTTTCAAAATTGCAATGTAAATTTGGTTCGCGTGCAACTTTAGTAAGTGTAATAACTGATGTATAATTTTTTGGTGTTGTTTTAAAAAGTTTTCGGTGACTAAATAACCGGAAACTCTAAACAGAGTACTGAAATTATAATTACAAAACAATACCGACTGAAAAATTCATGACAGTCCATAATAGATACAAGTTAACAAGAAAAATCAATATTATCTAACATGCGTATGCCTTCATCTAATAATAATTTTAAAACTACATAAGAAATGTTTTTAGGTTTGTAGATAGAAATAAGGCGCGTCGGGACGCCAAATCAGGTGCGCCTGCGTGCCTCAGCGTCTAACGCCGACGTGCCTACCCCAACTAGACTGGCACCCTTCCATACTTTTACCTCCCTCACAATGAAGCAACGTGGCACAACCCTCGTGGTCTAAAAATTACTTTTACTTCTCCCCTAGTTTAGATTCGAATATAGGGGAGCCAAAAATACAAACCAACCATACCTACGCCATTGGAGAAACTCCTTTTTAATAATAAATTCGGATGTGTATAAATTTTTGAAAATTATATTCTAAAACGAATAATACTTGCTTGTGTCGATAAAATGTGTTAAAGAAGACTACAAAAAATATCACCATAAATAACGATGAAAAATATATATTTCAATCTGTTCACCTAACAAATCACAAACAAAATTTTCAATACATTTTTACTCTCTCTTTCCTATATGAATACGTATATAGAAAAAAAAGTATTGTTTTCAAGTCGATTTTTCGAAATCGAGTTTTCACCGGATCTACTCGTTTTCAGACCCCCTGAACCCAACAAAACATGTTTTTAGCAATTGGTTTGTGTGTGTGTGTGTGTGTGTGTGTGTGTGTGTGTGTGTGAACAGAATAATTTAAGAACGGAACACCGTACGAACTTGATACTTAAATTAGATACTACTACCGGACCTGAAACGAACATTTTTATCAAAATCGGTCAACCGGAAAAAGTAATTTATTCGTGTAATTTTTCACTTTTTTGCGGTTTTCTCAAAAACGGCTACTACCATTTTTTTAAAATCGCCTTATTTATTAAATTTTTTATGTTCTATAAGATAGGGTAGGTGCCACGTCTGCTGAAATTTTTGGGAAGGCTGTTTTCTCGTAAAGAAATTATTTTTTTAAGATTGCCGCTTCAATATTCATTTAAGCGCAAAAATGTATTATAATAAAATGTGTACACAATTTAAAATCCTACAACTTTTAATTCAAACATTTTTTTTGTAAAACACTTAGTTTAACGGTAATTAGCGATTTCCGGTTTTTATCACGGAAATGTGTAATAAAATATTTTTTAAAGATTTCAGCCTTAGCATGTATTTTACGATAAAAGCGTCTATAATCAAATTTATAGGAAATTAAAAGATCTACAACTTTTATTTACAGCATTTTTTCTGCAAAGTCTAGTTTAGCGTGAAGGAGTGATTTTCCGTATTTTTAAGCCAAACTGAGGTTGATTTTCATTTTGCGTCTTTTACTCATGATTAGGTTATGTTTATTGAGGTTAGTTTTTTTGTTTATTTCTAATGTTTTACTTATTACTAATATTTGGTTATATTAGGTCATTATTTGCATTGGCATGAGAAAGTCATGCAAGTGTTTCACACCAGATTTTTTTGTTTTAGTGAATATTATAGCAAATTATAAATAAAAATTGTTTGTTAAAATAAATTTGAACGTACGTATATACTATATTAGACGATGTCTATTCCTTTTTTCATAGCTGACAAATAAAGATTTATTTATTTATTTTATAAGACGTAAATGTTTAAAAAATTAACTTTGTGATGAACTATCAGAAAAAGTAATACCGAGCACTTCACGATGAGGCTTTATACACGCTTGCGTGAAAAAATAGGCGAAGATAGCTCGTTTTTCACTTTAAAAAACACCGACACATTTTTATCACATCTATACAGGGTTCAATATGAACTTGACATCAAAAAAATTCTCATTACATACATCAGATAATATGAAATTCGATTAGACAAATTCCGGGTAATTATGGTTCTACGATAGTTTAGCTAAACTTGTACAAACGGTATATAATGTGACAGAAATCATTAAAATAATATTCGCAAAATCACAGTGGTAATATCGTTAAATTAAGTAAAATATTAGTTTTGCATTCAAAAGCGATAGGAATGTAGTGTTGCTGAATATAATTGTACATGATATACGAGCAACTTGTCTCCCCGAGTGTTATTTGTGACAAAAATAGAATCGTTAGTAAATTACATAGAAATTAGTATCAATATTAAACGCAAACTACTATAGTGCATGTAATTTATCTAGGATAATTGACGTCAACAGCAGCAACATTAGTTATGGGTGAGAGGGGAATAGTAGGAGAAGGGGGATGTTTAAAGGGCTGATGTAAAAGCCCCTTGCTGAGCCGGGATAAAGGCGAAAGGGTTGATATAACTAGGGGCAGAAAATACACCCCCAGTACTATTAATGCATGGTGGTCAGAACCCACGTGCCGATGCAAAGAGCGTCCCGTCGTTTTTGTTGTTATTCCACCCCTAAAAATATAAAGTAGTAAAAATAGCATTGCACTAGTTGTTAAGGGGGTAGTTGATTGGGGATGGTTTTGTCAGTTTAAATGAGGGTGTGATACGATGTGGTCCATCAAACCTTAGAGGATGTGTATATATATTCCCTCTGATGTTCAGGATTCTTTTATTAACCTTCCTCCTATTTTTAGAATCAATACTAAAAATTCATCCCTTTTGTTGTCTGCTTCACCCTATTTCTAATACAAAGCATAATTAAATTAGTTCCATTTCTTTTTCTTTTTTAATTGATAAACAATATAATATTATCCATAAATATTTCAAATAACAATATTAACATTGACACTGACAAAATAATCTTGAACTACCCCTAACTTTCTAACATTACAATCCCTAATATCAATAATTTAAACTGCATCACAAGTCAATACATCACATACAAAACAAATGACTACAAACATATCAAATTACAGTAACGAACTGAAAAAGTATCTAACAACTATTATTACTTTCTCTTGCCTATATGAATATAAGAAGGAAAGTATTGTTTTCATGTCGATTTTTCACCGGAGGTTCACGTTTACGGACCCCCTGAACTCCAAAAAACAAGTTTTTAGCGATTGGTCCGTGTGTGTGTGTGTGAACAGAATATCTCAAGAACGGAACATCGTACGAACTTGAAACTTGAAACGTAATTTAGATACTACTACCGGACGCCACACGAACATTTTCATCAAAATCGGTCAGTCGGAAGTAGAAGTTTATTTTTATCATTTTTTCACTTTTCTGCGATTTTCTCAAAAACTGCTCCACCGATTTTGTTTAAAATCGCCTCATTTACTCCATTTTTTATGCTCTACAAGATAGGGTAGGCGCCATGTCTGCTGAAATATTTTCTCGTAAAAAAATATGTTTTTTTTAAAGATTGCGGCTTTAGTATACAATTTAGTGCAAAAATGTATATAATAAAAGTTGTAGAGAATTTAAAATCCTACAACTTTTATTTTAAACATTTTTTTTGTATAATGCTTAGTTTAGCTACCGCTAAACTAGCAATTAAGCTCTTAAGTAGGTGGTACGTAATTTTTGTATATTGTACAGTAGAATACTTTTTTCTATTTTCCTCCCAATAATTTCAAGGTACATCCTGATTTTCTCAAGCCACAAAGTATCCAACGTCTTGAATTGTTTTCTGTAAATCGTTTGCCATGGGTAAGAAATACAAAAATAGTATAATGTACTAAAATTATACAGTATAACGTCGATTATCCGTCAGTGTCAAGACCAAAAACATGAAGAACAACCGAATAGACGGATAAATTAAAATTCACCTTTTACAAATAAATTATGTAACCTAATTTCACTGATGGTCAGAACGAAAATGAAAAAAAGTTTACAGGTGAATGATACACGTTTTTGTACAATTAAACTATGAAAACCTGTTCAGAACTTAAAACTGTTATTTAATCGAAATTTACTTTAGAAATTCTAGATCTACACTTAAGATGTTCAAGATGTTACACTTTAATCTGTCATCTTTTTCTGTTTCTTTGAGGCACAAGCTTTCTGTGCGGCAAATGTTCCGTACTTGCGATCAATTTATTTATTTAAAATTTGATTGTATACAACAGTCTATACAATGGCCCAATTACAGTATAAAATATTACATAAAGAGCATTCAAATTGAACTTAATTTAAATACATTTTAAGACTAAATAAAATTGAAAACTAAACAAACATTAAATTATAAAATTAACATAATTTGACTTAAATTATTATAAAATGTACTTTAGTTTATCATATTGATAAAAAAAACAAAAAGAAAAGAAAGAAGAAATAAGATATAGGTAGCTCCTATTTTACCGGAGGAAAATGGCAAAAACGGACTATGCAATATAAAAAAGAAGTAAATCAATAGAGTTAATTGAATTAGTTTAATTAATTTTAAATGTGCGAGCATCATGATGAATGTTTATGATGATGACTGTTCTGTTTTATATTACATGGTCAGCCAATTATATGACAGAAGTATTTAGGAACAGTAGAGGTAGAGGTGTAAAAGACACTAGTCAGAGTTATCTCCTCTGAGAGTTATGAATTTCATTATACAGCCAGACCCTGTGGTGAATGGATTGAAGGTGCCATTTGCAGGGTGGAAAGTAGATGATTTTCGGAGGGCCTAGTATGCTGATAAGCATACTTTTCAACTCAGTGAGGAAGGCAATGGTAGACCACCTTACTCCTTGTTTTACTTAGTAAAGTCTCTAGAGGTTCAAACCAGTATTTCGGCTGATGATATGAACAACATCATGATGAAAGAAATTCAAGTCGGCAACAGCAAAAATTCTATTAAAAACGTTCATCATTCTATCCAGTGGTGTAAACAGTTAGTGAATCCACGTCTGGTATAAAATACATTTCTAGAGCGATTATGGAAGCTCGGTACTTAAAATATTAATTGCTCTAAAATAACCGGATCATTCATTTCACCAGATACAAGTCTCCGTAAATAAAAAAGTGCAGAGAGCCACACCTTGACGAAACTCTAGCCTCGCAACACCGAACAAAGAAAATCGTCATATGAAACCATTCCAGGGTTAATTTTAAAATGTTTAAAGTAAAGATACTGCAAAAACCCTTTCTGAACTCATTCAATGGAAAATATATACATATATATACCTATTTTTTTATTTTAACATATATATGAAAAAATTACAATCTATTCATGTATAAACAATAAGTTATTGTTGTTTAGGTCATCAGCCAAAAGGCTGGTTTGAACCTGTAGAGGTTTTATTAAGTAAAATGAGGAGTGAGTTGGTTTACCATTGCCTTCCTCACTGAGTGGAAAAGTACACTTATCAGCATACCGGGCCCTCTGAAAAGCACATACTTTCCGCTCTGTAAATGACACCTTCACTTCATTCACCACAGGGTCTGGCTGTATAATGAAATTCATTACTTTCAGAGAAGATAAATCTGATTAGTGTCTTTTACACCTCTACCTCTTCTGTTCTTAAATGATTCAGTCATTTAATTGGCTGAACATGTGAAAAGAAACAGAACTATTTATTTTAGCCCTGCAACGAACAGATTGAGTGTAAATAATTTGACACTCCACCTGTCTGTTATGGGCAGGAAATAAGTAATACAGCTAAATATTGAAAATTTATCAGTTGATAAGTTACTAACCCACTGACTAGCAACTTAAATGCTAATAAATAACGAAGAAACCACTCACACACGCACGTGCAAACACACATGCACACATCCTTACTCAATCACATAGTAATAATTATTAGATAACATTGTTACACATAGTGAATATCTTATACAAGTTGATATAAATTGAAATTAATACTTAATAACACATTTAAAATCTCTCACTTCAATTTAAAAAATCTGGTGTGAAACACTCACACAACTTTCTCTTGCCAATGCAAATAATTAATAATAAACCTAACATTATTAATAAAATATTAGAAATAAACAAAAACTAACCTCAAAAACATAACCTTATTTTAATCATGAGTGAATGACGCAAAATGACAATCTAACTCAGTTTGGCTTAAAAATACGGAAAATCACGCTTTCACGCTAAACTAGGCTCTGTAGAGAAAAATGCTCTAAACAAAAATTGTAGATCTTTTAATTTTCTATAAATTTAATTATATACACTTTTGTCGTAAAATGCATACTAAGGCCGAAATCTTAAAAAAATCGATTTTTCTCACGTTTTCGTGAGAAAAAAAACAGAAAATCGCTAATTACCGCTAAACTAAGCGTTATACAAAAAATTGTTTGAAATAAAAGTTGTAGAATTTTACATTCTCTACAACTTTTATT
The DNA here is from genome assembly GCA_035578175.1 of Catonia carolina. Lineage (NCBI taxonomy): Eukaryota > Metazoa > Arthropoda > Insecta > Hemiptera > Achilidae > Catonia > Catonia carolina. The sequence continues at coordinate 47,453,778 of JAQMRL010000004.1, forward strand.
ATATAACGTTTTGCGCTAAAATGCATAATTAAGCCGCAATCTTAAAAAGAAAATGTTTTTACGTAAAAACAGCCTCAAGCAGAATTTCAGCAAACATGGCGCCTACCCTATATTGTAGAGCATAAAAAATGTAGTAAACCAGGCGATTTTAAAAAAAATCGTAGGACCAGTTTTTGAGAAAATCGCAAAAAAGTGAAAAATTATACGAATAAACTACTACTTCCGGTTGACCGATTTTGATGAAAATGTTCGTGTCGGGTCCGGTAGTGATATGTAACTTAAGTTTCAAGTTTCAAGTTCGTACGATGTTCCGTTCTTGAGATATTCTGTTCACACACAGACCAATCGCTAAAAACATGTTTTTTGGGTTCAGGGGGTCTGAAAGCGTATAGATCCGGTGAAAACTCGATTTCGAAAAAACGACATGAAAACAATACTTTCCTTCCTATATATTCATATAGGCAAGAGAAAGTAAAAATCAATTCGTTTTAATCTTAAATTGACACGTGAGCTATTATCAAGAAGGACTAAGGCTAGGTGGTTATGTACCTAATAATACAATTTGTAATGCAATGTTCCGTATTACGGTGTTCCATGAAATCTGCTCTTCCAAAAATTGGTACTGTACTGTAATGTAATAAACTTATTACTTCTTTGAGCAATGACGGATAAAAGAAAGTCACGGTTAAAATAGTAACGGTTGATCGAGGTTTTACTGTAAGTAATATAAAATTATCTAGACAATATAATAAAGAAACAAATAATACAAATAAAACTACTTAAATAAGTAACAGAAAACTTTTAAACCACTACAGCGTATTAAAAATGAATAAACTCTTGTTTAAGATAAAAATTTAAAACATAAGTATATAAAAAAATCTCACAGATGTAAATTTTATAGAGATATAATAATAAAACTTTTTAATTTTAAAAACTAGCATTAAACAACTGGTAAAGAATTTTTCTATTATAGCATTATTTGTTCCCCAGTCGTACTAGATCTATATTTTAATAAAACCATATCAACCATTCGAACGTCTTTCAGCTTTTGTTTGAAATTTATTTGTATTCCTTTCATCCTTACATTTTCTTCTGATATACAATACAGTATTTGAGTACTACATTAATAATACTTTTATTACAATTTTTCATCAAAGATGTAAAATAAAAATGAATAAATTAATTCATAAAAACAATAAAAGAAAAAAATCAATTTTTGAGTTTTCATGATAAATTTATGGGTATTGCCTTGGAAACAAAATAATTATGCAGCCCTCCGGTCTTCTACGTTCAGTATTCTGTCCGTTACAGAAGTTGAATGTACGTACACAAAATTTTAAAATTTTTCCCGATTTTATTGACAGGTGAACAATTAAAAAATAAGAGCCATTTCTATAAAGACTTTTCTACATATACGTACTCCAACAAACAGTGTTAGAACTGTTTTCCTCCCCTATTAGGCCTACATATACATTTTATATAAATTTCGATGGGAATGTTAGTTATGTTATTCTGAGGAAACTATACATATATTTAGGAAATTTTCAAAATTTCCCGAAATAAAAACCCCAAAATCCCTATTTACTTCTTTACGATGCAGTCACTCTTGACTTATAGGATTGTGATTGTGCTTCTAATTGCAATTTAAGTTCCCTTTAGAAGTTCAGACATTAATTTTAAAATTTATAAGCAACTGTAACTAATAATTTGTAGCAACTGAAGCTCCATTTTATGTTTCAAATGCAACATTACATAATGATCTGAAGATGTCTTATTAGAAAATATAGCCAAAATTATGTATGTTCGACTTTTTGACAAGTTTCACAGACACCCAAATGTACTTGTTCAATTATCAGCAAGAGTTTCTAAATCTACGAAGACTCAAAAAATCATCACAGAGTAGAGTTTTCTACATTTACGGCCACATTGGACCACTTAATCGAGTTTTGGATTGTGTTGTTTTGGCCACTTTTCTTTGGCCCGGTACTTTTTTATGTTTTCCGATCTTATTCTTCTTTCTCCCTCTGAACAAACTCTGTTTTTTGCTTTTCAATCTTTATTTCGAATCTTGTTTTTATTGTGAACCGTCTTTAACTCTTCAGTCTTGTTCGGTTATCTCTAGCTCTTCCATGTTACTTGTGATTTCTTTGATCCAATTAGGTGGATGTTTTAGTGTTTTTAGTTTTTCGATTATTTGTCTCGTTATTCTTGTTTCTAGTGTCCTTAGGAGATGTCCGTAGAAGCAAATACTGAGATGGTTTCTAGTACAACAGTTAGTGAAATGAGGTGAGGAATTCGTTTTAATTGAAATTAAGACTTTGATGAAAAATACTTAATAGTTGAACAGTTAAGGGACTTCATAAACTATTAATACAAATAATTATTAGAAAAATATAGATTGTTACATTTCCCCAAAATTACCTTTTACTGAAATCACTGTTCCAGGAACATCGTAAACGTCGATATGGATTACCAAATAGAATATTAGATGACAAATTACGTAATAGTCGATTAGGATTGTGTTAAGAATTATCCTTGAAAAGTCTGTCCAAACAGGAAAATATTTTTGAATGATATAGATAATTTATTAACCTGTGTGGCGATAGTTATATAAAAGGAAGCGTCTACAATAACATCTCTAAAAATCATTAAAAAGCTACCTGAAACTTTTACTTACAAATAGATATTTCAGTTAACTCCAAAATGTTCTTACCTGCAAACAAAAACATACTTCAATTAATAAACATAATTTAATAACAGATGACAATATAAATAATAAAAACAATATAAATAAATACAAATTTCATGTAGTTGATTCCGATTTCCTACATCGAAAAGTTCCTAAAATATTAAAAAATAATAATAGTGATATTCTAGAGATAGTTAAGGTTATAAATTTTTATTGTAAAAAAGTGGTGTGTATTGAATAAGGATAATGGATGGGCGATGAATGAAATTTTTTTGAATGAGATGTTTTGCACGGTCAAAAATAGTGTGAAATACGAGGAATAGATCGTTGTTATGCGCATTATTGATCATATCTACTATGTTGTGGATTGTTCTGGTAAAGCGGAGAACGTTTTCAAAGAGTCTCGATTTAAAGGGTCAGAAAGCAGATATAAAAACAGTTAGGGTCTTTGTAGCACGTCAACTGGTATTTGGACTGTGGATGAAATTAGTGTTCGAAAAAGTGTCATTACGGGACTGGTTCTGAATTAGTTAATAGTGCGTGTGCGTGCGGGTGGTATCAAGTGGATACGTAAATCATGGTTTTCATTGTTAAATTACAGTATCTTATTTATAGTCGAGTTTTGAGGTTTTTTTGTAATTATTAATCATGTTAATAAAAAAATAATTCTTGTAAGTTTAAATGCAGTTTGTTTATTATTTATTAAACCAGATCCTGAAGGAACCTAATATTAAGTGTTAAAATATTATTATGTATTTGTTAAGAATTATAGTATTAAAAATATATAAAAACTGCGGAAGTTATTAAAAATTCATTTATCATAGTGGGTTAGACACTCTAGAACTAGTTCTCGCTGTCAAGAACATATAACTGTAAATACATAAAAACATAATATATGCTAGTAAATTAATTAATTTACTAGAAGTAAAGCAAGAAAGGATAATGTACATACACTATGAATGCCAATAATAGTAATGTAAATAAATATATTATACAATTAGAAATCTATTCAAAGCGTTGGTATGTAATTATATAAACTGATTAGCGATTGTGCTGAGATATCTTAAGAAACTAGTAATTTGGTTTTACTGGTTTCACTTTACACTTATCCCATTCCTCAAAAAAATATTAATTCCAATTTTCAGAATTTCAACTCAGATTAGGTACAGAAATATTAATTATTTCGTTAGGTTAATTACTTATTATAAATTGTAGATTTTGTTTACTTTCACGGAGTTATAAAATTATAAATATCTCTAATTATCCGTGATAATTTAAAATGTAGTATTACTAAATTTATTTGCCTTAAAAACGTCCCGCAAATTGCAATTTTAATAAAGCGAATCTTGACTTGCTCATTCGAGCTTTTTTGGCTCTCGGTGAAGTTCGGCTCTTCCAGAGCATGGATTGGCGTTTTTTCCCGGATCATAAGTAAAAAACCACGTTTCATTACATGTTATTATTTTTTACCTGTTCCCTAAGGTGTAATCTGCATTAAAAGGGACAAGATTTGAGTCTGTGGAAGCTATAAAAGAGAAAGCGGCACGTGTCCTGAAGGAGCTGACAGAAGATGACTTCCAGCACTGTTTCCACCAATGGTAAATTCGCATGGAGCGTTGTAGGGATAGAGAAGGAGTGTATATTGAAGGTGACAATAAGTAATTATCTATAAAATAGAAATAAAATTTTTTACAACGTCAGTTTTGTTACTTAATAGCCACACCTCGTATTACTGAATTTATTTGCCTTAAAAAGTCCCGCATTTAATACTGTAGAATTTTAATACTGTATAGCGAATTTTGTTTTTTAATTTTAAAACTTTTAATATTTAAAAAAAATTAACATAAATGTATAAATAATTGCAATCTATTCATATATAAAGAATAAGGTTCTCTTGCACCAAAAAGAGTTAGGAGCGATCAAACACCGGCAAATGGTTCTGCCAGGGATAGTTGGTAAGATCCTGATTTCGAGTTGCGACCTCCACGTGGTGCCCTTGGAAAGATAGAGCATTTGCTCTACTGAACTGAAAAGGTGAACCTACGGCTTATAACCACAGTGAAACAAAATTTAGGTTATTTTTAAAAAATTGTACGGATAAAAATACAATTTTACTATTGTCGATATAGTACACAATCGGCAAAGTAATGATACTTTAAAAAAAAACTAAAAACATTGTTATTTTTAATACGTTATAAAAATTGTAACTTACACTAGCTTTATAGTGGTGCGTAAGAATTAACAATGTATCAAATAATAATATAGAAAGTAAAATTACGTGTTGGTAGTTAACAAAACAGAAGTACAAACGTAACTTGAGTCATTCCCATTTTTATTTCAGGAAGGGTAAAAATAGGAATAAAATAACCAACCAACGAACAATGACATTGAAAAAATGAAAGGTTAGTAGCCTTTTAATGAAATATTAAAGGTATGAAATAATTTAAAGGTTTCTATCGATGAATAATTAATGGGGGAAAAATGTGGAATGATTGAGGCACGAGTATTGTTAACAGAAGGGGAAACGTGGAACCGGAAGTAACGGCAGTGGAACGAGTCAATACTATTGGGACAGCTAGTATAATAATAGTAACAGCAAGAGAGAAAGAGGAATAAGGTAACAAATAATTCGAAGGGTCGGCCAGTGGGGTAGTAAGCGAGCGGGGGTGGATATGAGTGCGTTTAAGTTGACGCACGTGTGTAAGCGCATGCGTAAACATTCAAACGCATAGTGCATTCCTGCACCACCGCTGCATAGGAATGGGGCAGCGACCCACCAACAATGCTATACTACACTAACTATAAGGGAGAGGGTTTAAAAAGCAAACGTAGGGGGTTGCTATGACGACTGCAAGCACAGGGGGTTAGCCCACTACTGCGTCTTGATCAATAAAGTATAACCATCCTCACGCAACTTTTCCTGTCTAGCCCAAATCTTTGGATAAAGCAGCCTCTTCTTCTATTGGGAACACTGGTGAAAGTATCTGAAATTCCTTCATGAAAGACCCAGATGGGAAATTGGTCATGAAACATCAACAATGCAGTCCTCGAAACAACTAAACTCTTTTGTTTTCAGTTCTTCCCTTACGAATCACGCACTTTACTTAAAATACAACGAATCTTCAATTTTATCTGAAGTAACGAACGTAATCCTTGGGAATCTGTGATAATAATTAGATTGAATTGAAGGTCTGACCAGGAACAAAGCTGAAATTGATAATATCAAGAGATCTACGAAGACAATTAAGAATAATGAATTGAAATAAAATAAAAAACCTTCATTAATCCTAGTAGAAAGCTCAAAATGTTTCTTCAAGTAAAATATTAAGCAGTGGTGGAGGTTGGATTCACGTACTGGGAAAACTTTCATAAAATATCCCCTATTCCTTAAATGAACTTGAATCATGAGCTATAACCCCTGTTCACTACATGTAAATGTGAAATAATAAAACTGTTTTAATTATTTATTTATTTATAAAAATATTTAAGTTATTGTTACCAACAATCAGCAAAATATTTTTTATGTAACCGTTGAAATTTGTAAACTGATTTCTGACTTGGTATTGAATCTATAATTTCAGAGATGGTCTTCCGTATTTGTCGTGCGATTTTTTTTTAAGTTGGAGCAGACGACACCATCATGACTTTAGCTGCCCATTCAGCCAGGAGTATGGGACTCTAACCCAACTAAAAACTGTCCTCACCGGTGGTCATGGGGACTCGATCTACCTTGCAGCATTAACGCGGAGCCATAGTGTATTGTGATTTCCTATTTCCTGAGCTGTAGTTTCTCGATGTGAGGATGTGGTGTCTCGCGGAGATCAACATAACGTTACACCTACACAACATGAGTTAATCATTCCCTCCCAACTCTTCCACCACTTTCTGCCGGAGGACGAGATGCAACATCCTCTCGATCGTAGTCCTTAATTCTCACTCGTGATCATCTTCCCGATCGCGTCTACGACTTTTACTCACCCGATCACCACAACCTATTCCGTTCTAGCCCGATCCCATCGAACACACTCCAAGACCATATGACCCACTGTGTCTCTCTCCACAATAAATACAAACATTATCGTCGCTAAATGCCCGAGCAAACATATAAACCCTATAGCAGTAACAGATTGCTCAGTAACTGAGTTATCTCATACGACACCAACTCACGGACCCATGCGCAAAGTTTACACTACTCTGCCTTAATGGCTGAGTACAGTGTTAGGTCTGCTCAACACATGCACCATATCGCATTTTTGTACTAGAAACTATCACGTCCAGGTGGAGATGATCTACATCTGTAGTGTAGATCATCTTACCTATCAAACTCAACGAGAGTAAATAATTGTAAAACTCAGTGTTGTGTTATGTACCATTAAATGCTATATTTATTATGTTACATTTTTTCATAAGACATATTCAAGGTCCATATCAGCTTACCTAGATCCCCTTGAATAACCAATGAAAAAAAAATTAAAGAAAACCAAAACATTTAGAGTATAACACATTTTAAAGAAGAAAAATTCATGATATGGAACACGCACAATAAAAGCTTTAGGAAAATATGATTAATTTAAGTCCCAAAAAACTGTTACGAAAGGAAATATCTATTATATTTTTATTACATTACAGTAATTTTACGGCATAGTCATCAATTAAATTAAATGTAAAAATTCCTAATTGCAAACAGCATAGCAAATAAAATAAAGAAAACCCATATAAGTTATTTAACTGCTTAATTATAACTAGTAAAAAGACGCAGAGAAAAACGACTGAATGGTTAATTCATAAAAAGACAGACAACAAAACGGTTTTATCTTCATTTTTGTTGTTTTCTTATTCCTTTTAATCATAAGCGACCTTAAAACTGGCCATCAAGTCGTCGGAATAGCCTAGTCACCTTGATCAGTTCAGCCAGCCTTGAGTCGCAGGCGTCCCATGGCCTTCCTACTTATATAAATAAGTATAGAAAAATATACGTATACTGTAATACATTATATATGTACCGTATCAATACAGTACATTCTGAACGTCTCACTGCCAAGGTAGAGACTGTTCAAACGCACACGTCCGAAATCTCAACAATTCATTAAATCTCGTACTTGACTTTGAATTTTCCCATCAGTTTCTTCAACCACAGAATAATACTACTGAATTATATTAGTGTAAATAATTCAAAAACAAATTATTATCAAAAACTTTTCTGGAAGCAAAAACTACCAATTTTTGTAGTCTAATGTTCTTGACATTCGATACCCCAAAAACTTTTAAAAAAAGGAAAACCCAAAGGATGATGTCATATAGTAGAGCAGCACTGTATTGTACCAGATAGTTGACTGCATAATATTATACAATAGATGGTACATTATTGATAACCAGGTAAAAGAATACTTTTTTTTTTTTTTTTTTGGTTTAACGTCCGACTGTTTTGCAAATTGCTGCTAATGCAGACGGTGAAGGATGAAATGAATTTTTTGTAACGTATGAAAAAATGCCATGCCCGAGTGGGATTCGAACCCAAGACCGCGTGATGATAAAAGAATACAATTCAGCGAAATGAGACGGCAGTTGAGGGTGAAATCGCGAGAACAAAGAAAGAAAAATGGCGTGAGATTCTTAAAAAACTGAACGAGGATGTCTGGGGGAGTGGCTACAAGATTGTGACCAAAAAATTTGGTCGTTCTCTCCCCCTCGTGTCGGAGTTGATTGTTATGCGCGGGAATAAGCGCATACCTCAGAAGGATGATCCAGGTGTATGCAGGCACCCCTGGTAATTTCGGGGATGCCTGCAGTTTGTAAATTTTTTAACCCGACATTTCCCTTGTAGTATTACATAAACAGTTCCGAGGGACGAGTTATTGGATTTGGAAGTCAAGAATCAGCTGCTATATTCCCAAATAAGGGCGTTAAACAAGGTTCATGTCTATCACCAACCCTGTTCAAAATTTACTTAAATAGTGCTCTCAGACAGTGGATCAGGAAATGTAGCCCTATGGGAATACAAACAGGAAACGGGCCCATATATACTATATTGTTTGCAGATGATCAAGTTGTATTAGCAGAAGACCAGCAGGATATGACATATATGCTGAACAAACTGATAGGAGATTTTCAGGAGTGGGGACTTGAGGTCAACATGGATAAAACAAATTATTTGAATATTGGAGGCAAGGGGCAGGACATACAGACAGATTTTGGTGCTATAAAGATGGTGAGGCAATATAATTACTTGGGTGTTACAATAAATGAGGATGGTAGAGACAATGAAGATATTTTGAGGAAGATAGGGAGGGGAAAAAACATTATCAGAGCACTGCATCCAATTCTGTGGAACAAAACACTTACAAAAAAGACAAAAACAAACATATATCAAGCTATGATAGAACCAATATTGACGTATGGATCTGAGGTGTGGGTCATGGATCGCAGACATGCTGCAAAATTGCTTGCTGCAGAAATGATGTATTGGAGAAGATGCGCAGGCTTATCATTATTAGATAAAGTAAGAAATGAAGTAATAAGAGAGCAGATGCAGGCAAAAGAAACAATACTAGGTCGCATTGGGAGGAACCAGGTAAAATGGTATGGCCACCTTCGTCGAATGAATACGGAGAGAATACCATTGAAAATCTTTGAATGGACTCCAAACCAGCATCAGAAGCGAGGTAGGCCAAGGAAAATATGGATGACCAATGTTCGACAGGAGATGGAAGGTAGAGGATTACGAGAGGGAGACTGGAGAGATAGGGAGCGATGGCGGAAGGGATGCGAGAAGCGACTCTAAGGTTGCAAAACTTGCTTCAAAAAAAAAAGTTCCGAGGGAGGTGGAGGGTTCTTTGCTAATGTCGGATCAAGTGGCCAGACGGCTGGTTTTTGGTTGGTAGGCGGTTGCGGCCTCCTTGGGGCTGAGCGATGACGCCTCAATTGAGTGCAATACTACTTCCGCCTCGGATAAAAAGAAAAAATGAGATAAACGAACCGAACCTCCCATACTTCCTTGTTGTTTTTTGTTGTTGAGGTCATCAGCCGAAAGGTTGGTTTGTATCTCTATGTGCTTTATTAAGTAAAACGAGAAGTAAGGTAGTATGAGAAGGTAGTATAGAGAAGTAAGGTTACATAGCCTTCCTCACTCAGTGGAAAAGTATGCTTATCAGCTTACTACCCTCTGAAAAGCATCTACTTTCCACCCTGCAAATGACACCTTTACTTCATTCACCACAGGTTCTGGCTGTATAATAAAGTTCAGTATTCTCAGAGAATATTACTTGAACTAGTTTCTTTTACATCTCTACCTCTTCAATTCTTAAATGCTACAGTCTGACCATAAGGTAAGAAACAGAACTATTTTTTAGCCCTAGAAGCTAGCAAATCGAATCTAAATAATTTATCATTCCACCTGCCTGTTAAGGGCAAAAATGAACTGATTGGTAGTAATAAATGTTAACAAAAATATAGTATAAGGACAAAGTTTTTTCTGGATAAAAAACAGAAATTTTCCATAGTGTTACGAAACCTTCCAAAAAAGGACAGTACATTTAAAACTATAAGATGATTTGAGAAATCATTTTATTAATATTTTTTTAGAATGTATAAAAACTAACCACAAAATTTTAATAATAACTAAGGTGTCCAAAATACATAATAAAAACAAATTATAATATATTTAGATTCTAAAACAATATTAACAAATTATAAAACCATGGATTTTGTACGTATATTAAATTACATAAATTTATTTTATACGACCTAGATATAATATTTACCTTCTATCTATAAAAAATTACTTGAAAAACAAAACTAAATATTTTTAAAGTTATTTAACATGAAACTATTCAACAATAAACATAATTTCGGGGGTGGGTTATAAACTGAACTGGATACGTCAAAGTTTAAAACAATGCAATGATAGCAATAAAAATAAAATGAAAATATGAAATAAAAAAGGAATGTAAACCTTGAAATTATATTTCAGGGACATCTCATGAGTTTCAAGAGTTAAAAAGAGTAAGTATTGATTTACAGCCTACTCCCATACAACCCTCTCCTAAAAAGCTACCATAGTAAAGGCTATGCACAAACGCTCCCTATTGGTTGAGTACAGACGAAGGATTTTCCTGCATCAAAAATGTACCAAAAGTCAATTAAATTTTCTTTTTCACATCAATCGGTATAAATTATTTTCAATGTTACGTTTATTGTTATTACTCAACAAAATGCGCACGAAATTATTCAAAATAATATGTATGTCCAACATATACAGGGTGATTCTTAATTAGGTAATAATAAATATTAATATAAAAAAGATAATAATAAATATAAATAATAATTATAAAATTTAAATAAATTATAATATCAATAATAAATTAATTAATAAATTAGTACATGATTGTAGAGCTAAATTACAACAATGAGTTAATACTAAAAATGATTAATAATGTATTAGTAAACATCACTAAAGTTACTTGAGTCACGAGTTTGCCCTTGTTTGCAACGAGAGGTAAAGGAGGAAAAGCATCAGTGCGCATGCGCGACTCTTTAATTTCAGTGCAACAAACACAACTTATACTATACCCAGAGCATGTACAATATATTGCGAAACTTTTGTAGGTTAACTGTACGAATATAACTGTTTGTTACCGTAAACAGAAATGTTAGTTTCTCGAAAACGTGGGCAGACTATTCACAGAGCTGAACGAAATCTATGCAGTGTAATAAAATTCTGTGAAGTTGGAGCTAACCAAAAATTCCCTTTAACAAAAGCTATGAGCTAGTGGCTAACTACTGTGATGTTTCTCTTTCGAAAAATAAAGAAGAAAATTAAAGACGTGAAGAAACTATTCTTCAACAGTTTTATTGACACCTGGTAAAAAAAGGAAACGGTTAGGTGAAACTGATAGTGAAGACGCCGGTGACAGCAATAGTAAAGAAGGCGATTCATTCGTAGAAACTTTTGTTCCAATAAGGTATCTAGTAATTACAGTAAATCAAACATTTCTAGTCATGTAATTAAGCTATAGGCAATATTACAGGTCACATTTATTTCTCATAAGGTTTATAAAGAAAACATCTCAGAATTAACCACAGCTTACAAAATGAATGTAGAAATTGCACGGTAGTGATATACATACATAGGGAAGTTAAAATCCCTTCCTCACAGCCAATCTATACGCAAAAGGCAATCTCGTGACTTCAGTATCTGTAACAACATTGTGCCAACATAAAAATGTTACTAAATTGAACGGGTTTGCAAGCATTGTATTTTTACTCTTAGAAACTTCTTTGTTTTCTCAAAATTTGATATTTTGAGTTAATACAGTACTGCACTGGCAATGCGTTATTATGATTTTGAAGCCAACGATCTATGCAATTGTGCTATACATTAAAGAAAAATCTAACAGGCTTCATATAAAAATCCGAATCAGTTGTCATGTAAAACAAATGTAGTACAAAGATTTTAATTCTGTAGGGCTTGTACTATTGTTAAGTACATTGTACAATCAGAGGAAGTTATGTTAATTACTAATTACTATAACTTCCATTAATCAGTAAAATCCAATAATAAATGCCTGGTGAAAATCCCCATTGTTAGAATAAGTTATTAGAATAGTAAGTAGTTAGACAATAGGTTGAAAATATAGCCAACAGTCAACCATCTGATGATATTCATTAGGCCGGTGTATTTCTCCCTCTGTGTTTTTGGGCCTTTCTTCCACCTACCAATTTACAGCCAATCATTAGGCTGGTTCTCCGTCCCGTTGGCCTTCCAGGTTGGTTGAACGGTAGGCGGGAGAGGGAGGCTTGTTAACCAGAGGTTTCCAGGAAATTTACAATCAGTTCCCTTGGGACTTAAGTGTAAAACAGAGGAGTTTGATAAGAAGGGCAGTTTTTGAAGAAGTGAGTAGGAGAACGAGGAGTGACCAGGAGAACGAGGAGAAGAAGAAGAAAGGGGGAAAATTGGAGGTAAATTCATTTCGCATTTATCAAGAGTTTCATTTTGTTTTTATATTAACGTTGCGAAAGAAAAAAAGGTTCGCTACATTTTTAAATAGGTTAAGGATTATTTTGTTTGTAGTTAGTCGATTTAGTTAGTGGTCGATTCATTAAATATTTAGTTTAAAGCATGGAAGTATAAACGTATTTATTTAATTTTCTCATGCTCTGCTGACAGAGCAGGCGCCCAACAATTTTTCATTATTTTTTTAGTTCATATTAAAGTATTTGCCCATGGGTCAAATTGAAGGTGGTGCAGGCTTTTAAAAGCTTAAAAAGATACCAAATTATTTAATGAAAAAGAATATTTCTTATCCAGTACACAGTTTAATATTGAATTATGTTTCTAAAACCGCTCGTTTGTACTTAGCCAAATTACTATAGTGAACACTCGTTCCCGCGCACTAGTGACTGAAAACGACTTCTCCCTCTATTTCCACCCCCAAAACACATTCTCTCAGTTCCTCTTACCCTCGTGCTTATTTTCACAACATGCTTAATTTTAACCCAGAACGAGAACGCTTTTACTTTCAATCTCTTGTAATAAAACACTCCTTCCATTAATGACGGTACCCAAGAAAATTTAAATACAGTAACTATAAAATTAAGAACTTGAATCATGATTTTTCGTTTTACCAAAAATCAAAAACTTTTATATTTACATTTACAACATTAACTTTCCACCGTATCGTTTACTTTCTCTTGCCCTATATAAATGTATAAGTAAATAAAATATTGTTTTCATGTCAATTTTTCACAGAAAATACAAGTTTCCAGATCCCTTGAACCCAAAAAAGAACATTTTTAGCGATTGGTCTGTGTGTGAACAAAATATTTAAAGAACGGAATATCGAACGAAGTTGAAACTTGGAACGTCAATTAAGTACCACTAGGGGACTCGACACGAACATTATCATCAAAATCGGTCAACCGGAAATAGTAGTAATTCGTAATTTTTAACTTTTTTGCAAGTTTTCAAAACCGACTCCTTTTTTAAGACTGCGGCCTTAATATACATTTTAGGGCTAAATTAATAGAGTTAGTTAAATCTAGAACATTAAAAAATCTACAACTTCTGTTTCAAATATTTTTTATACAACGCTTAGTTAAGTCTCATTAATTGATTTTCTGTATTTTGCTCATCAAAAACCGTAAAAAATGGGCAATGGTTAGAGCATGTAAACAGAATGCGGGAGAATATGATACCTAAGCAGACACTGGGCTATAAGCCGGAAGGCAGGAGAGAATGAGAACGTCCGAGAAAGAGATGGGCAGATTTGAGAGGTTCGGAACATGCAGAGATGCCTAATCCTTGAAAGGCAGAAAAAGAAGAAGAAAAATCGTAAAAAAATGCTTATCAAACTTGGTAAAAAAAATCTTAGCATGTATTTTACGACAAAAGTGTATAGGCCTACTTAATTAAAATTATACAAAACTAAAAAAATCTACAATTTTTATTACAAACCTTTTTTCTAGAGCTTAGTTTAGCTTCAATTAGTAATTTCCGTATAAGTCAAACAGACCTTGATTTTTTTGTAATGATTGAAATAAGGTTATATTTTTCATTATTTACATTAGCAAGAGAAAGTCGTGTGAGTTTTTTTACACCAGATTTATTTGGATTAATTTTCCCCTTTCATCTTCAATTTCCTTTCTAATTTAAAACATCTAATTCCATTCAATATTTGTGAATACTCATTACAAACCAGTAACATGATAAAGTTTTATTTCCATGTTAAAAGTCCGGATTAAATGTAACATAATACTACTGTTAGAACACCACTTTACAAATTATTACCGTCAAAGCACCCTTTTCATGTAACGTTCTATTTAACTTAAGGATATTTACGCTTTTGTTACAAGTTATATAATAGTCTGTATTACTAATATATGGTTATTCGACTGGTAAGTGTGCCACTTGGAAACCTTACAAAAATTCGGTTACCCCAAGTAAAAATTAGATTCGTTGCATATTAAGTTTAACCATAAATATTATGCAACTGCTAAATTAAGTCGATTCAAAAAACCGACAAATCGTACAGAGTGTCTCAAAATAATGTAAATATATTTTGAACGGATATATTTTTTTGAAGAAATATTTTTTTATATGTTATTTGTATTTTCTTGTAAATAAACTTATAAATGTTCAAAATGATTACCGTTAACTGTAATACACATCATTTATATGTACATCTTACATCGTGTAAATATCTGTAAAACAGCATTGACATTTTCATTACTTGTGAAGGTTTTTCTCCACCCAGACCGTTCCTTGTTCACATTTTTCACTGTCCCATGTGTTTCAAACTTGTCAAGAATCCTAGAAACTGATATTCTTGAAGGTGGTTAAGTTTAAAATTCCACTTGCAATTGTTTTTGCACCTTTTAAACGTTCTCAGTTTTCCAGTAACACTTTAAAACGCATTTACGTTGATAAAAAGACAACTGAACTTCAGCCATGTTCATCTCATACTAAATGAAAGATATTTTTTTTTAGCTTTTTATTTTTTATCGGGAACTGTAATTTACTGACAATCACCCATTAGATCACAGCTATTCGCTGTATTTTTTGACATGATTTGGCATGAATTAATTGTTGAATTGGGATCACCAGTGGAGTTTGTTCAGGAATGGCTGTCAGCTGGTCACCATACAAAGTCGCTTGCTCAACTAGTGTTACTTAACAAACAATAGCGGCTTTCTACCAGCTGACTGACTGGGCTGGCCCGAAGGCCTAAGGAAATAATTACATTGAGTTACACCGTTGAAAAACAGCTGTTTTAAATTATCAGCTGATGTAGGTTTCAAGCTGTAAGTGTTTTCAATAAATTAATAATCCGTTCAAAATGTACTTACATTTTTCTGAGACAATTAACTTGGAAATATCTATAATTTGTTCACAACGGAGCAGTAAATGGATACTAAAAAAATTTTTTTTGTTTTACGTCCGACTGTTTTGCAATTTCTGCTAATGCAGACGGTGAGGATGATAGATGCAAATAAGTGATGTGAAAATACCAGGCCTGACCGGGAATCGAACCCGGGACCCAGGCGTTGAAGCCAGTTGCGCTAACCACTACGCCAACGGGCCGGCCGATATAACGATTGAATTAGTAAATTAGTGTATGTGACTTGAATGGAGGATTCACCCATCAATGCAGCTTTTTTGGATATATGCTTGCTTATCTTCAAAAAAATCCGAGGTTATTATTTGACGCTTCCCAGTAGTATTGAAGTACCAAGACCACGTTACAAACCCTGAGCTAGTTTGGTGATGGGACTTCAACCTCACTGTTTCCAAACCGACAGGATTTGCTCTCAGGTTTCTCCCACAGGTTCTCCCGTCGTTGGGAATCTCCTCCTCATCCGTCTTTAAACCCGTTGACAGTTTTCTTTTTTGCCTCAGTTGATCCGCGGGTGTTTATTCAGTGAATTCTTAGACATTCCTACCTAATCACACCTGTCTTGCATATCTATAGGAGCGTTCCCTATCAGCCATTGGGACGCACCATGTCGGGGTTCAGAGACCCAAGTGGTGTGGGACTAAAATAACGATAACTTAACTTTGTAACATTCGTTCTGTTGTTGTCAACAGCCGAAAGGCTGGTTTGAACCTGTACAGGTTTTACTAAGTAAAAAAAAGTAGTGAGGTGGTTTACTATTGCCTTCCTCATTGAGTAGAAAGAGTATGCTTATCAGCATGCCAGGCCCTCCGAAAAGCACCCACTTTTCACCCTGCGAATGACACCTTCACGTCATTCACCACAGAGTTTGGCTGTATAGTGGAATTCATTACTCTCAGAGGAGATAACTCAGACTAGTGTCTTTTACACCTCTACCTCTTCTGTTCTTAAGTAGTTGTCATATAATTGGCTGACTATGTGATAAGAAAGTGAACTATTTTTTGTAGCCCTGGTTGTTCTATAGAAAAGCATATACATACGACCATGAACAGAGAGATAGAAAGGAAGTACTGTCGCAAACATCTAGTAGCGGATACCCACGAGAAGAAAAAGAATATTATTTAGTGACGTAAAAAATAAAAACATCTAGTAGCGAATACCCACGAGAAGAAAAAGAATATTATTTAGTGACGTAAAAGATAAATACCGATAAGCAATTACAGCAATCTACCATAAATGTGACGTAATAAAATTTTATACGTCCAAAATGTAAAATTATCACCACATGAAACAGCAACTCAGTTATATTTTATGAAAAAGTACATGAAGGAGGGTCTCGAAAATTACTGCAACTTTCATATTTTCCTGTTTTTGTCCCTTTTTTTAATACATTCTCTGGCTAAATTATAAACCCCGGAATACAAAAAACAAACTAACACAAAGAAAATTTTGTGGATCCTCCAAAGACTTCTTTGTTTTAAAACTACGCTAAAAGGAGGGGTGCATACGTAATCTTTAAGAGGATAAGAAAGTTTCGTTAATGTGTTGCAACATACTTGGAAGAAATATTAAAGGTCTAAAACTAAACCCTAGGTTCCTTATACAACTAAACCTCAAGGGTGCTTCTTATTGAGTTTTAGGGTTGGAGAAAACATTTTTCTTAAGGGTGTTCTAATGCATTGCGAGTTGTAGGGGTTGCAAAGGATGATGACTCAACGTGGTGCCTGGATGTGTCAGCCATTGGAAGTAGGAAGTAGGGATTTTCCCTCACAACCTACAACCCTGATATCGTAACCCCATTTAAATGGTTTTCCTTTTTCATCTTACGCACAGGCGCAATCTTCTATGTAGTCTTTGTTCTACATTCATTTATCATTGAATCATTACAAGTATTTCTTCTGTCAAATCAGGAAAACCAAAAACAGATTTCAAAATCTCTAAAACAAAATTATATAAATGACAAAAATACATTTTTCCCCATTAAACACATGAGCTTAAACCACTTGATACAGAAAATTGTACTATCATTAATGTTGTTGTTTAGGTCATCAGCTAAAAGGCTGGTTTAAACTTGTAGAGGATTTACCAAGTAAAACGCGGAGTGAGGCAGTTTACCAATACCTTCCTCACTGAGTTAAAAAGGACGCTTATTAGCATGCCGGACCCTCTGAAAAGCACATATTTTTCACTCTGCAAATGATACCTTCATTTCATTCACCTCAGAGTCCGGCTGTATAATGAAATTCATTATTTTCAGAGCAAATAACTCTGATTAGTGTCTTTTACAACTCTGCCTCTTCTATTCTTAAATGATTCAGTCATTTAATTGACTGACCATGTGATAAGAAACAGAACTATTTATTTTAGCTCTGTACCTAACAGATTGAGTGTAAATAATTTGACACTTCACATGTCGGTTTTGGGCAGACACAAACTATTATACAGTTCCGAAAACATCAAGATTAGTTCATTCTATTTAGTTTCCGAGTGCCCATACATACAACATCAAACACCTCATTGTTTTGTTCAGTAATTTACATGATATGAAATTTATCAATCCTACAAAGATACTTTTCTCAATTTCATTTTAATACATTCCTCAACTATATTATGAAACAAAGAAAACTCTACAACCAAACATTTTTTTTAATCCAGCAACATTATGATTAGTTTACATAAAATTAAATAATTAATAATTTTAATAAATGTTCTTGTCCATAACAGGCAGGTGGAATGTTTAATTATTTACACTCGATCTGCTAGTTCGTGAGCTAAAAATAATAATTCTGTTTCTTATCTCATGCCAATTATATATGACTGAAGAATTTAAGAACAGAAGAGGTAGAGGGGTAAATGACACTAGTCTTTTGAGAGGAGTTATCTCGTCCGAGAGTAATGAATTTCATTATACAGCCAGACCCTATGGTGAATGAAGTGATCGTCTCATTTGCAGAGTGGAAAGTTAATGTTTTTTCAGAGAGCCTAGCATGCTGATAAGCATACTTTTCCACTCAGTGAGGAAGAAAAATGTAAACCACCTCACTCCTCGTTTTACTTGGTAAAGCCTCTTTAGAGGTTCAAACCAGCCTTTGGGTTGATTACCTAAACAACAATAAACGTTCACTAACGTGTTAATAATTTCATCCGTTGATGAAAATTTTACTATTATCCTATTTTTTTTTTTATTGAGTGATGATGCCTACATAAGCCTTGGGCTTGTGCGTAGGTAATGATGTGGTGATTTACAGATGAAAAAAATGCCAGACCTGACCGGGAATCGAACCCGGGACTCCAGCATAGTAGCCAGTTGCACTGACCACTACACCACGGGCCGGTTTATTAGAAGACAATCTTTAAAAATAATGTCCTTTAAAATCTATAACTTCAATGGAATATTCCATCTTTTAATTATAAAACCTTTTAATCTTTCTTAATAGTTTAATTGTAAATTGTAAAATTGTGTCTTTTTAATTTTGTAAAACCGTCATTGATAATAAACTAAAACTCGAACACAAATTCTAAAAAATTAATAAATTGAATGGTATCATTTTTGAGTTGATAAGTTAATCACCACACAAAGTTTACAAATAAATACAGCTAAATATCTCGTATTACACTACTTAGACAGCCGCATAAATTGAAGAATATATATCCAGTAGAAACTAAAAAAAAAAATAAAAAAAAATAAAAAAAAAATCTACTGTGAAACATTCACACGACTTTCTCTTGCAAATGCAATTAATTAACAATACAACCTAACATTAGTAATAAAACATACAGAAATAAACAGAAAACTAACTACAAAAAACACAACCTAATTTTAATCATGAGTGAATGATGCAAAATGAAAAACAACCTTAGTTTGGCTTAATAATACTGAAAATCAGTCTTTCACGCAAAATTATGCCCTGTAGAGAAAAATTCCCCATAAAATTTCAGCGGCATGATACCTACCTTATCTTTTAAAGCATAAAACATTTAGTAAATGAGGCGATTTTTAAATAAATTCGTATGAACCGCTTTTGAGAAAATTGCAAAACAGTTAAAAATTACACTAATAAACTACTACTTCCGGTTAACCGATTTTGATGAAAATGTACTTGTCGGGTCCTCTAGTAGTACCTAACTTGAATTTCAAGTTTCAACTTCGTACAAAGTTTCCGTTCTTAAGGTATTTTGTTCACACATACACACACCAATCTGAAACATGTGTTTTGAGTTCAGGGGGTCTGAAAAGTGTATATCCGGTGAAAATACGATTTCGAAAAATCGATATAAAAACAATACTTCCTATATATTCATATAGGAAAGATAACGTAAAAACTAGTTAATGTTCGATTTAACGGACTAAACGTAGATACCTATCTCCGTTGTGAAATTTCGTTGAAATGTAACTCATTCAGTTATAATAAAATTGGTCACGTATGTCTATAAAGTAAACATTGGATTTGTTTATTTTTATCATAAGTTTCCGGAAAAAATGTATGTTTCTTCACAAAAATTAACACTCCTTAAATTTTTTAACTTTCAAAGTGTTTTATATATTAAGAGGCTAGTGCGTTAAATCGAGCATTGACTGTATTCAAAAAACGAGGCCCTCGTAGTTTAATAATAGCGCGCTAGCCTCCGGCGCGGTGGTCCCGGGTTCGATTCCCGACCACGGTCTGGAAATTTTCACAAGTCGACCTGGGGGTCATTCCATTGCGTGGTAGATTTATTTAAGGATTGTTCTGTATTATTTTGTACTTGTATTTTGTATTATTGTAAATAAACACACTATTTTTATTATTATCATAAGTTTAAAAACTTGTAACTTTCAGGAAGCAAGGTTTCTTCACAAAAATGAACATTCCTTAGATGTATGTACTTTTCAAACCGTTTTATTTATTTAGGAGGGTAGTCCGTTAAAGTGAAAGTCCGTTAAACCGAACATTGACGTATATGAGTGTAACGTTTTTAGTAATTACCCGATTTCTACTTTCAGTGAGATATGATTACGAGAATTCAATATTTTTAAGTCAGTTAATACTTCAAGGTTAAATAGAAAAAATGTTTTTAAAAATTCTAAAATATTTTTATGACTAAGGGTAGTTTTAAACGGGTTAGTCAATGTTTTCGTTACGGGATCACAATCGAACGTCTGTCTGGGCCGTATCGACATTGGTGTTTCCACAATCCCCCACCCTTAGAGTCACCCATTTTCCCCCTTTACAGACAGTAAAGGAGGGAAAAAGAGGGCACGCACAATGCGTTCAATGCCGCCGGGGACTCCCACCCAACCCTTAAGTATATCAAGGGCGCATGCGCGGCGCCGGGCAAAGGTCAGGAACCTCGACATTGTCGAACGATGCTTCGCGACGTTTTATAGCGTCTGCAGTACAATCAACCTACTTTAGGAGGCGTCGCTATGTTATGAACTCGTTGTAGACGTCCGGAAATACAAAAAGTTGTAAAATCAATTAATATTTATATTTTTCTTTCAAACCCTTTCCAGAATAAACAACAAAACAATAAAAATTTTATGAGTCATAGCATATGATTCCTCATTTAAAAAAACCACACGATCACTTTAAGAACAGTTGTATTGCTACGGAACAAATCACAAGAAAACAATTAATATTGACAAAATTATTAATATTTATAAAAAATAACCCCATTATTATATAAGAAAAAAACACAAAAACACTATTGTTTTCGACGTTTAAGTGTTATAAAACTATTCGATGACTTACGCGTCCCTTACGTCAACGATACATTTTTCTAAAATTGTATCATAGATTCAGAGACAGACATAAATATCATTAATCTGTTAATACACAACATTAATTCTCTCGATCTACAAGGAATCGTACAAAGAAGACTAAAACGACGATGGAGTAGAGCTATTATAATATTAATACATACATAACAATTATGTATAAACAACAATAAACAACAATTATTGTTGTTTAGGTCAACAGCCGAAACACTGATTTGAACCTCTAGATGTTTTACAAAGTAAAACAAGAAATTAAGTGGCTTACCAGTGCCATCCTCACTAAGTTAAAAGACTATGCTTGTCAGCTCGCCAGACCCTCCGAATTTCCACCCTGCAAATGACACCTTCACTTCATTTACCATACGGTGTGGCTATATAATAAAATTCATTACTCTCAGAGGAGATAACTCTAATGTCTTTTACACCTCTATTTCTTCTATTCAATATTTCAGTCACATAGTGGCTGACCATGTGATAAGAAAAATAACTATTTTTTGTAGCTCTGGAACTAGCAGATCGAGTGCAAATAATTTACTAGTCCACCTGCCTGCTATTGGCAATGGAGAGAAGTTTTATAGAATACAATCAACAATACTTTAGAATATGGAAATGAATAACAAAGAAATTATCAAAAAAATATTTTAATATCGGTAATGTTGTTTAAAATTTTATAGATTAATTAAATTTTTAATTTAAATATTTAAACTTTGACCCATCGAGTTGGTCTAGAGGTAAAGTCGTCGCCAAAATCAGGTGTTTAACAGCTGATATTCGGAGACAAAGGTTCCTGGTTCAAATCCTAGTGAAGTTAAATATTTTTATACGGATTTGAATGCCAGACAGTAGCTACCGGTGTACTTTGATGGTTGGGGTTCAATTAACCATACTCTCTCAGGAATGGTCGGGCTGATTCTGTACAAGACAACACCTCATTTACACTTCATACATATCATTCTCATCTCATTAGGTCATGAGGGTTTAAAAAAAATTTAAACTGCCATTAGAATTTGTTTAAATTATAAATTGTTATTAAAAATTTGTAATAAAATACGGAATATAAAAGAATATGTTATGGTTATAAATTCATTTTTAATTATTATTATTATTATTCGTGTATATTACACCAATAAAGTACATAAAAAATTATTAAAATAAATTAACGGTTTCTATAGCGTATTGGTAGCGCGATAGCGTACAAAGAGGAGGTCCCGGGTTCGATTCTCGGGTTGGATCAAGAAATTTTCATCACAAGTTAAAACCCACTGTTTCATAACCAACAGTAGTCACAAATAACCAAGTTGTTTATGCGGTTTTAAATAAACTAAAACAAAATAATAAATTAACTTTTTCAGCCGAATTGAATTTCATTAGCAAAAATATCCATTCTCTTGAATGTTTAGTAGCAATTAAACTTAGCAATTTCCACCCCTTTTTGCAAGTAATACGACATTATAATGTAACATTTGATAGGGAGCATCCTACTTTCATCTCACCCTTCCTACTAAACAGAATTTCCCTATGTCATCTTCATCATTTGGAAAAGAATGACTCAACAATTCAAAAGTTACTTTAATCAAGAAGAGGGAATTGAACCATGACGTCACTACTCTCATCTAACGAACAGAATTTGTTCTACATCAACTGATTTTAATATTAACAATGTTTAGTTGTTAAAGAAATTCTGAATTACAAATCACTACTAAATAAAAATTCATGAAAAATTATAAATTCAAGAGATAAAATTATTTTATCTACAGTATAACGGCTTGGTCGAGATATTTAATCGACATTAAGATTCACTTTTAGTTTCCGAAAATACAATTTTTTTTAAAAGTGTATTTCTTTTGCAATCAGTTTCTTCTATAAATATAATTATAATCTTTAGGAAGAGAAGAGAAAATCTGAGTTATATCCTTAGAATTAAAATATAAACCACAATCAGTAGTTTGTTTCAAAAAGACTAAACTATGAAGAAAAAAATTAATACAAAACTGAACTTGATTTTTGGTAAAACCAAAAGAGACATCAAATCCGTAAAATTGTACCCACTGAACTATGAATCAACATCTTCAAAATTCCGACAGTAAATGAACTGACCGCGTAAATTACTTCTATAGTAAATTTCACGAACGACTAGATAATCAACTCAAAGAACTAGCTACAAGGAACACACCCAACTGTACGACGTCTAAAGGAAAATGGAGCAAAGACTTCTTGGTCTGAATAAAGAGCAACACCAATAGTTCTAAAAGGAAAATGTACCAATTCGTATCTTTTCTGAAGGTAAAATTCCCAACTGACTGTTAAATTAAATATCATATACGGAAATTTTGCAGCTTATTGTACGATACCGTAATAAAACTTTAAGAAAAAATTATCACGAAAATAACTATCTAATTACCTTTAAAGGAAACTGAACCAAGAACCTCTTGTTCATGGATTTAATTCCAGACAAATGTGTCTCTAACTGATCTGGTCCATCTCGTCATTGGGCTACTGGGATGACTTAAATCCTGAATTAAAATCAACAACAGTATTATCCATCAAAAAGTAAAATCCTGTCACTTATAAATTTTTTTTAAATTATTTAAAGACACCAAATCATGCGGAAAAAACGAATTTCTTTCTTCTGGCATTTACTTAAAATACCGAACAATTGAGTAACTAAACAACTTATTTTTATAATTAACTCGAGGAAAACTCCTCCAAGGTGGTTGGCCGAAATAAAGCAACATATGCAGGAACTAAAAATTGTAGAACAAGATCTTTTAGAAAAATCAGAACAGCTTCAGTTGCTTAAAAATAAAGACACTAGATTCGTCGAAAAACTCGAGCTCCGTCGTCAATGATTTTTACAGATAAAATCAGACATCAAATCCCAATATATGAAGAATCATAAAACCAAACCAAGAAGGATTTCTAAATTTGATTCAAGTGGTCCGATGAGGACGTAAAACCAAAAGAGACATCAAATCAGTAAAATTGCATCCACCATTAGTAAATTTACTTTATATCAAATCTAACAAGCAGACTAGGTTTTTTTACGTACCATAGACTATTGTTTACAATGAAAGGATGCGTATTTAAAGTCTAGGCTAGAAAAAAATCAAAACCAGTTTTTGAAAATAAAAGTGAAAAAAATCTATTTTAGGGAGGATACACTGTCTGTGACCTTGTGCTCAATCTTTTTTATCATTAAGGGGAGGCTATATTGCATCGTCTAGGCGGCGAGTGCCATTTTAAAAACCAGCTGCTGTATTATTGCATAGCATAATATTAAACGTTGAGTAAAAATAAAATAGTTTAGGGTAGTTTTTTCTTCTTTTATAAGGGGGCGAGAGTTGCACAGGTATATTTTCATTTCCCTTCGAATAAAATTCTGTATAACCATACCAACCACCCCCTGCCACCACCGTGAAAACGAGTGCCACTGACCTAGAACTGCAGGTGCGTTTTTATAAAATGTATACAATAAAAAAATTTATTCCGTGGTCTATTGAATCATATCACCCTATTCGTCCTTCATACAAATTACTTACTGTACAGTCATTTTAAATTAAAATTGTACATTTTATAATACTTATATATTTCTAAAAATCATTCATGAAAATCAAATTTTTACAAATTGAAAATAAAATACAACTACCGTCTTTCATCCTCATTAATTCAAATTTATTTTTATAATAATGTATTTTACAAGTTTTCCTGTTATTCTATTCTTGAGAAGAAAAACACAATTCCTAAATACTTGAATTTCTGAATTTTCTAAATAAACTGAGGAACCACTCCGATTATCATCACCTTAGTTTTTAATGGGTTTATTTTCAGATTAAGAGCCTCCCTACAAATTCTTCAAACACTATAGTAAACATTTTCCGAAATTTATAAAACGTTTACC
The DNA here is from genome assembly GCA_035578175.1 of Catonia carolina. Classification (NCBI taxonomy): domain Eukaryota; kingdom Metazoa; phylum Arthropoda; class Insecta; order Hemiptera; family Achilidae; genus Catonia; species Catonia carolina. The sequence goes on from JAQMRL010000004.1 coordinate 47,479,013, forward strand.
TAATTATGATGAACAACAAGAAACACACTGTTAACAACGAACAAAAAATACTAAGAAAGATTTGAACGTTATCAAATCCCTTTAGCAATAAACCTTTTAGGTAATAGTGCCCACTAACATAGACCAACGTTTCAAAATTTTAGACAACCATAGACCTACGTTTTAAAATTTTAGACTACCATAGACCAATGGTTTAAAATTTAAGACTACCATAGACCACCGGTTCAAAATTTTAAGACTACCATAGAGCAACGTTTCAAACGTTCTTCCCGTACAGAGAAAATTAAAAATTAACAGCAAAAACTATCGCCGATAAAATGATTATGTATTTCTATTAATTAGCCGACAATAATTTACACATTTTGTAGGTTACAATGAACATTTTGAAAATTAACCTAACAAATAACTAAAGTTAATTTTAAATTGAAGTTACGGTAGTGGGAGTAATCTCCAACAAGATTTATTTTCTAATGTTATAAATTATTTATAATTTATATTTTTCTGGTGACAATTTTTAAAATTGTCATCTATAATTTCCTTTGTCTGTCCGTCCATCACACTCATATGTCAGAAACTACAAGATAGCAACAAACGGTTTTCAGATTCATAATATACAAAAAAAATTGGAGGGACTAAATTGGGTTTAAAGTTTCAGTTACAACCAACATTTGCCCAAAACCGGAAGTCCAGAAATCAAAGTCAGAAACTACAAGACATGGAAAGTAATTGTTTTCGAATTCGTAGTCTACATGAAAAGTTAATGAGCCTGGATTGGGTTTGAAGTTCTGGTTTCCATCAGAAGTGGCCCAAACTGGGAGTCAAGAAATCAAAGTCAGAATTTGTAAACAAAAATAGTGTCATTCGATTCCTCTTACAGAGCAGATACAGAAATCACTAATGGTTTATTTGCCATTGGTGAAAGGTAAGCCTGTTTAAAAATAGACAACACCAATGAGACAAGTCTCACGAAAGAGATTTTTTTGTAATGTTTAATATTCCAATATTAGTGGGAAAGTTTTTGTAAGTAATAACATAAAACTACTAGTAGTTGATTTTTATATAAAAATATATTGTTGTTATTTAAGTCATCAGCTGTAACTCTAGTTTGAACTTCTAGAGGCTTTCCTAAGTAAAACGAGGAGTGAAGTGGCTCACATTTGCCTTCCTCACTGAGTGGAAAAGTAGTTTTATCAGCATGCACCCTGAAAAGCATCCACTTTTCCACCCTGAAAATGACATCTTCACTTCATTCACCTCTGGCTGAATAATGAAATTCAATACTCTCAAAAGAGATAACGCTGACTAGTATCTTTTACACCTCTACCTCTTCTGTTCTTAAATGCTTCAGTCATATAATTAGATGAACATAAAATAAGAAACAGAATTTTTTTTTGAAACCTTGGAACTTGCATATCGAGAGCAAATAACTTAACACCCCATCTACCTGTTATGGGCAAGTTCTCAAATTATAGGTCACTTATAAGTGAAATCGTTAAAAAAATGAATGTATATTGACAAAGAACCGTTATTTTTCATGTGTATGTGCTAATGAACTTTACGATTTGGCTACGTTTAATTTAACATTTTTATTAACAACATATTAATATTAAATTTAACCTTCCACGAAAATAAATAAAACATTGCCAAATATTTTTTTACAAAAACTAAATAAGAATTGGAAGGGGGAGATAGTAAAATGTTAAAGAGGAATGACATGACTTTTTGATATAACTGCCAACCCAAAATATTTAATTTTTTTAAACAGAATGTAAGTATATATTAAATTGAATACATTTGACCTTGTTTTAAAGTTTGCCAATTTTATATAACGGTTATTAAAACTAATAAAATTATAACTAATGAAAATAATAAAAATCTAACTAGTTAGTTTTCGTGTTCTGTAACACTTTTAAACATTTTAAACTAAGCATTTAGACTTGACCTTCGCTTAATAAACCGATTGCCTTGAATAATATTTTAAAAATAAATAACATAAATTATTATCTTCTGTACAAAATTTATTCAGATTGTTGGTTGTCATATGCGTGAATTATCAAACGGTGTTATGTCAACTCTATCAGTAATACTAAATTACAACTGCATTATTATGAAAAAATTGGTTAATTCGCAGCCATATTAAATCGACGGTCATATTAAACGAAAAAAAAACTCGAATATTTTATGACTCATGTTATAATAAATATTCCTTTTTAAGTGTTCACGTAGGTTGAACTTCTCAAATAAATTTTTTTATGTAAGCCACTCATTTAAACAAGTAATCATTAAATTTTATTGATTTGTTTACAATATTTATATTAAATTTCATTTTTACGTAATTATTATATAAGGATAGAAACAAATTATCTAAATTTGGAAATGCAATTTAACATAAATTCTTTACATTTTAATATGTAGACTGAAATAAAAGAGTATTTAATAAATTTAAAAATCTGTTGTGAAACACTCACACGACTATCTCTTGCCAATGAAAATAATGACCAATATAATCTAACATTAGTAATAAACCATTAGAAATAAACAAAAAAACTAATCTTTTTTTTTTTTTTTTTTTAACTTAGTTTATTTATTCACAACTGTACAAAATACAACCAGTGAATGTGATGTTATTAACAAAAACAAAAATGGCGTTAAGACATTAAGGAGACCGCCACTCAATAGTGCCACTCCAACGGTGGATTAATCTTGGATAATAAATTGATAGAATTTACATCTGCACTATGATATCTCTACTCCATCGTCGTTTCAGTCTGCGTTGCGGATTTCCGGGTAAGTTTGGGGATGCCAGCGTTCTAATGAGATGATTTTTATGATAATCAAGTTTGCGTTTGAACCGAGAATAGATGTGATAAAATGTGTCGTTAATGTATGGAACATGTAAATCGTTGTGCAATGTGTGATTAGTAACGTAAAAGGGTGCGTCAGTTATTTGTCTAAGCAATTTGGATTGAAATCGTTGAATTCGTTGTAGAGTTGAATGTTTTGCTGCGCCGTAAATTTGGCCACCATAAGTCCAAATCGGTTTCAGAAAAGATTTGTATACTTGTAGTTTTAAATGAAGTGGAAGTTTTGATCGTCGCGATATCAAGGAAAATAGTTGTTTTCGTCTGTTATCCAGACTCTGCCGTTTTATTTGAACGTGTCTATTCCAGGTCAAGCGTCTGTCAATGTACAGGCCGAGATATCGAATTGAATCGGTTTGTGGAAGCGGTTGACCGCGCAAGAAAACAGCGGGACATCTTTGTTTCATAAGAGTAAAAGTACTCTGCATTGTTTTTGTAGCATTCACCTTTATACGCCAATTATTAAACCATGTGTCAAGAATGTTCACATGGTGTTGTAAATTTTGAGTAGTTTCAATGCAACTTTTTGAAGCTGCTAAAATGACAGTATCATCTGCGTATGTGGCTATTGTAGTTATTCTGGTAGTAGGCATGTCAGAAGTGTAAATGTTGTAGAGGAGAGGTGCAAGGATAGATCCCTGAGGAACTCCTGCAAGAATTCTGTAATAAGCAGACCTTGCATTACCTTGAGAGACACAAAAATATCGATCTGTGAGAAAGGACCTTAATATGAGATAGTACGTGAAAGGCAAAAAGCGAAGTTTAGATAATAACCCCTCAATCCATACTCGATCAAAAGCTTGACTAATATCAAGAAATATTCCACTAGCGTAATGTTTTCTTTCTAAGGCAGAGGCAAGGAAATCTACAACCCTGTGAAGCTGATGAATAGTTGAGTGCTCTGATCTAAACCCAAACTGATGTGATGGTAGTATATTCAGGTTTTCTACAATCGGTAAAATCCTGGCGAAAAGTAGTTTCTCAAAAATTTTAGAACATAGAGGAAGTAGACTTATAGGACGATATGAAGCTACGTTTCCTGGAGGTTTATCAGGCTTATGAATCATTTTAATAACAGAAGATTTCCACTGAATTGGAATTTTGGTGGTTCGTAATATTGCGTTAAAGATGAAGGTCAAACATAATATACCTTTTCTAGGGAGTTCTTGAAGAACCTCAGCAGTTATGAGGTCGTAGCCCGGGGATTTGCGTTTAGGGAGGTGCTTAATAAGATTTAAGACTTCAGATGGCTTAAACGGGTTAGGGGGAAGGGAAAGTTGTAAGGGATTTGATATCAAACGATCAATTTCAGAGACGAAGAGAGGGTTCTGAACATCCGGATGAGGTTGGAAAACTTGAGACAGATGAAAAGCAAATTCAGAGGCTTTACTTTCATCAGAGATCACCCAACTACCATCGCTACGTCGAAGAGGAGGAGAAGGAGTGTGATACTTTAGTATCCGTCTAGTTTTGGACCATAACGATCCATCTTTAACAGTAAGAGAACTAATACTTGACTCAAACGCATGTTGCTTGAATTCACGTATAAGCCTCTTCAACTCATTGTTTAACCTATTATAAGTAATCTTGTCAGCAGGTCGTCTAGAAACTTGCCAGACTTTTCTAGCGCGTCGTTTGTCTCGTATCAGATTACGGATATAGATTGGGTAACAAGGGACGTTATGCGGTCTTGGTTGTATTGAATCGCAAGCTGACCAAGCGGCTTGTTGCACGGTAGAGACAAAATGCTCAACAGCCATTTCAATGTCTTCAGAAGTTTTTAAGGGTACTCGTAAATTTATCTTATCGTCGAAGTAATTACGAAAAGTGTGCCAATTAACGACTCCACGGGTAAGTGATGGGGGAGAAGGTCGAATAAGAGGTATTAAACTTAGCGTCAAAAGAATACTGGAATGGTCCGATGAAAGTTCGTCGGCAAACTCTATTCTTGAAAAATTGTTAATATTTTTTGTAACAAAAAAGTCAAGAAGGTCCGGTTGTTTATTTATAGAAGTCGGCCAGTATGTAAACCCAGGAGGAGCAATGAAAGAATAGTTATTGGAAAGAAGACAGGAATACAAGTTACGACCTTTGGGATTATTGAGACGAGAGCCCCAGTGGTGGTGTTTTGAATTGAAATCACCTCCTGCCACAAACTTAGGGCCAAGAGATTGAAAGAATGAAGTAAATGTTTGAGCCGAAACTGAAAATCGAGGAGGACAATACACTGCAGCTAGTGTGATGGGAAAGTTATTCGACAAAAGCGATATAGCTGTAGCTTGGAGAAAATTTTGTTGATCCAAAGGGCAAAGATAATGCAACAGATTCGAACGAACAAGAACAGCGGTACCACCGTGGGCTGTTCCGTCCGGGTGATCGGAACGATATGTTGTATAATTAGGGACGAAGAAGGTGTGTTTTGCTGTTAAATGAGTCTCACAAAGCAATGCAACGTCTACTCGACGAGTATTAAGAGTAAATTCCAGTAAACTTTTATGCTGCAATATACCGTTACTATTCCAAAGGAGGACAAGAAGAGAATCAGAAGAATTAGGGTTTTGGGCCATAAGTGTTCAGTAAGACTTGTGTCAGTTGTGTCATTAGAGATATCAAAGGCATGATGACATTTTTTATATCTGTTAAAAATGATTGCATTATATTATTTAAATTAACGGAATGGTCTACTATTTGGCGGTCTCCTTTTACAGCTGAAACATAAGAACGAGAATTAGAATAACAAACATAAGATTTAGAATTATTTGTATCGTTTTTGCGTTCATTTGAAGAAATAGGTTCAGAAATGGTTTTGGTTTCTTGCTCACTCACTCGTCGGCTAACTGCTGGGATTTTCGGGAACATGTTCATGTCATCAGGCTTAAAATTTACTTCATTATTATGTGTCTCTGGTGAAGGTCTCTCAGTGCTGGTAGTCGACTGGCGTTTCCGCTGATTTTGTAACTCTTGATACACAGTGCAACCTCTGTAATTTGCCGTGTGCTGTTGTTTGCACAGAGCGCAAGTAGGAGCTGAATCTCTACTCTTTTTACAGTCAGTCGAGAGATGGGGCCCGGAGCATTTAACGCAACGCGCTGGCCGGTTGCAGTATGCTTTGGTGTGGTTGAAGCGCTGGCATCTGGTACACTGTACCACGTTTCTATGCCGACGTACTTCTTCTACACGAACGATGGTGTGCAATAATGAATTAATTTTATATATCTCATCAATGTTACCGTTTTTAGGATCTATATCAATAAAAAATAATGGTAAAGGAGTCTTATCCCTAGAAATGACATTCGTCACGTTTACTACATTAAAATTCAGTAATGAAAGTTCATTTTTAATTAATTCTGGCGAGGTAGTACAGTGTAAGCCACGCATAACTACTCTGTGCGGACGATCTTGTGGTAACTGATAAGTGTGAAATTCAGTGTTTTGTAACTTGAAAGCATGGACCAGTGTCCTATACAAAGATGGCGTACTAGGATATATAACAACATTTTCAGTTGTTGATTTTAATTTAAAATCCTGATTCACAGCGATAGATTTAATTGAATTAATTAAATTTTCGTAGTTACAAACATTCGAAATAACAATGGGCGGCGGACGTTTTTCAATCAGCTGATCACTGCCACTTACATCTTGTGACAGTACACCGAATCGATTCTGCAACTGAATGTCGTCTGCTGGCGGCTGCCGACGTAATTTACGCGGGTCTCTTGCGTTCGGTGACGATGAACGCTTCTTACCGACCGTTGTAAATTCGGCGGCGATATCAAGATGGCCTTGATCAGTCGGGTTTGTTTCCAGATCACATGGCGAAATTAAATCGTCCATATTGAGGTTATTTTTTATTTCAAATTCGTTACAAAATAAAAAAGTTCGGACAAAACAATAAATAAAGTTCACTCACCAACAAACAAACAAGTACCTTCCCGCACTAATAATTATCACATTGTTTAAATAAAAAAAAAAAAACCATGCAAACTTTTTATAATAAACTCACAACAATCAGACTGAAGTGCACTCAAAAAACTAATCTTAAAATCCTTATTTTAATATGAGTGAATGATGAAAAATGAAAACCAACCTTAGTTTAGCTTCCTAATAATACGGAAAATCACTATTTGACGCTAAACTAGGCTCTGAAGAGAAAAATTCTCTATATGAAAGTTATAGATCTTTTAATTTACCTATAAATGAGATTATATACACTTTTGTCGCAAAATGCATACTAAGGCCCAAATCTTAAAAAATCCAGATTTACAGATTTTCATGGCAAAAACAGAAAATCACTAATTACCGCTAAACTAAGCGTTATACAAAAAAATGTTTGAAATAAAAGTTGTAAATATTTAAATTGTTTACAACTTTTGTTATATACACATATGCACTAAAAAGAATATTAAGGGTGCAAACTTAAAAAAACACTTTTTGCTACGAGAGAACAGCCTTTCCAAGAATTCCAGCAGACATGGCACCTACCCTATCTACTCGACAATTTATGAAGTCGTCGTAAATTTAGAAATTATCTTACTGAGAAATTCTGAACGAATTATAAATCTATGGAACTTGTCAAGTTTTCGGACTTACATATTTTTGGTTATATCCTTTACAAGAGACATCCTTAGAACATTATGAAATGTTTCCTTATGGAACATAAAATGAAGCCATTTGAGATCCTTAGAAGTTTTAATTTCAAGATCTGAATTTTGGTAAATTATCACTTTTTTCTGCTATTCTAAATACCTAGGAGTCCATATGGCCAAATCAGTGGAGGTATTGATTTGGATAGTAATAGTTTTAGTCGTGATATAATAAGTGATCCGAAATGGACAACGTAGTACTTGAAAAAAGTATAATAAACAGAACGTACAGAAATTTTTCCAATACTAATATTTCAGCATTGCTGTTAACAGCTGTTGTAACTAACTAAAAATTCATGAATCATGGAAATTTCATAATTAACCTTAAGTACTACTCATATCAAAATGACTTCAATCTTAATTAATGATTAAAAAAAAATTCAGAGTAATGTAATGAATAATACCGTAATTAATAATTGTTGAATTTAAAGTTTGGTTGTACATATTACATTCAAGTAATAAGCCTACTGGAAACAAGAAGTGAAAAGCGACAAGACTCTGACATATCAGCGGTGCAGACAACCCTATGATTCTGATGATGATGATGTTGATGATGCAGACGATATGATTACGTCACCAACCACATAAAGTACTAATTGGGTCTAGTTTACTTTACGACCCTTCCAACAACATGTATTTATTAACTCTTGTTATAATTATCTCTTATTCCGTTCAATTATTTCAACAGTACAGTAAAACTTAAGTGTAATGTAATAATTTACCACAAGGTACTGTACTTGGTTCAATTCTACTTTTGATATATATTAACCAGCTTTGTAACTTAAATATAAAAGGACAGATTGTCAGTTTTTTGGATGATGTTTTCAAAATGCTCAATCTGCTTCCCTTACAAATTAAAAATATGCCGGATATCACAAGGTATAAAAAAGCAGTAACCATTTGGCTATTGGATGTAGGGAAAGAAGACATAGAAAAATGGTTACTCCAGGAAACATATAGTTTTGTGAGCTCGTTTACCGGTTTCGATTTTAGTTTTCTATTTTTAAATAAATTCATTTGTTTTGCATATTTTATTGTTTGTTTTGTTATTAATTTGTACATATAATTATATAATAGCATATCTTTTAAATAAAAATGTCTTAGCAGTTTAATTAGTATTTAAGTAACTAACATGTAGTTCTAATTACTAACACACTAATAGATTACCGTAGTAGTTGCAGTAATTAATAAACAAAGAAGTACTGAATTGATCTACCCTTGAACATAGGAAACCATAATTGGGTGGATTCATTTTCCCACTACGAATTAAAATAAATAGTTTTAGTTTTTCAAAGAATAATTAAGAAAATTAACATTTATATTGTAATGATATTTTCTTGTAAGCAATGGGAAAATAAATAAATAAATTTGAGTCCAATACATCGTATAGAGATATTCCATTTCTTTATTCATCTGTAATTTATTTTAAATAGAACCAACAGTTTGGTCGTTAACAACCTAACTTATGTATAGAATCTACACCAAAAAGATACAGTAAATCATGAAACATTTAACCAGAATTTTCAATAATTGAATAAGCTATCAAATGAGCTTAATTTATTTTAAAATTTGTCAAATCTACATCGGTGAAATATCCGTCTGAAAAATCAATCGTAAATTTACGGGAAATATAACTTCATATCGACTGCTTAAATCAGTGATGAACATCTCGAAAACTAATTCAAAAGAATTAGAGTATGTGTCATATCATTGTGAACTTAAAGGTCGATCCAGTTAGCCAAAATATTGCTAGACTGCATTGTAATGTGTTAAACTACCTACTCCTCGTTTTACGTAGTAAAACGAGCATTTACTGAATGCATTTAAATTTTGAAAAGTATTTACTTTCCAACCTGCAAATTAAACCTTCACTTCATTCACCACAGAGTGTGGCATGGAGCGAAGCTAGGGTCGCGGAGTGGACAAGGAGGTTCATTCCAAATGTCGAGGTGCGGATAAGGAGGACATTTGGTAATACCACTCACGAGCTGAAGCAGTTGCTAACAGGGCATGGTTGCTTTGGGGCATATTTGACTAGGTTCAAACTTCATGAAGTTCCGACAGTGAACAGGAGGAGTCCATTGCGCATATTTTTGAAAGATGTCCCTATTTTGCCCTCAACAGAATGGAGACATCTGAGAAGATAGGCGTTGCACAGTGGATCCCAGAGAGAGTAGGGGCAGCGATGAGGAGAGCTGGAAGTTAGTCGCTCAGTTTGCGGAGAGGGTGGTCGAGAGACTGCGGAGGGAAGAGACATATGGAGATCAGCGAGGTCGCCCTCTCCCACAGTGAATGAATCCTGTCCCGATCTCAGTAGGTAAGGTAGGCACACTAATTTCCTGAGCTGGTGATGAAAGAGATGAATGAAAGTCACAGAGTGAGTGCTGGTCAGTGACAGCGAGAGGGGAATTAGGTTCCCTTCCAACGTCCCGCTGACAGTATGTAAATTTTTTAACCCAATTTTTCTTTGTAGCATTATATAAACAGTTCCGAGGGAGGTGGACGGTTGTTTGCTAGTGTCGGATCAAGTGGCCAGGCGGCGGGTTTTTGGTTGGTAAGGCGGTTGCGGCCTCCTTGGGGCTCGACGAGGACGCCTCATTAAGTCCAACAATACTTCCCCATCGTGAGGGAGAGAACATGAGTTTTTCTCGCCGCCTCGGATAAAAAATGGGGGGTGGCATGTTAAATAAAATTCATTACTCTCAGAGGAAATAACTGACTATAGTACGGAAAATGAAAGATGAAGCCTGTGTTTGGAACCGCGTATCTCACGAAGTAAAAAACATAAAATTTTCAGATACGGTTCGTTTTAAAGTTCGGTTTTTTGTTATTTTATTCGTATAAACTACAAAACACAAAAGTGTATTAAGCATTTTCTAACGATTAGGAAACGAAATATGTACTTACCCGTTATTTAATTCATTGGGAACGAAAATAACATTTTTTTTAAAAAAAGCTATTATTCCATTATCCCATGTAAAAAAGGCTGAATTTTTGCTTACATAATTAGAAAGTATGCAGGAACAATTCTCTAAAACACCATACGTTTCCTATTAAAATTGATCGTTCTACATGTTCTAAAACAGTCTATGTTTCAAGTGAAAAATACTCAAAAAAAATAGGTACATATTTGGTTTCTAATTCACCAGAAAATTCCTAATAGACTCTCGTATTTCGTAATTTATACGAAAAAAACAAAAAACACGCTTTAAAACGAGCCGTGCCTAAAATTTCAATGTTTTTACTTGGTGAGATACGCGGTTCCAAACAGTCTTCATCTTTCATTTTACGTACTATAGTGTCTTTTACATCTCTAGCTCTTCTGTTCTTGAATGCTTCAGTCATAGAATTGGCTGACCATGTGATACGAAACAGAACTATTTTTTGTAGCCCAGGAACTAACGGATCAAGTACAAATAATTTAACTCTCCACCTGCCTGTATGAGCAGATCATTTTTACTTTCTCTTGCCAATATGAATATATAGGAAGGAAAGTATTGTTTTCATGTCGATTTTTCGAAATCGAGTTTTCACCGGATCTATACGTTTTCAGACCCCCTGAACCCAAAAAACATGTTTTTAGCGATTGGTCTGTGTGTGTGTCTGTGTGTGTGTGTGTGTGTGTGTGTGTGTGTGTGTCTGTGTGTGAACAGAATATCTCAAGAACCGAACATCGTACGAACTTGAAACTTAAAACTTAAGTTACATACCACTACCGGACCCGACACGAACATTTTCATCAAAATCGGTCAACCGGAAGTAGTAGTTTATTCGTATAATTTTTCACTTTTTTGCGATTTTCTCAAAAACTGGTCCTACGATTTTTTTTAAAATCGCCTGGTTTACTACATTTTTTATGCTCTACAAGATAGGGTAGGCGCCATGTTTGCTGAAATTCTGCGTGAGGCTGTTTTTACGTAAAAACATTTTCTTTTTAAGATTGCGGCTTTAATATGCATTTTAGCGCAAAACGTTATATAACAAAAGTTGTAGAGAATTTAAAATTCTACAACTTTTATTTCAAACAATTTTTTGTATAACGCTTAGTTTAGCGGTAATAAGCAATTTTCTGTTTTTTTCTCACGAAAACGTGAGAAAAATTGATTTTTTAAACATTTCGGCCTTAGTATGGATTTTACGACAAAAGTGTATATAATTAAATTTATAGAAAATTAAAAGATCTACAACTTTTATTTAGAGCATTTTTCTCTACAGAGCCTAGTTTAGAGAGAAAGAGTGATTTTCCGTATTTCTAAGCCAAAATGAGGTTGATTTTCATTTTGCATCATTCACTCATGATTAAAATAAGGTTATATTTTTTGAGGTTAGTTTTTTGTTTATTTCTTATGTTTTATTACTAATGTTAGGTTTATTGTTAATTATTTTCACTGGCAAGAGAAAGTTGTGTGAGTGTTTCACACCAGATTTTTCTATAACTAATAAAAACAATGAAGACACAACATAATATTCTGGTGATATATTTTTTTTAGAAAAAAATCTCAATAACCTACAAATATTAAAATGTAACACAAGTTTAAGATGAAGAAATATCTGTAAAAAAATATGAAAGGGAAAATAACTAGAAAATCTGAAGCAATTCGGTTTTATACATTTTTTAATTTTATAAAATTACTCTTACTTTCACTGCACAGCATCATTCGCTTTCGTTTAATCAGATAATTATGTAGAACACAATAATAAAAATAAATTTATAATAAAGATGTTTTTATGGTGAACTGCATTTCTCTTTATTACGAAAAGAATAAAACTGGCCTACATTTCATCAAGCGTTACATTTATAACAAAAATTTATTATTCGAATATTCACGTGTAATTAAATAAAACAGCGTCAGCGGTAATTGATTTTTGTTCGTTGATTAATGACTGATGTATAAAATCGAGGTAACTTCTTTAAATTGTACAATATATATCGAATAAACTAATTAAATTCTATATGATTGCCTAGGTAAATAACTCGATTCAGTTCTCTAAATTCAAGGAAAGACCAAAATTCGTCAGAAATGTAGTGTAAACTCTGTATATAAATATAAAAACCTTCATTAACTGACTGATACACCGAAAAATTCTCTGATTTCCCAATCAGATAGAGATGAAATGCGGCAGATTTGCTACGTAGAACAAAAAAAACTAATGCTACATTTCGACCAATTCGCCTTTTTTTAATAAACATTAACATCTATTATCAATTCAATGATCATGTTGTTTAGGTCATCAGCTGAAAGACTTGTTTGAACTTCTTAGAGGCTTTACTAAGTAAAATGAGAAGTAAGGTGGTTTACTATTGGGTTCCTTACTGAGTGGAAAACTATGCTTATCAGCATGCCCGGCTCACTGAAAAGCATCTACTTTCCATCCTGCAAATGACACCTTCACTTCATTACCAAAGGGTCTGCATCATTTTTTTCTTCGGCTGAACGACCGCCTGTTCTGTAATTACTGCTAATACAGACGGTGAAGGATGAAATGATTTTTTTTGTAACGTATGAAAATATGCCGTGCCTGAATGGGACGCGAACCCAAGACTTATTCAGGCACGACATATTTTCATACGGTACAAAAAGAAATAATTTCATCCTTCACCGTATCATGATATTCATTACTCTCAGAAGAGATAACTGTGACTAGTGTCTTTTACCCCTCTACCTTTTCTGTTGTTAAATGCTTCAACCATATAATTGGCTGACCATGTGATAAGAAACAGAACTGTTTTTTGTAACCGTGTATTAGTATTCTTTATCTATTCAATAAAGAACAATAAGTAGATTATGACAATTAGAAAAAGTAATGAGATGAAAAGACGCTTTTTATGGAATTGTCTTAAAGTAAGTTAACTTGTTTTATCTTAAAGTATTTACATAAGATGTAGGAGCACAAGATTTGTTTTTTACATATTATTTTCATCTTCCATTACACAATATTTATGTTCTCCTACAATAATTCCGTCGAGTGTTTACGTGTCAGTCATCTCATAATGTTTCTGTTGTCTAGGAGATTAATAGTCGGAATGTTAGGATGATTTTTTTATTCTTCTTTTGATATCTTTTCTAAAGTATCAATTCCCACCCTAAAGTATTCCATTTGATTTTTATACGTTTCCGGAGAACTATACTAACAAAAATCGGCACAACTCTACAAGACAAGCGACACTAAGAAAAAGAAAATATTGGGTCCCGAAGAAGGGTGTAACACTTCTAAAGCAATAATATTATTTCCGAACCTTCTCAAAGAGGTGTAATTTTGAAAAAAAACCCGCTTTAGTATTCTTGACTTGATAAACTTAGACAAAGTAATGAGTGTTGTAATGAATTTTAAAAACCCTGGAAATCAATAAATTTATTTATTTAATACACTCTCTGAGGCTAGAAATAACCCACGTTTAACTGCTACTGACTAATAATTAAAAAGTACAATCACGATTACACATGTCAAAAATCTAGAACTGTAAAATATATTCAAAAATTTAAAATGATCACTAAATCGTACCATTTTGGTAGTGAATTTTTCTCGGATCTGCGAAAAACTGATAAAAATTTAAAAGAATTCACACAAATAAGTGGAACACTGAAACAAAACAAGAGACAATCCAATAGTATACAAAAGGAAAAAACAAAAAACACACAAAAAGGAAAAAACGTCGAATTTTTAAAAATAAGAATTATTCACTGCAGAAAAGCAAGGAATTATCAGGAAGGCGATAAAAGGATAAAAATATCATAAATTAAAAGACTAAAAATACGGTACAACTTTTTCCTTGAGTAAATAAAAAACGGAACTGATATTTTTATACTACAAACAAAATATGATACTCGATATAATAAAGCTCTTTTATGTAAACAAAATTATACGTTTGGCGTGGCACAATTTAACCTCAAGTGATTTCAATCATTTTTAGAAATTTTAAACAACCGACCTTTTTATTTTATAACATTCCTTTTGATAAAATTCGTTTGAAGTCACATATAGTACAAAAAAGAAACGAAAGAAAATACTGAAGAGAGAAAAAAATTAATAAAACATATTCTTTGTATTTATTTATGTTCAAATTATTTAGGGGACTACTACATCCCTTATTTTTAAATAAAAAAACACCTGATAAAACAATTGGTGAAGACCATTTAAAAAAAGTTGTTGTTTAGGTCATCAGCCGAAAGGCTGGTTTGAACCTGTAGAGGTTTTACTAAGTAAAACGAGGAGTGAGGTGGTTTACCAGTGCCTTCCTCACTGAGTGGAAAAGTACGCTTCCCAGCATGCCGGGCCCTCTGAAAAGCACATATTTTCCACTCAGCAAATGACACCTTCACTTCATTCACCACAGGGTCTGGCTGTATAATGAAATTCATTACTTCCAGAGGAGATAACTCTGATTAGTGTCTTTTACACCTCTACCTCTTCTGTTATTAAATGATTCAGTCATTTAATTGGCTGACCATGTGATAAGAAACAGCACTATATATTTTAACCCTGCAATGAACAGATTGAGTGTACATAATTTGACACTCCACCTGTCTGTTATGGGCACATTTAAAAGATATGTTGATTATAAAATGAGAGATTGATGACAATTACAAGCAAAATATATATATATGTATATCAAATTAAGTTTAAATTATAAAAACTAACTAATCAAGGTGATCACCTTACCTCAGTAAATTTATTAGGAACCCAACCACAAAGACGAAAACAAGCTTGCGACAGAGAATTGTTGTTCCCTTGAAATTTTTTTTGCCTTTAATTTTGATTACGGTACATTGAGCTGCACAATTTCCGTATAAGATATTTAACAGACGGTGAAGAATTTTATTTTCAGGAGAAGAGGTACCCAGTGGTATATTTTCTGTTTAGAACTACGGTTATTGTACGTTATTCAGAATAAGAGATCTCTGCTCTATTTTCACTTAAGACGTCACACAGTTGGGAAGTTCCTTGCAGTTAGGTCATGGGCTAGTTGGTTTGCATGGTTATCTACTCGTTATTGAAATTTACTAAAAAAGAACACGGTTAGTTTCTTTGAAGTCGGTATTTTGAAATTATCGTGGAGGCTTTTATTGCTTACATAAAAAAGAGCACCAGAAAGAAGTCTTTGAGATTTTTGGATCCACCGGGTTAGTCTAGGGGTAAAGTCGTTACCGCTCGTCAGCTGATTTTCGGAGACGAAGGTTCCTGGTTCAAAGCCTAGTTAAGGTAGTTACTTTTATAGGATTTGAATACTCGACGGTGGTTACCGGTGTAGTTTGATGATTTGTGTTCAATTAACCTTAGTCTCTAAGGAATGGTCGGTCTGAATCTGAACAAGACTACATCTCATTTACACATCATCATCCTCATCTCATTGGGTCATGGGGTTGCTTATTGTTTTAAATTGAACTGATCGCGGACCTATTCCGTTATTTCACATCACATCATTTGTAACCTTAAAGTCGTCTCGTGTAAGTGTATCTTAACTATTATTACTGATGACTCCCACTCACTATAATTAATAATATTGTATGTTTATAAATACACATTAGTTGGTTGTTTGCTTTGCACGTTTTCTATTCAATACATAATGAATCATTTGGAATTGGCTCTTATTATTTCTACTAAGGAAGGAGCTATAAGTTTCCTTCAAGAGAAAGGGATACTGAATAATTTGCGAATTTGTTTAAATGGACACGATATATGATACTCAACACCACTGGCTAGGATGGTTGGGTGTGTAATAAAGCAATCTGCAGAATTACTAAATCTCTAAAGAGCGACACATTTCTTACAAATACGAAGTTGGATTATCGAACACCATTCTCTTCATTTACTTCAAATTAAATGATGCGAAGATGTAATTTTTAATAAATTTGTAATTTTCTATATTTTTAAATTTTAATGTTTTGTAATTGAAGTTAATATATTTTGAAATTTGTAAAATAAACCTTGTAAATAATTTGTGAAACTTGTAAAAGAATAAAAAAATAAACAACCAAAAATAAAATAAAAATGAAACCCACTGAAAATAAAAGAAACAGGCGATTGCTAGACGAACGTACTGAGCACATGATGGCGATTGCTGGGTCGAACAGTAAAGGTGCATTAACACGATTTTTTGATGATTAAATAACGGAATAGGTCATAGATCGCAACGTAAACACATTAGGAATAAATAAATAAAAATTAATAATTTAAAATTCTAGAAAATTTAAATCAAGAAAATACACACATAAACACAAATGTGAAATTAAATTAGAAAAATAAAATATAGATAAATAAATATAAACATCGTCACCGTCATTATAATTTGTAATTATGAAAATATACAGACATTAATGTATAATAAAGTTAAAAAACATATTTTCATTGATGATGAAAGTAATATAAAAAAGAAAAATCTAAAGACTAACTTTTCATAATAACTTTTAAACGTTTTAACTACAACTTAAGCTTTCTATTAAAAGTGACGAATCCAATTTATAAAGATTTAACTCGGGTTAAAGTTGATGACAGTATAAAATGTATTATAGTATAATGTGAAAGTAAAAAGAAAGGTGTAAGTTGATAAAGAAAGTAAAAGGGAAATTTCTAAAAGAGAGGGAAATTCGCAGTTAAAAGTGAATGAGACAGCCTGCAGACCTTGACCCTTGAATAGAGTGAATGTCCCCCTAGGAAAGGAGAGCACAGTTCTGATGTGGAGGAGGTATTAAGTGGCGGTGAGAGAGAGGATGTAAGCCCTCGTTGTGGATCTAGACATGCCACAATGAGATGTAATAAGTATATACATACATGCGTTTGTATGCATTGCCGAATAAATGCCGTAATACGACTACGGATGACGACAGTGATAATAATACCAACTATGTACACAGAATTTATAATATGCCTACAAACAAACACCGTCAAAATTTTGTGAACGTAACAAAAAAAAAATAACCTCAGCATATTATCGGCCAAACAACCTTCCCATATCTCAAAAGAAAATTACCTTATCATCCCAAAGAAAATTATTTTTCATATTTTTTGACGAAATTATTTCTACCAAGAATAATAAACTTAGATTATAACTTTATCTTTAGAATAAAAGAACCCTAACAAGAGTAGTATTACTAAAACAAAAATTTAAAGTACAAAAAAATTTTATTGTTTTTTTCTGTAACTATTCCGCTCCTGTTCTACATAAAACTTCCTTTTTTATCCTTAATGTGTGTGTACGTTGCAATCTGTTCAATTCAGAACAATAAGCCACCCCATGACCCAATGAGATGAAGATGATATGTATGACGTGCACACGTGCAAGACGTGTTGTACAGACTCAGCCCGACCATTCCTGACAGAGTATGGTTAATTCAACTCCAACCATCAAAGTACATCGGTAACCACAGTCTAGCATTTAAATCCGTATAAAAGTAGACTTTACAAAGATTTGAACCAGGAACCTTCGCCTCCGAAAATCAGCTCTTAAACAGCTGATTTTGGCACAGATTGAACACAAAACAGAAAATTATTTTATTACATGATTAAATCATGCTTACACCGATCATGGGCTAGTGGAGTGTTAAATTAATTACACTCAATCTGCTGGTTCCAGTTACAAAAAATAGTTCTGTTTCTTCTTGTTTCATGGTCAGCTAATTATATATATGATTGAAACATTTAAGAACAGAAGAAGTACAGGTGTAAAATACACTATTTAGAATTATCTCCTCTGAGAGTAATGAATTTCAATATACAGCCAGACCTTGTGGTGAATGACGCAAAATGAAGATCGACCTCGGTAGAATTTAAAAATACTCTACGTAGAAAAAAATGTTATGAAATAAAAGTTGTAGGTGTTTTAATGTCGTATAACTTTCATTATATTATACACTTTTCTCATAAAATGCATACCAAGGCCGCAATCTTTAAAAAATCCTTTTTTACGGATTTTCATGAAAAACCAGAAAATCGCTAATTGCCGCTAAACTAAGCGTTTTACAAAAGAAAAGTTTCAAATAAAAATTTTGGGGGTTTTTAAATGTTCTATAACTTTGATTATATTATGTTGGCTCAAAAATGCATAAATAGGCCGCAATTTTAAAAAAATTTTCTACGAGAGAACAGCCTTTCCAAAACTTTCAGCAGCCATGGCAACCTATCTTGTAGAGTTTAAAAATTTAGTGAGGCAATTAAAAAAAATCGTAGGAGCTGTTTTTGAAAAATTGCACGAATAAACTACTACTTCCGGTTGACCGATTTTGGTGAAAATGTTCGAGTCGGGTCCTCTAGTAGTACCTAACTTAAGTTCAAATTTCAACTTCGTACAGCATTCCGTTCTTGAGATATTTTGTTCTCACACAGACAGACCAATCGCTAAAAACATGTTTTTTGGGTTCATGGGGTCTGGAAATGTGTAAACCGGTGAAAAATCGTCATGAAAACAATTCTTTTCTTCTTATATAGTTCTGAAATTACTAGTGTGCATTAAACAAACTAAGCATTCAATCTTCACCGCCTCGGTGGCCCAGTGGTAAGCGTGCTACGCTGCAAAGTGGAGGTCCCGGGTTCGATTTCCGACCCGCGGTTCCTCGGAAGTAGTAGCAGCAGATAACCAAGATATTGTAAATAAAAATAAGTTAAAGTCAAATATTTCTACCAAGAACAAAATAAAATAAATAAAAATTGTTTAATGTATGTACGTTTGTTAAAGACTGAAAGCGTAGTTTCTTTATCCACATCTGAATCTTATATACAAGGGGAAACGTTGGATAGATGATGGGTAAGCTATATTTGGAGTATGCTCGTTTGCGTTTGGAAATAACTCAGATTTAGGAGGTCACTGAACACAACATATTTAACTTGAAAACTCTCTTCTCAGTCGAGAAACTAGGGGAAGGGCAAAAACAACAAGAAGGGGAATCATAGTCAAGAGAAAGACGATGACGAAGGTAAAAAAATATATATTTACAAGAACGATATTTTTAAAACTTTTAAACAGAGCAATCATATTTTAATATCGAACAGATGGCCGGAATAATTAAAACAAATTTTATGAGTATCTTATTAATAATATGCTTACATAAAAAGTTTTTATGAATTGATTTATTTTGTTTAGTACGATTAAATAAAATTAAATAAACCATTAATACTTTAAAACTTTCATCTAGTATAAAAATCCAGTCAATGCTCGAGTAAACTGAATAATTGGGGGATACCGATGTCCGTTGTTGTGAAAGTCCGTTAAACTGAAATTCACTCAGTAGTAACGCAATCGGTCACGTATTTTTGTATGTATAACGTGTTAAATACATTAGATTTGCGTACAGCTTAAATCTTATAACTTTCAAAAACGGTACTTTCTAGGAAGGTTTTTCTTCACAAAAGTTAACATTCCTTAGATTTTTAAAATTTTCAAACCGTTTTACATAATTAGGAGGCTGGACCGTTAAATTGAAAGTCCGTTAAATCGAATGCATTGACTGTTTTAAGAAAAGGCCACCTCCTTAGCGTAGTGGTAGCGCGCTAACCTACCACGCGGTGTTCCCGGGTTCGACCGGGGGATCCCATGGATATAAAAAAAACAATCATCATTGCTTTAAATTTTCACTAGCTCAATTCAAGCTTTTTGGCTCTCGGTGAAGTTCGGCTCTTCCAGTGCATGGGTTGGCGCTGCGTTTCCGGATCATAAGTAAAAAACCACGTTTCATCACATGTTATTATCGTTTCCAAAATATTTGGGTCATTTTCAATCGCGTACAAAACAAAGTATCGAAACAAATATTTTTGCGAGCTTCATTTCAAACATTTTTGAGCGGCACGTGTCCTGAAGGAGCAGACAGAAGATGACTTCCAGCACTGTTTACAACAATGGAAAATTCGTATGGAGCGTTGTAGGGATAGAAAAGAAGTGTATTATTGAAGGTGACAATAAGTGATTATGTATAAAATTAAAATACAATTTTTTACAATGTCAGCCTCGTTATTTAATAGCCACACCTCGTATATTACTGAAATGGTTCCTTCATTTTTAAAAAAATTGTTTTATTAATTCAATAAAAAACGAATAACCCAAAATCACAATTTAATCAATACCCAGTAGAATGTCATTTTATAAAAATTTCAATAAACATTTGATAAAAAAATCAATAAAATAGATAAAAACAAATATTATATGTATAATCAAATATAATGTATCATAAGAGCTCACAGTAACAATAATCTATAAAGAAACGAATCCGATCGTAATTGAATGTATTAAAAAAAATTATAAAAAGCACGTACAGGAAAACCATTTCAATTATAAAGACAGATAAAAATCCGGGTTAATGTACTGACGAAAAGTACAAATGGAGGACGTTTTCTTTTATATGTAGCGGAATGAAATAAATACAGCACAATACTCAAGTGTAAAATAACACAGAGAGCTTTTGACAAGTGTAGATAAATGCTATTTAAAGTACAGTAAAGTATACACAATGTGAGGTGATATAGTTAAAAGTGAATGTGTGTGTTTGTGTACGTGTGTGAATATATGTGTGTTTGTGTGTATGAAATGGCATTGACACTACATTCAATACTGTAGTAGCACTTAACATTGAAAAATATACCGTGGAATAATACAATATCATTGTAAAGCAATACAGTTAGCAGTCACGGATGCGCGATATATAATAATTCTTACACGCTGTAATTAAGGTTTTAAAAGTTTCATTGTATTTACCATGCACATCCTTTTCAGTTTAATAACAAATGAAAATTTGAATTGTAAAAATAATCTCCTAAGTTAATAAAATTCATTCAACAAATTCAGTAACATAAAATTTTGTGTAAAACACTCACACGACCTTCTCTTGCCAATGCAAATAATGAACAGAATAACATAACATTACTAATAAAACATTAGAAATAAACAAAAAAACTAACCTCAAAAACATAACTTAATTTAATCACGAGTGAATGATGCAAAATAAAAATCAACCTCAGTTTGGCTTAATAATAGGAAAAAACACTCTTTTACGCTAAACTACTGTCTGAGAGAAAAATTCTTAAATAAAAGTTGTAGATCTTTTAATTTTTTATAAATTTTATTGTATACACTTTTGTCGTAAAATGCATACTAAAGCTGAAATCTTAAAAATCGACTTTTTACAGATTTTTATGAAAAAAGAAAAAAATCACTAATTACAGCTAAACTAAGCATTATACAAAAAAAAAATGTTTGAAATAAAAGCTGTAGGATTTTAAATTGTCTACAACTTTTAATATAGTAATACATTTTTGGGCTAAATGCATATTAACGTTGCAATCTTTAAAAAAAACAATTGTTTTACGAGAAAACAGCCTTTTCAAGAATTTCAGCAGACATGGCGCCTACCCTATCTTTTAGAGCAAAATGCAGTAAATGGGGTGATTTTATAAAAATCGTAGGAGCCGAGCGAGAATTCGATCTGCCTAAATCTTTCGTCCTTAGTATAGCAGAAATTGCGAAACAGTCAAGACGTAAAACCAATAAATAAATAAATAAAACTGTGGAAGAGTTCCCCCTTAAACTGCCTCTTTTTATAGTGGAAGCAGCGATGATTAACACATAGATCGACAGTAGGCAAAGAGTATCGATGCACAGTAGTGGGAAATGCGAAAAAAGTGCAAGCATACAGGTTTTACTAAGTAAAAAATGAGGAGTGAGGTGGTTTACCTTGCCTTCCTCACTGAGTTGAAAATTATGCTCACCATGTCAGGCTATCTGAAAAACATCTACTTTCCAACCTGGAGATGACACCTTCACTACATTTACCACAGGGTCTGGCAGAATAATGATAAAATTCATTACTCCTAGAGGAAATAACTCTGACTATAATCTATTTGAAATCAACGTGCGGGTGAAGGTCATGCCACTTCCTCACCTCGCTTACCCCACCAGTCGTCTGAATGATGCAGCGCGGAGTATGTGTGTGCACTTGTGCCTACGCCTTCATCAGGTTTACATTATTACACTTCGTGAAGTACCGTACGCTTAAAACATCTGACGAGACCAACACATAAATGTGTTATTTAAATCAACTTAAACTTAAACTCATTCGAGAAGTTTAATTACAAACAAAAGGAAAACTGCAATGGAAAAAATCTAAATCCAGTTTTTCTTTTGTTTGTAATTAAAAATCTTCTCAAATGAGTTTAATTTTCATAGACGTTATTTATATCATTTTTTAGAATAAAATTCTCTACAATTTTCATTAAAATGTTTCGTGTTTTTATTCGCAATTTAACAGAGTTATTTTACGCTAAACTTAAAAAGTATATTTTCTAAGCCTTTTCTTTAATGTATTTACGTAGTTTTCTTAAAAACTAAAAGCGATACAGTTCTGGGACTCATTTTTTTAAGTTTCCCAGGTTAAATAAAAACCATAAGAAACCACTAAACATTTTCCTAAATTTACCTTTTCAAAATTTCAGTATTGCTTTATTTCACTCTTTGCCCAGGAATCAAGGCAAAATCTTTCGCCAGGCATAACTCGCCAACGAAGCATTTCCGGACGTATATTTAGACAAACATTTTGTTACATGTAATAACAATAGTATATACGTGGTGTAATTTGTATTATATTATTGTTATAATTGTTATTAATATTGTTTTATGGTTATTATAGATATTATATGTACGCACTATTACAACGTAATATGGAATAATAGAAAAGTCACTGAAATAGAAACACGGTCATTATACTATGCGTCAGCAATGACTCTGTGATATTTTATGACTTTATGAAGCTTACATGTATTGTTTTAAGTAAACAAACATGTTACAGCACCTTTGTCACCACACACAGGCCTATTCATTGGATTTTTTATACTCTTTCGACCAGTTCAGATTAAAGTTTTGTATCATACAGATGCGCAGTTTCTTTGGCGGGCTTGTGTAAGTTTAGTTAATTCAATTGTTTAAGCGTGAAAGTTGAGATGGCTGCAAACAGTCCTAATCTTCGCAGACAATCCAAACAAATAATTTATAGGGTATATAATTATTTAAAAGAACTTGTGTGAAATTAATTCTTTGCGAACGGCGCTCAAGATTACATAAGAGGTAATTGACAGTTTATTTCTCAGTCGTATACAAATTTGTAACAATCCAGTTTCTGTATGCATGCTTTAAAACATAAAAGATAAATAATCATCTTTTTCGTTTAGGTAAAAAGGTTGGCGATGTTTTTATTAAGGTGCAGTTTGTATAAAGAAATATTAGGATAGAACTGTTCCAACGATCCGAAAGTTAAGCACAAAAATTAGGAAAATAAATTTAAAATAAAAATAAATAAATTTATATTGTGTAGAATAAAAAGGTTTCACATATCATAGTAGGCCTAATGTCTTATGTGTATCAGAGTAACCATTAAATTTCTTGTCGTTAATAGACAAAAGTTTAGTCTGTAAAGAGAAAAGAAGTAGTTCAATTCAGTAATGTAGAAGTAGTGTAAGGGGTATATGAGGAGAAATCTTGCGGAAGGGAAGGGGAAGAAGCGCGTGACCTTCACCCGCACGAAGAAATCAAATGGACTTTAGTGTCACAATTAGGATGTATTAAACACATAAATATTTTTTATACATCTATAAAATTGGTAAAAAAAAACACTCGAAACAATAATATACAAACTGATGTTTCATGTAACATTCAAGGAATATTATTAAAATACATAATCTACAGTTAAAGACATTTCTACTACATTGTTGTATACGTACCGAGTTACAGATGATGAATATTTCATACAAAAGGAAGTAAAACGTTACTTCGTGAGACATTCTGGTCTCTGACCCGTAACGTTAAGTGGTATGTTGATTCCGTACAGGCGTACTAAACTAAAAACAGTACGTTGTTCTATGACCATACATATTTTCAGAAGCAGTTTTTCCGAATTGTTAGCGTTACATATTTTTACATATGTTAATCCTCAAGTGAATTTCTACTTTATTGTCTCTTTAACTTCCTCCAGGGAACGTCAACCAAGTGTAGTACATATATTTTCTAATTAGGTCGTTTTTTATTTTAGTCAGTTTTTCGGTGAAATTGTCTGTAGAACTTTGAAGATATTAACACCGTTGCTATTTATATTTATTATCATAAAAAACTGTAATTTTTAGATTTGTTATAATGAGTAACACAAGAAAATACACGATTTCGCAGAAGATACGAACCAAGACTGAACGAATATCCAAATCATTTCCGAATAAACTTACTGGGAAACTGCGACTATAGCATACTTTTACGAGACTTAATAGATACTTAAATGAGTAAGAATTATGTAACAGATTTGAACACAAACTTTAGTTTACAGATTTATGCCAAAAACTGGCAGGTGCTAAGTTAAACTATTTGCACTCGATATGCTACTTCCAGTGATACAAATAATAGTTATGTTTCTAATCACACGGTCATTAATTATATTACTGAAGCATTTAAGAACAGAAGAGATAGAGGTGTAAAATACACTAATCAGAGATATGTCCTCTGAGAGTAATGAATTTTATTATACAGCCAGACCCTGTGGTGAATGAAATGAAGGTGTCATTTGTATGATGGAAATTAAGATGCTTTTCGAAGGGCCCGGCATGCTGATAAACATACTTTCCCGTCGGTGAGGAAGACATGGTAAACCACCTCACTCCTCGTTTTACTTAGTAATGTCACTAGAGGATCAAACCAGCCTTTCGGCTGATGACCTAAACAAAATTACAAATTTATGTATACATAATATATAGTATATTTATTAATTTTAATTTTTCATCATTCAAAACTTCTTTTAATATCCTAAAAAAGTTTATCTGTAACATTTATTATTAATATATAATTATGTATGTTTTATATTCAATTTTAAGTTTGTTACGTATCAATTTTGTTTCTGTTTAACTGTATAAAAGAACAGATTGTAATTTTTGCTTATTTGATAAAAAATAAAAAATTTGTTATAGTGTAAACAAATATAATATCAAAAAAGGAACGTGTTATGTATTTACATGAATAATTCTATTTTTCTATATAATTTAACTGTAAGTTTAGATAATAAAAGAAGATTTTGGATTTTATTTCTACCAACAACAACTTACTTAATGTTTACAAAAATTCTACAAAGAAAACAGATAACGCATTAAGAGAAATGTACACAGGACAAGCCCATTTAAAGTAAATTGTAACTACTAAAATATTTACAATTTAGTGACGTTATTATTTAAATTTACACGAAAATAAATAATTAAAAGTTGTTATCCTAAAATGTTATTAATAATAATAAAATAGAATAGGTAAACTATATAGTTATTGATCGATGATTAATAATAGATTTAATAATTATTAAAAATACTAAGAAGTAATAAATATTAGGTTAAAGTTATACGCAATTTTATTTTATATTGATGTAATATTTACTTTGAAATTCATGTAGGGTACAATAGTTAAGTTTCTTAAGATTAAAACAAAATTAAATATTGACAAATTTGTCTCTTAAAACAAATAAAGTACACTAGACTATATTATTTAAAAGAGCGAAACTGTTTATAGAATGCTGGTTGCATTACGTAGTACATAAACGTAGATACACAAGTTCATGGTCGGACACCGTACTTGCCTCTCCTTTCACTCACTCTTACTCACTTTATAACTATCACTATCTTTGTTTATTCCCTCTCCACTAAAAACTATTACTATTTCCCTCTCTCAAAGCATTGAACTAGTAAAACTATTCAATAGAATAAACTAACCGACAACTATCCAGGCACTAAACAACGAACTCCAAGTTGACTTTGTGAAGTTGTACGACGCGAAAATCCAGAAATACACAACAAATAACATCGACAAATTCTTCTATTTGTTTACATATCTTTTTTAAATAACTTTTTTAATAAAATACAAAAAACCAGTATATTTTTTTATCAAAATATACAATAAGGAAAAACTAAATTTCGTACTTTCATCAAATCACTAAAAATTTCTCCTTTTCGTACAAAACAAAAAAATTTGTGTGAAATGCTCGCACGACTTTCTCTGGCCAATAAAATTAATAAAAATATAACCTACGTTTAATCTTAGTACACTGTAAAAAAAAATCTGGTCTGAAACACTCACATAACTTTCTCTTGCCAATGCAAAAAATGAACAATATAACCTAACATTAGTAATAAAACATAAGAAATAAACAAAAAACTAACCTTATTTTAATCACGAGTGAAGGACGCAAAATGAAAATCAACCTCAGTTTAGCTTAAACAAACGGAAAATCACTCTTTCACGGTAAACTACGCTCTGTCGAGAAAAATTATCTGAATGAAGTTGTAGATCTTTTAATTTTCTATGAATTTGATTGGATAAACTTCTGTCGTGCATGCTAAGGCTGAAATCTTTAAAAAAAGTCGATTTTTTTACACGTTTTCGTGAGAAAAAAACAGAAAATCGCTAATTACCGCTAAGCTAAGCGATATACAAAAGAATGTTTGAAATAAAAATTGTAGGATATTAAATTCTCTATAACTATTCTATCTTATATACATTTTTGCGCTAAAATGCATATTAAAGCCGCAATCTGAAACAAACAATTTTTTTACGTGAAAACAGCCTCTCAAAGAATTTCAGCCTATCTTTCAACCCTATCTTGTAAAGGATAAAACATTTAGAAAATGAGGCGATTTTAAAAGAAATCGTAGGAGCCATTTTTGAGAAAATCGCAAAAAAGTGAAAAATGACACGAATTACTACTACTTTCGGTCGACCGATTTTGATGAAAATGCTCGTGTCGGGTCCGGTAGTAGTATCTAACTTAAATTTCAAGTTCGATGTTCCGTTCTAGCAATATTCGGTTGACACGCGCGCGCGCGCGTGCACGGACGCACGCACACACAGAGAGAGAGAGAGGGAGAGACCAATCGCTAAAAACATGGTTTTTTGGTTCAGGAGGTCTGAAAAGTGTAGATCTGGTGAAAACTCGATTTCGAAAAATCGAGATGAAAACAATACTTTCTTCCTATATATTCGTATAGGCAAGAAAAAGTAAACATCAACCTCTGTTCAACTATAAAATACGGGAAACCACTAATTGACGCTAAACAAGAAAATTCTTGAAATAAAAGTTGTAAATTTTTAATTTTCCACAACTTTAATTATATAGGTACACTTTTGTTGTATAATGAAGGCCGTAATAATAAAAAATTACATTTTTTAATAGATTTTGATGAGCAAAGTACAGAAATTCACTAAACTAAACGTTGTACAAAAAAAGTTTGAAATAAAAGTTGTAGGTTTTTTAATGTTCTAAAACTATGATTATAAACTCTTTTTCATATTAAGGCTGCAATCTAAAAGCAACCATTTTTTGCTACGAGAGCACAGACCCCTATGAATTTCATTAAACAAGATGCTTATCCTATCTCGTAGAGCATAAAAATGAAGTAAATGAGGCGATTTTTAATAAAATCGTAAACGCTGTTTTTGAGAAAATCCCAATAAAGTGAAAAATTGGACGAATAAAGTACTACTTCCGCAAGAACGATTTCGATTAAAATGTTCAAGTCGGGTTCTGTAGTAGTACCTAACTTAAGTTCCAAGTTTCAATTTTGTACGATATTCCGTTCTTGAGATATTTTGTTCACACACACACAGACTCATCGCTAAAAACATGTTTTTTGGGTTAGGGGATCTGAAACCGTGTAATATATTTGGTAAAAACTCAAGATGAAAACAATACTTTAATTCCCCCATACAGTAATATAAGAAAGAAATAATTCTTACAGAATACAATATATAAAATTCTGTAATTCAGAGGACAAGATATTGTTACAATCAACTCCAAGATAATACAAAGATATCATAATCGTTATAAGCACCGTAAGAGAAATCTTTTTTAATAATGTTTTTGATAAAATCACAATCTATACAAAAATCAGATGATGTAGATGGTTCCATTTCATAAGATTTGAGCAGATAGGAAGAGATATGTATAGTCGTTGCAAATCACAACTACAATAAAGATCATTGACTTAAATTTCGTACGTGTCAATTAATTTGTTTGAAGACATGTTTACCAGTACAACAATTGAAACCCGTTCATAAATATAAATATAATTGACATAATATACAGACAAACATTTCTTTTTATTGAATCATTAATGAATGCGGTAAAATAAACAATAAATTGAACGTGAGTAAAATGATTTTATTTATGATAATTCTAATTGGAGATAGGTGATTCATTTTGTGATAGATAAACTACAATAAACATTAGGTCAATAAACAGACTGTACATGTAAGGCGAGACAGGTAGTAAGTAGTATTATTACTATTCCTACAAATGGTGCCGGCAGGTTCACAAACCACACGAAATGGTACTATTTACAGTGGTTTAGAAATGAACATCAACAGTGATAGAGTTCCAGTAAATCTAACTGGATGAAACTTGAATTTTTGGTTGATCGGTAGAAATTTATATTACATAATAAGGGATTATTACGATTTTAGGTTTTTCTCTAAACCTACGGTACACTTAATTCGATGTGTAATTGACATGAGGGAAGCGTAAGTCATCACGGAATGTTTCTGAATACTTAATTTGGGAATATAATAATAAGTTGCAAGAATTTACTGTGGAAATGCTTCATTCATGACTTTTCTGCACTTAAAATATGGCTACCATACATCCAGATCGTTAAAAATAAAGTGATTATTAAACTAAAGAATCAAAGGATAGAAGAAACAAGTGAAGTTAAATAGTGGTTTAATTACTAATGATTTTTGTAGTTAAACAATAATAAGAAAGTAAAAGAAGATCATATTGTAAACGTTGAAATATGATCAAAATTTACGAAAAGATTCATCTGGAATATTTTACTTCGGAGACGAAGGCTCTTGGTTCAAATCCTAGTAAAGGTAGTTACTTTTGTATGAATTTGAATACTAGACAGTGATTACCGGTGTACTTTTATGGTTACGGTTTAATTAACCATACTGTCTTAGGAATGATCAGCACGAGTCTGACCAAGACTACATTTCAGTTAAATGTTGAGTATATCATTCTCATCTCAACAATCCATGAGATTATTTATTGTTCTTAAATTGAACAATTGCAACAACACACTTTTGGGATAAAATAAAAGATTTAATAAATGGAAGTTTTTTTTAACAGTAGTATAGTATTGCTTTTGCAATCAGTTAATAAATACAATAACTTTAAGCAAATATGATAAAACCTGAGTAATGTCCTTAGAATTAAAACACAAACCACACTCAGTAGTGCGTTTTAAAAAGACCAAACTGTGAAAAAAAAATATATATATATATATATACAAAATCAAACTTGATGAACCGTGAATCAACATCCCAAAACACAAGTTGTTGAAGTTGGAGATGAAAACGACGCCGATTATGAGATGACGATGATTAGGAGTTGACGTGGAAAGATAAAAAAAATTTAAATGACTAACAAAATCGTAGAGGTAAGTCCAATGGTTTAAAACGTTTCAGTCTGTGAGTATCTTCGTTGTTGTCACGGAGGTTAATCGCTAATGGATTCTGATGGTCTTCTAGTTTTTGTAAATATTTTTCGCTATGTTGTTTAATTACTTCTTTTATGAAGAGCAGGTTTAAGTCATTGTGTACTATTTCATTGGTTACGTTCCATGGGGCTGCAGTGATCAGTCTCAGGCATTTTGATTGAAAGCGCTGCAGTATTTCTATATTTGATGAACTAGCTGTACCCCATAACTCAAAAATGGAAGTTAAACATTGGTTTGAGGAGATGGAATTATGCCTACGGGGGTGAACGCAAAAAAAACTGGATTAAAAAGAATAAGATAGTGAACTATTACTGTATACAAGATACAAAAAAGAATTCAATACAAGCGAGAACGAAAAGAAGGCGAAATGTATCCAAGACAAAAAATTTATCGTAAATATTTTTGGTGGAAAGATAACTGGTAAGAGAGGAAATGGAAGACCAAGGACCCAAACCTTCGAAATGTCATTGTAAAAAAAGAACATATAGTTGCATCGACACGGGGAAATCTTTAGAATATGAATGAACGAATAAATTATATAAATTAAAATTGTTCATTGAAAGTTACTGACATTTAGAACCTGTTTCATGACAAAATTAACTTAAATTTATTTTTGAGAAACACGTAACGAAATTAGAGAAATTTTAAAAACATTAAGAGGAAAACTTCCAATTTTTTGAACTTGGTTTAAAACGTTGAGAGGTTCAAATCTTGGTTTTGGTTAGACAATTTTTTAAATATTAATAAACTTGTATTTCTTCTTTTAGAATATAAAATCTTTAACCTAATGAATTATCTGTACCTTTGACAGTTCAAATTTACTAAGGTAACCGTAAAATAAACAAGAAATAAAAAAGTACCGTCTATTTTATAAATTGCGAAACTCTTTACTTTCATTCAATAATGAGTTAACTGAGAAAGAACAGAGAATCGAACACAAGGAAATTATTTAATGTTAATTTGTTAATTACAATTATTTTAACTTTAAAACATCAGTACAAACTTCAACTGATAATGACTTAACGCAGAGCTATAATACCATGACTGATTATGCACCGTTATAACACTGATAAAACCTGACCAAATTCTATTTCAAAAAATAATAAATGAATACAAAAAATATAGTACGACAAGCCGACAAAAATCATTGAAGAATAATTGAATCACACAAATTTAAAAAAAATTAATACCGTTAATTATTAGTTTAACGAAGACGTTAGAAAAACACACAAAAATTACACGTTATATAATTTCACGGAATGCCCATAACAGGCAGGTGGAGTGTTAAATTAATTGCACTCGATCTCCAGGCTACAAAAAATAGTTCTGTTTCTTAACATATAGTCAGCCAATTGAATGACTGAATCATTTAAAAACAGAAGAAGTAAAGGTGTAAGACACTAGTTAGAGTTACCTTCTCTAAGAGTAATGGATTTCACTATACAGCTAGGCCCTGTGGTGAATGAAGTGAAGGTGTCATTTGCAGAATGGAAAGTATGAGGTTTTCTAAGGGCCTGGCATACTGATAAGCATACTCTTTCAACTCAGTGCGGAAGACAATTGTAAACCACCTCAATTCTCGTTTTATTTAGTAAAGCCTCTAGAGGTTCAAACCAGCTTTTTGGCTGTTGACCTAAACAATATAATTTTACATCAACCCACTGGGTTAGTACAATGGTGAAGTCTTTGACGCGAATCAGCTGTTCAATAGCTGATTTTTGGAGACGAAGGTTTCGCGGTTCAATTCTAGTAAAGGTAGTTTTTACATGATTTAGTTAAAAATAGACAGTGGTTACCGGTATACACTCCATTTATAAGACTTTTTAAAGAATTTTCTGAATGCAAAATAATAATGAAAAACATGATAATTGATCGTTCGGATTACTGGAGGTTTCGGTGTACCGAAAGTTCGGATTACCGCGATAATACTGTATCTTAATGTGTAAAAACACCATTTAACATAGTTTAATTATTCCCACTGATATTTTTTATAAACATTTCAAGATTCATTTAAATAAAAAAGCAAACGATAAATAAATCAAAATTGTTCTTTCCGCAATTGACCAAGGTTACTCGATAATAGAATCAAGGTCATTAGATTTAAAGTTCAGATAAAAAATTAAGGTAAACCAGATTTTAAAGCCTAAAGCCAGGTGCTTTATTTACAAAATAAATTAATAAAATGTGAAGACGCATTTTATTAAATCTGTTAATAATAGAACGTTTAAGTGATATTAATTAATTCTATGGAAAACAAAAACAATTTCCTAAGAGACAAAAAAAAAATAAAGAGAGAAAAAGAATAGGGATAAAAAATATAGTTTAAGGTCACATGATAAAATTATTATTATTTCGTCATACAAAATAAATAAATTAACCTAATATTCCAGCATCGATAATTCTTTGAATGAAAATAGTCAAAAATTTGTTCATAGAGTAAGCAAATTTACATTTTCTCAAAAAAACTTAAGAACATGGATATTCTATCTCTAATATATTATTTGTAAATAAACTCCTTAAATACATTAAACTAAATCTAATATATTATTAATATATAAACTCTTTAAATACATTAAATTAAAAATACTTTACAGTAGGAGGAGACTGAAAGAAGAAAAAAATTCAATTTTTAATTTTGAGCTGAGCGACTGTTGTTATCCCTTTTTTGAATTTGCTATAAAAAAAACTAAAAAATGGATAATTAATTTGAAGTAATTAATATTTAACTTGTCTATAGTGTAAAGCCGAAGCAAGGGACAAAAAATCTTGTCGCCACTGCTTTACAGCATCTATACATCAGATCTACCTGCATCTGCTAACACCACCTTAGCGACTTATGCTGACGATACAGTCATCCTTTCTTCTGATGTAAAGCCAGAAGCAGCAAGTAATAATTTACAAAGTCACATTAACTTTTTAAATTATTGGTTAAAAATCTGGAGGATCCAATTCAACGCTTCAAAATCAGTGCATGTCACCTTTTCTCTCCGGAAAGGCGAATGTCCTCAACTATTCCTCGACAATAAACCGATACCACAACGACAAAAAGTTAAATACCTTGGACTTTACCTTGACAAGAGACTCACCTGGGCGACTCATATAAAGACCAAAAGACTGACTTTGAACTCCAAATTGAAAGAACTATTTCGACTACTTGGACGCCGCTCTTCACTGACTCTAAAATCTAAACTATTACTATACAAAGTTTATCTCAAACCAATATGGACCTATGGACTACAAATTTATGGCACAGCTAAACCGAGCAATCTACAAAAATTACAAGCCTTTCAGTCAAAATGCCTACGTTTAATCACCTGCGCACCTTTTTATGTCAACAACAAAATTCTACATGACGACCTTAATATTCCGTTCATAAGTGAAGTAGTTAAGTCCAGCTACAGTGTTTTTCACAGAAAATTGCATGATCACCCCAACGAATTAATCACCAAACTATCGGATGCATCACTACCAGGAAATCCGCAGCGCAGGTTGAAACGTCAATGGGCCAGAGATCTTCTATAAAGTGATTTATTTTATTTTTCTTTCTTCTTTTTTTTCTTATGTTGTTATTTATCATTCATGTATCATGAACTTTATTTAATAGAACATATACCAATGGGTAGCACTGTTCTTTTTCATTTATTTATTTTTATTTTATTTTTTTTTCCTTAACATCCTTTGTTTACTGTCATCTAATTTGCTCGTTGTATCTTCGTATATAGTTGCAAATAAAGTTATTAAAGTTAAAAAAAAAAGAAAAAAAAATTTAATTTTAGCGCCATTCTATGGTTCATGACTTTCCGAAAACATTGATATGTGTAATACTTGACTTCAGATTTTCGTTTATATAGGTATTTAAAATATATTTTTGAAAATAAATTGCATTTAAATGTTATGCTCTATCTTTAATAACGATTTAATGCTAATAGTTGTAGTTTTTTTTGCCGTTTACCAGAGATGCTTTTTTTTTGGTACATAAGGAACATTTTCTCAAAAACTACATAATCAATCCATTTCAAATTTTTACACATGGTTTACCTTACCTCTCTACACAACCGTAATTTCTTTTGAGTCACTTCAGTTACAACAAATAAAATAATAAAAAATTGTCTCAAATTCCATGTTATGAATAGTCATGAGAAAAATAAATTTCCTGGGTAAAAATAAATTATTTTCCGTTGTAAAAACTCATGGGTTTTTAGAAAGGTACTGTAGAAGAAACTGTGTTAAAATTTGATGTAAAATGTTTTTTGAGAAAATGTTCTTAACATTAACATGGTGCAACATAGGGATTCCATCTCTCCTTAAATTTTAACAATAAAATAAAAAGCTTTCTTCACTTGGTATGTCTTAGCACATGTACCTTGTGAGAAACTTCCTCTACCCTTAATGTTAGGTATCAACACAACGTTTTCTTCCGTATTCTTTGTCAGATGGAAAAACTCCTGAAGATTAACAATAACGGTCCAATCCCAGGTGTTCCTCAACCAGGACACCTTTTACCTACAAACAACTCACCGACCTACATATAAATTTTGTAAGAAGGAGCAGTTTGATAATAGTCACCTCAACGACATATCGTTAAGTACTTACGTTAACTTTATGTACCAAACCATGTTTAATAGATTCTTACTACATGAACACTTCGTTCTTCGTATTGTACGAGGGATACAAAGTATTCCTATGACAAGCCACCATAAAACAAAACCGACCAAATGTTGCATTTTATAATTCTCTGTCGTAACTTTCAGTTCAAATTTTCATTAAAAAACAATGATCTCATACAGAGAAAAATTTTACTAGATTAGTAATGCAACTTGCGTAATATTTAATATGATTACCCCTGTCTATTTAATTTTCATTTATACGTAACGAAGCCACAGTGTATTGTTGACAACTA
Organism: Catonia carolina; assembly: GCA_035578175.1. Lineage (NCBI taxonomy): Eukaryota > Metazoa > Arthropoda > Insecta > Hemiptera > Achilidae > Catonia > Catonia carolina. The sequence goes on from JAQMRL010000004.1 coordinate 47,513,905, forward strand.
AAAATTATATACTTTATTTCTGACTTGTTGATTTTTAAACCAATTTCCATTCCAAGCCACAATTGAGAGGAAAATGTACAACTTAATTAAAATAAAAAAATATGTAAACAAATTACTTACAAAATTTGTAATCCTTTTTAAAATACGTAAGTATTCAAAACTTACAAATTCGTCAACTTACCTGTAAACAAAAAAAAAATTTATTAAAATAATTGAACAAGAAATTTAAATGATATTATTTCATAAATTAAGACAATACATTTACCAATAATTTAAACTTAATATGAGAATAAAATCGGGTAATATTAATGGTATAAGTATTGTATTATGACATAAACCTCAATGATGCGGAAAACTATATGAAACCAATAAAAACTGTAGGAAACTATAGAAAAAACTACAGTTCAGCCGTTCTAAGTTTGCTCCTAATGTAAACAAATAATGACGTCACTGAGCATGCGCATTATATATAAATGTGTACACGCTGATTAAAAAGTAACAACTAAATACTTTCAAAAGTATTTAAATACAAAATACTTCTAATAGTATTTTTATAAATTAAATTGTTAGGTCTACATCATATCATGACTGATGTTTTTAGTAATTTAAGTACTTATAATTTAAAAAATAATTAATTTAATAGGAATACGACATCCATAAAGTCACGGACTCTAGCGTGCACCTTGTAGTAGCTGGGTTTGGTTTGTTGACAGTAGGAGCAAACTTAGAGCGGCTGAACTATATGTGAAGAATAATTTAGAGGGGGTAGTCGACCCAGAAGAGATTAAAAACAAATACCTTACGAATTGTAGACCTACTTTGTATTTTTTGGCCTTCAATTTCTAAAGAAAGATATTCGTGACACGTGAAACGTAAAGATGAAAACGGTTTAAACTAAGAGATTTTAAATATTTTTTTTAGGAACACAAACAAAAACAACTTTCACCACAAACAAATGAAGATGGAACGACTGGGATTTAACGAAACAATATTTTGGTATTTTGAACAAGGCAGAATTCAAACGCAAATTGTATGGATTGGTAATTCCTCCAAAGTTGAAGAAACCATTGAAGAAAAACAACTGCTTCTAGAAGCTGCGAAAAACCCCAGATCAGAAAAGATGAAAACATATTGGGGAAAAAAGATTAATAGAAGAAAGGATAAAAGAAAACGACAGGAGTTTTGTGAGAAAATAAGAAAAAGTAAATCCAATAAAATGAATACTTATTGGTGAGAAAATAAAATCAGAGATGGTGAAGATCCGGAGAGAAATGGGAAGTAAAGAAAAGTCAATTTTGTCACCGAGAATTCTATGGCGACTGAATTCAGGTAAAAAACATACAGTAAATATAACATAGTAATAAATCCCAAAATACAGAAAATAGTAAATAACTAATTCAAACTTTTTTTTAAATATTCCTGATTTTCAAGATTTTTTGTCACAGTCCATCAAATCAAATATTTAAAAAACTAAATGCTTAAAGATTATTTAAAAAATATTAAACTGTTAATAGAAATTCAATTTGTGAAGTAACTAAATAATAAATTACTTTTTTAATAGAAAATAAAAAATATAAAAATACAAAGATCGTAAAGGGGGTAGTAAAAATGTGTGTAGCAACAAAATGTAGGTATAAGATGAAAGAACCTTGGTTTGAATAGGTCTGCGTAAGTGTGTTACCTGACGCAATATACACCCCCATCCAATAAAAAAAAATACAAAATTCACCCCTTCTTTATCAAGTTGGTGACCTTGCTATATATGTTATTCAACCCTTCTTAAATTACACCCTGGAGTCGCAACAACCCATCAAACACACGAACTCTTTCCCTTTCTTAGGTAACCTACAACCACCCGGGTTGGTAAGAAGTAAGATACCTGCTGATATATAACAATACGGTTAAAAACAGGTAAGAAAAAATAAAAAAAGAGAGGAAAATAGGTTGAAAGAAAGAGGGTGGAAAGAATAAACAACCGAAACATAAGGGAAGAAAAAAAAGGCAACCCGGTGTCAGATATTACCTAACACACGAGGTGAGAATGGAATGGGTTACGCAAAAAAAGGATAAAGGGTAGATTGGTCAAAATGAGACAGGAAAGTTGGTGTAGATGTTTGAGAAGGGGGGTAAACAATATAACATATTGAGAATACAAGCAGCTTGCTTTTTCTTGCATTTTATCATGAGTTTTCTTTTACCTACCTTCTGACAGCTGCATTTATAAAAATAAAATGAAATAAGACATACAGACATAATTATGTAATAATATTTCCGGTCACAAAATTATCAATACAAGAAAACACATTCCTAAACAAATCACATAATCACCTATCGATGATTATTTAAACTGTACTCATTTTTAAAAATTATGTTTAACAATGGTTTATCTTTTACACCTTGGTGGAAAAGTATTTAAAATTTTAAAGTCATTATAATAAGTGGTTACCAGTGTACTTTGATGGTTGAGGTTCAATTAACAATACTCTCTCAAGAATGGTCGGCCTGTGTCTGTACAAGACCACACCTCAATTACACGTCGTACACATCATCCTCATCTCATTGGGTCATGGGGTTTCTTATTGTTCTTAAGTTGAACAGATTGCAACGTACACATATTAGTGATAAAAAAATTTTAAAAATAAATGAAGTCTCCGGTTTAACCTAATTAATCAGCTGGTTGAACATTGTTCCAAGATGTTAATGAACACCGGTAGAGCGAGCGAATGTCGAAATTTAACTATTAAATCGATCTAGAAGTAAAACAAACATATTTTATTTTTTTAACTCTAATTTGTCTACGTTGGAATTTCTTCCGAAAATCCGAATTCAACTATATAATAATCTTCCCGATACAAAATAAAAACATTTAATTTAACGTACACGTTATTTATGCCTATAACAGACAGGTGGAGTGTTAAATTACTTGTACTCGATCTGCTAGTTTCAGGGCTACAAAAAATAGTTATGCTTCTTATCGCATTGTCAGCCAATTACATGACTAAAGCAAATAAGAACAGAACAGGTAGAGTTATAAAAGACACTAATCAGACTTATCGTCTACGAAAGTAATGAATTTCACTATACAGCCAGACTTTGTGGTGAATGAAGTGGTGTTATTTGCAGGGTGGAAAATAGGTGTTTTTTAGAGGGTCTGGCGTGCTATAAGCATACTTTTTAGCCCGGTGAGGAAGACTAAGGTAAACCACCTCACCCCTCGTTTTATTTAGTATACCTCTACAGGTTCAAACCAGCCTTTTGGCTGATAATCTAAAACAGCAACACGTTATTTGCAAATAAAATCATCAAAATTTAGGCACAAAACTGTTAAGTTTACCAGCTTAAACCCAACAAAATTATTACTAGAAACTAAACCATTTTACAAGTTAAAAACGACAGGTTGTTAAGTTTTATTTTTTCACGTTTACCTATTAATAATTCAGTAATAATATCCTATATGAAGAGAACTAAAATTAACGATTTTAAGACAAAAATAGTAACATTGCGTGATAATCATTTTAAGTCACTGGAAAATTTTATTAAGCATACACGTTGATGCACAATACAGTACTGAAGGTGGCATCTAGCTTTTCAATTACTGTTTTCCACATTAGTTGTTCATGAAAAAAAATATTTAGTGTAAAACACACGACTTTCTCTTACCAATGTAAAAAAACCCCAATATAACCTTATTGAATTATTAGAAAACAATGTAAATAAAAAAACATAACCTAATTAAATTCACGAGTGAATGACGGAAAATAAAAATCAACCTGTTCGACTAAAAAATACGGGAATTCACTAATTGACGCTAAACGAGGATCTGTAAAAGAAAATGCTTAAAATATATATTGTACATTCTTTTATTTCCTATGACGTGGATTATTTATACACATTTGTCGTAAAATGCATACTATGCCCGCAATATAAAAAAAAAAAATTTTGTCTACGAAAGCACAGGTTCCCCCCAAGAATTTCAGCAGACATGACGCTTACCCTATATTGTAGAGACTAAATAATGTAGTAAATGAGGCGATTTTTCAAAAAAAAAGAGACTAGCAACATGCCGCCGTCAGTACTGTTTAAATGAAGAAACAATGAATAATAGTATTTTTGTTCAATGAGTCATTTGAAAATATGCTACTGTAAAATACGTCTGCAACTATAATTACCATAAAAATCTATAACAGTAAATACTAAAATTTCTGAACGAACTTGTGTATTTCAGTCAATAATGCAAAATACTGACATACATGTAAGTAAACGAAGTCTTTTTTTAAATTTCACCGCTTTACACAATCTATTATTGATGTTTTTAATTTTTTTTGTCATCAGTCTCTCGACTGGTTTGATGCAGTTCTCCAAACTTTTCTATCTTGCGGAAGTCGTTTCATATCTACATACTTGTAACACCCTACATCTTTTGTAATTTGCTTTATGTATTCTAATCTTTGCCTCCCCCTACAATTTACTCCCTCAATATTATTACTCTCCATTATTGATAGCCCAGTACCTGGATGTCTTAATATATGTCCCACTAGCCTATCCCTTCTTCTGTTAAGATGCTTCCATATACTTCTTTTTTCATCCACTCGCCTAAGAACCTCTAAATAATTTATTTTGTCCACCCCCCTAATCTTTAAAATGTTCCTATAACATCAGATTTCAAAAGCTTCTATCCTCTTCTTTTCTACAGCCCCTATCACCCACGTTTCACTCCCGTATAATGCTACACCCAAACATAATGTTTTAAGAAATTTTTCCTAATCTGTAAATCAATGTTTGTAGTCAGTAAGCTGTTTTTCATTTCAAAGGCTTTTCTAGCTTGAGCAATTCTGCTTTTGATGTTACTTGTGCTTCTACCATCCATTGTTATTTTACTCCCTAGATAGCAGAATGTCCCAACTTCCTGTATGTTTTCGTTGCCTACTTTTACATTTCCCATCTTTTCTAAACCACTCTTGCTGCTCCACAACACTTTCGTTTTGTTCTTATTAATTTTTATGAAGTAGCCTAATCCTTTCTCAAGATCTCATCCAATCCAAGTTTTTAATAACAAGCAATTAAGTGGCAAAAAGTTAAAAAAAAACTTAAAGAAGTCAAACATTACTTTGAAGAGAAAAAGGCGCAATGTGAAGGATGAAAAGTTTTTTGGAAGCTAAAAGGTGGAACAGAGCCACCACCAAGAGGTAGATTTTTGTGTTTTAAGCGCTCTCCTTAAGGGGAGTATACGCAAATAATAATAATAATAATAATAATAATATATTCCCTATGTGTGTACGTTTCAATCCATTCAATTTAAGAACAATACGCAACCCATGATCCAGTAAGATGAGGATGATCTGTATGACGTTGTAAATGTTGTGTAGTCTTGTACAAACTCAGGCCGACCATTCCGGATAGTTTTTGGTTAATTGAACCCAACTATCAAAGTACACCGGTAACCACTGTCCAGTATTCAAATCCTTATAAAAGTATCAACCTTTACTAGGATTTGAACCAGGAACCTTTGTCTCCGACCAGCTGTTCAACAGCTGATTAGCGGCGGCGACTTTAGCACCAGACCAACCCGGTGGGTTCCGTAATATGTACTTTAAATAAAACTACAAAAAAGTACCCTAAATTTTGATTACTGTATTTATTTGTTTAGGTTATCAGCCGAAAGGTTGGTGTGAACCTCTAGAGGCTTTACAAAGAAACACAAGGAGTGGGTGGTTTACTAATTACTTCCTTACTGATTGGAAAAGTATACTTATCAGCATGCCCAGCCAACTGAAAAGCATTTACTTTTCACCCTGTAAATGACACCTTCATTTAATTCACCACAGGATCTAGCTGTATAATGAATTCATTACTCTCAGGGGAGATAACTCAGACTAATGTGTATTACACCTCTACCTCTTCTGTTCTTAAATTCCAATCGTATAATTGGCTGACCAAGTACTAAGAAAAAGAACTATTTTTGTAGCCCTGAACTAGCAGATCGAGTACAAATTATTTAACAACACTCCACGTATTATGGGCAAACATTTCCTATTAGGGAAGTCAAAAATTTAAATAATTTGAACCTTGAATTTGAGTTCTTTTTAAGTTAATTTTTAATATATAAAAAATTGTATACAGAAAACGGTCCACCTGAACAAATACGTTTTAAATAAATTGGATATATATTATAGTAAAATCGACTTACATAAAATAGTTTGAAAACCATATCAGAGTTACCCAAGCAAGTGAGATATGGTATTAAAAATGACGTCACTATTGCAACCAGCTGCATTATATAAAATGTACTCTGCTGTAAGTACACATGTATAAATTTATTCGAGAGACCGCCCAACTTCCATCACCCCATACCACTTCATCACGCACGTGTTTCCTGTCTTCTTTCGTCTTTTTTTCATCTTGAATCATCATCTATTAAAAATGAAAGATATCCCTCATCCGAAATGTTGCATCCTGAGAGCCAGCGGTTAAATGTGCAGGATAGATTACCGCAGACAGATGTTATCTTATATCTGCAATATTTTTTTTCATTTTATATTTTGGGTAGCGTCAGCGTGAAAAATAACACCAGACACTTTTACTAATACTGGTGAAACCTTCTATAAAAAATACACATGGACACGATGACTGATTCATTTAATAACCTTTACAACAACAAAAATAGTACCCGGAAGTTAAAGAATACAATAAGAGGGTGAAGATTAACAAAAAAAATTGTACCAATACATAAAAGCTTGACTATACCTTGTAATATTACACAACATATTGTAATGCGAATGACTGAGTCTGAAATAATATCTGGACAAATAAAAATAAGATTTTTCTTTAAAATTAGACTACAGTATAATCTAATCATCACAAAAAATTTGTAATTATAATTAAATTTAGTTTATTAGAATGTCCGCACGAATACAAAGATTGGCGCAGTGGATTATTGGGTATAAGTCTTAGATTTAGGATCCTTTAGCAGCTAGATTGAAAAATATGTTTACAAGTTTCGAGTGCAAAAAATTTAACACTATCTTCCTGTTACGGGGATATAAAATACTACCGTTGGTTGATATATTGGTGATAATCTAATAGCTTGATAGTAAAACAGTTTAGATTACCAGTAATGTAAAATTTCTTATAACACTGTGTTTGGAGTGTAGCATTATACGGGAGTGAAACATGGGTGATATGGGCTGTAGAAAGGAAGAGGATAGAAGTTTTTGATATTTGGTGTTATAGAAAAATGTTAAAGATTAGGTGGGTGGACAAAATAAGTAATTTAGAGGTTGTTAGGCGAGTTAATATGCCCGTAACAGGCAGATGGAGTGTTAAATGAATTGCACTAGATCTGTTGGTTCCAGGGCTACAAAAAATAGTTTTGTTTCTTATCACATAGTCAGCCAATTACAAGATTGAACTATTTAAGAACAGAAGAGGTAGAGGTCTAAACGACACTAGTCAGAGTTAACTCCTCTGAAAGTAATGACTTCACTAAACAGCCAGACCCTGTGGTGAATAAAGTGAAGGTGTCAGTTGCAGGGTGGAAAAGGGTGCTTTTCGGAGGGCCTGGCATGCTGAAAAGCATATTCTTTCAACTCAGTAAGGAAGGCAATAGTAAACCACCTCACTCCTTGTTTTACTTAGTAAAACCTCTAGAAGTTCAAACTAGCCTTTCGGCTGTTGACCTAAACAACAACAGCCGAGTAAACTATGTGGAAATATGGAAGCATCTTACCAGAAGAAGAAACAGATTAGTGGGGCATATCGTGAGACATCCAGGTATTGGTCTATCAATAATGGAGGGTAATATTGAAGAAGAAAATTGTAAGGGGAGGCAAAGTTTAGAGTTTATAAAGCAAATTACAAAAGATGTAGGGTGTTACAGGTATATAGATATGAAACGACTTGCGCAAGATAGAACAGCTTAGATAACTGCATCAAACCCGTCGAGACTGATGACAAAAAAAAACACTAATCAAAATTTTCTTTTTTAATATAGAATTTCCCTCGAATTTTTATATAACACAGTAAATAATTATATTAGTGTTACAATGTAGGTAGTTAAAACTGAAACGGTAATCTATTTTTGTATTCAAGTTTGAATATATAATACTAAATTAAATAACAATATATACAATTAATAATAATTTAATTAATAATAAAATAATTAATTAATATAATTTGACCTCCAGAATTATTGAACTATAAGAATCATTATTATAATAAACGTACAGCCTATTTCAACGCAAAAGAATCCGGTTGTAATTCTGTAATAAAGCAGTAAGTAATGAAACGTCATTTCAAAGTACAAGTGCCAATAAGAGATCTACTCCGCATAATGTACACGTTGCTACATTATGTTTTAACTTCCTGACTACCTTGGTCAAGATTGTAACAAAACACAACGGCTTTTAAATAATTGTAACAAAATACTTGTTAACAACGTAAACACAATTACTACGTATAAAAACACTCCTACTGATTCAGTTATGTGTATTAATAATAATAAAATACAATAAATTGTAACAACATGGTTTCAATAAATAGGTTACCGTAACATTACGTTACTTTGTTGCATTATTTTTTAATTTCTCTTAATACAGTCGAACTTCGATAAAACGAAAACCTTGATAATACGAATTTTTTTACTGCACCGCAACATTATAATTGAACTATATGTAAATTTACCTCGATTTAACGAATAAGTACCTTGATATAAACGAAATAGTGTTGTGAAATAAGTACGAAGTGACACGCTGTATTATGATTTCTCTGTGAGTTAGGTAGATTCTTTTGATTTCCGTCAACTGGAAACGTTAGTAACGAAGTTACTCTAGAGAATTTCATCACGGTTAATGAACAGATTACTGTTACTGATTTTCCGAACGATGACGACATAATTTATGGTGTTAGTAAGTCCGCTAACCGGGATGATGAAAAAGAAGAAGATGATGATGAAAACTACGAAGACCAGCAGCAGGAGAAAAAACCTACCCACAGGAGAAAAAACCTACCGACGACGAGATTTCAAAGTCATTTAAAATAATTAGGCTTGGGCTACAGCTCAATGATGAAATGCCTGACACTATTTTTGAAAATTTAAATAAATGTGACAATTGTTTTTGAACGTATTCCTTTATTCAAACACAAGAAACAACGGAAAATTACTCACTTTTTCAAGGCGTAAATTAACATTTAAAATACTGTAATTAAATATTCTAACCAATACCTGTCAATATCAAAAACTAAAGAATGCATTTAGGATTAGTGTTTTTATAAACGATTTGGATAAGGTTAGTGTATTTATCTTTTATGATAGGTAGTGTTTTGAAGAAATATGTACTAATAAAAATACAGTTTTAAGCTACAAATGAGTTTCAGATGCTTTTAATTACAGCCAAGATACGAGGTAAGTTCCTACTTGAAATCAATACATACTTTTTGTACTATTATTAACAGTAATTACGTAAAACATTATCAATAAAAAAATTAACTGTATTTAATTTATCATAAAACGTGAAAAATATTTTTAATAAAAATTAGTTTGGAAATTCTTCTTACTTCGATATAACGAATACCTCGATTTAACGAATTTTTTCCCAGGATTCTCGATTTCGTTATATCGAAGTTCGACTGTATAATATAAATATAGGAAAGGAAAGTATTGTTTTTATAATGATTTTTTACCAGAAATACAATTTTTAAGGCCCAAAAAACATGTTTTTACCGAGATTTCTGTATGTGTGTGAACCAAATATCTCAAGAAATGAATATCGAACGAAATTTAAACTTAGAACTTAAATTAGGTACCATAAGGGATCCGGCCCGAAAATTTTCATCCAAAATCGGTCAACCAGAAGTAAAAGCGGTATATTCATGCGAGTTTTCACTTTTTTGTAATTTTCTCAAAAACGGCATCAACGAATTAGTTTAAAAACTGCCTCTTTATTATATTTTTGGTGCTCTAAAAGATAGGGTAAGCGCCGTGTCTGGTGAAATTCGTGGAAAGTGTGTTTCCTCCGCAGTAAAGAATGAGTTTTTAACGTTTGTGGCCCTAAATACGCATTTTAGGGCTATAATGTAAAAATAAAAGTTGTAGAAAAAACCTACAACACATCGTAATTTTTTATTTAAAAAAAATAATAAATTTGTAAAATTATTAAAATAATTTTTTTAAATTTGTTTCCTAAACGGGTCGTTTGGGAAGTTTAGTTCTTTTAATTAATTATCAGTATCTATTTTGCCCATAACGGGCAGATGGCGTGATATTTTATTTTCACTCGATCCGCTCGTTCCAGGGCTACAAAAAATACTTCTGTTTCTTATAACATGGTCAGCCAATTATATGATTGAATCATTTAAGAACAGAAAAAGTTAGATATGTAAAAGGCACTAGTGACAGTTTATCTACTCTGAGAGTAATGGATTTCATTATACAGCCAGACACTGTGGTGAATGAAGTGAAAGTGTCATTAGCAGGGTGGAAATTAGATGCTTTTCGGAGGGGATAGCATGCTGATAAGTATAGACTACTTTTCCACTCAGTGAGGAAGGCAAGTTAAACCACCTGACTCCTCATTTTACATAGTAAAGCCTTAGAGATTCAAACCAGCCTTTCAGCTGTTGACCAAAACAACAATTCAAAATAAATTTTGATATAAAAACCGTTTTTAAACAATTATGTACAGCGTGATTTCGCTTTCAACATTAAAAGTTGTGAGAAAAGTTAAACCCTTTAAGTTAATTTGTTGTGAATCGCACAGCCAGCGATGGGAACTAGTTTAGTCATAAAATCAAAACATTTTATTCTACGCTATTAAGTATTTACTCATTACAATTCAAATTAGTTAATCTAAATTTTCATAATATCTGACAATAATAATTGAAGTGGGAATTAGGATATTTAAAATTGTTTCTTGAGGTACAAATTCCAAGAAGAACCAAAAGAAAAAGATTAGTTGTAAGGAAAATGAAAGAGAATAAATTTATATAAGTCAGACTAATTGATAAATGTTATGCAATACTGAAGTAAAAAAGGTTCATGACCTTCCCCTATTATGCATCATCACAGATTAATTAATAATACACCTGTATCAATTACATCATAATTAATCTATCAAGAAAACAATACGAAGTAAATTTCAGCAGGTTTTTTAAAACTTTAATCAGTCTCATATTGTTCTGAACATCTAATTTATAGTACTTAATTATTCACGCATAAAGACCTATCACAATATTTTAAATGTTTTAATAAAAAATGCATTGTTAATTTTTTATAACGGAAAAATACTTGGAGATAACATATTTGATATTCATTTGTTTGAAAGAATCACAATGAACTTCTTCAAAACCGAATCTAATTAGGAGGACCATGTCAAACCGAAGCTAAGATATGAAGACTTTGTTTCTTTAGCTTAATTTGTGTAGTTATATAAAAATATTTAGTGTTATAATTTTTTTTAAATTTAAATTCTAGGTGTTTTCGTTTATGGAGAACACACATTCAGCAAAAACGAAAACAATCAGAACTAAAGTTTTAAAAAATATTTCGATTACTCGGATTATTTTTGTCTAATTTTTATTACTGTACGTTGAGCTGCACAATTTCCGTATATAATATATTTAACGGACGTTAGGGAATTTTTCTTTAAGGGGAAGAAGTAAATAGTGGTACATTCTCTGTTTAGAACTATGGGTGTTATCCGTTATTCAGACCAAGTGATCTCTACTCTATTTTCACTTTAGACGTCGCACAGTTAGGAAATTCCTTGTAGCTAGGTCACAAGCTAGTTGGAAAATATGGTCATCTAGTTGTTTCTAGAAGATTCAAGAACCTTCCAAACATATATTACAATCCAAATAGGCCTAACAACATAAACATTGAAGTTTGTGAGTGCAGTTATAAATTATATATAACATAAATTTAGGACGTAAGTTCTGTGTAAGATGCATTATATTGTGTTATTTTAGGTCAATTTAGAATTTTAAAAATCGTTTTTTTAATTTGCAAATTCGAGTAGGCCTACTCCGTATTAGGGACCTATAAACCATAAATGGGGTATCAAGCGATTAACAGCTTCGCGTTTTTCACCAAAAAAACTTAACACAAGTAATGCCAACAATTGATTAAAATCCTAAGTTGTTTTAATTAAATTTTTAAAATTACCAAATTAATAAGTAAATTACAACGTGGAGTTCCGGGTTTTGATTTCCGTCTAGGGTCTGAAAATTTTCACAACTCAAAACTCACTGTTACAGTTACATAATCTACCTTAGTAATAACCAAGCTGTAGATGCGACTTAAAAGTTTTTAAATAAATAAATTTTAAAATTTAACATATTATTTAACAACGTACACGCGTTCAAAAGTTATCCAGTTATTTTAAAAAAATATATACTTATGAATATACAAATAGTAATTTTAAATATAATTATATTATATAAAAAAATATAAGAGTTCCTCAAGTGTCTATTTTAGGACCAAATCTTATGCAAGAAATATACATCCTTTTAGTACACCATTTTAGTTGGCATTAATATAAATTATATTTCATCCCATTAAAAAAGTTCAGATCAACAACTTTTGTTAATTGTATATAAGAAAAATAACTAGTAAAGTTTAATAACTACGAGAACACCTACTTACACGTGTCAAATATCTTTTGTAGTTAGTTATAATTTGAAATGAAAAGAAACTACGAGGTCATTTTACATGTAAGTTATTTAAATACAGTTGCTGCATTGAACAGAGTTACGAAAATTCATCCACGTGGTATATAATATGCAAAATAATTACCCTATTATTATTAAACAAGTAATGTTTCATTATTCTAGTTAACTATTTTAGTAGGTTAGGCTACCCAAACAATGTCCTTCTCGTTAGATTCAATAATAAATTTTACAAATTTAGTTAACAATTATTTGTTTAGGAAATGCAACAGCGAATCAATTATGGGTTACTAATGACAAATTTAAATATTTTAATTTCTTTTACTTATCAAATAGAAAGAGAAATAAATAAATAGTCGTGAAAAATACACATTAACCCCGTAAATCCGAACATCACTAATTCGAACACGTTCTGTACTCTTTAATTTTAATATCAAGAGGACGAAATAAACATTTTACAAAAAATTTTTTTTTAAATTTTGGTGACAAAATTGAAATACAATTTCGTAATTCGAACAGGGTTTGATCCCAATTAGTTCCGAATAACGAGGTTTGAGTGTATATCTTATTTCATTTAAGTGATTAAAAACAAAACAAAAATAGTTTTTTAGAATGACATCTACATTCCTGTGAATTTTATTTTCAAATTAAAAGAAAATTAGTTTTTAAATACTCCTTTATATTTCTCTTCAAAAACTTTCTTTGGATTCAAAAAAATTTAATTCAGTGATTTTGCTCAAAAAAATAAAGACCGACTTTGCTGAAAAACGGATAAAGATTTTATAAAGTTACTTTAATTACTTACTACAATTGCTAATTGTTAACAAGCTGTTGTATGTGAAAATTTTAAAACCCTAAGTTACAAATTTCTGATAAATTATTCATTCATTTCATATTCTAGAATATAATAGCTGTATAGTCACCAACGCAAAAGAATATTAAATTGCGTTTTTTGACAACTTAGCCTACCTATAATTTAGAAACCGATTGAGATGTTTTAGGAATTTTTGGTGTTTTACTTATAGCATAACTCTAATTAAGAAACCGATTGAGATGTTTTGGGTATGTTTGGTGTTTTACTTATAGCCTAGCTTTAGTTTAGAAATCGATTGAGATGTTTTGGAAGTTTTTGGTGTTTTACTTACAGTCTAGCTGTAGTTTAGAAACCGATTGAGATGTTTTGGGAATGTTTGGTGTTTTACTTAAAGCCTACCTTTAGTTTAGAAACGACTGAGATGTTTTGGGAATGTTTGCTGTTTTACTTATAGCCTATCTGTAATTTAGAAACCGACTGAGACGTTTTGGGAATGTTTGGTGTTCTACTTAATCTGTGGGAGGACCTCCTGTACACCGGGTTTCATCAAAATTTGAGATGGCGAGGAAAATCGCTGTGCTGAATTGACATGCAATGTCTTAATGGGTAATGCATTATTATTTTAGAATTTCTTAACTTAAGACCCCACGATTTCTTCATGATTTCATTCTATTATGATTTACATTTATTTTAATTCATAAAAACTCGTGAGTACCCGATTACACAAAATTATATTAAAATAACAACTCACAAAATATTTTTAATAAATATAACCCTTGAAATCAAAAGTTATTTTTTACATCAACCAAATTCAGACTTTCCCACGAAATAACTTCAACAGAAAATATAAAAAAAGGGTTTGAAAGGTCGATGCACTTTAAGAACTGAACAAAAAAAGGAAGAGTTACAAGAAACAATTATAGTTGTCCAATAGTAAACAAAATAGAATAATACGATATATTTTGTATAAACGGACAGATTGATTTATAAAAACACCTTATTCAACTTTGATAAACATTCAGTTATAAATTTCCAAATGCGTTGTTATTTTATTTAAAAAAGAAAGATCAGAGAAACAATTCTTGAACATATACAAGTATACAGACAGATAACTGGAAGGTTAAAATTAAAAACTAAATAAAAAATAATACAACGAATAGTAAAGGAAGTTTACGCTATTTATAATAATAGACTAATACAAGGAAACGTTTCACGGTAAATTGGATAATACAGATTTTTTTATGTGTTCGTAAAATGGAGGGGAGAAGGAAAATGACCGTAGTGAACGTGTATGTATGACCGTTGTATAAAGGGAAGATTTCCAGTGACGATACGCTTCTTTTCGTTTCATAGCCGTCAAGAAATTAGTACCTTACTACTACAACCAAAACTAAAACTATTACTACTACCAGTGTTATTGATTTACAACTTTACACAGTATTTAAAAGTCGATGAACTTTTTCCGAACATTAAGTTAATAATAATAATAAACAACCAAATACATTATTACTGTAGTATAATAAATAAATAAAAACATCCCTTACACATTTTCTAAAAAGAAACCTTTTTATATTTTTCCTCCCTCAATAAAAGACATCAATCAACTTTAGTATAATGTAACAAATATCTTAAAAGAAATACTTCGACAGTTTTTACTGTTTAGAAAGTAAAAGTAACCTGTATTAAATTGAGGGTTCGATGATAACCCGACAAAAGTCTAGGGGTACAACGACCATTTCAAGGTTACTGAACATTTTTCAAGACAATTATTTCTTGGCCTTAAAAGTACAACAATAACAGGAATTTATTACCGAAAAAACCTCCATATAACTGTATTTTTTTTTAAATTAAAATTTATTTATCGTTAATTTAAAATTTTTTGTTGTTTATCAGCCAAAAGGCTGGTTTGAACTTCTCGAGGTTTTACTAACTAAAACAAAGAGTGAGGTGGTTTATTACCTCATCGAGTGGAAAAATATGCTTATCAGCATGTCAGGTCCTCTGAAAAGCGTATTTATTTATACAATATATTTACTTATTTGGTATAACCAAACTTCGAATTAGCAAACATGAATTCTAATCTAAGTCTAAATACTTCTACATCCCAGCAAAGGTAAGACAACCTTGTCCGCCAGCGGAGAGCCGGAGACTTGGCTTCTGATAAAAATATAAGCCTGTGATACGTTTTCATACTTTTATGTATCCAAAAAAAATCCCCATAGTTAGTAATTAAAACTCGTATACTTTCCTTTATGTTCATATCGGGCAGGTGGAGTGTTAAATTAATTGCACTCGATCTGCAATTTAAAGGGGTTCAAAAAATAATTCTGTTTCTAATCACGGAGTCACCCAATTATACGACTGAACTATTTAAGGACAGAAGAGGTAGAGGTGTAAAAGACACTAGACAGAGTTATCTTCTCTAAGAGTAATGAATATCATTATACAGCCAGACCCTGTGGTGAATGAAGTGAAGATGTTATTTTCGGGGTGAAAAGCAGGTGCTTTTTGGAGGGCCTGGCATGCTGATAACCATACTCTTTCAACTCAGTGAGGAAGGCAATTGTAAACCACCTCACTTCTCGTTTTACTTAGTATATAAAACCTTTAAAGGTTCAAACCAGCCTTTCGGCTGTTGACCTAAGCAACAACATACTTTCCACCCTCCAATGACACCTTCACTTTATTCTCCACAGGGTCTGGGTGTACGTATAATGAAATTCATTACTCTCAGAGGAGATAATTCTGACTAGTATTTTTTACACCTCTACCTCTTCTGTTCTTAAATTCAGTCATATTATTGACTGACCATGTGATAAACAGAATTATTTTTTGTAGCCCTGGAGCTAGCAGATCTAGTGCAGACAATTTAACACTCCACCAGCCTGTTATGGACAAAATTTAAAATTAACGGAAAGATTTTCTACACCGATATTATTCCCCTTCTTCCATAATTATGAAGTCAACCATTGGCGGAAACATACTTCATAACTTACACAGTATTTTACCGAAACCAATTTGCTGATTGTTATTCTATTATCTGATTGTAAATAAACAAAATAGAGAATAAAAATCTTTTTCGTAACACTCTGAATCACCAGGTTTAGGTTTTAGCCCCCTAACTATCACACCAGTGGCCAACAAGTTCATAATTTTCTAAGTTGACGAGGTCGTGAAGAAAATTTTCATGATTTTTGCCTAATTTACACAATTTTCAGTTACACTTGCAAATTACGGTGCAAGTCTCAGTTCCGGACATACTATGGAGCGTTTATGTTTTACCAAATTATATTTTCTATTTTACCAAAATTTTCCACGAACAAAACCCACAACTTTTGGACTCAGTAATCAATCACATGCTGACAAACTATATTTTACTTTATAACGTAGGTATTGTAAAAACCTATTATAATGTTTGTTTTTAATAAATCAGAATAAATTTTAAGAATTAACAAAAGATGCAAAAAACGAAATAAAATCATTTGTATTAAAAATACATATACAAATAAAAACATAAATGGTATTATAACACATCGTTTCCTACATAAAATTTATCTTAAAAAATAAATTATTGAAGTAAAAATAACAAAAAATTTATGCAGTGACAAAATAACAATAACATTTTATATAAAATTTTAGAGATATTTATAATTCGGTCACCAGAAAAATAGAAAAGCGAAAGAGAATTCAATTTAAATAAACTGAAAGATGAAAATGAAATTTCAAATGAAAGTAATACTTTATTGTTTTGACCTAAAAATGTAACAACAACAAAAAAATAGAATTTAACTTTGAGAATACACATATAAGTGAAAGTTAAAAATACGTCCAACAAATTAATGCAGTAGAAATTACAAATTTGTATGAGCGGAATAGATGGGAATTTTAATCTTGTATTAATAAATGTAATGAGGTTACATGGAATATTTGGAGTGGAATTTGGTAAGTGTACATCTAATTAACAACTAAATTTGTTGTCGTCGTAGATAAATTTTAATAATAGCAACAAGATAAGTACAAATGCAATTCAATCGACCGATACAATTCAATAAATTAAAACCACTTCATAATTCTACAGAAATCGATGGCGCATTGTAGATTGCTAGCAAAATTTCAGTTTAATGACTTCAAAGTATACATAACTTTCCGGGTTTAATTTCCGGCTAGAATCTGGAAGGAAATCTCTTTAATGCAGTGAAAATTATCCAAACCTAAAGGTTGTTCCTTGTTTATGGACAATTTTAGACCATGTGAGGTAACTAGATGTTTTTGGAAGCTCTTTTTTCAGCGCAAATTCTCATTGTTCGCTCACTGTAGGCATTTTCCCTTTCTTCTGTCCACTTGGTACCCTTACTAGATGACCCAACACGAACATTTTCATCAAAATCGGTCAACCAGAAATAATAGTTTATTCGTGTCATTTTTTCACTTTTTTCATTTTCTCAAAAACGACTACTACGATTTTTTTAAAAATCGCCTCATTTTTCTACCATTTTTATGCTCTATAAGACAGGGTAGGCGCCATGTCTGCTGAAATTCTTGGGGAGCTGTTCTCTCGTAGAAAAAAAGTTTTTTTAAGATTGCAGCCTTAATAAGCATTTTAGCGCCAAAGTGTATATAATAACATGTGTGGACAATTTAAAAATCTACAAATTTTATTTCGAATATTTTTTTTGTATAACGCTTAGTTTAACGGTAATTAGTAATTTTCCATTTTTTTTTTCATGAAAATCTGTAAAAATATGGTTTTTTAAGATTTCGGCCTTAGTGTGCATTTTACGACAAAAGTGTATATACCAAATTTATCACGAATTAAAAGAGCCAAACTGAGGTTGATTTTCATTTTGCATTATTCTCTCATGATTAAAATAAGGTTATGTTTTGTGAAGTTAATTTTTTGTTTATTTCTAATGTATTATTACTAATGTCAGGTTATATTGTTCATCATTTTCATTGGCAAGAGAAAGTCGTGTGAGTGTTTCACACCAAATTTTTTAAATTATTTTATTTAAAGTTGCATCTATATCTTGGTCATTAGCAACGACTTTGGGTTAAAGAACGGTGGGTTTGAACGTGTATTAATTTTCTAGACCTCGGCCAAGAATCGAACCCGGAATTTCCACTTTTCAGCGTATTATGAACCACCAGACCACTGAGGTGCGCAAAAACGAAATTAATTCCCTGGAACTAACACAATATTGATGTACTCTGATTTTAATTGTTAGATTTCACTGAGAAAAACGAACAACAACGTTATCTTTGCCTGCCCTAGATTCCAACAGTTTATATTTTATTCAGTATATGCACTAAAACTTCATTTTTCGTTCTGAAACATTCATTTTACTAACCATACGATCTGGTTGTATAATAAGAGGTTTTTTCTGCTTTTAATTTCTTTAGTTATTTATTTTACTAAGCATGTGAGAAGAAACAGAACTATGGACTATAGCCCAGGAAGCACCAGATGAGGTGTATTTAGACTTCACTTCAATTGAAAGTGAAAGGCTTTTATTGAATTAACGTACGTTAATATTAGAAAATATCTTGGAAATCAATTGATAATAATTTTACTTCTAAATTTTCTTATAATTCAACCGGGATGTCATGCACGAAAGACATATAATCAAAGGTTTGGGAAGGATCTCTCAATATGACCTTGCAGTATTAAACAACCACACCTTTTTTGAATTCTACGGTTAACGACAAAAGATATTTCTGAAGTTTGAGGGTGTTTCACCGCCATCCTTCCAAAAACTTTCAATTTCAAAATGCTACAAAAAAAAGTTGATCCAGTTCGTCCTTGACTTCATTTCACCTAAATCTTTCTTCTCTTGTAAGGGCGGTTTTTCTCATGTGAGCTTTATTCTATTTCTCCTCATTCCTTTCTCACTCTATTCTCGCTTTTCTCTTTCGATTGAGCACACAAGGATATCGTACGTACGTAGGTATATACACACAAATAAAAACTTAAATAATCTGGTACCTCACTGTTCACTGATTTTTTTATTTCATCTTTGCAAGAGAAGTAAGACGGTTTCTTTCTAAAATCGATTACAAAAGAAAATCTTAAAAGCCGAGATGTTATATACTTTCTTATATAATAGAAATACACTATAAGAAAAGATTTTTTTTATATTTCTAACATTTTATTAAGGTAAGTTTATTTTATTATACTAGGCAGGATCTGTCCGGAAAATCACTAAAACAAATATTTTCAAGAGCAATTACTTAAGAATTAATCAGTATTGTTTTATTGCTGAAATAACGTAAGATTTTATTTAAGAACGTAGTGAAAAAGTTATGTAAATTACACATTGCTCTAAGAATTCCATATTCTACATAAAACATACACAAGTGAAATTCAGATTCGCTTTCTCAACACAAAATCTTAACCACAAGATCCAGTAAAGTAAATCTGATATGAAAGTAAATTTTATTGTCACGGCATACCACAAGTTAGCTACGAACTGTCTCTCCGTAGATATAACGTACCCAAAGTCACAAGAAAATTCAAAAAGAAAACGAGCTGTGAAATTATTTTGTAAGAGTATTTTTTTTTATGTAAAGAGTTGCCATCTCGAGGTAAGACCTGTGTGAGATGGTGATATCATTGTTGATTTGAATTTACGCTCAGAGCGAAAGAGACCCGCGGCCGACCAACTTAAAACATCTCAATAAACGTGCAATGGGAAACGTGCAATTCTTAATCGATAATGAATTTGGGTTATTTAAAGTAATAGTACACCCAAATTTAAAAAAATTAAGCTGTAATATGATTAAGATGTGTTAATAGTAATTACTAAAGCTGTATTAGAAAAGTATTTGGGTTGAAAATTGCTGCAGAAAATAAATAGTTGTTTAGGTCATCAGCCGAAACTCTGGTTTGAACCTCAAGAGGCTTTACTAAGGAAAAAGAGGAGTGAAGTGGTTTACCATGCCTTTCTCACTGAGTGGAAAAGTAGGCTTATCAGTATGCCCGGCCCTCTAAAAAGCGCCCACTTTCCACCATGCAAATGACACCTTCACTTCATTCACCACAGGGTCGGGCTGTACAATGATGAAATTCATTACTCTCAGAAGAGATAACTCTGACTAATATCTTTTACACCTCTAACTCTTCCGATCTTAAATGCTTCAGTCATATAACTGAACCATGTGATAGGAAACAGAACTATTTTTTTTTGTAGCTCAGGAACTAGCAGATCGAATGCAAATAATTTAATACTTCACCTGCCTGTTATGGGCAAAAAAATAGATTAAAAAAAGCTTAAAAAAATTAAACACAACTTCTCAAAAAGAAAATGAAAGGCGATTTTTGAGAAAATGTTGAAATGTGGGGAAGAATAGAAGAAGGTAAAATCCAAAACTAATACTAAATCCTAAGTTATTTTCAAGTAATCTACATTAGATTGAATTCTTGGAAAAAAAATTAAGTAGTAATTTGGTCTCGGTTTATAATTTGACTATCTATTAAATAAAAATACAGGAAACTTCCAGTTTTCCAAAATAATGGAAAAAAGTCAAAGGATAATTGAGATAATTGAATAAGGAATGAGATTTTTATCCAGAAAATAAAATATGTTAATTGACTTGATTAACAATAATAAAACCGTTTTAAGTTTTTTTTTTTAAATTAGTTTAGTCCTACGTAAAACGTGTTATTTATTGTGGGAAACGGCAAGCCACTCCAAGTTAAAAATTTTTAAAGGTTTCAGTTTAAACTACTCAGAATAATGACAGCATCACCTGCATTGGTATATAACAAACAACATACTACACAGAGATTTAAACATTCCAGTAATTACAAAAGAAATTCTAACATTCAGTACAGAATACCAAAGAAGATCTGAATCATCTCGCCATCTCATTTTTAGATAATTCAAACGACACTCGTTGACAGAAACGAGACACCCTACGGCTTATTTTAAAATGATGATACATCACATGAAATAAATTTACGAAGTTCTTCCTCCAATGGGAGGTTTTCTTAGGCTATGTCATGTAGAAAGCAAACTCATTTGCTTATTATTCTGCATAAGAATAGATTGTAGTTTTCGCTCTATTAAAAATTAAATCTGGTGTGAAGCACTCACACGACTTATTCTTACCAATGCAAATAATTAACAATAAAATATAAAAAATCTATGTGTTTACAGATCTTCATGAAAAAAAAACAAAACAGAATATCACTAATTACTGTTAAACTAAGCGTTATACAAAAATAAGTTTGAAATAAACGTTGTCGGATTTTAAATTCTTTACAATTTTTATTATATACATTTTTGCGCTAAAATGCATATTAAAGCCGCAATCTTAAAAAAGTAAGGCGGTTTTTAAAAAATCGTACGAACAGTTTTTGAAAAAAATCACAAACAAGTGAAAAATGACACGAATAAACTACTACTTCCGGTTGACCGATTTTGATGAAAATGTTCGAGTCGGGTCCGGTAGTGGTATGTGACAAGTTTCAAGTTCGTACGATGTTCCGTTCTTGAGATATTTTGTTCACACGCACACGCGCGCGCGCACACACACTCTCTGAAAACGTGTAGATCCGGTGAAAACTCAATTTCGAAAAATTGACATGAAAATAAAACTTTCCTTCCTATATATTCATAAAGACAAGAGAAAGTAAAAACTTCTTATATTATCGCTTTTTCTATTTACACTGCAGGGCATTTGACCAAACCAGCACGCGAAAGAAAATATTTAGTTTGCGGACAACAAGAAAAGTCTCATCGGTTGTTAGCCCCTCAACTGTCCTTCTCAAGACAACGCTTATCTGTGTGCCCAAGGCAAATCACCGCATAAACGTCCCTTTTCAGGGCTACCAACTAATAAGGTTTCAGAACGCCATTTGTAATTATAACCGGTGACACTTCTATACGGTAAAAATCACATTTTGATATGTATTGCATTAATTTAAAATTTTCATTTCCTTAAGGTTGTTTCGTTAAGATTTATAAAAATCGTTTGTTTCTCTATATAACATTATATCATTAGATCTTTTCAGATAATCCAATTCCGAATAAACGAGGATATAATTTATATTATAACTTTATGCTACTGTATTTTGCACCAGTTACCAAACAAGACTTGAAAATCATCAGAATCCAGAAGCCATTAATCTCCTGGACAACAGTGGAACACACAGAAGACTATGCAGACTACACCCTACAGATTTATTTTAATATGTGATTATGTCATTTATTTTATATTCCTGGCAAGATCAATTCAACAAAATGGGAAATTTTATAGAGTAATACCAAGGCGTATTACTTACTCAAGATTTATACTTACAACACATCTACTCATTGTTCTATGAGAGCAGATCGTAGATTTACAGTTATTCAAAAAAAAAAACAAAAAAAATGCTACTGTAAACATTGAAAACATATAAATGTAATCGAAATTTTTTGAAAACTTTTACTTTTTATATTGTTGTTTATAATAAACTCTGTCAATCATTCATGTAGTTTGTATATTTAAAATATAAAATACAAGATAGAATCTAGTAAGAAGTTTTCTGAAGATCAAGAAGATGGAATGAACGAAAAGAAGCGAGAGTTTGATGCACTCGAAGGCGAACGACCTGGAAGGGTCAACGACGTTCCCTACTCCCAGCACAACCGCACTTCGCGCGTCCTTTTCTTTATTCCTTTGCTAACCTCATCCTGTCGTAACTAAACAGAGAAAACTCAAGCAAATGAATGCCTGTATTTTGCAGGTGTTTCAGCGTTCTTTTGTAAAATATATTTGGTTTATTATTAACGAATAGAAAAAAAAAGTTTTATTATTAAGTTTCAGGTTTAACTAAATTAGCACACTTTTGTCAAAAATAAATTATGTTGATTGTTTCATTTTTTTTTTTTTTAATTATAAGAATATTCAATGAATTAATGTAAGAAAATATTTATTTAAAATGTTAGCAACAAAACTTTACATACAGATTTGAAAACACTTGTACAAAATTCCACCGAAATACAAACGCTTTCACAAGTCACACGAATACGAGAACCCACTGGTGCGTTCACTTTTTACCTTCCATTTACTTGATAATCCCCCTAGACGCCTTAAAAGACACTGGAGTAGAGACCTGCAAATTTGATAGACTATACAAATTTAATTCTTGGGGAGGCACCAATTGGGGCCCTACCCTCTCATGTCGTTTTCATTATTATCATAATCATCACATTTGCTTGTTGTAAAATTTTACAGTTGTAAATAAAGAATTTAAGAGAGAAAAAAATGTTTACATACGAGGTGTGGCTATTAAATAACGAGACTTACATTGTTATAAATATTATTTTTATTTTATAGATAATCACTTATTGTCACCTTAAATATACACTCCTTCTCTATCCCTACAACGCTCCATGCGAATTTTCCATTGTTGAAAACAATGCTGGAAGTCATCTTCTGTCAGCTTCTTCAGGACACGTGCCGCTCAAAATGTTTGAAATGAAGCTCGCAAAAATGTTTGTACTGACACTTTGTACGCGATTGAAAATGACCCAAATATTTTGGAAACGATAAAAACATGTGATGAAACGTGGTTTTTTACTTATGATCCGGAAACGAAGCGCCAATCCATGCACTGGAAGAGCCGAACTTCACCGAGAGCCAAAAAAGCTCGAATGAGCAAGTCAAAATTTAAAGCAATGATGATTGTTCTTTTCGATATCCATGGGATTGTGTACCTTCACTGGGTTTCTGAAGGACAAACAATTAATCAATATTACTACCTTGAGGTACTTTCTAAACTACGTCAACTTTCTAAACTACGTCAAAGAGTAAGGGAAAACGCCCCGAAATGTGGAAGAACAAATCATGGGTTCTCCACTAAGAAAATGCGCCAGCTCATTCCGCGTTAATTGTCAAAAGGTTCCTAGCCAAGTACAGCATCTCAGTGTTAGAATATCCACCTTATTCACCAGATCTTGTACTATGTGACCTACCTGTTCCCTAAGGTGAAATCTGCATTAAAAGGGACAAGATTTGAGTCTGTGGAAGCTGTAAAAGAGAAAGCGGCACGTGTCCTGAAGGAGCTGACAGAAGATGACTTCCAGCACTGTTTCCAACAATGGAAAATTCGCATGGAGCGTTGAAGGGATAGAGAAGGAGTGTATATTGAAGGCGACAATAAGTGATTATGTATAAAATTAAAATTAAATTTTTACGTCAGTCTCGTTATTTAATAGCCACACCTCGTATTTTCAATATCCCAAAATATTGGAACGATTTTTTTAAAAGAAACCTCCCGGTTTATGAAAAATATTGCAGGTTGTAGAACACAATCTTAAAGTATACCTTTACTTCTAATGTTTTATTTTATGACACTTTCAAGTAATTCAAGTGCAATATTATAGCGGTATAATAATAGCACTACGAGAAAGTATTAACTCTTACGATCTTTTCTTTATTATCTTTCTAAAAATTTGAATATATAATATATTGTAAACAAGAATGGTTACTATTTTATAAACTTTAAAAGACCTGATAACCTCTAAAATAAATAGGAATAAATTTTGGATCTTATCCAGAATTTTTTCTGGTCTTTCTTTTTCTTTTTGTCTTTCTGCCTAATCTTTTATTCGTGTCCGTTAAAAACTTAAAATTCAACAATCAAATAATCAAGAATTATACAAAAATGGTTACAATTATTTTCATTTGTACAAAAAAAAAAATTGAATAAATTCATTGGCATTCGAACAAGATAATTTATACAAATGACTTTCATTAATACGATCAATAATTACAATAGAAAGCTTGAAAATATCTATTCACTTTCTTTAAAGTTTAGAATGGTAGATATCTATCTTTACTTTTGACCAATACGTTGTCAAATTGAACGGTCATGTTGAGAGTAATTTATTTTAACAGGAAATATGATATATATATAAAAAATTCCCTGTGGGATTTTTTTTTATTCAGGGTTTGAACCTCATAAGGTTTAACTAAGTAAAACGAAAAGTAAGGTGATTTACATTTGCTTTCCTCACTTAGCGGTATTCTTATCAGCATGCCCGGACATCTAAAAAGCATCAACTTTCCACCCTGCAAATGACACCTTCATTTTATTCACAAAAAGGTCTGGCTGTTTAATAAAATTCATTACGCTCAGAGGAGATAACGCTGACTAGTATCTTTTACACCTCTACCGCTTGTATTTTAAAATGCATCAGTCATATAACTCGGTGACCATGTGAAAAAAACAGAAATATTTTTTGTAGCCCTGGTAAACAGATCGAGAGTAAATAATAATCTAACACTACATCTACCTGTTGTGGGCAAATATCATTACTAAATTTATTAATTACTAAGCTATAACTAATTTTCCGTTCCTTCAAAGAACTGAAATTCGAGAAAGTTTTTTTTCTTGAAGAGTTGAACAGAAAAATGACAGATTTTACACTTATAATCCTACAACAAAACTATTATCTGCCAACCCTTTTTATATTCCAACCCCTCTAGTTTTGACATAAAGTGATACTTGGAAAATCCTAGATAAAAATAATAATTGCCCGTAAAAGGCAGGTGGAGTGTTAAATTATTTGCAATTGATCTGCTATTTCCAGGGCTACAAAAAATAATTCTGTTTCTCATCACATGATCAGCCAGTTATATGACTAAATTTAAGAACAGAAGTGAGTACTTAGTTGAGCCTCTACAGGTTCAAACCAGCCTTCGCGTGATGACCTAAACACATAGAAAAAAAGAGGTAGAGGTGTGAAAGATTCCAGTCAGGGTTATTTCCTCTGAGAGTAATGAATTTCACTATACACCCAGACCCTGTGATTAATGAAGTGAAGGTGTCATTGGAGGGTGGAAGGTATATGCTTTTCAAAGGGCCTGACGTGCTGATAAGCATACTTTTCCACTCGGTGAGGAAGGCAATAAACCACCTCACTCCTCGTTTTACTTAGTAAAGCCTCTAGAGGTTCAAACCAGCCTTTCGGCTGATGACTAAACGAACAATTTTAAATTAACGATAAATAAATTTTTATTTAAAAAACATCTAGTTATATTTCGAAGAAATATATAAACAAATATAAATTAATTATTAAATAATTATAAATATTTGAGGAAACTAGATGCTTTTCAGAGGGCCGGGCATGCTGATAAGCATACTTGCCTACTCAGTAAGAAAAATTGGTAAACCACCTCACTTCTGGTTTTACTTAATAAAGCCACTAGAGGCTCAAACCAGCCTTCCAGCTGATGACCTAAACAACATACATCAATAATAAATTAAATTTTGCCGAATTAAAGTAAAAATATTTTAAAAATCGTATAAAAGAAACCGCTGATAATTAAAGAATAATAAAAAATATTTTTTCATCTAAATACATTAAAAAGAGTCACACAAGAGATTACACTAGTATAATATTCGCAAACGTACGCTGTTAATAATATGATTTGCAAAAAAATAGATTGTAGACAAGGTTAATTATTTTTTGATTGAATAAAATAAATTTGTTAAAAAGGTCAAGTGGGTCTATTAGATAATGAAACATATAGTACATGTCAGTAATACCGTTAATGCTTTATCAAAAAATTTTAGCCATGATACGAATATTTTTATGCAGCTTTTTATTTATTTATTTATTTACTAAGGTGTCCTTCGTCCGTAAATAACAGTTGATTAAGTATTTAATATTCTAATGATACATTTTATAATTCTTGTAATCAAAAATAGACAATTTAAATTCATAACGTTACTGGACTATAAAATATAAATATCTTTAATTTTTTATTGTTTCAATGATAAGCCTGACGATTATATAAGTTGTAATAAAAAAAAAAATATTTAACTTATTCGTCACAAATACTATTTGTAATAAATAATGTGTATTTATAAATAATCCTTCAAATATTTAAAGTAAAAAACTACGTCCTACAAACAAAACACCAAAACAAAACAAAATCAGTGCATTTGTTTTATTTATTCATATTTTAATTACCAACCGGGTTGGTCTAGTGGTAAAGTCGTCGCCAAAATCAGCTGTTTAACAGCTAATTTTCGGAGACGAAGGTTTCTGGTTCAAATCCTAGTAAAGTTAGTTACTTTTATACGGATTTGAATACTAGACAGTGGTTACCGACGTACTTTGATGGTTGGGGTTTAATTAACCATTTTTAAAATCCTCCCAGGAATGGTCGGCCTGGGTCTGTACAAGACTACACCTCATTTACGCGTCATACACATCATCCTCATCTCTTTGTGTCATGGGGTTGCTTATTGTTCTAAATTGAATAGATCGCAACGTACACAACTTAGGAATAAAAAAACAATTTAATTATTTTAATACATTTTCCTTTAGGTAATCAGCTGAACGGGTGGTTTGAACCGCTTGAGGTTTAACTAAGTAAAACGAGGATGAGATAATTTACAATTGCCTTTCTTACTGAGTGAAAATGTATGCTTATCAACACGCCCGACCCTCTAAAAAGCATCTACTTTCCACCCAACAAATGATACCTTCACTTCACTTCATTCATCACAGGGTCTGGCTGCATAATAAAATTCATAACTCTCATAGAAGATAACTTTGACTAGTGTCTTTTACACCTGTACCTCTCCTGTTCTTAAATGCTCCAGTTATATAATTGGCTGACCATGTGATAAGAAACAGTAGTATATTTTGAAGTCCTGAAACTAGCAGATTGAGTGCAAATAATTTACCACTCATTTTGATGAAGTGGTAGACTACTACATCATAAATCTAAAGCGAAAAGTTTCGGGTTTGATTACGAGTTAAGGTTAAACATTTTCATTTGTGAGTAGATTCAGACCGTGTTAATTAAGCACTTATGGTTTGGCACGTCTGATAGTCCGGCACTCTTCCGGGACGTACTAATTGTTACGCAGGGCAGTTAACAATAGCCGGAAGCCTCATGCAATGTCCAATCTTTTCCATCGGCGTCCTATGTCAATGTTTCGTCATCAGAGGCTTTCATACCGTAAAAGACAATGGTTAAAACTAAACAGTGAACTAGAAACTTTAAATTTTATATATAAATTCATTAGTGTTTGCAAAGAAAGGATTTTGTAAATTTTTACTATAGGAAGGAAAATTTAAGAAAAATCGGTTTTTTTCAAAAATTACAGCGTTATGTGTATTTCATGTCAAAATGAAAAATGTAAGTTAACGGAAATTTAAAATGGTACACCGTAGAATAAAGTTCTACAAACAAAAACAATAGTCACTAATGACAAAACAATATTGATAAGATTCCAAAACGCAGAGAATTGAACGATATAGGGAGAGGTGGTTACAATTATTTAAGCCGCATGACAGAAGACTGATATCCGCTACTGGCCTTAAGATACCAACCGCAAGGAGTACGGTTGTTGGGTAGACCACGAAGAAGATGGATAGAAGCTGTAACAGGAACAACAACAGAAGGAGGAGCCGAGGAAGAACAAGAAAGAAATTTACCTAATTAGTCTACTAATTAAAACTTATATCAGATTTGTAAAAAGGTCATAAGATTCAAGGAAAAATTAATCATTTTTTTTACGGTACAAAAACCTTTAATAATATTCTTAGTTACCTTAGTAGTGTAACCTTTTGATTCTTTTAGAATTTAGGATTTTTGATATTGGTACAACCAATAAGATTTCGACTAAACGAATAAGAAAGAAATAATATTAATTATAAATCGGCTTAATATAATCCAAGAAAAGTAACTGAACCAAAAAGGAAAGAAAAGAGTGAACGACAAAAACTGAAATTAAATAATAATCCAGCCTCCTTAAAATAATCTATGTATTCAATAACACCTGATCGAATTAAAATACATAAAAGTATATATACGCAAGGTTAAATAATATACTAATATAGAAGAAAATGATTATCTTGAATTTTAATTTAAGTAAACCTTAGTGATTATTAAAAAAAAAAAAAAAAAATAGGATCAACCTACAGCATAACGCACACGCAGAAATTTTAATCTCCATAAATTAAAAACTGAAATAGAAATAAATGTAGTATTTTAAATAATTCTGTAACGACATATTAATGTGATACGTAATTTCCTATATAGAATAGAATGAACGGTATTTACTGAAGGTTAATATAACGCTAACATTAACATGTAATCAATTGGTTAATTTATAAGAAAAGAGCGACTGGAATGGTAAAACTAGTTGTATAAAAAGTAATGTATACATTTTTACTTTCTCTCGCCCTATAAAAATATGTTATTGTTACGTCTAGGGCTACAAAAATTAGTTCTGTTTTTTATCACATAGTCAGCAAATTATATGACTGAACTATTTAAAAACAAAAGAGGTAGAAGTGTAAAAACACTAGACAGAGTTATCTCCTCTGAGATTAATCAATTTCACAATACAGCCAGACCTTGTGGTGAATGCAGTGAAGGTGTCATTTGCAGGGTTGAATGTGGGTGCTTTTCGGAGGGCCTGGCATGCTGATAAGCATACTCTTTCAACTCAATGAGGAAGGCAATTGTAAACCACTTCACTTCTCGTTTTAGTTAGTATATAAAACCTCTAGAGGTTCAAACCAGCCTTTCGGCTGATGACCTAAATAACAATTGTTAGATCGTCAGCCGACAGGCTGGTTTGAACCTCTAAAGGTTTTACTACGTAAAACGAGGAGTGAGGTGGTTTACAATTGCCTTTCTCAGTGAGTTGAAAAGTATGTTTATTAGCATGCCGAGCCCACCGAAAATCAACTACTTTCCATCCTCCAAATAACACCACTTCATTCACTATACGGTCTAGGTGTATAATGAAATTCATTACGCTCAGAAGAGATTACTCCTACTATTGTCTTTTGTACCTTTACCTCTTCTATTCTTAAATGCTTCAATATAATTGGCTGACCAAGTGATAAAAAACAGAACTATTTTTTGTAGCCTTGGAATTACCAGTTTGAGTGTAAATAATTTAACACTCCACATGCCTGTTATCTGTCCATAACTGGCAGGTGGAGTGTTAAATTAATTGCACTCGATCTACTCGTACCAGGGCTACAAAAAATAGTTCTGTTTCTTATCACTTAGTCAGCCTATGACTGAACTATTTAAGATAAGAAGAGGTAGAGGAGTAAAAGATACTAGTCAAAGTTATCTCCTCTGAGAGTAATGAATTTCAATATACAGCCAGACTCTGTGGTGAATGAAGTGAAGATGTCATTTGCAGGGTGGAAAGTGGATGCTTTTTGGAAGGCCTGGTATGCTGATAAGCATACTCTTTCAACTCGATGAGGAAGGCAATAGTAAACCACCTCACTTCTCGTTTTTATTTCGTGAAACCTCTAGAGGTTCAAACCAGCCTTTCAGCCGTTGACCTAAACACATGCCTGTTATGGGAAATATGAATATATTGGGAAGACAAATATTGTTTTCATGTAAATTTTTACAAATCGATTTTTCACTAGATATAAACGTTATCAGACCCCCTAAACCACAAAAATGTTTTTTTACGATTGATCTGTATGAGTGTGAATAAATATCTCAAGAACAAAAGTCATTGTACAAAATTCAAACATGGAATTTAAGTTAATTACCATAAGCAAACACTGACAGGAACATTTTAATCAAAACTGGTCCACCGAAAGTAGTAGTTCATTCGTGTTATGTTTTACTTTTCAAAATTTTCTCAAAATCGCTCTTACGATTTATTTAAAAAAATTGCCTCATTCACTGCATTTTTATGCTCTACAAGAAAGGGTAAGCGCCATGTCTGCTGAATTTCTTGGGGAGGCTGTGCTCTCGTAAAAAAAAAATGGTTTCTTTTAAAGACAGCGGTCATAATATGCATTTTAGGGCATAAGTGTATATAATCAAAGTTGTAGAACATTTTAAAACTTACAATTTTTGTTTCAAACATTTGTTTTGTACAACGCTTAGTTTAGCTGTTTCCGTCTTCTATTTGAAGTTTTGCTCTTCATGCTAAGAGTTCGTTTTACGTAAGCCTTCTGTCCATAAAGAGTCGAGATAGCAAATTTAATCACATATCAGATTTATCCCAAAAAATTTTAAGAATTTTTTAAGATATCCAGAATATGGATTGTATTACTCAACATTGATTAATCAGTAAACAAAATAAAACTAATAATTTACACTAACACTCATGAAATTAATTAAAAATAAATACAAAGCCTAATTTTTTTTAAATTTCTTAACGACAATTGTGTGAACAAGTAAGCATGGGTAAGATATATGAATGTGTGAAATAAAATTACTGTACGTTGCGTAGGTTTTTTATTAGGTCGTTAAGGAAGGTCAAGATAAGGATTGTGCGAAGGAAGGGATGAATGTGTATACTTATATAAAAAGTATATAAGTATATAATATACTTGTTAATAATACATAATATAATTTACTCATAAATGTATAGGTAAATAAGTATGTTTTACCTACATCTTGCTAATATATGACCTTGCGCCAAGGTCTGCTTGTGCAAAGCTCAGTTTAGTACATAGAAGCAGAACCAGGAAGCGGTCGGTCTAAATGTAACCTTACGTAACATTCCCTTAAAAACTGTATTACACTAGTGTAATATCATTCATAAGAATAAACGAATAGATAAATAGTAAATAATATAATAAATGTAGGTAACTAGTACGCTAATTATATAGTCATACTAAAACCTTCTGGCATTTAACAATCAACTTCCCGTAAATTAAATATAAGAAACTGATATTAATCTTAAAAATCTATTTCGCTGTTTATTTTTGATTGGAAAAACATTTAAAAATCATTTATTCACAAAATTTTCGGAAATAACAAATTTTTCTTCAGAAATGTTATTTGGTTCTTAATCCCTTTTGTATGTCCGTAGCGGGCAGGTGGAATGTTAAATTAATTGCACTCGACCTATTAGTTTCAGGGCTACAAAAATAGTTCTGTTTTTGAACACAGTCAGCTTTTATGACTGAACTATTTAAGAACAGAAGAGGTAGAGGTGTAAAAGACACTAGTCAAGAGTTATCTCTTCTGAGAGTAATGAATTTCCCTATACAGCCAGACCCTGTGGTGAATGAAATGAGGGTGTTATTTGCAGGGTGGAAAGTAGGTGCGTTTCAAAGGGCCTGGCATGCTGGTAAGCATACTTTTTCGATTCAGTGAGGAAGGCAATTGTAAACCACCTGACTCCTCGTTTTACTTCGTAAAGCCTCTAGAAGTTCTAACCAGTCTTTCGGCTGATCACCTAAACAGCAATATACTATTAATGTTTTATATTACTTCTTACTGCCCATAACAGCAGGTGGAGTGTCAAATTATTTACACTCAATCTGTTAGTTGCAGGGCTAAAATAAATAGTTCTGTTTCTTATCACATGGTCAGTCAATTAAATGACTGAATCATTGAAGAACAGAAGAGGTAGAGGTGTAAAAGACACTAATCAGAGTTATCTTCTCTGAAAGTAATGAATTTCATTGTACAGCCAGACCCTGTGGTGAATGAAGTGAAGGTGTCATTTACAGAGTGGAAAATATGTGCTTTTCAGAGGGCCCGGCATGCTGATAAGCGTACTTTTCCACTCAGTGAGGAAGGCAATGGTAAACCACCTCACTCCTCGTTTTACTTAGTAATACCTCTAGAGGTTCAAACCAGCCTTTCGGCTGTTGACCTAAACAACACACACAACATTACTTCTTAATTTTAATTATTACTTCTTCACACATTTCTAAGAAATTGTAATAATGAAATCATTTTTAGGTTACTCAGAAAATATTAAATCTTATACAACTTTTTCAGCAAAAATGAGAATTATCTACAATACTTTAAAATAAACAGAATATTTATAGAAAGTATCATGATGTATATTAAAAACAAGATAGTAACGGCTGCCTCTATAGCGTAGTGGTAGCGTGTAAGCCTACAACGCGAAGGTCCCGGATTCGATTCCCGGCAAGGGCATGGAAATTTTTACTAGTTAAAACCCACCGTTTATTACCCATCAAAGTCGCTAATAACCGAGCTATTAATACGACTTTCAATCTGAATTAAAATATAATTGTTTTATTGTTACTTTTAAGGGAAAATTGTAGAAATTTTTCGGTTCCTAAAATTATATTTAAATTGGTTTAGTTAATTATATCCAGTCCGCAAATAAATTTAAAATTGTAAATTAATTAGAGCAGATAAATTAAAAAATTGAATGTTAGGAATTTTAAACACAAAATTTACTTAAATATTCTAATTTGAAGCTGATAATTCAAACGATTTTTAACAGTAAAAATTTTTAACTGGAATAATTGATTTACTGTCATTCTATTTTAGTATAATTTCAATTACTTTTAGAATTTTTTTTGTTAATTTTGAGCCATGTCTTTTTATTAATATGTACATACAAATTTAAAACCCTTCACTCTTTTATTACCTTATTTTTAAATTTTTTAAACACCGAACTGAAATTCAAGATATTTGTCTTGAATCTGAATAAAATTATCCTGTGTTGAATAAATGTTACTAAAAAATTGCAATTAAATTTTTATTAGAATTACATCACTTGACACATTTTTTTAATATGATAAAATTAATATTATCATTAAATTTATGTTCAATGTGCGAATATGTGTAACAATCACGAGACGTTACACGCTCAAAGCAATAAAATTTAATAGTAATATCACAAGATAGTACTCAAATAATATAAAATTATATCACCGAAATAAAATTTATTAAATTTAAATGCTTAAACTAAGCAAAAATAAATCAGTTTAAAGAACAAAATAAATTTAAATTGTTGATGAATCATTAAATAAATTGTAATAAAAACTGTTTTCAAGATTACAAATTATTAACGCGTGGTTATTTTTATTACAATTATTTAATAATTTCAATAATACTAATAAAAAATACACTGATCCATATTTTATTAATTGTTGTAAATATTATAATAGTAAATAATTAAGATAACAAATTTACAAATATATAAATATCGGACATCCCTGTATCCAGTGTCCCTTTATTAAAAAACAAAAAAAATAAATAAATAAAAGCCTATTTAAGTCCATGGTCGGGTCATACAACTGATAAATTACATTTTAGTTAGCCTTTAATTTTAATAATTTATAACACATAAAATTATTATGAATATTAATAAATTTACAAGTAAATAATGTAATGTTTTTATTTTCGTACTAAAATGAACGGACTTATGTTTTTCATATGTAAAGAAATAAGTTCAAAAGTGTTTCATTTGTTTTAATTGCATACATATAGTATCCATGGAAGTGTACTTAAAATATGAATATTATCTCAAAATTGCGATGGAAAAACAAAATTTCCCCAAGTAATACAACTGTATATTACTGAACCACAAAACTGAAGGTCCTGTGTTCAATTCAACCGTTAGAATGTCACAAATACATATTAGTTCTAAAAATAATCGTAACAATTAATACTTATATAAAAACGAAAAAAACACCAATAAATAGAGACAGAAATGAAATGTGAATAAATCGGTTAGTATAAATTCTTAAACCAACATGTAAATTTAATTAAAGTTTTATGTGAATCGATATGACCAACGTGAATTCCTTTGGGAAATCATGAGTTTCGGGTTTTGAAAATCAGAACATCAAAAAACCGGTCGATCTGAAATTACATTGTACAGTTTAAAGCAATAAACATTTCTGATTCAATATCTACTGAATATAAAGTTTATAATAAAACCATTTGAAATGAAAAACAGCTTACAGACTACAATGATTTACAAATTAGGAAAAATTTCTTAAAACACTGTTTGGAGTGTCGCATTATACAGGAGAGAAACATGGATGACAGGAGCTGTAGAAAGGAAAAGGATAGAAGCTTTTGAAATGTGGTTATAGGAAAATGTTAAAGATTAGATGGGTGGGAAAAATAAGTAATTTAGCGGTTCTTAGGCGAGTGGATGAGAAAATAAGTGTATGGAAACATGTTACCAGAAGAAGGGATAGGTTAGTGGGGCATATCTTAAGACATCCAAGTATTCTTCTATCAATCATGGAGGGTAATATTGAGGGAGTGAATTGTAGGGGGTGGCAAAGGTTAGAATATATAAAGCAAATTACAAAATTACTTTTAGTATTTATTTTATATTTAAACTCACAATTTAAAAATGCGGTTTTTCCTACACTTTGGAAATTGAATGAATCTTGATGAACATAAGACAAAATTCTTATCGGGCCATGATGCACGGTATACGACAAATGATCGACTGTACTTGATAGTTTTGTACAATACGAAGTAAAATTTGGAGGACTCGTAGTTATTTGAAAAACACCGACGTTATTGACCATTCCTGGTAACCCGGTGGATCGACAAAGGTCCCCATAGGCCCATTTTCTCCATCAGTTCCCGTTATTTTACTTCAGGACTCTAAAACACCTATTTTTTTGTGTTGTTTAGATCTACAGCCGAAAGGCTGGTTTGAACCTCTAGAGGTTTTACGAAGTAAAACGAGGAAAGAAGCGGTTTACTATTGCCTTGCTCACTGAGTACATAAGTAGACTATACTTGCCAGGCCCTCCGACATGTCCTGACAAATGGTAATCATGAAGACGAGATATATTTCGCTACCCCCATGGGGCCAACTTGAACAGATTAACCCCGTAATATTTACCGCCTAATTTCTATTAATTTCGCCCTGCGTCCTACATCCTTGCTCAAAACAGGCAGATGGTGAATTAAATTATTTACACTTGATCTGCTAGTTCCAGAGCTACAAAAAATAGTTCAGCTTCTTACTACATGGTCAGCCAATTACATGACTGAAGCATTTAAGAACAGAAGACGTAGAAGTGTAACGACACTAGTTAGGGTTATCTCCTCTGAAACTAATGAATTTCATTTTACAGCCAGACCCTGTGATGAATGATGAGGTGTCATTTGCAGAGTGGAAAGTAGATGCTTATCGGATGGCCTGGCATGCTGTTAAGCATACTTTTCCATTCTGTGAGGAAGGCCAAGGTAAACCACCTCAATCCTCGTTTTAATTAATAAACCCTTTAGAGGTTCACAGCAGCCTTTCGGCTGATGACCTAAAAAAAACATGCTACTTCCAATGGAAACAAACAAATGTTTCGGAAACTATACTTCTAGAGCTCTAATTTACCTGACCCCTGTGATCAACCCACTCCTCTGACCGCGAGAAATAAAGCGGCGCAAAGCGCCGACTCAATCGCTCGTACTTTTAAAGTTTGTGAAGAAGACAAAACAAACTTTACTCCTCGATTTACTCAGTAAAATTTTCGGGTACAAACAATCCTTTATGGAGTAAATTCGGAATGTAATAAAAGAGTACTAACTCTTATTAGCAATTTAGTTACCCTTATTAATGGAAAGTTAAATTTTCTTTTCTGTGAAATAAATAGACTTAATTAAGAGAATTGTACCAAGTGTAGTAGAAGTACTGTGTGATAGATTAATGGGGAGGAGTTACGGTATAGTTAAGACAATCAAGGCACAAAATGTAAAAGGTAGTTAAACGGGTCATTAAGAACACGCCAACACAAATTCCGCCAATCGATCTAGTAGTGTTAATACTACGCAAAGATTTTTGATCATTTATCAACCATCCATCTAAAAATAGATCATTGTAAATTTTATTTTCATTGAAGTTCATCTTATTTAATTTGTATATTAATGAAACATAAACAACTGTCAGGAATTGTTGTAAATTAATTTTAAATTCCGGGAAATAAATTTATCATGAGATTTTCATCCGTCACTATTATAAATTAATTCAGATCCCAATATACTTGATAAAAACTTCAGTTTGACGGTTTATAAATCTTGAGATACCGATTCTATGTTAGCACAATTATTTATTTGAAATAAGGAGGTTTTAGGCAATTTTCGTGTTAAAACATGCCCGTAACAGCCAGGTAGAGTGTTCAATTAATGGCACTTGGTGCCAGGGCTACAAAAAATAGTTCTGTTTCTTATCACACAGTCAGCCAATTATATGATACAAATATTCAAAAACAGAAGAGGTAAAAGTGTAAAAGACACTAGTCAGAGTTATCTCCTCTGAGAGTATTGAATTTCACTATACAGCCAGACCCTGTGGTGAATAAAGTGAAGGTGTCATTTGCAGGGTGGAAAATGGGTGCTTTTCGGAGGGCCTGACACGCTGATAAGCATACTCTTTTAACTCAGTGACAAAGACAATAGTAAACCACCTCACTCCTCGTTTTGACTTAGTAAAACCTCTTCAGATTCAAACCAGCCTTTCGGCTGTTGACCTAAACAGCAAGTGTTAAAATGTTAAATTTTACAACAATTTATTAACTCGACATGTGAACCACCGGGTTGGTCTAGAGGTAAAGTCGTCGCCGTGAGTCAGCTGTTTAACAGTTGACTTTCGGAGACGAAGGTTCCTGGTTCAAATCCTAGTTTAAGTAGTTATTTTTATATGGATTTTAATACTATACAATGGTTAACGGTGTACTTTGATGGTTGAGGCTCAATTAACAATACTCTCTAAAGAATGGTCGGCCTGGGTCTGTACCAGACTATTCCTTATTTACACGTCATACACATCATCATCTCATTGGGTTGCTTATTGTTCTAAATTGCAACGTACACACATTACAAACAAAAAAATGTATTTACTTGGGTTGTGACACACCGTTTGGTCTAGAGAATGGTTGCCAGTGTACTTTGATGGTTGGAGGTTCAATTAACCGTACTGTATCAGGAATGGTAGACCTGGGTCTGTAAAAGATCTTCATTTGTACGTCATACACATCATCCTCATCTCATTGGGTCAAGGGGTTGCTCATTGTTCTGAATTGAACAGATTGCAACTTACACACATTAGGGATAAAAAAACTTGGGATGTGATAAGTCACATGATCAATCACAAGATGCAAGAATTAAATTCAAAACAATTATACACTTTTTGGTAAACGCTGGTCGGTAAAGTACAGAAGAAGACCGTATTAAAGTTTTATTACACCTTGGTTCTACCAGTTTTTATTTATGATTCAGAATGCTGAACTCTAGTTGTTACGCATATGTCAAGAATAGACGGTTGAAATGAGATTTTTAAGTCTTTTAACAATTGCAGAGCCATTTAACGAATGAAGATATTCGGCATGAACTTGATGGGCCAGATGATCAAACCCCTACAATAGTTTTTACTTACAAGTCAACCGGACAACGTGGTATTGGAGGACCTCGAAAGAGATAAGCATCCCAAATTCTTTAATAAAAATAGCAGATTACTAAATTTGTTGAAGTAGGAACAGACTAAGAGACCGAATCGAATCCGGGATCCCGTAATAGAAGTCGGTTACACTGACCACTACACCACAGGTAGGTCTTTTTTGTTTAGTTTACTTTTGTAGTATTCGTCTTATAACTTACTCTTTATGCCCAGTCGGCCGCATTGGCGCAGTTGGTAACGTGCTCGCCTCTCATCATGCGGTCTTGGGTTCGAATCCCATTCAGGCACGGCATATTTTCATACGTTACAAAAATCATTTCATCATTCACCGTCTGCATTAGCAGTAATTGCAGAACAGTCGGACGTTAAACCAAAAAAAAAAAAAAAAAAAAAAATCTTTATGCCCATAACAGGTGGAGTGTTAAATTATTTCCACTCGATCAGTTTCAGGGCTACAAAAAATAGTTCTGTTTCTTATCGCATGGTCACCCAATTATAAGACCGAACCATTTAAGAACAGAAGAGGTAGAGGTGTAAAAGACACTAATCAGAGTTATCTCCTCTGAGCGTAATGAATTTCATTATACAGGCAGACCCTGTACACTACTGTGGTGAATGATGTGAAAGTGTCATTTGCAGAGTAGAAGGTTGGTGTTTATCGGAGGGCCTGGGATGCTGATAAGCAAACTTTTTTACCCAGTAAGGAAGGCAATGGTAAACCACCTCACTCCTCGTTTTACTTAGTAAAACCTCTAGATGTTTTAGAACATTTGTAGCCTCTAGAGGTTCTACCCAGCCTTTCAGCTGATGTAGTTTACAACAACACAACTTATTTTTTAATTATACATGATAAAACAATTCGATAAGATAAGTAAATTAATCGTGAGTAAAAGTCTCTTATAATTTTATCAAAAGCTATAATATTGTACAGAAAAATTTATCAGCGAATTATTTTTCATAAAATATCAGAATTGTTTATCATTAATACACATTTTTGACAAATTATGATACAATAGGTTACGCAGGTACACTACAGTAAAGCAATTAAATTACACAAGAGTAGTACAATTGTATACAAACATGTAGTACTATATAGTCTAACCATAATGATCATTAGTCAATACAACCCGTTAATTAGGTTACAATTAATACACAAATCAAACGCCTATTAGTCATGAACTGAGAAAGTTCAAACAATACAATTTTGTTAACTTGAACAACCAAGAAATTATGGCAATAATAAATTCTTGTATAACCTATGACATAAATTAAAAAGGTCCTAATATGTCATCCTGCCCATAATAGGCAGGAGGAGTGTCAAATTATTTACACTCAATCTGTCCGTTGCAGGGCTAAAATAAATAGTTCTGTTTCTTATCACGTGGTCAGCCAATTAAATGACTGAATCATTTAAGAACAGAAGAGGTAGAGGTTTAAAAGACACTAATAAGAGTTATCTCCTCTGAAAGTAATGAATTTCATTGTACAGCCAGACCCTGTGGTGAATGAATTGAAGGTGTCATTTGCAGAGTGGAAAATATGTGCTTTTCAGAGGGCCCGGCATGCTGATAAGCGTACTTTTACACACAGTGAGGAAGGCAATGGTAAACCACTCACTCCTCGTTTTACTAAGTAAAACCTCTACAGGTTCAAACCAGCCTTTTGGCTGTTGACCTAAACAACAACAATATGTCATTAATGAATGTACGTATATAATAATTCCAGGCATCCCTTGACTTACGCGCTTAATTATTTCTGAAAAATCATAATTCCAAACCGCGTAAATTAAGAGCACGTTCCCCATAAGATTAGAATACAGTACAGTCAACTCTCCGTATTCGCGTTACATTTTTTGGTTACCATTTTCACTACTCGCGGTGAGCTAAATTCAATATTCGCGGTTTGTTCCGAATGAAAAGAGTTCAATGAAATGTTCAAGAAATGAACTGTGAAATGAAAGAAAAATTCAAGCATTCAAACTGTACTATGTAACGTGTACATTAATAATAATTTTAGACGCTACGGATGCAGATGCTGAGCTAGTTCTTGTTAAGTGTTGGAAAAAATTTAACATCGCTGATTGTGTTTTAAGCATTAAGTCTTCTTTAGACGAAATGAAGGAGTCAGTCTACATTAATTTCTTGCGGGAAAAAGCTATATGACATGACTGATTTGAGCACAAACGAAATCGAAAGTACAATTTCAAAAATCTTGTCCGTAGTGATATATGTGATTGTTATGTTCGTTAGAATACTGATTAGTAATATGTCAATAAAATGTTCTGTTCATTATTCATGAATAACGGGCTTTTATTACGTACATAAATAGAATACCTACGAAACATCGAGTTCTGGTTTTAAACTTTTAAGTTATCCATGTTTGTATAAAATATAGTATGTACACTACAGTATGTATGTACCACGTATAGGGATTGCTTATTAATTTAATTCAATTTCCGTATTCGTGGCAAATTTTCGGAACCTAACCCCCGTGAATATGGAGAGTTTACTATACCAATATGCAGTGAATCGTTCTTCAGCAATGATAAAAATTATTTCAAAACGTTGATTTGGCTTTAATGTAATTTAAACTAAAATCACAAAAATATTACAGATCAAGCATAAATAATAATAAAAATAGTTTCTAATTACACCTCAGAAATCACGTATACAGTACATTTTTTGTATCATTAATTTTTAATAAAATTTACATAGCCATACTTTTATTCTAGTATTGGTTTCTAAAAGAACGCATCCAGTTTTGTCTATTTAGTAGAAAACTTGAGTTCGTCAAGCGCCATTACGTAACAATTAACCTCACCTTGTTTAATCACAAGAAATTTCTTTAAAGGTAATACAATCGGATTCCCTTTATCACAAAAGCAATTCTGATGATAATTATTCATTAATTAAAGATATATAATGTTTAGGTCATCAACCGAAAGACTGGTTTGAACCTCTAGAGGCTTACTAAGTAAAACTTAAACGTGAGGTGGTTTACCAAGCCTTCCTTATTGAGTGGAAAAGTATGCTTATCAGCATGCCAGGCCTTCTGAAAAACATCTAATTTCCACCCTGCAAATGACATCTTCACTTAATTCATCACAGGGTCTGAGTGTATAATGAAATTTATTATTCTCAAAGTAGATAACTCTGATTAGTGTCTTTTACATCTATACCTCTTCTGTACTTAAATACTTCAGTCATAAAATTGGCTGTTCATGTGATAAAAAACAATTAAGTTATATTTTGTAGCCCTGGAACTAACAGATTGAATGCAAATAA
Organism: Catonia carolina; assembly: GCA_035578175.1. Taxonomy (NCBI): domain Eukaryota; kingdom Metazoa; phylum Arthropoda; class Insecta; order Hemiptera; family Achilidae; genus Catonia; species Catonia carolina. Next base: position 47,555,804 of record JAQMRL010000004.1, read on the forward strand.
TTTAACACTCCACCTGCCTGTTGTTGTTTAGGTCATCAGCCGAAAAGCTGGTTTGAACTTGTAGAGGTTTTACTAAGTAAAGTGAGGAGTGAGGTGGTTTACCATTGCCTTCCTCACTGAATAGAAAAGTAACGCTTATCAGCATGCCGGCCCTCTGAAAAGCACGTATTTTCTGACACCTTCACTTCCTTCACCACAGGGTCTGGCTGCATAATGAAATCCATTACTTTCAGAGGAGATAACTATGATTAGTGTCTTTTACACCTCTACCTCTTCTGTTCTTAAATTATTCAGTCATATAATTGGCTGACCATGTGATAAGAAACAGAACTATTTATTTTAGCCCAGCAACGAACAGATTGAGAGTAAATAATTTGACTCTCCACCTGTCTAATATGGGCTAACCTGCCTGTTATCAATAATGAAAGCTAAGAAACAATTGTAATTGCATCCATTTAAATTTTAAACTCTAATTAAAAGTTAATTCATGACCAAGGTTACTTCTTGAACAAGAAATGATTACAGTATTATTTTAGTTTCTGGATTTTATTTTTTATTGATACGATTTTAACAATCAGTCCGATATAAGTAACGCTGTTATACCACGTATTGATCAAATACGCAACTAGATTTGGTGTTGGGGGAATACCATAGAAACACCCTCATCATTTTACTTTCGTTTATAAGTAAGCCACTCGCAACCCAGGAAAATGTTGTTATAGAAACACCAGTATGATTAACAAAACTAATAATTGTACGATTTGATTGCTGGTATTTTTTTTACTTCGTTTTGATATTGTTACAGTAATAGTTTATTATTATAAAATAAAATTTATATTTAAATATTTTGTATTGTATACAATCTAGAAATATTTAAAAAAAATTTAAGTTGTAAATTAAGAATGTATTGTAATGATTGTAAAGTAATTAGAACTTAGATAAATATACCCCCCGCCGAAAATATAGTACCTGAAAAGAACCATCAAATATATAAGCAAATTTTTCGTTTCATATTTTTACTTTCTCTTGTATATTACATATATATATTTACATATATATACATATATATATTTATATATATATATATATATATATATATAGGAAGGAAAATATTGTTTTCATGTCAATTTTTCGAAATCGAGTTTTCGCCGGATCTACAGTTTTCAGACCCCCTGAAACCAAAAAACATGTTTTTAGCGATTGGTGTGTGTGTGTGTGTGTGTGTGTGTGTGTATGTGTGTGTATGTAAGTGTGTGTGTGTGTGTGTGTGTGTGTGTGTGTGTGTGTGTGTGTGTGAACAGAATATCTCAAGAACGGAACATCGGACGAACTTGAACTTTAAACTTAAGCTAGATACCACTAGAGGACCGGAGACGAACATTTTCATCAAAATCGGTCAACCGGAAGTAGAAGTTTATTCGTGTCATTTTTCACGTTTTTGCGAGTTTCTGAAAAACGGCTCATAAGATTTTTTTTAAAAATCGCCTCGTTTAATAAATGTTTTATGCTCTACAAGATAGGGTAGACGCCATGTCTGCTGAAATTCTTGGAAAAGCTGTTTTCTCGTAAAAAAATTGTTTTTTTTTAAATTGCTGCTTAAATATGCATTTAAGCGCAAAAATGTATATAGTAAAAGTTGTAGAGAATTTAAAATCCTAAAACTTTTATTTCAAACACTTTTTTTATAATGCTTAGTTTAGCGGTAAATAGCAATTTTCTGTTTTTTTTCCACGATAACGTTTAAAAAAATCGATTTTTTTAAGATTTCAGCATTTTACGACAAAAGTGTATATATTCAAATGTATTGGAAATTAAAAGATCTACAACTTTTATTTAGAGAATTTTTCAGTACAGAGCCTAGTTTAGCGTGAAAGAGTGATTTTCCGTTATTTTAAGACAAACTGAAGTCGATTTTCATTTTGTGTCTTTCACTCATGATTAAAATTAGGTTATGTTATTGAGGTTAGTTTTTTGTTTATCTAATGTTTTATTACTAATGTTAGATTATATTGTTCATTATTTGCACTGGCAAGAAAAAGTTGTGTGAATGTTTCACACCAGACTTTTAAATAAACAAGAACAGCTGTTAGTTCCAGGGCTACAAAAAAATAGTTCTGTTTTTTATCACATGGTCAGCCAATTAAATGAGTGAATCATTTAAGAACAGAAGAGGTAGAGGTGTAAGACACCAACCAGAGTTATCTCCTCTGAAAGTAATAAATTTCATTATACAGCCAGACCTTATGGTGAACGAAGTGAAGGTGTTATTTGCATAGTGGAAAATATGTGCTTTTCAGAGGGCTCGGCATGCGAATAAGCATATTTTTAGACTCAGTGAGAAAGGCAAATGTAAGCCACCTCACTTCTCATTTTACTTAGTAAACCCTGTACAGGTTCAATCAAGCCTTTCGGCTGATGACCTAAGCAACAACAAATAAAAAACTTTGGAACCACAAAAAGAAAATTTAGCCGGAAAAATATAAACCAATTGACCTGTATAAAGATTTTCAACTTTCCAATTAAATAAATTTAATTGTCTATTATTACGAAATAACTAAAATTGTCAAGATAATGAGGTTTACAAAAGTAGTTTTTAATATAAAAAAAACTTAATAAAATGTAATGACAAGAATATTTTACATAAATATATATTTTTAACAGAAAAATTTCTACATAAAATTATTGCTGTTAAATCAGTAGAAATTTAAGTTGAATCGAGTGTAAAGTGCATTTACTTATAAATAATTTTAAAGGGTTTAATGCAAAATATGGAAGACTGAACTGTAAATTCAACTGTTGAAACGGAATGCATTACGACTACAATTTCCAGTACACATTTTTTTTAAATTATAATACACTAGGATTTCTCTGGTACTTATCACTTTTCAAAGCCATGATCTAACGTTTTAATACAATACCTAATACCTTGCATGGGCTAAAATTAAACTACATATAAATTCCAATTATTAAGTAACTGTGATTTAAGAAGGGAGTCTATATTCAAAAAATAATTTTTTCTAATCCCTCATGTGTGTACGTTGCAATCTGTTCAATTCAGAACAGTAAGCAACCCCATGACTCAATGAGATGAGGATGATATGTATGACGTGTAAATGAGGTGTAGTCTTGTGCAGTCTCAGGTCGACCATTCCTGAGAGAGTATGGTTAATTGAACCCCAACCATCAAAGTACACCGGTAACCACTGTCTAGTATTCAAATCCGTATAAAAGTAACTACCTTTACTAGAATTTGAACCAGGAACCTTCGTCTCCGAAAATCACCTGTTAAACAGCTGATTCTGGCGACGACTTTACCTCTAGACCAACCCGGTGGGTTAAAAATAATTTTATTATTAAATTTGACCCATCGGGTTGGTCTAGAGGTAAAGTCGTCGCCAAAATCAGCTGATTTTCGGAGACGAAGGTTCCTGGTTCAAATCCTAGTAAAGGTAGTTACTTTTATACGGATTTGAATACTAGACAGTGGTTGCCGGTGTACTTGGATGGTTGGGGTTCAATTAACCATACTCTCGCAGGAGTGGTCGACCTGGGTCTGTACAAGACTACACCTCATTTACACATCATACACATCATCCTCATCTCATTGGGTCATGGGGTTGCTTATTGTTCTGAATTGAACAGATTGCAACGTACACATATTAGGAATTAAAAAAAACAAATTAAATTTAAATCGCTATTTCAACAACAAAGTCGACTTTTTTGACATTTTATAAGGTGATGTCCATTCGAGGCTCTTCGTACGGTAGCGAGAAAAGGACACTTATAATATGTGCACACGAGATGAGGCTGCAGGGAGCGGAGATGCGGTTTTTAAGGTCGGTGGCTGACTATACCAGATGAGATATAAGAAGCAATGATGACGTTCGGCGGGAGTTGGGCCTTCGATTAGTAACTGAAAAGATGCGGGAATAAAAACAGAATTGGTGGGATCATGTGAGACACATTAAGGGGACGAGTCTCTTACGACGAAGTGAAGAGTATCAGACTGAGGGTAGAAGATATCTGGGTCGACCAAAGAAAAGGTAGATAAACCAATTTCATTGATTTACGTAATAGGCTCTGGGGCTTACACTTGAAAGAAGAAAAAAAATCGCTTTTTTTTGTAAACAATTTATTCTGAACAAAATATTTTATTTCTTATTTCATCAATGTTTATACAAATATAAAAGAAAGAAATATACACAAAAATTAACATTTTCTTTTATGAAAATATGGAATTTTAAACATTAATATCTTATAGAAGAATCGAGATATATTTCCTTTTTTCAGAAATCATAACACTTTACTTACATAACCGATTCCAAATATTTGTTTTTTTTTTTAAATTACCGAGAATTTTATTTGCTAGGGTCCGTTGCATGCAAAAAGTAATGCTGTATTTTAAACGTATTTAAAAATCATTTTATTTCTTTAATGATCAGAATATTTTATACTGTTAAAGAATATTTTGAAAAAAATGTAAATTGCCCGAAGTACACTCACGTTATAATATCTGAAACACTACCGGCTCCTTTTAAGATCCCCCTTTTAAAATTTCGGCGTATGTACGCCGATGATTTTAAATTTTATAATGATTTTATAATTCATTTAAGAATCTGAGAAAAGATTACAAAGAAGGGTGTTTACGCTGAACAACATTTGCACAAATTACAATTTGACAACATCTCCTCAAAAAATTTAAGTAATGGCGTTTCTAGGAAAATTCCCGGTGAGATCAAAAATCGAAGATAACACTGGTCTGCAAAAAAAAAGAAACTTTTTTCCCCTTGGACTTTGATGGGTGATTGTAATGTACCTTGACCCCCCGAATCCAAATCTGACTTCCGTTTCTGTCCATCACCCACCGTTTTTGAGGGGTGCTCCCTCCCTGAAATTCTCGAAAAAAACACCTAAAAGTGGTTATTCCTAATAAAGCGCGGGCGGGGGGAGGTTGTAAGTACTCCATCCTCCAAAGGAAATGTTGTCTCAGTACATGCACATTGTATGCATGGAGACCGAATGGGGAGGGGAAGGGGAGGTTAGTTTAGAGGCGTAGCAAGTGATAAGCTTAGCGACGATGAAACATTTTCAGTACATTTTTTACGCCTAGAGCCTCATCTCGTCACACAAGAGGAGCTTAATGATCTCATCCGGGATTTAAATCTCCCAAAAACTAAACCCCAACTGCTCGGATCTCGGATTCAGTAATAGAAACTCCTGGAAAAAGAAGTGAAAATTTTTGTTTATAGATCCCGGCAAGCTATGTGTAAATAATTTTTTTTCGGAGGACTGCGACTCAGTGTACTGCAATAATGTAAATGGATTAGTGATTGAACTTAACATGCCAGATGATCCAGAAAATTGGCACTTTTTCATCGGCTCATTTAAAACCAGTTTCAAGATGTTCTGTTGTCAAATGGTGATGATTTGCCCTTAGTTCCGGTTGTATACGCGATCAACATGAAAGAAATACAAAAATATCAGCTGTAGCTGTATCCTTGAAAAATTGGTTACAAAGATCATCCCTGGAAACTCTGTGCTGATTTTAAGGTTGTGACTTTACTTACAGGACTTCAATCGGGATACACTAAACACTGTTGCTTTTTGTGTAAGTGAGATAGTCGAGCCAGCGATAAACATTATACTGTTCAAAATTGGTTCTTGTGCAAAAGTTTAGTTCCCTGTAAAAAAATGTTACCAATGAGCCTTTGGTCCAAAGTGAAAATATATTTTTGCCTCCTTTGCATATCAAACTCGGTTTGATTAAACAGTTTGTGAAAGCTATCGATAAAACTGGAGACGGTTTCCAGTAGGCCTATTTGAAGAACAAATTTGTAGGTTTCAGTGAACCAAAAATTAAAGAGGGAATTTTGGTCGGACTATTAGAGTCGGCTCTATTAGAGAGCTTTTTCATGATTTAGTGTTGTCAATCACTTAAATCGAAAAGAAAAAAGAGCTTGGGCGGTGTTTAAGGACGTGTGTGAAAATCTTTTAGGAAATAACAAAAGTGAAAATTATGTAGATCACATTGCTATCTGCATACGAGTCGATGGGTCGCAACATGTCATTAAAATTGCTCAATTTACACGCGCATTTGACCTTTTTCCCAGAAAACTTGGGAGCAGTTTCCAATGAACAGGGAGAAAGGTTTCATCAAGACAGTGCATGCTTCGAAAAATGGTTCTCTGAGAAGTGGAACTGAAGTATGTTAGCAGACTACTGCTGGTCACTCAAGCGTGAACTCCCAGAGATTAGTACACGAGAAAAGCTACCTCCAAGTAAAACCACTTTCTTCAAGTATGTGTATACGATGACAAGTATCTTGAACCATAAACATTGTAAGTAAAAAAAGTACAAAATGTATCAATACATCAATACTCTGTTATTGTACGCTTTCAGTGTTAGGTAGGATTTGAAGAACCATAAAAACTTGATAAAACTGCACAATATCATATCATAACTACACCAGACTGATAAAAAGTTAAAATTTCCCGAAAAAGGGGGAGTGGCCCACCCCATAAAAATGGTGGGTGATGGAGCAAAACGGAGGTCAGATTCGGATTCAGGGGGTCAAAATACATAAAGATCACCTATTTAAGTTCAAGGGGAATTTTTGATGCAGACCAGTGTAATGAATGGGAACAATTTTGAGCGTTTATCAAATTTTAAATACTTGGAATGTGATAAGTCTTTCGCAAAAAAGCAGAACGTGATGAATAAACTAAATAGGTTAAAGAATATTTTTGGAACGTTACATAAACCGTTGAAGCACAGAACTAGGAAAGAAACACGTTTAAAGTTGTATAAAACGATGGCGAAACCTGTTGTACTACACACTATAGTCGCGGTAATCCGAACACGTAAGATGACCGACCTTTGCGGATTATCGATTTGTACGCAGTATCGATGTTTATAATCTTAGATTTCGGCAATGGTCAGCGCAACTGGCTACTATGCCGGGGTCCCGGGTTCGATTCCCGGTCAGGTCTGGCATTTTTTCATCTGTAAATCACCACTTATCATTACCTACGCACAAGCCCAAGGCTTATGTAGGCATCATCACTTAATAAGAAAAAAAATACGATATACTGTAGGATGAAAAATACAGATTTAACAAAACACGAGAACACAAAATTATAAATGACACCTTTATTTGAAACCTGGTACAGTATTATTTTCATGTCATTTTAAAACAAAACACAAATTTAAAACAAACAATGGAAACTTGTGATTGCTAGTGCCGTTACTCCACGGGAAAAATGTTATACGATCTTTTTTAACTTTGAATCCAACGGCAGTCTTTTCCCCCTTATGAACTAAGGTTTCTCCTGACAACATTTTCCAGTACAATGCTGACTCATCTCCATTGTAAACTTGATCTGCTATGAAATCCCGTTTTCCTACTTCATCCTGGAATTTTGTTTTAAAGTCCATAAAATCGTCGATATCACTAGAATTTTTTTCACCGGTAACAATTAACAGTCTAATACCGTATCGTTGTTTGAATATGTCCAGCGAGCCTATACTGACTTGAAAGTCGTCTTTTCCGGTCATTTCCTTGTAGAAAAATTTCGCTTTTAGGTGAGAATGTCTCCACTGACTATAAATTAGGTACCTTGCTCTTTCTTGCGAAAACTTGAGTGTTAAGCCCGCTCGGCATCAGATTTACCTGCTGCTTTCAATGATTTTCTTTTCAGTAGCTCGCACTCCACTGATTAGACGATTTTAAAGAATTTTTCTAAATTCTAAATAAATAATTAAAAATATGATAATAAGTGAAGTTCGGATTAGTGGAAGTTTCGGTGTACCGGGGGTTCGGTAACCGCGACCAGACTGTATATTCGAAGTAAGGTGTAGATGATTTCGAAGAAGGAACGAAATAAGTTGTTTACCTGGGTGGATAGGCTAAGGGATGCGGGTATACTTGGATGAGATGGCCTTATTAGCCTAGATGACAGAATGAAAATTTACAAGAGTAGCCATTTTTAACGGATGAGGAAGGACCCCTTGCCCCGTTTAGCTTACGAGTACAAACCTACCGGTAAGAGGAGTGTTGGACGCCCACGAAAGAAATGGTTTACGGAACAGATCGACCTGCCTAATCCATGAAATAAAGAAAAAGAAGATATTCAAAATAAAATATTAAAAATAAATATTTATTTAAAAAAATAAAACAGCAGAATTTCAAGCAACAAAACGTTTTAACTAATTCACAGCTCAAATATTTTTGAAGGAAGAATTGAGCCTTAAAACTAATATTAAAACAAAATAACTAAGGTTTAAAAGTAATATTATTTACAACAATACTGTTAAAAATGCAAGATCCAGTTATACGTAGCAAATAACATACGTAAAAAATTAAAATACTTATAAGAAAGGGAGATTTCCTTGAGAGATCACAATGTATATTGTATCAGTTTACGTAAAACATAATAATCTAAAGTTAAAAGTGACTAGCTAATAAGCATAATTAGTTTCTGGTAGAAAGAGAAAGAAATACATAATCGCCTACATGTAATAAAACTTAATACAAAAGGGAAAGGCTTCCTATTAGAACATATAATTTACAAAATGTTTTAATCAAACAACATTGAAAGCGAAGTTATCGATTTAAAATTCACACCTTTGCCGTTTTTCCATCATTTATTCTTTCTCTTTTTCTACTTACTTGGCTATTAATATAATACAATTACGTTATCAATAACTTTACTGTCACATATTTAAAAAAATTGCCCATAATAGACCTGCTAGTTCCAGGGCTACATAAAATAGTTCTGTTTCTTATCACATGGTCAGCCAATTATATGACTGAATAATTTAAGAAGAGGTGGAGATGTAAAAGACACTAATCAGAATTGTCTCATCTAAAAGTAATGAATTTCATTTCACAGCCAAACTCTGTGGTGAATGAAGTGATTGTATCTTTTGTAGGATGGAAAATAGATGCTTTTCAGAGGGCCTGATATGTTGATAAACGTACTTTTCCACTAAGTGTACACCTCTTATTACTCCTAGGTTATACCTCTTATTACTCCTGGCTATATTTACACAGCCAACTGTCAATCATCTGATACGGGTAGAAATATTAGAGCGGGCGTATTTCCCCTCTGTGTTTTTGAGCCTTTCTTCCACCTACCAACTTACAGCCAATCATTGGGCTGGTTCTCCTTCCCGTTGGCTCTCCAGGTTGGTTGAACAGTTGGTGGGAGAGGGAGGTTTGTCAACCAGAGGTTTCCTGGTACGGATCCTGAAAATTAAAATCAGTTCCCTTGGGACTTAAAGAGTGAAACTGTAAGTTAAAAAGGAGCAGCATTTGAAGAAGTGATTAGGAGAACGAGGAGTGCGAGGAGAAGACGAAGAAAGGGGAAACATATTTAATTGGAGGTAAATTCATTCGTATATATTAAGGGTAAGTTAAGTTTTGTTTTTATATTAAAGTTGCGGCAAAAAAAAGGTTGGCTATATTTTTAAATAGGTTAAGGATAATTTTGTTAGTAGTTTCGTATATTAGTGTTTTCATTAGTTTAGTATTCATTCAGTACAAGTTAGTACACAAGTTTAGTATTTAGTTACACAAGTTTTTTTAGTATTCATTAAATATTTAGTTTAAAGCAAGGAAATATAGTATTTTTTTCGTGCTCTGCTGATAGAGCTGGCGCCCAAATTTTTACTATTTTTTTTTTTAGTTCATATGAAAGTATTTGTCCACCGGTATAGTTGATGGTGGTACACGTCCCACATATATACCGAAAACCTAAATACAAGTGAATTCAGAAATTGATTTTCAACTTAAAGAATGAACCCACAGGAAAAATAAAAACGTCAAAATATAGAAAGAAGAAAGAGCCATAAGATCAGATCGTATGAAGGTAAGATGGGCATAGGCTAAAAGAAAAGGTAAAAAACCTGGTGAAAAAGAATAAATAGGTTCACTTCATAAATGAATGCGTGGCCATCTCCATGAAATATTTGCAAAAAATTGTAAAATAAGCCTGGGAAAATAAGGGGAAACTTATAAATAAGGGGGGAACAATAACAAACGAATTTAATACACAACAATGAATCAGTTTATTAAATTCACCCTTCTAATTGTAGCAATAACATCGTGCGAAGCGCAATTGCTAATTTTTTTTATAAGCCTATGAATCATTTCAAACAATACCATAAATAGACGAACAATACATTTTAAGAACTGTCAATATCATTTAGAGTAGAACAGAACAGCCAAATAAAATTGCTGTAGTGTGAGTTGGCCTTATACAAGGACGAAACACAAATATAGTACTAAATATTAATAGCTAAAAAAATCGGAACCTTCTTTTTTAAAATTTGCCAACAAGTAATCAAAAATGACCCTGAATTGAAACTACATAAACTTTTAAACAAAATATTGGTTAGCAGATAAGTTTATACGCAATTTAAAAAAAAAATACCTACTTTTTATGAATCGCATCTCTGATGAATACTTTGTAATACATTTCAAAGTAATAACTACAGTTTCACGGTCATAAGATATATAAAAAAACAACCACTTAAAAAACTATGTTAACAACTAAAAATAGTTTTTATCATATATAAATACTTCCTAGTAGTAAAACAAAATATAACATTCGTTTAAAAATCTCAAAAAAACGTTAATTTGTTTACAATGGTCGCGTAAAAAAATATATAAAGTACATATTCGAATCCCGCTCAGGCACGGCATATTTTTATAAGTTACAAAAAAAATCATTCATCCTTCATACACAGTAAGTTACAACCCCACGTCGTCGCTAATGACCATTGTAGTTGATGCGACGTTAAATAAATAAATATAAAAAATAAAAATAAATAAACCATTTATTAAGTAACCGGTTTATTGAAATGCTTTCTGGATCTCACCGAGGTGTAAATTCATTAAGAGCAAAGACCTGATTTTTTTTAGCAAAACACATTTTCAAGGAAAAATAATTAATAAAAATTTAATTTGGGACGAAAATGGTTCCAAAATTATAAACTATCTTAAAGCAATAAACCCGAAACGACTTAAAAATTGGAGAAATTACTTTAAATTTAATACACACGCGTTGGTATTATTCAAGAGCCAAAATGATTGGGTATGTTTTCGATTCTTGATTACAGAAATTTTTATGGTAACAGAAACAATATAGAAATTAAATGAATGGATGGAAATAAAAATTTGTAGGTATTTAGTAAATCTGAAATTTAAAAAATTGCTGACGTACAAAGTGGAAATTAAATTTTTATACGAAAAATTTGTATTCCTGAATATATTATATGACAATATCTAAATGGAAAGAGTTGTTCCAGAATTCTCTACCAGAACCGAGTTTGTAGAAGTTTTATGTAAATAACAATAGTAAATAAATCGGGTTATTTCCAAGAAATGGTTAGAAATATAGTGTATAAATTGTTAGGTATAATCTTTTTCTTTTGCCTTTCAACGATTAGGCACCTCTGCCTGTTCCGAACCTCTCAAATCTGACCATCTCTTTCTCGAACGTATATAGTCGGGTATTATATAATCGGGCGTTAGGTATAGCATAGTATAGTTAGGTTAGTATAGGCCAATTGTTGTGACGGCTACCTGAGAGGGTCGGTATATTTATTTAGATAATTAGTTCCTCTGTAATAGATTCGTAACCCTTTATTTATTGAATTTACTTCCATAATCCGACAGAAAGACTTTGTATTTATTTACTATTATTTTTGTTGTAAAATACATACTTTTTTTAATTCCTAATGTGTGTACGTTGGAATCTGTTCAATTCAGAACAATAAGCAACCCCATGACCCAATGAGATGAGGATGATGTGTATGATGTGTAAATGAGGTGTAGTCTTGTACAGACCCAAGCCGACAATTCCTGAGAGGTATGGTTAATTGAACCACAACCATCAAAGTACACCGGTAACCACTGTCTAGTATTTAAATCCGTATAAAAGTAACTCTACCTTTACTAGGATTTGAACCAGGAACCTTCGTCTCCAACAATCAGCTGTCAAACAGCTGACATGTGGCGACGACTTTACCTCTAGACCAACCCGGTGGGTCAACTACTATTATTTAAGTAAGATTATTATTTGTAATTTATAGTTTGTATTAAATAAAATTGTACTTAATTTTAAACGATAGTTTGTTAGTTATTTATTTTACACTAACCCACCGGGTTGGTCTAGAAGTAAAGTCGTCGCCGAAATCATCTGTTCAACAGCTGATTTTCGGAGACGAAGGTTCCTGGTTCAAATCCTAGTAAAGGTAGTTACTTTTGTACGGATTTGAATGCTAGACAGTGGTTACCGTTGTACTTTGATGGTTGGGGTCAATTAACCAAACTCTCTCAGAAATGATCGGCCTGAGTCTGTACAAGACTACACCTCATTTACACGTCACACATATCATCCTCATCTCATTGGGTCATGGGGTTGCTTATTGTTCTGAATTGAACAGATTGCAACGTACACATATTAAGATTTAAAACAAAAATTATTTTACCCAGATCCCGAAACTGACCTTACAAATAAGTGTCATAATATATTGAGATAATAACAAAACGATTAATAACTACCAAAATTTTTCGTAAAATCACAATTATTAAATACAAAAATAATTCTTCGACAATATTTTTAAAAAAATGTAGAGTTAAATTTATTGTTTACGTAGGAAAAATTACAAAAAAGTAAATATATGACAAAAATCAACTGTAAGTAATTTGTTGTCTAGTTCAGGAAATGATTATTATTACCTAACGAAGGTTAAAGTCAATGTCCAAGGACTTCAACGGGTTACTCGTTCTTATAAGGAAGCTTCATTTTACGCAATCATCTTTTTAAACAGCATACCGTAGAAAAACAAACGTTCAGAATTGTAATATATATCTGTTTAAATACAGTTTAAAATATAAAATATATTACTACTTAAATATAATTTACTACAATTAATAAGATGATATGTTTGTGTTCATAAATCAAATATGGGCAATCTTATACTACATCAAAATCATCAAATATGGTCAAAAAGTCAGAAATTTTTTCAATCAAATCAACTATATATTTCAACTAAAGTTAAAGTTTCAAACATATTTCAAATAATGTTAAATATTGTGATAAAATTATATCTGGATTCTTTAATTGATTATTATTATAATCATCTCTTTAAACAGCATACCGTACAAAAACAAACGTCAGAATTGTAATATATATCTGTTTAAATACAGTTTAAAATATAAAAATATATTACTACTTAAATATAATTTACTACAATTAATACAATTTTGTATTTAATACAATTTTAATACATGTTTGTGTTCATAAACCAAATATGGGCAATCTCACATCAGCAATATCAAAATATAGTATCAAAATCATCAAATATGGTCAAAAAGTAAGAAATTTTTTCATTCAAATCAACTATATTTTTCAACTAAAGCTAAAGTTTCAAACATATTTCTAAGAAATATTGTTAAATATTGTGTTAAAATTTTATCTGGATTGATTAAGGTAATGAAAGTCATATTGAAAAAAAGTTTTCTTAACGAAGTTAGAAAACTGAGAATAACTCGAAAACATCTCCGAATTTTAACTGATACAGTATTTAAAGTGTCAAAAATCATTATAAACAATAAGGATTAGGCCTGCTAGCCTGTTCCAAATACAAAATTATAAAGTAAAGAAGTATGATGCCCATCTCTTCCGAGGTCGTCCAATACAACGATGTCCGATTGGCTTTTAAGTAAACACCTGTTTGGGTATTCGATCATCTGGCACATCAAGTTCATGCTTAATATCTTCAATTCTAAGACAATCCAGCTGAAGGTGTTGATAATCTCATCTCAGAAGCTCTATTCCTGATATCTGCTAAACCATCAGGGTCCAACTCTCTGAACTATAAATAAAAAACTGGTAGAACCAAGGTATTATAAAACTTTAAGGTTTCCTTCCCCAATTTAGTGACCAGTGGTTCCTCAAAGTGCATATAAGAAAAATAAAAACTTAATTATTTTTTAATTTGTAATGTACATTGCAATCTGTTCCATTCAGAACAATAACAAACCCACAACAAGCAGGTTGAGTGTTAACTTGATCTACTACAGGTTCCAGAGCTACAAAAAATAGTTCTGTTTCTTATTACATGGCCAGCAAATTATACGACTAAAGCATTTAAGAACAGAAGAGGTAAAGATGTAAAAGATACTAATCAGAGTTATCTCCTCTGAGAGTAATGAATTTCATCATTATACAGCCAGACCCTGTGGTGAATGAAGTGAAGGTGTATTTGCAGGATGGAAAGTAAATGCTTTTCAGAAGGCCTGGAATGCTAATAAGCATTCTTTTCCACTTAGTGATGAAGGCATCGTAAACTACATTACTCCCTCTTTTTACGTAGTAAAGCCTCTAGAGGTTCAAATCAACCTTTCGGCTGATGACCTAAACAACATGACGGACAAAGTTTCAGACACAAAAAAAACATTCTCTTTATAATTCTTAGGAGCGTACCGCTTATTGTAAGGTAGATTTTCTTCATTCTTAAAAAGATATCTGTACCGTTATTAAGTACAAAAATAAAAATAGTTAACGTTAAAATAATTTAAAAATTACTTAATTAAACGCAAATCTTTGCTTATATTCTTTTTATTGAGTACTTAAAAGATTTTTTAATTTGCAAAGAACTAAATTAATATTTCCCCGTAATTGATTATTAAAAAAAATTCTGAGAATATCTAATTATAGTTTAACATAATTAGTCTGCATTACTTACAGTGTACAAATACGTTGGCGTTGAAGCATAAAATGGATAAAAAAGTTTAATTTGTACATTTCCTTTCAAGTAATAAATTACAAGTTTATTAAAAAATTCTTATAATATTTCACGAAGATTCTTTTAAGATATGTATTTTTTTATAATTTTAATATTTCAAAATAAATAGTTACAAAAATTACGTAAATATTTTTCTGGTTAATGACATTTTTGCAGTCAATGCCCTTACAATATACAGTAAAACCTCCTCAAAAAGACCACGTGCGGTGAACTCAATAAGTGGTCAGTTTGAGAGGTGGTCGTTTTGGAGAAGTGGAGGTCAGGGCAATACCCTAATTAAAGTAACTTCATTATTATGAAAATTGTATGATTATTTACCCCAAAAATATTGTTTACATAAAACTTTAATTTTTACTTTCTCTTGCCTATATGAATATATAGGAAGGAAAGTATTGTTTTCATGTCGATTTTAAGAAATCGAGTTTTCACCGGATCTACACGTTTTCAGACCCCCTGAACCCAAAAAACATGTTTTTAGCGATTGGTCTGTGTGTGTGTGTGTGTGCGCGCGCGCGCACGTGTGTGTGTGTGTGTGTGTGTGTGTGTGGTAACAGAATATCTCAAGAACGGAACATCGTACGAACTTGAAACTTAAGTTACATACCACTCTACCGGACCCGACACGAACATTTTCATCAAAATCGGTCAACCGAAAGTAGTAGTTTATTCGTATAATTTTTCACTTTTTTGCGATTTTCTCAAAAACTGGCCCTACGATGTTTTTAAAAATCGCTTCATTTACTCAATTTTTTATTCTCTAAAAGATAGGATAGGCGCCATGTTGCTGAAATTCTTGGTGAGAGTGTTTTTACGTAAAAAAAGTGTTTTTTTAAGATTACGGCTTTAATATTAATTTTAGAGCAAAAATGTATATAATAAAAGTTGTAGAGAATTTAAAAACCTACAACTTTTATTCCAAACATTGTTTTGTATAACGCTTAGTTTAGCGGTAATTAGCGATTTTCTGTTTTTTCTCACGAAAACGTGTGAAAAATCGATTTTTTTAAGATTTCGGCCTTAGTATGCACTTTACGACAAAAGTGTATATAAAAAAATTTATAGAAAATTAAGAGATCTACAACTTTTAGTTAGAGCATTTTTCTCCACGGAGCCTAGTTTAGTGAGAAAGAGTGATTTTCCGTATTTTTAAGTCAAACTGAGGTCGATTTTCATGTTGGGTCATTCACTCATGATTAAAATAAGATTATGATTTTGAGGTTAGTTTTTTATTTATTTGGTTGTCCGCTAGTTTGTCCATCTACCGTAAATTTCTATTATATTATTAAACTAAAGTGGTCACTTTTGCTCGTTTTTACCGGTCGCGGACGGATTAGAGAGTGGTCGTTTAGCGGAGGTATATTAAAGTGGTCGCTTTTGCTCGTTTTTACTCTGTTTCTTATCACATGGTCAGCCAATTAAATGACTGAATCATTTAAGAACAGAAGAGGTAGAGGTGTAAAAGACACTAGTCAGAGTTATCTCCTCTGAAAGTAATTAATTTCACTATACAGCCAGACCCTGTGGTGAATGAAGTGAAGGTGTCATTTGCAGAGTGGAAAATATGTGCTTTTCAGAGGGCCCGGCATGCTGATAAGTGTACTTTTCCACTCAGTGAGGAAGGCAATGGTAAACCACCTCACTCCCCGTTTTACTTAGTAAAACCTCTACAGGTTCAAACCAGCCTTTCGGCTGATGACCTAAACAACAACGGTCGAATTAAGAGAGTGGTCGTTTAGCAGAGGTAAATTTTTACGGGGAAGAATATTTAATATTTTGGTTCCCGAAAAAACTGGTTGGTTAGAGAGTTGGTCACTTACAAGAGGTGGTCGTTTGTAGAGGTTTTATAGTATATATTATTAAATCCTTCAGTAGATTTTACAACAATTTTAAAGTTTTTTTAGTTTAAAGTCGCATCGACAGCTTGGTCATAATCGATTACTGTTTTGGTACTGTAATAGTGGATTTTAATGTATTAAAATTACCAGACACTAGCTGGGAATCGAACTCGAGACATTCTGCTTTAAAGGCTAGCGCGTTAGTCACTACGCCAAGAAGAAGGTGGTTAAAAAATTCTTTAAAAAAATTAATTAACAAAATAACACAAAATATAAAAGCTCTATTTATGAATTAGTGAGGAATCAGGATAACATAAACGAGTAAAATACATTTTACAAAAATAAACAAGTTTGTCATATACTAGGGCCAAAAATTTGCTTCAGAAATTTGTTAGTTATAAAATTGCATTACCAGGAAAGTATAAGTACGGAGAAGCTGAACAGCAATTTTATTTTGTTGGCGGAGAAAATTTTGTTAGTAGTAAATTTATCGAACAATTTATCTGAACTAACTTCTGCTTTAGCGTAGTCTCCTGGTACTTCCATACTACTGTTGAATGTAAACAGAAACACAGTACATAATACTTCAATTTTTTCTTTCTTTTTTCCCTTTTACTTTTTCTATCAAATAAATTATACGTTTCTTGTATAAAACAACCTTTTATAATTACAAACTGTATATTTAACAACATAATTTGAAATTTTATCTTTAACTTCTTTTATTAAATCTTTAAAAAACAAAACAGGTAAATTTGTTATGACTTGTTAATATTAAAACTCAAAATTAACTTCTAGTTTTCACCGTTCTGGTCTACAAAGCGGGTTCGATTCCCGGATGGGATCTGGAAATTATACAGGTTCAAATCGATTGTTTTGTAATCCAGAGTGATCGTTAATAAAGAAAATTTACGGTCAGGTCTGGGATTTTTAAACACTCATTTTCATCTTATCCCCTTCATTGTCTGCATTATCAGTAACAAATAATTGTTTTGTAACTCTTCTGATACATAACCTGCATAATAATAGGCTACTATACATTACTTGAATAATAATTAAAAAATCTGGTGTGAAACATTCACACTTCTTTCTCTTACCAATGCAAATAATTAACAATAATATAACCTAAAATTAGTAATAAAACGTTAGAAATAAACAAAAACATAACCTTATTTTAATCATGAGTGACTGATGCAAAATGAAAAACAACCTGTTTGGCTTAAAAATAAGGAAAATCACTCTTTCACAAGAGTCTGTACAGAAAAATGCTCGAAATAAAAGTTGTTGATCTTTTAATTTCCTATAAATTTGATTTATATACACTTCAGTCGTTAAATGCATATTAAGGCTAAAATATCAATAGAATCGACTTTTTTACACTTTTTCGTGAGAAAAAACAGAAAATCGCTAATTACCGCTAAACTAACCGTTGTACAAAAAATTGTTATTAAAAAATAAAAGTTGTAGGATTTTAAATTTTCTACAACTTTTATTACATACATTTTTGCGCTAAAATCTATATTAAAGCCGCAATCGTAAGAAAACAATTTTTTTACGTGAAACCAGCCTCTCCAAGAATTTCAGCAGACATGACGCCTACCCTACCTTGTAAAGCATAACAAATTTAGTAAACGAGGCGATTTTTTAAAAAAATTGTAGGACTTGTTTTTGAGAAAATCGCCAAAAAGTGAAAAATTACACGAATAAACTACTACTTCCGGTTGACCGATTTTGATGAAAATTTTCGTGTCAGGTTCGGTAGTAGTATCTAACTTAAGTTTCAGGTTTCAAGTTCGTACGATGTCCCGTTCTTGAGATATTCTGTTCACACACACACACCAATCGCTAAAAACATGTTTTTTGGGTTCATGGGGTCTGAAAACGTGTATATCCGGTGAAAACTCAATTTCGAAAATAGACATGAAAACAATTCTTTCTTTCCTATATATTCATATAGGCAAGAGAAAGTAAAAAACATATTTTTGTGGGGTTTAATATCAAGACAACTGTACTACTTCTTAACTGATCAAAAAAATTAACTGAATGCGAATTTGGACGATTTAAACTACTAGTATTTATCTTAGAAAGAACAACAGAAACTTTGTTATTCTAGCAAGCCACATAACTCAATTGGTGTAAGTTTGCTTTGAGAAGTTGTTTGTGGAGAAATTTCGTAATGTGACCCGATGTCAACTAGCTTTAAGGAAACACCATTGGGCATTTCATTCCTCTTCTACTTGGGACAGAATTTAACGCCAAACTTCTGCCAAATTAGTAATTAATTGAATTTGGAGGTAGTTTACAGAAAATTTTATTGAAGTTTATAACATTATTAAAAAATTTAACATCAAAAATTATTAATACGTACTTAGAAAACAACGTTTAATTTTTCATATTATTTTCTTAAGAGTTAATGCCCACAGAAAAAATGGAATCATAAAATTTTGTGATTAAAAATACCAAAAAAATTAAATTTAAATCTATAAATTCAAAGATTTATTGTCATGTTCTAACACGATACTGTTGTTGTTTAGGTCATTACTCGAAAGGCTGGTTTGAATCTCTAGGGTTTTACTAAGTAAAACGAGAAGAGAGGTGGTTTAGAATAATTGCCTTTCTCACTGAGTTGTATGCATATCAGCATACCGGGCCCGCTGGAAGCACATATTTTCCACCCTACAAATGACACATTCACTTCATTCACCAAAGGGTATGGCTGTATAATAAAACTCATTTCTTTCATTGGAGACAACTCTGATTAGTGTCTTTTATTACACCTCTACCTCTTCTGTTTTTAATGATTCAGCCTTTAATTTGACTAACCATATGATGAGAAATAGAACTATTTTTACTAGCCCTGGAACTAACAGATTGAGTGCAAATAATTTAACAATCCACCTGCCTGTTATGGGCAATGATCGTAGACGTCCAAATTTGGACAAAAGCTATCTACGAATACTTTCACAAAAAAATTTTGAATTTTGAATTTGAAACAATACAGAAAGGTTGAACTGTGACCAAATGTTTTAACAGTAATAAAATGTAAAATAATTGATGTGTATTGAAAAGGTCAACAGCCGAAAGGGTGGTTTGTACCTCTAGAGGTTTTATTAAGTAAAAACGAGGGGTGCGGTGGTTTACGATTGCGTTCCTCACCGAGTTGAAAGAGTACGCTTATCAGCATGCAAGGCCCGCTTTCCACCCTGCGAATGATAACTTTACCTCATTCACCACAGGGGCTGGCTGTATAGTGAAATTCATTACTCTGAGAGGAGATAACTCTGATTAGTGTCTTTTACACCTCTGCCTCTTCTGTTCTTAAATAGTTCAATCAAATAATTAGCTGACTATGTGATAAGAAATAGAATAATTTTTGTAGCCCTGGAACCAACAGATCGAGTGTAATTAATTAAACACTCCACCTGCTCGTTATGGGTCAAATTGATGAGATGACATGGAAAAAGAAAACACCCATCCGGTTTCCTTTTGATTTAGAATATAAATTTAAGGAGATTAATAATTTCGATAACTTAAATAATTTAATTAAACTAAATTAACGAAAGAAAGGAGAAAAGCCTACAGTGAAGGAGTACTGAGTTTTTGGGCTAGAAATCGATCTTCCAGAAACGTACGAAATTAATTTACGCGGTCTGAAATGACATTAATCGAGAAAAACAACATAGCAAAAGTGGCTTTTTAGACAACATCCGAGGTACTACTAGAATTTTCCCATTACAGGAAGGTGGATTGTTAAATTATTTGCACTTGATCTAGTAGTTCCAGGGCTACTAAAAATAGTTCTGTTTCTTATCACATGTTGAGCCAATTATATGAATGAAGCATTTAAGAACAGAAGAGGTAGAGGTGTAAAAGACACTAGTCACAGTTATCTACTCTGAGAGTAATGTCAGACTATATTGTTCATTATTTTCATTCGCAAGGAAAAGTCGTGTGAGTGTTTCACAAGATTTATATACATATTTTAAGATAATAAATAATAAATTATCAATCATACAAATATATACTTTAATAAAAATCTTTATATAAGATTATACTACAAGATTATTTAACTATATTGTATATATCATTTTAATACAATATAAAAACGCAAAGAACAAAGTAAAATATGAAAAACGACGATTTTAACTAAAGGAATAGATACTGTTATATTTTACATCATTATAACATACAATTTAAATATTAAATATTAATGAAATGATATCTTAATACCCGTGATAAATGCAATAAAATCATTTTTTATTTATTTACAGTATAAGAAACAAAAGAAAAACGTTCCAATAATACAAATACGTAAAATAATACAATAAATATAGTATATATTGTTTATTTCTGAACATAAATACAAGGGAAGAAAAATAACTTTTTGAAAGTTTATACAGACAAAGAAAATTGTGTATCTTGCGTGTATTTACTTACACAATTGAATAAATTATGTTATAGTCGATATATTTTTTTTATTGAATTATTATTGTTATTACTTATAGGTATATATGTTTTTGTTATTTAGTTTTATGTTCAGAAATAAAGAGACACAAAGAAAAATTGGAAATAAAACATTATGGAATAAAATTGAGAAGTTAAAATAGATAGACCAAGTAGTGTTACGATTTATATACTATAAAATTGTAAATAGATATGTTAGAATATTCATATGGTTAAGTACACTTCGCGGGTTAGTAGTTGGATAATAGATAAAAATATAAATTTTATTATTTTTTAATAAGTATTTCCAAAATTATATCAATGTAAAATTATATTATACACATTATTATAGAGTTCAGGTACAGCAAATGTTGTTTAGGTCATCAGCCGAAAAGCTGGTTTGAACCTTAAAAGGTTTTACTAAGTAAAACTAGAAGTGAGGTGGTTTACCATTGCCTTAGTCACTGAGTGGAAACGTTTATCAGCATGCCCGACCCTCTGAAAAGCATCTACTTTCCATCCTACAAATGACAACTTCACTTCATTCACCACAGGGTCTTGCTGTATAATGAAATTCATTGCTATCACAGAAGATAACTCTGACTAATGTATTTTACAACTTTACCTCTTCTGTTTTAAAATAGAAATTAATTGTTTTTAAATAAATTGGCTGACCATGTAATAAGAAACAGAACTATTTTTTGTAGCCCTGGAACGAATTGAAATAATTTAATACTCCACACGCCTGTTAAGGGCAAGTATATCACATAAGGTCACAAAAAATATCCAGTACTTAATATAACACTAACGTCAGGTAGGGTTTCATTAAATTTAATCAGAACGGCCCGTTGTTGTGGTCAGTACAACTGGTTTATATAACAAAGGTCATAGTTTGATTCCCTGTCAGGTCTGGCATTTTTCATCTATTACCATACACCGTTTATCTTAACTTGCACAACAACTAAACGTAAAACAATACAAAAATTTAAAATTCTTCCCGGTATTCGTTGTTCTCATTCCAAATAATATTTCTTCTACATATTACTTTAAAAATACTAATTTTAAAGGATTTTTAGGATTACAGCACGTTGGGGAGGTACAAGAATAATATTTATTTCTTTACTTGCCCGCAGAGTTGGTCTATTGGTAAATTCGTCGCTGTGATTCAGTTGTTTATTAGCTGATTTTCAGAGACGAAGGTTCATGGTTCAAATCCTAGTAAAAGTAGTTACTTTCATACGGATTTGAATACTAGGCAGCAATTACCGGTGGACTTTAATGGTTGGAGATTAATTAACCTTACTATCTCAGGAATGGTCAGCCTGAGTCTGTACAAGAATACACCTCATTTACACGACATACACACTATCCTTATCTCATTGGGTCAACGGGGTTGCTTATTGTTCTTAAATTGAACAGATATCAACGAACACATAATAGGGTAAAAATAATAATTGACTTTAATTACACCCTTTTCACACATCAGGGGCAAATTGTCAAAATTTAGATGTTTTACTATTTTTATGTATTAATAATTACAAAATACGCTTGTCGATTTTTTTTAAAAATGTAACTTGTCCATTAAAATATATACAAATAGAGTTTAGATAGAACATTTAAACATTAATGATATTAAAACAGAACATTAGGCCGGCCCGTTGGTGTAGTAGACAGCGTAACTGGCTAGTATGCAACTGATCCCGGGTTCGATTTCGGTCAGGATTGGAATTCTGCATTTGTGTATCACCTTACATCACCTACACACAATCCAAGACTGATGTAGGTATCATCACTAAAAAAAAAATCGTATTGCTTTAAAGTAGTCATTTCCGTTTTACCAATTAGGCGCAATTGGTCGGAAAACAAAAACGGTTTACATTTTCTGTTCAACATATAAAGAATAAAATTTTTCGAATTTTAGCTCCAGATTTTCCGATAATTGAGTGAATGAATCATTCAGGTTTTTAGCTTTTTATATACCCAGATAAAGTACTACACGACAGGATGCTAGAAATTTTGCAACGAGTGGGCCTCGACGATCGCGACATAAGAATTATCGCCAACCTATATTGGAACCAATGTGCCAAGGTGCGAGTGGGAGAGGAGCTGTCGGAGGAAGTGCAAATCCGCCGTGGGGTTAGACAGGGATGCGTGCTCTCACCCATGCTCTTCAACTTATATTCGGAGGCCATTTTGTCGGAAGCTTTGGATGGATGCAGAGAAGGCATTATAGTGAATGGAGAGGGCATCAACAACCTGAGATATGCCGACGATACAGCGCTGATTGCAGATAGCGAGGAAGATCTCCAAGTGTTGCTGGAACGCGTCAACACAATTAGCAATGCATACGGACTACGGATGAATATACGTAAAACCAAGTTCATGTTGATCGGTGAAGAGGCGGTCAACGCAGGAATCACACTCGCTGGCTCCGCCATTGAACGGTGAACGGGTGCACACGTACAAATACCTTGGGTGCTGCCTAAATGACAAATGGGACTACGGTCAGGAAGTTAAAGCGCGTATCGAGCAAGCCAGAGCAGTGTTCACGAAACTAAAACACCTATTGTGCCAACGTGATCTTAGTCTCAACACGAGGCTCCGAATTCTGAGGTGCTACGTACTTCCAGTACTTCTTTACGGGCAGGAAGGATGGACACTAACGAAACTTCTAGAAAGGAGGCTGGAGGCGTTTGAGATGTGGCTATACCGCCACATACTCCGTATATCGTGGACCGACAGAGTACGAAACACGGACGTACTGACTCGGATGGGCAAGGAGATGGAACTGCTATACGACATCAAGCGACGAAAACTGCAGTACTTCGGCCATGTTCTTCGAAACGGGAAATACAGACTTCTTCAGCTGATAATGGAAGGAAAGATAGCAGGAAAGCGCCGGCCGGGCAGAAGGAAAGCGTCCTGGCTGAAGAATTTGAGAGATTGGTTTGGTCTCAACTCCACGTCACTGTTCCGAGCAGCTGTTTCGAAAGTTAGAATAGCAATGATGATCGCCAACCTCCGACGCGGAGACGGCACTTGAAGAAGAAGAAGAATATACTCAGATAATACACGGAACATCTTTCTCAGTTGTCAACTGGAAACGACGTTCATCAATCAAAAGGTACCTTTACTTTTTAAAATACCAAAGTCACAATAAATTTTTTTAGAAACATTAACAAATATCGTTAAGTAGTCTTAACTTGCAAAAATATGACTATTTTATTATATGCCATAACATTTTTTTCATGAAGATAAAATACTTTCACAAACAATATAAAGTGGTATTTAAAATAAAGTACCGAGCCATATTTTAATAAAAAAAGAGAAAAACAATATCTGCTTATCACAAAAAATAATTAACGTCACACCACCTTACAATAATAATGAATTCATCCTAACACACATCAAAAATTGTTATTTTTACAAATTAATATTAAATATAATTTTAAAAAAAACAATAATACTTTCTCCAGGCAAAATTTAAGATAATAACACTGAGTAAAAAATAAACATGATAGAGAAAAAATTAATTTTAACTGATCTTTATGTTTCATGAATATTTTATGGGCAAGGAAAGATTATGGGCAAACGATCGGTTGGAAGAAGAAGAATCTCCTGGCTACGGAACCTGCGAGAGTGGTTTAATTTGTCATCCTTCGACCTATTTAGAGCTGCAGTTTCCAAGGTCAGGATTGCCATGATGTTAGCACACCTTCGTAATGGAGATGCTACATGAAGAAGAAGATGTTTCATAAACTTTACAAGCCAATGTAGAATCCTTTCGTTTTATTGATATGTCTAAAACGTTAGCAAATTAGTTTTACTACCGATAATGACATTGGGAAACTGAGTCAAAGTTCATTGTAATTTAGTTACGATCTAGTACTTCTCGCACAAGTTAGACATTTCTACCTATTCCGGCACCCATCTTTTCTACGGCCTGCTAATATCTTTACTTCCCACTGGTTTGTATCTTCTCGCTACACTAAGCAAGAGGCTTTCTGGTATTCTATTTAAATGATCGACACATTAAGCACGATACAATTTTATTTTATATCTAGTACTGTAATCATTAATTAATTTCCATCAACATGAATCAGCTTTGTTTGTTGTTTATAAACCTTACCCTAAATTACTACGAATTCTAATATAACTACCATATTCATGTGATATTTGTTAAACAATGTTGGTTGGAGAATTTGATTTTACCCCGAGTTATTTATTAAAGGAGCCATCTTTAGATATTTTTCCGATGATTAGCCTGTATTCATACACAGCGGTAGCATTACCGCTGTGAAACTGTTACTTCTATATTGCAATATTTTGTTTTTAAGGTAATCCGGCGAAAATATTTGTTGATGCTTTACGAAATTATCCGACAGGGCCGTGTAGAGCAATGAAAACCTTTTAAAGAACCGTCGTGGTTTCACCAGTTTTGGAACTGTACCACATTTTTGATCGCCAGGAATCTGTTAAAGTCAACAGATTTTTGCAACAAAATCTGACCGAAACATACTTAACTGTATCTCAGAATACAGTTTATATTTGTATATCAGTCATAAAAGCTATGTATACAACTTATCAGTCGTAAAGTTTGAGTAAATTGCAAAAATGTCAAAACTTCTTCAAAACTTTCCTGATTTATTCAGAAAATATTTCAAGACATTTCAGTTCTTAGCATAACACATTTTCTCCTAAACGTTTACTTTCTTATTTACAAACCAATATTATACATATTTTGTCAAATTATTTTCACTCAATCTGTTCGTTACAGGGCTAAAATAAATAGTTCTGTTTCTTATCACATGGTCAGCCAATTAAATGACTGAATCATTTAAGAACATAAAAGGTAGAGGTGTAAAAGATACTAATCAGAGTTATCGCCTCTGAAAGTAATAAATTTCATTATACAGCCAGACCCTGTGGTGAATGAAGTGAAGGTGTCATTTGCAGAGTGGAAAATATATGCTTTTCAGAGGGCCCGGCATGCTGATAAGCACTTTTCCATTCAGTGAGGAAGGCACAGGTAAACCACCTCACTCCTTGGTTTACTTAGTAAAACCTCTACAGTCAAACCAGTCTTTCGGCGGATGACTTAAATAATATTATATACGATTAACTTTTAACGAACAGCGCATATCCAAAACAATATTTATTTTCTTTATAAAAAGACAACTTTGATATGATAATATGGTATTTACAATATAGACTACAAATGTGTGAACTTAATTATAATTCATTCATTCAGTGATGATAGTAATGGCCGCGGTGTTTGTTAGAAATTCCCGTTCTTGGGTCACAGAGGCAGTTATATTAATAAACTATTTGTAGCATACACTTTCTATACATAATACTACATCAATTTAACACTGTAAATCAATTCTAAATGTATTTTGGTATGCTGAGAGTTAGTCGATCACATGAACAGTGATATAGTCACTCGCTGAAACAGTCGTTGACGTGAAAGTCTGACTTTCAATACTCGATGAATATTTTTTTAAAACCTAATGTATATACGTCAATTTAAGTCATTAAAAAAAAAAGCTAAAACAATATTTGATTGATGAAATATTTTACAGTGTGCACGAAATCCTTTCTAAATAGTTTTGGTTGAAAAGTATTTAACTTCTAATTAAACAAATATTGTATACTATTTGATAACAAGGGGTTCATGACAAGCCTACAGAGTTAAGCAGTAGCGGGAAAAAATTATTGGTGTGATGAATTTATCATTGTGTTTGACTATTTTATTTTTTATTTTGTGTGATATTTGATTCAATGGGGTTCATGACAAGCCTACTGAAGTAAGCAGTAGCAGAAACAATCTTTTGGTAGTTAAGTGATGAATTTATCATTGGCGATAAACTTTCAGTTTATCAGTTTTATCTTGACATGTCCTGTACTCCCTTTGGAGTCTCCTGGATGCAAAAAAACGTTGCAATCTGTTAAATTATGAATAATATGCAACCACTTGCATTAGGCTTAGGCCGACCATTCCTGAGAGAATATGGTTAATAACAAATCAGTATAAAATTAACTACCTTTACTAGGATTTGAACCAAGGAACCTTCGTTTCCTTACAACAGCAATCTAACAACTGACAAGCAGCGACAACTTTACTACTAAACCAACCCTGTAGATTTCGGTGAATACAGTATAGAAAAATGGAGACTGATAAAGGTTTTACAAAAAAATTGTCCAAGTTTAAACGTAGTACAGCTCAATTATTTCCACGATAGTTTAAAAATAACTTTTACTACAATACAAAAGCGGTATAATAGTCATGATTTCACGGTTGTACCGCTGCGGTATAGTGAAAACTGCCTTATAAACTAACAGAAGTTCATGGTAAAGTACGTTCAATTTTCCGATTGATTTCAACGTACAAATAAAATATCCAATTAATAGAAATTTATGAGTAATAATAAAAATATGAAAACGTCTCTTAATTAATATAAATGTTAAAACATGAAATTTATTACATACATAAAATATATTTGCATTAGTTTTAATAAAATTATTAAGTATTACTTAGTATTTATATACATTATTATCGGAACCCGGTGAAACCCATAAATACACAAATAACATAAAATTAAAATATCTGTTTTTATTAATTTATATCGAGAACAAATATCTATTATACATTTAAAACAAAACCCGTATTACTAAGTACAATTTATTACACTCCATAGACATCGTTTAATATAGAATAATATTAATTTATTACAAATATCATACCTGTAAATTTAAATTACAATAATAATTTTACAGTTAACTAAAAACAATAATATAAATTAGTTTGATTCTTTCATTTAATTTAACATAAAATATAAAACTGTACCTATATTATGGCTGATTTGGAATATTATTAAAAAATAGCTAGGAGACCAATTCATTTTTATAGTTCATGTTCGAAAATGATTTTAACCTAAAAGTTCTAAAAGAAAAATCTTGTATTGTTTAAATCTATACATACTCAAAGTATTCATCAAGAAATCTCTGTGGAAAAATTGATGTTTTCCACAATATACAAGTTTAACGCTTACATAAAAAAACTCTTAAAACAAAACTCAAATTTTTAAAAATCCGGGCCCAGTGATTAGCGAGTACGCTTCAAAGCGAAGATCCCGCGTTCGAATGCCGGCTAGAGTGTGGAAAATTATAAAAAATTCAAAATTTTAAAAATCCGTGGCCCAGTAATTAATGAGCTACGCTTCAAAGCTGAGATCCCGCGTTCGAATGCCGGCTAGAGTCTGGAAAATTATAAAAAATTCAAAATTTTAAAAATCCGTGGCCCAGTGATTAGTGAGCTACGCTTCAAAGCGCAGATTCCGCGTTCGATTGCCGGCTAGAGTCTGGAAAACTATAAAAAATTCAAATCAACCGTTCCTTATAACCCAAAGATCTTTATGCAACTTTAAATAAAAATTAAACTAAAAATGTAGCGCACTAGTATCCTACTACGTGTAAGTCCCCGGGTTCGAATCCCGGCTTGGGTCTGAAAATTATAACATACTAAAACCTACCGTTCCAGTTACATAACCCACCCCATTCGCTAATAACCAAGGTGTTGATGCGACTTTCAAAAACTAAAGAAAACACATATAAAGTGGTAGACTAAAATAGTTTAGCATAAATGTTAATACATTTTTAAAAACTATAAAAAATGGATATATTCACTGAACCGGTATAGGATACTCAAGAAGTTTGCTGGAACAAATTTGAGTTGTTTTTTGAACATAGGAAACATTTATATTAATGCAAAAGTAACTTCTAAATGTTTCAATGGATACAATTTTTATTTCACTAAAAATATATTCGATATAAGAATAATTACACAAAATAAAACATATGCATTTAATTTTGAAGCTGTAATCTACTACACGATTAAACACCTTGTCAAAATAGTCACATAATTTAAAATATATTACAATATGCACATACAGACAAAAATTAGAAGCGTCACGTGGATAAACAGCTTCCGTCATTCATGCCTCATTTTGTCAAATTATTCATCACATTTTGTTATATGTACTAAGAGAAACAAATAAAAAATAAAATGTTTAGGCCTACATTTTCGATATATACATATATTTATTTAACAATATACATATTTAATGTTTGTTTTTGAGGTTAAATCATCCTAAATTGCTATGAAGATCCCAGGTCAGGTGAAAATTTCGTAACAATCCATATGCAATAAAATACAACTATAAGGTAGTGCCGGAGAAAGTCATACATGAATAATAATATAAAAACTTTTCATAACAAAACATTAAGAATAATGGCTGATGCTTCTTGGTATGTTGGGAACTGTGATCTGTACAAAGATTTCAACATCCCTTCCGTGTTCATTGAAATTTTTTTTTTGCTTTTAAATATGAAGCTGGTCAACATGGCCACATCAATCTAGAAGTGATTCAACTTCTTAAAAACGAAAATATTCTTAAAAGACTTAAAAAAACAAACCTTTCGAGGTAATTTAATGTTAGAAGCACAATGCGTTAACTATTGAATTAAGTTATATTTAAAAAAAGTTGTTTGATATCGACAGAACTATTTAGTTCTGTCAATATTTAGTACTGTCTTTAAATTTTATGAAAGTAAAATTAATAACTAATTTAATTAACATATATACAATTAAACAGAGCAATGTGTATTATAAAATTAATTACACGATTTAGTTTTCGATTCCTAAGTTACTTAACAAAAAAAAAAGTTATAACTAATGTATAACTTCAACTCGTATTAAGTCAATAAATGCTATTGAATAACGTTGTGTTAATACAAATAACATAACCTTATTCACCTACTAGGGCAGTTATTTCAAACAAATTTCTCTGAATATTTATAACCCAAAAATAAACACACTGTTAGATAAGACCAAAAAATTTGGTAATTATATTTTTCCATTACGTTCCTAAAATTCTTCAAGTTGACAACACTGTTATTTGTGCCAACCGCGTACTTTAAAATTTAATTTATAACATTCGTAGATTTTTAACTTGTCTTTTTATATCAAACTTGAAAAATAAATAACTTGAAATTTCATAAACAAAATTAAAATTTTTGTAAAGTTAATGGAATTAAAATACCGATTTGATTACTGGGAATGTAATAAAATTTTGTATTTATTGTGATTCAGAATTTACAGTATTATCTCGAATAACGAATACTAATATTTGCTAACAAAACATGCGCTATATTATTGTAAATTCACGTGTGAGATACTGGAGTAAAGATGAAACTTGTGTAACGCAATTACGTAACTGTCATAGACCTATATTTTAACGTTGGAATTTGGTGGATTTTTTTCAAAAAAATAACAAAATAAAATTCTTACCTAAATCTGGGATAGAACTTGATGGTTCTTCATGGGAATGAAGATTCCTTTCAGTTTTGACATCCGACATCCTTGGTCTTGGTGGCGGAGGGGGAGGAGGAGGACGCATTAATGGTCCAGGGGGTGAACAAGTAGATGAAGAGACAACTGCAGGGGCAGAGGGTACACGAAAATCCGAAACAGGGGGTGGCATAAGTACTCCAGGAGCTGTTACCGAAACCGGTGTAGTCGAACTAGTAGCCATAACTGTAATTAACTAAAAACTAAAACTGTTTTGCATGCAATCAATTCACATCACTTTACAACAACCATAAATATTTTTGTTTTAAAAAATTTATATTTCATAAATAAAATCACTGAATAATATTTTATTTAAACAAGAGAGGTTTATCGATATAAAAAAACAGTTTAAAAATATATAAAAAGATAGAACAATATTAATAGTTTTATTATTTGTTTACAACTGGTAGACTGACATAGTCCACCATCACGTGAACAACAAACAATAATAATACTCTACAGTTTACTGAGAGAGCACATCACTTTCACTGGCCAAGCGTTCTCTACAGACTGAGCTCTGACGTGGAGGGGGGTGCCCTTGTCCTTGAAAGCGGCCCATGAACCCAGTCGAGAGTATTGGTGGGGAGAACACTCTGTTTTTTCCCGTCAAATGCGCCAGCGCAGCGGCAGCAGAAATGATCGCTGTTGAACTAAAGTAGACACAAGGCCAGCTAAGCTGGTCGACCCAGTAAACTGTCTTCTATCTCTCTTCATCAAATTCCTCTCTCATTCTCTCGCACATACAGAACTCTTTTCATCTCTTTTTTCTTAACATCATCAAGTTTATTTCACTTCAACACACCAATCTTATTAAACACATTTTTATAATCCTGTGTAAGTATATACATAATCATGTACATACATACTGATGCATAACGTTCTCTGCTTCACATTCTCCGAATTTCATACTTGTCTACAAGTATCACACAAAACAAATATCTTCATTACCACACTGATATACAAATTACTAATAATTATTGAGTTAACTGACAAACACTTTTACTTTCTTTCATAAACTACAAACAAAAATAATAAAATTATCTTACTAGTAATATATTTTAAAATACAACAAACTACGCCCTTATAATTCTTACATAAATATAACAAGTTTTCGGAATCCTTATTACATAATTCACAAATATATAACTTACCTTTGGACTTGTGTTAGAGTCCCAGTTATATTTTTGTTTTTGGACTACATAATCAAAGTCCACGTTTCCACACCATGTAGCAAAACAGAGTTAATATATTTTTTGACAAATCTATATTTCACAGGATATCTTAAACGGAATGGATGAGATCACGAGAAAGGATTACTTCATGAAAATTACTATGAACAAAACATAAGTGCAGCAGCAAGAGTGGTTTAGAAGAGATGGAAATTTAAAAATAGGCAACGAAAACATTCAGGAAGTTGGAGCATTCTGCTATCTAGGGAGTAAAATAACAAAGGACGGTAGAAGCACAAGTGATATCAAAAGTAGGATTGCTCAAGCTAGAAAAGCCTTTGAAATGAAAAACAGCTTACACTACAAACATTGACTTACAGATTAGGAAAGATTTCTTAAAACACTATGTTTGAAGTGTAGATTATATAGTACAGAAACTTGGGTGATAAGGGATGTAGAAAGGAAGAGGATAGAAGCTTTTGAAAAGTGATGTTATAGGAAAATGTTAAAGACAAAGCGGGTGGACAAAATAAGTAATTTAGAGGTTCTTAGACGAGTGGATGAAATAAGAAGTATATGGAAACATCTGACAAGAAGAAGGGATAGGCTAGTAGGGCAATCTTAGGAAATACAGGTATTGGTCTATCAATAATGGAGGGTAATACTGAGGGAGTGAATTGCAGGGGGAGACAAAGGTTAGAATATTCCGTATTTTTAAGCCAAACTGAGGTTAATTTTTATTTTGCGTCTTTCACTCATGATTAAAATTAGGTTATCTTTATTGAGGTTAATTTTTTGTTTGTTTCTAATGTTCTATTACTAATAGGTATATTGTTCATTATTTGCATTGGTAAGAGAAGGTCGTGTGAGTGTTTCACGCCAGATTTTTGTGGTTTTTATTATATTCTATGAATTGCATTTTTTTGTAAAAAAAACCGATCTCAGGGGCAGTTGCCCTTAGTGCCCCCTCGCTAGATCCGCCCTTGAGACCTGTAAAATTAGTTGTTATAAAAGCATGGAAGGATTAGGTACTTACATCAAAATACTCTTGAAAATTAAGACTGGTAAAACACTATGTAGTTTAGGTAATCAGCCGAAAGACTGCTTTCAACCTCTAGAGGTTTTATTAAGTAAAATGAGGAATGAGGTGGTTTACAATTGCCTTCCTCACTGAATCGAAAAAGTATGCTTACCAGCATGCCAGATCCTCTGAAAAACATCTGCTTTTCACCATGTAAATGACACTTTCACTTCATTAACCAAAGAGTCTGGGTGTATAATGAAATTCATTACTTTCAGAGGAGATAACTCTGATTAGTGTCTTTTACACCTCTACCTCTTCTATTCTTAAATAGTTCAGTCATATAATTGACCATGTGATAAGAAACAGAACTATTTTGTGTAGCCCTGGAACTAGCAGATCAAGTGAAAGTAATTCAACACTCCATATGCCTGTTATGGGCATGGAAAAACACTATACCAAAGAAATAAGTTCCGAAGAAGAAAATTCATAAAAAATTAATAGAAATGTATACAGAGAAGTACATCTTAAGAGAATCAAGATCAAAAAATCTGGTGTGAAACACTCACACAACTTTCTCTTGCCAATGCAAATAATTAACAATAAACCTAACATTAGTAATAAAACATAAAAAATAAACAAAAAACTAACCTCAACAAACATAACCTAATTTTAATCATGAGTGAAAGACGCAAAATGAAAATCAACCTCAGTTTGGCTTAGAAATACGGGAAATCACTCTTTCTCTCTAAACTAGGCTCTGCAGAGAAAAATGCTTTAAATAAAAGTTGTAGATCTTTTAATTTTCTATAAATTTAATTATATACACTTTTGTCGTAAAATGCATATTAAGGCCGGAATGTTAACAAAATCGATTTTTCTCACGTTTTCGTGAGAAAAAAAAACAGAAAATCGCAAATTACCGCTAAACTAAGCGTTATACAAAAAAATGTTTGAAATAAAAGTTGTAGGTTTTTAAATTCTCTACAACTTTTATTATATAAGTTTTTGCGCTAAAATTTATATTAAAGCCGTAATCTTAAAAAAACAACGTTTTTACGTGAAAACAGCCTCACCGAGAATTTCAGCAAACATGGCGCCTACCCTATCTTGTAGAGAATAAAAAATTGAGTAAAATAGGCGATTTTTAAAAAAATCGTAGGACCAGTTTTTGAGAAAATCGCAAAAAACTGAAAAATTATACGAATAAACTACTACTTCCGGTTGACCGATTTTGATGAAAATGTTCGTGTCGCGTCCGGTAGTGGTATGTAACTTAAGTTTCAAGTTTCAAGTTCGTACGATGTTCCGTTCTTGAGATATTCTGTTCACACACACACACACAGACACACACACACACAGACACACACACACACAGACACACAGACACACACACAGACCAATCGCTAAAAACATGTTTTTTGGGTTCAGGGGGTCTGAAAACGTATAGATCCGGTGAAAACTCGATTTCGAAAAATCGACATGAAAACAATACTTTCCTTCCTATATATTCATATAGGCAAGAGAAAGTAAAAAATGCCAAAATTCTACGGTAAAGTATTTCCACCAGAAATTTCATTCATTTACCAAACAATGGGACAGAGATTATTTTTTATTATAGGTTTTGCTACGTGAAGATTAAGATAAACAAATTGCCATTACGCAATTTTATTAAGTTAATATTAGACTATGATGCGATGAAAAATTAATTAGAACCCTCCTATATTTAATAAAAAATGAACGTGCAAAATAACGTAAAGTAGATCAAGGTTATTGTGCCATACTTGGATTAAAGTAACCTTTGATCTAATGTCCTTTTTGAAGCACCCACTTCAGTTTTGAAAGCCATTGTAACAGACATTTGACATCTCATGGTTTTTGTTGATATCACACTTTTTCCGTGAAATAATGAATCCCCATGACTCAAAATAAGTTGATGTTACGACCGTTTCCGGATAATTCCTGCCTATAATTTTTTACAAGACATTATAAAATGGGAGAAAATATTTAAAGAATTTTCCTTAAAATATATCGAAGAGACGTTATAATAGAATAGATTCTATGCTATTCTATCCTATTCTAGTAATAAAACATTAAAAATAAACAAAAAACTAACCTCGAAAATCATACCTTTATTTTAATCATGAGTGAATGATGCAAAATGAAATCAACCTCAGTTTGGCTTAAAAATACGGAAAATCACTCTTTCTTGCTAAACTAGGCTCTGTACAGAAAAATTCTCCTAAATAAAAGTTTTAGATCTTTTAATTTCCTATAAGTTTGATTATACACACTTTTGTCGAAAAATGCATACTAAGGCTGAAATCTTAAAAAGTCGATTTTTTACAGATTTTCATTAAAAAAAAACAGAAAATCACTAATTACGCTAAACTAAGTGTTATAGAAAAAAAGTTTGAAATGAAAGTTGTAGGATTTTAAATTCTCTACAACTTTTATTACATGTATACAATTTTGCGCTAAAATGCATACTAAAGCCGCAATCTTAAAAAAACAATTTTTTTTACGAGAAAACAGCCAAGCCCAAGAATTTCAGCAGATATGGCGCCTACCCTTTCTTGTAAAGCATAAAACATTTAGTAAATTAGGCAATTTTTTTAAAAATTGTGGGAACCGTTTTTGAGAAAATCGCAAAACAGTGAAAAAATGATACGAATAAACTACTAATTCCGGTTGACCGATTTTTATGAAAATGTTCGTGTCGGGTCGGGTAGTGGCACGTTTCGTTCGTACGATGTTCCGTTCTTGATATATTCTGTTCACACACACGCGCGCGCGCGTGCACACACACGCACACCCAGATCAATGGCTAAAAACATGTTTTTTGGGTTCAGGGGGTCTGAAAAAGCGTATATCCGGTGAAAACTCTATTTTTTAAAATCTACATGAAAACAATACTTTCCTTCCTAAATATTCATATAAGTTAGGCAAGAGAAAGTAAAAATTTGTTCACTGAATAAATATGTAGTAATTAAATTCCCAGATACTTTACATATGAATTAAAAACTTCCGTTCATAAAATTATGGATTTAAAAGTAACGAATGAATTTTATCTGTACTACGGTTTGATAAGTTCTCTAAATTCCCCAAACTCCAAATAACTAATTAGACTGTACATGTATCTACAAAATAATAATTCTGTAGAAAAAAGCCAACATGTTACTACGTACATAAAATAAATGGACCTTACAAACAATAATTTTAATAATGTATTTGAAAGTAAAAGTCCCGAAATTGGTGGTCCTATTAAGAACAATGGACAAAGAGAATACCACAGGGAATTGAAGGAAATACGAAGGGGGAAACGACAGTTACTTTGACAGTACACTTAAATAGTAAGGCTATAGTGTGTAATGAAAAAGGAAGATGATGCTGTAAAAGAAGTCGTAACTGAGTACTCCCTAAACAAACATTAAACGTCTGGACATAGATATAAAAATAGATGGCTGGACGCAATAACGATACACAAACAAAGAGTGGGAATTGATTTAATGACTGTCAGGAAACAAAAAGTTTTGAAAAATTTGTTGGGAAACATTTAATGCTGGTACGACACATGAATAATAATAATAATAATAATAATAATAATAATAACAAAATTACAAAAAGATAATTGGAATTAAATGTAATACATTAGAGTATATAAGTTAATCGTATCTTGGTGGCAAAATCGGTAAGAATTCGACCGCTAAGTCAAAAGTTCCAGATTGATCCCCAGATTAAAAATTTTCGACGAGGTCACTGATCACTCAGACATTTTGAAAATGTAATTTAAAGATAAGACGTGTACTCAATAGTGTATTCTTTGTAATTAGAAGTGTTTAAAATAGTAAAATTTGATATATTTAGATCTTTGTGGAATGTTTTTTGTGGAAAAATTAACTTTATTAGGCCTAATTGGCGATTGTAACAATAACTGTTGGTGGCAGTTTTTAAAATTCTCATCTTTCATTTCCTTTGTCCGTCCGGCATAAACTACAACTGTCAGAAACTACAAGAGATAGCAACAAACGGTTTTCGGATTTGTAATCTACACAAAAAGTTAGTAAGCCTGGATTGAGTTTGAAGTTCCGGTTTTGACCAAAGTGGCCCAAAAACGGAAGTCAATAAATTAAAGTAAGAAACTACAAGAGATAGGAACAAACGGTTCTCGGCTTCCTAATTTACACAAAAAGGTAGTGGGCCTGGATTAAGTTTGAAGTTCAGGTTTTGACCGAAGTAGTCCAAAACCGGAAGTCAAGAAATCAACGTTTAGAAACTACAAGAGATAGCAACAAACGGTTTTCGGATTCGTAATCTACACAAAAAGTTAGTAGGTCTGGATTGAGTTTGAAGTTCCAGTTTTGACAGAAGTGGCCCATAACCGGAAGTCAAGAAATCACAGTAAGAAACTACATGAGATAGCAACAAACGGTTTTCGGATTCGTAATCTACACAAAAAGGTACTCGCCCCGGATTGAGTTTGAAGTTCCGGCTTCGAACGGAAGTGCCTCAAAACCAGCAGCCAAGAAATCAAAGGCAGAATTTGGGAAAAAAAAATAGTGTCATTCGATTCCTCTTAAAGAGTAGATACAGAAATCACTAATGGGTTGTCACATGTCAAAGGTAAGCCTTTTTAAACTGCCACCAGACATGAGACTTGCCTCATGAAAGAGAATTTTCTTAAAAATTTGAGTTGAAAAGCTTGAATTTTTTAAATGTTATTTTTTGCAGTAGCACGAAAGAGGTGGATTCTGTATAATCATTTAGGTTTTAATATAATTGTTATTGTAAACTTTTACTTTCACGTTGAAATTTAATTTCCAATTTCGCGGTAATGAAGGATATATAACATTTTAAGTCGATAATTCACTTCCAACGTTTGAATTTTATGTGTTTACTCCACGTTAGTTGTTTAAGTATTCATAAACTTAGGTAGTTTACTTAATATTGTGGAATATTTGCATTATTTAGTCGAAAGAGGTATAATATATCGAAGTGAAAATGGAAACTAAACGGGTTTTTTTGTTAACCATTAAGTTTCAAATTTTCAGCCAAATTTCTACTCAGTTCTGATGGTATTGAATTATTCTTACTACAAAGTAGATTAGATGGACACGCAACTTAAATATTTTATTGTCAACCCTACGAAAATATATTTTTGTTTTTGAGAATGTTTAATGAGTGAAAAGTAAGATTTTTTTTTATTATCAAATCTGCAAAATTACAATCTGTTCTTTAATACAGAAACACGAACAATACGTAATAAAGTTAACACGAATGTATGTTTGTTTAGATCATCAGCTTAAAGGGTATTTTGAACCTCTAGAGGCTTTACTAAGTAAAACAAGGAGTAAGATGGTTTACAATTGCCTTCCTCACTGAATAGAAAAGTATAATAATCAGGATGTCAGGCCCTCTAAAAAGCATCTACTTTCCACCCTCCAAACGACACCTTGACCTCATTTACCAAAGGGTCTGGCTGTATAATGAAATTCATTACTCTCAGATGAGATAACTGTGACTAGTGTCTTTTACACCTCTACCTCTTCTGTTCTTAAATGCTTCAGTCATATAATTGGCTGACCATGTGCCACCTGCCTGTTATGGTCATATTGAATACATAACTCAATAGTTTTATACATTAATAATAATATATACAGTCGAACTTCTATAACTCGAATCCTCAAAGCATGAGGAAAGATATTCGAATTACAGAAATTTCGAGTTATGGAAAAATAACAACGAATCAGTTATTAAAGAAAAAACAAGCACAGAACATTCCACATCGGCTAACACAGTAGCCTAAAATACGTAGGCCTACTGGACATACGTAATTTCGCAATAGAGTAGGCCTACTGGTCGTTGAATTTAGTTCAGCAATAAGCTACAGTGTTAAGTACTGTACATATTGTATACACCATACAGTGTTCCAAAATTACGCTATTTTAATTACAGTACATGCTGAATATGGTACATTGTACCAACACACTATGGTTCTATTGTTCAGCGGTCCACCAAAGATTCGTCGATTAAAAGAAATTCATTGTTTTGGTTGACGCTTGTTAGGCCTACAAAGCCAACTAGATGACTTCCAGGGTCTGTACCCTTTTACAGTCGAACATTTTCTCTTAAAATGAAAGAAGCAGCACTGTACCTATAGTTTTCAAAAGACCAAAAATGGTATTTTGAGAACTATGTACATAATTTCGTCAGAAAAAAAGTAAATAAATAGTTCGACTTAGAGAAATGACGGAATTAGCGTTTTAGATGGATTTTTACACAGTAAATCCATGAAACGTCGAAAGGAACTGAAATCCAATTTGAGATATATAAAATTCGAGTTAGAGAAGTTCGACTGTGTAACAGATAACTTTTTTGTACTTTTTTAGACTTTATCTAATTTTTTCCGTTTTTTTAAGTCGCATCAATAGCTTGGTCATTAGCGATTACGATGGGTTAAGAAACTGGAACGATGGGTTATGGCACGTAATCATTTCCAGGCTCTAGCCGGGAATTAAACCTGGGACCTCCGCTTAGTAGGCTAGCGCGCTAACCACTACGCCACGGAGGAGGCCTTTTAAAATTTTTGTTCTTGAACTAAAATAAATTAATGTTGAAATTGTGGTAAAATTAATTTTGAAAAATAAATATGTTCGTAAAAGTAAATTGTGTTCAAATTTGGTATTTAATTCTAAATATTGTTAAGTCTCGTAAAAGTTTAGTTAGTTGTCCAGTAAGTTTATTTCGAAATGATTTAGATGTCTGTTGAGTCTTTGTTTTGCTAAATCATGTCATTTCTTGTCTAAATAAGTTTAAATACTATATCGTTATAGATATATCTGTTTCTTATGGTATCCTGAGAGTTGTTCGTAAAAATTGTGTCTGAAAACATTCTATAAGTTAATAGTGGAATTTTTTTGTTGTCCTCCAGTGTTGCATCCCATATATCAACGCAGGCTTTAAAGTTGTCTTGTATAGCATCAGTTTTAATTCAGTTGATAGTTGTGAACGTTTCCCAGTTAACCAAATCATATTTCTCCCGTTTTTAAATCTAATTGTCTTTGTTTCATCAAAATGTGTTTCTTCCACGTCAGTCGGCGGTCAAGATGAAGCATAAGTACTTCACATATTCTGTCTGTCGCATGTCAATGTTATTCAGTATTTCTGGTAGATATGTTCGTCTATGACGAGTGAATCTCACATGGACTGACTTAGTTTCATTTACCTTAATCCTCCAGTAACCGTT
Source organism: Catonia carolina (assembly GCA_035578175.1). NCBI lineage: Eukaryota > Metazoa > Arthropoda > Insecta > Hemiptera > Achilidae > Catonia > Catonia carolina. The sequence continues at coordinate 47,595,741 of JAQMRL010000004.1, forward strand.
CTTGTAAGGATATCAGAAGATCTTGTAAGTAGGTTAAGCTGCAGTAGGATCTTAATCCACAGCCAGATCAGCAAGAATTGTTAAAACTGTATTTTCTGTAGTAGGTAAATCTGAAGTAAACAGAATACACAAGTGGTTTTTTATTGAGGTACGCTGGAATTAACTTTGGATAGAGAAAGTTCTGCCTATTAACAGACAGGTGGAGTGTTAAATTATTTGCACTCAATCTGTTAGTTTCAGGGCTACAATAAATAGTTCTGTTTCTTAACCATGGTCAACTATATGATTGAAATATTTAAGAACAGAAGAGGTAGAGATGTAAAAGACACTAATTAGAGTTATCTCCTTTAAAAGTATTGAATTTCATTATACACCCAGACTGTCGTGAATGAAGTTAGGGTGTCATTTGCAGGGTGGAAAGCAGATGTTTTTTCGGAGGGCCTGGCATGCTGATAAGCATAATTTTTCACTCAGTGAGAAAAGCAATGGTAAACTACTTCACTTCTCGTTTTACTAAGTAAAACCTCTAGAGGTTTAAACCAGCTTTTCAGCTGATGATCTGAACAACGACAGAGCAAGTAAGAACTTTCCTATTTATGTACAGATACGTCATCATTGTTGAGCTGCATTAAGAAGGAAACTACAAATGTTCATAGACACCCTACTGATGAAGACAACAATCCCGAGGGAACCATGAGCATAATTGGTTGTTCTTTATAAAAAGAAAACCGAAATGTGTGATTAATGAATGGTCGGCGTTATGATGGGAAACAAAGTTAAAAGAGGGCATAAAGGAGAAGAGATGTAGAAAAAGAAAGTGTTTGCTTATCAAGGATAAAATTATACACAATGAGAGAAGCGAGATGAAAGATGATTATAATGTAGAAAGTTCATATTAAAAAACAAAAGTGGATAAAGAATCACAACTGCATATACGGTACTACAACTATTATACACTTTATAATACAATTTCCAAAACCAGCTGACCTAGTTTCTAAAACTCAGTAAACACCTGAAACTCATGCCGAGATCGTTAACAATGTATAATTGAATTAATACCACGTGAACACACGCTAAACGAAATTAAATTAAGAATTACCTGGTCTTTTATATACATTAATTTATTCGAAATTAGCTTCATAATTGTTGCATTAAATAATCTGGTTCACAGGTTTTCCCGGTTTGATTCCACATATTTGTTTTCTAGATATAATTTTAAACTAATCTCGATTTTCATAATCACAATACTTTTGAAAGATTTTGAATGAATATAAATTTATTTAAGTTAGTTAAAACTCTATTTAACACTTCTGGTACAAATGGTTGAAATTTAAAAGCTTTTTATTCTTAAATATAACACAAAATTATAAATATGTTAAATTATTTGCACTTAATCTGTTACTTCCAGGGCTACAGTCTTTGAGAAAATCGCAAAAAAGTGAAAAATTACACGAATAAACTACTACTTCCAGTTGACCGATTTTGATGACATTTTTGGGATCGGATCCTATAGTGGTATCTAACTTAAGTTTCAATTTCAAGTTCGTACGATGTTCCGTTCTTGAAATATTTTGTTCACACACACACACACACACACACACACACACACACACACATCGCTAAAAACATGTTTTTTTGGATTCAGGGGGTCTGAAAACGTGTAGGTCCGGTGAAAACTCGATTTCGAAGAAAAATCGACATGAAAACAATACTTTCCTTCCTATATATTCATATAGGCAAGAGAAAGTAAAAAAAAAATTATTTTTCTACCTTCCTGATGAGTTAGATAATTAAAAATTTGGATGTGTATTATGTTATACCAAGAAAGAATAAAACAATTGAGTTTTGAATACTTAATCCCTAGCGATAGATAAGGAAGTAATGTCCATTAGTAAAAGTGTTATATTATGATTTAGATTAATTTATTTAAATTTTATATATTTTAAGCTAAGATTTTAAGAGGATGAGATAGGATTTAACTTTTCTTATGAATCTAAAAATAAATTTTACTTCACTTTTCTATCAAGATCTGACTTTTTATAATAATAAATGAATATAAATTTAAAAACAATTTTCAAGAAAACCAACTTCAGCAAAGAAAATATATAGACCAGAATAAAGATCAAAAGAAATAACTAACAAGTATGCGGGAAACCAAGAAGAAAAATCAACCCTTATAAATAACCCCTCCTTTTTAAAGGGTAGGCAACCCTACTACATCCCCACCACTTTGATAAACCTCCCTTGCTACTACTACTTTAAAAGCCACCTCCTCCTTTAGATGCCCTTCATCCCTTATTTACGTAAAGTCAGAGAAAGTGAGACAGATAGAATGAGGGGTTGGACAAGAAGGAGTCTTAGGGTGAAAAGACCCTCCATCATCTTTTACTTTCCCTTTCAACCTGCCACGCGACTCTAGTACTATTATTATTACTATAGTTTACTATTATCGTTTACTACAATCATATCGTACAGTACCTTCCAGCACTATCTACCCCTTTCTCCTCTGAATATAAATTTCTCTTTGTAAAGCTAATACGACTTGTATATAACATACTAAGTCTGTAACAATCTGTCAGAGCCTTTTGAGATCATGATGTCGCTTCATTAAACTACTTCTCTAAGAAAATAACACAGCTGCGGACTATTGAACCAAAATTAAATATGTATTAGTAAATACCGGTTAATGCGTTCACTGGTTAATGCGATAATTCGCTTATCATGATCAAATGCAAAAGAACATAATCTAATCTTATATTTACATGTAGTTTTCTTTAATTTATTTACAGTACAACCTCTCATCCGGACTAATATTGCGACCGGCCGATCCGGATATGGAAAAATCCGGATATCACAAGCTCCTTTATAAATCGCTGGAGGGTCAGAAAAATGAACAATATATGTCATGATCGGAGAAACCCCCTTTTCCGAAGGAGGAACTTCGTGGATGTAAGTCATGTGTTGTCTATGCCTTGTCGCTTTTAAATAAGTTCATATGATGTCTTTGTTTCAGTCGGCAAATGTCGTTTGAATTGTCTAAGAGCAAGATGGCGAGGTGATTTGTGTGTGATTCTAGTTCTCTTTGGTATTTTGTACATTATAAGTTGATTTCTTGTTCAACTATAGGGATGTGTAATAAGCTGTTCGATATAAACCAAGATCATGCTGTGATTTTCTTAAGTAGTTTCGTTTGGACTTTTTCCGTACTTCAATATTGGAATAGCTTACCGAGCCGCATAATTGGATTCCATACGTCCAGATTGGTTTAAGAATTTTTTTTAAACTTATTTAAATTTATTGTTTATATTGAGTGTTTACCTAGTATCCAATAGAACTGTTTAATATTTTTGTTTTAGCTGTGTGTTACCTTCCTTAGCATGAACAATTTTTAAATATTAAATTTTCTCGATAGCGGGGTTACTCTAACAATGCTGAAAAGGAACCAGAAACAAATGATATATTTTTAGCTAACGGTAGTTATTTCAAAGCTTAACTATGTATATCGGGGAAAAGTTGCACGAATCAAAACTTCTAAAATGAGTTGAAATATTTTAGGAAGTTTCTCATACCTTTTTCATCCGAGGCGGGGAGAAAAACTCATGTTCAGTCCCTCACGATGGGGAAGTATTGTTGGACTCAATTGAGACGTCCTCGTCCAACTCCAAGGAGGCCGCAACCGCCTACCAACCAAAAACCCGCCACCTGGCCAATTGATCCGACATCAGCAAACAACCCTCCACCTCCCTCGAAACTGTTTATATAATACTACAAGGGAAATATCAGGTTAAAAAATTTACATACTGTCAGCGGAGCGTGGAAGGGAACCGTAGCGTAATTGCCCTCTCGCTGCCACCAACCAACATTCACTCTTTCACTTTCATTCATCTCTTTCATCACCAGTTCAGAAAATTAGTGTGCCTACCTTACCTTCTGAGATCGGGACAGGATTGATTCACTGCGGGAGAGGGCAAATCCGCTGATCTCCATATGTCTCCTCTCTCAACTCCATAGTCTTTTTATAACTTAAAAAAGACTACAAAAAACCCGATCGGTATCAAGCAATTTCATAGAAAATACTAATTACTGTACTGTATTCTGTACATTGGTTTACATTGCAGAAGCTAGGTAATCCTCTAAGGGTCCATTTGTAAAACTGAATGTCACTCCCCTGAAAACGCCTCCATTGGCGAAAATTTATAATAAGAAAAGAAAGAAAATATTTAAACATTAAAACCCTTTACTTTTAATAATTTAGAACAATCATACTGGATAGGGTAGGCGCCATGTCTGCTGAAATTCTTGGAAAGGCTGTTTTCTCGTAAAAGACATTTTTTTTTTAGAAGTTAGAGAAAATTTAAAAACCTACAACTTTTTTTTTTTGACACGTTTAATTGAAATTTAGTATCTGTTATTAAAATAATATAACAATTTCTAAATGTGAAGCTAATGTTTCAAAACTTGATTTACTTGAAGGAGCGTGCAGTCATCACCACAGTCCTACAGTTGGCCAAGAAGATCTCTTGGCCAGAGGCGCTTCAAACGTCTGCGCTGAGTACCCGGTATCACCCTAGTGTACATGTTTTGTATGAGAGGGTTGTCGTGTAGTTCAAATTTTTCATGCATCGTCTTGTATAGTTGTTTCGCGACATCAATTACGTATGGCATTTGTAAGTCTTTGTGCAACATTGAGTTTGTGATGTAAAAGGGGCATTGCGTTATCGTTCGTAGAATCTTGTTCTGAATCGCTTGTATACGTTTCGTGTGTGAAGGTTTAGCAGATCCCCAAAGTTGAACTCCATATGTCCAGATTGGTCTTAAGACTGTCTTGTAGATTGTTAATTTGTGTGACATGTTTAATTTAGAACGTCTATCGAGTAAGCGTTTTAGTTGATAGAAGCGTGTTTTGAGTTTGTGGCGTGTGTGTGTAACATGTGCGTTCCATGTAAGTTTTCTGTCCAAGTGTAAGCCTAAGTAGCGTGTTTGAGTAGTGTGAGGTAGCGGAATATTATTAATGTAAACGGTTGGGCAGTTTTGTCTTCTAAGAGTAAACGTCATTTGTTGCGATTTGTTTTCATTAATTTTAATTTTCCAAAGTTTAAGCCACGACTCTAACTGGTGTAAATGGTCTTGTGTCTTTTGAGTTGCAATAACAGGATCGGCATCAACCGCAAGAACTGCCATATCATCAGCAAACATAGCCATAGTGGTATAGATACAATTTGGTATGTCACTGGTGCTTACAGAAAACAGCCTTGGTGCAAGTACGCTTCCTTGTGGTACACCAGCATTGACTTCGTACATTCCAGAAAGTTCGTCACCTTGTTTTACTCTAAAGTAACGTTCCACTAGAAACGATTTTATTACTAGATACAGGCTATCTGGAAGTATTAGTTTCAATTTGTATAGGAGTCCATCATGCCAGACCCGATCAAACGCTTGAGATACATCAAGAAACACGGCTGAACAATATTGTCTGTTTTCAAGAGCTGAAGAGATTATATCAATTAGTCGGTGACATTGCTGAAGCGTGGAATGAGATGAACGAAATCCGAACTGATGATCAGGAATTGTGTTTGAAGCATCGATAAACGGTACTAGGCGTGGTAGAAGGAGTTTCTCAAATAGTTTGGACAGAATAGAGAGTAAGCTAATTGGCCTGTAAGAAGTTAGTTGGTGAGGTGGTTTGTCTGGTTTTAAGAAGAGAATTATGATAGAATACTTCCACTGAATAGGGAAGTGAGTGACTCGGAGAATGGAATTGAAGATGTGAGTTAAGAGTATGATGGATTTCCTAGGAAGATGGCGCAAAAGTATTGAAGTAATAAGATCATATCCCGGGGCTTTGCCTAATGGCAGATCGTGAATTGCTCGGACGAGTTCCCCGGGGGAAACTGGCTTTGGGGGAAGGCTAAGTTGCAGAGGAGCATTAAGGAAATTTTCTATGTTCGGATGATCTTTGTGTTGTAGGTTGTGTGGTTGGAATGTGTTATGCAAGTGCTGAGCAAGCATTTCTGCTTTCTCTTTATTGGTAGTCGCCCAAGAACCATCAGGTCGTTGTAGACTAAATGAAGGATTGTTATAGTTAAGAATTCGTCTTGTCGTGTGCCAAAGTGTTTTGTTTTGAGTAGAGAGTGTCTCAGTGAAAGCCATAAATCTATCTGCTCTGTAACGCGAAAGGACAACCTGTAAATGACGATTTAGCCTATTAAGTTCTGCTTTAACGCTGGGGTATCTGTTTCTCTGCCATAAACGACGACATCGGCGCTTAGCAACTATCATTCGACGGATGTAAAAAGGAACGTTAGGTATCTGTTTAAATTCCATGTTCTCTCCTTCGCAACTGTCCCAAGCTGCGCTTTGTAGATTCTTTGTGAAGATTTCCACTCCACGCTCGATTTCACTGGGGGTTTTGAGAGAAATTCCCAGGTTTGTTGTTTCTGACAATATACGTTGGTACTTATTCCAGTCTATTTTACCAGATGTTAGGGAATGCCTGTACTTTAATTTGGTTGGTTCAGAGTTTAACGTAATTATTACGGGTGTATGATCAGATGATAGATCAGGAAGAGTTTCAAGTTCGTAGTAGGGGAAGAATTTAGACGATACAAAAAAATCTAGAATATCTGGGAGGCACAACTTTTACACTTTTTGTGAGGTACAACTTTTACTTCCAACTTTTTTATAACGCTTAGTTTAACGGTAATTAGCGATTTTCGGTTTTTTTTCACGAAAACGAATAAAAAAATCTTTGTTTTAGATTTCAGCCTTAGTATGCATTTTACGACAAAAGTTTACATAATCAAATTTATAGGAAATTAAAAATCAACACCTTTTATTTTGAGCATTTTTCTCCACAGAGCCTAGTTTAGCATGAAAGAGTTATTTTCCGTATTTTAAACTCAAACTGAGATTGATTTTCATTTTGCGTCTTTCACTCATTAAAATAAGGTTAAGTTTTGTCTTGACATTTGCTGTATTAGGGGATTAATGTGGTCTTTTAACTTTCTGTTTGAGCATTTGATTTCAGCAGTTTCTGATACAAAAGGAATTTTTAAGTCGGAATGCAATGTAAGGATTGTTAGGAAATATGGGGCCCACCGACGCCTACAAAGAAAATGGAGTAGAGAACCACCGATCTAATAACAAAATATATTAATGATTAAAAGATATCCATATTATTTTACAGATTTCATAACTCTTTAACATTTCACTTTTGTAATTATAATTTATTAAGTGTTGTTCAGATCTGTCTTACTATTCATGTACCCTAAATATTTTTCGTTTCTTATTTCATTTTATTTATCGTACAGTACTTATATTATTTGTTATTGTTGTTACTTTCTACGCTAATTCTTATTCTAAGTACTTTGCATTCTATGTTATTCTTGTTGTGTGTATATTATTTGATTTTCCTGTGTTTGTTTTCTATTTTTCTTAATTTCTTTTTACTGTTCAACTTTTGAATTATCCACTGGCATGTATTCTTGAAAAAAATTATTTTCTGTTTATTTTTACGTCTTTACCGGTTTGGTCTAGAAGTAAAGTCGTCGCCAAAAACAGCTGTGTAACAGCTGATTTTCGGAGACGAAGGTTCCTGGTTCAAATCCTAGTAAAGGTAGTTACTTTTATACAGATTTGAATGCTAGACAGTGGTTACCGGTGTACTTTGATGGTTGGGGTTCAATTAACCATACTCTCTCAGGAATGGTCGACCTGAGTCTGAACAAGACTACACCTCATTTACACGTCATACACATCATTCTCATCTCATTGGATCATGGGGTTGCTTACTGTTCTGAATTGAACAGATTGCAACGTACACAAACTAGAGAAAAAAAATTTACGTCTTTGTTAATTCAAAATTTTGTTAGCTTTTGGATGGTTGTACTGTATTGTATAGTTTCTAAATAAAGAATGATAGTGAAAAAAGAGGTTAAAATAAGTAATAAATTAAGGATTAAAATAAGGCTATGTTCTTTGAGGTTAGATTTTTATTTATTTCTAATGTTTTATTGGTGATGTTAGGTTATATTGTACATTATTTGCATTGGCAAGAGAAAGTCGGAGCATCGGCAAGAGCAGTGGTGTCAAGCAATTTCATAAAAAATACTAATTACTGTACTGTATTACGTACCGTAGTTTATATTGGAGAAGCTAGGTAATCTCTAAGGGTCCATTTGTAAAAATGAATGTCATTCCCTCCCTGAAAAATGCCTAAATCATCGAAAATTTAAGATTAGAAAATAAAGAAAACATTTAAACATTATAACCCTTTACTTTTAATAATTTAGAACAATCATAGAATAAGTTTAAACATCGTGTTGACTACAAAAAACAAAACAATAATAAAAACAACTACAGTGACAATTAATATAGAAATAGTAAAGAAACAGTTTCATTTTCGAGCTTGAGTAGTAAATCTGTCAGTTAGCTTGTCTGATATCTAGTCATTAAAATAAATCTAGCTTAACAGACTTAGTCTAGTACAACAATCATAGAAAAAAATAAGTAGAAACCACTTTCTCTATCACTGTCTAGGTTAATCGGTATTGTAGAATAATAAAAAATGAAGTAAGATTCTAAACTAAGTTACGATGAAATGAAGACGGGAGAAGGCTGGCCTAAAAGAATTACTTTCGTTCATCTCTTTCGCCCGAGGGCGTTGATTTTTTTTTTTTTTTTTTTTTTTTTTTTTTTTTTTTTTTTTTTTGGTTTTACGTCCGACTGTTCTGCAGTTACTGCTAATGCAGACGGTGAAGGATGAAATGATATTTTGTAACGTATGAAAAAATGCCATGCCTGAGTGGGATTCGAACCCAAGACCGCATGATGAGAGGCGAGCACGTTGAACGAGGGTCAAGAATGGAATAGTAAAGTTGGACTTTGCATGTGTTGGAATTATACACAAACAGTGGGGGATAAATAAATTGATCAACATAAAAGTAAACTAGATGATTTATTTGTAAAAGAAATTAAATTAAAATATATTTTCAACTTTTAAGTATACTTTCCAAATCTAAAATTTAAGTGAGTGTTACATATTTATATCTTAATTTTTTTTTTGTAATAAAAGTTTTATTCCATTGAAAATTAATCTCGTTTTATAGTTTATGTCAATGGTTAATTTTATTTTTAACCCTTAAAATTTTCCTAATAAAAACATGAAGTAAAGGTGTTTATTTATCTTGCCTTCCTCACTAGTTTTATGAGTATGATTACTCTTCAGTACAGTTTAACTAAAAACGTTTTATTTTTCCTCATAGAAAATGTCACTTTCACTTCATTTACAACATGTCTGTATAATGAGATAAGCCTTTATTATTTCAGCGGAAATTACTTTAAGGGGGACTGTACTTTGTGTCCCGCCAAAGTTAAATTTGCTATTTTTAGGTACATTTTTCATAGGATTGGTAAAAGATAGAAAAATGAAACTTTACACACTATAGGTGTGTTTCTTCTCGAGCTACTGACATTGTTTGAATTTATCTTTGGACCAAATCATTTTTTTTTTTTAATTACGAATAGGTAACATAAACTTTTTACAAATTGTTTTCTATGTGTTTTGCGTATTACTAACTTTTGGAGCAACTGAGGAAGTCATAAAAATTTCAGCCTGGTAGGTTTATTGGTTTCTGAGAAAAATGTACCTTAATGATAAAAATCTAAATTTACGGGAAATGTAAGAAACAAGAAGGCACAAATCAAAAACAATATGTACACAACCAAGTACATTTCCCATCAACAGTTGTTTAGAAAGCTGAATCAACAGCTGAGAATATTAAAAACCGTGATGCAGATATTTTAAAAACTAAAATTCTCTTTGCACTAAAACGAGCAGTATAAAATTATGAAAAATATTCGTTCTTCGTAACAAGATAATGTTTCTGTGTAAACCTGATAAAAACTTCATATTTTCATAAAAAAAATTTTTTTTTACGTAATTTAATGTTTTTCTGGTCGATCTAGGCCTAAACTATTGAAAAACAAAAAAACAAAAATCGAAATTTTGAGTTTAAACCATCGTTTAATCTCCCCTTAATTGACTAATAATAAATTTGCAATATTTTCAGTTAGTAACATTATTAGGCTATCTACTATTATTATTGATAACCAGGGGTAGGTACAAAAAAAATAATGCTGCTTCTTATCACATGGTCAGCCAATTATATGACTGAAGCATTTAAGAACAGAAGAGGTAGAGATGTAAGAGACACTAGTCAGAGTTCACTTTTCTGAGAGTCATGAATTTTATTATACTGCAACACCCTGTGGTGAATTAAATGAAGATGTCATTTGCAGGGTGAAAAGTAGGTACTTCACGGAGGGCCTGGCGTTGATAAGCATACGTTTCCACTCAGTGAGGAAGGTAACACCACTTTGCTCCTCGTTTTTCTTAGTAAAGTCTCTAGAAGTTCAAACCATCCTTCCGAATGAAGACCGAAACAACAAGAAAACAAAAGTAAATCAATTTTACTGTATTGAACAGGAAACTCGAATAAGTTAAAACTACAAAAAGAGAAAACCGAATAAAAGTGATAAATCATTTATCAGTAAAAAATAGGCCTAATTGTAGATAAAAATATAAGTCAATAGGCGTTATGAATACCATATACACATTATTGAACATTACAGAAAATCTGATAAGATGTCTCTGCTTTATCATCATTTAATAATTTATTTTCGTCCCAGATTCAATTTTATCTTGCTTTATTCTTGATGCAATTGTATTTTATGTCTGATAAAATGATAACTGTTCTATTTTCATTAAAAAATCAGTCATTTGTCTAGGTTATTAATCTTATTTGTATGCTAAAAACTATAAAAGTTAGTGGTTAACACTACTACTTGAAAGGATGACTGCGGTCCGAACTCCCAAAATGATTGAGAAATACAAAACCGTAGAAGGAGAGAGCGTAATGAAAAGTTAAAAGGATCAATAATTTTAGAAAGTAATATTGAATGGCGTAACGGGCTGCGCAGTTAATACCTTATGATAAGAAGTAGGAAAATATTTGTTTGTCTTATTTATCATAACCTTCTTAGAATTTTTGGAAACAAGATTGGGTTATTGACTGACAATCAGTTAATTATACGAAAAGATTTTTTTGTGTCTTTATCAACTACAACTGTAGGCTATATTTAAACAATATTTACGTATTTACGATGTACGTTGTTAATGTCATGTTACATCTGGTGCGTTTATACAAGTGCATAATGTATGGATACAGTAATGTTAGTTCTAGGGCAACAATAAATAGTTCTGTTTCTTATCACAAGGTCAGCTAATTAAAAAACTGAACCGTTCAAGAAAAGAAGAGATAGAGGTGTAAAATACACTAGTCAGAGTTATTTCTTCTGAAAGTGATGAATTTCATTATACAGCCAGGCTCTGTAGTGAATGAAGTGAAAGTATCATTTGCAGAGTGAAAAATATGTGCTTTTCAAAAGGGCCTGGCAGGGTGATAAGCATACTGTGACAATATCTAAATTGAAAGTGTTGTTCCAGAATTCTCTAACAGGACTGATATTTTAAAATCTTTAATGTAAATAATATAATAGTTGAAAAGTTGGGTTAATTCTAAGAAATGGTTAGCAATATAGTGTATGAATGGTTAGGTATAGTATAGGCTTATTGTTGAGACGAGGGTCGGTGTACATATTTAGATATTGACTGTTTTGTAACCCTTTATTCAAATATTGGATAATGTGTTTGTTTACATTTTGTAAAGATTTCCAGAAATCGACAGAAAAACTTTGTATATTTATTATTATACAGAAAATTCTCTGTTAATCTAGAACCTTGATGAGTTAGGTATTTAAAGGGCTAGGCCACCTTGAAATAATTAGTCTTTATCTGTAATTCAGAAGTGAATTGTGCAATTGAAGCTAATTGGATACTGTGTATCAGTTACGTTTTGTGAGAAGGTCCAGCGTACTGTAAATATCGGTATACTACAATTGGTTGAGAATAGTATTTAGTTATGAATAGTATAACTGACGAGGCGCTGACGACCGAGTGATTGCCGGTATAAGCAATCCCCCATTTACTGGCCAACAGCTTCGGGTGGAGGAGCTAGTAAGTGGAAGGGCACTCTTTTGTCCTGGAACTGAGAAATTGGTTCCGAAGGCGGAGGAACCGCAGAAGGCGGTCAACGGCATAAGAATGTGGAAGGCAACGGGAGACCACCACATTAAAGATCCATATGGATATCCCTAGTACGTTCATCATGGCTGCATTTGAGGTTAAATATTCCGGAGTTAATAGTTCCCCAATCGGGTCTCCGGGGGGGACGGTTTTGAATGACGCCATGCGCAGGAGAGTGGTGAAGGTAGGAATACGAATCGGCACTTGGAACGTGCAGAGCATGTACAGGGCTGGAGCACTGGCCAACATCATCAGGGAAATGCAACGACTGGATGTGAACATTCTTGGAGTTAGTGAGACCTGGTGGCCGGGCAGTGGAAGAATGACTTCATCGGATCAGGTGGTGTATCATAGTGGCAACAGTGATGGCGGGCACAGACAGGGGGTGGGCTTTATAGTGAACAAGAAAATCAGCCAAAGTGTTGAAAGTTTTATTCCTTTTTCCGACCGAATAATCATGCTCAGAATAAAGTCACGACCGGTTAATATTAATTTGATTCAGGTGTATGCACCAACGGCGGATAAAAGTGAGGACATTATAGAGGATTTCTACAGGGAGTTAGAATCCACCCTTGGATACACAAAACCACACGAAGTCAATATTGTGATGGGAGACTGTAATGCGAAAGTTGGATCCCAGGAAGTAAAGGACATAGTTGGGCGCTATGGCTTGGGAGATAGAAATGAAAGAGGTGACAGACTCATACAATTCTGTCAGGAAAACAACCTGACAATATTAAACACATACTTCAAACTTCCGCCTAGGAGGCTGTATACTTGGAAATCGCCTCAGGATAACAAGGAAAGAAATATCATTATCAGGAATCAGATAGATTATATCATGGTCAATAAAAGGTTCAGAAATAGTTTCACGGAAGTTAAGACATACCCAAGCGCTGATGCCTGCACCGATCATAATCTCCTCATGGGGTCAATGAAAATTAGACTCAAGAAAGTGAAAAAAGCGAAGATTCAGCCTAGACTTGACGTCAGAAGACTGAAGAGTTCGGGAACTAAGGAGGTTATGACGAAGGATATCAATGAAAGGCTACATAATGTCAATAAAAACACTGATGCAGAGACCTTATGGAGAGAATTGAAAAACCAAGTAGTGGAATCTTCAAACGGTCATCTGAGGGTAACAGGAAGAGAGAGAGGAGTGGAATGGATGAATGATGAGATACTGGGCCTGATGGATGAGAGACGAGAATGGAAGGGCAGAGACATGGCAGAATATAGAAGGATACATAAGGAAATACAAAGGAAGATAAAGACTGCAAAAGAGAAATGGCTGAGAGGGAAATGTGAGGAGATTGAGGAACTGGATAGAAGATATGATTTGTTCAATATGCACAAGAAGATAAGGGAAATGACTGGAGCAGCATATAAATCTCATCCTAATGTATTATCGGATGGAAATAAGATAATTTTTGAGACAAAAGATAAAGTAAAGCTTTGGGACGAATATGTCAAACAGCTTTTTGAAGATGAGGAAAGGCCATCACATGAGGAACAAACAGCGGCTGACTCAGGACCTGAAATATTGAAGGAGGAGGTTCTTAAAGTGGTACAAGAGGCGAAGGTGGGAACGGCACCTGGACCAGATGATATTCACACCGAAGTTTTGAAGCTCATAGATGAGGAAAAACTGGGTGTAATAACCGCACTGTTCAATATTATATATTCCACTGGACATATACCGAAGGAATGGTTGAAGTCAACATTTGTGACTATTCCAAAAAAACTAAATGCAAGATTATGTAGAGATCATCGCACAATAAGTCTAATGAGCAATGTATTGAAGCTATTCCTAAAAATTATTCATAAACGGGTGTATGGAAAATGTGAGGAGTATATCAGTGAAACACAGTTCGGATTCAGAAATGGTCTGGGCACTAGAGACGCCCTATTCTGTTTACAAGTTCTTGTGCAAAGATGTATGGACATGGGCAAAGATGTATATATAGCATTCATCGACTATGAAAAAGCGTTCGATCGAATAAAGCATCACAAACTTATACATGTCCTGAGGAAAGTAGGACTGGATGAAAAGGACATAAGGATTATTGCAAACCTGTATTGGCATCAAACGGCCAACGTCAGAGTAGATGGTGAAATCACAGAAGACATGGAGATAAAAAGAGGTGTGAGACAGGGTTGTGTGCTATCACCAACACTTTTTAACATCTGCTCGGAGGAAATTTTAGCGGAAGCTCTGAATGAAAGTCAGGAAGGCATTGTAATTAATGGGGAGGTACTAAATAATATACGCTATGCAGATGATACCGCCTTGCTGGCCGACTCGATGGAAGGTTTGCAAATCCTTTTGTCCAAAGTATACACCGCCAGTAAGGATATGGGTCTGAATATGAACGTTTCAAAGACCAAATATATGGTAATTTCGAAAGCGCCGCTGATAAACAACATACAAATTAAGCTTAACAATGCGACTATAGAAAGGGTATTGCAATATAAATATCTGGGGTGTTGGATGAATGATAAATGGGATTTGTCTCAGGAGATAAGGGTGAGGATAGAGACCGCTCGTAGCGCATTCTGCAGAATGAGACCAGTGCTGAGCAACCGTAACATCAACCTTAAAATTAGAATTCGAATGGCGCAGTGTTATGTGTTCTCTGTTCTCCTTTATGGTTTGGAGGGATGGACGTTGACAAAGGTCCTGAGTAACAAGCTGGAAGCCTTCGAATTATGGGTATATAGACGGATATTGAGGATCTCATGGAGAGAAAGAGTAAGAAATACGGAAGTGTTGGAAAGAATTGGTAAACAGGCGGAAATCTTACACAAGATTAAGGTCCGTAAATTACAATACTTTGCTCATGTGATGAGGAATGAGAAGTATAGAATCCTCCAACTGGTGATGCAAGGAAAGATCGAGGGAAGGAGACAACCCGGCCGTAGGAAGACGTCTTGGATCAAGAACCTCAGAGAGTGGTATGGGAGTAGTACAAGTGAACTATTTAGAGCAGCCGTCTCCAGGGTGCAGATAGCCATGATGATTGCTAATCTTCGTTAGAAGAATGCAACTACAAGAAGAAGAAGTATTTAGTTTAATTACATGTAAGATTATCTAGCTAGTTAATTTATTTTAGTTTATTAGTTATTGTAAGTATCTTGTTTGTAGTAATTGTAGTTTATTAACAGATTTAAGTAAGATATTATTTATAATTTATAGTGTTTAATAAATATTTGTTTGTAATTTTAAACAATAATTTGTTAATTATTTATTTAACCCATATCCCGAAACGGACCTTATCAATAAGTTTCACAACATTTTTCAACTCAGTGAGGGAGGCAATGGTAAACCACCTTACCCCTCGTTTTACTTAGTTAACTGAAAATAATAAGGTTAAATGAAAATGCTTAAATTTAATTCCCATTAGTTTTTATTTATTAATATTTTATGAAGTAATTTCTTATTGTAGGTTACTCTAATTCCAACTTACAGAATTTAAATATATTAAAAAATTAAACATGGATTAAATACAGATAAATTTAAACATTGAATTATTATGAAAGTGCATAAGTAAAACACTCATGGTGTATCGTATATATAGTTCAGTTTCAGGTAATGAAATTAACTGTGTTAACGTCAACTGTCCGTCAAATCTTGTTTTAGATTAAATTAGCAAAACTACAGTGCTCACGTAGCTTCGTAGCTGACAGAGTACAATGTAACAATCCACAATGAATATTCCGCTTTCCTCACGAAAACAGAAATTCATTTTATAATTTCTTTAAAATTAAAATTTTACGAAGATTATTTTTTCCGTTCAATCTTTATGTATATTTCTAATTTTTAAATGACTCACTCTTTTGACTGATTCATAAGCATCTAGCAAATAAATCAATAAGAAAGGAATTTCCGATAATTCATCGTTTAATAAAGTAAGACCGGAAAATCCTGAAAAACGGATTACTCACAGTAAGTTACTCACAGAGTTGAAAAACAATTTAAATAGATTTCTCGAACCCCAAATATTCAGTCCAATTTCCAAACCTTAATTGTATAAACTCTGCGTGTTAAATTATTATCAACTAATAAATGATTTTTAATTTCCATCTGTTGTGGATATCCCCAATGGTATAAAACCAAAATTTTAATAAAAATTCGTTACACTGATAGCGATTAATGATTACATTCAAGATTAAGACAAAAATATACAGTTTCTTACATGACGTTGATCATTTCTGTTTGCTGATATTCGATTAAAAAGAAAATAGTATAATAAGTTAATTTAGACCAAACGTAATTCACTACTCAGAATCAATCTTTTTAAGAATGTTTTGGCTCGCCTCTCTCTCATGCGTTTTATAAATGGCAATGTTTGTGAAGCGTAGAGAGGCCGGGAAGTATACAATGATTAATAACGGAATTACTGGATCTTAAAGGAATTCTCTGATTCTTCAGGATTTTACTACTTCTTCTTCTGCCCTTCAGGGATTAGACATTC
Organism: Catonia carolina; assembly: GCA_035578175.1. Taxonomy (NCBI): domain Eukaryota; kingdom Metazoa; phylum Arthropoda; class Insecta; order Hemiptera; family Achilidae; genus Catonia; species Catonia carolina. The sequence goes on from JAQMRL010000004.1 coordinate 47,612,361, forward strand.
CTGTCTGTTTCAAACCTCTGAAATCCCATCTCTTCCTCGTGCGCCCTCGGTCTCTCCTTCTCTCCAGTTTGTAACTCAGCGCCTGCTTTGGTATCCTATTCTCGCTCATCCAGTCTACAAACTCTATCCATTGTAATTTATTTTGCATTTATGGAGAAGATGTTGAGCCCTTTCTTATCTCTGCATTCCTATATCAATCTTATCTATAACTTCCATATATTTGCCGTAAAAACTTCATTTTAGATGCCTGTAATCTGCTCTTTTCTGTTATTCAGCACCCTACTTTCACTGCCATAAAGTAGGGTTGACACTGTAATTGTTTAATACAATCTTAACCTTGTATTCCTACTGGTGCTGTTTTTTTAAGGTTCTGTGGATAGGCCAGCATATATGTTGGAATCGGTGTGTCTTATTGAAGGCATCTTTATTTTGTTGATATGTTACGTTGCAACCCAGATGCTGAAAGTGGGATATTTGTTCCAGAATATTGTTCTCTGTAATAATTTTGCTCCCGACTGGATCCTTCCCTCTGAACACCTTCTGTATTGATAATAATAAGTTTTACTTTTCCTTCCAAAAGCACACCATTCTAATCTTATGCGGGTCTCTATTTTAGCTGTTTGGCTTATTTTCCTGTATTTTTGATCCGAGATAGATGTATTTGTTGGCACACCGTATAACAGAGCCTTAAACCATAATACCTTGGTTTTCATTTTGATCGGTCATAATGTTTTGTCTCAATTTCATTTTAATAAGATTTGTTCCTTAATTTTATCAACATTAACTGGAAACTTATACCATACATTACATTGACAGGTTGACTCCCAAGGTAATTTTTCTTTAAAACCCCATACCTATTTCATGGTTCCTTTGCTTTTTTAATTAATTTTCTTTCAAGTCTAGAGTATCGTAAGGCTTAAATTTTTTGGCGCTGTTTTTTAGGTGAGAGACTGATCAGGTACTCAAGAGTAAAAAAAAAATCAAATTTACTGTAAAAGACTGATGTGTGTCTCACTGAAATTTTACTTGTATTTTTATAACATATTATATGTATTTTATAAATACAGTAATTTACTTTGGGCTAATTTTCAATAAAACTACATTAATATCGATGATGAATCTTTCTAGCAAGCAGTTGTTCGGGGAGTGGTAAACTAGTATACCAGTTGCCTTCATAGAGGTATCGACCAGAGTAAACTTTTACAATGCAAAATATTGTAATATGAAAACCATAAAAAATTAAAATATAAAATTATTTTTCATTATATAACATTATTAAAACATAATTAATAATGCAATAATAAACTAAAATAATAGTCAGTATTATGTAATAGTAATAATAAGCTCTGCCTATAACGGACAGGTGGAGTGTCAAATTATTTGCACTCAATCTATTAGTTGCAGAGCTAAAATAAATAGTTCTGTTTCTTATCACATGGTCAACCAATTAAATGACTGAATCATTTAAGAAAAGAAGAGGCAGAGGTGTAAAAGACTCTTATCAGAGTTATCTCCTCTAAAAGTAATGCATTTCATTATACACCCAGACCCTGTAGGGAATGAAGTGAAGGTGACATTTATAGAGTAGAAACTATGTCCTTTTCAGAGGGCCCGGTATGGTGATAAGCATACTTTTCCACTCTGTGAGAAAGGCAACTGTAAACCACCTCACTCCTCGTTTTACTTAGTAAAACCTCTACAGGTTCAAACCAGCCTTTCAGATGATGACTTAAACAACAACAATAATAAACTGTCAAGTTTCCCGATTCATTTTTGACGCAGTCGGATCGAGTAAACCACGAACCGTGACTGGGGAAATGTTTTTTGAACTAATTTCTAACAGCTCAGTATATGATTCAATGCAAACGAGCATCCGATTCATCTCACGATTCTATTAGAAACTTTATTAGGTGAGAGACGGATCAGTCTCTCAGAAGTAAATTTTACAGATCTGGTGAGAGATATATGTGTCTCATGAGAGTCAACCTGTTAAATTTACACCAAATTATACAGTGGAAATTTTTTTGGGAATGTTGTTAACCCGCACGGGAAATCTTAAAAAGACGTTCTGATACTTGTGTTATAAAACAAAAGTAAGGTACATGGAAAGCGATTGAATACGATTTCATTCACCGTAGAATTGGTAATACTTTTACTACGTAATTATATATGCAAGAGTGATAGTGTTGTAAGCAATTTAAATTTAAGAAAGATCCTTAAAACTGGGTCATAGTAAGAGTAAATGAATTAAGGCGCGTGAGAAAGTGGAAAGAAAAAATAAACAACAAGCAGTAAGAAATAGGGATAGTGAAAGGACTTTCTTTCTTTAAATATTGCGTAACTCTTTCTCTCTCTTTCCATTTAACCATCTCTTTCTTTCATTGAAACCACTCTTTCGTTCTCAACCAATCAGGTGTAATTACTATTGAAGTTATCCATTGGTTGTTCAACACGTTAGATACGCTGCATTCACTTTCATATGTTTGAAAGAGAGAAACATAAACATACATTTCTTCAGAGTTCGTCAGGTCATCGGACAACTTTTGCTAAAAGGATAATGACCTTATTTAATTACATTCATAAAAACCATTAATTTGTTTTCATAATTTATAATTGGTTTTCATTTCTAAGAAATGTGTGACCAAAATTATACTACTTTCATTATGCATAACTAAAATAACTAATAAACAGAAGATAAAATTCGGGTTTAAAATTACTTCTAGACTATAAATAAAAGTTCTTTCTCTACTTTATTTTGTAGTAGTAATTGCACACAATACATAGTTAATTTCAAAACTGTATCTCTTTCGTAAGTTATACAAATAATATTTATTTATGTAGGGTAATTACCCTATTTTTACCCTTTAGGCGCAATTAATAATAATAATAGGTTTTTAATAATTATTAAAAATTAATTACGACAGTTTAAAACAAAGTTTTAGTAAATGTGTTAAATATTTATGCATCTTGAACAAGACAGCACCCAATAGCGTTGTTTCTGGAAGATCTGTAATCGCAGATAATCCCATTGTAAAGCAAAGAATGTGGTTGCTATATTCCCTTTAAATTAAAAATTTTAAACAAATATTTTCTCAATAATACAAAAAAAACCATGCCCATAACGGGCGGGTGGTGGAGTGTTTAGTTAATTGTACTCGATCTGTTGGTTCCAGGGCTACAAAAAATAGTTCTGTTTCTTATCACATAGCCAATATGTCTCAACTATTTAAAAACAAAATAGGTAGAGGAATAAAAGACAATAGTCAGAGTTATCTCCTCTGAGAGTAATGAATTTCACTATACAGCCAGACCCTGTGGTAAATGAAGTGAAGGTGTCATTTTCAGGGTGGAAAGAAGGTGCTTCTCGGAGGGCCTGGCATGCTGATAAGCATACTCTTTTAACTCAGTAAGGAAGGCAATGACTGAAAAGCTCCATAAAACAGCAATAAAGGCCGTATTACAGATCTCTTATGAGTACATGGAAAATAAACACCAAAAGGAGAAATATATGAAATCTAAATAGGGAAACATCAAAAGAGCTGACAAATTCAAGTACCTGACAGAATGAATACAGCCGAATGGACTGGATACCAAAGTTGCCAACAAGGAAAGAGTTAAGAAACTAGAGAGAGCTTAGTGGATCACGCAGAACATCTATAACAAACGTAACATTTCCCACAGAGCGAAAATACAGCATTACAACGTGGTAATCAAACCTGAAGGGCTCTATCTATGACTGAATGTCTAACTCTCAGTACAGGAGGAGGAATGCTGGAGATAGAAAAAGGGAAAGAAGAATCTTAAGGAAAATCTTGGGACTCATAAAGACAGACGATGGGACATGGAAACTGAGGTCCAATAAAAGCCTGCATAGACTAACGGAGACGTTTACAACCACAGTTAGGGAAAAGGGCGAATTTTACGGTCATCTCAACAGAATGGATTGCAGTAGGCTGACTAAAAGAATATTCACATATTTAAATGGGATCAAGACAACAACTGGATAGTTTAAAGAAGTACAAAGAGACCTCGAGGAAATGGGAATACATAAAAAAGCTATCCAGGACAAAGGCGCATCGGAAAGGCCGTAGACGATTTAAAAGTTTTTAAAAGCCGAAACACCGATTCTGATTCAACATATAAGTGGTCAGACGAAAGAAACAAGATGATAAGTGAAAGGATGAACAGAATCTGGGAAGAAAGGAAGAGGAACAGAACATCATGCGAAAAGTTCAACGCGGTCCAAAGAAGGCCAAAACGTAAAAATACTAAACAAGATTTTTTAATATTTCAGATTTAACCCAATAAATACACCATTTCGTACAGGATAATGTCCTTCACAATAATAGCAAAGTGTTTTTTCAACTACAAAAAGTCTTGAATGTGTTGCTTAACCAAAAAAAATCTGGTGTGAAACACTCACACAACTGTTTCTTGCCAATGCAAATAATGAACAATGTAATCTAACATAGTAATAAAACCTAAGAAAAAAACAAAAACTAACCTCATAAACATAACCTTATTTTAATAATAGTGAATGATGTAAAATGAAAATCAACTTCGGTTTGGCTTTAAAATACGGAAAATCACTCTTTCACGCTAAACTAGGCTCTGTAGAGAAAAATCCTCAAAATACAAGTTGTAGATCTTTTAATTTCCTATATATTTTATTTTTACACTGTTGTTGTAAAATGCATACTAAGGCTAAAATTTAAAAAAATCGATTTATTTACAGATTTTCATGAAAAAGAAACAGAAAATCACTAATTACCTCAAACTAAGCGTTAAATAAGGAATTGTTTAGAATAAAAGTTGTAGGATTTTAAATTCTCAACAACTTTTATTACACATTTTTGCGCTAAAATGCATACTAAAGCCGCAATTTAAAATAAACAAATTTTTACGAGAAAAGAGCCTCCCCAAGAATTTCAGCAGACATGGCAATTACCCTATCTTATAGAGCATACAAAATGTATTAAATGAGTCGATTTAATAAAAAATCGTACGAGCTGTTTTTGAGAAAATCGCAAAAAAGTGAAAAATGACACGAATAAACTACTACTTCCGGTTGATCGATTTTGACGAAAATTTTCGTGTCGGGTTCGGTAGCAGTATCTAACTTAAGTTTCAAGTTTCAAACTAGTAAGATGTTCTGTTCTTGAGATATTATGTTCACACACACACACACACACACACACACACACACACACACACCACTCACCAATCGCTAAAAACATGTTTTTGGATTCGGGGGTCTGAAAACGTGTAGATCCGATGAAAACTCGATTTCGAAAAATCAACATGAAAACAATAATTTCCTTCCTATATATATTCATATAGGCAAAAGAAAGTAAAAAGGTAGGTTTAAACATGTTATGATTTATAGATTTAACTAGGAATCGAATTTGGGAACCTCCGTTTTGAAGTCTATCGCTGTATCAATGCGCCACGATGGTTCCTCCTAAGTTATAAATATTTATTTTAATAATTTTTGTATAAAACAATCATCGTTGACTAATGATTTTTACAAATCCTTTCTAGTACCGATCTAATATAATTATAACGTTTAGTTATAATTATATTCGTTTACCGCTTTAAACTTAAAGAAAGAAAAAGTTAGCTACCAATAAAGATGACCTTACATTTTTGCACACATCTGTTTTTTAAAGGACATATATTTTAAAAATCTGAAAATAACGTCGTGTAAAAATTATAAGCTAAATTGGCGGCGCTAATTTCTTACTTAATACTTTTGAATAAAATGTTTATTTAAAATCATGTATGACTTTTTAAAATTTTGTTTGGCTAATTTCCATAATACTTTGTTTTAGTAAACACTAACGATTCCGTTTTTAAATGTTTTTTCTTAATACAAGGCGAATGAAAAGAAAATTTATCAATGTTATTATTAATGTCAATTTTTACTTTCCTTGCCTATATGAATGTATAGAAACAAAAGTATTGTTATCATGTCGATTTTTCGGAATGGAGTTTTCACCGGATCTACACATTTTCAGACCCAAAAAAAAAATGCTTTTAGCGAATAGTCTGTGTGTGTGCGTGTGTGTGTGTGTGCGCCCGCGCGCGGTTGTGTGAACAGAATATCTTAAGAACCGTACATCGTACGAAGTTGAAACTTGAAATTTAAGTTAGATACTACAACGGGACCCTACCTGACCTGAACATTTTCATAAAAATCCGAAAGTAGTAGTTTATTGGTGTAATTTTTCACTTTTTTGCGTTTTCTTAATAACGCCTGCTACTTTTTTTTTAAATTGCCTCATTTACTAAATTTTTTACGCTTTACAAGGTACATAACAAGACGGCATGTCTGCTGAAATTCTTGGGGAGGTTGTTTACTCGTAAAAAATTGTTTTTAAGATTGCGACTTTGATATGTATTTTAGCACAAAAAGTAAGAGTATTTAAAAGAGAATTTAAAATCCTACAACTTTTATTTCAAAATTGTTTTTGTATAACGCTTAGGTTAGCAGTAATTAGCATTTTCTGTTTTTTTCACGAAAATGTGTAAAAAAAATCGATTCTTTTAAGATTTCAGCCTTAGTATGCATTTTACGATTAAAGTATGTAATCAAATTTATAGGAAATTAAAAGATCTACAACTTTTATTTGAAGCATTTTTCTCTACAGAGTGTAGCTCAGCGTGAAAGAGTGATTTTCCGTATTTTAAGCCAAACTAAGGTTGATTTTCATTTTACGTCTTTCACTCATGATTAAAATTAGGTTATGTTTATTAAAGGGTAATTTTTTGTTTATTTTTAATGTTTTGTTACTAATGTTAGGTTATATTGTTAACTAGTTGCATTGGCAAGAGAAAGTTGTGTGAGTGTTTTACACCTCATTTTTTTTATAAATCAATAAAACTCTCCACGACGATTTTAATATTCTGAACGTAATTGAACTTATCGTGTCCTTCTAAAGTAAATTTTGACTTATAGTTAAATCATTTAGCTAATATAACTGTAATTGGGTTTTATAAAAGTTGCAAAAAATTAACCAAATAAATAAATAATAATAAAGAATCCACTTAAGATTAATTATTGTAAATTGTTGGTGAAAGGGTAGCAAGTTTTGGTTAATTAACTTATGATTTATTTTAAATTTCTATCCTACACTGATGAGGTAATTAACTTACTTTAAAATATCATACAAAATACACATAATAAAATATAATAAATAATGAGATTTTACAAAGATGGTAGCCGATTTAATTAAAATACTTTATATTTCAAATTTGTTGAAAAATCGTGACTTGCTAGTGAAATTATTTATACGAGAAAATATTAAGTTACAGCGTAATAGTTGTTATTAGTGCACTTTTATGATGATCAGTAACTGTTTTCAATATTAAAAAATATCAAAATGATTTCACTCTTTTGTTTTTTACTTTCTCTTGATTATAAATTATAATGATAAAGTACTGCAGTTGTGAGAAAAATAAATGACTTTTATTTTATCAAATCTTTACTTTCAGGATTCTCTGTAGGCCACAAAAGTTGTAATCGTAAGAATATCTGTAAAAAAATAAATATTTAGCAACGTCCGAACTCACTCGTCTTGGAGAAACTATACGTATTTTGATTACGCTGGAAATTTAATTATAATTTATTAAATGTTTAATTAAAATTAGAATTAGATGTTTGAATAATAGTAGACTAAGTTTAAAAAATCTGGTGCGAAACACACACAATTTTCTCTTGCTAATGGAAATAATTAACAATATCCTAACATTAGTAATAAAACAGAAACAAACAAAATACCTTACCTCAATAAATATAACCTAACTTTAATCATGAGTGAAAGACGCAAAATGAAAATCAACGTCAGTTGGACTTAAAAATACGGAAAATCACTCTTTCACGTTAAACTAGGCTCTGTAGAGAAAAATTCTCAAAATAAAAGTTGTAGATCTTTTAATTTCCTATAAATTTGATTATACACTTTTGACGTTAAATGCATTTTAAGACTGAAATCTTAAAAAATCGATTGTTTTTACAAGTTTTCGTGAGTAAAAAAACAGAAAATCGCTATTTACCGCTAAACTAAGCGTTATACAGAAAAATGTTCGAAATATAAGTTGTAGGATTTTAAATTCATACAACTTTTATTATATACAATTTTGCGCTTAAATGCACATTTAAGCCGCAATCGTAAAACAACAATTTTTTACGAAAAAACAGTCTGTCCAAGAATTTCAGCAGATATGGCGCCTACCCTAACTTGTAGAGCATAAAAAATTTAGTAAATGAGGCGATTTAAAAAAAAATCGTAGGGGCCGTTTTTGAGAAAATCGCCAAAAAGTGAAAAATGACACGATCAAACTACTACTTCCGGTTGACCGATTTTGATGAAAATGTTCGTGTCGGGTCCGGTAGTGGTATGTAACATACCAAGTTTCAAGTTCGTACGATGATCCGTTCTTGAGATATTCTATTCACTCACTCACACACACACACACACACACACCCACCCACACACAGACCAATCGCTAAAAATATGTTTTTTGGGTTCAGGGGGTCTGAAAACGTGTAGATCCGGTGAAAACTCGATTTCTAAAAATCGACATGAAAACAATAGACCTACCTACTTCCTTCCTATATTTATATTCACATAGGCAAGATAAAGCAAAAAATGAATACAGTTACCGAATACAAGGCGACCTTTAAAACTTTAATTATAATTCCGGAAAAAAGCAATTTTTTAATGTTAATTGTTTAATTAAAAATGAAATTAACGCTACATTATATGAACGAAACACTGTACACAAAACAAACTTCAAATTTTCAAACTTCTTTTTAGCTTTACAAACATCTTCAATTCCCTTCTCATCGTCTTCACTACTTAAGCTAGACTAGGCTATTAACAAGGTAGGCCAATGCGGAAGGTTACCCTGTGGTGAGTATGGCGATTATGTTTTTCTTAGAAATTTTCTGTGCATCAACGTAAATGACATCTTTCATCTTTGAAGAACTTTGGTTCTAGGCAATCGTATAGCCCAATCTACCCAAAAGACAGGTAACGTTTTTCTAAAACATTGTTTTAATAGATATCATTTAGTTTATCGTATATCTCCATTCCAAGTACAATCATTAGATACCTACTACTTTTACTATAGGCCTATACAACATTTTAAAATCTTTAATATTTACATCTTCGTTATGGCTTATGTAAATATTCGAATATAAGGCAATCTGTAATTTTTAAGGAGAAATATCGGGAAAAAACCTCGTCTTATATTCGGGTAAATGCGGTATTTGTCAACGTCCGAACTAATTCTTCTTGAAGAAACTATACGTTTTTTGATTAAGCTGGAAATTTAATTATGATTTACTAAATGTTTCATTAAAAATTAGAATTAGATGTTTGAATAAATAGTAAGTATAAATAAATTAGTACTAGACTTATTTTCTTTCTAAAAAATTGTCATTCAAAATAATATTTAAAAAAAACTTTTGTGGCTAAAAACCATAAAATATGAATTAAAGAAAGCGGTAAACTTTAGAACTTGGTAGACCGATTTTATGAAAATGTTCGTGTCGGGTCCTAACTTAAGTTTCAAGTTTCAAGTTCGTACGATGTTCCGTTCTTGAGATATTTTGTTCACACACACGCACACACACAGACCAATCGCCTAAAACATGGTTTTGGGGTCAGGGGGTCTGAAAACGTGTAGATCTGGTGAAAACTCGATTTCAAAAAATCGACATGAAAACAATACTTTCCTTCCTATTTATTCATATAGGCAAGAGAAAGTAAAAATCCTATATAATAGAAAGACAATAACTTTATTTTACTTTGGTTTTTTTGTTAAAAAATATAAAATATAACAAATAACTGAAAAGATAAGAAATAACTAACTTATAGTTGTATTTACCATTATAATACCAGGTAACTGCATTAAACAAACCAACAACCATTTCTAGTTGATATCTCTAGGTTGGTTTCTCTATCTGTTAAGTTAGCTCTGGTAAAGTGGGTTAATCTAGGGAAAGTTTTGTAATTTATTATGCGATACAAAATGATTGAGGTACCAAGTAATATCACTTTAAACAGAGAACTGTACTAATAAACGTAGGTATAACTATGTAGTTACTTCTGCAACTAAAATACTACTGTATTAGTTTACTAGTTAGTTATAATAAACATTTTAGTATTACTTATGTATATTAGTTTAAATTAATGTTTTACAAGCTTATGGATAGTTAGACTATAAAATAAATATGACTGAAACTATCCATACAAAAACGTTCCTAAGAAATTTCTTAACTAAAAACTTTTCCTTGGCTTGTATGAATATACAGTGTAACTTCGGATTGTGACCCTGACGGATAACCGAAAAGACGGATATCAGAAAATTCACATACGAGGTTTGGCTATTAAATTACGAGACTGTCATAAACAATTTAATTTTAATTTTATACATAATCACTTTTGTCACCTTTAATATACACTCCTTCTCTATCCGTACAACACTCCATGCGAATTTTCCATTGTTGGAAACAGTGCAGGAAGTATCTTCTGTCAGCTCCTTCAGAACACGTGCCGCTTTCTCTTTTACAGCTTCCACAGACTCAAATCTTGTCCCTTTTAATGCAGATTTCATCTTACGGAACAGGTAGAAGATAATAACATGTCATGAAACGTGGTTTTTTTATGATCCGGAAACGAAGCGCTAATCCATGTTCTGGAAGAACCGAACTTCACCGAGAGCCAAAAAAGCTCGAATAAGCAAATCAAAATTTAAAGCAATGATGATTGTTTTTTTTTATATCCATGGGATTGTGTAGCCTACCTTCACTGGGTTCCTCAAGGTCAAAAAATTAATCAATATTACTACCTTGAAGTACTTTTTAAACTACGTCAAAGAGTAAGGAAAAACGCCCCGAAATGTGGAAGGACAAATCATGGGTTCTCCACCAAGACAATGCGCCAGTTCATTTCGCGTTATCTGTCAAGAGGTTCCTAGCCAAGTACAGCATCTGAGTGTGAGAACATCCACCTTATTCAGCAGATCTTGCATCATGTGACATTTACCTGTTCCCTAAGGTGAAATTTGGATTAAAAGGGATAAGATTTGAGTCTGTGGAAGCTGTAAAAGAGAAAGCGGCACGTGTCCTGAAGGAGCTAACAGACGATGACTTCCAGCACTGTTTCCAACAATGGAAAATTCGCATGGAGCGTTGTAGGGAAAGAGAAGGAGTGTATATTGAAGGTGACAATAAGTGATTATGTACAAAATTTAAATAAAATTTTTACGACTGTCTCGTTATTTAATAGCCACACCTCGTATACAGTATGTAACCTAATTTCGGTGGTGGTGAGGACGAAAATGAAAAAAAAAAATACCAGTGGATGATACACGTTTATACGTGTATCATCTGTGTATCCTACTGTGTGTACGTTGTAATCTGTTCGTTTCAAACTAATAAGCAACCCCATGACCCAATGAGATGATGATGTGTTTAACGTGTAAATGGTAAAATGGTGTAAAAGACGCTCTAAAAAGCACATATTTTCTACCCTGAAAATTACATTTTCACTTCATTCATCACAGGGTCTGGCTGTATATTGAAATTTATTACTCTCAGAGAAGGTAACTTTGACTAGTGTCTTTTACACTTTTACCTCTTCTGTTATTCAATGACTCAGCCATTCAATAGGCTAACCATGTAATAAGAAACAGAACTATTTTTGTAGCCCTGGAACTAACAGTTTGAGTGTATTTACACTCCACCTGTCTGTTTATAGGCAATTGAAAAATTTATGAGTAAATTTTCAAAAAGCTTTAATAATGAACTCAGAGACTGGGCTATGAAAGAATTACACTTTTCTTCTTTTTTTAAGATTTTGAGGCTCATTGGATCAATAGGCCAATCAATTTCTAGTGTTCTTCGAATAACGTATTGGTCTAGTCTTTCGGTTTTGCCAGTACTTTTTGAGACGGTCCGATCTTTGTTTCCGTATCTCATCTGTAACCTCCACTGTGCGTCTTTCTGCTTTCCCCCAATAAAATTTGAATGCTTTGAGAGTACTATTTATTTTTTTCTTGTCAAATGCGTCTTCAATTGCCAGCCCAATTTCATTAAGATCCCTCTTAATCTCAATATTCTATCATTCGGCATTCTTAAAATGTGGAAAAAGTAGGAAATCCTTCTTTTCTTCATCGCGCTAATAATCGGATTAATTTCCTTATAAACAGTTTCATTGGAAAGAATTCGCCATACTCCATTTGTTTGATAATTCTTGTTAAGACAGTTTCTGATAATTCTGCGTTCTGTTTTAAGAAATTGGTCAGTTTTAGCTTCATTCTTAATTAGGAAATTGTTTTACGGGCGTAAAGCGCCACTGGGACGACACCTGTTTGGTAGTGGCGGATTTTGGCATGCATTGAAAGGCATTTTTTTGTACGTTTGCCAGGTTATTCCTTGTACTTTTTTAATTTTGGAAGTTTTGTTTTGCCAAGTGGATTTTTCCTTTCGATTGCAGTTGATGATTTCTCCTAGATATTTGAACTGTTGAAGCAATCTTATTTCTTTACAATGAATTCTCACTTTATTTATGCATAGTGGGTTGATAGTGGTGGATTTCAGTCTTTTCATAGAAAATTTTTAACCCAATTTTTTGGGCTATAATTTCAAGGCTAGCAATTTGCACACGCACTTCAGTCATATTCAGAACCAGCATGGCCAATTTTTATTATACTTTTCTACGATACAGTATTTTAATTGCATAAAAAGTTTAGATCATAATGTATTTAAATAATGAATAAACATTTCTTGAAACAAATGTGTTTACAATAAATTTGTTATTTCATAGTATTGTTTTGATCTAATGATGTCATGAAACATTGGCTATTTTTTTTTAGCTTACAAGGCATGTCGATAAATTAGTAAACACTTCTTCGTAAGGCCTGTAATTGGATAACTCGAGCAAATGTCATATAATTATGTAGGCATGTAAATTCATTACCATGAAAATTTAAAGATTTAGATAAATATTAAGGAAGCATTAGGTTTGAATCCCAAACGGCAAAATATTTAGGGTTTTTAATAAAATTTATTATCGTTAGTATTATTATTATTATTATAGTGGCTGTTCTACAACATTAGGCCATTTATCGCAACACAAAACGCCGTTAATTTTTTTTTGCAAAGATCTCCATCCTTAAGAATCATCCACAGTTCTCATAATACCATCCATACATTCCTTTCTGGTTTGTTCTTGCTTCCCCCATTTAGCTGGAACCCAAATCAATACTTCTGAGGCACATGTTCTCCATTTTTCACAAATTATCGTACGAGATGAGTTGCTTTCTTCAATTTTTGTCAAGTAATTAAACCTCCTGGTTAACCTTCTTTAACATCTTTTCATTCCTAATTCGACCTAGCGCAGTCAACTGACAACTCTTCTTCAAAAAAAATAAAAATAAAAATCATTTCTGTAGCTGTTATACTGCTTTTAAATCTTGGTTCGAGAGTCCAAAAATCTGATTACTAAACGGAGGAGCCTTCAACATAAAAACAAAAGATTCTCTCCATAGTGCCACAAGATATGTGATTTACTCCACAAAACAAGATTTTGGTGATGAACTACCTCTACCCACATTTTGGTGGCAATTTTGAAAATTGTCATCATTTTGTTCTGCCAGTCCATCCTTCACACCCAAGTGTCAGAAACTACAAGAGATTGAAACAAATGGTTTTCAAATTTGTTATCTACACAAAAAATTAGAGGTCCTGGATTGGCCCAAAACCGGAATTTTGGAACAAAAATAGTATTTTTCGATTTCTCTTAAAGAGCAGATACAGAAACCATTGGGTTTGTACTTCCAGTTTTAACCGGAAGTGAAATCCGGAAGTCAAGAAATCAGTCATAAACTACAAGAGATAGCAACAAACGGTTTTCGGACACGTAAACTACACAAAACGTTAGTGGGTCTGGATTGGGTTTGAAGTTTTGGTTTCGACCGAAAGTGCCCAAAACCGAAGTAAAGCTACCGAAGTCAGTATTTGGAAACAAAAATAATGTCATTCGATTCCTCTTAAAGAGTAGAGATAGAAATCACTAATGGTTTTTGCAAAAGATTAAAGGTAAGCCTTTTTAAAAATTTCCACCAGCAAGACACGTCATTTCATGAAAGGGATTTTTCCGAAATATTTCCAGAAGTAATGTCATTCGATTCCTCTTAAAGAGTAGATACAAAAATTATCGGGTTTGAAGTTCCGCTTTCGACGGGAAGTGCCCCAAAACCGGAAGTCAAGAAATCAAAGTCGGAATTTTGTAACAGAAATAGTGTCGTTCGATTCCTCTTGAAGAATAGATACAGATATTATAGTTACTTGAATCACGAGTTTGCCCTTGTTTGTAACGAAGGGTAATCAGGGGAAAGCATCAGTGCGCATGTGCGACTGCTTTTATATCGGTACAACAAACATAACTTATACTATATCCAGAGCATATACAGTATATCGCGTAACCTTTTGTAGGTTAACTGTACGAATATAACTGTTTGTTACCATGACAGAAATATGAGTTTCTCGAAAACGTGGGCAGACTATTCACAGTGCTGAACGAAATCTAATATGCAGTGTAATAAAATGCTGTGAAGTTAAAGTTAAACAAAATACCTTTCCCCTGCTTCTTAACAAAAGCCATGAGCGAGTGGCTAACAATTGTGATGTTTCTCTTTCCACAATTTGAAAAATAAAGAAGGAAATTAAAGACGTGAAGAAACTATTCTTCAACAGTTTTGTTGGCACCTGGTGAAAAAAGGAAACGGTTAGGTAGATACTAGCAAGACTGATAGTGAAGACGTCGGTGACAGCGATAGTAAAGAAAGCGATTGATTCATAGAAAATTTTGTAGCAATGGAATAAGGTAGCTGGTAATTACAGTAAATCAAACATTTCTAGTCGTGTAATTAAGCAATAGGCATTATTACAGGACACATTTATTTCTTATGAGGTTTATGAAGAAAACATTTTCTCGAAATAAACCACAGCTTACAAAATATATGTAGAAATTGCACGGTAGTGAAATGAACGAGTAGTATCTGACTGTTGAGGTTGGTAGCACTGTCAAATTTTCACTTCCCTTCCTCACAGCCCAACCATACGCAAAAGGCAATCTCGTGACTTCAGTATCTATACTAATGGTTTTTGCCTTAAGTCTTTTTAAAAATTGCCACCAGCCATGAGACGCGTCGTCTCATGAAAGGAAATTTTTCCAAAATATAATTGTTTGGGGTACTACTGATGTTAAAAAGTGTGCCAAGATATTTTAATCGTACACCAATCCGATGACCCATTTATCGTAAATAAAATTTACAAGGATAATATTAGTTAAAATATGATTTGATGGATCTGAATAGTAGTATATTAGTTTCCATGAATTTCCACTTAAAACACTTATATTGTGAAACATAAATCTCGTCTACTGTTATTACAAAATACCTTTGACCATAATAATGTAATTACTATTCGATCAAAAGGCAACCTTAATACAATAACGGCAATGACGTAGCCTCTCAGTAACTTTGATATGACTGTACAGGTAGTTTACAAAGACTTCACAGTAAATTCTACCTCGTAGTACATAATATGAACCTCTGGTCAGAAGAGGTTTTCTATTGCCATCCGAAAATAACAAGATAATATGCATTAAAATCAACTATATTGAAAACTTTTATTTTTTCATATAACTTTTTTTAATGCATCATTTGTTATATAACAATAAATGCAACTTATCGAATAGATTTAACTCATGAAAAAATTACAACCCACTGGTGTAATTAACGAATTATAACATTAAAACATATTATACTGTTCTTAATTATTATTTACAATCAAAATAAGATAAATAGTGATTCTTTTTTAAATAAATAAAAAAATAACCAAAACCTCCTTTAAAACGAAAAAATAAAACGAGAAATAATAAATAATAAGCACATGATTCCGAAATCTGCCCCTAACAGGCAGGTGGAGTGTCAAATTATTTACACTTAATCTGTTCGTTGCAGGGCTAAAATAAATAGTTCTGTTTCTTATCACATGGTCAGTCAATTAAATGACTGATTTATTAAAGAACAGAAGAGGTAGAGGTGTAAAAGACACTAATCAGAGTTATCTCCTCTGAAAGTAATGAATTTCATTATACAGCCAGACCCTGTGGTGAATGAATTTAAGGTGTCATTTGCAGAGTGGAAAATATGTGCTTTTCAGAGGGCCCGGCATGCTGATAAGCGTACTTTTCCACTCAGTGAGGAAGGCAATGGTAAACCACCTCACTCCTCGTTTTACTTAGTAAAACCTCTACAGGTTCAAACCAGCCTTTCGGCTGTTGACCTAAACAACAACAACGATTCCGAAATATATGTACACCGAACTTTACTGGAGATAATTTAAAATGTTTATTTAGTTATTTACAATATTCACACTCAAACACGACAGCCATCAGCAGAATATTAACATTTTATGGTTTACAATTTTAAAATCGCACTATCAGAATCGCCCTGGGAGATCCAGCACTGTAGCACGTTTTAGCCAATGGACATTATTACTGTTGTCTATGAGATTCAATGCTAAGTGATTTACGTGGTGTTTAGATGTTTGACGTATTCACAACTGAAACTTCGTATTTCTTTTTGTACCGTCTGCACATCCATATCACGATGTATATCGGCGTTGGTAATATACCACGGTGCATTTTGTATGGTCCGCAGAGCTTTTCATTGAAACCGTTGGAGAATCTCGATGTTTGAAGTCGATGCTGTGCCCCATAACTGAATTCCGTAGGTCCAAACCGGCTTCAGCATGGATTTGTACAAAAGTAGTTTGTTGTCAATCGAAAACTGGGAACGCCTACCAACGAGCCAATACATCTTCCTAAATGTTAAATCCAGCTGTTCCTTTTCATCTGAATGTGTTTGCGTCAAATCAGACTTCTATCTAAGTATATTCCTAAATATTTTACATCTCTGTCCTGTGGAATATTCTTGTCATTCAAATGGACAGGAGGGTAAGTTGAAAACTTAGGTCCAAAAATATGAAGTTGAAATATATCGAACATATCTTCATAAATATTCGGTACATAAAAGATCTGGTGTGAAATACAAGACTTTAGTGTTTTAATTTTGGTTTCTTATCATGGATTTTCAATAGACAGATCTATTTTATTTTAATAAATATACATTTCTCACTCATCTTGTTTGCTACTTGCAAGTAACCTTTTATTTTGTATACTAGTGAACAAAAATAAATAAAAGTTTAAGAAAAAAACCTGGCAAATTTAAATCTTTCTACATTGCCAAACTTTTTGCAATTCATACAGTACGAATTTTGTTACTTAGCTGTGTATAAATAAAAATTACAAATTGTTTTCAATTATGTTTTGGCAATTATGATATTTTCAATTCATTATGTAATTATTTAAGTCTAAAAATGTTTTAATTTTAATTTTATTGCCATATTTTAATATGTAGGGAATGAAAGTATCGTTTTAATGGTAATTTTTCGAAATTAAGTTTTCAACGGAATTACATATTTTCAGGCCCCTGGACCTAAAACCCATGTTTTTAGCGATTGGTCAGTGTGTGTACAAAATAACTTTAAGAACTGAATATGATACAAAATTGAAACTTAGAACTTCAGTTAGGGGATCCGGCAAGAAACTTTCATCAAAATCTGTTAACTGGAAGTAGTAGTTTATTCGTGCGATTTTGCACTTTTTTACGATTTTCTCAAAAATTTATAAATATTAACTAAATTTTTTATGTTCTTCACCACTACCACGCGAAGATTTTAGATGAAGTTATCAAAATTTATTTTTTTGACAGAATATTAGTTAATAACAATAAAATTAATTCTGAAATCGTCGGATATTTAACAGTTATTACTATAAATTATCCAATATTCAACAAATACAAATCCTTGTAACGACGGACAATTTTCATTCTACAATTTCTGACACGTCTCCTTTATCAATCCAGTTAAAAAAGTGCGTTTTTAATCTTATTTTTATCCTCGTTTCCGGTAAAGTTGTAAAAGACTTTAGTCAGAGTTACCTTCACTGAGAGTAATGAATTTCATTATATAGCCAGTGGTGAATGAAGTGAAGATGTCATCTGAAAGATGGAAAGTAGATGCTTTTCAGAAGGCATGTTGATAAGTATACTTTTCAACTCAGTGAGGAAGGTAATGGTAAACCACCTCACTTCTTGTTTTACTTAGTAAATTAGAGGTTTAAAACAGCCTTTCGGCTCATGACCTAAACAACTTAAAAAAATTTCAGAAATGTTTTATCGTTGATTCGTTACAATCATGCAAAAATTTTAGATGACGTTACCAAAATTTATTTTTTGCCAAAATATTATTAAATAACAATAAAATTATTACTGAAGGTGTCGGATATTAAAAAAATTATTTGAAACTATCCGACATTCAACAAATAAAAATCATTGTAACGACAGACAATTTTCATTCTACAATTTCTGACACGTATCCTTTTTCATTCTAGTTAAAAACGTGCGTGATACGGTAAACAGATTCAAAAATATACGTATATAGGTAGGCTTTCATGTCTACTTTAATGATATGTCTACAAAAAAATAGGCCAATTCCTAGTTTGTTTGTTTTCTCACTTGAAGAAACACGTACGTTTAATTCCTGGAACTCCATTGAAAAAATAGTGCACGTAGTAACTGAATTACTGTACAAATAAAGCAAAATCTTTTGTTGTTGATAAAATAGCTCATTTATTTGTTTATCACTTATCAAAACCATGACCTATCTTATGGAACCATTGGGTAACACAGCATATTATCTAGGATCCTTGAACTCCTATTAAAAGCAGTTTTGTAACGGTAACAATAAATAAATTAGATGACTAACATCTGTGCCCGTGCTGCCCAACAATGTATTATCTACATCAATTGAATGCATAGTAAAGATACCAAGGGGGCCTTAGTACAAAACTGACACGTAACATGTGAGTGAATGGAATCTATTATAAGGTAATCAGGAATACTGTGTTGATAACAAATGGCAGGGCTGTCATAAGAGGAGTAGCTTGACCTATGATACCAGGGTAGCAATTAACAAACCTGTTAGTTTTCCATAACATAATAACATCATTCATCATTGGGCCTGGCTGTATAATGAAATTCATTACTCTCAAAGGAGATAATTCTGACTAGTGTTTTTTACACCTCTACCTCTTCGTTTCTTAAACGATTCGGTCATTTAATTGGCTGACAATGTGATAAGAAACAGAAGTATTTTTTGTAGCCCTGGAACTAACATTACTGTATCCATACATTATGTACTTGTATAAACGAACCATGGTCAGTTGTTATTTAGGTCATCAGCCAAAAGAGTGGTTTGAACCTCTAGAGGTTTTACTAAATAAAATGAGTAGTGAGGTTGTTTAAAATTAGCTTCCTTATTGTGTGGGAAAATATACTTATCAACATGCGCAGCCCTCTATAAAGGACATACTTTCCACCCTACAAATGTCACCTTCACTTCATTCACCACATGGTCTGACTGTACAATGACGGAATTCATTACTTCAGAGGAGATAACTCTGACTATAGCTTAACGAACTAGAGACTGCAGATGAAAGCGGAGCATAGTGACTTAGATCACAGCACAGAGCCAATTGACTTTCGTTAATCGTATCCTGCATTGTCACGTTGTGGTCCCGCTGTGGTGACAGCCTAACAAAACGTCAGCTGGAGATCGGTGGAACAGAGTGTGACTTAGCGAAGGGGCAACCTCACACCCGACCTTGGCTGTTATTGGCTAGATCTCATCTGAAGTCTTAAGTTCATTGGGGTATAGTGTATTTTACAACTCTACCTCTTCTGTTCAAAATGATTCAGTAATATAATTTGCTAACCATATGATAAGAAAAACAGGGGTCTTTTCTGTTAGACGCCCCGCCCTGTGTTTTTCAGATTGCGGTTTTAGTATGCATTTCACGACAAAAATTGATATAATCATAATTATAGGAAATTAAAAAAACCTACAACTTTTAGTTTTATCATTTTCTCTACAGAGCCTAGTTCAGAGGCAATTACTAAATCTCCGTATTTTTAATTCGATCAGAGGTTGATTTTCATTTTACGTCATTCGCAAATGATTAAATAGAAAATAATTTTTTAATTTTACATTGTTTATTCATGATTAAACATAGTTTATATTATAAACTATGTTATAAAAGTAATGTAATGTTGAATAATATTATTATTCATTATCTACCATGGAAAGAGAAATTCGTTTGAGTGTTTCGCACCAGATTTTTTCTGTGCAAACGAACACGGACATCTACTGACAATAAAATTTTTGGCTTCAGGAATCATTAATTGTAACAGTCAAGTCCAATTGTAGAAAATTATCTATTTGTTTCTCACCGTGTAAATGGTGTGTTGTATTGCATGTTGCATTTGTATTTTTACTCCTCATGCCTATATTACATAGGGAGGAAAGTATTGTTTTCATATAGATTTTTCGAAATCGAGTTTTTACCGGATCTACACGTTTCCAGACCACCTGAACCAAAAAAGCATGTTTTTAGCGATTGGTGTGTGTGTGTGTGTGTGTGTGTGTGTGCACGCGCGCGCGGTTGAACAAAATATCTCAAAAACGGAACATCGTACGAACTTGAAACTTAAGTTAGGTACTACTAGAGGACCAGACACGAACATTTTCATGAAAATCGGTCAACCGGAAGTAGTAGTTTATTCGTGTCATTTTTTCACTTTTTGCGATTTTCTCCAAAACGACTCCTACGATTTTTCTAAAAATCGCGTCATTTACTATAATTTTTATATTCTGTAAGATAGGGTAGGCGCCATGTCTACTGAACCATTATTTGCATTGGCAAGAGACAGTTTTGTGTGTGTTTCACACCAGATTTTTTTGTATGTGCGCTAACAGGGTGCGGGGCTAACAGATAAGACCCAGAAATAGAACTATTTATTGTAGGCCTGGAACTAACAGATTTAACACTCCATCTGTCAGTTATGGGCATTTTAAAAAATTCATAGTTAAAATTTAAGTTCCAAAATAATCAAGATTGGTAATAACAGAGGTAATGGTAGGGTTTAAAAGAGAAAATAATACTAATAATATTAAATTATATTTTAATGTTACTAAAGTTAAACGTGACAGATGTTGTAAAGAGTTGAAACGAATGAGAGAAAAAGTGTTTCTGTTTAAACTGAAAGTAATACGTACAAGTGAAGGTATAAATATAGAGTACGTAGAGATGAATATAATTTTGTATAGGATATTTGTATGAATAAACAAAGCACGTAAGCGAAAGCATAGCGTGGGCGCAACAAAGAAGTTTTTGGAAGTTCTATCAGGGATAGCGGTCAAGGTCATGTCCCCCACCACCCTATTACATCAACTGCCACTTGAAAATTGTCGAATCTAGCCACGTGATCTGACCTTGTGTTTCACCACCCAGGACGACCTGCGCTCCAGTTGGCAACACTGAGATATAGATACCGATGCAATGCTTACGGGAATAAAATTATTATGTATAAATTTAAAAGGGGGGGTTGGTTAATGCTTTGAATGATATTTCATAGGGGTATAATTATTTCGATTTAAATTTTAAAATACATAATTAAATTTAGAAATAAACATTGAATACGAACCAACTATATTTTTTCAAACCTTACTTATTGAAATTTTACTCGTACAATTTGAGAACTAGTGAAAATAATAACAAAATCTTGTAATATTTTATGTACCTACTTTAAGAACACCACCCGGAGACAGGACGTTACAAAAAGTCTTGTTTACAAAATATATTTTATTGTTATGTTTAGTTTCTGTTTATTATTTTATTCAAATAATTTTGATTTCAGTCAAAATTCTTACACATTACAAATGCTCCTTTTTATTTTACTAATGACTCTTTGCACAAAGATTTCAAAATTCCGTACGTAAACGATTTATTTCGTATAATTTACACAAGATTCTCTAAGAAATTATCTCACTATAGCAATGAATATGAACGCAACCTATACCTACCATACCTTCTCGGAAATCCCCGCAATGTCAACGCCGGTGATGGAGTAGGGACGTCATTTTGTAATTTCCGATAGTACACACAATTAATTCTTGGCAAGGCTGTTCCCTCGTAGAAAAAAAGGTTTTTTTTTAAGATTGCAGCCTTAATATGCATTTTAGCTCAAAAATGTATATTATAAAAGTTGTAGACAATTTAAAAATCTACATTTTATATTTTGAATATTTTTTTGTATAATTGTTTAATGGTAATTAGTGATTTTCTTTTTTTATGAATCTGAAAAAATGTATTTTTTAAGATTTCGGCCGTAGTATTCATTTTACGACAAAAATGCATATCCAAATTTATAAGAAATTAAAAGATCTACAACTTTTATTGTAAGCATTTTTCTCTACATAGCCTAGTTTAGCGTAAAAAAGTAATTTTCCGCATTATTAAGCCAAACTAAGGTTGGTTTTCATTTTGCATCATTCACTCATGATTAAAATTAGGTTATGTTTTTTGAGGTTAGTTTTTTTGTTTATTTCTAATGTATTATTACTAATGTTAGGTTATATTGGTTTTTATTTGCTTTGGCAAGAGAAAGTCGTGAGTGTTCACACCAGATTTTTGAAATCGTCATCGATTTTGAGCGCTTATTAGGCGGGATTGAATGCGTATTAAGCGGAAACATATACACGTGTTTTACCTTATTTATCAATTGATTTCAGGAACACCACGTTATAAGCAGAAAATCGTTTTAGCTGTGAGCGTATTGAACGGATGCTACATTAGTCAGTTATGCATAGGTGTGGACTAAGTACACTCCCTTGAGGTACTCCCAAGTATACTTGGTACAGAGAAGAGGGAGCATACTGTCATATTTAATCTGAAAATACCTGTCTAATAGGTGTTTATTATTAGTATTATATTTGTTGCTAATATTTTAAAAATAAACAATTATAAATTTATGACATTTTAAAGTCATATGATAAAAATAAACACCCAAATTATAATCATGATTGAATAATTTATGACAAATTTTGCATGGCTAAAAATTCAATGTTAATTATACGTAAGACAAGGTCGCATTGATAGAATTGTGGGGCCTCCATTGTAACTACTGATTCACCTTAAAAGTTAACCTTCAAACCATATATTGAGTAGTGGTTCATGATTATGAATGAATACAAATATTATAAGTAATCCAGTGGGTTTATCATGTGATTTGTCATACGTATATTCAGGAAGTAATGCGAATAGTTATTGAAAAATCAATTTTCAACATTTTTTCTAGTTCTAGATAAAAATAGGAAAAATAATTTGCAGTAAAGTTGTTTACATTGATTTAGTTAACTTGATTATTATGACACCTAACAATCTGACAAGTTTCAGACGCATTGACCAGTGTACATAAAATTAATGAGTAAACAAGATATACATATTTGGCGGGAACGGATAAATAAATGACAGGATGTGACTTTGGAGAAAAAAGGAGAAACCTTTTTTCGTTTCTCCAGGAAATAAAGGAACAATTGATTTTGTTTTCCAAGTACTAGTTAATCACCTCATTCGTTTTTCCAGTTTTTGACTTATCAAGTAAAAATTTACTTTATTTATACGTCCGGAAAACAGGACGCGATATATTTTACTTAGTTATTACATCCTGTTTACCGGACGTCCGTAGGTTATGCATAAAGTGCCAACATCAAGATAAGCGAACATTTCCAAAAAAACTTTTAAACAAAAATTAATGGAATAATGTATTTTGAAACCGCCTCCGTGGCGTAGTGACTAGCACGCTAGCCTACAAAGCGGAAAGTCCCGGGTTCGAATCCCGGCTTAGGTCAGGAAATTCTAATACGTTAAAACCACCGTTAAGGTACCAAAACCCACAGTAGTTGCTTATGACCAAGCTGTCGATGCAACTTTAAATGAACGAAAAAAAACTATTTTGAATATTTTTTTAGTGTTGGAACGATTTCTTTTTTTTACGAACACAATAAAAATTAATTTTTAACAGGACATTTTATTATTCTGTAACGTTGAAATTTTGGTTGGCAATGGCAGGCTTACGCCTGCAAGTTTTGGAAATAAGGGCTGGCACTTTTGTACACCCTTATTCAAATTAAATGGCACTTTACATCAAACTTTTAAATATTGTGTCGGCACTGAAAGGGTTAACATAAAAAAATCATTAAAATTTTGGTTAGTATGGGATTTACGAGGAAATATTAATACTTCCCCGGTACAAATCCGTACGTAGCACAGCTAAATTTGCTCGGCTTATAAACCGGATTTGTAAAAAGTTTAAACCAGTTAATTTTTAGTCAAATTTTAGACAGTAGTTAATTTTTAGTTTACCTTTAAACGTGTAGCTCTTTTATTTTCGATCCGATGAATTAAGAATAACGAAAACTTGAAATAAAAAACTAAACGCGCCCGAATAAAATGTGTACTTGAACCCTGTAGTGGTTCTATTCAATCAGTGGAAATATTCAATTAATAATACATTTTTTATGTTTTTTATCAAATTTCGCTTTTTTACAAATGTGCCTCGCATCCCATGTACCACCTCTCTCTTTTCGTCCAATCCTCGTCATTCATATTCCTAGCACACATGTCACGCCACACTTAACCACACCATGATTCCGAAGGATACCACGTCTTCTTCGCCCTGCTGATTCCAGTTTAATATTTTCTTTAGCCATCTTTCGTTCTTCAATCTTTGTGCATGACCCAACCATTTCAGAGGTTTTTCTCAATTTCCTCTATTATCGTGTTCAGTTTTCCTATAATCTCTCTTAATTCTGCATTCCTGACTCGCTTCAAAAAACCATTACGAGAGAACACCCTCCCCAAGAATTTCAGCAGACATGGCGCCTACCCTATCTTGTACAGTATAAAAAATTCAGTAATTCAGGCGATTTTTAAAAAATCGTTAAGGCCGTTTTTGAAAAAATCGCAAAAAAGAGAAAAATGACACGAATAAACTACTACTTCCGGTTGACCAATTTTGATGAAAATGTTCGTGTCGAGTCCGCTAGCAGTATCTAACTTAAGTTTCAAGTTCGTACGATATTCCGTTCTTGAGATATTCTATTCACACACACACACACACATACACCAATAACTAAAAACATGTTTTTTGGGTTCAGGGGGTCTGAAAACGTGTAGATCAGGTGAAAACTCGATTTGGAAAAATCGACATGAAAATAATACTTTCCTTCCTACATATTCATACAGGCAAGAGAAGCAAAATAAATTCAGATTGAATTAGGCTGAATCCAAGATGGTGGACGTAAATTTCCGGTACTTAAAAAGTAAATTTTTTGTATCTCTACTGATTCTTATTGCTTATTCTTCGACACAATAAGCTATTTGATAAAAATTTAACCTGTGGCAGACTTTTTACACACCTGATTTATAGACAATCTTTTGCGTGTAACATGTTACTTACAATTTTCGCAAACCATAAGTAACCGATTACATTAAATATATATCCCAGTGAATGTGTTGGTAACAAAGAATTCAAAATAACTTGTTTCTTTAAATAACAAGGCTACCAGAACTAGTAATTTCTAATAAATTATATAACAAATATAGTTATAATATTCCATGCAAATATTATTATAGTAAAAATACATCAACATTCCTGTATTTTTACTTTCTAGATTCTAAGCACCATAAAAAGCTAATGAAGGTACAAGTCATAACTAAAGATGAACATAATGATGGATGACTGTTATAAATTATTCCACTTTCTCGGTTGTAATCATTACAGAATATAAAAGTATGTATTTCTATAAATAGATTATATTGTGGACGTAAAAGACTGGAATAAATGATATTTGAAGTATTTTTCTAAAATATAACACTGTATATCGATTTACTACATTGTTATCGGACTATTATTACTATGATAACAAATAAATTTTACAATCAACATCAGATGAAAACATAAAATATTAAGCAGGGATTGTTTAACTTAATGCTGACAAATTGCAGAATGATTTCAGAGCCAATTCTAAACTAAATCAATAAACAAATTTAAAAAACGTTTTACTCATTACAGGCAGGTGGTGTTAAATTATTTGCACTCGATCTGCTAGTTCCAGGGCTTTAAAAAATTAGGTCTGTTTATTATCACATGGTCGGCCAATTATATGACTGAAGGATTTAAGAACAGAAGAGGTAGAGGTGTAAAAGACACTAGTCAAAGTTATCTTCTCTGAGAGTAATGAATTTCGTTATACAGCCAGATACCGTGGTGATTATCCATAACGGGTATGTGGAGTGTTAAATTAATTGCACTCGATTTGTTGGTTCCAGGGCTACAAAAACGTTCTGTTTCTTATCACACAGTCAGCCAATTATATGACTGAACTATTTAAGAACAGAAAAGGTAGAGTTGTAAAAGACAC
Source organism: Catonia carolina (assembly GCA_035578175.1). Taxonomy (NCBI): domain Eukaryota; kingdom Metazoa; phylum Arthropoda; class Insecta; order Hemiptera; family Achilidae; genus Catonia; species Catonia carolina. The sequence goes on from JAQMRL010000004.1 coordinate 47,638,825, forward strand.
CAGTCAGAGTTATCTCCTCCGACAGTAATGAATTTCACTATACAGCGAGACCCTGTGGTGAATGAAGTGAAGGTGTCATTTGCAGGGTGGAAAGTAGATACTGGAAAGTAGACCACTTACGCCTCAGGGCTAGAACAGAGGGTAACCCTACAGGAGTTTTACTCTACAGAAGTAAATATTATTTCTGTGTTGCTTAGGTAATTGGCTGGTTTGAACCTCTAGAGGCTTTACGAAGTAAAATGAAGAGGGAGGTGGTTTAGCAATGCCTTTCTCACTGAGTTGAAAAGTATGCTTATCAGCATATCAGGTCCTCTGAAAAGCACTTATTGACCACCATGAAAATGACACCTTCACTTTATTTTTCACAGAGTCTGGCTGTGTAATGAAATTCATCAATTTCAGAGAAGATAAATCTGAATAGTATCTTTTACTCCTCTACCTTTTCTGTTCCTAAATGCTTCAGTAACATAATTGGTTGACCATGTGATAAAAAACAGAACGATTTTTTGGTATTCCTGAAACTAGAAAATCGAGTCCAAATGATTTAACCGTCCACCTGCCTGTTATGGGCAATAATATATTATTTCTATACCAACCGAAAGAGACACAGTTCTAAAACCTCCAACCCTTTCGGAAAAGTATCATCAACTATATACGAGGTGTAGCTATTAAATAACGAGACTGACGTTGTAAAATATTTTATTTTTATTTTTTACATAATCAGTTATTGTCACCTACAATATACCCTCCTTATCTATCCCTACAATGCTCAATTGCGAATTTTCCATTGTTGAAAACAGTGCTGGAAGTCATCTTCTGTCAGCTCCTTCGGGACAAGTGCCGCTTTCTGTTTTACAGCTTCCACAGACTCAAATCTTGTCCCTTTTAATGCAGATTTCACCTTACGGAACAGGTAGGAGATAAAAACATGTCATGAAACGTGGTTTTTTACTTATGATCCTGAAACGAAGCGCCAATCTATGCACTGGAAGAGCCGAAAAAAGTTTGAATGAGCAAGTCAAAATTTAAAGCAATTATGATTGTTTTTGTTTTATATCCATGGGATTGTGTACCTTCACTGGGTTCCAGAAGGTCAAACAATTAATCAATATTACTACCTTGAGGTACTTTCTAAACTACGTCAAAGTGTAAGGAAAAAACGCCCCGAAATGTGGAAGGACAAATCATGGGTTCTCCACCAAGACAATGCGCCAGCTCATTCCGCGTTATCTGTCAAGAGGTTCCTAGCCAAGTACAGCATCTCAGTGTTAGAACATCCACCTTATTCACCAGATCTTGCACCATGTGACTTCTACCTGTTCTCTAAGGTAAAATCTGCATTAAAAGGTACACGATTTGAGTCTGTGGAAGCTGTAAAAGAGAAAGCGGCACGTGTCCCGAAGGAGCTGACAGAAAGTGACTTCCAGCACTGTTTCCAACCATGGAAAATTCGCATGGACCGTTGTAGGGATAGAGGAGTGTATATTGAAGTTGACTATAAATGATTATGTATAAAATTAAAATAATATTTTTACAACGTCAGTCTCGTTATTTAATAGCCACACCTCGTATAGTTTGCAAGGTATTTTATGAAAATACTGTATTATTAATGCACCAAATTTATCTATTTATACTGACCTAAAAATATTAAATAAACATTTAATTTAAAAAAAATGTAAAATGTTGATTTAAATTTATTGAAATTATTATGAATGACAACAATCTAAAATCGGTTATCTGTATTTGAGTCAGCGGAATATCGGTCAGAGAACCTGTTAACAACATGTAATGATGATCTAACATACCGGCGCATGTACGCATGTTAAAATAAAAAATAATATGTAAATTTTGCTGATTAAGCTTCCTCCCGCGTTTTCTCACACTACGTTTACATATTTAAATATTAAATAAACATTTTAATTTATTTTTTGCCGATTATGAATGAAGTTGATACTATTACTTAAATAACTAATAAAAAAAAGTAATTTTTATAAATTACTATGACGTAAAGTTTTTCTTAAAAATATGAAGTAATTTTAAAGATGGCAAAATACAATAACAACTGGATTTGTAGGACAACATTATAGAACAAATATTTGCTAAGATATTGATGTGCGATTTAAAGCCACTGATTTTTTCGGACCTCTGATGAAATAATTCGTACTATAGTCGTTTGCACGTTCAGTTGACACAATGGATCTTATGTGAATCGTAATTGCTATTAGCGCAACTAAAAACATTAATTAAAGGCATCTGCATGCATATATAAATCTCTATCGAACACATATTTTTTAAAGTAGAACTACAATTCAAGTTTTTTTGAAAGAAGAAAATGATGTATTATGTAGATTGTTTATTGAATATTGTAAAAAATAAAAAAACCTGTAAAAACATTTTCTTTTATTAGGAGGGGTTAAAATGAATATCTAATCTATTTTACTGCACACCTACTAATGCCTTCGCCACATTCCCTGGCCAGACTTCCTTAAAACTGCGTGACAAATGTAAACAAATGACGCAATTGGTTATTACAAATTTTTAAAAATCTTTCCCAGTACTGAATGATAGTGAAAACATATTTCACATTTGGAATCCGTATATGAAGTTAGTATAAACTTAAAGTGTTAGTTATTAATTAATTGTCATATACACACTACATTATAAAGGTTTGTTATCGACGGGAATAACAAGTAGAGGGATTGTTATTGGTTATGATGGCACTGATTGATCTAGAAAGCCGATGTTTGTGTATGTCTAGTAGCAGTCAGAGCCCCATAAGAAATACATTGTCCTATACTGCTCCGTTGTGTCAACTGAACGTGGAAACGACTATAGTACGAATTATTACTGCTGCGAATTATTGCTAGTACGAATTACTACTATTTCTACGAAAATTCTTACTAGTTGTTTTTATTTTGTAAAGGTATGTCCACTGAGAGTTACCTTTTCATGTCAATTTTTCTTTTTAACAAATCGATGTATTGTTCGTTAATGAACAGATTGTAGATTAATTTAATTAATAAAAAGAAACATATTCAGAAACGTGATTCAATACAGAACACAGTTGATTTTAATGCCGTCTTATACATAAATCTGCCTATAGCAGACAGATAGTGTTGAATTATTTCTCCTCAATCTGTTAGTTCCAGGACTACAAAACATTTTTGTTTCTTATCATATGGTCAGCCAATTTGAATGACTGAGGTATTTAATAACAGAAGAGGTAAGAGGTACAATAGACACTAGTCAAAGAAATCTCCATTGAAATTGATGAATTTCATTATACAGTCACACCCTGTGGAGAATTAAGTGAAGGTGTCATTTTCAGGGTGGAAAATACGTGCTTTTCAGAGGGCCTGGCATGCTGATAAACATACTTTTCAACTCGGCGAGGAAGGTAATGGTAAACCACCTCACTCCTCATTTTACTTAATAAAACCTCTTGAGCTGTGGTGGAAAAATTTCTTTTGTAGTAAAGGGCCAGAGGAAAATGAAAACTGTCAAAGCGCGCCATCCGTTGGTGCGCCCATTTTTAACCTAAAAAAATTTAAAAATATATTGAACCCTTACGTTATTTTCTAAACGTTATCAGTTTGCCTAAACACATCTACTTTTTAAATGACAAACGATAAACTCATAATTTCGTTTTTGTTTTAAAACTTTTAAGTCGGCATTAGACCAGCTGTGAATATAACAGTTGAGGAATTTCCAGATTATGATCCTGGAATGTATTTGAGGTAACTATTTTGTAGTACTTATAATGTGTTCTCTTTTAGTTTTTTCTTGTTTCCCGTAAACAGCAATTTTTGACACATAGGGAACATTTTCTCAGTCGAATGTGAACGGATTTTAACGAAATTTTTGCACAGTATTTTATACCATATTTAAATGTACTGAGTTATTATTACAGTAAAAAAATGTGTTTAAATATTTATTTCCCGCTTAAATAGGCAAAAAATTATGCTTTTCAAAAATGTTAATTTCAAAAATCATTTTCTTATCTTCCTAACAATATATATAAAACGATGCCACTAATTCTGTGGGTGTAGAATAGCCTGAAAAGTAACCGCAAAAAAATTGAACAGGATAACTGTAGTAGTTTTTGAGAAAATGTTCCTTACATTAACATTACGGAGATAGGCATTCCGGGTACCCTTAATAAGAAATAAATCAACAGAACGAGTAAATAGTATTTCTTACTATAAACTGGGACTGGGAATGACGTATGTACGCGTGCGTGTGTCTGTCTCAGTAAGGCAGTGAGTGGGAGAAATGAACACATGAACAACCCTTCAGGGAATTCGGATTTGATAGTGGCATACACAAAACGGAAAAGACCCGAATTGGGAATCCCAAGGGTCGATATTGCTTTCATTATGATAATTTGGGTCCCCCCCCCCAGATGCGTTCAACCCGAAAAATTTATCAATATTATGCTTTTCATAATCCACAGAAAATTCTTAAAAAAATTGTTGCGTATACCATAATTTCCCGCCCTGGGAGTGAGACTAAATTGTTAATAAACAGGATTAGAATGATGGACAAGGTAACGTAATACTCGTTTTTCAAACGGGTATAACAAAGTGGGTAATGAATTAAGATCTAGTGAATAGAAAGAGAAATTACAGAGGAAAGAGAGAGTGGTAAAAAATAGTGAGAGTCAAGCCAAGCAATCAACTACAACGAAGAGAATACACAGCAGCAAAGAGGTAGAATGGGAGTAAAGCGAGAGGAGGGACACTAGTGTGAAAGAGAGGGGTTCGGTCATTAACCTTCTTCCCTTTGACCTTGGCACTGACATACTCTGCTTATCGTTATCAACACTTTTTCAAGATAAATGATAATAAAAATAAACAAGTACAGTATAAATAAAAATTTTACTTCTTTATATTTTATTATTTGATAAATAAAATAACAAATTCATTCAAACTGATTTGTATAGTTTTAAAAACATCTGGAAGAAAATAAATAATATGCTGTGAATTTTGAAAAATGTATTTTTGTGATTAAGTAAGTTACTTAACATTATTTTAACATTCGTGTTATTAACTTGTAACGTTTATTCCAGGTTTTTTCGTAATATGGTTATTTATAAAATAACGAAACTTCATTTTAAAACTGATAACAAGTATTATTAACAAATTAATTAATTGCAATAAATTGTAACGGTTATAATACTAGAAAATTCCAATAACACTACTTAATGGATTACAAAATACAGTCAATTCCGGATAATTGGGGCACATCGGGACCAGAGCATTTTGGCCCAATTAAACGGCTGGCCCTAATAAACGAATTCATAAACTGTTGGGTATACGATAATTACTGTTTTATTAAAATTATCACAAACATGAATTGTTCATTCAAGTTCTATCCATATACACACGAAACAAATAAAAGGGTATCAGAACAATGATTGACAATTTAGCAAAACCTTTTGCCTTGGTTTTAAGCATTCGACCATTGACATTAACACATTGCGAAGTTGCAATGGCGAACCATTAATTCAACGCTTCTCAAAAATTGGATCCTTCCTTCACGTTTTCTTTTCTAAAATGTTCCATGATGTTTTAATGCCCACTCATGGCGTATTTTATTTGCTTGGAGCACGATAAAAGCTATCGTAATTTTCGGTACACCGGTTAGTTCCGATAGTTTACGTTGGCTTAAGTTAGGTGGATACGTTTTGTATTTTGTCGAGAAGCTTTACGCTGATGGCACATGGTCCGTGCGACGCACGGATGATATGTCCGTGCGCTGCACGGACAAGTAAGCAGGTAATGGAGAAGCATTGGGGATGGCACATGGTCCGTGCGACGCCCGGATCCGTGCGCCGCACGGATCCGGGCGAAAAAGCGCCCGAACCTTCCCGCTTCAACTCATCCGTGCGAACGCCCGGATGAAGCTATGACTACATCTAGCAGACCACTGTTTCAAATGAGTGATGGCACACTGATCCGTGCGTTATTCATCCGTGCGCTGTCTAGTTGACTACACTTGATTCAGTACATAGTATTCGCAGTAGGCCTACATATTTTTTGTACTATATTTATATTTATTTATATATATTTATATATATTATATTTACTATATTTAATTATATTAGGCCTACATATTTTAAAATGCAGAGAAAATATATCGATAGATTTGTTAATTAGTTATACATACAAGAAAGCCTATAATAAGGAATATACATAAACAAATAAAATCTTATTTGTCAGCGACCAAAAAAGGAATAGACATACGGTAATCAAATAAATACGTATAGCCTATAGGCCTACATTAAAAAACTATTTTAACAAACAATTGAACGTTTTTTTAATGCTTTCACTACGAAAATAACTAGGAAGTTTAATTACTAGTCTACTTAAACTTTACTAAAACTGTACATGGCATTCCGTGTTTGTTATTTATAATACTATACAATGTTATAATATCTAATGTTATAATTCTACACAGATTACATTTGAAGAGCATTATTTATAAGATAATTTAAAAACTCCTGATCAGAATATAGTAGATGTTTTATTTAAAAAAACCCCTTTTTCTTCCCGATCACAGTTTTATAAATTAAGGAATCTCATTTTAGACGGTAATTTGTTTAAAAACCGAACGGTAGTGAATTCCTTTCAAGAACTTTAAAGTTCTATCTTTTTCAATTCTGTAGTCATCGTTGTGGCGAGTTTCATTGTTATGAATGTACTTATTTTTTGTAAATAACACTGTGCGAATTTCCTTTTTCGTGAATTTTAAAATGTTTTAAATAAAGAGACGGTAAGAAGAGAACATTGTATTTAACAAACAATATTTGTCAAGAAATGGCTTGGGATGTTTGAGATAATTCTAACTGGGTATTTTTGTATGCGAAAAATCTTTGTTCGGTTGAGTTGCCCCCCTGCGTAACCCCATACCTGAGTACAGAGTGGAATAACGCAAAATATGTAATATTTGTCTTATTCAGACAAGATTTTCCGGAGATTTTGCAAAATAAAGCACACTGAGCGAAGACGGTTCAATAGGTACTCTATGTGATTTCCAGGTTAGGTTCTCATCTACGTAAACGCTAAGACCTAGGTGTCCGTTCCCTTTTCAAATATTTCCTTTCAAAACGATACTTGGTACCAGAGTTATCAGATGTGAAGTAACAGGAAATTGAATGTAGTTAGTTTTGTTTATATTTAATTCTAATTTATTACAAGAGAACCATTTACACATTCTGTTTATTACGTTATTAGTTGCCGTTTTTGCTGCTCTTGTCATCAGCAAACATTACAATAACGAAATTTGATAGAAAATATAGAGATTTTAATTATAGATTTATTAATTTATTTAATAAATATATGTCGCAATAGAGGGACAATCATATACCCCTGTGGTATTCCGCTAGTAGAAAATTTACAGTTTGATTTAAATGAACCTTTTGGGTCCATCAATCTCCTTATACTGTGATCGGTTTTTAAGAAACACCTCGATCAATTTTACAGAGCTATAGCAGGAAAGTGTTAGATACGCGTAGTATTTTAATTTCCATAATAAAATTGAGTGATCTAATAGGTCAAATGCTTTTTTAGATTAGTAAAAATTGCTAAAACTAATAACTTTAGGTCAAGCTGTCTGAAAATTGTGTCCGATAACTTAAATAAAGCTGGCTATCTTCAATAAGTCAAGAAAGACCGCTTTTTTATGAGTGAATAGGGGAGTACAAGACAGAAATAACAGAGCGCCCGGACATAACATCCGTGCATCGCACGGACCATGTGCGCTGGACAACTTTACACCGCCCGGTCCGGGCGTTCGCACGGATGATATAGTCCGTGCGATCGCACGGACCATGTGCGCCCAGCCTTACGCTGATGGCACATGGTCCGTGCGACGCACGGATGATATGTCCGTGCGCTGCACGGACAAGTAAGCAGGTAATGGAGAAGCATTGGGGATGGCACATGGTCCGTGCGACGCCCGGATCCGTGCGCCGCACGGATCCGGGCGAAAAAGCGCCCGGACCTTCCCGCTTCAACTCATCCGTGCGAACGCCCGGATGAAGCTATGACTACATCTAGCAGACCATTGTTTCAAATGAGTGATGGCACACTGATCCGTGCGTTATTCATCCGTGCGCTGTCTAGTTGACTACACTTGATTCAGTACATAGTATTCGCAGTAGGCCTACATATTTTTTGTACTATATTTATATATATTATATTTACTATATTTAATTATATTAGGCCTACATATTTTAAAATGCAGAGAAAATATATCGATAGATTTGTTAATTAGTTATACATACAAGAAAGCCTATAATAGTCTAAGGAATATAAATAAACAAATAAAATCTTATTTGTCAGCGACCAAAAAAGGAATAGACATAGGGTAATCAAATAAATACGTATAGCCTATAGGCCTACATTAAAAAACTATTTTAACAAACAATTGAACGTTTTTTTAATGTTTTCACTACGAAAATAACTAGGAAGTTTAATTACTAGTCTACTTAAACTTTACTAAAACTGTACATTGGCATTCCGTGTTTGTTATTTATACTACTATACAATGTTATAATATCTAAAATTATAATTCTACACAGATTATATTTGAAGAGCATTATTTATAAGATAATTTAAGAACTCCTGATCAGAATATAGTAGATGTTTTATTTAAAAAAAAACCTTTTTCTTCCCGATCACAGTTTTATAAATTAAGGAATCTCATTTTAGATGGTAATTTGTTTAAAAACCGAACGGTAGTGAATTCCTTTCAAGAACTTTAAAGTTCTATCTGTTTCAATTCTTTAGTCATCGTTGTGGCGAGTTTCATTGTTATGAATGTACTTATTTTTTGTAAATAACACTGTGCGAATTTCCTTTTACGTGAATTTTAAAATGTTTTATAAATAAAGAGACGGTAAGAAGAGGACATTGTATTTAACAAACAATATTTGGCAAGAAATGGCTTGGGATGTTTGAGATAATTCTAACTGGGTATTTTTGTATGCGCAAAATCTTTATTCGGTTGAGTTGCCCTCCTGCGTAACCCCATACCTGAGTACAGAGTGGAATAACGCAAAATATGTAATATTTGTCTTATTCCGACAAGATTTTCCGGAGATTTTTCAAAATAAAACACACTGAGCGAAGACGGTTCAATAGGTACTCTGTGATTTCCAGGTTAGGTTCTCATCTACGTAAACGCTAAGACCTAGGTGTCCGTTCCTTTTTCAAATATTTTCTTTCAAAACGATACTTGGTACCAGAGTTATCAGATGTGAAGTAATAGGAAATTGAATGTAGTTAGTTTTGTTTATATTTAATTCTAATTTATTACAAGAGAACCATTTACACATTCTGTTTATTACGTTATTAGTTGCCGTTTTAACTGCTCTTGTCATCAGAAAACATTACAGTAACGAAACTAATTACAGTAGAAAATATGGAGATTTCAATTAATTTAATTATAGATTTATTAATTTATTTAATAAATATATGTCGCAATAGAGGGACAATCATATACCCCTGTGGTATTCCGCTAGTAGAAAATTTACAGTTTGATTTAAATGAACCCGTTTTGGGTCCATCAATCTCCTTACACTGTGATCGGTTTTTAAGAAACGACTCGATCAATTTTACAGAGCTATTGCAGGAAAGTGTTAGATACGCGTAGTATTTTTATTTCCATAATAAAATTGGGTGATCTAATAGGTCAAATGCTTTTTTTAGATTAGTAAAAATTGCTAAAACTAATAACTTTAGGTCAAGCTGTCTGAAAATTGTGTCCGATAACTTAAATAAAGCTGGCTATCTTCAATAAGTCAAGAAAGACCGCTTTTTTATGAGTGAAAAGGGGAGTACAAGACAGAAATAACAGAGCGCCCGGACATAACATCCGTGCATCGCACGGACCATGTGCGCTGGACAACTTTACATCGCCCGGTCCGGGCGTTCGCACGGATGATATAGTCCGTGCGATCGCACGGACCATGTGCGCCCAGCCTTATTCGTTCACACATTCATATCACAAAGTCATATCGTTACGCGGCATTTAACTCACGAAGACGTTGATAGTAGGTACTGTACTGTAAGCCTACGCATAAATATATCAACAAAATATGTGAAACGAATGGGAATTTAAAAAAATAAAAAAGTATGCCAGCAGATAAAAAAACAACCAGACTCGAAAAACAGTGTGTTATAGTACACTCATGAAATCACAAAAACTGATGAGAAGCATGGAATTACGAACGTTCTATGTAAGTATGACAAGTGACAACTAACCTAAGTTGCAAGGAGGCCTCACAGCTTGTAAGGTTGGGAATAACTAGTGGATATGACTCACTGAAATTTGTGCAATGACGATTATGTAGCCTCCACATTGTACTGTAAATAACGTCTTTATTAGGACTGATGTGTGATTACTGTTGTTTATCTGTCGAATGTTTACTACCTCTATTCTGCCCATTATCTTATCTTGCCGCTTAGAACCACGTGTTGTTCGTCGCTGGCCCGTAATGGTTTTAATAAAACTTATATGTGCATACATCAGATTGGCCCCAATAAGCGGGTTTATTCGGATGGACCGAATAAACGGAGTACTTATCAATGAAAAATCCTGTTCTGTTTTTGTTCATTAAAGAACTGTCCCAAAAAACTGGCTGCCCCAATTAACCAGGGGACTAATTATCCGGAATCGACTGCATTATTAAAAACTTGAGACAAACTAACTTCACTAAATTATTAACTAGTTACTTTCTCTTGCCTTTTGTTGCGAATATATAGGGAAGGAAAATAATGTTTTTATGGCGATTTTTCGAGTTTTCACCGGAAATATACGTTTTCAGGCCCACTGTTCTCAAAACATATGTTTTTAGCGATTGGTTTTGGTTTGTGTCTGAATAAAATATCTCAAAAACGGAATATAGTACAACATTGAAACTTAAAACTTAGGTTAGGTATCACCATCGGACTCGACACGAACATTTTTATCAAAATCAATGAAACGAAAATAGTTTATTCATGAGATTTTTCAATTTTTTGCGATTTTCTTAAAAATGGCTCCTACAATTTTTTTAAGTCACCTCATTTATTACATTTCTTATCCTTTACAAGATATGGTAACCGCAATGTCTGCTAAAATTCTTGGGGAGGCTGTGCTCTCGTGGTAAAAAAATAGTTTTTTTAAGATTGCGACCTTAATATGCACTTTAAACAAACGTGTATCAATTAAAGTTGTAGAAAATTAAAAAAGTACAACTTTTATTTCTAACATTGTTTTCGACAACGCTTAGTTTAGTCAATTAGTGATTTTTTGTATTTTTCTCATCAAAATCGGTAAAAAATTGGCATTTTTTAAGTTGGCTGCTTTAGTATGCATTTTACGAAACAAATGTACTATATAATCAAAGTTATAAAATATTTAAAAAAACCTACGACTTTTATCTTAAGTATTGTTTTCTACGGAGCTTAAATTAGCGTCAGTTAATAAATTTCCGTATATTTAAGTCGATCAGAAGTTGCTTTTTATTTTACATCATTCAGTCATGATTAAAGATTATGTTTTTCATATTACATTGTTTACTTATGATTAAACAAAGGTTTGCTCATTATATACAATGGCAAGAGAAAGTCTTACGAGTATTTCACACCAATTATAAATTTTCTATTAGATACATTAACATAGTATAGCCGCGTTAATCCGAACACGTAAGATCCAACCTTTGCGGATTATCGATTTGTGTGGATTGTCAATGTCTACAATCTTAGATTTCGGCAATCAAATTACGAATACGATATGTATTAGGATAAAAAATACAAATTTAACAAAATATGAGAACACAAAATTATTATTGATACCTTATTTGAAATCTGTTACAGTATTATTTTCATATCATTTTGAAACAAAGCACAATTTTAAAACAAACAATGGTAACTTGTGACTGCCAATGCTGTTAGCTCACGGGAAAATTGTTATACGATCTTTTTTAACTTTGAATCCAGGGACAGTCTTTTCCCCCTTATGAACTAAGGTTTTTCCTAGCAACATTTTCCAGTACAATGCCGATTCATCTCCATTGTAAACTTAATCTGGTGTTAAACCCCGTTTTTCTACTTCATCCTGGAATTTTGTTTTAAGTCCATAAAATCGTCATATCACTAGAGTTTTTTTCACCGGCAACAGTTAACAGTCTAATACCGTATCGTTGTTTGAATTTGTCCAGCCAATCTATACTGGGTTGAAAGTCGTCGTTCCTGGTCATTTCCTTGTAGGAAAACTTCCCTTTCGGAGTGATGTCTCTACTGACTAGATTGCCTTTCTCTTTCTTGCAAAAACCGTAAGTATAAAGCCCGCTCAGCATCAGGTTTACCTGCTGCTTTCAATGTTTTTCTTTTCAGTGACCCGCACTCTATTTATTAGTCGTTTTTAACGAATTTTCTAAATTCTAAAAAAATAATTAAAAACATGATAATAAGTGATCGTTCGGATTAAAGGAGGTTTCGGTGTACCGGGGGTTTTGATTACTGGGACCATACCGTAATTTACTTAAATAAACAAAATATTATTTGTTACGGAAGTAAGGTTTTGTGCCAATAACTTTCTTTCATTTAACGTAAAGAAAACAATTGAAAATAGAAATGTACTTAAATTTTCAATGTTAAGGGAATTTTAAATTGAAAAGGTGTATAATTTACCTCAGTAAGAACTTTTATAAATAAGAGTATAGCGTATAATAAATTGCCTATTGCATCAGATGTCCTGAATAATTGAGATGGTAATGCGTACATTAATAATTGAATTACGTATAATGGAAGTAAGACATTGCACTGTATTAATAATGTAACACTATAAAAATTTAACTTACTACGTTAGTTAACATTGTAGTACTATGTCTAGTAATATTCCATTTGTTTACGTCTAATATTTAATAGTATTTAAACATTCAACAAACACTTCCGGTACAAATAACTACGCGTAAACAACAATACAGTAATCTGTCGATTATCCGCGGTAACGACTGGCGCATTATTCATAAACTATCTGCAAATTCTGAAGGAGATTCGTAATAAATGGTTTATCCTTAATATAAACACCTACTATAGTCGGTGGCAATTTTTAATATTGTCATCTCTAATTCTGTTTTGTCCGTCCGTCCGTCACACCCAGATGTCAGAAACTTCAAGAGATAGAGGTAACGGTTTTCGGATTCGTAATCCACACAAAAACTTAGTAAGCCTGGATAGGGTTTGAAGTTTCGGTTTCATCTGAAAGTGGCCCAAAACCGGAAGTCAAGAAATTAAAGTCAGAAACTACAAGAGATAGCAACAAACTTCCAATTCGTAATCTACAGAAAAAGTTAGTAGGCCTGGATAAGGTTTGAAGTTTCGGTTTCGACAGAAAGTGGCCCAAAACCAGAAGTCAAGAAATTAAATTCAGAAACTAAAAGAGATAGCAACAAACTTCGGATTCGTAATCTACATAAAAAGTTAGTAGGCCTAGATTGGGTTTAAAGCTCTGGTGTCGACCAGAAGTGGCCTAAAACCGGAAGTCAAGAAATCAAAGTCAGAATTTGGAAACAAAAATAATGTCATTGGATTCCTCTTAAAGATTAGATACATAAATCATTGGGTTTAAAGTTTCGGTGTCGACCGGAAGTGGCCCTTCACTGGAAGTCAAGAAATCAAAGTCAGAATTTGAAAACAAAAATAGTGTCATTTTTAAAGACGCGTCGTCTCATGGAAGGAATTTTTGTTGTTCTTTAGATCATTATAGAAAAAGCTGATTTGAATATTTAGAGGCTAAACTAAATAAAACGAGGTGTGAGGTGGTTTACAATTGCCTTCCTCTTCAGTGGAAAATGCTTATCAGCATGCCATGATCTCTGAAAAGCACATTCTTCACACCCTGCATATGACACCTTCACTTCATTCACCACAGGGTCTGGCTGTATAATGAAATTCATTACTCTCAGAGGAGATAACTGTGACTTCTGTATTTTACACCTCTACCTCTTCTTTAGTCATGTTAATGGTTTAATCATATGATTGGCTGACCATGTGATAAGAAACAGAATTAATTTTGTGTAGCCCTGAAACTAGCAGATCGAGTGCAAATAATTTAACACTTCACCTGCCTGTTATGAGCAATATTTTATATTAAATGATATACTACGAGCGATTCTTTATGGAACTGAAATGACTATGAATGGTGTAACCTAATGCAAGATTTTGTGAAAACAAAGAGAAAAAAACCCTGAGAATAATGTATTGTAACACCTTAGGTTAGATTCGTTCGGGATTTAGCTATCGTCGTCATCGCCTCCATCATGGATTAGGCTGTAATTTAGCCTGTTCCGGCGTCCATCTCTTCGTTGGTCTCCCTCTTCCTCTTTCACCCATCAGTCAAGTAGAACTTGCTCCAGAATGAATAAATACATATATTAACATCCAAAAAACAACTTTTTTGGAATCAGGGTATCATGAAATTCAATTAAGATCCGGGTACCGAAAACTTTACTATAGCAGTACTTTTTACTTTATCTACTCAGTAGTTACAGAACATGACATATAAATAGACGAAACATGTAATGTAATCCAGTAGAATTTATAATAAATAAAAATACGTTACTTAAATTTCAGGTGACGTTGACAATTTTAGAAAAAGTACATTAACCCCATTCCAAGGTTGTTCAGCGGAAAATGATAATACCAAGGTCACAAACGTATATCTACTTCAACTGATTATACAAAATAGCATTAATAACACACAACTGCAAAATCAGTTTTACATTTGTTCAAAGGTCGTATGTGTGTTAAAAGAAATGAATTAATTAAATATGTTACATGGTATACAGTTTAGTAATGAGTAAACAAAAAATCTAATGTGAAACACTAACATGACTTTATCTAACCAGCGTAAATTGTGAAAACCTAACCTAATGTTAATCTGAGAGGATGACAGTAAATTAAAATTATCAAGTAAAAAATATATGTATTAGCCCTTCAAGTTTGAATTCGTTACGTCGGGGGACCGCTAAAAAGAGTGCAAAACTTATCTGTATTACATACCGGTACCCTGACGAAACGACGACAAACCTTAAGGGCCAATACATACTAATTTTACTTCCTCTTGCCTATATGAATATATAGGAAGGAAAGTATTGTTTTTGTCAATTTTTCGAAATCGAGTTTTCACCGGATCTACACGTTTTCAGACCCCCTGAACCCAAAAAAGCATATTTTTAGCGATTGGCCTCTCTCTCTCTCTCTCTCTCTCTCTCTCTCTCTCTCTCTCTCTCTCTCTCTCTCTGTGTGTGTGTGTGTGTGTGTGTGTGTTTGTGTGTGTGTGTGTGTGTGTGTGTGTGTGTGTGTGTGTACGTGTGTGTGTGTGTGTATGTGTGTGTGTGTGAGTGAGTGTGTGTGTGTGTGTGTGTGTGTGTGTGTGTGTATGTGTGCGTGCGTGCGTGCGCGCGCGTGTGTGTGAACAGAATATCTCAAGAACGGAACATCGTACGAGCTTGAAACTTAAAACTTAAGTTAAAAACAACTTGAGACTTGATATGAACATTTACATCAAAATCGGTCAACCGGAAATAGTAGTTCATTCGTGTCATTTTTCACTTTTTTGCGAGTTTCTCAAAAATGGTTTTTACGATTTTTTTAAAAATCGATTTATTTACTACATTTTTTATGCTCTACAAGATAGGGTAGGCGCCATGTCTGCTGAAATTCTTGGGGAGGCTGTTCTGTCGTAGAAAAAAACGGTTTTTTAAGATAACACCCATAAGATGCATTTTAGCGCAAAAGTGTATGTATTAAAAGTTGTATGCAATTTTAAAATCTACAACTTTTATAGAAAAATTTTCTTTTTATATAGGTAATGGATAGTTTAGCGGTAATTATTGATTTCATATTTTTTCCATGAATATCTGTACAAAATTGATTTTTAAGATTTTGCCTTAGTATGCATTTTACGACAAAAGTGTACCTATTACTAATTAAAATTATTGGAAATTTAAAAACCTACAACTTTTATTTTAAGCATGTTTCTCTACAGAGCCTAGTTTAGCGTTAAAGAGTGATTTCCGTATTATTAAGCCAAACTGAGGTTGATTTTTTTTGCGTCTTTCACTCATGATTAAAATGAGGTTATGTTTTTTGAGGTTAGTTTTTTGTTTATTTCTAATACTAATGTTAGGTTATACTGTTCATTATTTGCATTGGCAAGAGAAAGTCGTGTGAGCGTTGATTCAATTTTCATTTCATATTTTTTAAATTTATACTAGCAGACATTTTATTAAGATTTTCATGAAATTAACAGAGAATCACTCATTGCCGCTAAACTAAGCGTTGTACAAAAAATGATCGGCATTAACATTATAGGTATTTTAATGTTATACAACTTTAATTTTATACGCTTTTGCCCTAAAATGCATATTAAGGCCGCAATCTACAAAAAAAAAACAACTTTTTTTAACAAGAGCACAGTCCTTCAAGAATTTCAGCAGATATGTTGAATATAGCATACGCTACCTTGTAGAGCATAGAAAATGAAGTACATGAGGCGATATTTTAAAAAATCGTAGGAACAGTTTTCGAGAAAACGCAAGAAAGTGAAACTCACACAAATGAAATACTAACTCTGGTTGACCGATTCTAACGAAAATATATGTCAGGTCCCGTAATGGTGTCTGACTTAAGTTTCAAGTTTCAACTTCGTACGATATTTCGTTCTTGAGATATTTTTTTCAAACACACACACTCACACACAGACCAGTCGCTAAAAACATGTTTTGTTTTGGGTTCAGAGGTCTGAAAATGTGTATATCCGGTGAAAGTCGATTTCGAAAAATCGACATGAAAACAATTCTTTTCTTCCTATGTATTCATAGGGAAGAGAAAGTGAAAAGAAAATACTTAAGGAAAATACGATTTAGATTTTGACATTAAAATATTTGGAAATAGGCGGGTTGTAAAAGCATGTTATTTTAGTTTGGAAAATCAGATAATGTTGTTACCTGATACGGACTTACATTGTTGACTATACAATAGAAAGCATAACAATACACTGGCCTTGCGTGCGGGGAACATTTTCTACCTTGTTAGAAGAACATTGTTGTAAGGTAATTTTTATTAAAAAGAGGGTTGATAAGGATGATTACTATTATTAAAAGCATTAACAATAATTATTTAGCGTTAAAGCAACCTTGGACAGCTCTTGACCCGATTTGAAGCTGTGTGTTATGTTCATTGATCGGTGGGTGGTAAGAAGGGGTGCAGGGGTGAAATGGTAGAATGAGGGTACAAGGTCATCGCCCCCAGGGCTCGTTGTCATGGCAACTACCCCAACCTTGACCCTTTCTCTGCTATGGAAGTGGAACAACAGGTGCGTGTACCCTGGTCCCCCAAACCCTCCATTTAACAAGTATTACAATCCCCCCTTTAACATCTATTTGCAACCAAACTCCCCCACGCTTACCTGACAATCCCCGAGAATTTCCCCAAATATCTCTAACCTTAAACTCTCATGCTGCTATTCTCCTCTCTATTGATATATTGGTTCATAAACCATTTATAATAGAATTCTCTCTTTAGAAAAATATTATCGCACCATAAATTCCTATTTATTTTTTATTTCGTGGTATTTGGGTATTATTAAAAAATAATAAACCTAAATATAAAATATTACCTATATTGTTTGACCTACAGGAAATATGATATAAGTTTGATTTAAAGTAATTTTATAAAAATAATTGTTTTTGTGTAATCAGTTGTTATTTAGGTCAACAGCCGAAAGGCTCGTTTGAACCTCTATAGGCTTTACTACTGCACATAACAGACAGGTGGAGTGTCAAATTATTTACACTCAATATGTTAGTTGCAGGGCTAAAATAAGTAGTTTTGTTTTTTATCACATGGTCAGCCAATTAAATGACTGAATCATTTAAGAACAGAAGAGGTAGTGGTGTAAGAGATACTAATCTGAGTTATCGCCTCTGAAAGTAATGAATTCATTATACAGCCAGACCCTGTGGTGAATGAAGTGAAGTTGTTATTTGCAGGGTGGAAAGTAGATGCTTTTCAGAGGATCTGGCATGCTGATAAGCATACTTTTTCATCAGTGAGGAAGGCAAGGTAAACCACCTCACTCCTCGTTTTACTTAGTAAAGCTTCTGCAGGTTCAAACCAGCCTTTTGGCTGATGACCTAAACAACAACACGCTGTACTAAGTAAAAACGAGGAGTGAGGTAGTTTACAATTGCCTTCCTCACTGAGTTGAAAGAGTATGCTTATAAGCATGCCTGGAATGCTGATAAATGAGCATTCCAGGCCCACCGATAAGCACCCACTTTCCACCCTGCAAATGACACCTTCACTTCATTCACCACAGGGTCTGGCTGTTTAGTGAAATTTATTACTCTTAGAGGAGATAACTCTGACTAGTGTCTTTTACACCTCTACCTCTTTTGTTCTTAAATAGTTAAGTCATATAATTGGCTAAATATATTATAAGAAACAGAACTATTTTTTGTAGCCCTGGAATTCATAGATCGAGTGCAATTAATTTACCTGCCACCTGCCCGTTATGAGCATTTGTGTAATCCACAACTCTCAAAAATAAGTTTCTAAAAGTTCACCAAGAACATTAGATATTACTTCAAAAAATAGGGTCTGTACAGCAATTAATGAATGGAATTAGTGGAATGCGGTACATTACCAGTCAATGGGGGAAGTGTCAGTACCTTCAGTTCAACAACAAATGTAATTTAAACGAAAAATCCCTTTCATGAGACGATGCGTTTCATGGTTGGTGGCAATTTTTTCTAAAGAAAAGAAGTCGGTCCGAGAAGTCACTTTGCGTGTTCACTTATCTCGGGGGCTTTTTTTTTGTTTGTTTAACGTCCGACTCTTCTGCAATTGCTGCTAAAGCAGACGGTGAAGGATGAAATGATTTTTTGTAACGTATGAAAATATCCCATGCCTGAATGGGATTCGAACCCAAGACCGCATGATGAGAGGCGGGCACGTTATCTCGGGGTTATCCATCCTCATAATAGGATCTAGCTCACTTAGCTTTCGTAAGAAAGCTAAGCAGTCTTTGGACTGCGGTTATGTTGTAATAATATGATGAAAAGGTAAGTTTCTTGAAGTTGGTGATTTTAATAAGCATGACTGACTTCACAAAGAAAATGATGCGGTAAATGTAATTCTTAACACATTTACCACTTATATTATACATATTTAATTAAAAGTAGAACTAATTCAAAAGAAAAAGTAAACATCATTTGCAATATGAGTTTATAATTTTATAATTAAAAGATAAAAAGGATCTGAAAAAAGAGTACTCCAACCCCTCATACAAATCAGAAGGGGTTGGACTAATTTTTTAGGGTTGAGTAGAATTGTAGTTTCGTGATTAAAGTTAGAAAGTAGGAAGAAAGGAAAATTTAAAAGGAAAAGGGAGATGAACTTTTGATCAAAATTACTCGACTAATAAAGGGGAAATAGGCAAAAGCCCTGCGTACCCAAAGAACAAAACGAAAGAAGGAAAATCAATACGATGCCTAAAGGAAAATTAAGTGTAAGCTTCTCTGAAAACCATTTGAAAATTTTAGGGTTAAAATAACCTAACTACATAAAGTTTTCCGTTATATAGTATTACGTGCTAGGGCTTATTAATTGGATTTTCCGAGCTGTTCATTTAGCGTATATGAAAAACGTTTCTTTTTAAAATTTATTACAAACGTAATAAAATAATAGTTTCAAAAATTTGTCAGAATTCATGTATTTTAATTTTTAATTGTTTTAACAAGGTGTATTTTTTGCAATCGCTTCTTAAGTTTAAATATAATCAAAACTTTTTTATAACTTAAGAATTGAACTTGCCCACCGGGTTGGTCTAGAAGTAAAGTCGTCGCACGATTCAGCTGTTTAAAGCTAATTTTCGAAAACGAAGGTTCCTGGTTCAAATCCTGGGAAAGGTAGTTACTTTTATATGAATTTGAATACTAACAGTGGTTACCGGTGTTTTTTAATGGTTGGGGTCCAATTAACCATACTCTCTTAGGAATGGTCGGCCTGAGCCTGTACACGACTATACCTCCTTTACACCTCATACATATTATTCTCATCTAATTGGATCATGCGGTTGCTTTTTATTCTAAATTAAACAGATTGTAAAAATATTAAAGCTCATGTTTTAAGTTCGTAAAAGAACGGGGCAGGGGTTATTTTATGAAAGATTACCCATTTTATGGATCCACCTTTTGCCACTATGTAAAACGTGTACCTGCAGATTTATTACGAAATATATCCTATATACGAGGTTTGATAAAAAAATAACGGGAATTTTAGTTTTTCTTAAAAAAATGTATTTATTCATCTATATTAATGTTGTCCTTCAAAGTAATCCACCTCAGATACAATACTTGTGGCAGTGTTTTTTCCATTCTTGGAAGAACTTCTAGAATTCACTTTTTGGTATAGCTTTCAGCTCTTTTAATGATTCTGTTTTTATGCCATCAATGGTGGCAAAATGTAGTTCTTTCATGGTTCTCTTGAAAAGTCGAAAGCAGGTTTCGACGTCACACCTATATACCCATGTTTCGTAACCTGTTATGACCGTTTGTAGAAATTCTGGATCATTGTTGACTTCATTCACCAATTCTTGAACGATATCCACTCGACGTTCTTTTTCGTTCAAAATTCACTAATTTCGGAACGAACTTTACTGTCACGCGTTTCATACACAAAACATCCGAAAAAATTGCTTGATGTGATCCAAATGATATACTGACCTCATCAGCAACCTCTCTGATTCTGTGATCTTTCAGAATCATTTTCCTCACTTCTACGACGCTTTCGTCGGTTATTGATGTACTAGGGTGTCCAGGGCGGTCGTCATTTTCAACGTTTTCACGGCCATTTTAAACCGTTTGAAACACTCGTAAACTCTTGTTTTACTCATAATAGGAGATTCACGAAAACCCACTGTCAACATGTCGAATGTGGTACTACACTTCATATCATTTTTCACACAAAATTTAATGCAAACTGTTTGATCAATTTTTTCGGAAGTAACAAATCGTCGAGTGAATGCAAACACGTGTACTCTTTTCAGCTATTAACAATAAACTGTACATTCAAAATGGGTGGAAAAGTGAACATAAGTTAGAAACGGATGTAACAACAAGATAAAAATAAATTTTGGAAATCATATTTACAAAACCACCGAAATTAAGAAATTCCATTTATTTTTTGATCAAACCTCGTATGTACAAGAAAAAGTAAATCATAAACAAATATTTTAGTAAATGCACTTTCATTGTATATGGTAAATACACCTGATGTATTTAAACTTTTAATACATTAAATTACTTTTAATATTTTAGGTAAGTACATTAAAATACTGTTTGTAATAATTATTATAATGGTTCAAGTACTTTCGTATAATTTCATTCCTAAACAAATTTGTCATTTATGTGGTAAAACTGAATTTTGCTCCATCAAAATCTGTCTGAAAGCACATTTATGTCGAACATGATAAATGATTTGAATGACCTACCTCAATGTACTTTATGAAGGACGTTATCAGTTTATCGGTTATGTACTGATAAAATTCCAAACTAATAATTAATTAATTAAATAATAACCTAACATTAAATACTATATCCAGGCAAGTTAGTAAAAGATCTCGGTGTCCGCATGCACTAACTTGTAATACAATACATTCAACAGTTCTTACAGAATGGTACATTGCTAAAGGTTTTTACAATTTGTCAAACAATAAATTTTTCAGAGAACTAAATTAAAATTATCAATCAGTACTAGTCAGGGGCTAAATTTAAGTCAATATTTAAAACAAATATCCAATAAGTGCATCAGGACGTTACTATGAGTAATTATTAATAGTTTAACCTTCAGATGTATACTGGTGATTGCCCACCAGTATACATAGACAATGAACCTCTCACAAAAACAGATACGGTCAAGTATCTCGGTCTGACTTTTGATAAACGACTAACTTGGAGCACACATATCAAACGTAAACGTTTATTACTGAATTCCCGACTTAAACTTTTATATTCCCTACTTCTCAAACGATCAAAATTACCAATGGCACAAAAATTACGCATATATTGTTCTCTTTTGAAACCTATGTGGACCTACGGGTCCCAAATTTACGGTTCAACCAAACCCTCTAACTTGCAACGAATTCAAGCATTCCAGTCAAAAACATTACGCCTTATAGCAAATGCACCTCTTTACGTTAGCAACAAAACCTTACATACAGATTTGAAAACACCACTTGTACAAAATTCCATTGAATACCTATACAAACGCTTTCACAAGTCAGACGAACACGAGAACCCCCTGGTGCGTTCACTTTCCTCCGTCCATTTACCTGATAATCCCCCTAGACGCATTAAAAGACACTGGAGTAGAGACCTGCTAATTTGATATACAAATTTCATTCTTGGGGAGGCACCAATGGGGACCCTACCCCTCTCATGCCTATCATGTCATTTACATTATTATGATAATCATCACATTTGCTTGTTGTAACATTAAAATGTTACAAGTAAATGTGATTATTTACAGTTGTAAATAATGAGTTAATGAAAGAAAAAAAACCTTCAGATGTACATCTATTTTTGTTAAGATCAATTAAAATTATGCTAATTAAAAGCCTATAAATAAGATGTTTTTAATCCGATGATTCAATATTGTATTAAACAAAATGGACTAGTAAACGGAAAATCCATTTACTTTTCATGAAACATCCTAAAATCTTCAGAATCCTAATAACACATAGTAACTTAAAATTTGAAATGTAAGTTTAATTTGGATCGTTTTTACTTTCTCTTACTTATATCAATAAATAGCAGGAAAGTATTGTTTTCATGTCAATTTTTCGAAATCGAGTTTTCACCGGATCTACACGTTTTCTTACCCCTGAACCCAAAAAACATGTTTTTAGCGATTGGTCTGTGTGAATAGAATATCTCAAGAACGGACCATAGTACAAAGTTGAATTTTAAAACTTAATAGATACCACCAGAGAACCCGACACGAACATTTTCATCAAAATTGGTCAACTTAAAGTACCTACTAGTTTATTCGTATAATTTTTCACATTTTTGCAATTTTTTCAAAAACGGCTCCTACGATTTTTTTAAAAATCGCCTCATTTACAACATTTTATATGCTCTACAAGATAGGGTAGGCGCCATGTTTGCTAAAATTCTTAAAGAGGCTGTTTTTACGTAAAAAAATTGTTTTTTAAGACTGCAACTTAAATATGGATTTTAGCGCAAAAGTTTGTATAATAAAAGTTGTAGAGAATTTTAAATTCTACAACTTTTATCTTAAACATTATTTTGTGTAACGCTTGGTTTAGCGGTAATTAGCGATTTTCTGTTTTTTTTCTCACGAAACGTGTAAAAAATCTATTTTTTAAATATTTCAGCCTCAGTATGCATTTTAAAACAAAAATGTATAATTTACATTTATGGGAAATTAAAAGATCTACAACTTTTGTTTAGAGCCTTTTTCTCTACAGAACCTAGTTTAGCGTGAAAGAGCGATTTTCCGTATTTTAAGCCAAACTGAGGTTGATTTTCATTTTGCGGCTTTCACTCATGATTAAAATTAGGTTATGTCTATTAGGGTTAGTTTTTTTGTTTATTTGTAATGTTTTATTACTAATGTTAGGTTATATTGGTCATTATTAGCATTGGCAAGAAAAAGTCGTGTGAGTGTTTCACACCAGATTTTTTTTTCCTCGTAAATCGGAAAAAAATGTGATTTTTCGCATTTTCGAAATCACTAAGGAAAAATTATCATGAATACCATACTTTCCTTCCCTAAATATTTGTATTTATATAGGACAAGTGAAAGTAAAAATTTCTTAAATTTTATTAAAATACGTATTTGAAGGTGTGAGAACAAAAATGTTAACATTTTCTAAATAACTGTAGAATTTTACTTAGAACCCAAACTGAAAGCTTATACCGTAACTTACAAGTTTTATTATTTCATCGAAGAAGAACCTGCCCATAACAGACAGGTGGAGTGTCAAACCTTTTACACTCAATCTGTTCGTTGCAGGGCTAAAATGAATAGTTCTGTTTCTTATCACATGGTCAGCCAATTAAATGACTGAATTATTTAAGAACAGAAGAGGTAGAGGTGTAAAGGACACTAATCAGAGTTATCTCCTCTGAAAGTAATGAATTTCATTATACAGCCAGACCCTGAGGTGAATGAAGTGAAGGTGTCATTTGCAGTGTGGAAAATATGTGCTTTTCAGAGGGCCCGGCATGCTGATAAGCGTACTTTTCCACTCGGTGAGGAAGGCAATGGTAAACCACCTCACTCCTCGTTTTACTTAGTAAAACCTCTACAGGTTCAAACCAGCCTTTCGGCTGGTGACCTAAACAACAACAACGAAGAAGAACAAGAAGAAGACATTAAAACCTGAACCTATCGAAGGTGAAGGATATGGTATTTTAAGATTCAATACTTAAAGAGGTATTCATTTAAGCCACCTGTAGTTGAATAACCCGTAACAAGTTGAACCAATGTAACAAGACTATAGAATTGATCTCAAAGGTATTTTTATTCTACACTTAAATTAATTTTAATTATATTTAGTTCTTTACGAAAGCATTGAATGTATTAAATTTGCCGTGGGCATTTTATTTGATAATACTTTTACATTTCAGTGCTATTGTTTTCAAATGTAAATTTGGGGTTATTCCTACCTCTTAATGTATATCTCTTTTAATCTCCCGTGACGAAATGACGAAGAAAAGCGAAAGAAAGAGAGGGAAAAATAAATGAGGAGCTGTAAGTGAACGATGTGCATGACATAAAAGGGAAGTTTTGAGTGGTGCCAGGAGGGTTTATTGCAATGAAGGAGGGTTTGCTCAAATAAATATAGGGAAGGGCGAGGGTTCGTGGCTTTGCTAACTACTGTAGAATTTTCACTACTATTTTGAACTGTTCTGTATATTTTAAGCAATATATAAACAAAAAAACTGATGTAAAACACTCACACAACTTTCTTTTACCAATGCAAATAATTAACAATATAACCTAACATTAGTAATAAAACATTAGAAATAAACAAAAAACTAACCTCAATAAACATAACCTAATTTTAACCACGAGTGAAAGACGCAAAATGAAAATCAACCTCAGTTTGGCTTAATAATACGAAAAATCACTCTTTCACGCTAAACTAGGCTCTGTAGAGAAAAGTGCTCTGAATAAAAGTTGTAGATCTTTTAATTTCCTATAAATTTGATTATACTCTTTTGTCATAAAATGCATAATAAGGCTGAAATCTTTTTAAAAATCGATTTTTTACACGATTTCGTGAGAAGAAAAGAAAATCGCTAATTACCGCTAAACTAAGCGTTATACTAAAAATGTTTGAAATAAATGTTGCAGAATTTTAAGTTCTCTATAACATTTACTAGATAGGTACATTTTTGCGCTAAAATGCATATTAAAGCCAAAATTTTAAAAAACAATTTTTTTACGTAAAAACATCCTCTTTAAGAATTTCAGCAGACATGGCGCCTACCCTATTTTGTAAAGCATAAAAAATTAGTAAATGAGGGGATTTTTAAAAATTCGTTTTTGAGAAAATCGCAAAAAAGCGAAAAATGACGAATAAACTACTACTTCCGGTTGACTAATTTTGATGAAAATGCTCGGGCGGGTCTGGTAGTAGTACCTAACTTTTATTTCAAGTTTCAAGTTTGTACGATGTTCCGTTCGTGAGATATTTTGTTCACGCGCGCGCACACACACACACACACTCACACATATATACACTCAAACGCACCGACCAATTGCTACAAACTTGTTTTATGGGTTCAGGGGTCTAAAAACGAGTAGATCCGGTGAAAACTCGATTTCGAAAAACGACATGAAAGCAATACTTTCCTTCTTATACAATATATTCATATAGGCAAGAGAAAGTAAACATTAAGCAAAATAGTTTTTTTGAATCCAAAGGGTACACTTAATTTTCTAACTTAGATTAATTGTAAGCTAAATTGTATTTATTTTTATTCAGATAACGATAGAGTCTTTATCATACTAGATTATGCATAAAGGAGTGTACGATAATCCCCTCTGCTGGGTTCATCATTAAGTTCAACCGATTATTAAACATATTAAATATTAATCTCAATTAGAAGTACTCAAGTACTCAAGGGAAATCTTAAGTACACACTGTTGTTCTCATGAGAGAGGATATGGTGATGAACTGCTTATTGTTTGCCGATATTACTACAGAAGAATGAGGCTGAATTGCAGAAAGCACTCTTCCTTCTGAACAAATTATGCAAAGAGAATAAGCTGACAATTTCAACAGAGCAGACAAAGGTAATGGAGTTCAGAAGGAAAAATCCAGTCAGGAACAAAATTGTTATAGAGAATAATATTCTGGAACAAGTACGTCACTTTCAGTACCTGGGTTGCAACGTAACTTATCAACAAGGTAGATGCGTTCAAGAAGAAGTACCTATTCCAACATATATGCGGTACTATCCATAGAACCTCGAAAAACAATACCAGTAGGGATACTAGGTTAAAATTTTATTAAAAAATAGCAGTGCCAACCCTACTTTTGACAGCGAAACTTCGGTGCTAGCAAAGAGAGATGAGAACAGATTGCAGGCATCCGACATGAAATTTTTACGCAAACATATGGATGTAGTAGAGAAGACCGTTAGAAGAATATAGAGATAAGAAAAGAGCTTGCATCTTCTACATAAATGATAGGATACTGCAAAATAAATTACGGTGGATAGAGCATGTGGACAGGATGACCGAGAATACCTAAGAATACCTAAGCAGGCGCTGGGTTACAAACCGGAGGGAAGGAGAGACCGAGGGTGCCCGAGGAAGAGATGGCCAGTTTCAGAGGTTCGGAACAGACCGGAATGCTTAATCCTTGAAGGGTAGAAGAAGAAAATTGTAAAAATATTGAAAAGGAAACAGTATTCGAAAATGACCGAGAGTTTGAAAATGTTACTACAAATAATAAAAGTAATAAATAGGGTTTTCTGAGAAATATTATGAGTAACATCAATGGTGTTTTATAACGGGTGTTTTATTAAGGACGCAACCCTGTTTATAAGAAGATAGAAGTAACACATCGGTAAATTTTCTGCCCTCCTTACCACCTCGCCAGCCAACAAAGTTAACCGCGGAAGTTCTCGAAGATTTGAAAAATCGTTTGACTCCATCACCTAAAATATCGCTTAGAAGATTATCATCGCAAGCTGGGCTAACATTAACAACTGTTTTCAGAGCTACGAAAAGTTACAATTGCATCCTTATCGCGTTGGCGTAACTCATGAACTGAAAGCTACAGACCATCAGAAACGATTTTTCAAATCTTCGAGAACTTCCGCGGTTAACTTTGTTGGGTGGCGAGGTGGTTTCTCATTGAGTACACTCCCAGTTCTACGGAATTTATTTATCAAACGCAATATTGACGATTTGTTCGATAATTGGTCTTTTTGTAACACCTTCTATTCAATCCTAATCTGTTTACAGTTGTTAATATTTATTCAGAAGCCGTCAGAAGGATTTTGTATTTTATTATTATGTCGAAAATCTCTGTCTTTTCTCGAACTCTCCATTAGACCACCTATATAAGCGCCGGTTTGTTTACGGTCAGGTTCAGTCTCGATTTGTCTGTGTTTGAGTGAGTGAATCGCGTGGTGCTTAACGGTTACGTTAGAAAAGGTCAACGTTACTGTGTGTTGTTTAACGTTTATTTTGTATAAGTTTTGTAAGTAATATTTAGTAAATTGGTTAAGTTGTTCATTGTATTAGTTAATTACAATTAGTTTGTTATTTATTAAATAATTTACTTGTAGATTTTAGTCACTTATTTAATGGTAATTCTTAGTTGTAATAAATACTTGTAACTTTAAACATTAGTGTGTTAATTATTTAATTTACCCAGATCCCGAAATGGACCTTACAGATAAGTGTCATAATATTAATTAAGTATTTTTCTTCTCAGAGTACCTCTCCGTTCCGAAGGTTGTCGACCATCATGGCGATGCGTACTGTATTGGTAACGACTGAAATAGTTCTTCTGAGGTTTTGTTAAACCATACTCTCAGGTTGGCCATCCATGAAATTCTTCAGCGTCCTGGCCCCCTTCTACTGTCAATTTTGCCTTACAGAATGCGTTGAAGCAATTCATACCTGCGCTCATCCCGCATGATATGACCGAGATATTGCAGCTTTCGCGCCTTCACTATGCTGACCAATTCCGCTGCCTTGTTCACTCGACGTAGCACTTCAGCATTAGTAATTTTCTGCGTCCCGGATATTCTCAACATTCTCCTATACAACCAAAATTCGAACGCTTTCAATTTGTTGATTGTTACCTTTGTTGGAGTCCATTAATTAGATATTAATGCTAAAAGAGGCCTCCTCCGTGACTCAGTGGTTAAAGCGCTAGACTATGAGACTATGCAACGTACTTCAAAGTGGACGGTTCTGGGTTCGATTCCCAGCTATTTGGAATTATTACAAGTTATAACCCTCTCATTTTATACCTCAATTCGTAGTAATCACTAATAACCAAAGAAGTCGATTTGCGACTTTAAAAAAACTAAAAGAAATTACCAAAAGATTATAAACGAAGAATTTTTCCGGGACAAATTATTGCCTACCGAACATTGTAAAAGTTTATATGATTTAAATAAGGAAGGTTCTAGTTAGATATTGCAATAGTGTTGTAAAATCCGTGTAATAAATAAAATATTTGTAAATCCAAAACAAAATGAACTAAGGTCTCTTGTAATTCTTTTTAAAAAAAATCCCTAACAAAGAAACTTTTTAATAGTTTTGACATATAAAAGTTTCAGTGAACTTAGTAAATTATAAAAATCTTAGTAACAAGCCATAAAAATACTGTAGTACAATTTAACAAAGAAACTAAACAAAAAAAAAAAGTTATTTGAACTAAATTTTACGTACACGTTATGTCAAAGACCTATTCTTGTTAATGACACATAGTAAAAGAAAATGTGAAACTTATGTAATTCAATATGTAGAGTAATTATTAGTAACCGATTTCTGGTAATTATAACATATTAAATATATATTTTATTACAAATTTTAAATAATAATAGTTTAGAATTAAGGTCAAATCGACAAAGTTCACTAACCTACAGTCTAAGTTATAAATCATTGTAAAATAACGTAGCATCATTAATGTTAAAATTATTTTTTAATGCATAATCTGTTTCATAACAATAAATTTAACATGTAGCTTAGAACTAACACATGAAAAATTTAAATATGTAATTAATAAATTACAACATAAAAACGTAACCATAACAGGCAGGTGGACACTGTTAAATTATTTGCCCTCGATCTGCTAGTTTCTAGGGGGACAAGAAATAGTTGTTTCTTATCACATGGTTAACTAATAATATGACTGAAGAATTTTAGAACAAAAGAGGTAGAGGTGTAAAAGATACTAGTCACACTTATCTCCTCTCAGAGTAATGAATTTTATTATTTTGCAGCCAGAATTATTTTGCTGTGGTGAATGAAGAGAAAGTGTCATTTGCAGGGTGAAATATATGTGCTTTTCAGAGGGCCTGGGATGCGTTTATGAAATTTACTATAGAAGGACGCGTTTAGTTCCTTTTTTTCGGAAATTTGAAATCGTCGTGGAGGGTTTTATTGCTTACATAAAAAAATGTCGTAAAATGAATACTAAGGCCAAAATTTTACAAAACCTACAAAAATTTTACAGATTTTCATGAAATAAACCAGAAAATTACTAATTACCGCTAAACTAAGCGTTATACAAAAAAATGTTTGAAATAAAAGTTGTAGGTTTTTAAGTTTCTACAAATTTTATTACATACAGTTTTGTGCTAAAATGCATATTAAAGCCGCAATCTTAAAAGAACACATTTCTACGAAGGACAGCCTCTCCAAGAATTTCAGCAGACATGCTGACATGTTCGCTTACCCTATCTTGTAGAGTATATATAACAAATGTAGTAAATGAGGCGATTTAAAAATAAATCGTAAGAGCGGCTTTTGAAAAAATCGCAAAAAAATGAAAAATGACACGAATAAATTACTACTTCCGGTTGACAGATTTTGATGAAAATATTTGCGTCGGGTCCTCTAGTGGTACCTAACTTATATTACAAGTTTCAACTTCGTAAGATGTACACATACACACACACATACACACACACACACACACACACACACACACACACACACACACGCAGACCAATCGTTAAAACATGTTTTCTGGGTTTAGGGGGTCTGAAAACGAGTAGATCCGGTGAAAAGTCGATTTCGAAAAATCGACATGAAAACAATACTTTCCTTTCTATATATTCATATGGGCAAGCAAAAGCAAAAAGAGCGCCAGAAGACTTTTGATTGAAAAATTTAGAAGAATTTTGATCGAGGGTTATATAAGTAAGCTTCTGTCGCCGGTTTAGTTCTAAACGTTTCTTAAGACTGCTTAACAATTTGAATTAAAGGCTTTTAAGTTACTCTGTGCAGCTACTCCAAAGATCTGGACAGGATAAGTCAGAATAGGTCTTAAAAGGGTTTTGTATATTAAAATTTTGGAACGGAGGTTTAATTTTGATCGAGGGTTAAATAAGCAGAAGAGTTGCTTCTGTCGCCGGTTAAGTGCTAAAAGTTTTGTACGCAGATGATGCTTCCGAGTTAGTCACCTGTCAAACCACAAGCCAAGATATCGCACCACTCTCGCCTTGGGGATACTAGTATACGATTTGGATACTAGACAGTGGCTACTGGTGTACTTTGATGTTTGGAGTTTAATTAACCATACTCTCTCAGAAATGGTCGGTATGAGTCTTCACAAGACTACACCCTTCCGAAGCTAGCAATAAGATCACATGTAG
Source organism: Catonia carolina (assembly GCA_035578175.1). NCBI lineage: Eukaryota > Metazoa > Arthropoda > Insecta > Hemiptera > Achilidae > Catonia > Catonia carolina. The sequence continues at coordinate 47,669,765 of JAQMRL010000004.1, forward strand.
CTCAGGCGCAATTTCTAGTTAGAGTTTAAAGTAGGTAAGCATCTTATTAGGTAGGTACTAAATTGTACTTGTTTATTTTTTTATCTGTTAAAAATCGATTTAAAAAACTTGCAACAATACAATGTGACATAAATAATGAGTGTGCATATTACAGTTCAATATTTCAAGGCTAGATGACATTCTTAGCCGAAAAAGAATTAAACGTAAACCTCTCAGTATAGTTACATTAAAGAAAGATACGTGTTGAGCTAACTAAAACTTTTGCTGAGTTTCTAATCCTATAACATTCTTTTTCCTCTAGATTTTTATTGCTATTTTAATACTAATTAAATATTTACTCTCTCTTGCCTCATATGAAATAACTATAGATAACGAAAGTTGTTTTCAAGTCGATTTTTCACCGAAAATGCACGTTTCCGTTTCTGAAACCAAAAAAAAAAACATGTTTTTATCGATTGGCCTGTCTCTATTGTCTAAATAACTCAGAGCGGGAAATTGTATGAAATTAAAACTTTGAGTTCAGTAAGATACCATTAGGAGACCTGACACGAAAGGTTTCATCGATATCGGCCAACCGGAATAATAATTTATCGATGCAATTTTTCACTTTTTTGCAATTTTCTCAAAAACGGCTCATACGATTTTATTTAAAATCGTCTTATTTACTACCCTACAGTTTTTGTTCTCTACAAGATGTGGTAAGCGACAAGTCTGCTAAATTCGTGAAGGCTGTGTCCTTAGGGTAACTTTTATAAAGACTACAACCTTAATTTGCATTTAGAGCAAAATGTATATAATTAAAGGAGATCATCAGCCGAAAAGCCAGTTTGATCCTTTAAAGGCTTTGCTAAATAAACCGAAAATGAGGTTACAAGTGCCTTCTTTACTGAGTGGAAAAGTATTTTCATCAGTATGCCCTCTGAAAAGTATCTACTTTCCGCCCTGCAGATGACACCTTCACTTCATTCACCACAGGATCTGGGTGTATAATGAAATACATTACTTTCAAAGGACATAACTCTAACTAGTGTATTTTACACCTCTACCTCATCTCTTCTTAAAAACTTTAGTCATATAATTAGCTGATCATGTAATAAGAAGCAGAACTATTTTTTGAAGCCCTGGAACTAGCAGATCGATTACATATAATTTAACAATTCACCTGCCTTTTATGGACATGAAAATTTTTCAATTTTTTTTCTACAGATCTTAGTTAAGCGTCGATTAGTGATTTTCCGTATTTGGAAGTCGTATACAGGTTTATTTTCATTTTGCGCCATTCACTCATGATTAAAATTAGGTTATGTTTGTCATTTTATATTGTTTACTAATGATTAAACATAAGTTATAGTGTTCAATATTTACATTGGCAAGAGAAAGGCAAGTGAGTGTTTCACACCAGATTTTTTTATCGGAAATGGTAAATTAATTCCTATGCTTTCTGAACTTCACTTCATTTATTCCTAAAATTTCTCGGAACGCATCTTTCATAAATTACACTATAATACACTCGAACGTTTTTACACTTTACTTAAACTGTCTCTACTCTTTTTTCAGACTAATTTATCATCCCTTCTTCATCTTTCTCCTCCACCCCCTCCTTTAGAACTCAATCAGCCAAAAGTTTTACTCTAGAACAATGCAGTGACCAAATTAATTCTTAGAAAAATTTATTCCAGTCTAAACACATTGATTTTATGACATCAGAAAAAGTCATTAGTACTTTACTGAAATCTAGTTCAAGTCTTGATTGAATGACACATTTATACGACATATATTATCAACTCTAAAATAACTTATATCACATAAGTTGATTATATATGTATAGAACAATTAATACCATCAATTTTTTGTAAAATTGTAAACTCGTTAAAAAATGTGTTTTTTTAAAATTATTTTAAAAGATTATATTAATCAAATAACAGTTAAGCAATCAAGCTTAAATGTTTGTACTTTTCTTTTTAATTTTACGCCCCAGTAAACGATAATCTGAAATATTAAATCTTAAAACAGTCTATCAGATCAACCGAGTTTGACTATATAATACAGTTTAACGTAATTTAGAGTGTTTAAAACCGTTCAAATTCGAACGTTAAGTCAGCTGTTTTCCAACCACTTAAAAAAATATCAGATCCATATTGATTTTTGTATAACGATCTTCTTAATAAAATATTGTTTATAATTTATGAATCAAAATCTTGTTCTGATGACCCGGTAGGAAGAAACTTAGTCTGTGCTTCTGAGAAGATTACTTATGTTTTTTATTATCTCAATTGCAAGATGCTGTGATTAATTGAAAAGATTTGCAAACTTATACAAAGGTTGAGGTATATAAAGCCTCAGGGGAATCAGCACGGAACACAGAACCTCAAAATTAGAACGTCGGATCATCAGAAAATTCCTGAACAAAAGATGTTTCTCCAACGAGATCTGGAAACACGTCCGGAACGAAGAAGTCTACAGAAATTTAAAACCTCTTGCAGACCAGATGAGGAAAAAGAGACTTTCTTTGTTAGGGCATTTCTTGAGGATTGACTCCGCTAGAATCTCCATACAATTTATCAACTTTTCCTAAACAGAACATCTCAGCCCCACTGAACCAAATAAATTGAACAGGACATGAACAAAATCCAAATCTTACGTGAAGACCCGAAAATAAATTACCACAAACTGAACAATACAAGACGTGAACAGAAAAACTAACCAAACGACAGAAAATCGTGCATTCCGACGCAGAACGCCAGAAGAGATCAGAAAGATTGAAGGAATACTGTAAAAGAATCAAGGAAAGAAACCTCAGGAAAAGTACTCCAACACGACAAAAATCGAAATAAGAATTTTCTTCTTTATTGAACTTATGTAGTCCTATGTGGCTTTCAAATGAGAGAGCGAGAGAGAGAGAGAAATGTTGAGGTAATCATGGTTGGTAAAATAAGAAAATATACTGTTTTAAAATTTTAGCATATTTTGTTTTACCATCTTTTATAGTTGAGAGTGCCCTTACTGCTTATCAGTAGTCAGGAATAAAGGCTGTTGAGATGAAATTATTGGCCTTGGTAATTGACTCAAGGGGAGTTTCATATTACATAATACAAGAATTCATTCTAGATGATTCTCTTTTCACACACTACGTTCAGAAGTTAACCTGGATCAAATGTCCTTGCTACGTCGAGCAACTTCATGGATGATTTGTTTTTAATAACTGCATTCAGGAGACTTCGAAAAGGGAGTATAAGACAAGTCAAGATCTTCTTCTTTTTCACTTCAAGGTCTAGGTTTAGTGAACCTGTTCCGGTACCCATCTCTTCCTAGGTCGTCCCACATCTCTCGCACCAATTGGTGTATAATTTTGAGCCTCTATTAGCATCCTCCCATGTGGGATTCTGTTCAAGTGACTGCACCAGTCACGTAGAGGTGGAACAGACAAAACTCTTCTTATTTCATAATTCCTTATCCTGTCTGTTCTAGAGCATCCCAACACACTACGCAAAAATCTCATCTCTACAGTTTGGATCTTGCTTTTGATGTTCTTTGTATGTATCCAAGATTCGCTACCATGTAGGAGAGTAGGAACGGCAATGAAATTGTAGAATTTGATCCTCGTCTCTTGTATTGATTTGTTTTTCAAGTTCTTATGAATATTGCTACATATTCTCTGAAACTTTGTTATTTTATTTATTACAATCTATGTTATATCGTTGCGGAGGTAATTAAAGTGTTTGACCTGCTGTATCATTTTTCCTTTGAATTATATTTTAGTTCTACACAAGTCAAGATAAAACTAATGAACTTAAATATTAACACTGGTAAATTTATTACTTACCAATTAATTTATTACCACTGCGGGTAAAGGATTCGTCCCCTGTTTAGCCTCAAAACCAGATGATTAGGCCGATATCGATGTCTCAGGATAGTTTATTATACAGGTTTGTGAAGCAAGGAGTGGAAATAGATCCAATAAATCATGGAAACTGGGAGTCCCTAAGAAGACAACCGCTTCACTTAGTGATTTCTTATTAGGCTATTTACTCACACATAGTTATTCTGGATTCAAAGTGAAGACGTTTACCTTATAAAGGACAAGAATATGAACTGAGGCAACCCCAACGCTTAATGGCTTAAAAGGAGACTGGAAAAGAAGAAGAAGAAGAATCACGGATGAGATTGTTAAGATCTTTGGAAGATTAATGATTGCTGGACCATGAATGAAATGAAGATATTAGACTTAAATTTAAGTTCTGCAGGATAATGTAAACAATTCGGAGATTCAGACAGAAATATTAAAGTCATTTAGTACTAATCCTATGGACCAAACATCCAAACAAGTTTTCAAATACAAAATATTTAGACAAATTGGTGTTGGTAGACCTAGAAAAAGTTGGGTATCTCAACTTCTTTAGAACTGATGGAGTACTAAAACTGAAAACGGAACAGGAGAGGATGCTAAATCATCTATGTATCTTTGAAGTAAAAACCACATAAGTAGATAAAATTCCATTTTTTAATTTACAAGAAATAAAATGTTAAATTATAAAGTAGACAAATGAAATTTTAAAATATTAGTCTTCAATGATGTCTGTGGTTCACAAATATTTAATGTAAAAAGTAACAATAATAAAAAAATGATTATGATTCGGTTGATAAACGAAATTTAGTTTCCGATATACAATTTTTCTCTGGTAAAAACAAAAAAAAATTGTAGAATAAAAATTTGTCGATAACTCAGATAATTATAGGTGTACATTTATACAGACAAAATTCAATTTCAAATTTGAATGGATAAGTACAGTTTACGGGTAGTATGTTAAAAAAAACATCAAGTTTAATCTAAAGTGAATATACTGTAAGATTGATGTTAGGTAATAAGAATTTGTTGTCTATGTTAAAATATTCAAATATCTAAGGAGTAATACGTTTATAAGTAACCATGATATAAAAAATTTAGATTCACAGTTGTACAAGTCGTGTTTTAATAATACAGGGGTATCGACTGTGCACGAAAATCAATCCAGGAGGGATTACCCTAAAAAAACATCAATTTTCTCATTATACTCTAAGTTCTGCGTGAATGCAAATTTTGTTTTACGATTCGTTGCTGTTATTAGGTTACAATAAACATTACTAACTGCATTAATCCTCAAAACTGTAGTGGATCATGAAGCCGAATTAAATGATATTTCGATGGTAAAATCCGAAAATACGGTACGTCTTTGTTTGTGACAAATGATGTTAATAAAATCCATTATTACGCGAAAGGGATGGTAAAATTAACACAACATAAAAGGTGTTTCAAGTCAGCAATATTACAATCAGTTCGTTTTTTGTGTTTAATTTTTATTGTGGTCCTGAACAATGAGCTGCACAATTTCCGTATGTAATATTTAATTAAAAGATGATGACGTGAGTGAAAAACTGACAAAATTCAGCCCTGTATGCGCTTCTATTCGCAAGACAATAGGAAAAAACGAGACAGGACACCCAAATGAATGGTTGTACCACTCATGACAAATGGAAGTGAAACAGGGGTGTTATTACAGAGGAATGAATCTCGTATCCAGGCTGCTGAAATGAAATTTTTGCGGGGAGTCAAAGGTTGTGCTCGGTTAGATAGAGTACGTAACGAAGCTATATGCGCCAAGTTAATATGTTCAGTCACTTTGTGAAACGTTAAGAATATATAATAGAAACTGGTCCAACCATTTACTTCGCATGTCAGCACACGGACTTTCTCTATGAGCAAGGAAATACGAACCTAGAGGGAAGCGACGCTTGGGAAGACCTAATAAGAGATGGTTGCCGGAACAGGCCTTGAGCCTAATCCTTGACAGATGATGATGATGACAAATAAACGCAGGAACCAACAGGCTTTAATTTAATGTAGGGTTAAATATTTTCCGTTCAGTAGTTTTTGAAATAGAGCTCTTCAAATACAACGTACTTCTTTCGCGGCGGGCACTATATAGTTGATATTCTACTTTAAATAAACTAAAAACAATTATAGATACTGAAGTTACGAGATTGCCTTTTGCGTATGGATGGGCTGTAAGGAAAGGAAGTGAAAATATGACATTGGTGCCAACCACAACAGTCAGACACTACTCGTACATTTCACTACCGTGCAGTTTCTACATACTTTGTAAGGTGTGGTTTATTCCAAGAAAATGTTTTCTTCATAAACCTTATAAGAAATAAATGTGACCTGAAATATTGCCTGTAGCTTAATACATGACTAGAAATGTTTGATTTACTGTATTTACCAGCTACCTTATTCCATTGGAACAAAATTTTCTACGAATGGATCGCCTTCTTTACTATCGCTGTCACCGGTATCTTCACTATCAGTCTCACTAGTATCTAACTGAAGGTTTCCTTTTTCTTACCAGGTGTCAACAAAACTGTTGAAGAATAGCTTCATCACGTCTTTAATTTTCTTCTTTATTTTTCGAATTGTGGAAAGAGAAACATCACAGTAATTAGCCAATCGCTCATGGCTTTTGTTAAGAGGCAGGGAAAAGCATTTTTGTTTAGCTTGAACTTCACAGCAGTTCATTACACTGCATATTAGATTTCGTTCAGCACTGAGAATAGTCTGCCCACGTTTTCGAGAAACTCACATTTCTGTTACGGTAACAAACAGTTATATTCATACAGTTAACCTACAAAAGTTTACGAGATATACTGTATATGCTCTGGGTATAGTATAAGTTGTTATGTTTGTTGCAATGATATTAAAGCAGTCGCGCATGCGCACTGATACTTTTCCCTGATTACCCCTCGTAGCAAACAAGGGCAAACTCGTGACTCAAGTACCTATACTAAAAGATTATAAACGGAAAATTTCTGCGGAACAGTTATTGCCTATTGAATGTTGTAAAAGTATGTCGTAAAAATATTATAAACTTATAATGTTAAATCAAAATATTATTTTAACGGGTTTCTAATTCAGTAGTAAGCTACATGTTGTTGTTTAGGTCATCAGCTGAAAGACTAGTTTGAAACTATAGAGGTTTTACAAAGTAAAACGAGTAGTGAGGTGGTTTACCATGCCTTCCTCACTGAGTAGAAAAGTACGCTTATCATTATGCCGGGCCCACTGAAAAGCACTTATTTTCCTCTCTGCAAATGACACCTTCACTTTATTCACCACAGGGTCTGGCTGTATAATGAATTCATTACTTTCAGAGGCGATAACTCAGATTAGTGTCTCTTACACCACTACCACTTCTGTTCTTAAATGATTCAGTCATTTAATTGGCTGACCATGTATTAAAAAACAGAGCTATTTATTTTAGCCCTGCAACGAACAGATTGAGAGTAAATAATCTGACACTCCACCTGCCTGTTATGGGCAGCAGTGGTACATAATAACATTAATAAATTCTAAAATATAGACAGATTAAGTGAAGTGATTACTATTTGGGAAAGAAAAAGTATTTTTTATTTAGTATTCATATTATAAGAACAAAATACAAAATTAAATTGCACGGAAAAGTGAATTGAAATGGAACATAGATATGAAAATAAAATTTCACGATTGATTTAAAATAATGTTTTGTGTATTGTTTATTAGGTATTTATTTAAACAAGTGTTTCTTTATTATACCGCAGTTGATTTAACGGTGACTTTATTTTATCCAATAACAAACAGCGGCAAATAAGTTCTATGTCGTAATATAATCTTATAAGAACATTACTACTTGTACGACCTTCAACTTGATATAAGAAGGTCATTGCCTTCTTGTTTACATTAAATGAGTGATAAAGACAGAAAATATTTCGTGTAAAATTATAAAAAGAGATAGAAAATATGAGGGCGGTGAGGAGATGATTAAGAAAAAGTAGAAGATCTGTCTGATTCGGTAAACCTCAAGATATGATGCTTGAACTAGTGGGCTTCTTTTCTTATGTTTACAAGTTTGGCCTTGTAATCTACACGTGCAACATTCTGCTTCATATCTCGATTATAAAATTTATAATCGATTCCTAACCACTATACAGTTTGTTCTTCTTCAACTGTACATCTCAAAACGATTTGTGTTTCTCTTAAAATAAAGGATATTTAGAAGAAATGTGAATTATGTTACTGAAAAGTATGAAATGTAGAAATGTTGGTAACACAAATTACCAGCACGTAAAAGCGGTGTAAACATATTGTTAACATTTTTTATCTTATTGACTGGGTGTATAACATACAATTGTATATTTTGTTATCAGAAACTGTTTTTATTGTCAAACTACCCAATATTTTGCCGTGAATTTGACAGAAACAACCAGCGGTATTTTTTCATGTGTGACTATCAGTAGGTCACCATACATAGTCGCTCGTCTAACCGGTGTACTTAACAATTAAAAGCGACTTTCTATCAGCTAACTGACTGGCCTGGCCCGAAGACTGATAACAATTCTAAAATACGTAAAATGAAAGATGAACCCTGTATTTGGAACCACGTATCTCAACAAAATTAGAAAAAATTTTCTTAAAACACTATGTTTGGATACGGGAGTGAAATGTCGGTGATAGGAGCTGTAGAGAGGAAGAGGATAGAAGCTTTTGAAATGTGGTGTTATAGAAAAATGTTAAAGATTAGGTGGGTGGGCAAAATAAGTAATTTCTATTAAAGAGGAAATTATAATTTAAGAGGTTCTCAGGCGAGTGAATGAAAAAAAAAGTATATGGAAGCATCCTACTAGAAGAAGGGATAGGCTAGTGGAGCATATCTTAAGACATCCAAATATTGGTCTACCAATAATGGAGGGTAATATTGAGGAAGTCAATTGTAGAGGGAGGCAAAGGTTAGAATATATAAAGTAAATTACAAAAGATGTAGGATGGTACAGGTATGTGGATATGAAACGACTTGCGCAAGATAAAACAGCTTGGAGAACTGCATCAAACCAGTCGGGAGACTGATGACAAAAAAAAATTTACCAAGTAAAAAACAAAAATATTAGGTACGACTCGTTTTAAAACGTCGTTTTTTGTTATTTTATTCGTATAAATTAAGAAACACGGGAGTGTATTAGGCATTTTCTGGCGATTTGGAAACAAAATTTGTAGGCTAAATTTTATTTAGAGCATTTTTCACTTAGTCCATGTTTCAGAACAAGTAGAAGGATTAATTTTAAGAGGAACAAAATGGCGTTTCAGAGGAGTGTTTCTGCATGTTTTCTAAGTAAAGTCAGCTTAAATTCAGTCTTTTAGTACAAAGGATAAAAGAATTAGAGCGTTTAAAAAAATGGTTATTTTCATTCCCGATGGACTAAAAAAGATGATTAAAAACGGGTATATAATTTGTTCCCAAATCGTTAGAAATTACCCAACACAATCCTGTACCCTATTTTGTAATTTAAACGAATAAAATAACAAAAAACCAAGCTGACAAACGAGCCGTACCTACCTGAGATTTTTGTTATTTTCTTGGTGAGATACGCGGTTCCAAACACAGGCTTCATCTTTCATTTTATGTTCTACAGTAAAATTTTTAATGTTTCGTTTGTTATCGTTAATCACTCCAACAAAAATAATTAATTGGTTCACAAATGTCTCCTATTTTGTGAACTTGAAAATGAATCTAAAAATCTGGTGTGAAACACTCACAACTTACTCTTGCTAATGCAAATCATTAACAATATAACCTAAAATTAGTAATAAAACATTAGAAATAAACAAAAAACTAACCTCAAAAACATCACCTTATTTTAATCATGAGTGAATTTTTGCGGGAATTGCTACAATTGCATGGCAAAAAACGTATTTATGTATGTGCTGATCTTAACATCGACACTGCCAAATAAGTAATATCAAATTCAGTCCTAAATATGAAGATCTTCTTCTTCTCACAATTAAGGATTAAGCTTCCGCCTGTTCGAACTCACAACAGCGACAAACTATTAAATTATTGCCATCTTTTGCGTGGCCTCCCAACATCTCTCCTCCCCGCCGGTCTGTATCGCAAAACACTGAGGGGGATCCTTTCCTCAGGCATTCTCTCTACGTGCTCCCTCCATCGATTTTGATATTCTGGAATCTACCCATTCAGGTTGTAAACATCTAATTCCATTCTAATTTCCTCATCTCTTAGTTCTATACGACTGCAACCCTTTGTTCTTCGCAGGAATCGCACCTCTACCGCCTGTACTCTACTCTCTTATGATCTGGTACTAATCCACGACTCACTTCCATAGAATAAGGCTTGGGCAGCCATCACCTTGAAAAATTTTATCTGAGTTTCTTAAGTTTCTTATGTATGAATAAGGTTTCAACCATAATTAGATTTTCCTGGCTCTAAATGGTCACCTTGAACCGCACAATTTTCACGCGAAAAGAAGAAGTTAAATATCCGGGTTTTCATTAAACCGAAGACTCAAAAACGGTGGAGAAGTCGTATATGGGTGAAACAAAAAAATTGGGTTATGTCGATTTTCCTGGCTCTAAGACAATAAGTCTCAACTTTCTCTTAAAATTAAAGACTTCTTATACAAAGTAATACTTAAACCTCTTTGACGTACGGGTTGGAGCTAAGGGTTACAGCTACTTCATCGAACGTAGATATACTTTGGTGCTGTCAATCAAAATTCCTAAGGCTAATTACTGGAGCCTTATGGTGTATAACAAATTAAATATTGTACAACGATTTAACCAGGCCCTTCATAAAAAATAAATTAACGCATCTTAAACAATTAAATCGTAAGAAGAACATCAAAATCATTTCGCAAACAACCTCCTCAATAACAGTGAAAGTATACAGACTGAAACGTATTAAAATATTAGGCATAATTACAATGTTGTTAAACAATTAACTACTATTATTTTTGCTACTAGTATTAATCATCGTCATCTCTAATCATCATCTAATCATCATCATCATCATCTCCTCCCATGGTCATCGTCGTCATCTTCAGCTTTATCTACTTCAGTCTCAAAATAACTATGTACAGTTTAGAGTTCCGACCGTCCATCACAACCAGATGTCAAAAACTACCAGAGATATCAATCAAAAATTTTCGAATTCGTAATCTACACAAAAATACACAAAGAGTTAACGAGCTTAAATTGGGTTTGAAGTTCCGGTTTTGACCGGAAGTGGCCCAAAACCGGGAGTCAAGAAATCAAAGTCAGAATTTGGTAACAAAAATAGTGTCATTCGATTCTTCTTAAACAGTAGATACAGAATCATTGGGTTTAAAGTTCCGATTTCGGCTGGAAGTCAAGAAATCGAAGTCGGTATTTGGAAACTAAAATAGTGTCATTCGATTCCTCTTTAAGAATAGATACAGAAATCATTAATGGTTTTAGCCATAAGTCAAAGGTAAGGCTTTTGTAAGTAGATATAGAAATCATTTGGTTTGAATTTCCGGTTACGACCGCAAGTGACCCAAAACCAGAAATCAAGAAATCAAAGTCAGAAACTACAAGAGATAGTAACAAACGGTTTCCGGATTCGTAATCTACACGAAAAGTTAGTGGGCCTGGATTGGGTCTGAAGTTTCAATTTTGACCTGAAGTGACCAAAAAACCGGAAGTCAAGAAATCAAATTTGGAATTCGGAAACAAAAATAGTGTTATTCGATTCCTCTTTAAGAGTAGGTACAGAAATCATTAATGGATTTTCCTATAAGTCAAAGGTAAGCTTTTTGTAAGAAGATACAGAAATAATTGGGTTTGAAATTCCGGTTGCAACTGGAAGTGGTCCAAAACCGTAAGTCAAGAAATCAAAGTGGGAATTTGGAAACAAAAATAGTGTCATTAGGAAGCAAAGTCAGTTCCAATCGAAATTTCTGAGACTAATCACTGGAGCGACAACAATTAATAACATGGTCATTCTTTCCTCTTAAAGAGTAGGTAGAGAAATCACTAAACGTTTTTGCTCTGTCAAAGGTACGTCTTTTTAAAAATTGTCACAGTCATAAGACGCGTCATCTCATGAAGGGATTTTTGAACATACGTTATATTTTTCATTATTTACATTTACACAACGGCAAGAGAATATCGTGTAAGTGTTTCACACCAGATTTCCCATTGTTGTGTCATAATTATTTCTTAGAATTTTGGGTATTTATTACACGAGAACGAAGAAAGAAGTAAATACGAGCTAAACATTATAAGATTAGTGATGTTACTTATTAAATAACAGTAATAAAAACATGCACTATTTTTATTGCAAGACGACGCCATTATATTTAAGGTGAAAAAGAAAACGATTCGGTTTAAAGTGAGAATTGAAATATGTGTCCTTGTGAATTTATTTTGGTTACAAGGAAGGAAAGGGGCTTAGAGTGAAATAAGAAGAAAGAACTAAACCAAACCAAACAAAACAAAAAGACGAAAGATATTAGGAGAGAACCCCTTTCTATTTAAATCGACGGAAATAACTACTGGAGTCAAAATGTTTAAATCGTATAAAACTGACTGACTCAACTAATAATGCTTCGAGATCCGAGCAACTAAACTGAAAAAAAGAAGTAAAGACAATAAAAATAGTGACAACAAAACTATGAATCTACTCACGTTTAATATTCTTAAACACTAAAAACGTTTTTAAACAGAAAAAAAGAAGTAGAAACGCATGAAAAGTAGTTTGTTGTTACTATATATACCATCAAGGATGCACCAACGTCTAGACAACATTGAATACGTAAAGAGAGATTAAGGAATCAACATCGTTCAAGCTATTAACAGTCCAACAAAATAAATGTATCGGAAATAAATAGGAGTATGTTGTTTTTAAATCACTAAGCACAATTTACGACGTGCTATTTAATTAGTCATTTAATTTATTTTCCTCAGGATTTTCAATTTAGATTTAACACTTCCCGGATTTTTAAACGGATTATTTTTCCCATTCAAAAATATTCTCAGCTATATTTTATAAACGCGAAAGTTCTCATTGACTGACTCATCACAAATTCTCTTACTTCCTAATAATTTCTTCATCAGCCTATCATAATCCAGTGTTGGAATAGGCCTCCACAATTCCCTGTTCTACGTCCTTCCTGTCCAGTTAGATCCTGCCACCAGTTCAAAGTTACCTTTCCAGCGTGTTTATAGAAAATTTCTATCTCTCTGTCCCAAATAAATAAAAACAATAATGTTGAAATGTCTTTTAACTTGATTTATTTTGCAACTGTATAAAAACAACCAGCAAAAATGTTTACAACTAATTTTTTTTTTAATTAATAAACTAACCGCATTAATGACTTTGAGGAGGACACCACTTAGCGATAGCTCCAGACAACGATAATTGTGTTAAATTTTAATTTATATTTTTATACACGTAATAAATTTTAAGAGTTGTGTTAATGTATCATGTCTCTACTCCATCGACGTTTCATTCGTCATTCTGCGATTCCTGGTAGGTGTACAGAATTCATGTGGCATATTAAGGGATTGTTATGATTTTGAAGTTTCTCTCTGAACTTACGGTACAATTTTAGATAATTATGTATCGTTAACGAAAGGAACGAGTAATTAAGTCATCGTGTAGTATTCTATCGGAAACGTATTCGTGAAATAACTAATATCTTTGCTGCACCATAAATTTGACTACCATTCATCCAGATCAGTTGAAGCATCGCCTTGTACGTCAAAAATTTTGAAGTCATGGGTAGTTTTGACCTCTTGGCTAATAAATTGTAAAACTGTTTCAGCCTGTTATTTAGTAGTTGTTAAATAAAATAATAAATAACAAAAGTTTTCACTTAATAAAAGGTCGAAACCTTTAAATACCTAGGAGAGATAGTACAACTCAGTAGGCTAGATTAGGAGACAAATAAAGAATAAAAAAACTAAATCTAACATACAAATTAACAATGAATTCATACAACTAAAAATCCATATTAATAAATACTAATATCCGACACTATAATATAGTAATTAAACCAGAGTTAGAATCCTTGACAAGACCGAATAAAATGGAAATGGAAGCAATAGAAAAATAGCCAGAAAATTCTAAGAAAAATATTAGAACCTAATAAAACCGAAAAACATGGATATTGCTTAAAATCAAATAAAAAATTATACGAAAATCAAGAAAGAATGTCAGACGCAATTAAAAAAATAAGAGAAAATTATTTGACATATCTTCAAAATGGAAAACATAAGAATATTAAAACTCCTCTTAATGGATCACTCCCTAAACAAGAAAAACAAACCGGGGTGGTTTGAAGAAACAGCGAACGATCTAAAAGAAATAAAAATAGAAACAACAGAAGCACAAGATATGTAACGTTTAGTAATAAAATCAACAGCTACGGTAATTTCCAGGTACGAGAATCAAGACCACGGGGGCCAAGAACTAGAATAGAAGAAGAAAGCAAAGAACAATCCGAAAGGATGAAGAAGTACTGGGAAAATCGAAAACAATAACAATCGAGATCTGTATTAACGTGTTCCAAAGCAGACCTATAGCCTTATTGTATATCTGGTCCATCACCATTTTAGTGATGCATTACGCTGTTTTACTTCTATTATTTTAGTTTTCTGCCGAATATTCTCATTTTTTTGCTCGGTCTTTCAACTTAACATTCATTATCAGTCTTTCCATGGATATTTTTGTCTTAGCCAGAGTCTCCATTATGCCTTTCATAAAAGACAATAGGTGTGCAGCGTAAGAGAGAACAAGAAGTTCACGTCGATTAAAAACGGAACGTATTAGTTTTAAAAGAATTCCTGATTCTTCGAGATTTTACTTTGCCTTCCGAAAGAAACATTCACAAATCTAGAAGTAGATTTTCAATTTTGAGTTAAACTACGTGTCACTTCTTCATTCCATCTACTTGTTGTTCTAATTGTATAGGTCATCAGCCGATAGGCTGGTTTGAACCTCTAGAGGCTTTACTAAAAAAAACGAGGAGTAAGGTGATTTACAATTGCCTTCCTCACTGAATGGAAAAGTATGCTTATCAGCATTCCAGTTCCTCCGAAAAACATTTAATTTCCACACTGCAAATGACACTTTCACTTCATTCTCCACAGGGTCTGGCTGTATAATGATGAAATTCATTACTCTCAGAGGAGATAACTCTGACTAGTGTCTTTTACACCTCTACGTCTTCTGTTCTCAAATACTTTAGTCATATAATTGGCTGAAAATGTGATAAGAATTATAACAATTATTTGTAGCTCTGGAACTAACAGATCGAGTGGAAATAATTTCACACTCCCCACCTGCCTGTTATGGACAATCTATTTATCATGAAACAAAAAATTTCATCATTTTCCATCTTAACGAAATATTGCACATCGTCTGTACCCAAGAAAACCCCCTTTATCATCTGCGATAACCAGAATTCCAAACGGAAGCAACCCTGTTGAGTGTTCTTCAAGTCTTTTACAAATGTACTAAAAGTTTTTGCTAGACTATTTGATTAATTCTTAATAGTTTTATGAAACCCTAAATTTTTGTCATGTTTTAAAAATTTCATTTATTACTTTCTCTTGCCTATATAAATATATAGGAAGGAAAGAATTGTTTTCATGTCGATTTTTTTAAATCGAGTTTTCACCGGATTACACATTTTTAGACCCCTGAACCCTAAAAAATGTTTTTAGCGATTGGTCTGTGTGTGTGTGAACAGAATATCTCAAGAATGGAGCATCGTACGAACTTGAAACTTATGTTAGATACTACTAGAGAACCCGACACGAACGTTTTCATCAAAATCGGTCAACCGGAAGTAGTAGTTTTTTTGCGATTTTCTCAAAAACGGCTCCTACAATATTTTTTTAAAATCGCCTCATTTACTAATTTTTTTATGCTCTACAAGTTAGGGTAGACGACATATCTGCTGAAATTTTTTACGAGAAAAATGCATATTGTGACACTTATTGCTAAGGTCCGTTTCGGGATCTAGGTTATTAAATAATTAATAGACTAAAGTTTACAATTACAGATATTTATTTCACTTAAAATAAATAACAAACAATAAATAACTTAATAACTTACTTAGCCTACTTACAATCGCTTTTATAGATTAAACTAACATACAACACAACTGAATTCACAAAACTACACATTAACTTTACAATTCACACACAACAAAGAGACGGTATAACAATCTTACTCGGATACGTAATCTGTTTACGCACCTCGACAATCAAACGGCAAAGATCACACGAATACTGACTGGACCGCCGCCCGGGGGCCTCCTTTTATTATCATTCACAAAGATCGTTCCAGAACAAAGTAGAGAAATCTACTCAAGTACAAAAATAACTCTTTATTAATGAATGCTAGAAAAATCCCTTTGTTAACAAGTCAACTATTGTAAATAGAAACGTAAACAACCTCATAAACAACTTCATAAAAATAGCTGTACACAATAGTATACCTGGACTTTTATAATAGTTATTTCAACCCTTATGAATGAATAGACACTTTTATGGTTACAACTGTCATTTACAAAACTGATCTTATTGTGTAAGTTATTGTTATTTTATTATTTCTTAACTATGTTTATAAATGGAATTCTGGAAGATTCGTGAGCGATCCCGTCTTTTCTCGATCTTGTTACAATATTATGCATTTTAGCGCAAAAATGTATAGTTTTAGAGAATTTAAAATCCTACAACTTTTATTTCAAACATTTTTTTTGTATAACGCTTAGTTTAGCGGTAATCAGCGATTTTCTGGTTATTTCTTACGATAACGTGTAAAAAAAATCGATTTTTGTAAGATTTCAGCCTTAGTAAGCATTTTACGACAAAAGTGTATAATCAAATTTTTTGTAGGAAATTAAAAGATCTACAACTTTTATTTACAGCATTTTTCTCTACAGAGCCTAGTTGAGTGTGAAAGAGTGATTTTCCGTATTTTTAAGCTGAACTGAGGTTGATTTTCATTTTGCATCATTCACTCATGAAATAAATTAGGTTATGTTTATTGACGTTAGTTTTTTGTTTATTTTTAATGTTTTATTGCTAATGCTAGGTTATATTGTTCATTATTTGCATTGGCATAAGAAAGTTGTGTGGGTGTTTCACACCAGATTTTTAAGTCTTGTAATTGGGCCTCCTTAAGAAGAACCCTTTGGTCGGGGTAATTTAAAAAAATACTTGCTAAATCACCGACACCCGGTATCACCCTAGTGAATATATTTTGTACGAAAGTATTCGCATATCAGTAAAATAAATTTAAATATTAAAAAAAGTTTTTTATTTTTAAGGAAATTAAAATTTATATAAAAGTTTCGTTGCCAAAAGAGTATCTCCTGTTCAATTTCCATGGTTTGTAGTCCCCAATTATAAAATTATCATGCGAAATTTATTTCCATACAACGAAATTTGTCATGCAGTGATCTTTAAATGTAAAACATTCAGTGATTTTTTTAAATGTAATGTTTTATTCACAAATTTTAATACTTTCTCGATAGATTATTTAAATTATAAAATAATACGGCGAAACGTTATACGAATTAAAAACACATACGTTTGCTTCTTTGATTCCTTTGTTTCATGTTATTCTTGTATATTTTTTTGTAGTGGTCCTACTTGAAATGCACGCTTCTAAAAAATATTTTGACCTTGACCGGGGATTGAACTGGTGGCCTTGAGATCTAGTGCTATGTTGACACCATCCGCACTTACAACACTTTCCAATGTAGTAGTGTATTAAACAAGAGCGTTATTGTATACTGTTTAAGAGATATAGAACTACAAATACGTCATTTCTTGAATAATACCAAAATCATATAAATCATTTTTGTTTGTTTAAAATAATCATATAACGTGCTTATTTTCCTTGTTTTAAATTTGTATTTATGTTAAACAAATATTTTGTATTTTTTACTACGAATGTTACGTAATTTTTATTTTCACCGATAGCTAAAACATTCTTTTATAAAATTTACATTTACCACTATATTTGGTGACCACTGATTTATTTTAAGTATGTTGTTATGTTTAAGTCAACAGCCGAAAAGCTGGTTTGAATCTCTAGAGGTTTTACTTAGTAAAAACGAGGAGTGAGATGGTTTACTATTGCTTTCCTCACTGATTTGAAAGAGTATGCTTATCAGTATGCCAGGCCCTCCGAAAAGCACCAACTTTCCACCCTGCAAATGACACCTTCATTTCATTCACCACAGGGTCTGGGTGTATAGTGAAATTCATTACTTTCAAAGGATATAACTCTGATAAGTGTATTTTACACCTCTACCTCTTCTGTCCATAAATATTTCAGCCACATAATTAGATAATGTGATAAGAAAAAGAACTATTTTTTGTAGCTCTGGAACCAGCAGATCGAGTGCAATTAATTTAGTACTCCACCTGCCTGTTATGGGCAAATTATTTTAAGTAATGGCGGATTAACAACCCTTTTTACATACACCCGAAGTGCCCGTTCGGAGTTTTTTTGGGCACTTAACTTCCATCCTATGTTTTAATACCAGGATGAAACGAATTTTCTGATTCTTCAGGATTTTTTCCCTAAAAACAGATTTTCAATTGTGAGTTAAATTGTGTATGCGTCACCTTTTCATTCCATTTATTCATGAAACGAAAAATTTCGCCATTTTCCATCTTAACGAAATATTGACGAACACTCTTGATGGATTATCTCGGATCAATGTTCGAGAATTAACCTATCGGTGTAGTATTCGAGTAAACCCCAATCGGAATTAGACTTCCAGGATAAGGTACAGATTGAAGTTTTCTTTTAACATCTGATTGAGTGTTCTCTACGTGTTCTAACTCTGAACTCCAATTAAATGACAATCCCTGGACCAGTTCTCTTCCGAGCTCTTTCATGCAACTTTCAGTCTTTAGCGGATCGTTTGACTTGTTTTCTTCTATCCCGCATCATCTTCACATTCTCAGATCTGGCCTTCCTCTGATCGTCAGTTATGTTATATTATCGAACTTTTCTGGTTATTAGCAGCAATTGAATTTTTGGGTCCTTGAGTATTGGTCTATCTTCTCGTCTCAGAATCATGTTGTACGTTATTCCCAGGGTGTTAAGATCGTAGTTTATCTCCTGTAGCCAGCCATTCTGTGATTTGTGTTGCACGAGGTGATTGAAAAGTTCCTTGACAAGCCTTGTTTCTGGCATCCTGATTAAGTGGCTGAAAAATGACAATCGTCTTTTTCTCATTGTCTCTTATCTGTTCGTTTTCTTGGTATAATGTATTGTTGGGCACGAGCCACCATTTCCCATAGGGTTCATGTTTAAAGTTGAGAATGTTCCTTAATATTCATCTATCAGTTTTTTGGAGACTGAGTTGTGGATTTGGGGTTCAACCTGAAAAGAGTTTCGCAGGCGTAAGTGGCTTCGGGTTTCAAAATAGTATTGTATTGGCGTAATTTGGTTTTTATGGACAACAATTTACTTTTATATGATGACTTTCTGCCCATGACAGACAGGTGGAATGTCAAATTATTTACACTCAATCTGTTCGTTGCAGGGCTAAAATAAATAGTTCTGTTTCTTATCACATGGTCAGCCATAAGAACAGAAGAGTTATGTGTATAAAAGACACTAATCAGAGTTATCTCCTCTGAAAGTAATGAATTTTATTATACAGCCAGACCCTGTAGTGAATGAAGTGAAGGTGTCATTTGCAGAGTGGAAGATATGTGCTTTTCAGAGGACCCGGCATGCTGATAAGCGTAATTTTCCATTCAGTGATGAAGGCAAGATTAAGATTCTGCAAGGAAAGGTGTATGGTGCGAGAGGTCCCGGTAGAAGAAGGATTTCATGGTTGAAAAATCTAAGAACGTGGTTCAACCAGTCGACGACCCAACTTTTCAAAGCAGCTGTTTCCAAAGTCAGAATAGCCATCATGATAGCCAACATCCGAACCGGATAGGCACTATAAGAAGAAGAAGAAGATGAAGGCAATTGTAAACCAACTTACTCTTCGTTTTACTTAGTAAAACCTCTACAGGTTCAAACCAGCCTTTCGGCTGATGACCTAAACAACAATGATGACCATGTGAGTTTTCTGGCTAGTTTAAGTTTGTTGGTGCGGTTTTCTATTAAAATTTTTCGTTGAGGTTGTTGGTAATTGTTTCCCCGAGGTATCTGAACTTGGAAACCAGTTTCAATTTTTCACCGTTTGTTAATAGCAGAGTTTTGATTTCTGTCTTGTATGTTGCCATAATTTCTGTCTTTTCAAATGAAATTTGGAGACCAAATTTGGAAGCTAATTTTTTATTAGCAACGGCACATTGCAACAGCAATCATCAACTGCAACGGTCATTAGCGACGACGTTTGGGTGTAACTGCGCATAATGATAGGCTAGCATGTTACCAACTACGCCAATGCGGCCGGCATAGTTTCCTTTTGGATAATTTTTGTATCATAAAGGAAATGATAGATGGAGCTTTCTTCAGTTTTAACTTTCTTTGTCATATTAGTTGCTTATTTTTTTAAAAAATGAACAGTTGTAATGTGGCAGTAAAAGAAAAAGTACGTCAAAAAATAATAATATTGTGAAGAAATACCTTATTTGGCAAACTATAAGTAAAGTTACAGTTTAGTCACAACATAGAACATTATTTTAAAAATTATTCAGACGGAATAAACATTATGATTCTTCAATATACACTAAGTATTTTTTCGTTCCTTTTTTATTACTTTCGGTAGCCGCAAACTTTAACCTAGTGGTTGTAAGTCACACAAAATGGCACTTAATGACTGTAATGTTTAAAATTCATGACCATTTCAGTTCCAAAAACAAACGTAAATATGTAAAAATTGTTTGAGAGTGCACCACCCATATTTTTACGACTGAATAGAAACAAAGCTCTGCATTCTCAACCAACAGCAACCCAACTGAAAAAAGAATTGCAATTTTTTTTTATTTGAATAATTCAAGAACATTATAGAATACTATTTATCTGGCGGACTGTAAATTTGACACTAAACACGTACGTAAAATAATAAAAGTATGAATATAAACTGTTTAAAAATTAAAAAATAAAAGAACAAAAATATTAATGTTCAACATTATGTAGGAAATTTCAAGGCCAATATGCCAGACTTGCTAATATTTTGGCATGGGCACTCATCAGGTCAACGGACTTCGATATACTGGGGTCATGGCTCGTGGCTTGGGGCTGGTGTATGTCGCACTGTCTGTATTATAACTACCTCTATCTCATTCCAACCTTCGTAAATTACAATCGTTCCCTCTTTGTTTAACACTGAACTAAATTTTCAATTCTTTTTCGGCTTAATTAATGGCGGTGTACCACAATTTACTATCATAATAAATTATTGTGGTCTACAATCCGTTTTCAAATTTCTAACATTCTTTTTAAACTTAATTCAATAGAAGTTTATAGTCTGCGTTGGCAAATATTTCACGAAAAATGTACCCAAATTATATTTTTGCCAATTATATTAGCATATAATATATTTGGAATGACTTTATTTCTTTGATCTATTTTTTTTTTTTCAAAAATTTACAATCTTGTTTTTAATAACAATCTAAATTTAGAATAAACACATGTTTTCACTTGATAAAGCTAACAATCCCAGCTTACTTAGCTGTGGGAACGTTTCGTAGCGTCTAAGCATTATCACGGAGCACCTGGTAGTTCATTGCCTGGAGAAGTGAAAATGTACGTATGTTAAATTCTTTATGGAAATTGATGAATATTTTCGACAGATCAGTTGCAAATTATTATGAAGTGTAGCCTACTATTTGTAACTCAAAAAAGTATTATGTAATATTGTACAAATTATTTTGTTTTGGATTCCTGAATCCGCTTATTCGGTTTTGCTTTGCTTATAAGAGTGTTAAATTATTTGCACTTTATCTGTTAGTTCCAAGGCTTCAAAAAATAGTTATGTTTCTTATCACATTTTCAGCCAATGTATATATGACTGAATATGACTTCAGCCAATACATGACTGAAGCATTTAAGAACAAAAGAGGTAGAGGTGTAAAAGACACTAGTCAGAGTTATCTCCTCTGAGAGTAATGATTTTCGCTTGCCAGCGGCTGCTCCTCTTGAGGTAGCGGCGAAGGCTTCCCCAACCATTTATTTTCCTTTTTGAACTACGCCGCCGGTTGCCCTGCAGCTCCGGCCGGTCCTATGATGACTCTACCGATTGGACTACTACAAGCCAGTGGCGACAATTTTATAGCAAAAAAGAAAAAGAAACACTGCTGACTAAAACTTCTGTAGGAACTGCTCTAGGAACTTTAATTCTGCTTTTGAATCTTTGAATCTGCTCTAGGAACTTTTATTCTGCTTTTTAATCTTTGAATCTGCTCTAGGAACTGTTATTCTGCTTTTGAATCTTGGGTGGAACTTTCAAACTTCTGAGGCATAAACGTAGAAGCTTTTAACAAAAGAACAGAAGATTCTTTTCTACGTACCACATGAGATGTGATTACTCCAAAAAAAACATGATGTGAATTCTGATGATGGTCTAGTTCTGGCAACTTTTCCAAAGTATCATTGTCTGGTATACCATCCGATGTTAAATGTGTCCTAAGATGTTTGTTAGTCATTGATCACTTCAATGAAACCCGGAAAAATTATATTATAAAATACCCAAAAACCGGAAAAACCATAAACCAATTTATTTAATGATCTTTATAAGGCTAAATAAATAAATTTTAAGAACTATGTATCAAACAAAATTTTCTTGTCATGGTCACGTAGAAAAATTATGCATTGGAGTCAATTGTGATATTTTACACGAATTAACTGTATAAAACTATAACGATATAAAATTACATTGGATAACCTAAAAAAGTCACACAAAACATACTTGTTCTTCCGTTTAGCCAAAAACAATCGTTGTACCTTTATACAGTACTGTACTTGTTTTACTTTAAATATTCCTTTGAACTAAAATCTTGTCAGCCTTGGGCTGTAGTTACGAACTCCTCCCAATGCCCGTTCTTCTTACTCTTAAGGATTACAGTACCTCGTTTTTTTATTAATTTTTGTATTATTCTTTGGCCTTGTTTAGAACGACTTTTGTTGTATTCCTTTTTTTTTGTTTTTGACGGACCATATTAAATTGCTTATATTGTCCCGATATCCTTTGTTTTAATTTAGTGTAGGTTTTTATATCAAATAATTCATTATACTTTAGATGTATTTTAAAACTAACAGACACATGAAGTTTATATAATTGTGGCTCAAGTATTCGTGGCTCATTTTTACTACATATTTTTTGACTGTTCATTTTATTTTCCCAACTCTAACTACAACTAGTGAAATTTATTATATAACTTTTCGTAGAATTATTATTAAATTCTTGTCAATACACATTTAAATCGAAGTCCAAAAAATATTAAATCTAATGTGAAACACTTACAGCACTTTCTCTTACCAATGTAGATAATGAACAATGTAACCTATATGTTTAATCATGAGTAAACAATGTTGTTTAGGTCATCAGCCGAAAGGCTGGTTTGAACCTCTAGAGGTTTTACTAAGTAAAATGAGAAGCGAGGTGTTTTACCATGCCTTCCTCACTGAGTGGAAAAGTATGCTTATCAACATGCCAGGCCATCTGAAAAGCATCTACTTTCCCCCTGCAAATGACACCGTTTTGTCATTCACAACAGGATCTGGCTGTATAATGAAATTCATTATTCTCAGAGAAGATAACTCTGATTGAGTGTCTTTCACACCTCTACCTCTTCTGTTCTTAAATGATTCAGTCATTTAATTGGCTGACCACGTGATAAGAAACAGAACTATTTATTTAACCCTGCAACGAACAGATTAAGTGTAAAAATTTGACACTCTGTCTGTTATGGGCAGATAAATTCATTAAAAACCCTCTAATAAAATAACCACTCGCCGCACTTGTGACCAATGGTGCAAGGTGGAGGACCGGATCGATTCTCGGCTAGGATCTGAAAATTTCATTACACGTTAAAACTCAATTAAATCAATTTTATTTCATTACTTTTAATATATCCTCTATAAACGGCAGGGTATCTCAGAACAGAATACAACTCAGAACAGAAACAGGTTGGAGCATGTGAGCAGAATGAGGAAGGATATGATACCTAAGCAAACAACTAGGCTATAAACCGCATGAAAAGAGAGAAAGAGGACGACCGAGAAAGAGATGGGCAGATTTGAGAGGTTCGGAGGTAAAACGAGGAGTAAGGTGGTTTACCATTGCCTTCCACACTGAGTCAAAAGTATGCTTATCAGCATGTCAAGCCCTCTGAAAAGCATCTACTTTCCACCTGCTAAGGGGGAAAACTAATTATACAATTGTATTTAGAACAATTTAGATTATAGAATTAGTTAAAAAATTAAATTTTCGACAAAAAATTTTGTGTTTTTAAGGTTGGAGTCTCCTTTTTAATACCGTAGAAATTCAGATCCTTGAATTAGGTCATTTTGAATGAACAAACATAATAATTTTCTTATCTACAAAAATAAGGATTATCAAATACATTATCTTTAAGATTTAAATGTTACATTATGATGATTCGGATGAATAAATGATAATGAATCAATACAATAAATAAACCATTAAATTAATTAACTAAATTTACAAATATTTTACAAACAAAAGAGTTACAATATAGTATAACAACATATAAACGACACGTATTTATTTTAAAACAATAACATAAAATACAAATTTAAATAAACTCTATTGTTTCGTAATGTTATCATTAACATAGGAACAATGACCTTCCTTAACATGTTGTGACTTGAACAAGAAGAAAACTTGAAATTAATCTAAAAAAAGCGGTTACATTGTACATTTTTTTTATCGTACTAAGTATAGTGAATTTAAAAAGGAAACAGTAAAATAAACGAGTTTAAAGAAATAAACATAAATGTTTTTGATAAGAGAATAAAATTGAGGGCAACATTTGTATTGCAATTTGAAATTTTTGTTAAATAATTACTGAAAATCAACTGAAATATTATTTATCTCCATTCCCTGTTGTTAATTTTTGTTCCCTTTCAATTACCTATAAATTTATCAAAATATTTATTTTTCTTTCTCTTATTCAGTCTGTAAGTAGGCCAATTTATCATATTTAAAACAAAATGTTATATATAAATGTTTATCTACTTGGAACAGTGACTTAAGTAGGAACGAAAGAACTTAATTAAGTAGTTCATTGCCCTTTGAACACAAAGGGATTTTGAAAAGCTTTAGAGAAATATTTGCGTAAATACTTAAATGGATAATAATTAAGTGTTTTACTTAGGTCATGGTTGAAGTAAATAAGATTAAATTTAACTACTTCAATTAATGGAATAATAGCAAATAACAATGTCTCGTAAGACTTCAACTATATTACCGGTTGTTAATGTTTAATTGATTTTGCACTGACTACTTAGTAATATTATAAATCTATTCCAGGTTCTTTCAGGATCAGGTTATTAAGCTATATAAATAAAATTGTGATTTTGTCCGTACAAATTTTTAAAATGCCCCAAATTTTGTTTTAACGCTCTATCTACCAAGTAAACACTGAAAATAAGTTCAGCTGAATTTTTGTCTGTTTGTATGTTACGGCATCACACATGAACCGCTGAACCAAATTCAATAAATTTCGGTATTTAGGTTCTAAACATAATCGAAATGAAAATAGGCTATACATTTTTTTAATACCTCAAAGGGGAGGGAGGGAAGGGTAAACAAAAAAACTACGAATATTTCCGTTAAAAGTCGATGTATCAAAAAATATTATATAATCAAAATTACGAAACGTTTAAAGACAAATAAGTTTCATTATGTAAAGTTTTTCATTTTCATGCATAATAACGGAGAATATGGGTGCTACTATCCATGTCCCAGGTGTACGTGACATCCTGTCGGAATGTCTACCTGATAGTAGCGCCCATCCCCCGCATGGCCATGCCTACTTTTCAAAATTTTTAAAATTCTACCACAACATTGCCCAATCAATATTTCATGTTATTAATATATTTTTACTAATATTTTTACGCTGAATAAAACGATAGTTTGTTCGTGCCGAACGATTGAGCGGTTATCAAGATATCAAGGGTTCAGAATATTGTTAGTAAATCAAAATTTAAGTAACATACGAATTTGGAATTTTGTGCACGCTGTAAGAATATAATTCGATATGTTGTATTTAAATTTCAAACTTGTCGGTCAAATAATTCTCGAGTTATACGTCTGCAAACGTATGAAATTCTTTGCGGTAGCAAAAAAACTGGGTCTTGTTGTCTTCCAACCTCGATATGACAATTTTCAAACAACATTAAAAATATAGGATTATTATAGGTCAACGCAAAATAATATGAGCTAAATTTTGATGTTAAGTATGTTGAAATCCACCGCATCGTTTTGGAGATGCAAGGGTTCAAACTCGGGAGTAAATGATTCTGAAACCGATAGTAGTGTCTTTTACACTTCTACCTCTTCTGTTCTTAAATGATTATCATTTAATTGGGTGATCATTTGATAAGAAACAGAAGTATTTTGTATAGCCCTAAAACTAGCAGATAGAATGCAAAAATTATAAAACTCTACCTGCCTGTTAAGGGCAAATAAATTTTAATGTAATTCTGCAATTGGTTATTAAAAATAAATTAGTATTATTCTGCGAATGAATTCACAAAAGTCAGCTAGTCTACATTAAGATGAAAAATTAAAAATTAACATCGTTTAAAAGTTTAAGGTGAGACTGTATGATAGTTTTACTGAAAATTTAGATTTTTGGTTTTATATATTTTTCAATAGTTCAGACCTAGATCTACCAGAAACATTAAATTACTTAAAAAAATTATTCTAATGAAAAAATTAAGTTTTTAGCAGTTTTATCCAGAAAAATTATCATGTCACCAAGAACAAATATTTTTCATAATTTTATACTGAGCGTTTTAGAGCAAAGGGAATTTTTATTTTAAAAATATCTGCGTTATTTTTTTTAAATTCTCTCAGCTGTTGGTTCACATTTCTAACCAACGGTTGATGGGAAGTTTACTTGTTTGTGTATACTTTGTTTTTGATTTGTGCCTTTTTTTTGCCTGTTCTCGTAAATTTAAATTTTAAAATTTAGGTACATTTTTCTCGGAAACCATTAAGCCTAGAAGGCTGAAATTTTTACCAGCTATTCATCTTGTACATGCACACATACCTGCACTTTTATGACTTCCTCAGATGCTCCAAAAATTAGCAATATACAAAAATCGTAGAAAAAAAATTGTAAAAGTTGTATATTATTTATTCATTATTTTGTTTTCAATTTTCTTCTTCAACAGATTAAATTGATAAAATGTCAGTAGCTAGAGAAACTCGACAACGATTATGTATGTAAAGTTTCATTTCCCTATCTTTTACCAATCCTATGAAAAATGTACCTGAAAATAGAAAATTTAACACTGGCGGGATACAAGGTACAGTCTCCCCTTAAGACAGATTATAAACTTTTAACATATTTACTAAAATCTTTTGTTAAACTTTTTGAAAATAATTCTTAATAGTTATAAAAAATATCATTATCAAAATAATATTAAAGTTAACAAAATTTTAGGTCAAAGAAACGAAACAAATTAGATAGAATTTACTCAATGTAATAATTTAAGGTGAAGTACAATCTTTTCTGATAGATTTTTCAGCATACGTTTAGACCTTAACATAAATAAAACTTATTCGCAATTTTACATTCATTGTTGATAAGGGTTTTGCGGAACTACAGAATTACACAATTGAAACACAAAGAACACGGATTAATTAAATAACTATATTAAAATATTTTACAAACAACTAAATAGCATACGCGTGTAAAAATAACAATATAACTTTGAAATATTTCGAATTTAGCTCAAGGAAGTTTAAAGTTTTTATCTATTAGATAGGGAAGATATATAATAACAGCCAAAAAAATTTGCAAGTGGCAAATAAAATTTAGGTCAGCCTTGTTTTTTAATTAATGATGTGTCAGTTGTTTGATATGGTACAGGAACGTTAAAACACAAGTACATAGATAGATAGATACACGTAAAATATATTTGCACAAGCAAAAACTGTGTGAGATTACGTGAAGGCAGTAGACAAGGTGGTGTCTACTGACCTCTCTTTCTCTCTCTCAATTACACCCACTTCCAATCATTATCATTCTCTTATGTGACGTCATTACCCAAAAATACTAGTTGGTTATTCTTGTCAAAGGTCAAGGGATTTATTGTATAATTCCGCTAGGGAGCACCACTGTACAACCTTATTAAATATAACTTTAACACAGAAGGCACAAACTATATTTGTTTAGTTTATCCTAATCTAACCTACATATTATTTTTTCTTCTTGTTTTGTTTTGCCTTTGAATACTTCCGGAATAATAAAGATTTTTAACAGTTAACCTTGCTATAATTGACCATGTTTAAAGTAAATGAAAAGTTCTAAGGTCAAACGTCAAAGGTGTAATTCATTGTTATTTATGTATTAATCTATTTATTTATTTATTTCGAAATAATAAAATTGCCTATCTTATACAGTATTTCATATTATTTATAATTAAGAAATTATGGAAAAATTATTCTACATTAATGTACAAGAAGTTTTAAAGTTATACAAGGTTGCTACCCCAACAAAAATTTTAAAATTTTCCGAATGCAAATAATCTTTTAACGGCATGTTATTTAGCGAAGAAAATTAATACATAAAAATTTGGTAATCCGAAAATTTTCAAGTCGCAACCCCAGGTCACATAAGAAAACGGAAAACTCAAAGTAGGTATCATACATTCAAACCTCAACATTCAGAGTTGAAATTATGAAACTTTAAACATTAACCTAAAACTTCAAAACCTTCAAATTTGAAATTTTGAAACTTCAAACTTCATCTTTAAACTTTCATATCTTCAAATTTCAAAAAATTGTGATCCACCAAACCCGTTTGGCGGCCGAACATCACCTTGTGGCAAAAAGTTCTGATCCAATTATGAATTCTGATCCACCTACCCCTCTGAGGTCGAGACACGTAAGCGGCGCTGGAGTTGCGAGTTTCATTATACAGTCAGAACTTGTGGTGAATTAAGTAAAGGTGTCATTTTCAAAGTGGAAAATATGTGGTTTTTCAAGGGTCCGGCATGCTGATAAGCATACAACTCTCAACTCAACTCAATACCTTCTCAACTCAATGAGGAAAGCAATTGTTAACCACTTCACTCCTTGTTTTACTTAGTAAAAACTCTCTAAGAGTTTCAAACCAACCTTTCGGCTGTTGACCTAAATAAACAATATATAGCTACCAAATAAGTTCAAAAACTTAAAAAAATAAATTTTGAAAATTAACTGAGAATGAGAAACTTACGAAAACTGTCATAAAGATACAAAAAGACGAAAAATTAAATTTGAAAATAATTTGTAAAAAACATTTGAAAGCGTATGCTAAATAATGCTCATTACTGGCGGGTGGGGTATTAAATTAATTATACTCGATCTGCTGGTTCCATGGCTACAAAAAAATAGTTCTGTTTCTTATCACATAGTCACCCAATTAAATGACTGAATCATTTAAGAACAAAAGAAGTAGAGGTTTAAAAGACACTAGTCAGCGTTATCTCCTCTGAAGGTAATGAATTTCATTATACAGCCAGATCCTATAATGAATGAAGTGAATGTGTCATTAGGATGGAAAATAGGTGTCATTAGGTGTTATTATAAGGATGGAAAATATGTGCTTTTCAGAGGGCTATGTTGATAAGCGTACTTTTTAACTCAGTAAGGAAGGTAACGGTAAATCACCTCACTCCTTGTTTTACTTAGTAAAACCTCTAGAGGTTCAAACCAGCCTTAAAGCTCATGACCTAAACAACACACATATAAAAAATTCTTCTGAAAGAAAAAATAACGAGATTGATTCGCTTAACGAAAATTTATGATTTTACTAAGTGTCAGCTAGTACACAATAATATTAATTTAATCTTAACTATCAGTTTCAAGATTATATAAAGTTATGATCTTATTTCGTAATATTTTGTACCAATGTTTTGACCGTCGAGACAGAAGACTGTTTAAGCAACTATTAGGGGCCTGAAAACGTGTATTTCGTTGAAAGTCACTAATTGACGCTAAACTACGTGTTATACAAAAAAAATATTATAAATAAAAGTTGTATATTTTTAAACGTTCTACAACTTTGATTGTACACTTTTGCCCTAAAATGCGTATTAAGGCCGCAATCTTAAAGCAACCACATTTTTTACCATGAAAGCACAAGTTCCCCATTTTTTTACGTGAAAACAGCCTCTCCAAGAATTTAAGCAGACAAGGCGCTTACTCTGTTTTGTAGAGCACAAAAATAAAGTATATGAGGCGATTTTAAACAAAATCGTACCAGCCGTTTCTGAGAAAATCGCAAAACCGTGAAAAATTGCACGAATAAACTACTACTTCCGGTTGACCGAATTTGATAAAAAAGGTCATGTCAAGTCCTCTAGTGGTATCTAACTTAAGTTCCAAGTTCCAACACCATACAATCTGTTCTTGAGTTATTTTGCTTACACACATACGCGCGCGCATGCTCTCTCTCTCTCTCTCTCTCTCTCTTTCCCTCCCTCTCTCCCAGCCACTCTCTATTATCTATCTATCTCTTTTTCTCTCTAACACGCGCGCGCGCGCACATACACATGTTTTTTTGGGTTTAAGAGGCCTGAAAAAGTGTATTTCGGTGAAAATTCTACTTCGAAAAATCGACATGAAAACAATATTTTACTACCCGATACATTTATTTAGGACATAAAATAGTAAAAACACTGGCTTGGTCTCAGAATAAAAATTTAATAAAATTGAAACAAATTTTTAATTTAATAGCATAACATAGAGTAATATTTTGTGAATTTAAAATTAATAAATATCGTTATGGAAAATTTGTTGAAGTTTATAAGTTTAACCTCAGTTTTTATTGTAGGTTAAAATTTGATTGTAAATAACAAAAAGTAGGGTATACGAAACCACCTTCAGGTTAATGTCAAGTTTAAGAAAAGTAAAATTTTCATATTAAATAATACATAAAAACACAAGAAATTTAACACAGAATATCGTTTGGCCAAAACAATAAAATGGAATTAGTATAAAATATTCATTGAAAAATTTTCTGCACGCAAAATTTTACAATTTAAATATACTGTGTGTAACAAACTATTATTTAGTTTGACATTGAAATTTAAATAGTCGGTTAATCTATAAGTTGTGAATAATGGTTTAAAACTAAAGCCAAGGTAACTATTCCTACATAAAATAGAAACATTCGATATAGTTAAACTGCAAATAACATGGTCAATTGCCAAAATCATGTAAGAAATGAATGAAGAATATAAACTTCGTTTTTATTATTAATTATGTACACGTGCACTGTGGTATTACACGCAATTTGATCACCACATCTCCTCCAAAAATAAAAATATCTGGTCGGAAACACTCACACGACTTTCTCTTGTCAATGTAAATAATGAAAAATATACCCTATGTTTAATCATTGGTAAACAATGTAAAATTAAAAACGTAACCAATTTATAATCATGAGTGAACAATGCAAAATTAAAAACAAAATGAAAAATCAGTCAATGTTCCACTTACAAATACGGAAAATTGACGCTAATAAGCTCTATAGAAAAAATTCCTAAAATTAAAGTTGTAAATTTTTTAATTTTTTATAACTTTCATTGTACACTTTTGTCATTAACCTCATATTGCAATCTTAAAAAACCCCGTTTACTGCCGTTTTTGATGAGAAAAATACAGAAAATTACTAACTGATGCTAAAGTAAGCGTTGTAGGAAAAAAACGTTTGAAATAAAAGTTGTAGATCTTTTAATTTGCTACAAATTTAATTTTTCCATAACAGACAGGTGGAGTGTCAAATTAATTACACTCAATCTGTTCGCTGCAAGGTCAAAATAAATATTTCTGTTTCTTATCACATGTTAGCCAATTAAATGACTAAATCATTTAAGAACAGAAGAGGTAGAGGTGTAAAAAACACTAATCAGAGTTATTTCCTATGAAAGTAATAAATTTCATTATACAGCCAGACTCTGTGGTGAATGAAGTGAAGGTGTAATTTGCAGAGTGGGAAATTATGTACTTTTCAGAGGGTCCGACATGCTGATAAGCGTACTTTCCCATTCAGTGAGGAAGGCAACGGTAAACCACCTCACTCCTCGTTTTACTCAGTAAAACCTCTACAGGTTCAAACCAGCGTTTCGGCTGATGACCTAAACAACAACAAATTTAATTAATATAATTTTGCTCTAAAATTACCACAATTTTTAAACGTTTTAAATTTTAAAACGATCAAAATTTTTAAAAAAAGTACCACAAGAGCCTTCCCAAGTTTTACGGTAGACATAGTGCTTACCCTAACTTGTAGAAAATAAAAAATGTAGTAAAATGTTGCACGATAAATTACTACTTCCGGTTGACTAATGTCAATAAAAATGTTCGTGTCATGCCCTTAGTGGTATCTTGCTTAAATTTTATCTTTAGTTTGTACAATATCCCGCTTAAGACATTTTTTTCACTAGTACACAGACGAATCGCTAAAACATTTTTTGTTGGGTTCAGGGGGCCTGAAAACATTTCAAGGAAAAATGTCTTTCCCCCATTTTATCTCTTAGGGTCGAGTTCATAATTAATACGCTTTATAATGTAGAAAATAAGAAATTTAGTAAAGGAGGCGATTTAAAAAAAAAATCGAAGTAGTCGTTTTTGAATAAATCGAAAAAGGTGAAAAATTAAAAAGTTCCGGTTAACCGATTTTAATAAAATTGTTCGTGTCATGTCCCCAGTGGTATATTACTTAAGTATTAACTTTCAACTTTGTACAATATTCCGTTTTTAAGATATTTTGTTCACTAGTACACAGATCAAACGCTAAAACATTTTTTTGGCTTCAGGGGGCCTGAAAACGTATCAAGCAAAGAAGTCTTACCCCCGTTTTATCGCTTAGAGACAACTGTTCATAATTTAAATGCTTTAACTTTTCAGATCAACCCCTACGGAACAAATTTACTGAATTTCAGCTCTCTAGGTAATCGAAAATTTAAAGAATTAATGAAGAGTAAATCAATCCCTTCGTCAGTTAGAACTTCCGCATGAATAAATGTGTACAGATTATAAGAAATTTTATTAAATAAAAATGTTAGATATTGCTACATTCATGAAATACAAGGATGTTTACATGGTTGCGTTAACTTTTATTGAAGGAGCGAATAAATTAATCACAGTACAGAATGAATATACAGAACAATTCATTGTTTGTTTAGAAACAACAAAGGACGTTTATCTCTTGCTAAAAAAAAAAATTAAAAAATTTCGCAATCAATGATGGGACAATAAATTATAAGGCATATTAATATCTATATTAAATCAAAATCATTGATTAATTTTATCAGTATAAATTAAACATAACCATGATCTAGTTTGCAAAAATATATTTAAAATTAAGATGATAAAATTTTATCAGTATTTCTATACCTTGAAAATTCAAGTGTGTTTTATAATACAATTATTAATATCAGACTATCGTCAGCGTTTTATTAATGGCGTATAGTTATAAAAATTTTACCAAGGTTAATTATAAAATCATTGTTCTATAAAAAATTTGGTGTAAAACACTCACACAACTTTCTCTTGCCAATGCAAATAATGAACAATAAAACCAAACATTAGAAATAAACAAAAAACTAACCTCAAAAAACATAACCTTATTTTATTCATGAGTGAAAGAGAAAATGAAAATCAACCTCAGTTTGGCTTAAAAATACGGAAAATCACTCTTTAACGCTAAACTAGGCTCTGCAGAAAAAATGCTCTTAATTAAAGTTGTAGATCTTTTAATTTCCTATAAATTTGATTATATACACTTTTGTCGTAAAATGCATACTAAGACTGAAATCTTAAAAAATCAATTCTTTTACAAATTTTCGTGAAAGAAAATTGCTAGTTACCGCTAAACTAAGCGTTACACAAAAATGTTATGAAATAAAAGCTGTAGGATTTTAAATTCTCTGCAACTTTTATAATATACATTTTTACGCTAAAATACATATTAAGGCTGCAATCTTAAAAAAAAACATTTTTTTTCTACGAGGGAACAGCCTCCCTAAGAATTTCAACAGATACGACACCTACCCTATCATTTAGAGCATGAAAAATGTAATAAATTAGGCGATTTTTAAAAGAAACGTAGGAGCCGTTTTTGAGAAAATCGCAAAAATGTGAAAAATTACACGAATAAACTACTACTTCCGGTTGGTCGATTTTGATGAAAATGTTTGTGTCGGATTCGGTAGTACGAGCTAACTTAAGTTTCAAGTTTAAAGTTCGTACGATGTTTCGTTCTTGAGATATTTTGTTCACACACACACACATACACAGATACACAGACCA
Source organism: Catonia carolina (assembly GCA_035578175.1). Classification (NCBI taxonomy): domain Eukaryota; kingdom Metazoa; phylum Arthropoda; class Insecta; order Hemiptera; family Achilidae; genus Catonia; species Catonia carolina. The sequence goes on from JAQMRL010000004.1 coordinate 47,704,082, forward strand.
ATCGCTAAAAACATGTTTTTTGGGTTCAGGGGCTCTGGAAACGTGTAGATCCGGTGAAAACTCAATTTCGAAAAATCGACATGAAAACAATAGTTTCCTTCCTATATATTCATACAGGCAAGAGAATGAAAGAAAATAAATTAGGGGTTCTGTATACAATATTCTCTTATCAAATGTTACGTCAAATGATACGTGAATTTGTATATGATAAAATAGGGTCAATGTTAAAATCTTTCAGTATTTATAATTAATAATATACGGAGGGGATTTCATGGCCAATAAAATTGCAAATATTATTTTTGATAAAGGTTATATCCTAAAATTTAATTTTTTTATCATGGCATTGTTCCGTACAATATTGATATGAGTAATCAATAAATGTTTTAAAGAGGGATTTATTTTATCGATCTAAAATAACAAAAAAAGTAAAAACCTCACAGATTTCGAGTTGAATTAAATTCCAGCTAAAACTTCCGTTTCAATTTCAAGTGCTTCTCTTTTTATAGTTTCGTACTGTTTATATTGGTTTGTAGAAAGAGAGGGAAAATTGGTACGTACAGAGTTACTAAACAGAGATAGCAACAGGAAACCATGACCTTCATTTTCCTTTCTGACCTATTTTCTTCTCATCTACAAACGATTTTCAAAAATTAAATTAAATTTCATCGCACAACTCCCTACAATTTCGATTTATTGTTTATTTTTTGTAGGATTGAAATTTTCCGGAAATAAATCTTTTATAAAGAAAAACAACCGAGAAATCTTTTTACTTTGTATATAAATGTAATTTTTTATATTTATTTAATGTAACTAGTCTTAGACTAACGAACAATTTTATTCAAACTTAAACTACCTAAGGATTACATTATCATAAGAAAATAAAACCCAATGGCTTCTCTTATTTTCTAACAATAACAATTTATTTAAGAAATAACTGTAATGCTACTCTTAATTTTAAAGATCAGTATTTCTTATTCCTATTCTAATTTTCAATATTAAATTTACCTAAGTAGACTACAGCTTTGTAGTTAATCTTACTTATTATTACACATTTACATAATCATTAAGAAATAAACAAAATTTGTAACTGATGCGTAAAATTTGTACGAAATACACAAAATACATTTATGGAACAGCTATATATCAGTTATCTTATTTTCTGAATAGGCTAAACATTTCTTATTTTCAAACTTAACATACTATTATTATTTTCTAAAATAAAACATTTTTATTTTCTAAAAAAAATATATTCTTACTTTATAAAACAAAACATAAGATTTTACAAGATAATTAATGTACAACTGATTTACAGGAAAATTTATTACAATTGATTATTTACAAATAATTGCAAAATAGACTAATGTAAGATATCTCCTAAATCAAACCAATTTGAAGGTTTTCTGGCACTTAAGTCGTCTCATTACGTCTGAGTTATCGAGGAGTTGCAGCGCTCAACATTCAAATGACGTAGAAGACGGTCTTCGTGACTCCTTGCGAATCATTCTTTTCCTCATCCACCGTTTCAATGTTCTGATCCCGATGCAGGTTATCAATATAAATGTAACGATAAAATATACAAGAATTTAACAGAGAAAACGCTGCCTAAAGTAAACATTTAGGTTAGAAAATTTATCAGAAAAATATGATGTGAAACACTTACACAACTTTCTCTTGCCAGTGCAAAAATGAACAATATAACCTAATATTAGTAATAAAACATTAGAAAAATAAACAAAAAACTAACCTCATAAAACATAACCTTATTTTAATCATGAGTGAAAGACAAAATGAAAATCAACCTCAGGCTTAAAATACGGAAAATCACTCTTTCACGCTAAATTAGGCCCTGTAGAGAAAAATGCTCCAAATAAAAGTTGTAGATCTTTCAATTTCCTATAAATTTGATTATACACAATTTTGTCGTGAAATGCATGTGAAGGCTGAAATCTTAAAAATTTATTTTTTTTATACGTTTTCGTGAGAAAAAAAACAGAAAAATTGGTAATTACCGCTAAACTAAGCGTTATACAAAACAAATATTAAAATATAAGTTGTAGGATTTTAAATTCTCTACAACTTTTATACTATAAATTTTGCGCTAAAATGAATATTAAAGCCAGAATCTTAAAAACCTGGTTTTTACAAGAAAATAGACTTTCCAAGAATTTCAGCAGACATGGCGCCTACCTTATCTTGAAAATGTAGTAAATGAGGCGATTTTAGAAAAATCGTAGGAGCTGTTATTGAGAAAATTGCAAAAAGTGAAAAATGACACGAATAAACTACTACTTCCGGTTCACTGATTTTGCTGAAAATGTTCGTGTCGGGTCCGGTAGTAGTATCTAACTTAATAAGTTTCAAGTTCCTACAATGTTCAGTTTTTGAGATATTCTGATCACATACACACAGACCAACCGCTACAAACTTGTTTATTGGGTTCAGGGGGTCTGAGAACGTGTGGATCCGGTGAAAACTTGATTTTGAAAAATCGACATGAAAACAATACTTTCCTTTCTATATATTCATATAGGCAAGAGAAAGTAAAAAAACGTTTTTCAATTCCCCTCCTTACAATAAAAGGAGTTACCTAATTCCTGATATCTGAATTGTAAATTTTATCTCTTTTTTTCCCGTAGATATCAGGTAAGAATACTTTTATGATATTAACAAAACCCGTAAATCTTTTTGGGAAATCGGTCATGTAACGTCTGTCGTTAGACATGTAACGACGATACTTGTAACATGTAACGTCTTTCTTTCTGTAGGGACAACACTCAAGATAATAAGTTATCTTAATCAATAAGAACTTAGAATTGATCAATCAGGACTGTAATATTAAGATAATAAAAGCAATAAACTATAAAATTGTTAATAACATATTAATTAATTTTATAACACTGTACCTATTTAAGTTAACTGTAAAAAATATTTTTTTATTACCCTGATGTTTTTGTTTAGGTCATCAGCCGAAAGGGTGGTTTGAACCTGTGGAGGTTTTACTAAGTAAAACGAGGATTGAGGCGGTTTACCGTTGTCTTCCTCACTGAGCGTATGCTTATCAGCATGCCAGGCCTCCTGAAAAGCATCTTCTCTCCGCCCTGCAAATGACACCTTAATCTTATTCACCACAGGGTCTGGCTGTATAATGAAATTCATTAGTCTTAGAGGAGATAACTTTGACTAGTGTCTTTTACGCTTTACCTCTTCTGTTCTTAAATGGTTCAGTCATATAATTGGCTGATATAAGAAACAGAACTATTTTTTGTAGCTCTGGAACTATTAGATCGAGTGCAATTCATTTAACACTCCACCCGCCTGTTATGGCCGATAACCCTTATGTGTGTACATTGCAATCAGGTTATTTTAGAACAATAAGCGAACCCATGGCCCAATGAGATGAGGATGATACGTTTGACGTATGTCATTTTCCACATTCGACAGTGCTTCTTTGAAACTAATTTGTGAATATACATTGAAGATTAGGGGTGACAGAATACAACCTTGTCTTACACCTCTCAGAATATTTACACTAGCCGAGGCTTTATTCTGTACTCTCACAGTAGCGATCTGATTCCAGTACAAATTAAAATCTAAAAAATTAAGCATCCTTCATTTTTGTTATTTCGTGTAAAATGAGTGTAACTTCCGGTTCCCTTCCACGCTCCGCTGACAGTATGTATTTTTTTTAACCCGACATTTCCTTTGTAGTATTATGTAAAAAGTTCCGAGGGAGGTGGAGGGTTCTTTGGTTCTTTTGGCTGGTAGGCGGTTGCAGCCTCCTTGGGGCTGGACGAGGACGCCTCAATTGAGTCCAACACTACTTTCCCCATCGTAAGGGAGTGAACATGGGTTTTTCTCGCCGCCTCGGATAAAAGCAAAAACTTCCGGTTTATTTTTTCTTGTTGTTGTTGTTTAGGTCATCAGCCGAAAGGCTGGTTTGAACCTGTAGAGGTTTTACTAAGTAAAACGAGGAGTGAGGTGGTTTACCATGCCTTCCTCACTGAATGGAAAAGTATGCTTATCAGCATGCCGGGCCCTCTGAAAAGCACATATTTTCCACTCTGCAAATGACACCTTCACTTCATTCACCACAGGGTCTGGCTGTATAATGAAATTCATTACTTTCAGACGAGATAACTCTGATTAGTGTCTTTTACACCTCTACCTCTTCTGTTCTTAAATGATTCAGTCATTTAATTGGCTGATCATGTGACAAGAAACAGAACTATTTATTTTAGCCCTGCAACTAACAGATTGAGTGTAAATAATTTGAAACTCCACCTGTCTGTTATGGGCAGTATTTTTTCTTAATCTTGGTTATAAAAATAATTTTGCATTTTTCCTGTTAAATGAAATAAGATCAGATTTATATGCGATGTTTCTTAATTCAGTTCTGTTTAGATGTTTGAAAGGTTTTATAAAGAAATGAAATAAAAATAACAATGATATTGAAATAACTTATTTAATCAATCAACAGAGACAGGATTATTCAATAAGTTTTAAATGGATATACTGCTTTACCCTTATGAATGGTACATGCCACACATTTACTCTTTTTATGAAACTGAGAGAGAAAATACTTGATTCAGAGAGAGTGACTGAGAAACGTACATAAAGAAAGAGAGTTGATAATGTTAGAAGGGCAAGGAGTGAAAGAATGATAAGACCGAATACTAATGGAGGTTGAGGGGTGACACAATTATTTATTTTTAGGAGAAAATGTCCGTGGCCGTAATGCCGGCTGCGCACTGGTTATGCGCGGTACTAGGGCGTCGACCCCGCGCTCGATCGATGCGGACGTCGCTGCGTCGTAGGACGATTCAAGGTTAAGCTATCCGAAAATATCAACAGCACACCTGCCTAACTACTACTGTTTCTAAACCCCCCCTCCCCAAATGTAATAATATAACATTACAATTAATTAAAAATACAAGCATATGTATTTAGATCGTTCATGTACTGACATGAATGATCATGTTTTCATGGACCGAACATTATTTAAAATAAATTAAAAAATTTAATGACAATTACCTACCCCTGTCTTTTAGTGGTGTTTTTTTAAGTTTAACAAATTTCTAACAAAAGATTGTAATACTCACTAGTAGTACGTTACTTTCTTTTATATTTAAGTCGCATCAACTGCTTGATCAGTGGAAACTATAAGGATTACATTAAGCTACCAGTGGATTTTGACGCGGTGTTAAATTTTTTTAAAACAAGAATTTAATCTATACTTAAAGAAAACAGAGGCATGTATATTACTTTTATAATAATATTAATAACAATATTTATTTGCCAAAAGAAACTGACCCACCGGTTTGGTTTAGTGGTAAAATTGTCACCGCGATTTAGCTGTTCGATAGCTGATGTACGGAGACGAAGGTTTTTGGTTCAAATCCTTGTAAAGGTAATTACTTTTATACGGATTTGAATGCCAGACAGTGGTTACCGGTGTCATGTTCCCCATTCCACAGATCACAACATGTTCATGGTGTGATATGCTGAATGGAAAGAAAATAAATAATATACGATATACCGATGACACCATCATATTTGCGGATAACTTGGAGTCCGATGGTTATTAGTAAAATTTATTGATCAAATTGCAGTCTTGCAATATATAATCACAGTATTGAACATGTCAACACATGTAAATATTTGGGAACGATTTTGAATGATATATGGGATATTTCTCATAAGATTGTTGTTTAGGTCAACAGCCGAAAGGCTGGTTTGAACCGCTAGAGGTTTTCCTAAATAAAAACGAGGAGTGAGATGGAATTTGCCTTCCTCACTGAGTTGAAAAAATATGCTTATCAGTATGCCAGGCCCTCAGAAAAGCACCCACTTTCCACCCTGTAAATGACACCTACACTTCATTTACCATAAGGTCTGGCTGTGTAGTGAAATTCATTACTCTCAGAGGAGACAACTCTTACTAGTGTCTTTTACACCTCTACCTCTTCTGTTTTTGTGATGGCTGACTGTTGATCTTCTTGGCTGACTATGTGATAAGAAACAGGCCTATTTTTGTAGCCCTTGATTTAACAGATCGAGTGCAATTAATGTAAAACTCCACCTGCCCGTTGTGGGCAAGAGATTACAGTACTCAAGAGATTAGAATACGTATTGAGTCACCTTGTTGGACATTTAATAGAATGAGTAATGTATTCAAAACACACGATCTGAATTTTAAAACAAAATTTGGATTTGCTATTGGGATTCTATGTTGTCTAAGTTGTGTTTTTGGGCGTGGGGGTTGGACACTTAATGATTTAATGAGGAAAAGACTTGAAGCATTTGATATGCGATTCTACAGAATGATGCTGAGAATCTCCTGGGTTGATCGCGTCTCTAATGAGCAGGTACTGAGACGCATGCAGAAATCAAGTTATCAGCATGCCAGGCTCTATGAAAAGCATCTACTTCCCCCCTGCAAATGACACATTCACTTCGTTCACTACAGGGGTGGCTGTATAATGAAATTCATTACTCTCAGAGAAGATAATTCTGATTAGAGTCTTTTACACCTCTACCTCTTCTGTTCTTAATTGCTTCAGTCATTTAACTGACTGACCATGTGATAAGAAGAGGCAGAGGTGTAAAAGACACTAATCAGAGTTATTTTCTATGAAAGTAATGGATTTCATTATACAGCCAGACCCTGTGGTGAATGAAGTGAAAGTGTCATTTGCAGAGTGGAAAATATGTGCTTTTCAGAGGGCCCGGCATGCTGATAAGCGTACTTTTCCACTCAGTGAGGAAGGCAATGGTAAACCATCTCACTCATAGTTTTACTTAGTAAAACCTCTACAGGTTCAAACCAGCCTTTTGGCTGAAGACCTAAACAACAACAACTTTAAACCATTTTTTGAGGTACCAAATGCTGTGATGGGCATTTGTAGGCCTTCTCTCAACTGCTATCTACACTGTGAGATCGGAATTTTCCAGGTGAAACAGTGACTTAAGGTCTTTTTGTTGTTACATTTAATTAGATTAAATAAAATACAAAAACTTAATTTTATAGTTTCTTCGTTTTGACTATTTTTCTCTTAAGTTGGTGTAAATACTGAACCAGATCAATGGGACAAAACGCCACAGGTCGCGCTGAACGTATTTTATTGCCCATGAACTTTTTGAAAGCTAACCCCTAGTTCTTTGTCATTTACTATTGAGTCTTATTCTATTTTAATTTTTACTTTCCCTATGTAAAGACATTTGTTTACTTTTCCATTGGGTAATTAACAAATTAAAAATATTTCATATAAAATCATGAACTTTTTTCGTTTTTAGCTATAGCACCTCTTATTATTACTTACGCACAAGCGAAAATAGTAGGTGTAGTCATCAAAAAAAGAAAATAAATAAAAAAGGTAACCAAGAATTTTGTTAATAAGTCTTAACGCGTTTCATTCTGTAAATTTTTGTAGATATGCTACATTTATTGTTAAATAAAATATAGTACATTTTTATAAGTGATAAATCATAAATTAAGTGAAAAGGTATGGTAATCTATTAAAAACAAATGGTTCTATTTTGATGTCCCATTTCGAGGAACATAAGAAAATCATGGTAAAACCTTGGTCAGAATACCAAACAATACAACTGTAGCAGATGATTATTGTCATGTTAGGGATTTCCTACGGTTGTCACCGCCGCGCCACCCCTCTCTAAACCATTGCTATCATTCATCCCGATCTGTAGATTCTCCTCTCGTTACCCTATCCTCTCCATGGCGTCTTTCACCTTATCTATTTTAAGAACCTTCTAAGGTACAATACTTTTCCACAGGACTCCAATTTGTTTACTGCGCTATCATTCAACTCCGTATTACGTACCCTTATCACATGTCAATTCAAACTCTTTTCCCCGTGTCTCAGAACATCGCACTCCACCCCCATTCTCCATCGTATTTTGCAAATAAATATTTGGAATATATATTAAACTTTATTTAACCAGGGGTCCTGCGGACCTTCCCCCGCTGTATTCAGATAGCCTATGATATTTTTAAAAACATAACAAAAACTTTGGAAAAAGTTGGCAAAAATAGCCCCATCACCTGAATATTTGGATGATAAACATCCTGTTTTGTGGAGTAATCAATATGGAGACATATCTTGTGGTACTAAGAAGTGAATCTTCTTATTTTGTTAAAAGCTCCTCCGTACTTTACTACGGTTTTACTAAGTAAAATGAGGAGTTATGTATTTTACCATTGCCTTCCTTAATGAGTGAAAAAGTATGCTTATCAGCATGCCCGGCCCTTTGATAAGCACCTACTTTCCACCCTGCAAAAGACACCTCCACTACATTCACCATATTGCCTGGCTGTATAATGAAATTCATTACTCTTAGAGATAACTCTGACTAGTGGTTTTTACAATTCTACCTATTCTGTTCTTAAATGCTTCAGTCATAAAATTGGCTGACCACGTGATAAGAAACAGAACTATTTTTTGTAACCCTGGAACTAGTAGATCGAGTGCAAATAATTTAACACTACATCTGCCTGTTATGGGCAACTAAATAGAGTAATATATTATCAATATAATAATAATAAAGCTACTTTTAAAATTTGGAGTTGATTGGTTCTTGAGAATGTTACGAACACAAACAAACGTTTCCTCTTTAAGTGACAGTAAGATATGCAGAGTTGTGTCATACTAAATTAAGATAAAAGATGGGGGTGTACTGAACCAGTCCATTAACGTTCTTGTATTAGATATAGTACCGGTTACCCAGCTTCGCTCGGTTGTAGATTATATGATAGATTTCCAAAAAGAATTTTAATACAATGGGTTGATAAAAGATAAGCCATTAAAGGAGTTCGACGTAGTCTTTAAATTTAAAATACCGTGTGACCCACCGGTTTGGTCTAGAGGTAAAGTCGTCGCCGCGAGTCAGCTATTTAACAGCTGATTTTCGGAGACGAAGGTTCCTTAGTTCAAATCCTAGTGAAGGTGGTTACTTTATACGGATTTGAGTACTAGACAGTGTTTACCAGTGTACTTTGATGGTTGGGGTTCAATTGACCATACTCTCTTAGGAATGGTCGGCCTGGGTCTGTACAAGACTACACTTCATTTACATGTCATACATCATCACATTAGGTCATAGGGTTGCTTATTGTTCTGAATTGAACAGATTGCAACGATTACACATTTGGAATAAAAAAGTTTCTTGTGTTTGTTATCATCTGCTATTGTTTATTGTACTACTTTTTATTCCCGAAACTGAAGAGAACCATTAAAGGATGAACTTTTGCAATCATTGATGACATAAAACCTAGATCACTAAAGGAACTGAAAGTTGTACCAAAAAGTGAGTTCCAGAAATGCTTCCAAGATTGGAAAAAGCTCTAGCACAAGTGTATTATATCTGAGAGGGATTACTTTGAAAGAGACAAAATAGATATAGATGAATAAATAAAGATTTTTAAAGAAAAACTAAAATTCTCGTCATTTTTCTATCAAACCTCGTCCATACTATACAGTAATTATTCAAAAACTATTAAATTTTCTTTTGAACTAAGACTGAACTTATTTTTGTGGCAGCAATATCTCTCATTCCTTTTATTAACAATGCTTTAGCAGCACTAAATTAATGCTGTTTTTCGCACCATAGCATTGCAGTTTTTACGGCAGTAAAGGCCTCTGGTAGCCTATGTATGTAGTTTTTCCATCGATGGTGGTTCGGGTAATTGACGGTTCGGATACTGATGTTCGGATAATCGACGCTCCTGTGTATTTGTTTACTATATCACCTGTTATTTTTTATTACATCTGTAGCCAGCCTATTGTTCTAACTATATTTCTTAATTTAGCGAGTTAACGAATTTTTGCAAGTATGAAACCTAGCACAATCGAAATTGTAGACCCTGAAAACCCCTATACACGAATTTTCAGGAAAATCGTTAGAGCTGTTTTCGAGAAAAGTTGGACATACAAACATACATAGCACGCCAAGTTGTCGTATATTATACTATAAATGCATGTTTTGAAGTAATCAATTCACAATCATTTTTTATTTGTAGATTACTTGAGAAAAACCTAACAGAACGAGTACTAGAACAAAAATATTATCATAAAACTGCGTATTTAGGAACCCTCTTCTTTAAACAGAACTGTGAAAAGAAGACTTGCATTTTCCTGATCGATTATGTTTATATATATATTATGCATGACACGCAGTTGCGTTACAAGGTACAACGTCGCACGATAGGCGTTCATACGCATCCAAACTATACACGCACTTCCTTACAAATAACCGTAAAATATTCCATACATTTTTTAACAATGCTAACTAAATATAACTTATAATATCCTGAAAATCAATATAACTAAGGAAAAGGAAAGGAAGTTTTATGTGCGTACAAACTCTAGAATAATGAAATGATTTTTAACTCGGAATATTCTAGTAGGAAAAAAGTGTACGCCATAATCCTTTAAAATATTACTGATGTAAACGTAAATATAAAACTGCTAAAAGATATTTTTAAATTAAAATTATATCTAAAATGTTAGCTTTACAAAAATTTCAGTGCTTTAAAGTTATAATACGTATAATAAAAATTGACAAAATACTACGCATTAAAAGTAAAACTGTAGTGTAATTCATATTTTACCTTAAAAATATTGACTTGCCATCCCGGTTTTCCTTGATTATCCGTGATTTTGGTATTGAATAAACATCGCTCTTCCAATGACCTGAAAATAATTTACAGGGATTATATTTAGTTTACTGATTTTCTAATGGTTATATTTTTTGTTTGTAGCTTATGTGACGTTTTTAATTGAAATATATTTCGATAAGTTTGATTAGTTTATCACTCGCTAGTGATCCAACAGCAATAATTTCGTTGTTTAGGTGATCACCCGAAAGGCTGGTTTGAACCTCAAGAGGCTTTACTAAGTAAAACGAGGAATGAGATGGTTTACAGTTTCATTCCTCACTGAGTGGAAAAGTATGCTTATCAGCACGCCAGGCCTTCCGTAAAGCATCTACTTTCCACCCTGCAAATGCCACCTTCACTTCATTCATCACAGGGTCTTGCTGTATAAAGATGAAATTCATTACTCTCAGAGGAGATAACTCTGACTAGTGTCTTTTACACCTTTACCTGTTCTGTTCTTAAATGCTTCAGCCATATAATTCTCTGACCATGTGATAAGATACAGAACTATTTTTTGTAGCCTTGGAACTAGCAGATGGAGTGCAAATAATTTAACACTTCACTTTCCTGTTATGGGCTTGTAATAATTTCTTGTAGGCAAAAAAATTTATGTAAACAATCTACGCCTAGTTTTCGCTTTATATTAAATTGATTTTTGTAAATTTTCTTTAGTTTCTTTAAAGTCGCATCGACAGCTTGGTTATTAAATGACTACTGTGGGTTTTGGTACTGTAACGATGGGTTTTAACGTGTTAAAATTGCCAGACACTAACCGGGAATCGAACGCGGGGCTTTCCGCTTTCTAGGCTAGCGTTCTAGTCATTACACCACGGAGGCGGTCAATATAAATTATTTTAAATCACAATGTCGAAAAGTAATACACTTTACTAAATGAATTTTTGACGTAGATTCTGAAAATGGGTTGCCGAATCGATACAGTGTACCTCCGAATTATTACAGCGATTTGAAATTTTTCGGCCGAATTTATACGGTAAGAATTTTTATACAGAAACACGAGCTCGGCTGGAACATTTTTATTTTCTACACAAAAAAATTTATTTCTTCTTCTTCTTATTATCAAGGATTAGGCATAAACCTGTTCCGAACTCACAAACAATCCTACACATAAACAAAACACGAGATATTCAAACCCGTACATCTCGACTACTGCCATCTTCTTCGAGGTCTTCCCACCTCCCTTCTTCCAACTGGAACACATTCCGTAACTTTGAAGGGTATTCTTTCCTCTCGCACCGCAAAATGTTGCCTCTATTGATTGCAGTTCTGAATGAAAAATGGAGGAGTACCGCAATCAAAAAATGTATAAAAACCCCAAATCTCCGAATGGGTCATCAAACAGCTGATGATTTTCAGATTTTTCAGAACTATATTTTATTCGAAACAAAAGTAACTTTCGTGAATCTCCATCATTCTTCATGGAGTTTACAAATTGATTAAGCACGGGATAGGTGCTGTAAATCTTCAAAATACAAAAAAGGTTTTTTTTCTCCATTAATCGGGAATCAACGATGGGTAATGGAAAATCTGCACGTGGAAAAAAGAACTTTAAAAAAAAGGTTTGACCAGTATTAGTCCAGTGGGAACAAAAAAAAATTTTTTAAATAGGCCTATAGATAATAATTTTATTATACCCATTACGGGCACGTGGGGTGTTAAATTATTTGCACTCAATCTGTTAGTTCCAGGGCTACAAAAAATAGTTCTGTTTCTTATCACATGGTCAGCCAATCATATGACTGAAGCATTTAAGAACAGAAGAGATAGAGGTGTAAAAGACACTAGTCAGAGTTATCTCCTCTGAGAGTAAAGAATTTCATCATTATACAGCCAGACCCTGTGGTGAATGAAGTGAAGGTAACATTTGCCAGGTATAGGTGCATTTCGGAGGGCCTGGCATGCTGATAAGCATACTTTTTCACTCAGTGAGGAAGGCAATTGTAAAATCTTACTCCTCGTTTTACTTAGTAAAGCCTCTAAAGATTCAAACCAGTTGACCTAAACAACAATAATTTTATACGGAACAGATAAAATTGTTCAATTTAACTACTGCTTTAATTTTCGATTGATATTGATTTATTGTTAACTAAATCAGAAATAGATAATCTTGTGGGAGGGTTTGGGGGGCGTCACCCTCAATAATTCACTTAACACTAAATCAGGACTTCATTTTGTACCAAAAATCGAACGTGAGTCTGTATCATTGCTTCAAATGTCATTATTTTAATTGAATATAACATATCTACAACATCGACTGTAATGTGACTAACGATACACTGGTTTTTCCAAAGGATTTCCGGTAAATTGATTATTGCGTGGATGTTTACATTATTTTACTTTTACGGTATATTATTTGGTTACTGAGTTACACTTTATTTTGGTTCAGTTTTATCGCTGATACTATTGATCCATTTCAGAATTTTCACTAGCTTAATTTCTTCAAAAATCTGGTGTGAAACACTCTCACGACTTTCTCTTGCCAATGCAAATAAGGAATATTATAACCTAACATTAGTAATATAACATTTGAAATAAACAAAAAACATAACCTTATTTTAATCCTCAGTTAATGATGCAAAACAGAAACCAACCTTAGTTTGGCTTAATAATAAGGAAAATCACTGTTTCACACTAAACTAGGCTCTGTAAAGAAAAATGCTGTTAACAAGAGTGGTAGATCTTTTAATTTCCTATAAATCTGATTTTAAACTTATGTTGTAAAATACATACTAAGGCTGGAATCTTAAAAAAAACCATTTTTTGTACAGATTGTCATGAAAAAAACAGATAATGATTAATTACCGCTAAACTAAGCGTTATTGAAAAAATGTTTGAAATAAAAGTGGTAAGGTTTTACATTTTCTACAAATTTTATTATACCTACATTTTTGCGTTAAAATGCATATTAAGCCCGCAATCTTAAACAAAGCATTTTTTTCACAACAGCCTTCCCAAGATTTTCAACAGACACGGCTCCTACCCTATCTTGTAGAGCATAAAAAAATGTAGTAAATGAGGCGACTTTTAAAAAAATCGTACGAGCCGTTTTTGAGAAAACCGCAATAAAGTGAAAAATGACACGAATAAACTACTTCTCCCGGTATACCGATTTTGATGAAAATATTCGTGTCTGGTTCTCTAGTGGTGTATAACTTAAGTTTCAAGTTTCAACTTCGTACGATGTCCCGTTCTTGAGATATTCTGTTCACACGCGCGCTCGCACACACACAAACACACACCAATCGCTAAAAACTGGATTTCTAAAAATCGACATGAAAACAATACTTTCCTTCCTATATATGCATAAAGCCAAGACGTTGTGTATTTTAATATGTAAGTCAACATTTAAATTCAAAATGTATATTTCAATTTTGTAAATTAGTAACACTGTCAAAACGCACAAAATTTATCAAAATAAATAAAAACTTAAAAAACATGTCAACCCCCAGGATGTTTGATTTCCTCCCGATGAAAAGTATCTGAAATCATCATTGTACCCAAACATAAATAAGTACGAAATAATAATCAAATAAATAAAAGGAATCAATTAAAACTGAATGAACAGTAATAAAGTTAACTGTAGAATAAAAATAAAATTATTACTATATCGAGAATATAAATGACATACACCATCAGAAAACATTTAAGAATCAATTTTTTTAACGGTCAGGGTGAAGGATAAAAATAATAGCAACATTTAACTGTAAAGAATTAACTCCCTCTCCAGCTTAACAGGGGTGGTTAAAGTAGGTCACGGTCAGAAAAACCCGTCCGTCTGCTTTATTAAATGACGAAAATGGTATGGGAAAGAGGAGTAGGGGGTACATGTGGTTTGGCATGAAGCTTGGCGGAAGGATACAAAAGGGCGGTAAGGGGTAACAAATAACGTAGTGTTTTACATCGTATAAACTTTAACATGTTGGTTCGTAATTAATATTGCATAAACGAAAGAGAATAGCACAATGTAAAAAATTAATAAATTAAATTCTTCAAAAATAGATTACAATTTCAAATTTTTGATACAAATAAATATCACTTCATCGGTGGCTTAGTCGGATCTATTGGTAAACTAAAAAACCCGGCTTTGTATCTTGGTTAATATCTGAAAAATCAAACAAGGTTAAATACATTTTTGAGGTCTTATAGCTAGGCCAGCGTTTCTTAACATGACGGATTTGCTTTTTAATAGTACAGTTTCAGTTCCTGATAGATATAGGTTTATGTTTTGTTTTTGCCTGGCTCTCTTAAAAGCATCTACTTTCTACCCTGTGTAATATAACAAATTTACTGGACACCTGGAGTTGTTTATTTTTTGAGTCTATTAAAATAGTAAACATCTCCAGCTGATTGAAAAATTAATACTTTAGAATTATTTAATTCATATTGACAAAATTATTTAAAAAAGTTATTTATTCTAGTTGCTAGGCGACTAAAGAAGAAGAAAAGATTTTGTACAAATTATTTTAGTGAGGGACAATATGGCGAACTGAATAGGCAGGTCCCTCATTCATGCATTAAAATAGTCTTCTACAACGATATAATCAATTAGATTGTTTCATTCTTATGTGTGTAGTTTAAAGAAAGTAAAAGTAAAAGTAAAAAGTATTTTAAATAATAAAAACTTTCAAGTAAAATAATTAAAGAAAAGTTTTTTATTTATAATGTTACAAAATTGGCATCTCTTGTGTGGATGATAATTCAACTACTCCACACCTGAAAATGTTACCTTCACTTCATTCACCACAGGGTCTGGTTGTATAATGAAATTTATTACTCTCAGAGGAGATAACTCTGACTGGTGTCTTTTACACCACTACCTTTCTGTTCTTAAATGTTTCAGTCATACAATATGTTGACCATGTGATAAGAAACAGAAAAATTTTTTGTAACCCTGGAACTAGCAGATCGAGTGCAAATAATTTAACACTCCACCTGCCTGTGATGGGGAAATGAACTGTTATAAAGGTATAAACTAAATTTAAAATAAAATTTAAAAAGTTAAATTTAAAAAGGAAATACAAATTACTCAAAGTACTTCAATCAATTTGTATTTTTGTTTAGAAAATCTAAAAAATACTTGATTAATGACATATTTACTGCACACACTGTCATTTTAAACAGTTTTTAGTATTAACAATCAATTTTTCAGAAGTTCAGAAATTATTTGCACTCAATCTGTTAGTTTCAGGGCTACAAAAATTCTTATCACATAGTAAGCCAATTAAAGGACTAAATAATTTAATAACAGAAGAGGTAGAGGCGTAAATGACACTAATCAGAGTTACCTCCTCTGAAAGTAATGATTCTCATTATACAGCCATATCCTGTGGTGAATGAAGTGAAGGTGTCATTTGCAGGATGGAAAATATGTGCTTTTCAGAGGGGCTGGCATGCTGATAAGCATACTTTTCAACTCAGTGAGGAGGCATGGTAAAGCAATTCGTGTTAGTAAAACCTCTAGATCAAACCAGCCTTTTGGCTGATAACCTAAACAACAAGAAGCATAAAGACTAAGTGGTGCAGTTTTGCGGTAATTTTATCGTTCTGAATGAAATTATACGATTCTGAAAAATCTGTGAATCTGAAGTTTTTCGATGGGGAATGTGAAGCAGGAGAAGTAACAACCTCGTTAAAAACCAGGAACCATCTGGCTCCGGATGGTAGCTCTCTGTTATAGGGCCCCTACCTAGGGTTACTAGGAGAATATGGTCAACAGTCAGCGTAGTGAAGGCTGACGAGGAAGAAATTCCGAACGGCGAAGAGGGCGGAAGAACTTAGGGGAGTAAACCCCGAATAAAAATCAAATGTGAAACTGGTTAACGGTTTCAAGACGGAGGAGGGTAGGTTCCGAACGGTGAAGAGAGCGGAAGAACCTAGGAGGTGGGACTCCGAATGAAACCCAGGGTATATTTAGACTTCTGAGATGGCAGCCTTATCACTAATCTATCCTGCAAGGCGTTGATAACGCGTTCGGAGGAAATAGAAATTACTCAAAGTACTAAATGGGCTCAGACAATAAATACTAAATGGGATTGGCAGGCCGAAGAAAAGATGGGCACCAGAACAGGTAGAAATGTCTAACCCATGAAGAGAAGAATTTCCACGCCGTCTCTGTGGTGGAGTAGCGTAGTGGTTAGCGCGCTAGCCTATAACGTGGTGGTCCCGGGTTCGATTCCCAGCTAGGGTCTGGAAATTTTCACAAGTCAGAAACCACTAGATATACAGGGTGGTTCATGAGGAATCATACTTCAGGAACTGATTATACAGCTAAAAATAAGAAAAAAGTTTCCAATAAATATGGGTCCGAAAATCGTTTTTAGCGAGTTAGAGCTAGCGAAAGATTTCGCCTGGAATTCAGTTCCCCCTGTGAAATGAATTCATAGTTAAATTTTTAGGGTATGCAACAGGTATTCTTATCACATACAAGTAATACATATTATGTATAATTATATATGCAATCCGTATTAAGGTTAGTAATTGAACAGATTTTATGCAAAATGAGCTGACAAATCGAATAAAACCTGTCCCACGTCTGTAAGTACAGTCATTTCTGAGATATCTGACAAAATACGCAAAATTAGATCTCGAAAAACATGTCTTTCTTAGGTTTGAAGTAGATTAACTTTGTTAAATTGGTAACAAATACGTAAACATTTTAAACAAAATTTGTAGAGAATTTAATTCTGAAGAGAATGATGTAAAATAGTCTAGTAAAAAATAAACTCAAACTTTATAAAATTTGATTATATTAAATTAGTCTCAGTATTAAATTAGTAAATACACGAAAAATAAGACCAAAAAGTCGAAATATTGTACTTGTTTATTAATGAACATTCTTTGTCACTGCTAATCTACAAGTCTCTCGTGATCTACAAGTACAGTATGTTTTAAAATAATAATACTGTACTCACTTAAAGTGAAGGTTCAAAAATCCCTCCGTTGACTTCAATGCATCATGAGGAACGCATGAAACACTCAGTATAACCCACCGTAGTCGCTAATAACCAAAAA
Organism: Catonia carolina; assembly: GCA_035578175.1. NCBI lineage: Eukaryota > Metazoa > Arthropoda > Insecta > Hemiptera > Achilidae > Catonia > Catonia carolina. Next base: position 47,721,783 of record JAQMRL010000004.1, read on the forward strand.
GTTGATGCGACTTTAAATAAACTAAAAAAAAATCCCAACATCTTTTAAATTTAAATCCTCCCGTTTTGGTATGGCTATGGTGTAACCTACCCAAAATTTATTGCAACCCGTATGAAGCTAATTTCATATTTATTTAAAACAGTACAAAATAGTGAGGTGCAGAGCAATAATTTATTTAATATTTTTTTGGGTATTTTTTAAGAGATAAATTATGTAAATAAATGTGTTTGTATTTATTTAAGTATATAAGTAGTCTTGTTTGTTTTATTTAAACAGACAGAAATAATTTTTAGAATATTATATTAAAATAACAATGAAGAAATTAATCGTTTTCCGTCGGACATTGGCTAAGATCCAATTGTTGCAGACATGAGTTCGTTGCAGCAGAACGAATACTGTAGTGAGTAACAACAACCTAATGCTGTTAATAGTGTATATAATGCATGTATATATAACTACTACTGATAGAAGCAGTGAATAGTGCAAACACATAATACATGCACTGGTCTACGACACATTATTATAGTTCGCAATAACTATTATGCATTCTAGACGAAGGTCAATACACCCATCATTAGGACTATGACATGAAATCTTCCTACATGTTATCGGCACTGCAACCAATGTCATACGGTCGTAGTGCAATTAAAATGCATTGTTCGTAAATAGATTAAGAATATTTCTTTATTGCTGCTACACTTGGTCTTCGGAATTAACTTAATGAAGGTTCCTTATTATATCTCATATATAATTTTCCGTTCAACCAAACATGATGGTCCAGGTCCGGATAACCGAAAATCCGGAAACAAGAAAACACGATTCCAAGGGCGTTCTGTATATTATAAACTATCGTATAATCAAACTATTACTACCGGTATATTATCAGTCAAACATTGTCTGAACCAAATTCAGACAACTAATTATGGACTTTTTTGATTATACAAGATATTTTTATTTTCAACTGTATAAAATGAACAACAAGCAAATTTGATAAAAAAAGGACACAAATATGCAATATATGGGCTCAATTTTAAGAAATTGAGGAGATCGCTGGCCATTGACGGTACTCCAACCGTAATCATTAAGTTAGTTCATTATTTTCTTATTTTATTTTTTTCTCTTTAATTTTGACGTCTCATGATATCCCTTCTCCAGATTCGTTTCAGTCTTCGTATAGAAGCAGTTGGTAAATCTGGTGTGTCTAGGTCAACAATGAGCTGGTTTGGATTATTTTCAAATTGTGTGTATATGCGAAGGAACACATCGTTGATGTATGGGACGTTTAAGCCTGTGTGTAGTGTATCATTCGTTACGTAAAAGGGAGCACTAGTTATCTGTCTTAACAGTTTGGACTGAAAGCTTTGTATTTTAAAAATGGCCGACGGTTTGGCACAACAGTAAATTTGGCTGCTTACATTCAAACGGATCTAAGGTAACACTTATGAACTAGTAGTTTTAGATAAAGCGGGAGGTTGGAAGATTTGGAAATCAACGAATACAGTTCTGTTGTTTACGGCTAGGGTCCAAAGTTTTTCGCGTTTCGTTAACATGTTGGTTCCACGTCAGTCTTTTGTCGATGTAGAGACCAAGATACTTTATTCTGTCATATTGAGGAAGTGGCGCACCATACAAATAGACTGGAGCACAAAGTTATTTTCGTAAAGAAAATGTGACTTTGTACAGCTTTAGTAGCGTTAATTTTAATTCTCCAGATTTGAAACCACAATTTGAGATTATTCAAATGGTTTTGCAAGTTTAAAGAAACATTATCATGACTCTCAGAATTACGGACTTGAAGAGTTTCCTGGAAAAGAAAAAAACACAATATCGGGTGGACAGAAAAAAGAAGAAATGCCTACAGTGAGGGAAGGCTGAGTATGTGGACTGCAAAAAGAACTTCCAGAAACGTCTAAAGTCACCTCACGTGGTCTAGAATTGGCTTTATACGAGAAAAACATATCTGCATCAGTGGCGTAGAGAGCGGGGGTTCCAGGGTGTACAGACATCCCCTGAAATGTAAAAAAAAAGGAAAATTTAGATTAGTAAATGTTACAAGATCTGCTTATCTGCAACAGATATTAGTTGTAGGATTGCCCAAGGTAGGAAAGCAATAAGATGCTTGAATTCCCTGTTTTGGTCGCCGAAAATCCGGACACAAAGAAAAGAATTTATAATGCTGTAGTAAAGCCTATTACGTTGTATGGTTGTGAGGCTTGGACCTTGGATAGAAGTCAGGACAACTTGAGGGCTTTAGAGATGGGTTGCTTCAGGCGCTCATGTCGGATCTCCCAGATGGATAGGGTTAGAAACGAGGAAGTCAGGAGGAGAATAGGTTGTGGCAGTACAATAGTGGATGACATTGAAATAAAGCAGTTGGTGTGGTATGGCCATGTTCAGAGGATGGAGGGGCATAGATCGCCGAGGAGTCTCTTGGAGTACTGTCCTTCAAGTCGGCGTAGAAGAGGAAGGCCTCGATGTACTTGGCTGAAGAGAATCAAGTCCGCAATGGAGAAGAGGCAGTTGACAGAGGAAGACTGGTGGGATCGAGATCGATGGCATTTTGGTATGCGTGAAGCGGATCATCTGTAGGAACCTCTTTGTAAAGTAAAGTAAGTAAATTTTACCAATAGGAGACCCACCAAGTTAAATCGAATAGATCATTGGAAAATCCCCCGCTTGTTTTAAGTCGTTTCGGGTTGGATTTTTAGGTCATCTATAAAAACACTCACCACTGTATACTGGGTGAAAGGGGCTCGTTTTCCTGCACTGAAAAGAGTTTAGAGCGATCAAAACCGGCAAACGCTTCTACCAGAAATGGTCGGTAAGGTCCGATATGGAATAGATGACAACCGGTTCACAAAACAAATTTTTAAGACTCTAAACAGTAGACCTAAGGTGTCGGATAAATGGTTTAAAGAAGTCAAAAAGGATATTGAAATAACCGGAATAAACCGAGAAAACTTAATGAACCGATACAAATTCAGATAATAATTAATTACGGACTTTAAGGACTTCCATGAAGAGCAAAAACAGAACACTGGGTGGACAAAAGAAAGGAGAAAAATCTACAGTGAGAAAAAGCTGAGAATATGAGCTGCAAAAAGAACTTCCAAAAACATCTGAAATCACTCACGTGGTCTAAAAATTGACCCTAACGAGGGGGGGGAAACTGGGTGGAAATTATAAGTTGAAATTTCCCTTGAAAAAACGAAGGGTTTTAATTGTTTAAGCACTTTCAGGAAGTAAAGTTATAAGTAGGTACATTACGTCAAAACCGACACCTTCGAACAAAATTTTTATCTACGCCATTGGTTTACATTATGATTAATGTCCTATTGTAAGTCCAAATGAAGTACAGCGGATCCTTATACATTTTCGTATAAATTCCCCCACCCTTCGTTTTTGAAGGTTCGTATTTAACGCCGGTGTCCGACAAGACTTTACAGTACGTTAAATCGAGGATCTACTGTAATTAAATTTCAGAATCGTAAATTTTAATCTAACTACAATGTCTGTTTCTCTTTTATTTTTAAGAAATAATAGAAATTAAAGAATGATAGCAAAGTTGTAGGTACAAGAATCGATTACAACGAGTTTCTCGTTCTTAATACTATTTATGAGCTTGTACCAGTATTTTACATTATTATAGTGATTACAACAATAATAAACATTTTGTGTTAAGTAGTTTAATCGGAGATAACTACTGCAGAAGGTAATTTAAAATTTCAGCTCAGCTGGAAGCGGTAAAAGTGAAATACGTTGGCGCACGGATTAAATTCTAAATGTACCCGCATCTAATGACAATCAGTTTAGCATTTAATGCCTTTTATAGAAGATGAAATCGGTTTAAGTTTATACTAGTATTCTTTTTTAATATCTATGTACATAAATGCGAAAGTCCTTACTGAATCACTCTCCCACTTATCAAAAATTTTCTAATTTACCGATCACTTAGCGAGCTAAATTCGGTAAATTGTTCCTCAGACTACGTTAATTTACTAATTTACTCCCGAGACTATGGATAAAAATCTGATGTGAAACACTCACACAACTTTCTCTTGCCAGTGCTAATAATGAACAATATAACCTAACATTAGTAATAAAACATTATAACTAGACAATAAACCTAACCTCAAAAAGCATAACCTAATTTTAATCATGAGTGAATGTTGCAAAATGAAAACAAACCTTAGTTTGGCTTAATAATTCGGAAAACAACTTTTTGACGCTAAAATAGGGTTCTGTAAAGAAAAATGCTTGAAATAAAAGTTGTAGATCTTTTAATTTTCTATAAATTTTGTTATATACACTTTTGTCGTAAAATGCAAACTGTTGTATTAATTTTTACCCCATTCACGACAATACCCACGTCCTCGTCTTTCAGTGCTTCGCTAAGAGCTAAGTTATCTTCGCTAAGATAAGTAATTTACTAAAATTTAAATACCTTTAAAATGATGTATTGCATAACAAGCGTTTACATTTAAAATACTGAGATTGGAACTCAATTGGAACTTTCAGTTTGGGGCGCACCCTATTTTAGACGGGAACGGTTTTATTTTTAGTGGATTTCTTGGTGATGATTTAGTGGGGAATAATTTTGTTTCAACTTTCTATGTTAAACCGTTCTTCCATAATTGAACTGTATTGTTTTACGTGGTCCATTTTGTATAAAACAATTTAATGTAAACAACAAAATATGTAAATAAAGGTCTACTGATATTAGTAATAAACTAGTATGAAGCACCGACGAATTTGATGAAAAGTAGAAGGAAATGTTACAATTTAGTTTAATTCATAGTACCAGTAGATAGTAAAATAAGTATAGTAGAAGTAGTTTTTGTTTTTTTATATAATAGTTGAGTAAAATGTAGACAGGGGATGAATTGAACATACTAGCAAAAAGTACAATGATAGTAAAAAAGGGTATAAAAGTGGGGGATAGTTTGTGAAAATGTAGTCGGAATAGTTCGGGGTATTTTATAGAGGGAGTAAAAGAGAATTTGTGCATTGAGTGACGCTCGAAATAACCCCTTCAACAGTATACCTCTTTCATCCCTCAACAATCCCCCCGCTTAAATCCCCCCTCTTTTAGTATGTTAGGGGAGCTTGGTGCAGGTCAAGGTTATTCCCGGGCAGCATCCAATATTCCTCTTCTCTTTAGTTCCATTTCCACTAGCATCCCCCGTAAATATCCCCACCATTCAACATCTCCAAGTTTGTCCCTGACCTGCCCCGGGAAACAAATCTGCGTGCGCATGTAATAATACACGTATACACACCTATGTATAACACATATATATTTGTTTATCTATCTATACATACAGAAATTTCGTTCAACAGTTAATTCGTGGGAAATGTCATAGTTCAAATCCAAAATATACGACGAATATTAAAAATAAATTCACCCATTTAAATAAAAACAAAAATAACACAATCGTTTTTCCTAATATCAGTAACCTACTATTTCAATTAACCCACACAATATGAAAATAACGTAAAATAATCTTCTTAAATATTAAAAACCCGCCAACACAAAAAGGATTTTTTTTACCTGAACAATTTTAATGACATATTTTTATTTTTTTAAATACCATTCAAGATTATTGATAAAATAACTGCGGTAATTTATTAAAAAAGTATGAATTCACAAATTTTATTATTTAACCTAGATTATGACCTACATTTTAACACTTTTTGACCTACATACAATTTTTATACAAAATTAGAGATATTTTAATTTTTCTTTCATACTTATTTGTTGGAAAATCGATTTATACTTTAATTTTATACTTTTCTTCTTTCTCAGGTGCTAATCAGCTCCGAATGTTGGCGACCATCATAGCATTTTCATTTCATTCACTGCGAAATAGCTTTTCTGAACTTTTTTGTTGCCCATAACGGGTAGGTAGAGTGTTAAATTAATTGCACTCGATCTGTTGGTTGCAGGGCAAAAATAAATAGTTCTGTTTCTTATCATATATTCAGCCAATTATGACTGAACTATTTAAGAACAGAAGAGGTAAAGGTGCAAAAGACACTAGTCGGAGTTATCTCTTCTGAGAGTAATGAATATCACTATGCAGCCAGACCCTGTGGTGAATGAAGTGAAGGTGTCATTTGCAGGGTGGAAAGTGGGTGCTTTTCGGAGGGCCTGGCACGCTGATAAGCATAGTCTTTCAACTCGTTGAGGAGGGCAATAGTAAACCACCTCACTCCTCGACCTCTAGAGGTTCAAACCAGCCTTTCGGCTGCTGATTTAAACAACAACAAACTTTTTTCAAATGCTTCGAAGGCATTCCACCCTTCTTTTACTAGGTCCTCTTTTTCCATATACATTTCCCCTGAATGTGTTGAAGTAAAAAATATCTGGATTTATTCTTCATGAAATGTATCAAGTGTTTGAGCTTCCTACATTTATGATGGTATGAATGATTTCCACGACTTTCTTCATTCTCCTGAGAACCTCTACATTTGTCCTCCAAGTAGTCCATGATACTCTCCACATTCATCTATATAGCAATATCTTAAATGCCTCCCGTATCCTTGTGATGGCTTCATCCAAGATAATCATCCAATGGCTTCATCCAGAACTTTACATCGTACAGGAGCACAAAAAAGACAAAATATCTTAGATGTCTCATTTTTGTTGCAAGAGTAAGGTTGTGGCTCTTGAATGTTTTTTTTTTCTTGTATATGGCCAATTTCAAACCATGTGAGGTGACTAAAGACATTTCTGGAAGCTCTTTTTGCAGCCCACATTCTCAGCATTTGCTCACTGTAGGTTTTTCTCCTTTTTCTGCCCAACTGGTGTTCTGTTTTTGCTGTTCATGGAAACCCTTAAAATCCGTAATTAATTATCTGAACTTGAATCAGTTCATCAAGTTTTTTTGGTTAATTCTGGTTTTCTCAATATCCTTTCTGACTTATTTAAACCCTTTATCCAACACTTTAGGTCTATTGTTTATATGTATATACAAATACACACACACACAACAATAGCTATAACTATTATTATATACCAATAACTATTTAAAAAATTTTTTTGGTTTAAGGGGCCTGAAAATGTGTGTACATATGGTGAAAACTCGATTTCAAAAAATCTACTTGAAACAATACTTTCTTTCTTATACATTCATATAGGGCAAGAGAAAGTAAAAAATTTTGACACTCAGGGATAAATAAATTATTAAATAACAGCTGAATCAGTCAGAAGGATTAAAGTTTTTAAACATTTTATTAAAAAAACTAGCGAAAATACTGACTTGGCCTCCTGGCCAGTTAAAACTTTAAACATGTAATCTACCATTTCTTAAAGAAGTTGGAATGTCAAACTTTTCTGATGTAGTCCAATATTACGTATTCCAATTTTCATTTAGTAAACAACTGTTTGGGCATTCAATCATTCCATATGCAACAAATGATTACACCACTCTTGCTTGCATTTCTAAATGTTTGGTATGACACATTAAGTTCATCCCTAATATCATCATTCCAATTTCTTTTACGGTACAGCAACCAATTTTACAGTGTGAAAAAAAAAAATCCTGCTAAAGTTCTTAACAATCTCATCTCTGTACCATCTATTATTGACATCTACTGAGTAATCACAATACAATACTCTAAACAATTAAAACATGTAGAACCAAGGTGTGATAAAACTTTTAAATTGTATCCTTTTGCAGTTAACCATCCAGCGTACTCTCAAAAGTTATTTTTTAAATTTTAAAAGAACACCTAGTCTTTGACTAATACAGTAGTTTAATTGAACCTGATTTCCTAAATATACATTATTCAGAGATTTTACTTATTGGCTTAACCTTTAATACTTGCTGGAGGCAATTTTTAAAATTGTCATCTATCATTTTATTTTGTCCGTCTGTCCATCACAGCCAGATGTCAGAAACTACAAGAACTACAAGATAGTAAGAAATGGTTTTGGGGTTAGTAATCTACACAAAAGGTTAGTGGGCCTGGATTGGGTTTAAAGTTCCGATTTTGAGTGGAAGTGGCCCAAAGCCGGAAGTCAATAAATCAAAGTTGGAATTTGGAAACAAAAATAATGTTATTCGAATCCTCTTAAAGAGTAGATACAAAAATCATTGGGTTTGAAGTTCCGGCTTTGAGCGGAAGTGGCCCAAAACCGGATGTCAAGAATTTGAAGTTGGAATTTTGAAACAAAAATAATTTTATTCGATTCTTCTTAAAAAGTAGATACAGAAATCATTGGGTTTGAAGTTCCAGTTTTGAGCGGAAGTGGCCCAAAACCGGAAGTCAAGAAATCAAGTTGGAATTTGGAAACAAAAATAGTGTCATTTGATTCCTCTTAAAGAATAGATACAGATTTCACTAATGATTTTTGCCATAAGTCAAACGTAAGCCTTTTTAAAAATTGCCACCAGTCATGAGACGCGTTATCTCATGAAATGGATTTTTCTTTCAGTACTCTATAGTTTCATATAAATTTATTTATTAGGACTATTTTTTCATGAGACTTAACAGATACAATGAGTTAGAATTAATAACCATATTTGAACACAATTAACATTACTTTCACAAACATGTGTATATATTTTTTCATTTCAATTTTCAATCCTTTCAAAATTAATTATTTATTTTAAAAGTCTAAATGATCCGTTACAGTAATATATATTATTAATGTACAATTATGTTGTATGTTTTATATTAATTTTAACTTTATTACTTATTGTTCTTGTTTTTATATAAAAGAACAAATTGTAATGTTGCTGATTCGATATAAAAAAATTATTGATTCATTGTTCCACGTAAACAGATTGTAGAATTTTGCAGTAAATAAAAAAAAATGTAAGACTCCAAAGTGAATGCTTCATCAATCTCTTTTTGCATTTCTGTGTAAAAATAACCCTTTCATTCCCTACCCCAAGTTTGACATGTTATGTATACTGTAATTTATATAATTAATTGTTACCATAAAGTTTATTTATTTAATAATCTTTTGAAGTTTTATTTAAAATATTTTTTTCCAGAAGCCCTTTTAAACAATACACAAAGAGTTTAGTACTTTAATGTAGCAGTTTAGATGAAAAAATAAAGTTTGTAAAATTCGATTGACATTGCAGTCTATCTATCATTAGATCATGTAAAAATTTTAATTGGATTCAGATTTAAAAGAATGCAATCAAAGAGTTAATTTAACATGTGTCATCTGCAAACACTAGTTGACACCTGTCACTGTAACAAACAGTAGGTAACTTTTATAAAAATGTTATTTTAAGTCGATTTAAATTTTCATTATTTAATCACTGGATGAATCATAAATAAAATATGAGATACAAACATGTGCATGTGATTACAAAGCTTTAATCAAATCAGTAATTAGTAATCTCTCATAACAGGCAGGTGAGTGTTAAATTATTTGCGTTCGATCTGCTAATTCCAGTGCTACGAAAAATAGTTCTGTTTCTTATCACTTGGTCAGCCAATTATATGTTGTTTCGGTCACCAGCCAAAAGGCTGGGTTAAACCTCTAGAGGTTTTACTAAGTGAAACAAGGAGTAAGGTGGTTTAATAGTGCCTTCCTCACTGAGTGGAAAACTTATCAGGATGCTGGGCCCTCTGAATATTATATTTTCCCCTCTGCAAATGACACCTTCACTTCATTCATCACAGGGTCTGCCTGTATAATGAAATTCATTACTTTCAGAGGAGATAACTTATTAGTGTCTTTTACACCTCTACCTCTTCTGTTCTTAAATGATTCAGTCATTTAATTGGCTGACCATGTGATAAGAAACAGAACTATTTATTTTAGCCCTGCAACGAACAGATTGAGTGTAAATAATTTGACAACCCACCTGTCTGTTTTGGGCAGCCAATTATATGGCTGAAGCATTTAAGAACAGAAGAGGTGTAAAAGACACTGTAGTATGTAAAATAAAAGATGAAGACTGTCTTTGAAACCACATATCTCATCAAGTAAAAACATAAAAATTTCAGGTATGACTCGTTTGAAACTTTAGTTTTTTGTTATTTTATTTATATGAATTAATTAAAGGGATACAGCATTCGTTCTAACTCGTTACGTCCATCGGAAACAGAAATAACAATTTAAAAAAAAACTGCTCTAATTCCTTTACTCTTTGCACTAAAAGGCTGAATTTTAGCTGACATTAATTAGAAAACATGCACGAACACTCCTGTAAAAAGCCATATTTTTCCTCTTAAAATGAATTGATCATGCTATATGTTCTGAAACATGGACTAAGTGAAAAACGTGTACTTATGTTGTTTCCAAATCGCTAGAAAATTAAATGAAATTGCTAGAAAATACACCCAAGTTTCATAATTTATACGAATAAAACAACAAAAAACCAAGCTTTTAAACAAGCCGTACCAGAAATTTTATCTTTTTTACTTGCTAAAATAGACGATTCTAAAAAAGGCTTCATCTTTCATTTTACTTACTATAATCAGAGTTATATCCTCTGAAAGTAATGAATTTCATTATACAGTTAGACCCTATGGTGAATGAAGTGAAGGTGTCATTTGCAGGGTGGAAAGTAGATATTTTTCTGAGGCATGCTGATAAGCATACTTTTCCACTCAGTAAGGAAGGTAAAGTAAACTACCTCACTCCTTGTTTTACTTAATAAAGACTCTAGAGGTTCAAACCAGCGTTTCAGCTGATGATCTAAACAACAATTAGTAATGATATGACAGAAGAACCTTGGTAATGCAAGCCCCAATAATCTGAAATTTCAGATAATCTGAACATTGTTTTTCTAATAACTTAAAAAAAATATTGTTTGAATTGGTAATTAAGAATGAAAACAGAACCTTAATTTAGTATAAACAAGATTGGTTATGTTTATTGGATGTACAGAACAAAATCTGCTTAGCCAGCCATATTGGTGTAGTTGGTAACATGCTCGCCACTCATCATGCGGTCTTGGGTTTGAATCCCATTCAGGCATGCCATATTTTCATAAGTTACAAACAAATCATTTCATCCTTCACAGTTACAATCCAACGTCATCGCTAATGACGATGACACATATGTAAACGAATCTAATGACAAAGGATATGTAAAAAACATTATTTCACTATAATTTTTTAAATTATTTATCACAGAAAATATATAAGTAAGCCACCGTAAACTTTTGTGTTTTACCTAGCATCGCTTCCATATTGTCTCTTCCAATATTAATTATCATTTCTGAATTTCATTCTGTTCAGTTACATGTTAAGGTAGCAGGTTACAAAATTTGAATGTAAAAGAATGAAAATTAATTGTGTTTTTTAGAACTACATTATTATTTTTAGTACTAGTGTTTTTTTAATAAATCTTGTTAAATTAAAACCATTCTATATTCCATATTCATGTACATAGCCTTTGGGCCAGTCCAGTCTGCTGGTAGAATCGTTATTAGGTAATTGTTAAGTAACATCGGTAGGGTGAATGACTTAGTATGATGACAGTTGATAGCCACATACGGGGAGTTCCTGTTCAAATTCCTATGGATAACACATGTCTAAAATACAGCCAAAAGCAGCGGTTAAAATTGATAGTTTTCAATAATTTTCTGATGTTAGTTTATTTCACTTTCTTTTTTGTATTTTTATATTTTCACTTTTATATTTTTGTTAATATTGTTTATATGTTGCTACATCTTTGACATAGTATTTTCATGGATGGTATCCCCTGCATCACAGCTTTTGCTACAGAAGATACATTCCCACATTTTGTGTAAACTTCCTATTTCGTGTCATTGTTTTTAATTTAAGGTGTATTAGTGTAATTTTATTTAAGTTACATTTTGTTTACCGATTTGTGTATTTTCCCTTTATGTTGTTGACTATTATAAAATATGTGGAATAAAAATTATTATAATGTACGTTTCCCACTAAAAAACCATTATGTAGGCCTACCTGGAACCCGATTAATTCTGCATTTAAATAGTTATCTGACCCATTCATGATATTATGGGTTATTACCAATGAATTAATGAATAATATCAGGACCATAATATATTGATTATGAATAAGTTAAGTAAAAACAATCAATCCTACCTTGTTATTGAGTATCCATTTTAATATCGAAGATAAAAAACGCAAAGAACGAATCACGGTCACCGTTTTAATTACACCAAAAACTACATTTTATATTTTTAAACAAACACTCTAAACAAATTATAAAAACACAAAGATTATTACAACCACACATCGAAAACTCACGATCTTAATAAAACCGACGACGCCTAAAAGCGGGAAATGTTTGTTTCCGCTTTTATCGTTTCAGTTTTGTAACAGATGCAACTTTAAAATGATGCCAACACAATTTTTGAATGTTTTGAATAGATTAGGTGATTTATAGTAATAAAAATATCATTTAATTGTATGCAGTAAATAAATATACTGTATTACAATAAGTCAGTTGAAGAAGATAATTTGGTAACAGAAAAATAATAAAATATAAAATGATATGGGTAGATGAAAAATTTTCCAAAAAAAGTAAAAATTAAACTCGAAAATATATTATGAGTTTAAAAACTAAATGATATATAATTCTATAATTTATTATTATAATTTGTAATAATTAATTTTGAAAACCCTGAATATTTACAATATAAATTACTTCACTAAATTAACTAAATAAAATCTGTCATAAATTAGGTCTTGATCTATTCCGGCAGCAATCTTCTTTGAGGCCGTTCAAAACTACATGAATTATTGTTCACTTAACATCACCAAAGGTCGTTTTGTAAAATATAAAATAAACATCAAATTTTTGTGTAAATATTACCGGAATGAGAAACATACCACCAATGTACAACTTATCAAACAACTCAACTATTTTAGTGGTAAAATAACTAATTAAATTAAATTAATTAACTTTTTTCACATACTATCCGTTAGACATAAGACCATTACGAAAGAGGCTGACCGATCAAAGTATACTAAAGGCGTAATAGTCGAATCTGTGATAATTTTTTTCCGTATACCAGAGAAAAGTAAAACTGGAAGGGGTGGAACAAGAAAACACTTGTTCATAAAAGCCATTGGTATACCCCATGTTGCAACTGTCAAACTGAAATCCAGTCATAACATTACTGCTGGGTAGATATCTTTTTTTACTTTACTGTCCCTCTTCTGAAGGGTAAGAGATTCCAATTTTTTTGTTAACCGACACTTTATCCAGTCAATGAATTTTACAATTGTTTTTATACATAATTTTTAAATGAAAAAACCAACAACTTGATTTAGGTGTTTAAAACATTAATTTTTACTTTTGTTTTAAATTTTATCTGTATTGTACGGTGAAATTTTTTAAACTTGTATTACAAACTACTAGGTACTCTGAAAGATTTGAAACTTAAAAATTAATGTGTTTTATATTAGTAATGTAGAGTAGAATAAAAAATAACAGTACTTTATAAAACAGTTTAGATAGTTTATTACAGTTTTGATGGTTTTAAATAGTTTTGTACAGCTAACTCGCGGCCACCACTTTTTAAACGCTTTAAAAAACCATGGCAATTTTTAAAGTTGTCATCTATAATTTTCCTGTCCGTCATCCATATGACAGAAACTATAAGAGATATCAACTAACGGTTTTCGGATTCGTAATCTACACAAAAAGTTACTGGGCCCGGTGATTGGGTCTGAAGTTTCGGGTTTAACCAGAAGTGGCCCGAAACCAGAAGTCAAGAAATCAAAGGCGGAATTTGTAAACAAAAACGATCAGCGACATACTAGTGTATAGACTGCTATTCTACAGAGTCATGAAACGTGAAGATCTGTTGAAATACGAATATCAAAAATTTTTCACCATAGCTACACTTTTCCATAATATAGACTCGCCAGAAAATAAAATCTAAATATGAGTATCACTTAGCAGTAAATAAATTATAAAACAAAATTATTTCAGATATAAGGTGATTATAAAGATGAAAAAATGCCAGACCTGATCGGGAATCGAACTTGAGACCCCAGCGTAGAAACCAGTTACGCTGACCATTTTACCAAAATATATGTTTAGGTGTTCAATCATCTAGCATCTGCAACAAATTATACCAGTCTTTCCTGTACTGCAGAATATTTGATATCACCGCACATTAAGTTCATGTCTAATATCTTTATTTCTTTAATGACCCAGTAATACCCTGCTATAGGTCATAAAAATCTTATCTCAGCAGCCTCCATTCTTAATTTCTGCTGATATTCAGGGTCCAACACTGATTTTTTTTAAAATATATTAATTTAAAATCAACTGCTTGGTCATTAGTGACTACGGTGGAGTATGTAACATTAACTGTGGGATTTGCCCGGTGAAAATTTACAGATCCTGGCCGGGAATCGAACCCGGGGCCTCCGCAAGACAGGCTAATGCGCTAACCACTACGCTACAGAGGCGGTCCCAACGCTCTGTACCACACATTAAAACTGGCTGAATCAATGTGAGATAAAACTTTAAAACTGTCTCGTGATATCCTCAAAATGTTAATAAGCATTTGAAACTTTTCCAGTTTGTTATACAGAGTGATTCATGAAGTTCTCCCCCCACTTCTACAGCACATTGTACTAGTAAAAATAATGAAAAAAGTTTATATAAACATGGGTCCGGAAATGCTTCGTTTCCGAGTTACGGCTAGCGAAAGTTTCGCCTGGATTTCAGTTCACCAGGTGAAATGAGGTCTTCCTGGAATTGTGGTAAGGTAGATTAAGGGGCGAATTCAATCATTTCTTATGGTTTTTGATCTGATAAATTGAATAAAACAGGTCCCAGAACTGTAAGTTAAATAGTTTTTGAGAAAACCAGTGTCAAATGCAAAAAAATGGAGTGAAAAAAACACATTTTTTCATTTTAGTTTTTCCGGTTAATTTTACTTTGTACTCTTATGAATAAAAACTCATTTAATCAAACATCTATTCGCTTTCTGTGTACTTAATTTACACCGGTTTGTTCAGAATAAAATTTTCTACATGTTTTATTGAAAAATTTTAACTGTTTCTTGGTGAAATAACACAGTTATCCTTGCCCAAAGATGAAAAAATAAGTTTTTCACTCCATTTTTTGCATTTGACACTGGTTTTCTTAAAAACTATTTAACTTACAGATCTGGGACCTGTTTTATTCAATTTATCAGATCAAAAACCATAAGAAATGATTGAATTTGCCCCTTAATCTACCTTACCACAATTCCAGGAAGACCTCATTTCACCTGGTGAACTGAAATCCAGGCGAAACTTTCGCTAGCTGTAACTCGCTAACGAAGCGTTTTCGGACCTATGTTTATATAACATTTTTTCATTATTTTTACTAGTACAATGTGCTGTAGAAGTGGGGGGAGAACTTCATGAATCACCCTGTATGTGCTTAAAATTAAAAATAATAAACCTTCCCCATAATTTTTCATTTTTAACCTCATAAATCCTCCCTGTAAAACAGAAATTCTTAAATCTATTTTCTAGCTTTATAATATTCTTGCCCATAACAGGCAGTTGGAGTGTTAAATTATTTGCAATTGATCTGCTAGTTCTAGGGCTACAAAAAATAGTTCTGTTTCTTATCACATGGTCAGCCAATTATATGACTACAACATTTAAAAACCGAAGAGGTAGAGGTGTGAAAGACACTAGTCAGAGTTATCTCCTCTGAGAGTTATGAATTTCATTATACAGTTAGACCCTACGGTGAATGAAGTGAAGGTGTCATTTGCAGGGTGGAAAGTAGATGCTTTTCAGAGGGCCCAACATGCTGATAAGCATACTTTTCCACTCAGTGAGGTAGGCAATGGTAAACTACCTCACTTCTCGTTTCACTTAGTAAAGCCTCCAGAGGTTCAAACCAGCCTTTCGGTTGATGACCTAAACAACAACAATATTCTGGCACCAAACCATCATTTCATTGAACAGAATAGTTAAATTTAAAATCTAAAAGTGGTCTAGGGCCTTGGAAATTCTAGGATTACCACTGCGCCTAGTGAACTAACAGAGCAATTTCACTGGACAAGTTTGTTTTTGGAAGGTTTAACGCAATTACTTATCAAATAATATTTATAAATTTATAAAATTACACAGTACCGGTACAGTATTTATAATAAATTACTCATGTAAATTGTTTCCCAGGTTTATAAATTAGATAAAAATTTCCCAGAGATTTTCTTCAGGGAGAAAAACATACTTGTGCGTATATTCTTCCATAAACCACATTGGTCGCCTCCATAGTCCAGTGGTTAGCAGGCTATGTTGCAAAGCGGAAGTCCCGGGTTCGATTCCCGGCTAGGGTCTGGAAAATTATTTCAAGAACCCACCGTTTCTTAACCCCATGAAGTCACTAATAACCAAGATGCCGATGCGACTTTAAATAAACTAGAAAAATAAACAAAACATAAATCACTTCTTTAGCTTCAGGAGGTCATGAAACGTGAAGATATGTAAAATACGAATATCGAAAATTTTTCACCATTTCTATACGTTTCTTAGTATTGAATCGCCAGAAAATAAAAAGTATGTATGAACATGGCTCATCAGTAAAAAATATAACAAATTGTTGCTGCTAATGTTCTGTTTCAATGAGGGTAGTATAAAAACATCGTGTGACATCTGTGATATAACTATTGTACTATTTATTAATATTATTGTGCACTCCTGCTATCTGTAGGCAAAATGCGAAAA
This sequence comes from Catonia carolina, assembly GCA_035578175.1. Taxonomy (NCBI): domain Eukaryota; kingdom Metazoa; phylum Arthropoda; class Insecta; order Hemiptera; family Achilidae; genus Catonia; species Catonia carolina. Next base: position 47,738,439 of record JAQMRL010000004.1, read on the forward strand.
CAGCTGCAAAGTTTTAAAGTACCTTGTATTCGTAATAGTGTGCAGTAACCTTTTTAGATACGAAACAACGTCCGAGTCTTAAACAATTTTTGAAATTAATGTTTGTCACTTATAAAGAACATTTATAAAAAACCGATAAAGTAGCATTAATTTATTAGGGTAAGTGTCCACTTGAGAGAAAATACTGTCGAGAGTACTCTCGAGAGTAGACTCGCAAATGTATACGGGCCTGAGAGCTACTCTCCGAGAGAAGCAGGCGCAACTGTCGACAGTTCATTTCTCGCAAGTGTAAACGCTCGTTTCTAGTCTCGAGAGTTACTCTCCACTCTTCCGTCAGTGTTGGAAAAGCTGAGAGCTTGTGTCGACAGTTCATTACATTTATTTGTCTATTTTAAAATATTTTTATTACTTTTTATAGTATTTTTTTTAATATTTTAATTTCTTTTAAAATCTTTCTTTTAAATTATAGTTAATTATAATTATTATATTAAATAAGAGATAATCACACTTGTAAAAAAAATTTAACACAAAAATCAATTGAGTCCAAAAATGGTAAAATTGAGTTATTTTCACAGCTATGTCCAACATGTGATGGAGTATGTACAGCAGCAATCAATTACGTCCTAGCTTGTTGTATTCTGAAGTTATAGTCGATTCTGTTTTTTATTATGTCCTATAAACAGAAATTTATGACTACAAAAATAAAGTAAAATACCTTAGTTGATTTTTGAGTCCATTTTTTCAAATATTTTTCAGCTAAAATCCACTAAGTAATTTTAGTTGATTTTTGCTGTTCTCCACTTTTAACAAGCCAAATCCGCTTACAGCAAAAACCAACTAAGTGCATTTAATTGGTTTTGGCTGACTAAATATGAAACATAACTAATTTATAACAATACATAACTAATGTTTAACAATAAAATCATAGGTCAGTGAATAGTTTTTATAAGGAATTTTAGGCAAAAATATAATAATAATATTAAAAATATGATGAAATATTTTTTTCTCAATTCAAAACTTTGAAATGCGTTTTTCTGAAAACTACATTGTTTGACTTTATTGATTTTTGCTGTATGCCCACATATTTGTTTTTACAATTTAACATTAATGAATAAATGACATAAAAATCATTCCACATATTGATGGTGTTTCATGAAATTGCTAAACAATAATTAAGAACAGTCCCATCCTTCGGTAGTACAGTATTTATGTTTTTGTACTATAATCGGAAATCAGATCCCGGTTTATCCGTTCTGAATATATATGTATGAACACCGTTCACAACTGATATCTGATAAATTTAAATTTATATTTGCCTGGCTGAAAGCGCTACAGAATAGGAAGTGTTCTTTCCTCAGTTTAGCTGTATGGTAATTAAATATTATTAATAATAATACTATTATATTGCTTACCTGAAGCCATAAAACGAAGCGTAACCATTAATCTGTCATGAGGAGAAATTGCTTCACGTAATTTTGTATCTTTTTTGACAATCTGGTGTTTAACTAAATTTAAAAGCAGTTCAAATTGCACTGCAGACATTCGAATAAAATTTCTAAATTGCTGTGCATCCTCCAGCCGCAACTCATTTACGAGTGCTGAACAAGCTCCCAAGGAATTTCGTCGATTTATCCAGTTTTTTATCCAACACTCCTTTCTTTTTACCTTTCGTTTTTGAATGATTTTGTACGCTATTAGAAAAGCTAGGGCCTGACGCGAATCCATTTTTATTAAATTAAAAACACGCACGTTTGATAACACTCAGCAGACTGCTTGTTGTGTTAACTCTCGGGTCTCAAGACTGTCAAGTGGACACGGAATTCTCGTACTGTCGACAGTTCAGTCACTGTCGACTGTCGGAGAGCTCTCTCGACAGCGAAACTACTCTCAAATGGAAAGCACCCTGAGAGCACTGTCGAGAGTTTCTCTCGACAGTTTTTCTCAAATGGACACTAGGCTTTAAAGTTCACAGCTACTTATTAGTTTTGAGTAAAATAATAGGTTAGGGTAGGTAAGTTAATAAAAATTAAAAATGTTTTTACAATTACAAGACAAAGAAAAAACGAGAAATAAATGAAACAAAAAACTAGTTAGAAATTATTGTTTAAAAATAAATGATTTTCTAAATAATTGTATAAAAACAATTAACTAAATATGGACATGTAAGGTTACATTCTGTACCTTATTTGTTAAAAATACAGTTATTTTAAAATCGTCTATCTAAATAACTAATGAACCATTGCGTCACACATTATGGAGACAAATAACGCAACCATCCGCGCGAGTGTTTCACTGATCCGCACAAAATTTCTTATTTCCCAACCCTTGAGATTTTTTCCAATTGAAATTTCGATTTTTTGACTTTTTTTAAAAATCTAGAACAGCTTGGTTTTGATTTTGTTGGTTTTGAAGATGTATTAGTATGCATTTATTTTCAAGTTCATCTGTTTTGTTCGCCTTTAAAAATTATGATACGTTTTTTCATTCATGAAGCCTCTAAAGTTGGAATTGGAAATTTTAAGACTGTTCAGTAAATCTTAGTAAGTAATCTTTTTTCAACAGCTCGGTCATTAGCGACTACGGTGGGTTATGTAGCGGTGAGTTTTACCTAGTAAAAATTTCCAGACCCTGGCCTAGAATCGAACCCGGGACCTCCGCGCCGTAGGTTAACGCGCTACCACTACGCTACGGAGGCGGCCAAATAATCTTTAGTTTAGTATTACGATGTAGTTAACAAACAGTAAATTTCCAATTGTTGTAAAATAGCAAACCGTTTAGTTTATTTATTTCTATTATTTGTAAATGTTTATTTTACCAACCGGCCGCATTGGCGAAGTTGGTAACGTGCTCGCCTCTCATCAAGCGGTCTTGGGTTCGAATCCCGTTCAGGCAAGGCATTTTTTCATACGTTACAAAAATTCATTTCATCATTCACCGTCTGCATTAGCAGTAATTGCTGAACAGTCGGACGTTAAAAAAAAAATATATATATGTATTTTACCAACCCCTTTCATTTAACGGCTGGATGCTTACAAACTTACCCCCGTTCTCCGGTCGAAATTTATCACCACTTCTGTAAAACTCCTGATATATTCTGCCATTATCCGTTCCTTCATTCTATACGGGTCGCCGGTCTGGTGGCCACTCCTAGCCAATACGCATAAAAAGTCCTTTCACGCCTTTCAAAACCGCATCCTACGCCTCATTGCAAATGTCCACTATCTAATTCCTAACTCCATCATCCATGATCACCTTCTCTTTCCCACCATCCAGGACTACATCCAAAACGCCTCAAGGAATCTCCACGACGCCGGAATGGCTTCAGAAATTGAAGCCATCCAGAGCATCTATTCCAGACAGCACCCACTAGCCATCCGACAACTGCCATTCCATGACTTTCTGTAGTAACGCGACTTTCAGCGTAAGTTGAACATATAATTGTAGCCTATATGTCAACATTAGTCCTTCCCGCCCAGCTAGATTTTTGTGATATTGATTTATATTAATAGTATGGGAAATCTGGTACTTTTTATGTAATATATAATGTTGATATCATTAACGATGTATATATTGGTATTTAGTCCCGCTCGTTTTTCTGATTCTGAAAATAAATTTTACTTCCAACGACTCTTTCCTAATTTTACATTGAAGAAACCTAGCCCCGCATTTATCTTCGAACGATCAGGTGGTAGATTAAACGACATCACCTAAATTATCTTTTATAAGTTTCAGTTTTAGTTCATTGTACCGCGCGAGTTAGAAATACTAAAACCACGGTTATTATACTAGAGTAACCGTGCTTATAACATAAAATGACTGTATTACAAACCACACTCAGCTTTACCTCTGATTTCACGCTTTAACTACGTAAAGCAAACAAACCTTGACTTAATAAACTCTTCAAAAAGTAATTTAATCTACCTCAACGTCCGCAAAGTGTACCAGTATTGAAACTGAAACTGATAGAAGATAATTTAGACGATGTCGTGGGAAATACCACCTGATCGTTCGAAGATAAATGACGGGGCTAGGTATCTTCCTTGAAACATTACGGAAGGATCGTTTGTTTAATCATTACCGGCATTCATATTTGTTACAGATTAGTTTACGTGCCAACTTTATCCTAGTTTTTTTTGTTTTTGGTTTAACTTCTTTTTTTGTTTTACGTCTGCCTGTTTTGCAATTTCTGGTAATGCAGACTTTTTTTGGTTTAACGTCTGACTGTTTTGCAATTACTGCTAATGCAGACGGTGAGAAGGGTGATAGATGAAAACAAGTGATGAAAAAATGCCAGACCTCACCGGGGGAATCGAACCCGGGACCCCGGCGTAGCAGCCAGAACCTTATCCTAGATTAGAACCTACAATTTCTGCTAATGCAGACGGTTTTTTGGTATAACGTCCGACTGTTTTGCAATTACTGCTAATGCAGACGGTGTGGTGACAGATGAAAGTGAGCGATGAAAAAATGCCAGACCTCACCGGGAATCGAACCCGGGACCCCGGCGTAGAAGCCAGAACCTTATCCTCGAGAGGTACAGCAATTACTTCGATTTTAACGAAATTTGCTGAGAAACATGTTCCAGAAATTATTAATCTGAAAAAACGATGATTTAGTTTGAATTAACTTATGCTTGGATCGCGATGTGCTTGAATTGCAAAGTGGTGAACAGTTTGATACTGGCGCTATCTATTGGAATTTAATAGAACTCCGAGCGTAATAATGTAAAAACTAAAAGTAGTAAAGTAATCTTGTGTGTCGTTTTCGATTTCAATTACTCTTAATTTTTAAACAGTATAAGAAAAATTTGGTCAAATTTTTATTTTGTTTACACCAAAAATAATTTATTAAATACAATATATGAATGTTAAGTAGATACTAGCCGGTATTTTCGTACCTAATTTGATGTACAATAGAAAGCCAATTATTTGAATAAACTTTAGCATCTTTAGATTCCAAGACAGAAACTCGGAAAATTGAATTAATAACGCGAATATTTTATGCCTAACTTTTATAGGATATCAGTAATATTTCAAAGGACATTGAAAAATATGGTATTGAACAACAAGGAAATTAAAAAACTATTTAAGATATATTCGTTTTTTAGTTTTTAAAGATTTTCAGTAACAAAAAATTATCAATTTTAATTTCACACAAATAACTTTCATGTTGCTGCTGCTACATTACCAGTTCACTTGAGTTGAAACACATTAATAAAATTCTTTTCGCCTTTTATACGAGGTAGGGTCAAAAATTTCCCGGAATGGTCGCTTACAGTCACGTATTTGTAAGCTGAAAGGGAAATTTTTGTTTGTGAGGTTGGCATAACTGGTAGTGAATGTGCTTTTGAGGTTAGCAGGCAGTTGTAGTTGGTTCCGTGCGTTCGGTGTTTAATATTGTAGATCGTAGTTTCTGTCTTTCGTCGGATTGTGCAATGTCGTCATTAGAGCAGCGTGGCAATATTAAATTCTGTGTGTTGCTGGAGAAATCACCCTCGGAGACTCTTGAGATGCTAAAAAAAGCATACGGAAATTCTGCGATGAAGAAAACAGCAGTTTACGAGTGGCATAAGCGTTTTCGCGACGGTCGCACAACAATTGAAGATGACGTTCGGACTGGGCGGCCTTCCACTTCCACTACAGACGACAATGTTGAGCGCGTTCGACAAATTGTGCGTGCGGACAGGCGAACGACCATCAATACTATTGCCTCTGAAGTTGGTATTTCACATGGGAGTGTTCACAGCATTCTTCATAATGACTTGAACATGCACCGTGTTTGCTTGCACATTGTTCCAAAAATGTTATCCCCTGAGCAAAAGGAAATGAGAGTGACCATGTCCAGGGACTTGATTGAAATGGCTGATGCAGATGACAGCTTCCTGCGCAAAATTGTTACAGGTGATGAGACATGGTGCTTTCTTTACGACCCTCAGACAAAACGGCAGTCCGCTGAATGGAAGTCAAAAACTTCACCAAGAAAACAAAAATTTCGCTTGGACAGAAGCCGGGGTAAGGTGATGTTGGAGGTGTTTTTTGATTACCGTGGAGTGATTCATTATGAATTTATTCCTGAAGGGAGAACAGTAAATAAAGAATTGTACACAGAGATCTTAAAACGGCTACGAGATGCAATTCGACAAAAACGACCTGAAAAATGGGCAGAGAATGACTGGTATTTGTTGCACGACAATGCCCCAGCACATCGATCCCTAATGGTGAAACAGTACCTTGCCAAGAATAATGTTACCACTCTGGAACATCCTCCATATTCTCCCGATCTCGCACCACCAGATTTCTACCTGTTTCCAAGGTTAAAATGGCATTGAAGAGACATCGTTTTGCTGATTCGTCAGAGGTGATTGAAAATGCGACGGAGCGGCTGAAGGAACTTTCAAAAAACGGCTTTCAAGAGTGTTTCCAACAATTATATGAACGGTGGAATAAATGTGTAGATGCAGGAGGAGAGTATTTTGAAGGGAAATAATGTAAGAATGTTATAAATATTTTTAATAAATTTTTAATAACCAATTCCGGGAACTTTTTGACCCTACCTCGTAAAATAAATAAAATGTATGTTATAAAATAAACTATTTCTTTTTTTTATTCCTAATTTGTGTATGTTGCAATCAGTTCAATTCAGAACAATAAGCAACCCCGTGACCCAATGAAATGAGGATGATGTGTATGACATGTAAATGAGGTGTACTCTTGTACAGATCCAGGCCGACCATTCCTGGGAGAGAATAGTTCATTAAACCCCCAACCATCAAAGTACACCAGTAACTACTGTCTAGTATTCAAATCCGTATAAAAGTAACTACCTTTACTAGGGTTTGAACCAGGGATCTTTGGCTCCGAAAACCAGCTGTTAAACAGGTGACTCGTGGCGACGACTTTACCTCTAGACCAACCCGGTGGGTTAAACTATTTCTAGTGATTCAAATGCTTTTGACCCATCGGGTTGGTCTAGAGGTAAAGTCGTCACCAAAATCAGCTGTTTAACAGACGATTTTCGGAGACAAAGGTTCCTAGTTCAAATCCTAGTAAAGGTAGTTACTTTTATACGAATTTGAATGCTAGACAGTGGTTACCGATGTACTTTGATGGTTGGGGTTCAATTAACCGTACTCTCAGGATGGTCGGCCTGAGTCTGTAGAAGACTACTCCTCATTTACACGTCATACATATCATCATCTCATTGGGTCATGGGTGTTGCTTATTATTCTGAATTGAACAGATTGCAACGTAGACACATTAGGGATTTTTAAAAAAATGCTTTTGAATGAGAGTGCCCAAGAACTGGTTCAGTTAACACAGGTTTATTATCTTGTAATCAGGTTTTCTTGTCATCTTCCTTCAATAATTTCAGAACAATGTCTTCCTCAGTGGCAGATTTAGGAGAGGGAGGTCACAGGGGTCATGGCCCCCAGTTTTTTTAAAACTTTATTTTAATAGTTTTTTGTAACTTTATGAACAAAATGCATAGTTTAGCTTAACACAATATCTTTGTATTTCTAAAACTAAACATCGATTAGTTTTTTGTGTAAAGATGTACAGTTCTTAATCATATTGTCTCAACAGTTTATTTTACCCAAATAAACTAATGAGTAGTATGTAATTCTTTTCTTGATTTTCTCCCTTTCGTAATTCAACAAATTTGATCATGTCTTTATTTATAATAAATTATTTTCTTACGCGATACTGATACAGCTAAGGACCCAACATAACATATTTATTAAATCCCTAACTTAACAAATAGTTTTATACAAGTAAGTGCTTACATTACTGTAAATCTTTACCAATAAATTATTTTCATATTTTCTTTGTTGTATGAGGCATTATGGGAATATAAAATTCTTTTAAATTTCAAATTAGCACTAGTAATCCCTATTGTTAAATTTCTTAAATGCCTAAAATTGTTCCATTTGTCTGTTAGGCTCAGAAATGCGCAAAAACGTGTTTTTTAAGACGTGAAAGTTTAAAAAATATTTCTCGGGGAGAACCCCCAGAACCCTCGTTCTCCTGTGGGAGTAAGAAGTACCCACTAGACCCCCCCCCCTTAAACTTGATGCTAAATCTGCCGCTGGTATTTGTCCTTCAACATTTGGTAACCATCATTGGCATCACTATTCAGCCATTGCATGATGACATTATCATCAAATTGTCACAGATTTTTAAAATGATTAGAGTAACCACTTTTCAAACATTAAAAACTACCGGTACATGACATCCACATTGTCAATTTAGTTTGTTTTCATTTTCCAACAGTTTATTCTAGGCTCTTTGTAAGTTAATAATCTCAATTGAATCCCAAGTTTCCATGATCGTGTAGAGCAACAATTTTTCAAATTATTTTTTTTAAAAAACATTCAAGCATGTGCCCCTCATTCATGCATCTGGATTGGGATGGTCCAGATAAGTGAGTTTCTCCTGTTTTCAATTATTTTGAATATTTTTGTTCAGCTTTAAAATTGGATACAGACAACCAGAAATACTTTGTTCCTTTCTGCCAGAAACCCTTTTGTAAACAATCATTTGGTTGAGTGGCTTACTAACCAACTGACTGAGAGTGGTGAACACAGTTAAAATAAATAAATCAACCTCTTAACAAATGAATAATATTTATTTACAACTCTAACAACAATCAGAAATACATTAAAAAATTAATAACAAGTTAACATGTTCCACAAAATAATAGTACATTTATTTTTATAATTAAAATTGAACACACACACACACAGAAAGCTTAATTTAAATTTAAATCTTTTATTCAAAGTAATTTTTCATTCTTTCACATAATTCAATTATTTTTCATTAAATATTAATAAAAAATAATAATTTGCAAGTTTTCTTTCTCTTGAAAATTAAATTATCTTTCATAAAACTTAAAATTAATACAATAAAACCTCTCCTAAAACCTCCATTTTATGGACAATTTTTAGAGTTCCGATCCCATGAGACAAGGAATTTTAATAAGTCTCCCAAATCTGGACACTATATTGTAAATGTTTATCTATACAATGACAATCAATCAACAGACAACTAAAGAACATACAATCAAACTCACTTATAAGGAGATAGTGCAACAAATTAAAGACATAAAATACTTTGTAGTTTTGAAGAAAGATGAAGCATGATGCTTAATGGTGGAGAATTTGCTCAAGCATTTAGAAAAACAAGCTTGCAAAACCTAAACAAAACTAAATCACAGACTTCTTTAACTCGTAATTTTTAAAAATGTAATTCATTGATTTTGCCAATAAAAGCAACATTCATTTTCATTAAAAAATAATATTTTCGTTTCTTTTCGGAAGATAAATTTAGTGTTTATTTCACACATTTTTCATCTATAGACTTTTCATCAATGTTTGGTAAATAAATTCACATTCTACATTCACAGTGATAAATTACATATCGAGTGTACATGTTGATTTGACCCGTTGTTTCATTTTTCATTTTAACTTAAAATTGTGAACCTCTCTTTACGTTAGTTTCCATATGTTTAAACTTTAGAATGCGTAAACCACTAAGTTTTTGTTATGTATGTACATATGTATTGGCTCCCCTCTACAGAATGGACACCTCTAAACAATGGTCATTTGGTGTGGTCCCACTGATGTCCGCCATACAGAGGTTTTACTGTACTGGTAACGCAATATAAGTTGACAATCGTCAGCGAGAGTAAGACTGGACTATACAGAGGTGGAAGTGCTACTATATGTGCTTTTCTAAATACATCATAGCGACAGCTCTAACCAAGACATCATGTTGTAGTTTTACTCTTACATTGATTTATTATGTTTACAACTATGTTGTTTTATAAACATTCCATTGTATTATTTATTGAGTCTTAATAATTATCCTGAATAATAAACATTCATTCTAAATAAGCCATAATACTAGGCCTAAACTATATTTAGTATCCTTTTTGGTCACCAGTACACTGAATTACTGCACTCTGACATTTGTAGTGATAAGACTATTTAATCTGTGAGTTTTGTTGAAGCAAGCTTATTATCATGAGTAATACTAGTTTTATGGTAATTTCAAAATGTTATTGTATTTTTAGGGTTTTCATATTTCATTATTTTCAGTAAAGTTATGTTAAATTGCAATTGAATTTTAAAACAATTCACTTTCTTTAAATAATTACATTACTCCTTACTTATTTAGTGTGACAGGTTATGAACTGAATTTTATTACTTAAGTGTTTGTGGTGGTTACATTTTGAGTTACACGCTTGATACATGTCTTATGCTTTCAAGTTGGCCGATGTAAGTAGAATAGTTAGTATACTGTCCTCTGCATGATAGACGCAATCGTCAACTTATAGCGCGTTACCAGTAATATCTATTATAATGTTGGGGACGGATGATGGCCAACTGGTATCAAACCAGTTGTCTTCCCAGAGCCAGACAAATTTAAATTCACAATAAAAAAATAGAGGAAAATATATTTATACAAACAAGTAATTTATTTAACGGCTAAATTTTATGAATGTAAAATCAATTAAAATTTTGGTAAACATCTAAGAGCCCTAAATTTTAAATTATACTAGGGAAAAACCATGTGGAAATCTGGTTGAAACCAATTCCTTATAAACTGACTCCTGCTTTTCGATAACTAATGAAGTCCAAGGGTTGTGGTTTCAATTCCCAGGCAGATCTGGCATCTTTTCAACAATACCCTTCGTCATATCCAAAACAGTCAGACGTACTAAAAAACCTTGTGAAGTTCAGTGTTCATATGCTTTATCCAATTCTTGTCAATCCGTATTTATAACACTAATAAAACCTTAAAACCTATCTTTATGGTATATAAAATTTTACACAATTTTCAAATTTAACAATACTTTTTTATTTTTCTAAAACATTATTATTTCTAACTTAATTACAAAAAATTAATTTATTAATAATAATAAACATACATAACTAAAATTTAATAATATTTTTATATAAACAGTCTTTAAAATTTTTTTAACTATTTATTTACACTTCAAAGCATAAACCAATTTTAATGAGGGAAAATATAACCTATAATTTGTTCATTGAAATTAGAGTAATGTACATGGCGTAAGAAGTAGAGTACTAGTTTACAGGCAGTTGTGTTTAAATTAACAATCTATTACACCTACCCTAGGACAAGGCATAAGCCATATTCGGGTAGGTCAATTTCCTCCACCTTGGATATTGTAAAAAAAATCTGGTATGAAACACACATGACTTTCTCTTGCTACTGCATTTAATGAACAATATAACATAACATTAGTAATAAAACATTAGAAATAAACAAAAAACTAAACTCAAGAAAAACATAATAGTAGTGTATATATGGAGGAGCTGCGTTTCCGCCATTTTGTTTTTAGAGCCAGGAGTAAAAAATTGTAGTAAATGAGGCAATTTTAAAAAAAATCAGAACCATTTTTGAGAAAATCGTTAAAAAGTGAAAAATGAAACGAATAAACTTCGACTTCCAGTTGACCGATTTTGATGAAAGTGTTCGTATCGGGTTCTCTAGTGGTACCAAACTTAAGTTTCAAGTTTTAACTTTGTAAAATGTTCCGTTCCTGATATATTTTGTTCACATACGACCCAATCGCTTAAATAATGTTTTTTGGGTTCAAGGGGTCTGAAAACATGTATATCCAATGAAAACTCCATTTCAAAAAATTGACATGAAAACAATATTTTCCTTCCTATGTATTCATATAGGTAAGAGAAAGTAATAAGGAAATAATTAAAGTTTTATTATTATTATTTATTATAGCACATACTTTGTATACAGTATACTTCAACTAAATGCTGTGAATGAATACATGTGAACTGGTATCCTGGTAGTCAGTCGATCGATCACATGAACGGTGGTCACGAGTGATCACAATCATTGACTGAAACAGTTGTTCAGAAGAACTGCTTACTGTCAAGACTTAAAGAAAATAGTACAATTGAATCTCCATAAATCGAACCATGTAGGGAATATAGAACTAATTCGAGTTAAAGAAAATTTGAAATACAGAACAAAAAACTATAGGATTTTTATCAATTTTTAAAGATAATGTTAAACATTAAAAAAATAATCGTATTTTAATGGCGTTAAACAAATCTTCTGTGCAGTAACTTTTGATTAGGTAAGTAATATTGATTGCTAGTAATTTTAGCATTCTTTGTTAAAAATTGAGACACTTTTATCAGAAATAACTTTTTGAACGATTCATGATGATTTTTATTTTACTCAAATCTTCTACTTCTGGCTTTAAATTTGGTACAACCATATTGCATCACTAATTGGTCTGATTTTTCAAAACATTTTCATAACTTCGCTCGACGAATCTATTCTTTTCTAGTGCGTCTCATAACGTTACGAGCATTCTTAACAGTTTCTGCCGCTTCTATTATGCGATTCCTTATAACTCTTCTTGTGTGTTAATTAGTTTTGAATAAACAATTGACTTCATCCACCCCCATAGAAAAAAGTCTGATGCCGTGAGATCGAGACATTGTGGTGGTCATTTTAAGCTGAAATTGTGTATTGAACAAAATGGGGGCCACTTTAACCATCTTTTGAAGATAACTAATAATTAATTTTTATGTTGTTTTTGACTTAAATTCACTAATTTTATATAAATGTACAGTATTAAATGAACAATCAGCTGTTATTTCCAAATTATGAACAAAATTAGTTTGTATTTCATGCAGTTATTTTTCACAATCATGCTTGTTTTGTTTTTAAATTAAGTCAAATTTCAATAACTAGTATTCTATTTTTCTAAAGTAATTTACATGGATCTTTTCAGAATTAAATTTTCTACAAATCTAAAACAATCAGCTGTTATTTCCAACCTATGGACAAAATTTTGGCCGGCCCGTGGTGTAGTGGTCAGCGCAACTGGCTACTATGCCGGGGTTCCGGGTTCGATTCCCGGTCAGGTCTGGCATTTTTTCATCCGTAAATCACCACATATCATTACCTACGCACAAGCCCAAGGCTTATGTAGGCATCATCACTCAATAAAAAAAAAAAAAAAAAAATCAATATTTCATGCTGTTAAAAAACTTTTTCACAATTACACTCGATTTGCTTTTAAATAAAATTAAATTTCAATATCTAGTATTCCATTTTTTCGTAAGTAATTAACATGAATCTTTTCAGAATTAAATTTTCTACAAATCTAATTAATAAAAAATATACCTTAAACCATGTGACGACTCAAATTCATTAACAGCTGGTTCTGTTTATATTTGGTTTATTGAAATAAATGTAAATAAAACCAGCTGGTAGAAAAAAATATTTAAAAATGTTTTAATTTTAATTTTTTTGTATAAATAAAGGTATATTTTGAAAATGACAAAACAAATAATAAGATAATGGGTAATGAGTTAAGGTTTGAGTGTTATTGTTTATCACACTTCTTTCAAAAGAAGTGTGGTTTTATGTGCAGGTTGAAAAACAACAGAAATCAAAACATTACATTGTTTGGTTCTTTCAAAATTAGGTTAAAAGAGTTAATAAGTTGAGCAGAGCTAATAATAATATTGATAACAGTTCAGTACTTCGTTGTTCAAAACGGATTATTATTGTTTGTTATCGTTGCGATAACTCTTGTTTTCAAGTGAAATGTACAGCATATTACGTTTTTTATCGTGACTATAATAGTGTTGTGACTATTTGGTGTCTGTAGTTAGTAATTCGTTAGTTGTAGATTTTAGTTTGAAAGAATTATTGTTTACATTGTTTCAAAAAAATGAATTTGTGAAAAAACGTGTAGTCAACGATTTAAATAACAGTGTCTAGAACAAATTCTCTGAGGTTGGAACATGTTAAATTCCGGTTGGCGCTCCTACCAGTGAGGATCGTGTGGTAGTATCTAGCTGAAAATAAAGCGATTAAAGCAAAAAGTAAGTCGCGACTAGCCGTTGACTGGTCGGAGAGTTTCGGGTGCGAAATTCTGTCTTCGAATAACTCTTAGACAGAACTGTGAAGGTAAGAGTCGTTTTTTTACTCCTGTTCGGAAGCATAACCTGGCTTCGTGACTTTGCCGCGCTTTCGGGTGCCATTGGCGCGGGGACGTGATACACTCCTCGAAATGAACTCGAACGGGCGGATTGAGAATCTGGTAACGGACGACCGCGGTGTTTACAGATACGATGGGGGTCACTGTGGTCCGTACCTGGTCATGTTCGTAAGAACGGACGGGGATGGGGACAGCGACAAACATCAACACAGTTTCATGAGACGAATGATTAAATTATTCGGAAAGACGTATAATATGGGTTTTGGTCTGCGAAAAGCCGGCTTCAATCGTTTCAAATATTTCTTCAACAATTTCATGATAGCTAATGAGATGATCGATCTGTTCAACAGAGAATCGAAGAAAATTTTCGAAAACGACACTTGGCAGGCATTTATTCCAAACTTTAAGTTGTTCAAAGACTTCGTGATTTACGGTATTTTTGATAAAACAGTTTCACCGGACGAACTAGTGGAATGGATTCGCCCTCCACCGGGCGAGGAGGATCCATTCCCCAAAATCGTTAAAGCGGAGAGGATAAAAAAAATTGATAGAGACGCGTCGAATGGTAAGATAATCTTCGAAGTAAATGATAAGGGTAGGAATGTTCCTAAACTTGTCGATTCCGACTTATTCAAAATACGGTGCAAAACCACCATGGTTCCGTCCAAGGCGGTACACTGGGGGTTGATTGTGAGTGTCAACCCCTATGTTGATCGACCCAGGTGATACAATCATTGCCATAGGTTCGGTCACATTGGAGATTTTTGCAGGAATAAGCTCAAACCGGTGACATGTGGAAAATGCTCGCTCCCTGGGCATTCTGCAGTGTCGTGCCAAACTGGAGAAATAGCGTGCATTAACTGCAAAAGACAGGGCATCAAGGATGACGCCCACCCACATGCAGCATCAGACAGAAGGTGTCCAGTATTTATACTAAATCAAAAAATCAAAGAAGTAATGGCTTCCCACAACGTGGACTTTAAAAAAGCAGAGGACATGTTGAGAGAAAATAACGGGCGTAATCCGCCGGTCGACAAAAAGACCTTCGCAGAGGTAGTCAGGAGAGATGATCTGGCGACCTTGGTGAAGGAAGCAGCTGACGAAGATTTGATTATTTGACGGCTGACGCGTTTGACGCGCGGTGGCGCCCGGGTGCGGCGCCGTTGAGAGGTTGGATTTTCGAGCGAAAAGAGAACCGTTTGGGTTAGGCAAGTAACTGTGTCCTTGTCTGCCCTCCGGTAAGGGGGCGAATCAATATCAACTACTCACGTGGTGTCTCTCTCTGACTGGGAGCCAATAGTCGCGACGGTTGTGTTCTGGCAGTAAACCAGAAAATTTGTGGTTAAAAACGTTAAAAAATACATGTGATTAATGACATACTCACTGTTTAACAGTCATTCGGAAGTAAATATAAACAAATGAGCAAAGTTATTGGCATGAGGTAGGTCAACAAGTAACTGATCACAGCCACAACCAACAAAAAAAAAAAAAAAAAATAAATAAATAAAGGTATAAACAAAATCGGGTTGCTAGGTGGCTAGTAAGTTGTTTAAAGAAATAGGTAGGAATATTGAGTGTGACCTGGAGATTTAAAAGCAAGGAGGAGGTCATCACATTGATGCGTAATTGTTCAAATTATATATTTAATATAAAATACAAGTAGTAATATGAATTATGAACATTGAAATAAAGTAATAATTGTTTGTTTGATATTTATATATTTATTATTGTACGCTTCAAATTTGACATGCCTAAAGTGTAGGTTGGAGATCATAAAGGGACGGTACGTAATCTTGTACGCATAATTAATTAGAAAATATTTTAATAATTGGGACAGAAAATGAATCAATATGATTGTAAATATAAAGAATACTGTTAAAAAAATAAAATTACAATTAAATAAAATTTTAAAATAAAATTACAATTAGTTTAATGAGATATATTTGTTATATTTCAACCATTTACCAAAGTAAATTTTACGTTAAACATGAATCTTTTCAGGATTAAATTTTCTAAAAATCTAATTAATAAAAAATATACCTTAAACCATTTACCAAAGTAATTTCGTGTTAAAAAACAAAAATATGTTATTTTTTAGCCCCAATTCTAGTGTTTTAAATAATAAGATACCTTTAAAGACTGATGAAGGCACAATACTGGAACCATGTTTATTCAGTTTATTAGGTACAAATATATAAGAAACCATCAGATTTGTCTCTTTATTTCAGCCTTTAAAATGTTTGTCAATACGGTCTCATTTGACCAAGGGTACTGAATTCTCGGCGAAATCTTTGACCCTGTATAACTCGTTAACAAAGCGTTTTCAGCCCTACGTTAATATAAACTTTTTTTCTTATTTTTAGCTACACAATGAGCTACCGAAAGGTTGCTGTTCTGAACCACCTGGTATATTTTTTATAATTATAAAAATTTGACAAATATTATAAATAATAATCATAGTTACAATAATATAAATTATAATTATAGTTTCCACCTCAAATGGTGGTGGTGTGGCCTCTCCAAGGGCCACCATTAACAGCTGTTGGTGGCAGCCATGAGAGAGGTGTTACAGGTTTTTTATAATTATTATATAAAAAGTTTGTTTATAAATACATAATAAAAATTGAGCCACCTTATCTTCAACTGTTCCTAAGCAACAGGAATTCATTAATACCATTTTCAAATATTTTTAATTTTCAAATTACAGTGGGTCCCTCACAGCCAGGTTTAGTTAAGACTACAGGGTGCGAAGTACTGAAAATGCCAGGCTACTGCATGACAAGAAATTTTATTCAGAAGCCATCACACAATTTTTTTTTCAACGTGGAGTAAATAATAAAAACTATAACCTATATTAATAATTTCGTGTTTACAACCTATAACCATGAATAAATAAACAATAAAAAAAAAAATATGGTGGGTAACAGACACAACTTTCTCTTGCCAATGTAAATAAGGACAATTTAACCAATGTTTAATCATTAGTAAACCATGAAAATGAAAAAACAACGTCTGTTTGGGTTGGAAAACGGAAAATTACTAATTGACGCAATATTTTTATTTTTATATTGCGATTTTGTGATTGTGTATGGTTGGCAGGATACATTAAAAAAATTTGTTTATTAAAAATAGCATTGTGTTTCAAAACGGCTATATATACAAGGCTTATAATAGTTTGTAATGATTTATAAGGGTTTTAAATACTCTTATACAAGATGATATAGATATTGACTGGTATTTAACACAACAGTGTGTTGTGAGCCATCCGGTTGTTGTCATGCACCACACACATACACACCCTGCAATATTACTCACCACAACAAACACATTCGTAATATAGCTTTTAAACTGAATAGATATAGCTTACTTTTTTTGTATATACAAAATTAGATTTTAATATATGAGGTACGTTTGTAAAGTAAGTTCCATTTTGAAATTAAAAAAGAACAAGTACAGATACAACAATGAAATTTATTTCATAAAAATATACAACTCAAACTATTTTTCGACATAACTCCCGTGATTTTCCAGGCATTTGTCATAGCATGGTACAAGATTTTGTATACCCTCTTCATAGAATGCTGCCACCTGTGTAGTCAACCAAGAGGTATTTTCTCATCAACTGCACGAATCAGTTCATCACGAACCACAGATGGACATCCACTTCGATCTTCATCGTGCACTGTATCACCCCTTCTTTGAACTGTCTAACCCATCTTCTCACCATTGAATCGCTCATCGCATTTGGCCAGTAAACCTTGTAGATTTGTCGATGAATGTCAGTTGGTTTAATGTTTCTTTCATTCAGAAAACAAATCACTGATTGAATTTCACAAGCGGCGGGATTTTTGATAAACTCAGCCATTACAAACAAGCGCTACAAAGTGCACACAACAATTAGAAACCTCAAAATGCCGTCATTTCATTCTGCTTGACACAGAGCGACGGCCGTGCGGAACTGCGATCGCAGTGCTACCACGGAGAATGACGGAAAGTCATGTGTACAGCGTTTTGGGACAGAAAAGGAATTTTACTGATTGATTTTTGCTGTGAGGTCAAACAATCAATAAAGAAGTTTACTGCGAGACTCTCAAGAAAATGCGCCGCGCAATACAAAACAAGCGCCGAGGAATGCTCACGAAAGGCGTATTTTCATTCATGACAATGCCCGACCACACACTGTGAATGAGACAAAAAGACTCCTTCAGGACTTTCGCTAGGACTTGTTTGACCATCCTCCGTACAGCCCTGAACTCACTCCTAGCGACTTTCATTTGTTTCTGCATATGAAGACTTTCCTTGGCAGTCAGTGGTTGAACAGCGATGAAGAGCTGACAGAACATGTTACCTCTTGGTTGACTACACAGGCAGGAGCATTCTATGAAGAAGGTACACAAAAGCTTATACAACGCTATGACAAATGCCTGGAAAATCACGGGAGTTATGTCGATAAATAGTTTAAGAGTTGTAGATTTTTATGAAATAAATTTCATTGTTGTATCTGTACTTGTTCTTTTTTCATTTCAAAACGTAACTTACTTTACGAACGTACCTCGTAATACAGTGACTAAAGAGAGCATTCAAAAACCAAGGTAGGAAAAAATTAATAATACATTATTACTTAAAAAGTTTTCCGTTGTTTTTAGCTAAATGTATTCATAATTATTTACACTCTTATAGAGCCCTTAGGAAAAGTCTGGGGAACTCCCAGGTGTCCACGACCACCTATTGGGAATCACTACCCTAAATCTTCTCATAGAGCTTAAGTTTAAGGAAAGAAATAAATCCTATCAAAAAATAATTTGTATACAAGAAAGACTATGTTACATTACTTTTCTATCTATCTCAAAATCAATAAACTTTCTAGGTTAAACCTTAGATTAAATGGTTCAGCTTTAAAGTGCTAAAAAGTTGTATTGTAATTATTTATACATTTCACAGATTTATGATAACAAAAACTAATATAAATTAACATACAAAAGTTAAAACTTACAACCTAAATTAAAACATACGATGAAAGTTTAATTATTTAGCTTTACGATTCAACTAACACTACCAAATATGTTTAGGGAGTAAACCAACAGGAGGCATAATCTTATTCTCCTTGCAGATTTTTTCTAAGAATGTTTTCAATCTTCTAACTGGTCCGCCACATCCATCAGGTGTAACCTGAATAAAATAAATGAAATAGTCAAACAATAAAGAAAAAATCAGGTGTGAAACACTCACATAACTTTCTCTTACCAATGCAAATAATGAACAATATAACCTAACATTATTAATAAAACATAAGAAATAAACAAAAAAACTAACCTCAAAAAAAACATAACCTAATTTTACTCATGAGTGAATGATGCAAAATGAAAACCAACCTTAGTTTGGCTTAATAATATGGAAAATCAGTCTTACTGACGCTAAACTAGACTCTGTAGAGAAAAATTCTTAAAATAAAAGTTGTAGATCTTTTAATTTCCTATAAATTTTATTATATACACTTTTGTTGTAAAATGTACACTAATGCCAAAATCTTAAAAAATCCATTATTTTTACAGATTTTCATAAAAAAAAACAGAAAATCACTAATTATCACTCAACTAAGCGTTATACAAAAACATGTTTGGAATAAAAGTTGTAGGTTTTTAAATTGTCTACAACTTTGATATATACACTTTTGCCCTAAAATGCATTTCAAGGCCACAATCTTAAATGACCATTTTTTTCTATGAGAGCACAGCCTCCCCAAGAATTTCAGCAGATATGGTGCCTACCCTATCTTGTAGAGAATAAAAAATTGTAGTAAATGAGGCAACTTTTAAAAACATCACATGAGCTGTTTTTGAGAAAATCGTAAAAAGTGAAAAATTACACGAATAAACTACTACTTCCGGTAGACCGATTTTGATGAAAGTGTACATGTCAGGTCCTCTAGTGGTACATAACTTAAGTTTTAAGTTTCAACTTCGTATGATGTTCCTTGAGATATTTTCTTCACACACAGACCAAGCACTAAAAACATGTTTTTTTTTTGGTTCAGGGGGTCTGAAAACGTGTATATCCAGTGAAAACTCTAAGGGTTTTCCTTACTTACGCTAATAAAACAGAAATATCCCTCCTAGAATGAACACAGTGAACTCTAGGATGGATATTTCTGTTTCAAGCACCTTTACAGTCCATGTAGGACTGTCCATACATCAGATCAGGCCCTGGAGTTTGTCTATTAAGCCCTCTTGAGACCATTCATCTCTGTCCAAGATGCATCTCTCAAAAAGGTACTTCACAGGCATTATATCAAGAACCATGTTCAAGACAGGGTCCACAACCAACTCAGTAATTGTGGAATGTCCAATCTGCATGTTAGAATTCCACTTGCTACTTATTATTTGCCTCAGAAGCAATGATATTTTATCTTTAAACATAAATTTTAAAATCCTCACAGACTGACTAATTCACTTACTCAATTATTACTGATTCTCCAATTTACAAATAACCGACAGAACTGAAATTTGACCACCTTAACTGAGAGGGTAAAAGTAAAAACTGTTCAACAGAAATAAATATTATTTCTATAACTACTGAAAGAGATACAGTTCTGAAACTCACCATTATGTAATCTAATACTAATAGCAATTTTCATTCATTCACTCATGTAGCAAATGCAATTTCGACGCAACCTCTCTGTGGGCAATGAGCCCACAGGAGCAATTGCTAATTTTGAATAACAATGAGTTCAAAATATTTCAGATTTTATCAATACCCTTATATTGACAACAAGTATAAATGATTACCTTTTCAATAAGAGCAAAAAAATCTGTACATAAAAGATGTAATAATTTTTGAAACTGAACACCATAACAATTCATCAACTCGAACCCAGCAACTTCCAATACATCTAATATTAATGTTGCAGTGATATCTGTTCTCGGCCCTACAATCAAAAAAAAAAACCACAAATATAGTTATTTAACCAAAAATTAACTTAAATACAAAGACAACATTACTAGATTTAGAAGCAGATCTAATGATCTCCAACTAAAGTTACTGCAAGGGCCGTACAGAAAGTAACCATTTTTAAATAAAAATTCAATTAATATGGATATAATGATTTAATACATACAACTTAAACTACACATTTTATTTACTTTTCCACATAGTTTCTAAAAAAATTCTAGCACTTGTCATACCATTTCACCATTTTTTAAATACCTTCTGCATAAAAATCTATAGCCTCGGAACATAGCCACCTATCACAGCATTTTGAAGCTCTTAATAATCGGCGAAGCACTGGGATGAAACCCATTTCTTTTCGAATGTAAACAAATGAAAATCATTAGGAGTGAAGTCTGGGCTGTATGCGGATGGTCAAAAACAAATCCCATTTTAACTTGGTCAAAAGTTAATTTGTTCGTCGAGCCATGTGAGGGTGGGCGTTGTCATGCCATGGGCTAATACAACACCAGAAATTGGAATGTTTGTTTTAGATTGCTCTTCTTAATCTTTTAAAAGTTTCACAGTCTTAGACATCAGAAATGATAAGTCATAAGCTCCATAAAATCAACAAGCAAGATGTCCTCGGCATTCACATTTGGTAGGATTTTCTATTAAGCACTCATGATTTTGAGGTTATAACTAGCAGACGGGCAGCCATACACAGCTGGAAGTGCACTGGACACTACGCAAACAATTATAAGAATGGCGGTGCTCTCTCCACTATTTCTTGCGCTGGGTAGCAATGGTGGTTACTTTCTGGACCCTTTAAGTACCCTCGTACTTACTGCTTCTAATGTTACTATTGCGATAATAAAATGAGACTTATTTTTTTAAACCCACTACTGGGAATTAATGAATTAATTACGTTTAGATGGTCACATGAACTAAATCAGAAGAATTTTCATGGCAGCAAGCATCTTAATGTTTAGATCCTAATTTGATAAAAATTTTGTTATTTACATTTTTGTAACTAGATTTTTTTATACTTGACTTTTGAATCATACAGTACATGAATCGTTGAGAAGTTATCAAGATACGGATGTTCAGAAGAATGCCCAGGATTTTGTGAATAGGTCACGTTACCAACATTGGTATTTTAATATGTATGGTTGTAAACTCAAGAGTTAATGAGCATAATCAAAAGAAGGAAGATTGCTTATAACTCCATTGATGGAGTTGACATTCTAAGAAGATGGAGAAGGAAGAGGAGGATGAGAAGGAAAATGGGAACAAGAAGAAATAGAAGAGGAAGAAGGAGAAAGAGGAGCAGGAAGAGGAGGATGAGAAGGAAAAGAGAATAAGAATAAACATAAAGAAAAAAAGAAGAAAAATTCTTACTACTGCCAATAATTGATAATGAAACATTATTGTTCAGTTTCTAGCTTTTACATTTAAAGTCCAGCCTCTCTTAGTTTGCTCCTAATGTAAACAAATAATGACGTCACTGAGCATGCGCATTAAATAAAAATGTGTTCACGCTGATTAAAAAGTAACAACAAAATACTTTCAAAAGTATTTAAATACAAAATACACGTAAAAGTATATTTATAAATGAAATTGTTAGGCCTACATCATGTCATGACTGATGTTTTTAGTACTTTAAGTACCTATAATTTAAAAGATAGTTAACTTAATAGCAATACGACATCCGTAAAGTGGTGGACTCTAGCGTGCACCCTGTAGTAGGTGGCTTTTGTTTGTTGACAGTAGGAGCAAACTAAGAAAGGCTGAACTGTAGATAGAATAGTAATTTTACCAAGAAAAGAGTATTTACTTTGATCAGAGATCTCGGTACAGCTAATATTAAATCCAAGCAAATGCTATCATATATTTCCTAGTTTTAATTTGTTCTATACTTACACACCACTGAAAACTGTTCAAAAAATATCTATCTCAAATATAAAATCAAATTTGTTAAGAACAATTCTCATTATGTTGAAGGTCCACAAATACCAAAAAATTACACTAAGACTTTTTTTACATGTTTTGATATTTCTGCACATATTAATTTTCGTGTTATATTGAATGTGATGATAAAGTATGCAAAACAAAATATAAAAAGTAAGTAATATATACAAACCGAGATTAATTGAAGCAGCAAGCCACCTCCAACCTTCTCGCAATCCCAACGGATGTGGAACATTACGAGGATGTTGTTGTGTAACAATTATCGCAGCATATAATCGCATAACTCCACTCATTCGTTTCAAAAATTTGTCTTGTGATTCAACTTTACCATCAATATATCGGTACCCAAGAATTCTGAAAAAAATTAAAACGTCATATTTTTAACAAGAAAGATGTAAAGTAATTAATGAGTGAGAACGTAGAGAAAATGTGTTTAGTTATTTTATTAAGTGATAGGTAATGATATGAGGTGACATTCAGATGAAAAATTCCGGACCTGACCAGGAATCGAATCCAGGACCCCGGTGTAAAAGCCAGTTACACTGACCACAACACCACGGGTGGACCACAAAAATGAGTTGAAAATGAAATTTAAAAAAATAGTTATTGCAAAATAGCTTTTTAAGACAACTAAAAGGCTCTAATCAGAAACTAGACACTCAATGTATTTATAAACAACAGTAATAAATATAGCTTCGTTTTTGGCCTTTTACAGTCTCCAGTAAAGAAAAAAAAATCCCTTCAAACGAAGAAATTTCGCTCATTGGTATTTTAATTCCCTAAACCCATCATAATTTTGTGCTCAGGGACTTTTTACTTTCGCAACTACCATAGGGTTAACAAAATATACTACATAGAGTTCTTAACATCAAAACGGTAAAGAAACCATACACTCATTTTCACAGGAAACTGCAAATCACACAAACTCAATCACTGTTTTCATTTCACCAATTACAAAACCTACCTAGAAGATTATCCCTCCAAGAGTTCAAACAACAGCAAGTATGCACCCAGAAGATTCTGCGGAACGCAAAAAGGGAATACCAGAAAGACGTACTTGAACAAATAGAAACAAATTACAAGAAAATGAGTGTTCGAGAATATTACAAAACTTTCAAAACGCAACTTGCAAAATACGACGCACCAACACTGACTCTCAGAGACAAGAACGGTAAAATGGCCCACAACAACAGGGACAATGCTGAGATCCTAGCGGATTCTTTCAGCAGACTTCTTAACTGCGAGGACCCCGAAGAACTTTTTGAAATAGACACATTCACAGACATAAAGACCAAACCAGAACACATACTCCCACCAACTTTCGAGGAAGTCAAACAGGCAATTAAGGAAATGAAAAACAACAAGAGCTGCGGGGAAGACCTAACCACAACAGAAATCTGGAAGTACGCGCACGACAACGTGCAAAAGAAATTACATAAAAAATTCGGGGAAATTTGGGATGCTGAAAAACTGCCAGACCACTGGACAAATGCAATCATATGTCCACTACATAAAAAAAGGTCCAAGAACAAATCCAGACAATTACAGAGGTATTTCATTGCTTGATTGTACGTACAAAATTTTCTCTAGAGTAATATATAACAGGGTCAGGGAACAACTGGATCACGAACTTGGGGAATATCAGGGAGGATTTAGATCCTGGCGAAGCTGTGCAGATCAGGTTTTAACATTGAAACTTGTTATGGATTTCTGCAAAAAAAGATCAAAGCCCTTATTTGTAACATTTATTGACTTCAAGAAGGCCTATGATTGCATACATCGGGAATCGCTACTGAAAGTGCTACGAAATTTTGGACTAGACCCGAAATTGACAAGAATGATAGGACTCACATTGACCAATACTAAGTCCAAAATCAAATTTCGAGGAGAGTTTTCCAAAGATTTCCAAATAAGAACAGGACTTAGGCAAGGAGATGGCTTGTCCCCGTTGCTTTTTAATTGTGCCTTAGAATACATTATGAGACTATGGGAAAAAGAGAACCCAGCAAGGATTAGCTGCGGGAAATGCAAAAGTAAAGTTCACCTTGGCTGTCTGGGGTTTACAGATGACTTGGCCTTGTTGAGTGGGTCTGTAGAGGAACTAAAGAAACAAGTAACAAGCTTAGGACGGTTAGCGGGAAGGTTTGGACTCAAGATCTCCTTCGAGAAGATGAAAATAATTGGGAACACTAACATGGACCCCAGGATTTCAGTGGGAGGTCAAGTAATAGAAGTGGTACGGAATTTCAAGTACTTGGGGGAGGTATTGAACATGAGTTGCAATGACAGGGAAGCATGGGCGGAAAGGACCAAAAAGTTAATGAGAGCTCAGTTCATCACCCACACCACATACAACAAGAAGTCAATGTCGGTAAATACAAAACGGTAATACAACCTGCAGTGACTTACTGTGGAGAGACCCTAACCAAACTGTCACAAAAAACTAAAACCCACAGAATCCTGACGTTAGAACGAAGAATCCTTAGAACCTGTATTGGTAAGAGAATATACAAAGATAATAGTTGGAGACTGCTACCAAATAATGAAGTCTATAAAATTTCGGAGCCAATACTAGACACAATTAGGAAAAAACGAATCTCCTTTTTGGGCCATATCCTTAGAACACCGGAGAACAGAGTACTTAGACGACTTATTGAAAGTGTCTGGGATTTTAAAATCGGTTTGAACTGGACTAAGGAGGTCAAGGAGGACTTGGAAAGGTTTGGGTTGACGCTGGAGGATGTGAGGTTCAAGTCTGAGAGTTATAGAAAGTTGAAGGATCTGGCTTTGGAACCGGAAACCAAGACTAGAAGAGTGCAGAGGGTGACGGAAGAACTCCGGGCTCAGAGATCACAAAGAATGAGGGAATACTGGGTAAAGATCAAGGCTCAGAGATCGAAGTAGAGCCTTTCATGTTGTGGCTGAAGTGGTCCATTGTGGCCTCACAAGTATAAAAAAAAAAAAAAGAAAAGACTTTTAAAGATACAACTTAAAAAGGCAGCAACCAGGTGACTTATCACAAAAAAATATGAGAACTAAAATGCACTATAGTCTAAAAAACCACAAATATTGTTGTAATAATACACAGTTGATGATTTCTTTTTAACCAATCAGTCAAAAGAAAAGTTTGTCAACTTCTCATTGAAATATCAAAATAAATATTATCTATACTAATATCATAAAGACAAAGCGTGTTTTTTTGTGCAGGCTAATTTCCAAAACTGCAGAATGGATTTTCATGAAATTTTGACACTATATTCGTAATTTATATTCACAGCAACATTTTCTTTTTAAATTTTCAAAAATAATAACCCTAAGGACCTTAACGAAGATTTTCATAAATAAGTATGTGTATGTGTGTGTGTGTGTGTGTGTGTACATGTGAGTATGTATTGCTCGTATTGCTGTTGAAGTAGATTAAGGGGTTTGATAGTGGATAGAGAGACTTACGCGGGGAAATTATCAAAATGTTTTGTGTGTGTGTGTGTGTGTGTGTGTGTGTGTGTGAGAGAGAGAGAGAGGGGGAGGGGGGAGAGAGAGGTGGTGGTGGTGGAGAGGAAGGTGAAAGGAAAGAGAAAAGGAAGGGAGAGATAAAAGGTTGGGAAGGGGTAGAGAGAGGGAGGAAATGGGCGAGAAAAAGTGGAAGAGAAGGAGAAGATGGGGAGGGAGAGTATGAGAAGTAAAGGGGAGAAAGAGGTAGAGAAAGAGCGTGTGTGTATATGCGCATGCACAAACTATTGTTAAAGACAGTGCGGGGAATTTATAAAAACGTTGTGTGCGTGCGTTTTGGAGTATACAGTCAATCTAGCAGCTTCACAATTTCTGTTACATATTTATTTAAAAAAAATTGATTAGGCCCTACACATGTTTTGCATGCGAAGCCACGCAGAGCATACAAATATATTAATAAAAGAAATGAATAAAAATATTACTTGTAATAATCTTCGTTTGATTGTCCTTCAATCTGAGGCATAAATGCTGGTATTAAATATGGACATTCCTGTTGAAAATGTGCCAATAGTAATGTACCAAAATCAGGAAATTCAGTCCACAGTGATACGATTATACCCGCTATTGCAAAAGCAGCTTCTGGTTTACTAGACACCGTATGTTCACCTTGACTCTGTTATTAAAAACAAATAAATTAATTTACAAAAATTATCAGTAATATAAATCTAATTGTTGTAACTGAAACATAAGATAAAATTGAGCTGTGGAGGAACTTCATGCTCTCGCAATTGGGAATGATGGAGCCAACCATCTGCATCATAAATTATGTAAGAAATCATTCAAGAGATTTCTCTCAGCCCATTGCACTCCAATTCTAGCATTTAACATGTGAAAGGTGCAGATACTGCTCAGATGAAAAATGTTGTTAAGAGGCAGGGAAAGGCATATTTGTTTAGCTTCAACTTCACAGCAATTTATTACACTGCATATTAGATTTTGTTCAGGACTGTGAATAGTCTGCCCACGTTTTCGAGAAACTAACATTTCTGTTTACGATAACAAACAGTTATATTCGTGTAGTTAACCTACAAAAGGTTCTGTGATATATATTGTACATGCTCTGGGTATAGTACAAGTTGTTGCGTTTGTTGAACTGAAATTAAAGTAGTCACGCATGTGCACTGATACTTTTCCCCCTTTACTCCTTGTTGTAAACAAGGGCAAACTTGCGACTCGAGTAACTATAACAAAACTTTGAAAAAACATTATAGTGTAGAAATACTTACAACAAATTTCTTGGCAAGTAAATTAGTACAGAATTGGATTCCTAACGGATGAGATGAAGCAGTTACAGTACTGTTACTAACATCAACCGATTGTCCTTTCAATAATTTGAATAATCTCATATATTTATCCTGCATATGTTCTCGACTGTATGGTGATATTGCATTTACTGGGATGTTGATTGCTCTCTGAAACACAAGAAGAAATTGTTCTCATACTTATACCAAATAGAAAGAGAATAACTTATACAGGAGTAATTTAAAAAATTTGGTGTGAAACACATACATGACTTTCTCTTGTCAATGTAAAATATACCAGTTTTTTATGAGCAGTATATATAGTAGATGATTACAATTAACATAGTAAATAAATTAAAAATGTTTTAAAGACTTAAACAACATTTAACTCAAAAAATATGGTCATTTACAACAAAATAAATAATTCATTCTTACTTACTGCTTGATAACAATGATACACTAACCATCAATTCTTGACATGTTCTATACTCTCTTTTTGAGTCTACTGGATGGTTTAAAATAAAAAATCATGAAGAAACTAGAATACTGGCAAGATAAATTGCACGCTGACATTAGGGATATAAATGCAGTTGTACAGTCGCTTCTTGTTAAAAGTGTACGCCCTCACTACCATATGATTAGGCCTACATTCGTTAGCCTAATGTGCATATCATTGTACTTGATCACAACATAACCTCATTGTTTTATAAACAAATCTTTATTTTTGTTAATAACTAATTTATTATTTAAAATTATTCCTACATAAACTAGACACGACAAAGACAAACTAGACACTGTAGCACGTTTATGTATTAATTTAATACTCCCGCGAACATAAATTAATTAATAAATTATATTTAACTGCTATGTTAAATAAAACTCAAAAAAAGCATCGGTACTGTTTAACGGTTGGTCCATGACAAATTTATTTTTGATGTTGCGTTTACAAATCCAGAATGGAAAAAATATAAAATAAAATGAAATATTAAATTCTGAAAAAATACAAGTTAGTTTTACCATTTAGTTAATGAAACTTTTAAAAAAATAAATATTATGGTTTATAATTTTATATTATTTAAATTGAATTTAGAAAAAAAATTAATTTGATATAAGGCCTTCGGGCCAGCCCAGTCAGTCAGCTGATAGTAAGTCGCTATAATTTGTTAAGTAACACCGGTTGTGCAAGGGACTTTGTATGGTGACCAGCTGACAGACATCCGTGAACAAACTCTACTGGGGTCCCAGTTCAAACTCATGCCTTATTCACGTCAAATAATAAAGCAAAGCAGCAATCAAATTGGGTTGTTGTCAATAATGTACAGTTCCCAATAACAAATAAAAGCTAAAAAAAAAAATTGATACAAATTAAATATTTGCCTTGAGTAATGAAAAGTATGAATCAGCTGTTCTAAATAAATTAAAAAAACTGATCACTGCAACACATTCGGCAACTGTGCATGATCTGAACCTTTTGATTTGTTGTATGTTAAACCGACCATAAAATAACTAACTTTATACAAGGTGCGGGGAATGTGTTAACTGTGCATGCGTGAACCAGCAATTAAATTATCTTGCCAGCATTCTACTTCAATACATGATCCACAAACTGGTTTTTAATACTTTTGGGACGGTGCGCTTGTGTGATATAGGTGCACTAGTTACAACAGCAGACAATGCAAGTACAAGAAACGAGCTTCAACTTTACCTTGTTCTAAAAGCGTTTCCCCATATCATATACAATTGCCATCTTTTTTCTAATGTAGTTAAATTTACAAAGAATCCGTCGGTAGCGTTAATTTTTAGAATAAACCTCTTTGAAAGACTATATTGAATTTTCTATTCATCGATTTATTGGTATAAGTTGATCATACGCACCATCTTGCTATTAACCCTTTCAGTACCAACATCCGGAAAACAGGACGTCGATATATTTTACGCAGAGATAATATCCGGTTTACCGGACGTCCGTAAGTTATGCATAAAGTGCCAATGTCCGGATAAGCGAACATTTCCAAAAAAACTTTTAAACAAAAATTAATGGAATAATGTATTTTGAAACCACCTCTGTGACATAGTGACTAGCGCGCTAGCCTACAAAGCAAAAGGTCCCAGGTTTGATTCCTGGCTAGGGTCTAGAAATTTTAACACTTTAAAACCACCGTTAATGTACGAAAACCCACAGTAGTTGCTAATGACCAAGCTGTCGATGCGACTTGAAATAAACTAAAAAAACTATTTTGAATATTTTTAGTGTTAGAACGGTTTCTTTATTTATGAACTCAATAAAATTTAATTTTTCTATAACTTTAAAATTTTGGTTGGCAATGGCAGGCTTACGCCTGCAAGTTTTTGAAATAAGGGGTTTTGTACAGCCTTAATCAAACTAAATGGCACTTTATGTCAAACTTTTACGCATTGTTTCAGCCCTGAAAGGGTTAAACTTAAGTTTGTTTACATCGTTTTGTGAAAGAAAGCATAATTACAAAACAACACATGAGAAAATATTTTATGTAAACTTCTGAGATAAACTTATCACTTTTACTTATACTGGATGTCCCATAGAATTTGAACCATAGGGAAAGTGTATTGATTTTCATTAGTTTGTAAAATTTTTCTTCCCACAAATAAATGAAGACCTGTTATAATCAGGAATCATTAGAAAATGTTTAGAACTTTTAAAAATATCTATTTTGATACATTTTAAGCTGTGTTTTAGCTTAATAACCGACATGAACAAGTACTCTGCGTACTAGTAATTATTTTAAAGCTTTTAATAAATTTTTCAATACATGTTTAATGCATGTCAATTTCTTTCAAGTTTAATAAAACAGGTTATGTATAAAGCAATAATTTTTGTAAAATTTTAAGCAAATTTTATAGTTAACATGTTGAGTGCCACCTAGAAATGACTAGAAGACTTTGTAAGCCCAACATACTTTTTTTTAAATAATTAGGTTAAATAATGTATATAAAAATGATATTTATCCTTAGTAGGGATTATATTGTGCAATTTTACAGCAAATAAAATAAAGACGCATACGTGGCGCCAGTGGCCCTGCGATTGAATTATCCGAATGAGGGGCTGCTAGACGCACATGTGGCGTCCGCTTTGTTTTTTTGTACATACACAACTAGCGCATGCATTTTCAGTTTCATTACTGTTTTATTGTTTACATATTAATCAAAGTGTATTGTATTATTAGTCTAATATTCGACAAAACTGTAAGTTGCATAACAAAAGATCCTTGGTAAAACCGACAAAGAGGATTTATTACCCTACGACGACATCTTGTAAAATATTTTTCTAAAAATACGATTGTTTTGACAGCAGGAACGGCACCAGATATGATTCATAAATTGTAAACATTTAACTGCACAAAATATGCTGGTTCTATTAAATTGTACCCTCGTATAGTGGTAGAAGGGGTTTGACTAATAAACAAAGAATGTTTTATTTGTTTTGTGTTTATTAGAAAAATTAAGAACAATGTTGATTTTAATGAATAGTAGTACACTATAAATATTTTCTGTTTACAAAAATAAGGAGTACGTTACATAGAAAATAACATTGATGATGTAATAATGATTGGTTATAGTCATCATAAACATTATAAACACTTATAATGTCATCAGCTATTATAAACACTTATTAAAACAAAAAAACTGAAACCATGAACCGATACATGTTTACTGTAGTTCAATTAACACACCACTAAAATATAAAGAGCACAACTGAAAAACTGATGATGTAAGAACACCAGAAAAATAATACTGTGTGGGACAACACACGTGGCGCTCTCGGTGCAGCAGATGAGATAATGCTTGGTGCCACGTATATGTCCATGGTGGTGAACGTGTTAAATCATTGCGTTTTTGAACATAATTCTTGGCGCGGGGAAAAACGCAATAATTTTTCAAAAAATTCTTAATCTGTCAGTCTACTACGTTAAACCAGGAACACAAAAATGTAATCTTGAAAGTGTTAACCAACTCAACTTTATTTTTAGAATAGCATCATAGACCGATCGCAAAAGGGTGGCTGCTTTGTATAAAAAAAAAAAAAAACAGATCCTATAAGAAACATGAAGAACACCAAGAATATTCTAGATAAATAAATAATGGAATGGAATGGAATAAAACTTTCTACCCTGAGATCATCACACACAACAGCCACCTACACAATTGTCCCACACATTGTCCATATGCTACAACATAAATAGTAATTTTTATTAACAAGGGATGATTAAACATCAACCATTAATATAACTCCTCTTAGGCTAATAATAAACCAGTGACCAGAACAGGAAGAGTGGTGGACAATTGCAAGTAGAATATATAAAAAAAAACAAATATAATGCAAAACAAATAACTTACTTGGCAAGCAAATCTGAATTTTTTAGTTGTGTCATCTTTTAATAACGGTTTTAATGATTCCTCATAACTTGCTAAGAATTTTTTTAGATTTAGATAGGCATCCAATGAATCCTTATCAACACAGTCATCCAGGTCTGAAAATATAATTTCATACAAAATAACAATCAGTATTGACAGAAAGAGGTAAGAGAGGATGACAGCAACCGTGCAGATGGACTTCTGCAGGATTCGTTGGGTCCTAAGGTTTCACCACACGAGGATTGAAGCAGTCCGGGAAAAATGTAGGAGGCCAGACAAAGTGTTAATATGATATTTAAAAGTTGTGATATATGAACAGGATTGTTGGATGAATGGAGATGGGTAACAGCAGAATATGGAACTGGACCCCAAAGGACAGAAGGAAAGAGGACAACCAGCAAAGCAATGGATAGAGGTGATGACCTGCAGAAGAGTGATTGGATGGATGAAAAGGCTTAGCAATTGGGATGTAAAATCGCAATAGCTGTAAAACAGGGTAAAAAAAACACTAAGTAATGCAAAATTGGTACAACCACAGAAATACATAAAATAGACCCTGTAAAATAAAAGTACAAATTATGGAAACTGTTACACTGAACTAAACAACTTTTCTAAGAATCTATATTCAATTGCTCATTAAACCTTTAATGAGCCAATAATTAATCCCTCATACAGGCATGTAGCCCGGATTTTGGTTCAAGGTGGGCTACGTCTGAAGATTTTTTTTTGGTTTTACATCACCGTAATACACATTATGGCTAGTGAAACAGGATAGAGAAAACAAACAATGAAAAATGCAAGACCTAACCAGGGAACCAGCGTATTAGTCTAGTATCAAATTTGAATTTTCTGTTTGGAGAGTGGGGAGGCTGAAGCTCCCAAGTCCCTTCCCTGGCCAAGTGCTTGCCCCCTCATGTTAAGCCCTTGGAACAAGACTTTTTTTAAGTTTTTAATTTGTCTTAATTATGATCTACTAACCACCATCACAAAGAAATGCATTTGAGATGTGGCTGTATCGAAAAATTCTTAAAATTCCATGGTCGGTGCGAATGACCAACGGCGAAATTCTGCGAAGAAATGGTAAGGACTTGGAGGTTTTGGCAACTATCAAAGCATGTACATTGCAGTACCTGAGTAATATTATGCGCAACAAAGCCAAATATGCCTTGCTTCAGTGTATTTTGCAGGGGAAAATCTTCAGAGAAAGAGAACCCCGAAAGAAGAATATCATGGTTAAAAAATCTTAGGACCTAGTTTAACAAAACTTTCTCAAATTATTTCATATTGCTATTGACTAAGTGAGAATTTCCATGATGATCGCAAACTTTCGTAAAGGATATGTATCTTAAGAAGAACCATAATGTGGTTTAAAGTCACCTCATAAGTAAAAATGGTGGGCTGTAACCTAGCATTAGCCGATTTAGCACTACAGTTGTAAGCCACCTTTTATAAGGCTACAATTTTATGGACACCTGTATAGAATGGATGACAACCGATTAACAAAACCAATTTTTAAGATATTAAACAATAGACCTAAGGTGTCAGATAAATGGTTTAAAGAGAAAGGATATTAAACCAAGAAAACTTTATGAACCAAACCAAATTTAGACAACCAATTATGGACTTTAAGGGCTTCCATGACGAGCATAAACAGAACACTGGGTGGACAGAAGAAAGGAGAAAAGCCTACAGTGAAGGAATGCTGAGAATGTGGGCTGTAAAAAGAGCTTCCATAAACATCTTAAGTCACTTCACATGGTCTAATATTGGCCCTATATGAGAGAGAAAAAATATCACACTCTAACCTTAAGACTGCACTCACACTGGTAAAACCCGACTGCGACTCAACGTCCGATAAGAGTTTTACCCTTATATTTATATGTTTGCCCTCCCACCAGTAAGACCTCAATGCAACTTTGATCAAACCAATCGCATGCGACTCAGCTTGTCCAACAACTGCTCGACCAGTCACGTATAATCATGGCAAACAAAGTTCATATTCTTATACTATATAAATGATAGTAGTAAGTGTAACTTAGTAAGTCCTTTTGTTTCAAAATTGTTAAATTACGAACAGTGAGTACATATTTTTGAATTATTCTCTATATTATTTATTCTTGTACTTATCTTAAGTTATTACTTAAGTTATTAGCAATTGCTCCTCAGGAGACAAACTACTTCTGAAGTTTGTGTCGTTTTTTATAATTGTATGACCAAGAAGCTCAATTAATAGTTGGAAACTCTTTTTTGACATCCGATAAAAAGACTTAAATTTGTATTTATCACAGGAGAGTTCCTGAGCACACACATACGCTCCTCTATTACCATTATTACTTATATACGGTGATATCCAACAGCTGCATATTTTTATGTTTTTTTCTTAGATAAACAAAGCAACGACTACGTCTTCTTCATGACTAGACATTTTGCAAACTGCAGGTGGATTCAAAGAAAAGGTTGAACAGTTGCGTTGAGGTCGAGTCTCCTCGATGTGCGAACATGCACGATGCAACTCGTTTTTCAATCGAGTTGAGGTCAAGTCATTTTAATCGCATCGAGGTCGAGTTTTACCGGTGTGAGAGCGGCCTAATACATAAAATTAGCACATGCCTAGAAACCTACATTAGATGGACTTTATGGAAGTGTTAATGATGATCTGAAATGTCAATGCTCATCGTAGGGATAAAGTTTACACTTCATGAGTGTTATATTCACAAAATTCAATGGATGAGAGAAATACCACTGTAGATCATGAAAATTGGATAAATATTTTTAAATTAAGTATTTTCTATAATTTTTTTCCATTTCACAACTGCAGTTAAGTAAAAGGTATTATCAACAAGAAACTGACCCCCTTGGTAGCTTGTCAAGTTAACATTTGGACAACAAAACTGAAGGTGCATGATCAGACTCCCAGCCTTTTCCCTTTTTTTTAAATTATGTTAATAATTGGTCGTCGAGCCAGCCCAGTCAGTCAGCTGTTAGAAAATTGCTAATATTTATTAAGCAACACTGATTGGGCAACCGACTTTATACTGTATAGTAACCAGCTGACAGCCATCCCTGAACAAATTCCACTAGGGGTCTGTTTAAAAAAATTCATACCAAATCACATCAAAAAATACACCAAAAAAATATGGTGTGAAAACTCACACAACTTTCTCTTGCCAATGCAAATAATTAACAATATAACCTAACATTAGTAACAAAACAGTAGAAATAAACAAAAAAAATTTAACCTTATTTTAATCATAAGTGAAAGACGCAAAATGAAAATCAACCTGTTTGGCTTAAAAATATAGAAAATCACTCTTTCATGCTTTAGCATGAAAATAGAAAAATGCTCTAAATAAAAGCTGTGGATCTTTAAATTTCCTATAAATTTTTTATATCATAAAATGCATAACTTAAGCTGAAATCTTAACATACAATCGATTTTTTTCTTACACATTTTCATGAAAAAAAAAACAGAAAATCGCTAATTACTGCTAAACTAAGCATTACACAAAAAAAAATGTTTGAAATAAAAGTTGTAGGATTTTAAATTCTCTACAACTTTAATAATATACATTTTTGCACTAAAATGTATATTAAAGCCGCAATCTGCAAAAAATACAGTTTTTTCTATGAGAGAACAGCCTCCCCAAGAATTTCAGCAGACATGGCGCCTACCCTATCTTGTAGAGCATAAAAAATTTAGTAAATGAGGCGATTTTTAAAAAAATGAGCAGTTTTTGAGAAAATTGCAAAAATGTGAAAAATTACACAAGTAAACGACTACTTCTGGTTGACCGGTTTTGATGAAAATGTTCGTTTCGGGTCCTCTAGAGGTACCCAACTTAAGTTTCAAGTTTTAACTTCGTATTATCATCCGTTCTTGAGATATTTTGTTTACACACGCGCTACACATACACACACAGACCAATTGCTGTAAACATGTTTTTTGGGTTCAAGGGGTCTGAAATTGTATATATGCGGTGAAATCTCAATTTTGAAAAATCGACATGAAAACAATACTTTCCTTCCTATATATTCATGAAGGGAAAAGAAAGTAAAACGCAGCCATCAAATTGGATGGTTAAGTACAGTTCCCGATAACAAAATAAACCCTAAAAACAGAAAATTATCTTAACTGAACAAACCATTTGTACTGAAGTTACTATCTGTGGTGTCTGAATTAGGAACAGGTTTTACTTCTGGCTTAATCTTTTGCTCAGATTTAATTTTTAGTTTCTCCTCCTCTGCTTTAATTGCATTTTCATGCCTTAAATTTACTGCATCTAAAAACAAAACAAAAATTACTTAATATATATTTTTACAGAAATATTACATAATCTTACATTATGCTTACATAATTTAAATACATTAATTCCATAATCTTCCAAAAAAAATTATTTTATAGAATATACAAATCTGGTGTGAAACACTCACATGACTTCTTATTTCCAATGAAGAAACTAATGAAAAACATAACCTAATTTCAATTATAAGCGAAAGATGCTAAATGAAAATCAACCTTAACTGGACTTTTATTTCAATGAGAAAAATATAGAAAATCACTAATTGATATTAAACTTAATAGTGTATAATACACTTAAAATAAAAGTTTGGTTTTTTTAATTTTCTATAACTTAGATTATACACGTTTTTACCGAACCATTTTTTTTGCGCCCTGGAGACTCCAGAAGGAGCATAGGACACGTCAGCTATAACACCTGAAATACATATAAGAGTCACACAATGTATCACTACTATCAAGAAAGAAATTCTTGTAGGCCTACGCTATAAAACGTTTCACCAATCAAGTAATTTTTCAGATTCTTTTTAAAGGAATTCAAATTCTCACAACATTTTAAAAATTGGGGTAATTTATTCATGAATTTTCTCCCTGCATAAGTAGGTTTTTGTTCAAACAATTTTGTGGAGTGATTAGCCACATAATAATCATTTCTGTTTCTCGTGTTATGATTGTGAACATTGACATTATGCATAAAATTATTTCGCCTAACAAACATAATCACCTCAAAAATTTAGAGAGCGGGAACTGTAAGCAATTTAAGCTCCTTAAATAGTGGCCTGCATGAGGTTAGCTGGTTAGCTCCCACCATACACCTAATAGCTTTCTTTTGAATTTTAAAAACCCTATTCATATTACCCATGGTAGAATTACCCCATACTAAGATACCATAACGAATATGAGACAGAATGAGGCCATGATAAGCTGCTATTAGCAATTTTTTATCATTTAATCTGGCAATTTATTTTAGTGCAAATACCCCGATGATATTTTACTACAAACTTGATTGGTATAGAAGTCCCAAGACAAAGATCTATCTAGAGATACACCCAGGAACTTCACTGTTTCTACATGCTCTAAACTATTATTATGAATAATATTATCCATGCATATTAAGACTGCAGTCTCCCACAAATTCCAGCAGATATGCCACTTATTTAAGCTTGAAGAGCACACAAAGTGTGGCAAAACGAGACTATTTTAAACTAAACTGTAAGACCCGTTTTGGAGACAATCACAGCGATGAACTGATACTTCCAGTTATAGATTTCGATGAAAATGCTTGTGTTGGGTCCCCTTGTAGTAATCTAACCTAAATTCCAAGTTTCAACTTTGTATGATTTTCCATTTAAAAGTTATTTTGTTCACATACACATACACACAGTAAATCCACACCAAACAGAAAAAAAATTGCTCATATCTACTAAAAATCTATATTTCCAGTAAAAACTCAATTTTGAAAAATCGATATGAAACATTACATTACTTTCCTACCCATATTACATATAGGGCGAAAGAAAATAAAAAGTAATTATATAAATTTAAGGATGAATTCAGATAATCCAAAAGCCTGGATGAACAGGAATCAATTACATAAATATGTGAATACTGAATGCTCAGTTAAAAAATTTGAAAAAGTATTACCGTATTTACCCGAATATAAGGCGACGCTTAAAACTTTAATTAAAATTCTAGAAAAAAATTTGTTTAATTAAAACTGAAATTAACACTACATTATATAAACGAAACACTATACACAAAACAAACTTCAAATTTTCAAACTTCTTTTTAGCTTCACAAAAATCTTCAACTCCATTCTCATCGTCTTCACTACTTAAACTAGACTAGGCTACTAACACGGTAGGCCAATACGGAAGGTTGCCCTGTGGTGCATATGGGAAGCCATGGGCTCTACAATTGCCTATAACCCATTCTATAAACAAGACAGGTCTACGTTTCATTATGTTTTTCTTAGAAATCTTCTGTGCATCAACATAAATGACATCTCTCATCTTTGAACAAATTGGGTTCTAAGCAATCTTATAGCCCATCCTACCCAAAAGACTGGTAATGGTTTTCTAAAACATTGTTTCAATAGATATCATTTAGTTTATTGTATACGAGGGGGTACCCAAAAGTATCCGGAATAGCTCTGTTGTGGGCGGAGCTTGTGCAGTACAAATTCCCGCCACTAGGCTGCTTGTAGCGCTACTCATTGCCAGTTCAATGCCATTTTGTTCGTTGATCTAGCTTGTTCTGTTCTCGTGCAGTGATTGTTCTCGCTAGTGCTGTTTTGTGCTCGTGTCGTTTTTCATGATGGCAAGTTTTAATGAACAACGTGCGGC
Organism: Catonia carolina; assembly: GCA_035578175.1. Taxonomy (NCBI): domain Eukaryota; kingdom Metazoa; phylum Arthropoda; class Insecta; order Hemiptera; family Achilidae; genus Catonia; species Catonia carolina. The sequence goes on from JAQMRL010000004.1 coordinate 47,777,132, forward strand.
TGTGAAATTTTGCTTCTTGCTCGGTAAAAACGCCGCGGAAACAGTTGTAATGTTGAACACAGCTTACAAAGACGACGCTATTGGAAAAACCCAAGTGTACGAGTGGTTTTTGCGCTTTAAAAATGGCGACATGTCGATTGAGAACAAACCTCGTTCTGGACGACCGTCGACTTCCCGAACAGACGAAAATGTTGTGAAAGTGAAAGAAATTGTACGAACAGACCAACGACAGACCATTGACCAAATATCACAGGTTAGTGGGTTATCTTGGAGCTCAGTCCAACGCATTTTAACAGAAGACTTGACAATGAAAAGAGTCGCTGCCAAGTTTGTGCCTCGGGTTCTGACAGAAACTCAAAAGGAACGTCGAATTGAAACGTGTAGTGATTTAAAACAACAGCTTGAAACTGATCCAGTTTTCATGTCAAAGATCATTACGGGTGACGAGTCTTGGTGCTATGAGTACGACCCAGAAACCAAACAACAATCCAGTCAATGGAAGACTTCATTATCACCCCGACCAAAAACAAGTCGTCAAGTCAGATCGAACATCAAAACAATGCTGATTTGTTTTTTTGATGTGAGGGGAATTGTCCATTCAGAGTTCGTTCCACCAGGCCAGACGGTAAATCAAGCTTTTTATCTTGAAGTGTTAAGAAGACTACGAAACAGCATTCGTCGTAAAAGACCTAATTTGTGGCAGACAGGGGACTGGTTTTTCCACCACGACAACGCGCCTGCACACACGGCAATCTCGGTTACCCAGTTTTTGGCGAAAAACGGCATGGTTTTGCTACCACACGCACCGTACTCACCCGATCTGGCTCCATGTGATTTTTTCTTGTTCCCACGCATGAAAAGGGGCATGAAAGGTCTCCGATTTAACAACGTTGATGATGTCAAGAAAAAAACGATGGATGAGCTGGCAGCCATCACTGAAGAGGAGTACAAAAAATGTTTTGAACAGTGGAAGCACCGGTGGGACAAATGTATTAGTTGTAATGGAGAGTATTTTGAAGGGGATAAGGTTCTTTTGTAAAAAAATTAAAAATAAATAGTTTTAAAAAATAATTCCGGTTTCTTTTGGGTACCCCCTCGTATGTCCATTCCAAGTACAATCATTACATACCTACAACTTTTACGATAGGCCTATACAACATTTTCAAATCTTTAATTTTTACATCTTCGTTATGGCTTATGTAAATATTTGAATATAAGGTGACCTGTAATTTTTAAGGAGAAATCTCGGGAAAAAACCTTGCCTTATATTCGGGTTAATACGGTACTTAAACAACATTGGGAAGTGGCATTTGGTACTGCCCAATATTTCTGGAAGAACTTTTGGTCATACCAAAATTATTCCAGAACTGCAGTTACATGAAGAATAAAAATAAATGGATTTAAACTAACGTACCAACTTCTTTTTTAAAAAGATGTAGAATCTCCTTTATTTCTTTAACAATATCTTCACCATTTTCTATATCTTTCTGTGATACATGACCTCCCTGAAAAAAATTTTAAGTTTATTTTTTGTTTTATTCAAAAACATGTAAAGTAAGACTTTTCATTATACTTGAGTGATCATAAATTATAATCTACATTAATATTATAAAGACAAAGCGTCATTTTTTGTGCAGGCTAATTTACACAACTACTGAACAGATTTTCATGAAATTTTTATAGCATATTTGTATTTATTTTCACAGCAACATTTTATTTTAAAATTTTTAAATCCTAACCCTAAGGGCCCTAATGAAGAAATTCATAAATATGTACATGTGTGTGTGTGTGTGTACATGTGAGTAGGTATGGGTGTTGAAGTAGACAAAGGGGTTTGATGATGGCGAGAGATGTAGTACACGGGGGAAATTATCAAAACCTTGTACTGTATGTACGAGGTGTGGCTATTAAATAACGAGACTGACGTAAAAAAAATTATTTTTATTTTATACAAAATCTTTTAATGTCACCTTCAATATACACTCCTTCTCTATGCCTACAACACTAGTTAATAGAGGTTTTACTAAGTAAAATGAGGAGTGAGATGGTTTACGATTGCCTTCCCCACTGAGTGGAAAAGTACGCTTATCAGCATGCCGGGCCCTCTGAAATGTGCATATTTTCCACTCTGCAAATGACAACTTCACTTTATTCACCGCAGGGTCTGGCTGTAAAATGAAATTCATTACTTTCAGAGGAGATAACTCTGATTAACTCATTGACCAACGAATTGTTTTGTACTGTTGGTGTCCTTACGGTTGGATTTAATTTTACTTAAAATGACACTATATTGTAAAGACAATAACTTTTTTTCTTTTAACCAATTCTCTTAATTTTTTTTTCACTTTTTAAGAATTTAGTAACCATTTAGACCAAAGAATTACTTTATTGTCTTTGAAATAATTTTTTTCTACAAATTTTTAAACAATTTCTTTTCTTGTAAATGAGATTTTTTTAAGTATTTTTAATTATAACTTAGAAATTTATAATTGTCTAAAAATATTATATAAGGGCCACCTAGAGAATTATTTTTTCTACAAAACTATTTCAAATTTTTAAAAATTGGTTAATATAAAAAAAAGGTTATGCTCTATTTTCTAATCAACGGTCATTGCCGTTTTCACTTATTTATTTGATGTGTAATCAACATCCTGTCGGTAATGAAATTAATATTTTAGCATGCAGAGAATTTATTTAATAGTTAAAAATTATTGAATTAATAATATTAAATATTAGGACTTGATATAAAACACCAAAAAATACGATAAATAACCAAAAACTCCTAACAAACACACATTTACAGAACATAAACAAACACCCGTTTTTTTGATCTCAAAATATAAATGAAAGCTTGCACGCACTCTATTGGTAAATATAAGAAAATAAAGCAAAACTTATATAGTTTTTGTTAGTGCTGCTACATTAAGAAGTTTTTAAAAACTACGTAGACAGGACTAAATAAAGTACGAGGACGTTGAATTGCCGTCATTGTATACAACGGCACAAATATGGTGGACGGCGTTTCGCCGTCATTACATGCCAGTGGGTTAATATCTTTTACACCTCTGCCTCTTCTGTTCTTAAATGATTCAGTCATTTAATTGGCTGACCATGTGATAAGAAACAGAACTATTTATTTTAGCCCTGCAACTAACAGATTGAGTATAAATAGACAATACATATATAACATTTTCAATTAAAAAATCTGGTGTGAAACACTCACACAACTTTCTCTTGCCAATGCAAATAATTAACAATAAACCTAACATTAGTAATAAAACATTAGAAATAAACATAACCTAATTTTAATCATGAGTGAAAGACGCAAAATGAAAATCAACCTCAGTTTGGCTTAGAAATACGGAAAATCACTCTTTCTCTCTAAACTAGGCTCTGTAGAGAAAAATGCTGTAAATAAAAGTTGTAGATCTTTTAATTTTCTATAAATTTAATTATATACACTTTTGTCGTAAAATGCATACTAAGGCCGAAATGTTAAAAAAATTGTTTTTTCTCACGTTTTCGTGAGAAAAAAACTGAAAATCGCAAATTACCGCTAAACTAAGCGTTATACAAAAAAATGTTTGAAATAAAAGTTGTAGGTTTTTAAATTTTCTACAACTTTTATTATATAACGTTTTGCGATAAAATGCATATTAAAGCCGCAATCTTAAAAAGAAAATGTTTTTACGTAAAAACAGCCTCACGCAGAATTTCAGCAAACATGGCGCCTACCCTATCTTGTAGAGAATAAAAAATTGAGTAAACCAAGCGATTTTAAAAAAAATCGTAGGACCAGTTTTTGAGAAAATCGCAAAAAAGTGAAAAATTATACGAATAAACTACTACTTCCGGTTGACCGATTTTGATGAAAATGTTCGTGTCGGGTCCGGTAGTGGTATGTAACTTAAGTTTCAAGTTTCAAGTTCGTACGATGTTCCGTTCTTGAGATATTCTGTTCACACACAGACCAATCGCTAAAAACATGTTTTTTGGGTTCAGGGGGTCTGAAAACGTATAGATCCGGTGAAAACTCGATTTCGAAAAATCGACATGAAAACAATACTTTCCTTCCTATATATTCATATAGGCAAGAGAAAGTAAAAATTTGTAAAACACATGACTAAGAATTACACTCAAAATTTGTCATGTAATATACGAGGTGAGGCAGAAAATTAATGAGACTAGCAACACTGCAAGCAATCTGGCAATGCTGCGCTGTTGTCCTTGATAGAGCACATGTATTAGTGTCCTCCTGTAGCTCAGTGGGAGTTTCAACTAATTCTGTTAACTACGTGATTTTTGTGACTGCTATTAGTAAAGTTGTGTTACGCAAAATGGAACAGCGGAATTTGGAGCAACCTTGTGCCATTAAATTTTGTGTTAAGCTTGGAGAATCAGCAAGTATGATGTTTGAAAAATTAAACCAGGCCTATGGGGAACATTATTTTTCCGAAGCTCAAGTTTTTCGCTGGCACAAATCATTTTAGATGGCAGAGAACTTACCTTACAGTTTTCTACAAGCATTTCAAAACGTTCATTAGTTGATTTTAACTTAACAGCTTCATTTGATAATACACTAAATAAATTTTTGTTGTCCTTACATGTTCTGAAAAAAAAGAATAAAATAAGATACTGTAATAAACAATCAATACACAAAATTTTAATTCTAATGATTTAGACTTTTTCTTGCATTTAATAAAATATTTGGTAAATAAGTTACTATGTTTTGTGATATTTTCGAAACAAAGTTTTCACTGGAAATACACTTTTCAGTCCTCCGAGGGGGAAACAAATGTTTTTATCAATCGGTCTGTCAGTAGGAATAACTCAAAAACAGAAAATCACACAAAGTTGAAACTTGAGTTAAGTACTATGAGGGGACTTGACATTAACATTTTAGTCAAATTCGGTCATCTGGAAGTAGTAGTTTATTAGTGATATTTTCTCAAAAAAGGCCTTTAAAGATTTTTGTTTAAAATTACCTCATTTACTAATTATTACTTTCTCTTGCCTATATGCATATGTAGGAAGGAAAGTATTGTTTTCATGTTGATTTTTCGAAATCGAGTTCGCACCGGGTCTACACGTTTTAAGACCCCATGAACCCAAAATAAATGTTTTGTGTGGGTGTGTGAACAGAATATCTCACGAACGGATCATCATACAAACTTGAAACTTAAAACTTAAGTTAGGTACCACTAGAGGACCTGACACGAACATTTTCATCAAAATTGGTCAACCGGAAGTAGTAGTTTATTTCTGTAATTTTTCACTTTTTTGCGATTTTCTCATAAACAGCTCCTACTATTTTTTTTAAATTGCCTCATTTCCAAAATGTTTTTATGCTTTACAAGGTAGGGTAGGCGCCATGTTAGCTGAAATTCTTGGGGAGGTTGTTTTCTCGTAAAAAAGTTGTTTTTTTAAGATTGTGGCTTTAATATGCATTTTAGCGCAAAAATGTACATAACAAAAGTTGTAGAAAATTTAAAATCGTACAACTTTTATTTCAAAAATGTTTTGTACAACGCTCAGTTTAGCGGTAATTAGCTCAGTTTTTCTCACGAAAACGTGTAAAAATATAGATTTTTTAAGATTCCAGCCTTAGCATGCATTTTACGACAAAAGTGTATACAATAAAATTTATAGGAAATTAAAAGATCTACAATTTTTGTTTTGAGCATTTTTCACTACAGAGCCTAGTTTTGTGTAAAAGAGTGATTTTCCGTATTTTTAAGCCCAACTGAGGTTGAGTTTCATTTTGCATCTTTCACTCATGATTTAAAAACTAGACAGTGGTTACTGATGTACTTTGATAGTTGGAGTTCAAGTAACCATAGTTTCAGGAATGGTCGGCCTGAGTCTGTACAAGAGTACACCTCATTCACATATCATCCTCATCTAACTGGTTCATAGGATTGCTTATTGTTTTTAAATTGTTTAGATTCAACATCACATATTAGAGAAAGAAAAAAAATCTAATCAGTTAATTACAAATTTCTTTGGTTACATATAAAATTTTCTAATTTATTCATTTTTTAAACATCTACAGCTTTTTCATAATGTAAAATTACTAAATAAATTGTTATAAATTATTAGTTATACCAGAAAAAACGCCTAGAATTTTTAACGAGATTCTTCCTGATTATTATTCAAAATTCAAATTAAGTCATTTCATTTCAGTAAATTCAATTTAAATATTTTCAATTTTCAAATATTAAAGGCTAGCCAAGGTCAAATTTTAGACATTTTCAAATATTCAAAAAATATTACTTAAGTCAGACAAATTGTTAAAATTTTATTTTAAATACCAATATATTACTTTATGCCCTGTACTTATTTTTACTCATTAATTACATTTCAGCATTAAATTAATATTAAAGAATTTAAAAACTGTTTCGTACTTTATTACTTCTTGTAACTGCTGGTAAGCTGTCCTATATAATATTTGATATTCATGTACTTTATCCAATCTTAATTTCTTTTCTCTAAGATTTTGTTTTTGACGTTCTTCTGCTTCTTGTTGCTTTTGAAGAGCCTTTTTTATTCTTTCATTTGCTTCGTTAAGTCTCTGTAAAAATGAAAAAAGTAGACAAAGGTTTTTTACACTTAAATTTTACTTAGTTTATTATAAACGACTTCAACACATCTTTTCGTGAGAGCGAAAACTGAACTTAAAATAAAATTACAAATATTAGGAATAAATTGCTTCTGAAACATTCTCCCACAGAAATTTCTAAGTATAAATAAGAGACAAACATAACAGTAAAGAGGTTTTCATTACTATACTACTGAAACGAATGAGAATAGAACCGCAACATGCTCATGAGGATAGTTACAGATGCATTGTGGGTAAAAACAGTACTTCTGAAATGTTTTATTGAACCAGCATATACTTAAAATCAGGTTTATTTATAGTGTACTATAAAAGTATAAAATACACCAATAGAAAGGGCATCATTTAAATATGAGCTTCAATCTAGCATTAAGGTAAGCGGACAGTAAATGGTGGTTGCAGGTTGCTTACAAACGGAAGCCTGCTAGTAGGAATATGCCAGTAAATTTTTAATCGGACGTCTCACCAAAACGCTGGTGAAGAAAGTTGCCTGCTGGTCATCTGTGCATATCAACTCACTGGTTTGTTTTGTGTAAACTTGCCTGCTGCTTGCTAGCAGGTTGCTAAGTGTACTTGGCGTCGTGTAATACGTATTCATAAATAATAACAACTTGTTAATTAATTATAACATAGGTTTATAAAAATAACTTAAAAGATTATTACTGGCAAAACAATGCTTTATAATCTTAAATATCGGTAGTCAAAATATTCAAAATACGTACTTCAAAGTAATCACAAGTCTTTCTTCCAGTAATATTGGTTGCATGTGCAAGTCGCACCATTGTTTTTGAAAACGAGTTCTATTTTAGATAATATAAAATTAGACGTTTCCAGAGTCATTCCATGCATTTAAAAAAACCTGTCTTTATCTTTTTTTAATAGTGGAAAGAGATGATTATGCCCAACAATTTTCTGTTCTTATTAATGTCACTAACGATATCGTCTTTAAATGATAACAATTTTGTATAAGCGTTTTCCATTAGGAATAATTTATCATCACTGCTGCAACTGGAACTCATGCTGAATACCGACAACTGAATGAAGGTTAAGCGCGTAGTTACATGCTCCCACTATGTGCGTTCGCCACCGTGAATCTGTACCTGCAACCAGCGACCAGCGTTCACTGTGCGCTTACCCTTACTGACAGCTCACCTCACCCCTTCACTTCCAGCATTGCCATGTATTTATTATACATATATATACATCCCGCTAACAATTCCGCGTCCTTTCAAAAAGCGTGCATTTCGCACATCGCTTATATAGGGTATTTGTTACACTTACACCCTGAGTTTTGGTATTGGTTTGTCCAGATATTGAAAATTGAGATTTTTTTAAATTTTATTCACTGTGCTTTCAATTCAGACTCCTTTCGAACTGGAGTAATTTCGCGTCCGTACAAATTACCGACAATTTCCCGTCCGGCCTCGTTCCCACTATTATGACTCATAGCCTGCAACAAAGTAAACGATGTTGCCATGTCGTACCGGCACGTGTACAGTAGCATTTGCCACTTCTACGTGTTGTACTACTGATTGTAGTTAGATATTCACATCTCACCCTAGTACTTCTCCACACAAGACCATCGTATGAAAACAAACGCGTTCTCAGACGGAATCCAATCCAGTCATCAAAATAATTATTATATGTTGCCTATTATTTTGAAATGTTTTTTTAAATAGGTACTTTTTTAAATCAATGTAAAACCAGAATAATTAAAGGAAGGATATTTTTTATTTGTTAAAGTTATTCAAAATATCCTAATTTTTACAAATACAGTCAAACCTCCTCATTCAAAATCCTCCCTAAATCGAATATAATTATACACTATCCCCTTGAAAAATCCTCCTTAATATGAATTAAATTACCTCCCTATTCGAAGAATTTCGAGAGTTTCGTGGTCATTTATATTTTATCAATACATTTTTTGATAAATTATTAATAAAATAATTACAAAATTTGCAATTTACACATTGTAAACGATTTTTAATGAAGCATGCGTTAAAATCATGACAAATAAGGACATAGCAAGTGTAGTACAAAACGCTTTAAAAAAAATTGATAATGCAGTTAATGTTTAAGTTAGAAGAAACAAGACGAAAACACAAACAATTACACTTTTCTCAAAACATTATTGTCACAAAACCTTACGACCAAATAAGGATATAGCAAATGAAGAAAAAAGCTACAATACTCATCAGGAACAATTGAAAATTCAGTTAATTTTTAAAGCAGAAGAAACCAGACAAAAGCACAAAAAATTATTTAAGCTAATTTAGTAATGCAGTCTTTCCTTCTTTGGTGTATGATTTTCGTACAAATTGGTTTAAAAAATACTGTAGCTGTATTCATTTACATTAAGTAATATTTTACTTCGTTAAAATTTCTAAAATTTTCGGTACCTAATTAATTTTTTATTTTCTGTAGGCTGACCAAACTTTTGTTTGTTGGTATGGGTGTACTGTTTACACGTGTCCCGATTTTATTTTACACTGTTTTTTATGTTGTTTTTTCAATAATTTGTCATATCGTTCTTATAAGTAGACTATTCTTTTGCTTTTGAGTACTAATAGAGAGCTTGTAATACCAACACATTCCCTTAATTCTTAATCACAGTATTAAGCAAAAAATAAAAAATAATACAAGTAAAAAACCCTGTTGCGAATGAAGTGAAGGTGTCATTTGCAGAGTGGAAAATATGTGCTTTTCAGAGGGCCCTGCATGCTGATAAGCGTACTTTTCCACTCGGTGAGGAAGGCACTGGTACACCACCTCACTCCTCGTTTTACTCAGTAAAACCTCTACAGGTTCAAACCAGCCTTTCGGCTGATGACCTAAACAGCACAAGTAAAAAATATTTGTAGTAAACTTTCCTCAATCAAATTGGTGGTCTATTAGTAATTTTGACTTTTGTAATTTAATATTTTATGGAATTACATAAATATTTATTAAAACGTGCAGTTTTTAAGTAAATTTTTGAGTTTCAATATTTTACCTCTGTAAATCGAAACCTGCCGGTTCCATCAGATTCGAATTAGGGAGGTTCGATTGTAATTACTATAATATGATTAATAAGTAGACAATGCAATTAAAATATTTACTTAAGTTGGCAAAATTATGTAATTATTGTAAAGCAACATAATTTGTTCAGTATTCAAACGGAGTACCATTCACCTATTGTCTTTTCGGTGTTCAAAATGATTTCATCATCATCATCTGTTAAGGATTAGGCTCAATGGCCTGTTCCGGTGTCCATCTCTTCTTAGGTCTTCCCAAGCCTCGCTTCTCTCTAGGTTTATATTTCCATGTTTCAGTGACTGAATCAAAATGATTTTATAAATTTTAAAAAAGTACAATGGCTAGTAAAATTTCTACAACCTTTGAAATGCAGTCTGGTCCAGCCATAGTTTGTATTTTTATTCTTGCTCCTCAAGTAATGGGAATCTTTGATTTTCAACAAAGTATACATTACATTAATACTTCTTCTCGTATCCAGCTGTTTTGTACACGTTGAAGTTTATCCTTTAACAGGCCATTTCCAAGTTTATTTTTCGTCTAAAAAACTTTCAGTCATAGTCTTCCAAACCCTGATATTTTTCTCTGCTCTAATATTTTTTCTTTTAAATTATTCAGTGTTATAAAAGCCATGGTGGCCACTTTTTGTTGATATCCTTTCGGTTTTTAGTATTTTATTTACAACCAACCACTCAATCTGGGAATCATTATCACAAATAATGAAATAAATAAACCTTATTGTCACGTAAAATAATGTGCATTATACATGACAAGTCAAAATGCTTGGGATAAGGAACTGGAAGGTTATACTATTGCACAGAAGACAAAAAGGAGACGACAAGGCATTCACTTGGAGAGGCCAAGAAAAACTATGCGAAAAACTTGACCAGGACAGCCAAACATTATGCTAGGACTAACTGACTACAAACGAATTCTTAATAGTGTACAGTGTCCATTTTCATAATTCAACTTCATAGTTGTTCATTAAATGTTCAGCATTATAACTGACAAAAAAACAGAGATAAAAAATATTGTATGACAGAACAATTTGAACATTATTTGATACTTTTACACATACATTTGAATAAATTTAACTGTGACTAAATTAAAAACAAATCCCACAAACAGAAAAAACACCTTATATACTCGAGTAACCGCCGCCCTCGAAAAAGCACCGCACCACGATTTTATGGACCGAAAATCAAAAAAAAAAAAAAATAACTTGTGTATCACCTAATATGATACAAAAAACAAGACACCCAATGCAGAATATGAAGTATTTATTCAGTCTTGTTATTACAATAATAATTAGGTAATTAGTATTATAATATTACATTGGGCTATAAAGGGCTTCTGTCGTCAACTGGAAGGAGACCCCTTAATTCCTTTTACAAAAGGCTTAAGGGAACCAGCCGGGATAGAAGGCTAGTGTCCTATCCATACATTCACGTTGTGTGGCCTGTTAGTAACCATGTGACCGCTCATCAGCACGATAACTGGCTCATGGTGAACGGAACTGGAAGGGCTGCCCATTCCACCCTGGCAGACGGTGGCTTGGGGCACTCAGTCTGCCAACCAAAAAGCTGAAAGCAACAGTAAACTACAGCTTTTTCTGTCTGACTAGAATTATCGTAAGGAAACTCCTTCATGTATGATTCTGGTTAGGCTTACTTAGTATATGCAGATCTTCAAGAACTTCGAGAACTTCAAAATATGAAAAATTTATGATGGCGTCCTCTCTGGTAAAACATTCCGGAGATAAACTAGTCCTCCATTCGGATCTCCGGGCGAGGACTATCAGAGGGGACTTCGTCAAAAAAATAAAAGTTTCTGAAATTCTGCGAGTTGGAACATGGAATGTTAGGAGTTTAAAACAAACTGGTAGGTTAGAGAATTTAAAAAAGGGAAATGGATAGGTTGAAGTTAGATATTGTAGGCATTGGTGAGGTACGCTGGGATGATGATCAAGACTTTTGGTCCGGGGATTATAGGGTTATTAACACTAAAGCCATCGGAGGGCAGGGCGGAGTGGGTCTAGTAATGAATAAAAAAATTGGACAAAGAGTGACTTACTATAAGCAGTGTAGTGATAGGATTATCATGGTTAGAGTAGATACGAAACCAAAGTCTACCACTATAGTGCAGGTCTACATGCCTACGTCTTCACACAGAGAGGAAGAAATAGAACAAGTATATGAGGAATTAGATGAAGTAATAAAATATGTCAAGGGTGATGAAAATTTGATAGTTATGGGAGACTGGAATGCAGTAGTTGGAGAAGGAAAAGAAGGAAAGATAGTCGGAGAATATGGTCTAGGGAAGAGAAATGACAGAGGGAGTCCGCTGGTAGATTTCTGCTCCAAATATAATTTAGTGATAGGCAATACACTTTTTAAGAATCACAAAAGGAGGTTATACACTTGGATGATGCCAGGTGACAAGGGAAGATACCAAATAGATTACATAATGGTTAGACAAAGATTCAGAAACCAGATTATGAACTGTAAAGCCTATCCAGGTGCAGACATAGGGAGTGATCATAACTTAGTAGTAATGGATAGCAGGCTTAAACTTAAAAAACTGAAGAAGGGACAGGGAAATGCTAGGTGGGATGTAGACAAACTAAGAGAACAAGACAACCAGGTAGGTTTCCAGGAGAGTATTCAAAAAGGGATAGAAGAAAGAGGTAATGACACAGGAAGTGTAGAGGAGGAGTGGATAAACTTCAAGGAGGTGGTAGTGAAAGCAGCGGAAGAATGGTTAGGACATACTAAAAGAAGAGGTAGGAAACCGTGGATTACTAATGATATTTTAGAACTGATGGATGAGCGAAGAAAATATAAAAACGCAAAGGACGAGAGAGGTAAAAGGCAATATTGCTACTTGAGAAATACCATAAACAAAAGGTGTAAGAAAGCGAAGGAAGAGTGGATCAGAGCGAAATGTACGGACATTGAAAGTAAAATGGCAGTTGGTAAAGTGGACGCAGCTTATAGAAAAATAAGGGAAAACTTTGGAGAACGAAAGATGAAAGCTGTTAATTTACAAAGCGCAGGTGGTAAACCATTGTTGAATGGCCAAGAGAGAGCTGAAAGATGGAAGGAATACGTAAATCAACTCTACATGGGAAAAGAATTAGAATATGATGCGATAGAACAAGAAACTGATGTTGAAGAAGATCAAAAAGGGGACCCTGTACTACGAGAAGAATTCGATCGGGCACTTAAGGATATGAATATGAATAAGACACCAGGAATAGATAACATACCATCGGAATTATTATTATGATGTGGCAAAGTTGCTCAAAACAAATTATACAAACTTGTGTGCAGAATGTATGAGAGTGGAGAGGTACCATCGGACTTTAAAAAAAATATCATGATTCCAATACCAAAAAAGTCAGGAGCGGAGAAGTGTGAACATTACAGAACCATCAGCCTAACATGCCATGCATCTAAGATACTGACAAGAATTATATACAAGGAGAATAGAACACCGAGTAGAAGAAAGTATTGGACGATGACCAATTTGGATTTAGAAGGAGAATGGGAACTCGAGATGCAATATTGGCTCTGAGACTGATTATTGAGAAAAGGGATACAGAAAAATAAAACTACTTTTATGGCATTTGTAGATTTAGAGAAAGCATTTGACAATCTGGACTGGAATAAAATGTTTAAAAACTTTGAAAAGGCTAGGAATTAAATACAAAGAAAGGAAAGTTATCTACAGTCTGTATAAGAATCAAACGGCTGTTTTGAGAATCGAGGGGTACGAAAAAGAGGCTGCTGTAAGAAAAGGTGTACGACAAGGTTGTTCTTTGTCACCACTAATTTTTAACTTGTATATAGAAGAGGGCTATAAATGAAGTGAAGGAGAAATTTGACGTAGGAATAAAAATTCAAGGAGAAACAATAAAAACTGTTGAGATTCGCCCGATGATATAGTAGTATTAGCCGAGGCACAAGAATGAACTAGAGGATGCCTTAAATGGAATGGATGAGATCTTGAGGAAGGATTACTTCATGAAAATTAATAAGAACAAAACGAAAGTGTTGTGCAGCAGCAAGAGTGGTTTAGAAGAGATGGGAAATTTAAAAGTAGGCAACGAAAACAAACAGGAAGTTGGGGAATTCTGCTATCTAGGGAGTAAAATAACAAAGGATGGTAGAAGCACGAGTGATATCAAGAGTAGAATTGCTCAACGCTAGAAAAGCCTTTGAAATGAAAAACAGCTTACTGACTACAAAACATTGATTTACAGATTAGGAAAAAATTTCTTAAAACATTATGTTTGGAGTGTAGCATTATACGGAAGTGAAACGTGGGTGATAGGGGGCTGTAGAACGGAAGAGGATAGAAGCTTTTGAAATGTGGTGTTATAGGAAAATGTTAAAGATTAGGGTGGGTTGGACAAAATAAGTAATTTAGAGGTTCTTAGGCGAGTGGATGAAAAAAGAAGTATATGGAAGCATCTTCCCAAAAGAAGGGATAGGCTAGTGGGGCATATCCTAAGACATCCAGGTATTGGGCTACTCAATAATGGAGGGTAACATTGAGGGAGTAAATTGTAGAGGGAGGCAAAAGATTAGAATATATAAAAGCAAATTACAAAAGATGTAGGGTGTTACAGGTATGTAGATATGAAACGACTTGCGCAAGATAGAACAGGTTGGAGAACTGCATCAAACCAGTCGAGAGACTGATGACAAAAAAAAAAAAAATATTACATTAACAATTTACCTATTCATTTTAGAATAGGTAGGGCGTAGATATAATGTCATATACAGCTTACGGAATCGGGTACTCGATTCTGTAAAACAAAAAGAAGATACCATCTTAAAAATATAGTTTTCAACAGGCATATAGATAGGCCTACCTGTTTTAGTATGGTAACTTTTTATTGATTAGTTTTTTGTTTAAATTATAAGGAGTAAAGCGTTTAGTAGGGCTACTTATTACATGTTATTCCACATATCAGAGTGCGTAATCATCGTCTGTAGAAGAGTTGGCTCCACGTTGCTCTGCCAAAGGTGATCATATCATCGAGTCCGTTAGATATTCCACATTTTTAAAAACTCTTCTGCACTAATTCGCCGGAAATTCCGTTCCAAGCATCTTTTATCTAAACACAAATCTGGTAAAAGATCAGCCGGCCGCATTGGCGTATGTGGTAACGTGCTCGCCTCTCATCGTGCGGTCTTGGGTTCGAATCCCACTCACGCATGGTACGAGGGTAGGCTGATAAGTAATGCACACATGCTTGTAGAAGACGAACAAAAAGAAATAGCAAGATGGGGTAAATAACAAATTAAAGTACAAATCTTAACCTACCAAATTATCTATTTATTTTTCAATATAGTCACCGTTAAGCATTACACATTTCTCCCAACGTTTAACAAGTTTTTTCATTCCGTCACTGAAAAATTCTTCCGACTTTCCTCGAACCCAGGACGCAATAGCTGCCTTCACCTCATTGTCCGAGCTGTAATGATTACCCTTAAGGTCTCTCTTCAGTAGAGGAAAAAAATAAAAATCGCAAGGCGCAAGGTCGGGAGAATACGGAGGGTGTAAAATTGGTTGAAACTTCAGGTTTCTCAGAGCCTCTCCAGTTGCACGCGAAGTGTGTGGACGAGCATTGTCGTGTTGCAAAATTATTGGCGCCAGGTTGCCTCTAACACGACAAACTCGACGTCGGAGGTGTTTCAGAGTCTGTATATACTGAGCAGAATTTACCGTTGCCCCTCGTTCCAGATAATCAGTCACATAAACTCGGCGAGCATCCCAAAACACAGTCAAAAGAATTTTTTTTGCGGACGGTTGTGTTTTGAACTTTTTCACAACAGGAGAATGTGGATGACGATATTCAGCGCTCTGCCTTTTTTCTTCGGGATCGTAATGATGAACCCATGACTCGTCCCCCGTCACAATATTCAAAAGAAAGTCGTCTCCTTCGTCACGGTAGCGCTTCAAAAGTTGTTCACAGCATTCCAATCGACGCTGTTTATTCTCGTCTGTCAGACGGCGTGGTACCCATCGTGCACAGATTTTACGGTATCCCAATTGTTCAATAATGAAGCCAACACGTTCCTTAGATATTCCAATTTGGTTTGCGATACGCTGTTGAGTGATTCGCCGGTCATTTTGAATCAAATCATCGATGAGTTTGCGACGATTATCGTCTGAGGCAGTGATTGGTCGTCCACTGCGTGTTTTGTCAACAATTAAGGCTTTTCCAGGTTGGCAATCACGAAATTTTATTACCCAACGATTCACAGTAGACCTATCAACAGTATCGTCACAATAAACAGCCTTTAAACGACGATAAATCTCACTAGGATTCACTTTCTCAGCAGTTAAAAATTCGATAACAGCGCGTTGTTTAATTCTCGTTGACATAGCACCAGAACACGACGCCATACTTCCACTACTCAAAACAAACTGAATGAAAGCAACGCCTTCAAACTGCGCAGGCTTGTAGAGGAGAAATAGTACTTCCACATGCCACCAGGCGCGCTACTGAAGTTTATTTAGTTGTCTTCTACAAGCATGTGTGCATTACTTATCAGCCTACCCTCGTATATTTTCATAAGTTACAATAAAATAATTTTATCCATCACCGTCTGCATTACAAATAAACCAAAAAAAAGGTAAAATATCTGGGGGCTCATTCTTACAGGGAGCTGTGAAAACGTAATTTTCTTCTGCCATCCATTTAGTGTGTTGTTTATTTTAATGCAGTTTTGAAAGTTTTATTAATGCATACATCGTTACATCTTCCCACTGCTATCTTGAATTTGGTTCCATGAAACCGTTTCAGTACCCACTTCTACATAAATTGGTACTAAAATCACGGAATAAATTACCGCGTTCGAGTAACACCCGCATACTAGTTATTTCTTTTCCAATCCACAAAAAAAAGTGTAGGGAAGTACTAGAATAAATACGGTAAGCAACAGAAACTAAACATTAGGCCTACACATTAAATAACAAAGAATTATAAAAAACCAATCAATAGAAACAAACAAATAAAAAAATAAAAATATTTAATTACATATAATTATTTTAAAAATTATTATCATACTATTATAAAATTTCTAGGGCGTTAAAAATGACCAAAAACTTACTATAAACATGTACACTCGGACGATCCGGTTTTTCATAAATTGATTACAGTGGGTACTAAAACATTCTTGGATATTATAAAATTGTTTTCTAGAACAAACTGTGTTCAATTTTAAAACTGAGACAAAACATCTTCCAAATGATTCGGTAGATTGTTATAAATTTTGACAGAGGCATAAACGGTGCTTTTTCGTATCCGGTAGTTCTGCGTTGGATAATAGGTACTAAAATAATTTTTGTGTCTTATTGGGTACGAATGGATAGCTTTATTTTTCAAGAATAAGTGCTCGTTCTTCTTCAGAAATAATGCACTCTCATTAAAAACTTAAATGCATGAGAACGTTAGTACTACATCTATTTTTTAAAAAAGGTTGTAAGAATCACGTCGTTAGCTATCTAAGATGGCCCTAACAGCACGTTTCTGCATACAGAAGGCGGCACCTGTTTTACTTGGAGATCCCCAAGACGTAACGTTGTATTTTAAATATGAGAATTTGTAAGCATAATAAATACTCAAAGGTATTGGTACGCTCAGTACCTTATTTTAAGCGTTTTAGGGCGTAGCAGTAGGATTTAGCTATTTTGATTTTCTAAACAATTGCAAGAGCAGTAAAAAAACATTCAGCAAAACCAAAAAGTTGTTAGAACACTAGACTGGCTGCATACTTCCATGTGAAAGGTCATAGGTTCGATTCCTGACTAGGGTTGGGCATATGCGAAGTAAGTATTTGGTGAGAAGGACGTAGTGTTTGTAGCTCCTGTTAAAAAAAGAAGTATTTGTGAAATAAAGTATCGATAAGTATTTATCTTGTGTTCTAACTTAAGTTTAATAACTAGTTTCACGTATAGTAATTTAGTTTGTCCATTTTTTCAGCGATATTTTTTAATTTTTACAAAATAAAGTTAGTCGTAATTTTGAGGTTAGGTCTAACCCGTAACATCTCTGTGATCTCCGTGAAAGTTTGTGTACCCAATAAAACGTTAAAAGTTTGTTTTAATTTTTATAATATAAAATATTTTAAAATTAAATAGATATTGTTAAGAATGGCCAGTAAAACTGGAACATTAGGTAAAAACAAGACCTCTCCACCTGTTACGCGGTCGAAGATAAACATAACATCCCCCATTAGACTTGAATGTAAAGTAGCTAAATTAATTGAAGAACAAAAAAACATTAGGGAATCCATAATAAATAGCAATAAACTAAACGAGGATATAAGAAATAAACTGGAACAAGAGATAGCTTCACTTAAAGAGATAATTAAAATAAATGAAAATGATCATAAAGTCGAAATTAATAAACTTATGGAAGCAAATAAAATTTTAGAAAATGAGATAAAATTAGTTAATTTAAAATTAAAAAATGTGGTAGGGTTAAATAATAATAATAATAATAATAATAATAATAACAACAGCAAAATAAATAATACCCCTAAAACCAAATCTAATTCAATGGTAAAAAATGATCCAAAGAAACTTTTGTATAGTGAAGCATTAGGATCTAAAAAAGCTACTAAAATAAACAATAAGAATAAAAACAAGGTCTTGGTGCTTGCGGACAGCCACGGACGTGGGTGCTGTGATCTGTTAAGTAAAAAATTAAATGATTTTGATGTTAGTGTAGTTTTTAAGCCGAATGCCCCTTTAAAAGAAGTAGTAAAATCAGCTAAAGATGATTTAAAAACCCTTACTAAGAATGATCATTTGATAATTATCGGAGGAACCAATGATATCAGTTCTAAAAATTTCCAAAATACTCCTCAAATCTTAAAGATAATTGAAGAACTGGTTCCAATGAGCAATAAAACAAATTTAATCATAAATACAATTCCCGTTCGACATGATAAGCCAGAACTAAACAAAGTAATAAATAAACTAAACCGTGATATTCATAAAAAAATTAATAGCCTAGAAAATAAAACAGTAAACAGGATTAAAATTAATTTTATCAATGAAAGGCTTAATCGTACTAATTACACTAATCATGGGTTACATTTGAATCAGTCTGGTAAAAACGTGTTGTGTGATAGGATAGCATCCCTCGTCACTTGTAAACTCCCTGACAAATTAAAAGCTAAAGAGTCTTTTTTAATGAGTTGGCTGAAACAAGGGGTAAAGAGATAGGAAATATAAGGTTAGGTTTTATTGGTGAAACACAACTTAAGAAGAGATCACACGTTTGTAATTACAGTAACGGTAGGTTAGGTATACATGATGTCAAGTTAGTAAATAGGCTGCGACCAGCTTCCATAATTGGAGCCAACGCAGTTGTAGATAACCAAAATAATCAGGAAAATAATGCACCCCACTTCTCTATTTTACATCAAAATATTCAATATTTAGGGAATAAAATGGATAGGTTAGATATATTTTTAAGTTCTGAGAACCCAGATATGGTGGTATTTACAGAACACGGGTTAAAATGCAATGAGATGTCACTAATAAACTTTTCAGGGTTTTCTATTATTGCTTCATATTGTAGGAAAATACACAAAAGTGGGGGGGTTTGTATATTAGCTAATGCAAGTAAGAAACTTGACACTCGTAACTTACCTTATTTAGAACGGTTTTCTCGGGAAATGGATATTGAAGTGGCTGGGGTAGAAGTTAGGTTAGAAAAGAGGGGAAAGATGGCTGTGGTGGGTATCTATAGATCCCCTAATGGTGACTGGGGTCAGTTCTGTTCATCGTTCAGTGAACTACTGGAAGTTTTAACAGAACGATATGTAAAAGTGGTAGTTTTGGGTGATTTTAATGTAAATCTTGCTGTTCAAAATAAAATGGATGAACAGTTTAGGGATATTGTGGAGATGAACAATCTTGATATAAAAGTTAAAGGTTATACAAGAATTACTAGTCACTCACAAACCATAATAGATAATATCTTAACAAATATGGTGAGTTGTCAGGTTAGGTTAAGGGGTTCAGAGCTCTCTGATCACGGGTACCAAGTATTAGAGATTCAGGATTTAGGTAGTCATGTCCCTAATCAAAAAATTATTAAAGAATTTAGGATTTAGGCAGGAAGACCAAGGGAATATTAATTGGTTGTTACACAGTTTATCCAAAGAGGATTGGAAGACTGTTTTCAATTCTTCTGACATTAATCAGAAATATCATAATTTTATTGAAACATTAAAATTTCATTATAATAATAGTTGTCCAATTAAAAAGAAAGATGTAAAAAATATTGTCAGGGAAACAGATGAGTGGGTCACAGGGGAAATTTTGAAAATGAGGTCTGAAGTTAGAGATGTATACTCAGATTTTCTTTCACATAGGACTACCTTTAACGAACAAAGGTACAAAACTATTAAAAAACATTATGCCAGAGAAGTCCAGAGAGCTAAATGCAAAAAAACTGCTGAAGTCCTTCATAAATCACCAAATCTAAACTCAGCTATATGGGAAATAATAAATAAGAATTGAGGTGTAGTTAGCAATAAAGGTTTTACTGACATACGGTACCTATTATTGTTAACAAAAACAATGAACCTATACAGAATGGTGTAGAAATTTGTAATTATTTTAACAAATATTACCAGGAAGTAGCTTTAAAACTTAAACAACAGATTGGGGAAACAGTGGGATGTTATGATCCAAAAGGTAACAAGGTAGTAAATCAATTCTTATTTAGCCTAGTTTCAAGTGAGGAATTAGAATCAGTTATTGATAGTTTGAAAAGTAAGAAAACATGCGGGTTAGATGGGATTTCTAGTATAATTGTTAAAGAATGTAAACACCTTTTAATTACTCCTCTCCTTCATTTGATTAACTTCTCACTCGAAACAGGTGTATTTCCAAACAAACTGAAGGAGGCTAAAATATTGCCTATATTTAAGAATGGAGATAGCCAGTTAGTTGAAAATTATAGGCCCATAAGTATTTTAAACACAATCAGTAAAATTTTTGAAAAGGTAGTATTTATTAGGTTAATCAGTTTCTTGACTGAAAACCTAATCATCTCAGAGGATCAGCATGGTTTCCAAAAAGGTAGATCAACTAAAACTGCAATTGTTTCACTTGTGGAGCAAGTAGTTGATATATTGGATGCCGGGGAGAAAGCATTGGCAGTGTTTCTGGATCTGAGTAAAGCTTTCGATTGTGTTGATCATGAAATTTTATTGAAAACACTAGAGTCATTAGGCGTTAGGGATGTAGAATTGAAATGGTTTCAATCTTACCTTATTAATAGATTACAGTGTGTGGAGTTAACTAGGGTTATTAGAGGGAAACTTACAAAGGTTGTATCTGGAAAGCTTGAAGTCAAAGCAGGCGTTCCACAAGGGTCAGTTTTAGGTCCAATTCTGTTTCTATTGTATATTAATAGGTTACCAGAAGTCATACCTGATGGCAGAGCTTTGTTGTTTGCTGATGATACTTCAGTAATCAGTAACAGTTTACTGGTAGATGCTCTTGAAGTAAATACACATGTTAACATAGAGTC
Source organism: Catonia carolina (assembly GCA_035578175.1). Lineage (NCBI taxonomy): Eukaryota > Metazoa > Arthropoda > Insecta > Hemiptera > Achilidae > Catonia > Catonia carolina. Next base: position 47,798,332 of record JAQMRL010000004.1, read on the forward strand.
CGTAGTACAGTTCTTGAATCAAATGTTATTAACAGTTAATGGGAAAAAGTGTCAGTACTTGCAGTTTAAAAATAAACATAACGTTAAAGAAAGTAGAGAAGTGGATGTATTTATTCATAATAATAGTTTAGAGCATGTAGAAACAGTGAAGTTCCTGGGCATATCTCTAGATAGATCTTTGTGTTGGGACTTCTATATCAATCAAGTTTGTAGTAAAATATCATCTGGGGTATTTGCACTAAAACAAATCGCCAGATTAAATGATAAAAAATTACTAATGGCAGCTTATCATGGCCTCATTCTGTCTCATATCCGTTATGGTATTTTAGTATGGGGTAATTCTAGCATGGGTAATATGAATAGGGTTTTTAAAATTCAAAAGAAAGCTATTAGGTGTATGGTGGGAGCTAACCAGCTAACCTCATGCAGGCCACTATTTAAGGAGCTTAAATTGCTTACAGTTCCCTGTCTCTACATTTTTGAGGTGATTATGTATGTTAGGCAAAATAATTTTATGCAGAATTTCAATGTTCACAATCATAACACGAGAAACAGGAATAATTATTATGTGGCTAATCACTCCACAAAATTGTTTGAACAAAAACCTACTTATGCAGGGAGAAAATTCAAGAATAAATTACCCCAATCTTTAAAGTGTTGTGAGGATTTGAAGTCCTTTAAAAAAAATCTGAAAAATTACTTGATCAGTGAAACTTTTTATAGCGTACAAGAATTTCTTTCTTGATAGTAGTGATACATTGTGTGATTCTTATATGTATTTCAGGTGTTATATCTGACGACATGTCCTATACTCCTCCTGGAGTCTCCAGGGAGCAAAAAAAAAAAAAAAAAAAATATTACATAGAATTATTACGCATAGTAGTCACTAATGACCAAAGTATTATTTTTTTAACAAATAAAAAAATTAACAAAAGGTTTTTAAAATCACGACTGTTTCTTAGGTAACAAAAAATATTTCATTTAAATATTTTACTTTGACTGATGAACACGAATGTTAAATGTTATTGCAATATTTTGTAAGTTTATAAACTTTTGGAAAGAATTTCACAATCTATAAAAATATATCTACAACTTCATTCCTAAATAGAATCTTGTTATGAGGATGACATCATTTCTCTGGCCTGGTTTAACCTGGTTTGGTCAACCCTAGTCTCATATTTCCATACTGGCCATCTACCATCAAACTGCCATCCAATGCCAAGAAGAACGAAGAGGACTCCAGGATGGACGCATTGGCGAGAAGAGTGCGAGGTCATGAGAGAAGAGGGTGGAAATATTAGTACTAGTGTTGACAATCATCCAGTGGTTTTATTCCAGGAGAGGAATGATGTTACCTTCTAGCAAGATTATAAATTGTGTGAAACACTCACACAACTTTCTCTTGCCAATGCAAATAATTAATAATATAATGTAACATTCATCATATAAAAACATAAGAAATAAACAGAAACCTAACCCCAAAAAACATAACCTTATTTTAATCATGAGTGAAAGACGCAAAATGAAAATCAACTTCAGTTTGGCTTAAAAATACGGAAAACCCTCTTTCACGCTAAACTAGGCTCTGTATAGAAAAATGCTTTAAATAAAAGTTTTAGATCTTTTTATTTCCGATAAATTACATTACATACACTTTTGTCGTAAAATGCATACTAAGGCCGAAATCTTAAAAAATTTGATTTTTCACACGTTTTCGAGAAAAAAAACAGAAAATTGCTAATTACTGCTAAACTAAGCATTATACAAAAAAATGTTTAAAATAAAAGTTGTAGATTTTTTAATTCTCTACAACTTTTATTATATAAATTTTTTTGCTTAATTGCATATTAAAGCCGTAATCTTAAAAAAACTATGTTTTTACGTGAAAACAGCCTCACCAAGAATTTCAGCTAACATGACGCCTACCCTATCTTGTAGAGAATAAAAAATTGAGTAAACCAGGCGATTTTTAAAAAAATCGTACAACCAGTTTTTGATAAAATCGCAAAAAAGTGAAAAATTATATGAATAAACTACTACTTCCGGTTGACCGATTTTGATGAAAATGTTTCTGTCGGGTCCGGTAGTGGTATGTAACTTAATTTTCAAGTTTCAAGTTCGTACGTTGTTCCGTTCTTGAGATATTCTGTTCACACACACACACACACACACACACACAGACCAATCGCTAAAAACATGTTTTTTGGGTTCAGGGGGTCTGAAAACGTGTAGATCCGGTGAAAACTCAACTTCTAAAAATCGACATGAAAACAATACTTTCCTTCCTATATATTCATATAGGCAAGAGAAAGTAAAAATACAGTACAGTACTGAATTTAAATACAAATACTGTGTTAACAATATAATTTAATAATGTACAGACGTTTACTGTATAGTACTGTAGTTTACTTTATAATTTAGCATGTAATTTATTTTGCTGTTTCTATTTCTATTGTAATTTATTAAATACGTTTCCTTACTCTAAATTTTGTGATTATTGCTTTTTAATGGTCTAACTAATGGTCTTTTTAATGGTTTAATAATAACTCATAAGTGATAGCGCATCCATGGATTATCTGAAAAATGTTGTCACCCAAAATGCCTCCACCTCCTTTATTTCGGTAAAAAAGGGTTATCTGTACGAGGTGTGGCTATTAAATAACGAGACTGACATTGCAAAAAATTTAATTTTAATTTTATACACAGCCACTTATTGTCACCTTCAATGTACACTCCTTTTCTATTCCTACAACGCTCCATGCGAATTTTCCATTGTTGGAAGTCATCTTCTGTCGGCTCCTTCAGGACACGTGTCGCTTTCTCTTTTACAGCTTCCACAAACTCAAATCTTTTCCCTTTTAATGCAAATTTCACCTTAGGGAATTCAACAAAGAGAATACTAGGAAACTAAGCTAATAATGAACTGAACAAACAAAACATTAACCCCTTACTGGTTTTTGCCGGAATATTCCGGCGTACGAGAAGTGCATAAAAAGGGCCACTGACGGAATATTCCGACGATAGATTTTGTCCAGTTGTCGGACTATTCCGTCGTAACTATTGCGTATCTTTTTGTATAGCTATTTTAGTTCTATATTCTAACACATATAGCGCTAGTAAATATTTTTGTAGAAGTCTATCTTCGAAATAACGTTGCTATTCTGCTACCGGTTCTCGGACAGTTTTAGGTTAGTGTTAGCCAGCCCACATGTTTACTATTGTAAAGAGTTAGTGTAGTTTTGTTGAGTATTATATGTATTGTTAAGAGTTTAGTGTTTAGTTTAGTTTAGTGTAAAACAGTGTAGTGTAATTATTATAATTTCTAATATAGTGTAGGTACTTTAGTTGTAAATTATGGCGTTTTCAAAAACAAATATGAATACCCGTCTGTTTTTATAAAAACAGGACCTGTAAAATAGTGTATAGTGTAAATAAAATAAAATGTATGTAAAATAAAATAGTGTAAATATATAACAAAATAAGTCGAGCTACATAACATTTATTCTATGGGAAAATGACACATGACTTCAAAATGACGCAAAACTTCAGTCACCAAAAGCAGTTATGACAGGTTAGGTATCCATTTCTTATTATTGTAATAACATCTAAACTGCATGCAAAATACCAGTGTTTGTTACTTAATAAGTCATAACTAGGATATACAAAACTTTCTATGCAATAAAAAAAATAGAGCAACTTAGTATCATTTTCTAAAAAAAAAAGAAACCGGTAAGGGGTTAATATGCTTAATACTGACCTGGTTGCAACGTTGTTCATTTACATATTTCCACTGTTGAGCTTCGTAAGCTATATCTTCTTCCTCCCGCAATAATTTTTGCGTTCGTTCAATTTCTAATTGAGCTCTAGCTAATTGTAATTCATGTTTCATATCCTCAATTTCTTCCTGGATTTTAAGTTCTTCTTTCATCATTAATTGAACTTTTTGTCTAACTTTTACCTAAAAATTGAAATACAAAATACATTTAAAATTAGGTAGAAAATTATAAAATTTTTAATGGTAACCTTTTACCTTTATAATCTGACATTCGTTGGATGTCAGTAATATTAGATTAACAAATAATAATAATAATAAGTGTAAGTGCAAATAATAAGTGTTATAAATAATAAATGTTAAGTAATAAGTGATTAATAAATAATAAGTGTATGATAATAAACGCCACCAGATGTTAAAACAGTTGAAAATATATAATGTGGTACGTATGATCTATTCTTTTTTTGGTTTTGCATCTTGCAATTTCTGCTAATGTAGACATAGAGAATAATGATATATGAAAATAAGTGATGAAAAAATGCCAGACCTGACTGGAAACCGAACCCGGGACCCTGGCATAGAAGCCAGTTGCACTAAGCCAATCGGCCGGCCATATGATCATGATCATTATATATGATAAATATGATACAAAGCAGTTGGAAATCATTGACATTATATAACAAGGAGCCTAATGAAATTCACACGAAGCATTCAACTATTGTCAATTGCCAAACAAAATTTATATTTTTGTTAAACATCTTTGAGCACAAGTTCAAATTTTCATCTGGCAGTTGGTGGACGTCCAGAATGAAGTTTGTCATTAATAGACATGTTACAGTTTTTAAACCGAAAACACCACTTATACCCTTGACTTTTTCCCATAGTGTCATGTTTGTACACTATTTTCAACACCAAAAACCATTTTAGTAGAATTTTTACCGAGCAGGAAAAAAATTTTACAGCCACGCGTAGTTCACTTAAACTCTCCATCACAAAAAACAGAGAGAGAAAAAACAGCACCATCTAAAAATCACTATAGGAAAAGATAACGGGCTGGCTATATGATCATGAACACTATATGATAAATATGATACAAATCAATTGGAAGTCATTGATATACAACGAGAAGTCTAGTGAAATTCACACGGAGCATTCAACTATTGTCAACTGACAAGAAAAATTTCTATTTTGTTAAAGATTTTTGAGCACAAGTTCACGAATTTTCTCAACATTTTCAACTGGCAGTTGATGGATGTCCAGAATGAGGTTTGTCATTAATCCACATGTCATCGTATTTAAACCAAGAACACCACTAATACCCTTGACTTTTTCCCATAGTGTCATGTTTGTACACTGTTTTCAACACCAAAACCATTTTAGTGGAATTTTTACCGAACAGGAAGCAAAATTTTACAGCCACATACAGTTCACTTAAACCCTCCATCACAAAAAACAAAGAGAGAAAAAGCAGCACCATTTAAAAATCACTTATGGAAAACACAACAGGACTGGTCGATGACACAGGTGATACTGAACTAGCAACGAGTTGCGCTATACATGCGTAGAGGGAGAAATACATACTACACAAGCCCCGCCCACGACAGTACTATTCCGATTTCTTTAGGGCAACCCTTCATATTACTAAATGTCTAAATAATCCAAATTTTACTTAAGATTTACTTACAGTTATTAGATTTTTTCGTTCCTCTTCAAATTCTTTTAATTTTTTATTATATAATTTTTTTCTTTGTGAGAAGTTATTATCATGGTTTGAATGACCATTTGTATATAATTTTGGTGTTGAGTTATTCTCAACTTTTGGAGTAGAAGATGAATTAGAAATCGCTGATGGTAAAGCTGTTTCAGATTTACTGTCATTAAATTCATTACTGTCTACAAATGAACCATTAAGACTTTGATCTGGTGTTGACGTAGCAAAAGATTCAGTTGGTGAAGAGTCTGTATAATCTTCATCGCTTAAATTTTTACACGAACTTGTTGGGCCAATTGACCTATCTTTTACGATTCCTTTTAAAATACATGCTCTTTTTAAAACTGAATTATTGGCTTTATTTATGCCTTCTAAAATATCAATATCTTTATTCTGAAACATGAATTCACCGTATTAAATGACATAAATATAAGTGTTCAAAAAGCTAAAAAAATTAACAGGAGATCTTTAAAACAATTTTTTTGCAGGTATTATTATTATTATTATAACTTATTTTTCACCAATTACACTTTTTTTTCCTAAACAAAATTTTTTATTTGCAACTATATAAAATTAATAACAAGCAAATTTGATAAAAAAATGAATACAAATATTGACAATTTGAAGACATTGAGGAGATCACTGCCCATTGAGAGTCCTCCAACTGTATCATTAAGATAGTTTTTTTATTTTGACATCTCATATCCTTACTCCAGAGTCGTTTCAGTCTTAGTATAGGAGCATTTGGTAAATCTGGTCTGTCTAGGTCAACAATGAGCTGATTTGGAATATTGCGTAATTTCTTTTTAAATTGTGTGTATGTGTGTAGGAACACATCGTTAATATATGAAATGTTTAAGTCTGTGTGTAGTGTATCGTTCGTTACGTAAAAGGGAGCACTAATTAACTGTTTGAACAGTTTGGACTGAAAACATTGTATTTTCAAAATGAACGGTTTGGCACAACAGTAAATTTGACTGCTGTACATCCAAACAGGTCTAAGATAACACTTATAAGCTAACAGTTTTAGATGAAGTGCGAGTTTAGAAGATCTGGAACTGAGCAATTGTCTGTGAAGTTAGAATTGCCTAAGGACTGAATTATATTAATTAATCTGCTGTAGTGTTCCCAATAAACCTTCCCACATTAACAAATTGAATTGTGTTTTTCACCCCTCTTTTTGCCAAACAAGAATTGTATACACAGAAATGTACAAGCACTGCAACTCTTCAACAACACAGACATGAAGAGAAAACTAAAAGTATACCGGTAAATTAACCTTTGACCTGTTTGTTGAACAATAGATGGAGAATAAGAGAAGCCATAGTGCTGTACCTTTGATAAATTGTAAACGTTAAATATCAGTAGTCATAAGGTTGTATCTTAGACAAATTTTAATTATTAAGTAACATAACATGCAAAACTTGTAGCCTCAAGACAAAAAGGAACTTAATATTTATCCTTTCAAAGCCTAAACTGTTTTTAGTTCAACCTCCCATTCCAAATTATTGAGATGTTTTAAGTTGGTCGGCCGCGGGTCTCTTTTCGCTCTGAGCGTAAATTTAAATCAACAATGATATTACCATCTCACACAGGTCATACCTCGAGATGGCAACTCTTACATAAAAAAATAGTATAGGGTAAAACATTCTATGGTCTTCTTCTGTTGGTCCTACTACGTCTATATTGTTATTTATTTCGGTAGATTATTCTATTGTATTTGAGATCCTTTTTCATTCACGAAAACTCTATTGTTATTTTACGAAAATGGCTATCTTTTTTTAGTCAGTCAGTGTTGTACAAACTGTTGTGAAGTTTGTGTTTTGAAAGTGAAGTGATTTAGTTAAAACTAGTTAGTATATATAAATTGTATTATTTTCAATGTAGGCTAAGTTTTGTAAATAAAACACAATTATTATTGTTATTAATTAGTTATTTGTTGTAAAACGACAACGTTTCTGATTAGTTAAGTGAGTCTTAGTTAAGTTTTAAAACATTTTGTTGTAAATTTTGTATATGTTATTATGTTAAAAAGTTTATAATGTAAATAGTCAATTTGAAATAAAAAATAAATTGTATTAAAAAAGAAAACTACTTACCAGTGAATTATTTTACAGAAAAATACTTTGGAGATTTTAAAATCCCCAAGGTATATCTGGTTAATGGAATTTTCAATTAAAGAATTTTATTTGTTTTATTTATTTATGTTGCTTTATTGTGTTTTTTGAACAATATTACATTGTTCATTTTTATTAAGTAATATTGAGTGTTTGGTTCTTAACTATGAAAGTAGTAATCAGAATATTGACAATAAAATGTTAAGTTATGTAAATTGAAGACATTGATACTAAATTTACATGTCAGATTAGACACACAGCTATACAATGACTAGAATTCTTTTATAATTGGGTAATAATCACATACATAACATGTGTATCGATCTGAGAACTAAGGTACTGTAACCTTTCCTCTCTTGATTCATATAATCCTTTATTTGTGCTATTTTTTTTTAAATAGGTTTAAGTTCTTAGACTTGGTAAAAATGCTTATTGTGGATAAAATTCAGGTGAGCTAAAAGTTTAATCACCAAGGTAATAATTATTACAACAGAATGTTTGATTACTAAAAAAAAACTAAAGGAACACAGTAAATACATCTAAGATAAAAAACGAAATCATTGTTTACAAATAGTAAGTAAATAAATAAACAGGCTTAAAACTATTACAATTAAAACTGACCTTAAATTTACTTTTTGATACATTTAAACTATTTTGTAATGAGATCATTGCAGTAAATATTTTATTCACACTAAAAATTTTTACAGTTTCCCTCCGTTAATTTTTTTAAACAAAAGAGGTTATAGCCATCTGGGCTGCTTGCAACTTTGCAACATTACCGGACCGGCGTCAGTAGAGTTTGCCGAAATCAGTGAATGTCAACACAGAGGTATGACGTAGTGGACATGTAGACATACTTCTATGCGTTTGTTGAAGATTAATAATTCGAATTTAGTTAAGAATAAAGAAAATGTCTTTGAGCTTGATTCGTAATAAAATATTTCTTCTCTGATGAGTAATGAAATATTTCTGAAATAAACTCGCATAACAATTCTCAATATATGAAACAGGAGAATATGCAAACAAAAATCTCATAGTTCTTCCTACTTAAATTACTTTACTGCAGACTATTTAGATATTTATCTGTATAATGAATTATCTTCGGAAACATACAAATAATGAACACTCAATATTCGAATCTTTCTTAAAAAATAGGAATTAGATTTGTGATATTTTATACTACTTCATGAATACCATAAAATTATATTATTGCAATAATGCTATGATTAGATAACGCCGAACTAACAGATTTCTGCTGTAAATTTCAAGTACTGTAAGTTAAATATTTCTTGTCCTTGGCTTTTTCAGTTCCGGTATTGTTTCCGTTTTACGGCTCCTGCCACAACGCTTTCTGTTTGCCTCCATTTTGTTAGCTAAGAAAGACCGGTGTAATTTTTTTCCAATTCGCCATATAATACAAGCGGTCTGTTGTGTGTTTAAGGTTTCTCACAATGGCCGATAACCGTAAGTATTTAAGTATATAATTCTTTATTTTATTAACTGGCTAATTATTTACTACAAAACATTTCAAATTACTGAATATTTTGTTAGTGATATTGATTTATTTTTATTTTGTAAAGCCGATTATGCTCAGTTACTAATATATAGTTGATTCGGTCCAAAAACATGAAATAGTACGTTTCATTTTAATTTTTCTTGGTGCCTGTTTACAATTTTTGTTGTTGATGTGATGAATAAATTATTTGTTGTTATTAGCAGTTCATGAAAATACCAAAGCTATTCGTAGTATATATGTATCAGACATTTTCAGTAACCATGTACGGCGGAGGAGAAAATTTAATTGTAATCGAAACATTCCCTGCGTAATTAGGAAAGTGATGTGTAGGTTAGGCTTTTAACCAATCCACTCTATTCTATAGTGTAAGAGAGAAGAGTAACCCTAAAATGTTACATAGGCCTATTTTAAATTTATTACGCAGACATTTTACAGTATTCACAACTTAGTAGTTACAATAATTTATAGGCCTACTTGTTTGTTTACACAAATAAGTCTTGTATTACAATAATGGACGTTACTAAATAATAGGGTTTGTCTTAGGCCTACATTTTAGTTTCTACAAGAATGTGTGCTGTATTGAATTCAATTGTTTTTGAATACGTGCAATGTAATTTTGTTAATTTATGTAGAAAGTGCATTTCAATTTGTATAGTAACTGACTAATTTGTGATTTCGCTTTATTTTATAGAGTATGCCGGCTACAATACAGCCGGAGGATATGGTTATTCAACGTATTCTCAACAACAGCCCGGAGGTATAGCACCCAATTATCCTCCACAGGGTTATGATCAATCGAGTGGTGGATATAGTCAACCTCCTCCACAGGGTTCATGGGGGCAACCCCAAGGCGGTTACGGTAAGTATTGTACCATAATTAAAAACAATTCAAATTTTTTTTAACATTTGAAGTCGAAGCTGTTTGTACAACACAGCTGAAGTCTGGCTGTGATCTAGAAATCAAGGGCTTTTTAATCCTTCTACAAAGAAAATTATTGGTATGGTATATCCCACAGAACCATGCAGCAGATATAAACAGAGTATGGGTTGAAAGTCAGTTAAAAGAATGGGTAATCATGTTTCACTGAGCGCCTTCAGTCAAAACAACTGGCAACAGACCAGGTGTTATGTACTAGGCCTACTCGCAGAATTTTTTTCTACTGGTACTGTGGTATTTAGTATTTAATATGCTTTTCACAGTTGATGAGCTCTGCTGTTCCATACGTTTAGACCAATCAGAACGTTTGTCAGATTGTACCTGACAAACACTACGCGTGCATGCGTATAAGAGCCGCAATAGTTCACTATTGTCTTGCATTTCGTACTGAACACATCGATTATAGAATACATTAACATGCAATATTTTATAATATAATCAGCTGATTGTATGTTTATAGGTTATAATTGGTATTGAAAGGCCTAAAAAAAATGGCTGACAAAATATTTAACAGAGCAACAAGAGCAAGTATTGGCAACTGTTGCTGGAAAGTCATTGGTTAGCTTTAAAGTGGGTGGGGGGCAATGCATACACACCAGAGCTCATCAGCCTTGAAAAATAGAGCAAGTTTCATCTGATGATAAGCAAAGAACATTTTTTGTGACTCGAATGGATCGCACTAAGTTTAATCACAATTTTTATACATTTGTTTTGACATGCTGCACGGTTCCATGGGATATAGTATAGTTCTGATACCAACACAATCCTCAGATAACAAATGATATTTTTGGATGTAAACCCATTCCAATTTCATTACAAAACTTTCAGAATCAATTAGTCATTAGAAGAGCTTTAAAATGGCAGTTGGAGGCTGAGCAACACAGCGTGTCGTCGTCCAGCGGAGACATCATCTTCTTCCCTCGCAGTAGTGCGTTGATGGCTGCTTCGTTCGATCCAGTGGGCGTAAGGCTCGGTTGAGGGACCGCTGTGGGCATCACTCGCATCAGTAGGTGATGGTCCGGTCGACGGTGTACGTGATGGGTTGGCTAGCGGAAGCATAATCTTCTCTCTTGCGGGTTCGTCGATTAGTCTTCGCTGGAGTCCTGTAGCTGAGTGCTGTGGTGGACGTCCTGTCTGCTGTCTGGATCGGAATTGAATCTCCTTGTTGAGTGTAGCGCTTTTTATATAGTTGCCGAGAGCACTGTGGTAGAGGGCAGTTACTCACTCGGCCTTTGCAACGAAGCCCTCTGTCGGTACGCCTTTTTGAACAATCAATGTCCATTATGTATAGTTCATGAGATATTGCATGAACCTATGTCAGTCAGCTGCGTGAAAAATAATATTGCTAGGACAACCAAACACAACATTGGTTCTCAGATACCATAATTTCTAAATGAAGCTCGTTAGCAATAAGAACCAATGTTGACATTAGTTGTTTTTGCAGTGACTTTTCTTAATTTTTGTTGCCATTGTAGCTGACTTAGGTGGAATTCCTGGTGTTGTTTAAAATTTTGCACAGATCTTCCTTTGCTATTTTCTCAAAACTGTTTTTTTTTTTTACATTGGTTGTTCTTGTTCTAAGATACAGATATAATGATGGAGCATAATTCTGTGTCTATATTATTATGAATTTTTGTTTCAGGTGGCAGTGGTGGTTATCCTTCGTATGATCAGACACAACCTCCACCATCTGCAGCACCTACAAGTAATTTCAATCAACCACCTCCATCAAACTACGGTTCTAATTCTGGTTATGATGGTTCCGGTAGTGGAAATCAGAATCAGGGAGGTGGTGGTGGAGGAGGAGGGGGTGGTTATGGCAGTGGTGGAGGAGGTGGATATAACGCCCAGCAAGGCGGAGGAGGTAGTGGTGGTTATGGTGGTAACGTAGGAGGAGGTTATGGAGGAAGTTCTGGTGGTCAAGGTGGTTATGGAAGTGGTGGTAAGTTTCATAAGTTTATACTTACTTAGCATGTACAATATGATAATTAGGGTTATTTTTCATACAAATTTTCTGCACTTTTTTTTGTCAGATTTTTTCGTATGAAATCTTTTTGAACAATTTTATCGTCTGTTTTTCCAGAAAATTTATGTGGAACAAATTTTTTGCACAGAAATTTTCAGACATTTAGTTAAAATGAAACTACAAGGAATGTCAAACCTTAACAGGGGCATTTTTCATCGCCATTTACATAGTCAAAAGCCGATGGATACTTCGGAGCATTTAATACGGTTCCTGTGTTTTCAAATTTCTTAAATGTTGCCGAGTTGGTAACGACACTCCTGGATACTTATCACAAATTCTTCTAGTATTTTAGCAGTATTTTTATGATGCTTCCACCAAAACTGAAGCATATAAACTCATTATAAAAGAAGGACAAAAAATAGTAACTACATGGAGACGTACCTCTCACTAGCCACTGTTACAGACAACTAATGAATGTTGTACGTGATGCTGCCAACATTACACTATTACCAACTTATTAAAATGAAATACCCATCTCATGGGGAAACCGACATATGGGCCACCCGGTATTCCAGTTTCTCGATAAGTATTTTTTTGGGGAAATTGATATTTTCAGGTCAGAAATTTCATACTCTTGTTTTTTTTATTTTTAGGTGGTGGAGGAGGATATGGTGGTGGTGGTCGAGGCGGTGGTGGCGGAGGATACAAGTAAGTTGCGTTTTAGCTAAAGTTTTCTATTTAATAATAATAAACGAGGATCTGTAACTATAACGGGGCTAGAACTTAAAAATCTGTGTACATTTTCAATGATGTTATTTATTACGGAGATTTAAGACATCTGTTAAATACTTTTTAATTATTAGCATTCATAAACCACAATATTCTCGAATTTAAGCACATAATTTTAGTGTTACAAATATAATTACTCATTCTTAACAGCAGAAGAAACGAAGAGTTGAGTGGATGAAGGAGCTATAAAACAATTTTCAAAAACTTAGTTTTTGAGATTGATTAACATATTATATTCTTAATTTTGGAGATAATACAAAATATTCTTTCTCTATAGAATAAGAAAATTATTTGGAGAGACTTAGAGAATGTACTGTTTTAGTGAATAAAACATCTTTTTAGAATAGTCTCTCAACTGTGGTAATTAACACTCCTCTTCATTTGTAAATGGTGTTAAATATTTTTAAAAAACCTATTTTTCAAAAGTTTTATCTTTTATTAGTGTATTGAAACACATTTCATCCATTATCAAAGAATAAAGTGTACGAGTACATGAGATACTTTTAGAAAAATACTATTTTAGATACTTTTAAGAAAAATGATACTGAGAAGTATAGTTTGAACAATATTTAATTTCATAGCTTAAATTTTCGTAAGGATTAATATTACGTACCAAAATGATAATTACTCGAAAAGTCACGCATAAAATGGGAGCTATAGAACTTTGGTCTCATTTTTTGTTACATAGTGCCTTCATCCAATCAGCTCTTCAAATGTTATGAATATTGTAGTTTCTGTAGAACTTTTGTCACTACACATTAGAGAAATTGAATTAAATCGGTATTAAAATCTGTAGGTACTTTAGTCACGAGATTGCCTTTTGTGTGTGGATAGGCTGTGTGGAAGTGAAAATTTGAGTGCTGCCAAGATCAACAGTGAGGCACTACTTTTCACTACCATGCAGTTTCTACATACATTTTGTAAGCTGTGGTTTATTCCAAGAAAATATTTTCTTCATAAACTTTATAAAAAAAAAAATGTGACCTGTAATATTGCCTATAGCTTAATTAGAAGACTATGTTTGATTTACTGTAATTACCAGCTACATTATTCTATTGGAATAAATTCTTCTACAAATGAATCGCCTTCTTTATTATTGCTGTCATCGTTGTCTTCTATATCAGTCTCACTAGTATGTACCGAACAATTTCCTTTATTTTTCAAATTGTGAACATCACAGTAGTTTGCCACTCACTCATGGCTTTTGTTAAAAAAATATTAACAAATATTAGTATGGAAATATATTTTTGTTAAGCTTCAACTTCTCAGCATTTTGTTACGTTGCATGTTAAGTATCGTTCAGCACTGAATAATCCGACCACATTTTCGAGAAACAGACATTTCTGTTTACAGTAACAAACAGTTCTATTTGTACTGTTAACCTACAAAACGTTCTGTGATATGTGCTCTGGGTATAGAATACGTTGTTGTGTTGGTTGTACTGAAATTAAAACAGTCGTGCATGTGCATTGATGCTCTTCCCCCTTTACCTCTCGTTGCAAACAAAGGTAAACTCGTTACTCAAGTAACTATAGCATTCCTGATCATAAATGATGAACATTCTTAACATTATCAGCTACTGATGGTTACGAAATGAATGGTTGTGACGCAGGGTTTTTTCAGTTTTCTGTATGCCACTATCAAATCCAAATTCCCTGAAGGGTTGCACACTTCTTCCACTCCCATTTCACAGTTAATTACTACATAGTTAGTTTACTATGTTTTGTAGAGTTATTTAGTATCCAGATGGAGAAAGATGCTGTAGAGTTCCTCCAGGAAAGGGGTTATTACAAATCCCAGAAGCTGTGCGAACTAAAAAGTCTGTGTGAAACACTCTGCGACTTTTCTTCCCATTGTAAATAATTACTAAATATAATGTAATAATAATTACATGTGAATATTATGTAAATAATTAGAATATTTTTCTGCCCATGACGGACAGGTGGAGTGTCAAATTATTTACACTCAATCTGTTCGTTGCAGGACTAAAATAAATAGTTCTGTTTCTTATCACATGGTCAGCCAATTAAATGACTGATTTATTTAAGAACAGAAGAGGTAGAGGTGCAAAAGACACTAATCAGAGTTATCTCCTCTGAAAGTAATGAATTTCATTATACAGCCAGACCCTGTGGTGAATGAAGTGAAGGTGTCGTTTGCAGAGTGGAAAATATGTGTTTTTCAGAGGGCCCGGCATGCTGATAAGCGTACTTTTCCACTCAGTGAGGAAGGCAACTGTAAACCACCTCACTCCTCGTTTTACTTAGTAAAACCTCTACAGGTTCAAACCAGCCTTTTGGCTGATGACCTAAACAACACAATTAGAATAAGTTATAAGTAACCGGTAAATAAAAAAATATAAAATACACGTGTGTGAGTGTGTGCCTCAGTATGAGTATTATTCAGTAAGGCAGGGAGTGGGAGAAATAAACACGTGTGAATAACCCTTCAGGGAATTTGGACTTGAGGAAAAGACCCGTGACTTGTTAATATTTCCAGTTCTTAAAATAGGAATCAAACCTGCGACTTCTTCTGCTTTTCAGGCTAGCTAACCATTGCACACACCATAGAAGTGGTTGAAAATCCAAATTAATTTTTTTTATTGAAATAGTGTTATAAGAGCAGAATTAATTAACCTAACTATGTACACAGTTTTTATTATGAGTTTTATTGAAATTACTAGTGTTTTATTAGAAAAAAATTTAAAATTGGTTAAATTAGTGAGATTTTTTTTTTTATTAAGTTTCTAGCCCCAAACTTTTTTGTAATTTTATTATTATACAAAGTTTTTGCTGAAAATTTTAGTTTTTTGGCCAGAAAAATATTTAGTTTTTATATTCAGAGAAGTAGTATCACCAAATTTTATGAAGTACATAAAAAGTAGTGGATATTTTTTTGTTTTGTGAACAAAATTATGAATTTTTTTCTCTGATAATTTATGACTTTTGTGGCCTTTAGTATGTCCACAATTGAATTCAATTGCAATGAATTCTGAAATCTATAACATTATTTATGGCAATTGCATCTGAAAATTAGACTTGTTTTGTTATAATGGAATTAGCTGATCAAGAAGTTATAAGGTGATACGGTTTTTTTTTAAATTGTGATATCCATCTGATAAATATTATTGAAGGAGAAATATACCGAATCTGGACAAATGTAGGGAAAGGCAAGAAAACATGATTGTCTGGTCACAATGAAACACCTTTATTCGTGTTCTAATACTTATTTATAAGAATCAACATGTAAAATTTTTACTCATAATTGAAAATAAAGAATTACGAAAACAGTAAATCAGGTTTAGTGTTCATGAAAAGTCATAAATTTATAAAACCACTATAGTTGATTTCACGTTCAGATGCATTAAGGAAAGTCCATTAGCTATGTATTTCATTTGGGAGTTTAAGCGCTACTACATTAAGAAAAATATTGATTACACGCCACACGTTCTCATTAACAAACTCCTATTCAATAACATAATACGAAAACATACTTAATATTTATATCTTTTTAAAGATCAGGTACAGACAGTTATTATAGTAATGGAATTGTTATAGTAATCAATTAGTCTTTTTTAATTATTTTAAAGTAATGAATAGTTATTGTTTAAATCTTGGTAGACAATTACGAAAAAAACATTTTTTTTTAACACCCCTCTTTTTCTGTCAGGGGGTTAAAAATAGACTGTATGTTTGGTATAAATTCACAGGTGTTAAAATGATTCAGAGATTCTTGGAATATGAAACACAACCATTATATATCTTTGACCTGTTTTCGAATCAGTGATTTTTTCAGACTCGTTTATTGTTCCTGTTTATCATATTTCAAATTACAGATTAAATTCTTTATTTTAAACCAAAATAATAAAACATGTACGAGGGCAGTCCAGAAAGTCTGTCACGTTTTGATATAAAAAAAAAACTAAGTACAAGAAAAAACTTTTATTATATACATTTGAAAGTGCAACTAAAATGCTATTTTTCTATATAATCACCAAACAAATTATGACACTTATCATAGTGGTAAACTAATTTTGAAATGCCGGCGTCATAAAAGTCTACCGCCTGTGATTTTAACCAGTTAGTCACACCCTCCTGCAGCTCCGCGGAAAAACCTAATTTTTCTGGAACAATTTCATGCAATAAACATTTTGAAATTTGTGGGGAAAAAAGCGATAGCTTTCTTATGGTGAATCGACGGTCTTCTCTAATCTTTTCATTGACTTTATTCACAATGTCATCGGTCACGAGGCTTGGCCGCCCACTTCATTCTTCCTCGTGAACATTAGTTCGACCATTTTTGAACTGAATGCACAAACGCTGTACTCTACTTTCAGTGTAAACATTGTTCCCATAAACTTCACAGATTTGGCGATAAATCTCAATTGGTTTATTGTTTTTAGCCAACGAAAACCGTATTACCGACCGTACTTCACAACTGGCGGGATTTTGAATTGCGGCACACATTTTAAATTGTTGTTGAAAAACAACAAAGAGCGACACAGACCTCTCGCTAGCACGGCTGGATAGCCACTGAACAGAGAAACGCCGTGGCACCAAAATGGCCACGATAGCTCCACCCCTAGCGGCTACAACGCAAAACGTGACAGACTTTCTGGATTGCCCTCGTATTTTGTCATTAAAGAAAAAAGTTATCTGATGTGAAACGCAAAAAATGTGATGAGATTTAAACTTCCAACTTTGTACGAGCGTATCTTATCTAAATATCAGAGTATAATAACATATGTAGCGTAAAAAAATACAATTAATTAGGAAGCGAAACTAAATAATTTTGCCTGTGACCTTCGGATGTTGCTGGTGGATGAGTTATTGTATTGGCTGTGCCTGATGTTTTCCGTACGCGTGATAACACAACGGGTTCTCATAAGAGGTGTACTGCATTCTGAACGTGAAATAGAATATAGAAAGAGTTGTAGTAATCTATATTTGTAATATTGATTGGTATTTCAGAAAACTGATTGTTCGCAAATGTTTTTTAATAAAAAAGTTTCGTCTGGCAATTTAGTATTGAACTATATTTACAAGTAGACCTATTGTTATTTTAAGGGAAAGGCATTTTATTCAGGTTTTTTAAGGTAGCTTGTTAGCTTTGTGTCCAGATTCAGGTGGGATTTACGTTTCTGAATATTTACAGAAAAAACTGTAATTGAAGATGAAACTGAATTTTATATTAAGTGCATGTTTTACAATTAATTTTACCAATTACACTAGTTTTTCGTCGGTTCACTGGTTTTGAGTGTTAATATAAGGGAAAAATATGTGAAATTTTCTTAACAGTTTATTATGATAAAATAATTTATATATAGATAGTTGATCAGATTAGGTGTTATTACATTTAATTTCTTTGTCATCTGTACACATTCTGTGAATTAACAGTGGCCATCCAGTTTTTTATTATTAGAATTTTGGTTTTTAAGTAATTTTAACTTCATTTTGATTACATTTAGGTATAGATTCAGGTGGAATGTACTTTCCTAATATTCAATTACAGAACAAAACTTTAATTACAAATTAAAAACAATGGTGAAATTTTAATACTTGTGTTACACAGTTTATGGTTGGTTTACTTTTAAAAGGTGTACAACTAAGGCTGAAAAAAGAATTTTGTTCAGGATTTAAATATTTTTTCATATGGAATTTCCTTTTTTGAAATTCTCAGATTTCTGAATTTCAGTTCCGATTAATACAAAAGGTGATCGTTAAAGGCTTTTTGTTTATCTACGTAATATAAATATTGATAAAAGTTTCTGGATGAGAAAAACATGATTGTAATAAGAAATGTTCGAAACTTTTTAAGTTATTTTTTGGTAAGTCTGAGAAAATTATATTTTTGAATACAGCGTTACGTTTGAAATGGTATGCTGTACTGCATGGTTAACATCAAACAAAGCTTTTTTAATGAGTAATTTTCTGGTATTTAGGCCTACAGATGAAAAAATTAACATTGAGATATTTACAATTAAAACTGGTCTCCGTTCTGTAATAAAATACACAATTTATTTATCTTCAATAAAATGATTATTATTTTTATGTTCATCATACAAAACTGTTCGCTTAAAGATCTCAAAACCAACTCATCATTTTTTTACAATAATTTCTTCTCCTTTCTTCTTCTTAGTTGCCTAGCAGCGAGATTTTGTTTGTATTAAATTTATTTTATTAATGTTAAATAATTTTGAATATTTAATTTAAATCAGCTGGATTTATTTATATTCAAACTTAATAAACCAAAATAAACAGAGCCAGCTGTCATTGATTTATTTGTATCTTTACAAATTAGTTTTTTTTATTTCCTTTAACCAAAAATTATAATTTAAATTTTGAATTTGTTTTATAAATTTAAATGTCATAAAATGTAGCCAAAATGTTTTAAATATGTCCTGCTAAGCAACTTTACAATATTTTATTAACTACACAAACAAAACATTAATAACAGAACACAACCATAATGTACATAGATTGCTATGCTACATTTTCCCCTTCTTCCGGATAAAATAAAATTTAATCTTTTAAATTTTATTTTGGAAATTTTAAAGTTCAAAATAAGGAAATTTTAATCAGATCTGAAACTTTGCTTTCACATCAAATAAGTTAACTATTATTCTACATAAATAACAAAATAAATAACAAAATAATAAATATCATACATTGATTTCAATTAAATAAATTGTATTATTAACAAAATAATTATCTTTCTGTCTACCTGACTGAATATACCTTATTACTATTCTTATTCCTTTTTCAGACTTAAATAACAAAATTAAACATCATAACCTAACATAAATAACTTCTCTTAAAAACTACTGACTGTCAGTATCAATTTGTAGTATTATAACTTGGTTTGGTTATTTAATTGATTATTATCTAAATTTATACCTATTTACATTAATATCACCAATTTTATATCATTCTCAACTCTAACAAACCTATAATCTTTTAATTCATCTGTTCAACATATTTTTTTAGATTGCTAATGTGAAATTTCCCTATCACAGTCTTTTGATCAAGTGTACTCACTTCATATGTTGTATCTGCATATTTATTTGTAACCACATAGATTCCTTCATAAATAGCAAAGAATTTATGTATTGTCTTGTCCAATAAAGAAGACTTCCTTTCCACCTTAATATAAACCTTATCTCCTATATTTAAATACTGAAATTTCTTATGTTTAGCATCGACATATCTTTTATTCTGTGCAGCTCTTTTAATCATCCTGTCAAAAGCTATTTTAAGACTAATTTTATATTCTAAATCTTGATCTTTATTAGCTAACCTATCTTTTCTGATGTCCTTAATATAATAATCCCAAAATCTCTCATTTTGTTTCCCATAATGCAAATAGTAGGCTGAATATCCTGTGACATCATTTGGTGTATGATTAATTGCCTCCAGTATGTATTCAATATAATCAATCCATTTTGTCTGTTGTTCACAAACGTTTATTCTTAACAATTCTATTATTCTACGGTTATAACGTTCACAAACATTTGCATTGGCGTGCCTTATGGATGAAAATACATGTTTAATGCCATGTTCTAACATAAATATTTTCCATTTTCTACTAGTAAATTGAGATCCATGATCTGTTAAGATCCTGTCAACCTTTCCATGCTTATTTAAATAATCAGCTACCTTCTTAATTGTGTTATTTGTATCTGCTCTTCTCATAGGATATGCAGTAACTAACTTTGAAAAACAATCTACCAATACTAACAAATAACTCATGTTTCCTTTTGCTCTAGGCAATGGTCCTATGAAATCCATACTAACTAATTTATTGCATTCACTAACTAAGATATTGCCTAAAGGTGCTACATTGGTGTAGTTAGAGTATTTACATGTCTGACATAAGTTACATGTACTTAATAATTTCTTAATTAATTTATACATTCCTTTGAAAATAAAAGCTTCAGATAACAACTTGAAAACCTTTCTTATACCTATGTGTGAATACTTATTATGAACTTGCCATACTAATATCTTCTGCATAACTTTAGGTATAACTAACCTATATAAATCTCCTACTAATTTATATAATACATTATTTTCTAAGTGATAAATTGGTTTATTATCCTTAGTTACATAAAATTCAGCATTTGTTTTAACATTTTTTATAATTATACTTAAATCTACATCCTGTTCTTGTATGGTACTAACATTCTTAAACATATTTAATAATTTTTTATCTACTACATATTTATAACTGGCTAATTTATAAGTTATTGTTTTCTCAACACTTTTATCAGTAAAATTCCTACTTAACACATCAGCTACCACGTTATTCTTTCCTTTAACATGTTTAATATCTAAATCATACTCTTGTAACTTCATAATCCATTTGCTTAGTCTGGAATTTAGAATTTTGCAAGTCTTTAAATGTGTTAACGCTATATTATCTACCCTAACATGTACTTTATGTCCTATAACATAATTCCTAACCTTTTCAAGACACCAAACTAATGATAAACACTCGAGTTCATAAATCCCATATGATTTTTCTGCTGATCTTAATACTCTACTCAAAAACATGATAACTCTATCATCTCCTGCTTCATCCTTTTGATATAAAACACCTCCCAATCCGATCATGCTTGAATCTGTATCTAAATAGTAATCTTCATTACTCAATGGATGGTATAACATGACTGTGCTTATAAAATTATCTTTAATTAGTTGAAACTGTTTATCACATTCATTAGTCCATTTCCACGGTGTTTTCTTGTTTGTTAAGTGTAATAAAGGTTGTATGAGATTTGAATATTTATTGACAAAACGTTGATAAAAGTTTGTTAATCCTATGAATGATCTTAATTCCTTGCTGTTTCTAGGTACTGGAAATTGTAATATTGCCTTTGTTTTCTCTGTATCGGTTGTAAGTCCATCACTATTCAATTTAAATCCTAGAAAATTAACTTCTGATGCTATGAACTCTGATTTATCCAAATTGATAGTCATTCCACTCTCTTGTAACCTTTCAAAAACCTTTGTTAAGTGTTCAATATGTTGATTGAAAGTTAGTGATGTACACAAGAAATCATCAACAAATATCAACATGAATTTATGAATCTCATCTTCAAATACACAATTTAAACCTCTGATTAATGCTGCTAAACTGATCTTTAACCCAAATGGTACAACATTATAACAAAACTGCCTTGTTCTATGAATGAAACTTGTATATTTTTGACTGTCTCTATGTAACCTAATCTGCCAAAATGATTTAACTAAATCTATACATGATAATATCCTACAATCCCTACATCTTAATAACAATTGAAACATTGGTTCCATAGCTAAATTATCTGATTGTAATTGTTCATTTAGAAATCTTCCATCAATACATAATCTGATCTTATTGTTCTTTTTTTTCACTACAACTAATGGATTAATATACTCAGATTGACATTCCCTAATAATACCTAACTTTAACATTTCCTTAATCTCTTCATCTACCTTTTCCATAAATTTCTCTGGTATAGGATAATTCCTTTTAACTATTGCATTTTTATCTTTCAAAATTAATTTGTATTCATACTTGTTACATAAACCTGGATTTTCACTGAATATACTATGATATTGATTAAATAAATTAAACAAAACACTTCTTTCATGATCATTAATATTCTTAATATTATTAATTTTCTGCCTTAATTTAACCAAGTTATTAGAAATACTATTGCTTATTTTGGTAACACACACCTCTGAATATGGTTTCTGAATACCATCTGTTAAATTTTCAATTTCATTCCCGATTTTACTTCTACTAAAATTATTATAGAGATCTGTAAATTCATTTTGCTTTCTACTTTCAAAATAATCATCACAAATAATATTACAATTTAATAATTGTTGTTTTGATTTCTTAACATCAAAGTTAACCTCAAAATTTGTTCTATCTTGAACACTAGAAAATTTAACATACTTTTCAACATTATCTTTGTAAAACTTAAACCTACACATTTCAAAATCAATAGAACATTTATATTTATTAAAAAAATTAGCTCCTAGAATCATTGATACAACTAAATTTGGTATAACAATGAAATTTTCAGTAAACTTAAGCTCTTGTATATAGAATGACAATAATATTTGTTTGTTTACCTTGTTAATTATTTTATTATCAGCTAGTTTAATTTGAATGTTGCTTACAGGTAAAATACTAATTTGTTTTTTATAAGCCTTGGTATTAATTTGGTTGAACATACAATTAGAAATACAACATAATTCAGCTCCTGAATCTAACAAAACTTTGTATTCATTACTGTTAATGTTAACAACAATTTCTGGACACATATCATTATTATTAGTCATTGAAAATAAATTTACAGATATTGGTAACTCGTTAAATAACTGTCCTACCTCTGTTTTTGATTTCAAACGATTATAATTATTGTTATAAGCAGGTTTTAATGTGTTAACCGGCCTAAGCAATTGCATATCTTCTGCTACAATGATATCCTGCTTAAAATTCTTAGACCTCAAACATTTTTTTGATCTGGATTAGCTCCTTCATCATCACTTAGCTCACATTTTTGAATAATGTTCACTTTTGGATCTAAGTCTCTTCTGTTTCTAAAATTTTGATCTCTATTCTGGTTATCAACTCTATGCATGTTTGACCTATCATTTGTTCTTTCATTATACCTATTAAATGGTCTATTAGATCTTCTGTCTATAAACTTGTTAGCTTGATTATTATTCTTAAATCTATCATTCCTATTCTCATACTGTCTATTATTATTATATTGACTAAACCTATTCATGTTATTATTTCTGTTATAGTATGGTAAATTTTTATTATTACCATTATCTAATCTATCTGTGTTCTCACATTCCTGAGATTTCTTGAAACTATCGTTCCTATTACTACCATTATTATCATTATTCTTAAATCTAAACATATTCTCTTTATTATAACTTATCTGGTTGTTATGACTTGTACTCCTGAAGTCATCAAATTGCTGTAGAATTAATAACATACTGCTGTACGTATCAATTCTTTGTACCAAAACCGCTGCATGAATTTTATCATTGAAATGTTTAGATAATACAACAATTCTCTCACTCTCACTCAAATTATCTAGTGTGTACTTAGCTAAGTTATATTTGTTCTGGAAGTACTGCACCATATTTAATTTTCCATTCGGATTATACTGTCCTGTTTGTAAATCTAACCTAATCCTACGTTTCACAAATTCATTCCAGAAAACAGTCTTAAACTCTGCTTCAAACATGTCCCATGATTCTAAATCTTCAAATACAGTTCGATACCATGTTTGTGCATGTCCTATGAAACACATACTAAGTATATTTTTAATTGTCCTCCAAGATCCTGTTTTATAATATTGTTCACCATACAAATTTAGATATCCCTTTATTTTATCAAGTTCCATTAATGGATTGTTTGAGTTTCCATTAAATTTTGGAATTTCTTGCTTTCTAAACATATTGCTAAATTGGTTCACATCACTATTTTGTCCAATAACTTTATCATTAACACTATTATGTACTGTTCTTTTTAACTGATCTACTTCTTTGTTTAAGGTTCTGTTTAGGTTACTAACCTTCCTCTCTATATCGTCCTTAAAATCAATCATTCGACTTTCATGTTTGCAATCGAGTAACTCTAATTTATTCTCGATATTCCCTATCTGTTCATTAATATTTGTTTTAATATGACCAAACTGATCTTCTATTCTATCGTCTATGCTTCTATTCATATTTTCCAATTGTTCATCTAAACTACACTTAAATTCTAACCTCATACCATCTAGTTTAACGTTCTGCAATTCAATATTCTCCTTAACCTGCTCTTTAAATTCTTCTATCTGTTTATTCTGATCTATTATTCTCTGTTCCTGACTATCCATTTTAGCCACTAAATTCATTTCCATATTCCTAACTTGTTTAGTTTGTTCATCCATATTTTGTTTTTGTTCATTCATTTTTAAACTTAAATCACTAACCATTTCCAATAACTTCTCCATGTCAGTCTTCTCCTTAGGCTTAATAACCTTTTCTACCTCACTATCAGGTTCGCCTTCTGATTTACTTTTTTTATTCCTTAACTCATAGGTCGCCATTTTTGATCTCTTTTAAAATATGTTATTTAATTCCGCGATATTAAAAAAAAAAAAAAAAAACTTTGATATGGTCCTAACAATACTAGTCGTTCACTTTGACCTGATTGTCAGCCGCTACGTTGGGCGCCAAAATGTAATAAAATACACAATTTATTTATCTTCAATAAAATGATTATTATTTTTATGTTCATCATACAAAACTGTTCGCTTAAAGATCTCAAAACCAACTCATCATTTTTTTACAATAATTTCTTCTCCTTTCTTCTTCTTAGTTGCCTAGCAGCGAGATTTTGTTTGTATTAAATTTATTTTATTAATGTTAAATAATTTTGAATATTTAATTTAAATCAGCTGGATTTATTTATATTCAAACTTAATAAACCAAAATAAACAGAGCCAGCTGTCATTGATTTATTTGTATCTTTACAAATTAGTTTTTTTTATTTCCTTTAACCAAAAATTATAATTTAAATTTTGAATTTGTTTTATAAATTTAAATGTCATAAAATGTAGCCAAAATGTTTTAAATATGTCCTGCTAAGCAACTTTACAATATTTTATTAACTACACAAACAAAACATTAATAACAGAACACAACCATAATGTACATAGATTGCTATGCTACAGTTCGTAAGACTATAAGTTTTACTTATCGTAAGATTTAGTGTTATTGTTAATTTTAAGTAATCTATTTTATTTATGCGTAGTGTTTATAATTATTTTAATGGTTTTTAACATGGTATCTTGCTTTTTATTATTTGTTTATTTATTTTACTTTTATTTGATTTGGAAAAATAATTCTTTTTGGTGTTCTAAGTGTTTCTACAGGTATTGAAAAAAAGTGTGTAAAATGTATTAGGTGTACGACATGACAAATTCTTTTTACAATGTAGTTTTTTTTTATGGGTATATAATAATAAAATATTCAAATCGGGTTAATTATATATGAATTCGACACGTCATACATCATTAAGAACGTCTTGGATTTTTTCTAAAGTCCACAGGTTTAAAAATGGTCTTGAATCTAGAGGTTTGCTCTACGAATGGCAGTTTTATCATAATTGTTAATAAAATTAAAAAAACATTTAGGTCTTCGTAATTTAATGGTTTTTAATGGTGATAAATTGGTAAAGGTAAATTTTATTGTATATTATCGATAACAAGTTGATCTGAAATTGGTTATTGGTAATGGTTAATTTACTGGTAAAGTGTTACAGAAATGGTTAATTTTAGTATAGGGGTTAAATGGTAGTTTTTAAATTAAACCATTGTATATTTGTCAGGTTATCATCAATGATCTGTTTACTGATAACATTGCCGTTATCGTTTTAAGGAGTCATCGTGGTAAAATGAATGTATCGAAAACTTATATCGGTGTTAAATATTGTAGGGGTCAAAAGGGGTCTTCACTCTAAAAATATATCAAGTTATTATCTTGATTGGTAGAAAAACATTGGTAAACTTTAATTAAATACTACATATAACGCAGTGTATGGTTGGTTTACTTTTAAAAGGTATACAACTAAGGCTGGAAAAAGGATTTAGTATACGAGTTAAAACATTTTTTCATGTAAAATAAAATTATTTATTGGGATTTGGTGAGATTCAGGTAGATTTAGGCACTGTGCGTGTTGATTCTGTTGTAATTTTTTATATTAAAATATTTTCTTTAAATTATATTATTCTCTTTAAACATCCATAGTGTAGTGGTCGACGAAACTGTCTGGTCCTGGGTTAGATTCCCAGTCATTTTTCCATAACTCATTTTCATCTATCACCCTTCTCATCGTCTGCTTATTTTCATAAGTTACAAAAAAAAAATCATTTTATCTTTCACTGTCTGCATTAGCAGTAATTGCAGAACAGTCTGGAATTAAACAAAAAAAAAAAAAGATCGTCTGCTTCTCCAAAACAGTAGTAAAATAAAAAGAAATTAACAGTTCATAAATACATAAACGTCTTGATCCCAGATTAAGCTTCTCACACTTAAAAAGGAATTTTTTGCTTTTACACCCATTTATGCAACTCCCTTTTCCTATTTTCTAGCTGATAAAATGGTTCCCAAATATGTGAATTTTTTAACTTCTTATCGCACCCTACTATATTTAGCCTTATTCCATGTCCCTCCCATCCTTCTTGACATCTCTTCTGCAAGTGCCACACCAGCACTTTTTTTCTCTATACTGAATTCTAAACCATATTTAACAATATTTTCACTTCACAATTCAGTGCCCTTTTCTCTTCCTTCTATATTTTCCCCCATTTAACAGTCATCTACAAACATGTTTTGGTAGATGCAGAAAATTTTTTAATTTTTGTTAAATGCATTACCCAAAAATCTATTTTGTATGACTGAATATTTTTGTGTTAACATTTATATCTGTTTTCAAATTTTGTACCCAGAAGTTATTCATTTCTTGTCACATTGTAAATTTATTATTATTTCTTCAATTTTTCCAAATTCTTCAGCAGTCTATTTTGGTCTTATTATAAAATACCATTTAGTTCTTAATATCCTTGAACAATTAGAAATTTCAGCCTTAATTTTTTATTATGAATTTTGTTTAAGTAGGTCGTCCATAATTTTATACTATTCTGCAGAGAATTTAACGGAAAGTTTTTATAAATAATAACTCAATCCCAGTAATATAATTTATTATGCAGTTGTAATTGTTTTATCTCGTGTATTTTAAACGACTAATGAGTTATTTGTTTGGTTTTGATCTAAGCATACGAAAAATGTTATTGGTTCATGATTTCAGCAAAACCATTAAGGGGAAGTTAGGTTATGATAAATGCGTTAAGGTTTTAAGTAGGATTAGTTGGTAATCGAATTGACGCTTGACTAATGACTCAGCGACTGACTGACTGACTTATTGAAATGATATGAACGTGTTTAGTAGTGTAAAGAAACGAAAAGCAAATACTTGCCAGCACTAGAACACCAGTGTGTAAATGGAAGGATCTACAACAAGCAAGCTGACTTTGATCCTCAACGTCACTGATAACTGATTCTGTCTTATTGGTTCTGTTTTAGCAGAGGCGGAAGGGGTGGTTATGATAAAGGTAACTGCACTAGGTCGTATATGTACCTAGTTGTAGATATACATATCCTATATTCATAATATTATAATAATATCTATACTATTACCTCATAATTTTATTAGGTTTTTTTTTAAACAAATTGAAGATTTCCTGGATTTCAAAAACTTTTAAAATTTAATTTCAAACAATTTTGTTATCGCAAAATAACTTTGAAAAGTATCTTTGTTTTATATCAAAAATATATTATTGTGTAACCCTGCATCTAAAAGATTTTCAATTTAACTTAAGAACTTTTTTCTTTTTTCTTTTTTAACTTTGTAGACCGCAATGGATCACTTAAGTCAGCTTATTGGAAGTTCTGTTCTGGTTCTTTTCTTTGATCTTTTCCCAGTATTTTTTCATTCTGACAGATCTTGCCTGTCTTTCTGCATCTGAAACAATCGCTCTTCTTACTCCTCTGTTGTCTGTCTTTCGTTTGAATCTGATGTTCTTATCCTTCAATGCTTTCAATTTCTCTGTCTCACTCTCCAAATCCCTCACTGTCATTCCCAATTCCTCCATATCCTCCTTGATTTCTTTAAACCAAATTGGTGCTGTTTTTTTGAAATAAAGATTCCTTATTATTCTGTTAATTATTCTATCTTCCGGTGTTCTAAATAAGTGGCCAAAGAACAATATTCTCTTTTTCCTCATGGAGTCTATTATTGGTTCGTTTTCTCGATAAACTTGTTCGTTGGGTAATAATCTCCATTCACCCTCTACTTTGTGTTTTTTTCCTATACATTTTCTGAGGATTCTTTCCAGTTTTTCGATTCTATCGGTTCTATTTTTCTGGCTTAGCTTAAATAGCGTTTCGCACCCATACGTAATTTCTGGTTGTACTACTGTTTTATAATGTCTGATTTTAGTGTGGATTGACAGGCATTTCTTGTTATATGCATCTTTTGTCAGATGTTGGGATCTAGCAAGTTTTTTGGCTCTTTCCTCCCAGGCTTCTCTTTCATTATTATTGTATGTTATTATTTCTCCCAAGTATTTAAAAGATTCTACTAGTTCTATGTAATGGTTGTTAACTTTCACTTTACTTATGCACAGTGGGTCCATTGCCATCATTTTAGTTTTCTCATAAGATATTTTCAGGCCAATTTTCCCAGCTATCTGTTATTTACCCACGAAGTTTATGGAATTTTTACACATTGTTTTGTTTTAACCTGTTGCGCTTTTTCTTGGTGTGGTAGGTAAATCTGTGACTTGGTATTTAGTCATTTTTATTACTCTTCAAACACTATTATTCTTGTTGTCATTTACTTTTAACGTCATGTAGTTATAATTTGTCCAATCTGAATTGGCACGCGTAGCTGTAAAGTTGTGATCAGACCTCTCTTCGTCCATTACCCACGTGTACAGTTGTTTTGTTGGAACGATAGCTATGACCTTCGACGGAGAGGATGCGTGCGGGGGACAATATTGTCCACCAGCTGTAGTCGAAACTAGTGGTCATCGAACAATGTTCTGTTTACTGCGTTACATTTGCTGTCATGTGACTTCTTTTGTGATTTGAACTAGGTTCTGAGAAATAATTAGTCTGTGTTTGAATTCAGTAAAAGAAGCATACAAATCATATTGCACTTCCTTCTTTTGCAACTTTTAAAATAGAAAATGTAATATCATTCTATAGCCCTAATTACGGTTTCTTAAGAATTGGAATAAATAAATGGCAGGCTGTGTGTAGCAAAGTAAATAAGTTGAAAGTGAGTACTTCCAGATGGAGTTTGTAACAGACAATGTCTTAGATCGTTTCAAAATTATTGAAGAAAGTAGTAGTGACAAATTTAGCGAAGACAGTGAAAATGATCAATTTGATAACCCTGTTGATACATGCGCTCCTTTACTTAATTTATTAACTTTTTAAAAATTGACCTTTGACAAACATCAAAAAATTTGAAATCTATGTTGCACTTGCTAAAAGAAGGTCAATTTACTCTAAATATATGTAAATTTAAAATTAATTGGATATAACTATTATAGATTTGCATTATAACAATATTATTAATAAAGTAAGGCAATATAAATATAGATACTATAATAATATGATACAGGCAATAATAAATGTAGATGAATTGTACGTAGTACTGTATTATCAAATATGTAAAGAAAGTACAGTAACACTCTCATAGTCACCCAGTAGTTTCCAGGTTGGCACGCGCAGCCATAGCTACCGTTTCACCGAAAGTACTGTACAAGATAACTCACAAACAAGGTAACAGAAAATGAGTGATTTGTTTTTTTTTCTTGATTAGGGGGCTAAAATAATTACAGTCGTGGTCTTAGTAAACACCCTGTACTTATATAGCTATTCTAATTGATGTGCCAATTCAGTTTGGATATGCTATGCCGACTTTCTTTTGTTCCTTGCAAATATTTCTCATGTGTTTCTCTCTCATAACTTCTTTTATGTATCAGTAATGCAAGTACATAAAATTTTCTTTAAAAATAATCTCAAGTGTAATTACTATGTCATCTATTGTCTTTGTAAGTTCACAGTTTCTTATTTTAATATGTTGGAAAACCACTTTGTGACTTGGCCATCTCATTTTTTTCTTCAGCTTCACTTTTTACTAATTCACAAAATAGATTACTTTCAGCTTTTAATTTTGCCATCTTCTCTTTGTAACGTGTGTTTTTTACTTTCTCTTGCCCTCTATATGAATATGTAAGGAAGGAAAATATTGTTTCGTGTTGATTTTTCGAAATAGTGTTTTCACTGGATATACATGTTGTCAGGCTCTCTGAATCCAGAAAGCACATTTTTAGCAATTGGTTTGTGTGTGAAAAAAATATCTCAAGAACGGAATAGCATACTTAAGTTGATGCTTGGAACTTATAGTAGATTACCACCACTGGAGTCTGTACTACGAACATTTTCATTGAAATCAGTCAACCGGAAGTAGAAGCAAATTCGTGCGATTTTCTCAAAAACTGCTCAGATTATTTTTTTTTTAATTGCCTTATTTACAAAAAATTTTATGCTCTACAAGTTAGGGTAAGCACCATATCTTCTGAAATTCTTGAGAGGCCTGTGTTCGTTGGAAAGTGTTTTTCTTTCCTTTTCTTTTTTCCTTTTTGTTTAAGATTACGGCTTAAATATGCATTCTAGGGGAAAAGTATATTTAAATCAAAATTGTAGAACATTTAAAAACCTACAATTATTATATCAAACATTTTTTGTGCAATGTTGGGTTTAGAATTAAATTGTGGTTTTCTGTGTATTTTTTCTTCAGTTGATAAAAAAACATTGGATTTTTTTAATATTACAGCCTTAGTTTGAATTTTGTGCGAAAAATGTGTACAATAAATGTTATAGAAAATCAATAAATCTACCATGTTTATTTCAAGAATTTTCTTCTAAATAGTGATTTCCTGTATTTTGAGGTTCTACATAGTTTTTCATTTTGCATTTTTCACTCATGATTTAAATTGAGTAATGTTTTTCATTTCACTTTGTTTACTAATGGTAAAACATAGGTTATACATTTTTCATTATTTACATTGGCAAAAGAAAGTCATATGAGAGTTTCAAACTAGATTTTTTAAATTTTGGGTACCAATCGAAGTTCCTTCCTAAAGTAGATTTGTAATGTGTGCTTTTAATTACTGGTTATTCATCTTTCTAATCGAAGCTTGGTAAATTTTTAATACATTGAACATTCATTTCTTTTAATAAACAATTGGTTTACAATACTAAAAATTTACATACCTGTAAATTCTGAAATATCTGATATTTGTTTCTATCATTAAACTCTTGTCTACTAACAAAAATAATTTTTCTTTGGTGTGTCACAAAATATTTTTAATCTTTCAAAATTGTGGTCGATTTTGTTAGTTTAAGAATTAACAACGTTTATGAATTTATTATATGAATAAAAGCTTATCTTTTTAATGATATTATTGATTCTATGTCATGTTGTATAGTGCATGTGAAATGTGGTGAAGCTTGTAGAAATTTGGTTTGGTTGAGTGGAAACTGCAGTCAGCTACCAAAAATGTGCGAATATGCTGCTATTGTCAGTCTAAAAAAAAACAATTATAACTTGCTTGATAGATTTTATACTCCTAGGAGATGTTTGTTAGGGAAATATCTGTAGATAAAGTATTTTTTTGTACTTTATAAAAAACTAGGCCCCTCATTCCCTTCCTTTCTCAAAATTTTGTATAAATTACTAAATATTCCTCTTGTTTGATTAACTTTAATTTTGCCTCCAATTTTTTCCCCATTTGTTGTAATGTTGTGATTAGTTCACAACGAACTACGCAATACATTTACTACTGATTCTGAAAAACGTAGAAAAGAACTATCTTTGCAACTAAATACAATCAACACATACTTTTACAGTTAATTTATTATTAGCACAAATACGACCGACAGTACAGCTGTTTCGTTTCATTAACAGTTATGGTTGAATAACCATGTCGATTAACATAAGTTTAAACAACAAAAACCAAACAGTGCTAAGTGAAGGAGACTAATGTTTTCAGAAAAGTAAGTAACAGAGTTCACTATGCTTGGGAGAGAGTTGCTCCTACCTATATCACCACTAAACCAGTTAATGCCCATTGGGATGAAGCTTCACCATATTTTGCATTCACTCTGCATGCATTGTATTATATTCAACTCAAGATTTAATGTTCTATTACATTTAGAAATTTATTTTTATGGTAGTTAACTAAGAAAAGTAAACAAAGTCAAGTAATACAGACATAATATTGTATTATTTTGTTTAATCATCCGTTAAAACAATATTATTCTACGGAATTCCAGGAAATCTTCATTAATTATTAAAAAATGTGTTACGTGTGTTAAATTGGTTGTTATTCATTAGTTTTTATTTATTTGTTATTTTGGTATTTAGTTTGTAAGTAATGTTTTTGTATTAATTTATTTTTTGTTTTGTGTGGCAATCTAAATTTATGAACTACGCTAGGTGTACAGCGTTAAAACACGATTGAAGAATGTGGTTTATAAATAATTTACAAGATTTTATGAACTTATTGGTTTTCAAATGAGAAAACGAGGATAATGATATGGTTCCTATCGTATTATAATTATTCGAATCTCTTGTTTTTATGCGGAGAAACATTGGTAGTTGAAATTTTGTATTAAGAGAGAACGTTAAACCAAAAAATTTGATGTTCCAATTTTCTTATTAAAAAAAGACACTTCGAGTTTGTGCTAAGTACTTTTGTGATATGTCATGAAGTGATTATTCTATGTATGGGAGTGTTACGTCCACGTAAAACTGTTTTGGTAATGAGCGTTTTGTTTGAAGAGATCCAGCTGTTTAGATCTTAATTAAAGAAATATCTGTGAAAAATTATTTACCAATGATCTGGAAAATTCATATGGAGGTTATTAATATGGTCAAGAAGATATTATACTAACACGACTTTGAATGATATTGGTATTTTGGAGTTAAACAGTGTTATTATACTAAAATATGATGAGGTTTTTTTTGTATAATTTAAGTTTCTTCGTTGGTCGTTTGTTATTTGATGAAACTATGAAATAATCGGTATTTCTACTTGGTTCAACATTGGAATGATTTGAATGTGGTTGAATTTGTATAATGAGGAGATTCATTTCGTTATATTTGGTTGTAAAAAAAGTAGTTTCCTTTATTATTTATGTCTTATATTGTAAAGCGAACTAGGAATTTGTAATTTGATTGATTTGTGTTAGTTTCTACTGAAAATCCTGTTTCAGCATTATTAATACTTCATAAAAAATTGTAATTGTTAAAGGTAATTTTAGATGGAAGTTTTTGGTCTCATAAGGCTGAGTGGAAGTTGAAAAGAAAATATAGTTTAACCTCTCTAATTTGAATCTCAAGGGACTGATTTTTTTTTTATTTTGGTAGATTTCGATTTGATCAGGTAAAAAAAAATCCCTTTTATGAGATGACACGTCTCATGGCTGGTGGCAATTTTTTAAAAGGCTTGTTTTTGACTAGCGGCAAAAACCATTAGTGATTTCTGTATCTACTCTGTAAGAGGAATTAAATGACAGTATTTTTGTTTCCAAATTCTGAATTTGATTTCTTGACTTACAGTCGAAACTGGAACTTCAAAACAAATGATTTCTGTGTCTACTATTCAAGAGGAATAGAAAAACACTATTTTTGTTTAAAAATTCTGACTTTGATTTCTTGACTTCTGATTAAAACTGAAACTTCAAACGCACTAATTTTTTGTGTAGATAACGAATCTGAAAACCATTTGTTGCTATCTCTTTTAATTTCTGACTTGGATTTTTTTGACTTCTAGTTTTGAGCCACTTGCGGTCGAAACCGGAACTTATACCCATTCCAGGTCCATTAACTTTTTGAGTAGATTACGAGTCTGAGAACCATTTGTTCCTTCCTCTCGTAGTTTCTGACATCTGGGTGTGATGGTCGAACAAAACAAAATTATGACAATTTTAAAAATTGTTACCAATAAAAACTCAAAAAATTAAATAATTGATAAAAATTCAGATTATTCCATGAAGGTGAAAAATATTATATAAATTTAATTGATTATATTACTACAAATATTTTGTATCTATTATCACACAAAAAGTAAAGAAGTACTGTACTTTGCACAGAAAAAGTAAAAAAAAAAAATTAAATACACAACACATGAAGTTTTCTTTTTGTTTAGGTCAACAGCTGAAAGGCTGGTTTGAACCTCTTAGAGGTTTTACTAAGTTTTAAAAGAGGAGCGAGGTGGTTTGATTTCATTGAGTTGAAAGAGTGTGCTGATCAGCATGGCAGGCCCTCCAAAAAGCACCCACTTTTTACCCTGCAAATGACACCTTCACTTCATTCACCACAGGGTTTGGCTGTACAGTGAAATTCATTATTCTCAAAGGATATAACTCTTGACTAGTGTATTTTACACCTCTACCTCTTCTGTTCTTAAATAGTTCAGTCGTATAATTGGCTTTGTAATAAGAAACTGAATTATTTTTTGTAGCCCTGGAACAAACAGATAGAGTGCAAATAATTTAACACTCCACTTGCCTGTTATAGGCATTTTTTTTGTGAATATCAAAATAGCATTTCTAATCTTCGCTAGTTTGCTAATACACGTATATGATATACAGCACACAGTGATTGGTAAAAGTAACATTCTTAGAATTTAAGGCTTGCTGTACCCTGAACTACATTGATTCCAATGTGTGTGCTTGATTAGAACATAATTATGTGGAGTGTATGAATTTTTTATTAATTATGCCTGAAAAAGTTTTATAAAATAAATATGCCCATGAATCTCATAAAATTCTTCGAATAAAGGCGGTAATTTAATTTAAATAGGAGAGGTTCAACTGTATCTGTATATACCACTATTCAAAGTTTTATGGGTTTATTAAATCTGTAATGTTACGTAAGAGCAAGATTAGGTTTTTGTGTATTTATACACAGTAACGTTTTCTAGAATTGTTTCAAATAAATTTTTGTAGTTTTCTTTCATAGTGGTTTGTGTGCAAACAAGAACTGAATTACAGTTTCCATCTGTGGGTAGATTTAGTAAATGGTACATTATAAATATTTGTTTAATATTTAAACCATTTCAAATATATTGAATTCGAATTTCAACATTTCTATTTAGAATTTTTTTATGTTGTATTAATATACAGATGTTAGCATTTTTCATATGGTTTTTCATTAATTTCTATTGTACAGTGTTAAGTTATTCCGTACAAAAAAGTATTATATGAGTATATTATTTTCATTGAAGCATTTGAATTGTTTTTTATGTTAAGAAAGTAAACATTCTTATATACCTTTTGCATTGGTGTACTGTACTTAAAGTATTTTTTATTTTTAAAAAAAATGAAAATTATTCGTAACACTGAATATCTGGAACTGTGAATCTGTTGTAACCCCAGTTTGACATTTTTCATATTGTCTTTTCAAAATTCTGAGATTATTTCCTTCATTGTACAATAAAGTTTGATTTACCCCTCAAAATGCATTGAGTTTTCAAAAAAATCAGGTTCTGTGTGTAAGGTCTTTTTGGGATGTAGGTTTTTTTTAAATAAAACAGTCAATTGCATTATGGATTTTCAGGTTGTTTGTTTAGTTTTGGAGAAGTATTAAGGAGATGTAATGTTTTTTCTGAATCTATGCAAATTAGTTTAAAAACTGCCAATTTATCTTGTTTGTAATTGGCATTTTTAATGTTTCTTTTACAGAATTGTTGTAAATTCTGTGAAGCACTAAAATTGTATTGATGAATTTTTTATAGAAATAAATTTATTACGGGTTGATCTTTGTTTTTGTTAGTTCTGAGTTTGGTGATTATGTGTTTGTAAATGACAAAACAATTGTTTAATGCATTCTTGAATTTTGTAGGATTTACTTCAATGATTATGAAATTTGAACAAGAAGCCTGTAAGTAAATCTGTCGTATTTAAATTTCTAAGGTGTTAAAGAATTATACGAAATAATTTTATAATGGTTTAGAGTTTCTGGGATGTAGTGTTATACAACACCGTTGCACTTTTATTGGTTTTTTTTATAAGCTACGTTGCACTTAGTGTTTTTTTTGGTTTCATATGTAATAAGTACATGCCTTCATAAAAAGATGCAGTTTATAACAATTAAAAATTAGTCAATTTATTTTAATTTTATACAAGATTATTTTGTTATGTGTTAATACAGTAGTAATGAGCCTTTAGTCACAGTAAGATCCATTTAATTGAATCTGCCACTTTTTTTGTGTTGTGGTGATATGGATCATGTTTACATATTGAGATGTCCTACTTTGTTCCAAAACTCTTGCACTTGTACTGGTTTCTTGTTCTCATCCCATCATTAAACAGTTGGCATTTAAGAAAAGACAGAAATATTTCAAAAAAATAATCAAGATAAAAACTTAATTTTTATTTCTTATTTTTTAAGACTTCTCTATGTAGGGATCATCCAAAGTTATATATTTCTCTCTGAGTTTCTTGGCTATTTGAATACCGTGGTTGTAGAACTCAGCAGTTTCCATTGTAAACCATTGTTCCACCTCTTAAATGTCGTAGAAGTCAAAATATTTACCCCATCTAAGAACGTAAGATTATCAAATCAGATGAATTTAATAAATTAAATGTATTTATTTTACTTCTCAGTTTATATGAAATTCAAAGCAATTGAATGGTTCGAAATCATTGTTGTTTAAATTTAAATATTCATTGTTATAAATTGCATCTGTGTGATTAAGTTTTACATATTTTAGTAATAATTTACATGTGAATAATTATTGTTTTTATTGTAAATTCATAGCGTTTGTAAGAGTTTTAAAAAGACGTTAAAAGAAGATTATTGTGGGTTATGATATACGGCAGGTTGTGATATACGATAAATCATAATGGTTCACCATAACATTTTGAAGTATTATTATATGTTCATATAAACTCTGATGAAAGTATCAAAAATACATTCTAAGAAGGTTATCAACAATGGAATGTTGAAGAAATCATATCGTTTTATAAAGACATTTTAAGATGTTCAGAAGAAAAATTCATTTATTTATACAAGAAGATGGTTTTTTACATGAGATTATAATGGAAAATGAATTGAGTTTGAAGTATGTTAAAAGTAAAAGGTGTTGTAATAATTTTTTGGTTAATTGTACGATTCGGTTTCGTCACGTATTTGATTTCAAATTAAAGACTTTCGATTAATGTGTGTGTTCTAATTTATAAGAGAGTAAATCTGAAATTTTGGTCACTTTATCAGTAGATGTTTCAAATTGTAAGTTTTTTTGTGATTGTTGTTAGTTGATTATGTAAGTTCTATTATGGTATGGCTTAAATGTTGACATTATGTTGGATTTAATCTTTAGATTGTATACTTTTTTTGTTTAATTTCTTAATTTTTTTTTCATAATATTTTCGTTATATTGTATTAACGTCGCTAATTAATTGTTTGTGCGGTGATTTCAGGTGGGAGCGACAGAGGTGGTGGCGGTGGGGGAGGAGGAGACAGGAGCGGCGGTGGGGATAGAGGAAGTGGTGGTGGGGGTGGCGGCGGCGGTGGTTATGGCCGTGGCGAAGACTTTATTGTTCAAGAAGATACGGTATTTGTTTCTGGTATGACACCGGATACTTCAGAATCTGATATACAGAATCATTTTGGTTCGATTGGAATCATAAAGGTGTGTAAAATTGTATAGTGTAATAATAGGTGTAAAATATGTCTACAGCTCAGATCCTAGATCATAAACTGACCCTTACACACACAAACACGCGCAGCAACCCCTTAGTCTGCCTTACCTGCATTCTACATTATTCAGTAATGAGTCACCTACTAGGCGCTTGACTGCAATATTACAATTTTTAAGTTGTAATTATTTTTATCAAAATTGTACAATCATTTTCAAAATCTACCAATAGTTGGGAGCTGACGTGTTTGCTAGTGCGGGATGAAGAGCAAGGGGGATTGGCGACAGTGAGACGTGATGTTGTCTTAACTACGTTTGCTTAAAATCCACATGGCGACGTATGTACTGTACATTCTGAAAATATTTCATATTTTTCAGTGTTACTGTGAGACCGTTCACTGTAGTGTTAATTACACTCGCGGCTTGTGAAGTTATTAATCTAGTTATTGTATGTATGTAATCTAATATTGTTATACGCGGCCTATTTATAAACGAACTGATATAAAATGTAACATTCAGGAATAAAATGCAGTATTAAAAACTAATACATTTTTTTACTTTTTTGGGTATTAAAGTTAACTTTAAGCATATTAATAAAATATTTTAGAATATTATTAGTTTAAAATTGTATAGAATAGTTTGGTACTTCAGTAGTTATTCGAAATGGTTTGTGACTAACATTTTTAGAACAGCGCGTATTAATGGTATTATTACTACTACTAGGTTGTAGGAGGAGGGAATCGTACAAACAATCCTCCTCCGCCCAAATTCCTTACGCTAGCAATCAAGGATCTCCCATTGATATTATTCCTTGAAAAATGATCCAAACATTGTATCATTGTGACAATCCTAAGCATTTCCAATGTTGGAATTTTATTCTGACTGCCATTGGTCAATAATATAATAAATATTAATAAATTTAACAATTTTTATTAGTATAAATGTAAAAATTAATAGCATAATAAAATTAATAAACAATTAAAAAATATAAATGCAGTGCTATTTAATTTTATAAAAACATCAGTGTTAATGAAATACTATGTGTTGATAAGATGTAATAATTGTTACATGTGTAAAAAATATCAAACAATGGTAGTCAGAATTAAATTGACATCGGAAATGCTTCAGATTATCACAATGACACCGTGTTTAGACTTATTTTTCAAGGAATAATATGTAGATTATGAAAATAATTATATAATTTTAATACAGATAATTACAACATAAATTGTAATATTGCAGTAAAGTGCCTAGTAGGTGACTTATTAATGAAGAATGTAGAACACTGCTATGTAGGAATAGGGTTGCTGCACTTGTGTGTGTCTGTGTTAGGGTCGGTTTATGATGAAGGTTCCACAAAGCTGTGGACACATTATAAATACAAGGTGTGGCAATAAGTTCTGGGAAGTTGTCAATAAAACACAAGCAAATGAAGTTACAAACAAAATTTTATTATAAACTTTCACAATAGTCTCTTCTAACTCTACACAATGATTCCAACGTTGCTCCCATGATAGGAAACACCCTTGGTAATCCTTCAAAGTTACTCCATTCAGCACCGTGGTTACAGCTTCCTTGATCTCCTGTACTCCGCCATGATGAGTTCCCTTGAGGTGCGACTTCATCTTGGGGAATATGCCACGGATATCAAAAAACTGACATGGTTTACATCCCTTCCATTTGGGATTGATCCTAGGTGGTGTAAAAAATATCATTATTAAAAATGTGTTTGTTTATCAACACAAAGCATACAAAAATGAGTGAAAATACACATGGTAATAAAATATTTTTGTATGTAAAAATTGATTATGGTAACAATCCCTAACATTCTACTTGTGATTACAACATTTGAAAGTTACAGTTTAGGTTTTCATTTTACAAATCATTGTATAAAAAGTATTCAGTAAAATTTTGTAAAAGAATAATTTTCATCTTTCTTATAGTTATAGTTTTCTATTTATTTCATTTTTTTCTTGTAGACTGATAAAAGAACGGGTAAACCAAAGATTTGGATGTACAATGACAAGGCAACTGGTCGTCCAAAAGGTGAAGCTACAGTTACTTATGATGATTCTAATGCAGCACGTTCAGCTATTAGTTGGTTTGATGGTAAGATTTTATTAATTGTCTATTGTAATTTATAAAATAATGTTACATATCGTAGAAAAAAACCCCTAATTTATGTTGACTATCATATGGACATACAATATGTTTTAACAAAATTCTGTTTCAATGAGAACAATTTTTATATGAAACTATAATTCTAAATATGTATCCATATAGCCTTTTTTGCTATGACTAGATGAAAAAATTATATTAAGTAGAATGGATAACTGATCAGGTTTACACACTTAAAGAATTCATAATTTTTAAATGACCTGTGGTTTATTCATTTATATTTAAATTTGTATTATCTCTGCGGTTCATGTACTTTTACTGTTGATTTTGTAATCTCTCTTCTAGAATTGTAGATTCTTTAGAGAATCTATTAACCCTTACTAGCCTGGAAGCCCAATATCACCCATTCGTCATCATCGTTCTTTAAACTCAAATATCTCCGCAACTATTCATTATATTCTAACAGGATTAGTTTTATTAAATAGAAACTTTTTTCTTCTTTCATTTGATATATCTTGCATATTTGTACGATGAAAATTGACGACGTGGTGTTACACGAAAAAAATGTATTTTTTTTGAACAGCCAGTATTAAAATTTGAACGTTTTTATCCATAACTTTTCAACAAAAAACCGTATTTGTTTGGGAATAACATCATCAGTTAGTTTAAAATGTAACAATCGAAATCAACAAATTAAAAGTGCCTGCGACAAATTTTATGACCCTAAAATCGGAACAAAGAAGGTTAACACTACCCGTCTCGTCTACCCCTCCGTTAAACCTCTCATTTAGCATTAAAATAAACGATAACAAATTTTGATTTATGCTATCCTGTTTAGAAAAGGATAATACACAAAGCAACAGGCGCAAAAGAGATAGAACTTGCATAGAAGACAAGTAAATAAAAATTGATAAGACACCACATTATTTTTAGGAGGTTTTTTCGCCATTTCTTTCATCTAGCACGTTACTTTGTTGAACAAAAAGTGTGATATCTTTTGAACGCGTCAATCAATTTGCAACATCTAAAAATTGCTTTATTTATGCATATATAGCTAAACATATTTTTTACTGATTTTGTGACACTTTTTTGTACTAAAGTGATATTACTAAAAGAAAATATTTTTTCTTAAATTTCAATTTTTATTCTGGTCGTAAATGAAAACGGAAAAAATTGGTTTTAACGTTGTTCTAATAACAAATTCTTTAAAAATAATTGGTAATTTTTTGAATTTTTTAGAAATGAAACTGAATGAAATAAAAGAGTTTTTATTAGGCGTAAAATGACAGTCCGCGTGATCGTTAAAAATCTCCGTTCTCGTCGGGTTAAGCTATCATGTATTGACTAACAAGTGGACTAAAATTTGTCTTATTTTGTATTCCAAATATACTTTGTAGTCGAACCTCTTTTGGTTGTATTGTGCCATGTAATCTTGTGTTTTATAAAAAAAAGTACTTGGTTTTCAGTTTTGTTTACATATTCAGTCTTAAAGATTTTTACTGTGTTGTCATTAGTTGGTCTTTGTGTCAACAAGATTGGTTATTTCCTAATTCAGCACAAGGGTGCCCTTAACTACGTTTCCAATTCAGGGTTAAGGTACCTTTAAGTTTGAATGTTCATCAGATTT
Organism: Catonia carolina; assembly: GCA_035578175.1. Taxonomy (NCBI): domain Eukaryota; kingdom Metazoa; phylum Arthropoda; class Insecta; order Hemiptera; family Achilidae; genus Catonia; species Catonia carolina. The sequence goes on from JAQMRL010000004.1 coordinate 47,840,227, forward strand.
TTTTAAGCGACAGTGCCCTGTCAATAGGTCCACAGCCGCTCTAAACTGCTTTCTGCCCAGACCCTGAGTATAATGATGTTACGACTATAAATAGGTCAGCTTTAGTAACTGCTATTAAAAATACTTAAATATCTGTGATTGGAATCTTAAAAAATATTTTAAAAACAAACCAGTGATGTCACTACGGAATGATCTTCCGCATTGGCGCACTTAAGTTGTCTTCCACTGCAAAATGGCTCCAGTCAGTGGAACAAAATTATTTTGGTGTATTGAATTTTGGAATATAGTGGTCTCGGTTATAACACGGGGGTGTAGGTAGTCATTCATTGGCCCGTATTATATCTCCTACCGCAGTATAAATAAAGTATGGAATTTTTATAATTCCTATAAAATGTACTTTGCATGTATGAGTGGTACAGCAGCTAATATCATCAAATTTATAATTAGAAATCCCAAAAACTATGTATTGCTCACATAAAGACGAGGTAAATTTAGGTGAAATTTTAAAGTTAATAGCTAAAGAAAATACTGTTCTATGTACCCAACTTACCTAACTTGCTTATAGTATAGTGTAAAATACATCTTGTAAACAAATAAAAAAATTATAAGGCAACATAATTCAACCTGCGGTATAATAAGTGACCATTGTATTTATGTATCAATTTGTTTAATTTGACTAATATTTATTTTATTTACGATTCCAGGGAAAAACTTTAACGGGTCTGTAATAAAAGTACAAATGGCTACAAAACGAGATAATTACATGGGAGGCAGAGGAGGCCGTGGAGGTGGTGGCGGCGGCGGCGGAGGAGGAGGTGGTGGCGGCGGTGGTGGTGGAGGAGGAGGAGGTCGTGGAGGTGGCGGCCGTGGTGGTGGCGGAGGTCGTGGAGGTGATTCAGGCGGCGGATTTAGAAATGGCGACAGAGGAGACCGCGGTGGTGGAGGAGGCGGTGGAGAAAGAGGTGACAGAGGGGGTAGTAAGTGTTGTGACAAGTGATGCTTGCTATTGACACGGTTTTGTTTTCTGGTTATTTATAAACAAAAATTCATGATTCAGGAACAGTAATATAAAAGAATTTTGTATTTTTATAATTGGCTGATCATGTAATAAGAAACAGAGCTATTTTTTGGAGCTTTGAAACTAGCAGATCGATTGCAAATACTTAACACTCCACTGGCCAGTAATGGGCATTTTATTTTATATAATAATTATATTTCATTGCTACTTTTGTAGTGTTCTAGATGTCAATATACAAACATTTTGGGTTAGTGAAATTAACGGAAAATTTGCTTATCATAGCAATACACGTTTAATGTAAAACAACTGTCGAATTTTCATGAATTTAGTTTATTAATAACCAGGAAATGCTAAACTACTTAAAAAAATTTTAATTTTTAATATTAAGTTTAATTTCATAAGTTTTAAAAATACGTAAATAATGCGTACAGTTAGGATATTAGTTAGATTTGAAGAAAAATATTGATATAACTTTGTTCCTCTGATTATATTTATTCAATATTTTATTTTATTTTGCTGTTGAAAAATGTAAAGTAGAGCGGGGCAAAATCCAGTTTTCTTCTGGTGGATTGAGGCATTCATCTCCACAATCTGGGCATGAAACCCGTTGTTTATAAGTCGAGGGCTGATTTTCTTGTTTGCTAAAGTCAAGTTTTATTATATTTTCTACATTTTTGTCTGGCTTACTTACGTCTTGGAGTTGGTGCCATATTTTGTTTCTGTCCCTTTTTTGTTTAAGTTTCTGCTTCCCTTTTTAAAGATTGATTCTGCTCAAGCAACACCTTATCTTTTCGGCAAAGGCATCAGATCTGATGGCGAAGTCCATTTCTTTTTCTCGCTACCTGGAGCATTTCATCACTGCAGGTTTTCTCTGTTTTTCTCTTGTAAGTCCTAAAAAACAATGAAGGATCGAATAGTAATTATTACTGACATAGATAGAAACTTCGTTAAATTTTAAATTGTATACATGATATTGCCATAGTAATATATCGTGTAACTGGTAGACTATTATGTTATTTCAAAGCATGTGTGCCAGAAGTTCACATCTGTGGGGCAAGAGTTCGCATACGAACTTTTGCCCCATGAGCCAGTTTGAACTCTTGCCCCACCGCCCAATTTCCAACTCAATGATCAGTGCTGTTATCTATGTGCAATGTTTAAAACATTGAATGGCATTTTTCTATAGATTAATTTATGTTCTTTCAGTTGGCATAACATATAAAAGTTTGCCTTGTATTGCGTAAGCATGAACTTATTTTCTATACAGTGGAATATTATATCAAAGAAAGTAAATAAACATCTTACCTCATTGTAAAGCTAAATATTGTAGTAACGACGCAAAACTTTGGTCTCATACTTCTGTAGATACAACTAACAGAGACTAGCATGGGAAATTTCCAACTGCTGGAGGTGTAACACTAAAATACCTTCACTGCAAACTTTTACGCCGCTCTACTCTATATTGTAAACAAAAATGTCATAGGTTAGAATCCCGGTCAGGTCTGGTATTTTTTCATTTTGTCTATCAACAGAAGAAAAAATATAACACTTATTTTTAATTAAAATATTATTATTAGAGTTACTGTTCTGTAGGATTACGCTATTTACTGCAACCCAAAAAGCTATTCATTCCTATTGAATATGTTTAATACCTTTGTTCATCTCTTAGATGCCTCTTCTTCACCATAGCACTCATAACATTCTTTTTGAATTGTCCTCATTTCCTCCATTTGGATGGAAACCATATTTTTAAACCTTTTGTGGCAACCCATTCTCAATTTTTTACAGATGATCATGCGAGTAGAATTGTCTTTCTACAATTTTATCAATTAATGAAAATGTTAAATCCTCCTTCTTTAAATTTCTTCATTCATCTCGTTAAGCACAGTTAACTGACAACTTCTCCCGAAACTCATTTCCACAGCTGTTAATTCTGCTTTATATTGTTAAAGAATTCAAACCTCTGAGCCATATAAATGTAGGAGCTTTCAAAAAAATAATAGATGATTCTTTATTTAGTGTCATATATATGTGAATATTTCACTGCACAGGATGTAAAATTGTGGTGATAGCACTGCTACCTCAAAATAATCATTGTCAGGTATTATAAGTTTATATCATGCGTCAATTTAATGACCCTCTTGATTTGATTATTTTATCTTGGTCCTCCAACAGTTATATATTTAGTTTTGTCGGTGTTGATATCCAGTCTCCACTTTTTGTAAACAGCAAACAAAAAAGTAGGTATTTTTATTCTCAGTTTGAGCACCCATATTTGTTAATTCTCTATTTAAGTCCAGGAACTTAAATATGAAGTTCATTTTTGTAACAACGATTGTAGGCACCATGTTAATTTTTTATCTCATGATCAGTGTAATTTCTTAATTATAATTTTTTTATCATCAGTCTCTTAAATGGTTTGATGCAGTTCTCCAAGCTGTTCTATCTTGCGCAAGTCATTTCATATCTACATATCTGTAACACCCTACATCTTTTTTAGTAATTTGCTTTATATATTCTAACTTTTGCCTCCCCCTAAAATTTACTCCCTCATTATTACCCTCCATTATTGATAGACCAATACCTGGATGTCTTAAGATATGCCCCACTAGTCTATCCCTTCGTCTGGTAAGATGCTTCCATGTACTTCTTTTTTCATCCACTCGCTTATGCTTATATACATGTTATAAATAAATAAATAATTTATTTATTATAAATTATAAGGTCTCCATTCACTTCATTAGTATTTCTAGTGGTGGTGTTCAGAGAAATAATGAACATAGGAAGTTACAGTACTTGTTTTGCTGTTTGTGACGAGACTTGGTCTTATCCTTTTCAAGCTAATCTAACACCAGAATTGTTTTCTTTCAAATAAAAGTTTTTATTTGTGCAATTATTCTATGGTCCTTGTAATATAATTTTTCTAGACAATTATATTTTTATTTATTAGTATTTTAATTATATAAATTTTTTGTGTCATAGATTATGGTGGCCGTGAAGGTGACTGGAAATGTACAAATCCAGAGTGCGGAAACACAAATTTTGCTTGGAGACAACAGTGCAATAGATGTAATGAGGCTAAACCAGGCGGTGCATACTCGAGTGGGGGTGATAGCAGGGGTAGTGGAGGCGGTGGTGGTGGAGGTAATGAATCCAAAATTTTGATGATTTTATGAAGTTTTAACTCATACAGTTAATAAGCGACTGGTTATGTTGTGGTTGTTTTAAACCATTTGTAAATTTTTTTATATAATTTACTATTTTTTGGTAAGAATTGCCATCTATCATTTTCCCATATCCATTCATCACATCCAGATGTCTGAAACTACAAGAGATAGCTACAAACGGTTTTTGTATTCGTAATCTACACTAAAAGTTAATGGGTTGAAGTTCCGGTTTCAACTGGAAGTCAGAATTTGGAAACAGAAATGGTGTCATTTGATTCCTTTTAAAGAGTAGATAGAGAAACCACTAATAGTTTTCGAATGGAAGTCAAGAAATCAGTTGAAATTTGGAAACAAAAACAGTGTCATTCGGTTCCTCTTAAAGATTAAATACAGAAATTACTAATGGTTTTTTTGCCCTAGGTCAAAGGTGAGCCTTTTTCTTTCTTACAAAAGCTAAATAGGCTTGATCTCTTTAGAAAACATTGCCACCAGTTGTGAGATCAATCATCTCATGAAAGGGATTCTTATAATATATTTTATACATTTACCACTGTCTGTTTCAGTTTTAAACTCATTGATTTCCCAAGTCATCAGCCATCTAAGTTGGAAATTGTCAGTTAAAAGTGATGACATGCTAACCAATTTCCTTAAACTTTATTATAAGAGCTGTATAATGAAATATGCATAAATATTACTCTTGTTTGACTGTGATGTTCTTTTATTTGGTTTTTTTGTGTGTGACAAAAGTATTGTGTTGTTATGTTTATTGTTTTACTATTACAGAAATGATTTGAAGCTTTTTTTTATACAGTTATAGCAATATTTTAGAATTGAATGATAATAAATTAGATATATTTCTTTAATGCCTACAATTTTTCATAAGTTGCACACCAGATTCTGGGGCAGTTTTAGCTATTTTCTAAAGATCATAGTAAATTAACTGCAAAATTTATCTGTAACGTTGATATATATTTCAAGCTCTAAATTTCCTCTTTCATTAAATTTAAATAATAACAATAAAAAGTAATAGGAGAATAAATATTTATTTGTAAATAGCACCACTTTTTTAGTTAAAAAAAGTTTTAGTAAAATGAAATTAGGTTGTAAAATAATAATATTAAGTACAGTAAAATCTCTCTATAGCGGAATTGAAGGGACCATGAGGTACCGCCGCTATAAAGAGAGTTCTGTTATAGAGAGAGCGAGTAATTAACGGTGGGAGGGAAGTTGGAGTACTAATTTTTCTTTACAAAATAACTTATTTAGGGCCTACGTATGTAAATGGGCATGGAATAAGTTTTTGAAAAACTACTGAATAGATAACTTTATGACGATTGTTTAATACAGTAGATTACTTCAATACAGTGAGATATTTAAATTAATTACATAAAGTGTAGGTTATTAACTTAACAAGAAATTTGGATACAAACTGGTTTTATTAGATGTTGTGTTACTAATGTTTAACAATACAATTGAACTTTTTTAAATAATCATTCATTCAGTACATACCGTAATAGATAGCCTAAAATTAATTAGCACTGAAACTCGTTTTTCACTGAACAGTAATAAACATAGGATACATACAATTAAAATATCCTAAAACATAGGCTACGCAAACACAAAAAATACACAGTACAGTATATATATTTTGTTATTAAGGAAACAATAACTGTGAAGTATTTCGTAAAATAAGTTGTAAATTTTGTTTCGTTTTCAATTCATAAAACATGTCTTCAATCTCATTTTCAATGTATAAAACTTGTAAATTTTCATTTACATATTGGCAATGACAGTACGTGGAAACAACAAGAATAGCGTCTAGTGCCTGTTTACTTGAAGGGACAACATTTCTGTTTCCATTTTATCGTCATCTTCACTTTCTTGCTCGTTGTTTTGGGCTAAGACATTTTCGATTATTGCATCATCGCCAACATCTGCTGAAGTGGCTAAGTCATTGTTTGCCCCTACATAGGCGTCTAAATATCCTGAAGACATTGTTTTGCCGCTATAGAGAGATTTTTGTGCCGCTATAACGAGAGTTAAATACATTATCGTAGTATACGAAAGGGTCGGGGTCGGCAAATAATGCCGCTAAAGAGAGATTTCCGCTATAAAGAGTTCCGCAATAGAGAGATTTTACTGTATATATATATATTATATACATTTTGAAACTGAAACAGAGTAATAGAACTAAATTCCAAAAACTATACAACAAAAAAATGACAATGTAGAAGTCAGTATACAATTATTAAGAGTTAGCGTTTCCGGTGACAAATTAAAAAATCGAAGCTTATGAAAACCTATAGACAAAACAAAGCTGTTCTATTCCATTTAAAACAACAATATGTGAGGACGAGCACCACTCATCGTTCCAAATTTTTTAGCCATTTGTGGTGGACGACTTATCCATAGGCTACCATGTGTTAATAAAGATGGAATACAAGGGGGTACTCAAAAGAAACCGGAATTATTTTTCAAAAGCTATTTATTTTTAATTTTTTAAAAAAAATATCCTTATCCCCTTTAAAATACTCCCCATTACAACTAATACATTTATCTCGCTGGTGTTTCCACTGTTCAAAACATTTTTTTGTCGTCATCTTTAGAAATGGCTGACAGCTCCTCCCTCATTTTTTCTTGACTGCTTTAATGTTGTCAAATTGGTGTCCTTTCATGTCCCTTTTCATGCGTGGAAATAAGAAAAAGTCGCATCAAAAAATCTTTCACTGAGATGGCTATGTGTGTGCAGTTCCATTGTCGTGGTGTAAGAACCAGTCTCCCGTCTGCCACAAATCGGATCTGTTTTGACGAACACTGTTGCGCAATCTTCTGAAAACTTCCAAATTGTCAGTCGACGGTCTGAGAGCACACACTCAAATTTTTTAAACATTTTCTTCGATTCGGGCAGTTTATGGCCATCCAGAACGAGGTTTGTCATCAATCGACATGTCGCCCTTTTTAAACCGAGAAAACCACTCGTATACTTGAGATTTTCCCATAGCGTCATCTTTGTAAGCTGTTTTCAACATTAAAACTGTTTCAGCAGCACTTTGCCCGAGGAGAAAACAAAATTTTACAGCTACACGTTGTTCACTTAAACTTGCCATCATAAAAAACGAAACTAGAACTAAACAGCGCTAGCAAAAACAATCACTGCAGATAAATATTGAACTAGCAATGAATTGCGCTATACACGTCTGTGCAGCAGAAATGCGTACTACACAAGCACCGCCCATGGCAATGCTATTCCGGTTATTTTTGGGTACCCCTCATACATTTTTCATATGTTTTTTAATTTTTGTACTAATCGTAGTGTTCTGGGTTTTCAGGTCGCCGTGGGGGTGGTATGGACAGAGGAGGTCGTGGTGGTGGTGGAAGAGGTGGATTTGGAGGTGGTGGTTTTGGTGGTCGAGGCGGTGGAGGAATGGACAGAGGAGGACGTGGCCGTGGTGGACCTATGCGAGGAGATGGGTAAGTAACATAACATTCCTGAAAAGAAAAGCGTATTGTTTATGCTGTATTTATATCCTCACTTTATTCAGTCTGAATCTGGCGTTATTATAAATTGTGGTGTTATTTTCTTATGAAAAAGTACCTCTATTAAATTTTCATTATGTTGTTGATATAAAACCATGATCATGTAAACATAGGCAACAGGCAGGTGAAGTGTTAAATTATTTACACTCTTATCTACTAGTTAGTTCCAGGGCTACAGAAAATAGTTCTGTTTTTTATCATATGTTCAGCTAATTATATGACTTAATGACCTAAGCCCCCCTTCACCTAATAAAGTGATTGGGGCTGTTAATAGTGAGTGACTTATGATGCTTATTTTCGTGCGACGTTGGTTATAATAACTCCTATTGTACTTGAAAAATATATATAATTTTTAACTCAAGTTGGTATTGTTTATCGAAATTATAGACAATAAGCAGATATAACTGGATAAAAAAATATTTTTCTTTATTTAAATTTATTTATTTCGCATCAACTACAGTGTTTATGAGCGATGACGTTGGGTTGTAACAGTGAAGGATGAAATGATTTTTTTGTAACGTATGAAAATATACCGTCCCTGAGTGGGATTGGAACCCAAAACCGCATGATGAGGGGCGAGCACGTTACCTACTACACCAATGCGGATAAAATTTATTTACTACTAAATTGTTCCTCTTGATAACTGATGTATTTTTTTTTTATAAAATGCTAAGAATTTTATTTGTTTTTTTTCTATCATTGCTAATACTATTTTAATATTTTCAGGGGTGGCAGAGACAGAAGTCGACCGTATTAATTCATGGAAGCAGTATTGTTGAATTCTACAATGCTGGTATTAATTTAGGATGTAATAATTTCATTTCTACCATTATTCCGTCGGCCAGTCATCCGTCATCTCACTTAATTTAGAAATATTAGTTTTTACAAACACAGACATTTTATTCTATGACTGTATGTAGGTGATTTATGAATTCATTATTAAAACATTCTCAATATGTGAGTTAATGTGTTCTTTTTTATACATTACTTTCAGGTTAGTTTTTGACTTAACAATAGAAAACTAATACGTTTTCTAGAAAATACAATAATTTTTTTTACAAAGTTTTTTGTTCATTAAAAAGTGATTTGCTCATCTAAAAAAACTACTACTGTATGTTCAATTAAAGTAAGTTTATTATTAATAAAGTAATGTCACATTTTATTACATGTCTTTGTTTTAATTACTTTTCCTGATTAAACTTTTTTATTTCACTGAAGCATAAATTGCTTTCAGAATTTTGAAATTCAAAAATCAATTTATGTAATTATGAAATACGTATACTCGATTCATCGTAAGAAAGATATATTGAGTAAACAAGCAGCGGTTGCCGAATCAGCTGCTGAAGTGGTGACTCAGAAAAAGTGCAAGACTTTTTTAATGAAAATATGACAATGATAACAGAAATGAAAAAACAAAAATACTATAACACTAAATTTCTAGTTGAAAATAAATTATAATACACGTAAGAATGATGCGAGACAATACGATGTCAAAAGCGAACTGGCAGCATATAACGATGACATGTTCTTTATCAAAAATGTGGAGTGAAATTGATGGGCTTAGATTAGTCATCGTCAAATTCAATTGTGATATAACTAGCGACTAAACTATTATTAGATAACTAATCATTAAAATAAAAATGTTTACTTTTAAAGTTCTCTTGTTTCGTCATGCAGATCAGAGGTAATACATGTTACTCATAAACACATTTATTTATGAAAAAGAATGGAAATAAGGTATACCGTTTTTATAATATCTGTATCTAAGAAGTAAAGGAAGTTAACTCCATTTTTGTAATTTTTCAGAAGAACCAAAAAAATGAATTTTTTCATTTTTAAAAAATTTCTGGTGTTAGAATTTTTTTAAATTTGTACCAAGTATAGCCTCTGGTACAGAGATTTAAATGACTAAACAACTTTCTTAACTTCTACACCTCTCTGACCACACACAGAACTTAGTTAATCAAACGAAAACAAAATTTAGACAAACATATTGTGCTTGTTTGAAAAAATTACAGAATTCAAGCAAATTCTGAGACCTATCAGTAAGATGATAAAAACAAAATAACTCAAAATAAAATTACTTATTGTCAATAATGAGCATATGTTCAAGAGTTAAAAATTGTAGTGATTTTTAAAATTTCCACATCATATACAAAAGGAGTTAATGTGCTTACTGCAACTTTTTAAAAATGGAAGCAAGTCAGATACGAGTTAATACTGTAAAACATTAGATAGAGCATTTCTTGCTGATTTTCAAACTTAATTTTGCCAAAATTGAGTTAACACCCTTTACCTCTATGGCACAGATATTGATCAGTTCTTAAAACATCAGTCATAATATGATGTAGGGGCTAACAGTTTCATTTATAAAAATACTTTTAAAAGTATTTAGTTGTTACTTTTTAATCAGCATGTACACATTTTTAAATAATGCGCATGCTCAGTGACGTCATTATTTATTTACTTGACATATCTTTCTTACGATGAACCGAGTATAGGCTGATAATCAATAATCATAAAAATATTTCATGTAAAACTGATAATTTATAAGTAACCATTAAAATTGCATGCTGTGTGTTTGTGACAAATTGCGTTTGGTTTGCCATGGTTGTATTTGGTTACAGGAAATAGTCAGCCAAGCATCATTTGTACATCAGTTTATTAAATGGCTTGGAATCATGTTATAAAATAACAGCTAATAGGGTGTTTTAGTTACCCGTTAATACGATAACTGGCTCAGTCCAGTAACCATGTTAGTAATCATATGCTAAATAACGCCCATAACTAATACTGTGAGAGCCTGCTAAAAACTTAGCAAAAGTAAAAAAGTAAAAAAAGTAATTAGCTTAAGTAGTCTCTTTGAGATGTAATGGATCTTTTATTTAAACACCATATTTTTAAAGAAAATCTGCATGTAAAAGAAACTTCATAAATTTCTTATGTTTAAACAGTAAAATATGTGTTATCACATGCTTACAAAGTATAATCCAATGGTTCTGTATAAATAGTTATGGTTTTTAAAGCAGTCTTACCACCAAAGTATCAAAAATAAAATTTATCTTATTACAAAAACTTTTTATATCTTACGTGTTGTGTACATGGTATACTGAGGACAATTTGAACTGGTACGACTCTTGCTCTATGTTTACACCCCAGTTCCGCATAAAGTGTATCCATAACCTATTCTTTCAACAAGGTCTGCAAATTTTAATGTAAGCAAATGCCTACAACCTTATTTCAATGTACAAACATACAATTAATTATTTAATTTTAAAATATGTATTTAATTAGTCCCAGTAAAACTTTAAATTATAGATTACAAGAACTAAACTGCAAAAACAAACTGAATAAAGGAAGTCAAAAAGGATATGGAGGAACTAAACATCACAATAGCTGACCTCAAAACTAAGTCAGGGAGCTACAGGACATACAAACAGCGATCGGTTAAATTTAGGGAACAAATGAGGGTCAGGAAAGCCATGGTGATTTCGGACGCTGAGAGACTGAGAAGATCCGAAACATTGAAGAATTATTGGCGAAGAAGAGGAGAAGTACGGGAGCGACAACTGCGGGGGCGTTTTGGTGGAACATCTGAAAGAGCTAGACGTTGAAAGATTGAACTTAAGTGGTCCTTTGTGGCCGTAAAATAAAAAAAAAAAAAAAAATGAACAGAAAATCATATATGAAAACAAATTAGTCACATCATTATGTCTGACAGACAATTAACAACAGTAAAAACAAAGCGTAGTGACTGTATGTGAGTCGCACATTACAGTAGTGATTGTATACTTTTGTGACTGTACCGTCGTTGCATGAATAAAATTAGGTTATGTTTATTGAGGTTAGTTTTTTGTTTATTTCTAATTTTAGGTTCATTGTTACTTATTTGCAGTAACAAGAGAAAGTTGTGTGAGTGTTTCACAACAGATTTTTTTTGTGTGGTCGCACACACCACACGTTCGTTCTTTCTGACCAGGTAAATGGGTTACTACATGTTTTGGTAGTTCAGAAGTTGCAGGTAAGTTTAAAGTTGGTGCACTTTGGTCACACAATGAATTTACTTTTGAAATAATGAAACACAGTCTGGGTATGGATTTGTCTGTATTTTGTTTGTAAATTTTATATGCATTTTATAAGGCAGTGTCCAAAATGTTTTCTTCCAGAATCTTCGAGTTCCTCTATTGCATGAATAATGATATAATGTCTTGTCTTTTACATCTACTCCACCCATAAATTGGTTATACCAGTGAATATGACCCGGCACCGCCCTCTTTCTACCACTTTTTGAAATAACTGGCATAATTTGAGCATGATAGCTGTGGTCAAAACGTGCACTGGTTTTCGAGTTTTCTTTTCTTCGAAACCCACTAACAACATTTGATTTGGCCTAAAAAGTATGCTGTCTTTTGCTTTTAATATACTATGGACTAACTCTTTTGGTAATTCTTTGGAATTTTCGTTAATAGTGCCGGTAATAAATGTTTTGTTTTCAGTTAAATATTTAACGAGTGGGATTTTGGTGTAAAAATTGTCAGTAAAAAGATGGTAGTACTTATTCAATAAATTTGACTCCATTTTTGTGACCACAGTCTGAGTAAATAAAACATTTGTACTATTTAATTCATAAAATGTTTTCCCTGAGTACAGATCTATATGTAGTACATAACCTGTATCATTCTCGCTTAGCTCAAATATTTTTATTCCAAACCTGGCGTGGCGCTAATTAGCCATGTAAACAATACGAGCTAGTCTTTTCTTCATTGCAATAAGTGACTCATCTATACAAATATTTTGTTTTGGCTGATACATTCCTTAAATTTTCTATTCATAATTTCTACAAATGGCTTAACTCTCTCATAGGGATTTCTATTAACGTCTGTACCAGTTGCTGTAGTATTTAAATATAAAAAATCTGGAAATCAGTTCCCATTTGACTATCGCCATTGTGTTTGAATAAAATGGTATGTACAGGGATGGTGTAGTATCCCAGTACGATGTTATTTTTTTTAACTGTTATGCCCATATTATAATACATGTTGTTTAGGTCATCAGCCAAAAGGCTGGTTTGAACCTGTAGAGGTTTTACTAAATAAAACGAGTTGTGAGGTGGTTTACCTATTGTCTTCCTCACTGAGTGGAAGAGTACGCTTATCAGCATGCCAGGCCTTTTGAAAAGTACATATTTTCCACTCTGCAAATGACACCTTCACTTCATTCACGACAGGCTGTATAATGAAATTCATTACTTTCAGAGGAGAAAACTCTGATTAAGTGTCTTTTGCACCTCTACCTCTTCTGTTCTTAAATGATTCAGTCATTTAATTGACTGACCATGTGATAAGAAACAGAACTATTTATTTTAACCCTGCAACGAACAGTGAGTAAATAATTTGACGTCCACCTGTCTGCTATGCGCAGATTAATACATACACCAATAAAACACTTTAGTGTTTTAATGTTCAAGTCAGTCCATTTCCACATTCTACTGTTTTTGTGAAGCTCCAGCCACTGCTTATTGGACTGTACAGTTGTTTTGGCATAGCTGTTGGTGTGATGAACAATGTGTAACCATACAGCTTCAGTAAAAAATAATTATAATTAAAATAATCTATAGGTTTGGAATTGTGTGGTGGAGGATTAACAGGACCTGTTTTACTTACAAAAAAATTACCTGAATGATCCAAAGGTGGTTCATTTGAATCGTTTATCTCCACGCAACATCAACTAAAGGTGCGGTGTTAGATGTTGTTGCTACAACAATATTTACATCTTCAGTACGTAAGGAATGTGAACTAGATGACTAATTCAAGTATGCCGAAATCTGTATTTCATTCAGTAGCAGAAACAGAAGTTCTAGTTAGATTACTACAATCATCAGAATACACAGTAGAAGCTGGAGTGGATGTTCTAGATGCATAAATTCTACCATGATCTTCTACAAAAAAACTCATCTGGGTCTGATGTGTAGTCTGGATTGGACAAATTAAAAGAAGACTCATCACTTTCCACAAGTGCATCGTGAATAGCAGATTCACTCAGATAATCCTTGTTTGACATTATTTAAAATTGCACAAGCTTCTTTATTTTTATTACATTTTATAAGATATTTAAATTATTTTTACATGCCTATCACTATGGAATTTTAACTTATAAAGGTCTGTAGAAAAAATATCTAGGTTATGTTTACACTATGTAAATATTATAAAACCTGAACACAAACTAAAATAATATCACCGATAACTAATAAACTTACAGTAAAACAAATTAATACACACGAACAAACAAACAGATCGCCATTACAGTGAAACAACTACTTTCAAAGACTCATATGAATGAACGAGAGAATGAAACTACCAGCAAACTGTGAAACTAAAAAGATCAAATCAAATACTTTCATATGATTAGTTATATAATTTATGTTGGACAACCTGCTGGTTAAAAATAAGAGTGGGTGCATTTGTTGACCAAATCAACATTGACACTTATTCAACAGCACAGCTGTCGCTCAGATCGACAGTTACCGCTTCTAGCGTTAAATGCCATGTTTGTTCTGGGTGCCCTTCAACATCTCAAAATGATGAAAATTTGAAAAAAAATCAATGAGGATAGTCATTTCATAAGACAAAATTTTTGAAGACAAGCGTGAGTTAGAGCTCGTACCAGCGGGAGGATTTGCAAATGAGACGTGTTGCCACTAAATTTGTTCCTAGCCTTCTCACTCAGTCAGGATCAACAAAACATTCAATTGAATTTGAGCAGGTCTTGAAAAACAAGATTTTGAAAGTGTTCCAAACTTTTTGAACAGTCATTATAGGTGATGAGAACTTGTGTTACGGGTATGACCCAGAAACCAAGCAAGCGTCAACCCAGTGGAAGATTGGCTTGACGCTTAATGACTTCACAGACAGAACATGACAACAGTATGTGAAACACAACACTACAATCAAACATTAACCTACAAACTGATGCCATCTAGGCAATTGTTTTGTTCAAGGTCTCTTCTAACTCCATGTAGCAGAAGAACTCTACAACGCCTTTGAATGGCTGTGTGCTCTCAGTCCGGTTATTTTTGTGCCCCCTCGTATATCAAATCTTTTAACATAAAAAAAGAGATGGTTGGATCAGATAATAAAAAAACAATCACTTATTGAAAAAAATAATTTATTTTATTGACAAATGATATTGAATACAAAAAAAAGAATAATTTTGAATAAATTTTAAGTAACAAAGATTGAACGTAAAAAAAGAAAAGAAACCATGAAAACAGTCTCAACTGATTTTATTGAGTACCCAAAAAATAATTATACAAAAATGTAAGAGTAATTTGACCCTTCTCTTCAATAAATAAAAAATACATACCATATTAACAAAAGAAACTTACAACAAAAACTGAAGAAAACAAATACACATGGCACACACAAATAAAACCTCTCAAACAGAAATTAAGTAACCAAGAGGTCATTCATACATTTTAAGATAAAAAAAAATCATACATTGGTTACCAAATTTGTATGTACACTCTTCAAACAATTTTTCAAGTATATTACTAATCACATGTACTTCAAAAATTAACATTTTAATAACATTTAAGCTTAACAATTTAGTGGTAATAATTTCGTTAGAAATATGACATCTAAAAAATTAACAATTTCTTAATCAAATGGTTTTTTTAAAATTTATAAGAATATTTATAGATTCTTTATGAATCCACTTCTTACAAAAAAAAATCAAACTAAGATCAATGCATTTATTTCAAAGAATGATTAAAATATTACAAAATTAACATAAAACCAACAAAAATAAATTGCATAATTAAAACGGTAAAAGTACAAAAATTAAATTTGAAAAAATGACCGCACTAACATTGTTAAAAAAGATATTGCAAATCATAAATGTTAATATAGGGTTCACCTAAAATTAAAGGCTAATGGTACATTGTTTTGTAAATTCCTCAGTACATGACAGCTATTAAACGTTTAACAATCACAAAAGTATTCAGTACTTGAGTCTTAATTATTTCTTTACAAGTCTTCATCATCTTCTGGTAAGGCGGTCTCTTGAGCTTCCTGAAATAAAAAATAAAATATGATTAGTCATCGTAGCTTCTTACTCTTTTATTTAATTGGAGAGAAAGTCCCCGGTCATTTACGTAATAAATAATCAATCGCATTGTGACTCTTTCACAAATACAGATGATGACTATTCCATGACAAAAATAAAGATTTTTGTGCTGATAATATTACTTTCTCTTGCCTATATGAATACATAGGAAGGAAAATATTGTTTTCAGGCCGATTTTTCGAAATAGAGTTTACACTCGTTACTAATTTTTATTATTTCTCATTATTAATATTTCAAGTTAATTTCTTAACTTGAAAATAGGCTGCAGTCAGCGAATACCAGTGCGAAGTGGCAAAGTGACTTCAGCTAGAGATCGCAGGAAAATTAAAAAAAAAAATTAAGTTTATATTTTTTTATGGTGGCTTAAAACTTTTGACAGACACTGTATACTATATCAACAACATTCACACAGTGTGGAGCTCTTAATTTTATTCAAATAAAAATTATTAGCCGGCCGCATCGGCGTAGTTGGTAATGTGCTCGCCTCTCATCATGCAGTCCTGGGTTCGAAAATACGTTACAAAAAAAATTATTTCATCATCCATTGTACAATAGTTACACCCCAACGTTGTCGCTAATGACTGCTGTAGTTGAAGCGACGTTAAATAAATAAATTAAACAAAAAATTATTAATTCATGAAAACTATTAATTAGTAATAACTACCTCTGAGGTCAGATCCTGTGTAAGAATAAAATGGTGAGTGTTTTAACACATACTCACTACAGTCCAGTTCTGACTAACAACATGAAACATTTTGTTCTCTATACTGTCTCTTGATTTTCATACCACAAGGAAGTACTAACAGTTGTACAATACAAGTAGTTGTAATGCGGGAGGGAGACAGAGGGGGGGGGGGCTGGGTACAACTATTGTTCATGTAAATAAAATGTTCCTTTTAATGCACATAGTAATACATAAAGTAATGAGAATAATTTGGATTTTTTTGGCATCTTCAAAATGCCCATCAGAAATCAACACACCTCTAAGGGTGGTCAAAGAATTACTAACCTACTGATGAATTGAGACAAGGCTTAAATACTTACTGGACTGTAAGCATTTTAGTGAATATATAAGTGTTTACAACAATTTTCATTTAGATTAAAACAATATACTTCAGACCATAAGTTATGAGTAGACTTGGAATTTAATAGTCTACAGTTAAAAAAAATTACATCAATCATTATAGTATATTAGTTTCACAATACCACATCTTCTGTTCTATTTAATAAATGGTACAACAGATAATCAAAACATGACTGAATGCTAAGATAACAAATTTTAAACTGACCTTAAGATCCTGTTCGATTCTTGATTGCCATTGTGGATCCATGGTGACTTCAGGAGGTAGAAGTGCGGGCATAGCAACAAATTCCAGATTAGGATCTCCAATTAATTTTCTGGCTAGCCAAAGGAATGGTTTTTCAAAATTGTAGTTACTTTTTGCACTAATATCATAATACTGAAAACAAAAATAGGATTTTTAATTAGTCAATGTTTTAATATTTAATTAACCCTTGAATTAATTAGTCCTTTCAGAGCTACTCATTCCAATATTATGAACATTCAAATATGAAAGCACAGTCCTGAATAAATTACAGCTGTTTTTTATAATAAGTACGGATATTTTAAAAATACAAACATCAAAATCTGTTTTTTATTGTAATTAATCATAAAATATACATGCCACATTTTGTAAAAAACAGTTTCATGAATAAAATGTTGTATCACATTACTATTTTGGGTAAAATTTAGTAGAGATATAAACGTTTGAAATGTATAACATTTTTGCTGTGTAGCTAGGCGATCGGATCGCTTGTCTAGTCTTGTCCATTCTCCCTCCACATCCCAATGTCAATGTAGGTTATTAAACTCATATAATTGTTAGAACGTACGACATGCAAAAGACAATAGTAGTAAAAGGACAAGAAATGCTCGAATGAATAGCGCAGACCAAGATGAATAGATTCCTGGTTACTATCAGCTATGTCCTTGGTAAACTAAAAAAAATAAATACTATAGTGAGTGGGAGAACAGTTATACAGGCTCAAAATTGAAATATTTCCAAGATTGATAGTGACGAAATGCAGATGTTAATTTGGCCAGACTTCTCCCAGCCCCTAACCCTAATAACAAATAAAAATCCCACAGTATTTTTTATCAAATAAAACTACATTTCAAGGCGCATAATTTGAGGTATATACGCAGATAGCTTTATAATTACACATGCTACGGCTGTCCGAAGCCTGGAAAGTCCTAGTGAAGCGTACATGATTCACCTGTAGTAGAAGGGTTAATTACGGAACCCGCACAAATAGCTGTTTCTTGAAAAAAGTCTTCTTCTTCCAACCAAGGATTAGGTCGCAGCCTAACTCACAAACTTTTCATCTATCTCTATCTTCTACTCGGTCTACCGACATCACTTTTCTCTTCTGGAGCATACTAGTGTGCCTACTTGGGTATCCTGTAATACATCCTTGCCATGTGCTGTCTCCAACTTTGGCAATAATCCTTTACCTTCTTGTTCAAGTTGTAAATACCTAATTCTGACCTGATTTCCTCATCCCTTATTCTGTCCTAGCGTGTACACCCCTTAGTTCTTCGAAGAAGTCTTATCTCTGCTGTCTGGATTCTCTGCTCTTGGGTTTTCATCATTGTCCACGCTTCACTTCCATATAAAATAACTGGAGTTGCCATAACTTTGTAACCTTTCTCGCTCTATTACCCAAATTTCACATTAAACTACTACTTCTGTAGTAGTTGGATTGCCTTGTGATACATAACGTTCAAACTTTGTTCATTTTCAGTTCCTTAGTTTTTTCACACACACCAATATAACTCAAATAAAAAATTAAGGTACTTTTACATTAAAGGGGGGCCACTCAGATTTCTATTCTAAACATGATAAAATTGTTATGTATTTAGGCTGACTTATGTTTAATGAATGAATGTGCATTTCAGTGAATTTCAAACTGAAATCAGAGTGGCCCTCCGTTAATGTAAAAGTACCATGTAATAATGTTTAAACTTATATACTCACTTGAGTCACGAGTTTGCCCTTGTTGCAACAAGGGGTAAAGGAGGAAAAGCATCAGTGCACATGCTTTAATTTCAGTACAACAAACATAACTCGTATAATATACCCAGAGCATATACAGTAAATCGCGGAACATTTGATAGGTTAACTGTACGAATATAACTGTTTGCTACCGTAAACACAAAAGTCGGTTTCTCGAAAACGTTGTCGGACTATTCAGTGCTGAACGAAATGTAACAAAATGTAGTGTAAGTTGAAGCTAAACAAAAATGCCTAACCGCGCCTCTTAACAAAAGCTGTGAGCGAGCAGCTAACTACTGTGAGTTTCTCTTTGCACAATTTGAAAAATAAAGAAGGAAACTAAGAACGTAAAGAAGCTATTCTTTAAAAGGGAACGGTTAGGTAGATACTTGAGAGACTGATAATGAAAACGCCGATGACAGCAATAGTAAAGAAGGCGATTCATTTCTTTGTTTTAAATCAAACCTTTCTAGTCAAGTAATTAAGTTACAGGCAATATTACAGGTCACATTTATTTCTTATAAGGTTTATGAAGAAAACATTTTCTCGGAATAAACCACAGCTTACAAAATGTATCTAGAAACTGCACGGTAGTGAAATGTACGAGTAGTGTCTCACTGTTGAGGTTGGCAGCACTGCAAATATTTCACTTCCCTTCCTTACAGCCCATACATACGCAAAAGGCAATCTCGTGACTTTAGTATCTATAACTTCATATTTTCACTACATGTATTTCATACAGGCTAAAGCATGAGTAAAAATATTTCACAGAAAATTCAAAAAACTAAAATTATAGTGATATTGTTACTTTTTGCTGAACACAGACGATATCTGAATAAAGTATATTAAATGACAATTAAGACAAAAGTGTCTTACCTGAAGATTCTTCTTTCTATGGAATACTATACTTTTGGCCTTAACTTTTCTGTCTTTAATATCAACTTTATTTCCACACAGAACAATCGGGATATTTTCACAAACTCTTACCAAATCGCGATGCCAATTCGGTACATTTTTATAAGTAACTCTTGATGTTACATCAAACATAATGATCGCACATTGACCCTGTTAAAACGAACAAGAAAAAAATAAATCATTCAATTCACTTTATAAAACAAATGGTATTTGTTGGGTTGCATTAACTACATAATTCATTATAGGCTAACATAAAAAATGAAAATTGGTAAATTTTTTCTTTTTCTGTCATGTATTAAGCCTTCCGACTTTATAGCCAATTTTTTCGCGGCCTACCTAAATCTCTTCGTTCAGCAGGTGTGTAGCCTAATGCCTGTTTCGCTCATCTACCTTGGCTCATGCGTATTGAATTGAATGTTCCTCCCACTTCTGTTTGTATTGGTCAACTGTTCATAATAGACAGGAGACATTTTAATGGACCTGGATTCCTAATTTTTAATGTGACCCCTCAAACTACCCATGAACTCTTCTCAAAAACCGCATTTCTGCCACCTGGATCTGACATCCACACTTCTTCCCAAGTACTCAGGACTCATTACTGAACAGCAATACTCGAACTGCCAAAATCTTATAAAACTTTCAAATGGGTACCTTTCCAAACTTTAGTCTGTTACTAACCCACTTGGTAAATTTCTGTTTAATTACTAACAAAAGAAAATATAATTGGAAAAAAGCATTGGACTCATGAATGTCAACGGCAAATTAAATTTATTGACAGTCACACAACACCAATTAATTTTTTACTTAAACTACTTTAAAGTCTTAAACTGATTTCCAAGTGAGAAAGATCTAAATGGCTGTTACAAGAGTGCCCAACACCAATATAGTCTAAAATGTTCCCAGAGAATAACTTATAGTGCTGGAAACTTAAAATCCACAGAAAAAGGAAGTAGTACCAGTTAAGACATGTAGTGTTTTGTCAACAACCAAGTAGTTGTTACCCAAGATGGGGCCCATTTGTTAAGAAAACTTGGAAAAAAATCGGGTGTCGAACTCTCACAACTTTCTCTTGCCAATGTAACCTACATTTAATCGTGAGTGAATGATTCAAAATGAAAATCAACCTCAGTAGAACTTGAAATACAGGAAATCAGTACTTGCCTCAACACTTGACTCTGTAGAGAAAAATGCTTGAAATGAAAATTTTACATTTCTTAATTTTTTTAAAACTTTCATTATATACACTTTTGTCGTGAAATTCATACTAAGGCCACAATCTTTAACAAAAATGCATTTTTTATCAACTTTATTGACTTTTACGTACAAATACAAAATAAAATATTAAAACATTTTGAGGAATTGTACTTAATGTAAAAAATGAATAAAAAAGGAAAAACATTCGTAACGACTTATATCAAATGGCAAAATTTAAATGCTTTCAAGGTCAGCAACTGGTCCAATAAATTCAATTTAAAGATACATACAAAAGTTTGTACCAAACGGTTTTACAGGAAAATGACAAAGCTTGTGAACAACTCTTGACTGAAGAAAATATCCCCAATTTAAAAAAAAATTATACAAACAAAAATGGTGCTATAACTTTATTATGGTTTTGAGCCATAGATATACTTTTCTAAAGTTTTTGAAAATTGTAATAAAAATTGTAACTGTCAGTTTTATAAAGCAGATTTGGCATTATGCATTATTGTACAGCACATTTACAAAATAAATAATTAAAACGATAACATGAGGCAGTTTTTTCAATCTTTTGAGAAAACTAAGTTTAGCTGAAAAGTAAAAACTTAACCAAAAAACATTACGTTATATTATCTCTGAATCCAAAAAAGGTAAAGTACATAAAATTTTAATAAACTCATTGGTGCAGTAGATAGAAAGTGTAAGTGATTTTCTATGACAAGGGTCCTGGGTTCCATTCTTTATCAGATGTAATTTATATGAAATCAAAATATTTTGTACACGCAAGCCAAGGCTTATATAAGCACAATCACTCAATAAAATTACGTTAGCTGCATAGATATATCAAATGTTAGGTCATATATTTGCAAAATTTAATATTCAAGATGCGACGTGATTGTAATTTTTAATTAATAATTTTACCAAACAACAAAATAATTGAATACACATTTAACACTGCAATAGGACTGAATCGTTTTAGATTACACAAGTTATATAGGACGATAGCAATTTCAGCCTTGATATATGCCATTGAAGCATGGGTATAATGAAGAAACGGGAGGAAAGAAAGGTACTTTCTTTTATTCTGTATGTGACTATCAAATCCAAATTCCCTGAAGGTTAACACAATTCTCCTACTCCTGAGTCTAGCACGCCAATCTGACTAGAAATATTCCTGCGTAATGTCAACTCCACACCGATTTCACAGTTATTTGCTACACAATCTACAATGAATTTTGTAAGTTACATAACAAAATTCAGACGAAGGAAGATGGTGCAGAGTTCCTTCAGAAAAAAGGGCATTATTGCATAATCCCAGATGTGACAACTACAAAAGTTGGTGTAAAACCCTCACACGACTTTCTCTTCCCAATGTAAATAATTAAAAATATAACGTAATAGTAATAGCAAAATAAAACAATCAAATAAGAAATAAAACAACAGAATGTGTAACATAGTACTATATTAAACTGGGACTGGAAAGGATGTGTGTATGCGTGCGTGAGTGTGTCAATCTCAGTTGAGTATTCAGTAAGGCAGGGAGTGGGAGAAATGAACACGTGTAACCCTTCAGGAAATTCGGATTTGATAGTGACATACAGAAAATGGAAAAGACCCGAAAGAAACATCCAAACTGTTGAAATGAAACAACAAAAAAATAAAATTGTATCGTGCCCAATGGGTCAATCTTTTACAGTTCAGACGTCCTAAGTTTGCTCCTATTGTAAAGAAACCAAAGCCAGCTACTACAGAGTGCACGCTAGGGTCTACGACTTTATGGATGTCGCATTCCGATTAAGTTAACTATGTTTTAAATTATAAGTACTTAAAATGTTAGTCATGATCTTTAATGTAGGCCTAACAATTTCATTTATAAAAATACTTGTTGTTACTTTTTAATTAGCGTGTACACATTATTATATAATGCACATTGTTTGTTGACAGTAGAACTATAAAATATAACGACAGAAAGCCACTTGCGTAGTGTAGCAAGAAGATACAGATCAGTTGGAAGTAGAGATATTGGAAGGCTGAAGAAAATATAGGTGCTGGAACAGGTAGAAATGCCTAACCCATGAACAGAAGAGGAATTTGCAAACAGAAAATTATCTTTTTTTGTTTACTCTTTGGTTTCTAGGTCTAGTAATAATATAAGCTAACATACTGCAGTTTAAGTGCGCAGGCCTTTTACGTCATGGCAATACTATTATAAAGAAATTAGATTCACATACCTGTATATAATAACCATCACGAAGGCCACCAAATTTTTCTTGACCAGCTGTATCCCAAACATTGAAACGAATAGGACCTCGATTTGTGTGAAACACAAGTGGATGAACTTCCACACCTAAAGTAGCAACATACTTCTTCTCAAATTCACCAGTAAGATGGCGTTTTACGAACGTGGTCTTTCCTGTACCACCATCTCCTACTAGCACACATTTAAATGTTGGCATTTCAGCGTCCCCCATGATTAATTATATTCTTATTTTTACCTATAAGAAAAAAAGTACGATAAAAATCAACAAAATTAATTTCAAGAAATACAAAATCATGATATGAAATGGTAGGCCTATTTCTTTTGGACTAAACAACATACATAATTTATACTTATAAAAGAAGAAGTCCTGACTGACTGATTCATAATCAACGCACAGCCGAAACTGTAATAGTTACAGACTTGAAATTTGGAAGTTAGCTTTCTTATGTTGTGTAAGCGCACACTAAGAAAGGATTTTGCAAAATTTTGATTTTAAAGCAAAATTTTAGCAAAAATTCCCCCCCCCCCCCACTGATGCGAGGATAATGAATCAACGCGAAGCGCTACGCTTACGGCTGGTTCTCCAACACACATTTACCCCTTCCATAGGCATATTCCATAGCTCACCAGTACTTGCGTTGCACACTTTCAGACGGTAGGCCTATTTGACAGTCGCTGTGATAGCGTCAAAAAACAGTTTTATTTAAAACCGTTCTTCTCAGAACAAACTATCGTACTACTATGCTTTAGTCGTTACTCACCGTTCTTCTACAAACAAATTTTGTTAACTTAAATCAATTATTTAATGATAGTGATTTGAAATCCAAGAACACATTTTCAGTAACTAAATATTACTGTTATTATATTGAATGTGGATCTAGGGCGCAGGCCCGAAAAAAAGCAGACGGTATTTGACAGCCACCAAAACAAAAAATTACAAATTTAGGCTACATATTCAGAATTAAATGATTTGAACGGTCTATTTATAAAAATTTTCAATTATTTCAGTTTTATTGATTAAATAAATTTGATTGCAAATCTATTATGTAAAATCCTAATAAAGGATTTTGCAAAATTTTGATTTTAAAGTGTAGAAATCGCAAAAATTTCGTCCCATAAGAAATACACATAGGTAGCCTATACTTATATTATATGATTCGTTTAAAACAGTAACAGTCGGCCTACAGCGGATGTTAAAACTCGCATTTTATTCTTAATCGCATTTATAATCTATAGCTATTTTCCCAGAAGTTGAATTGACGTTAACAACGATTTTAATCTATGTTTTACTTTTGTCACTCCGGATGTTGTACTGTACGTAGTGTTTAATTTTTTGACCTAAACTGGATTAATATTTTAATCAGAAATAATTCCAGAATTGTTGTAATTAGCATAATACTTATAAAAGAAGAAGTCCTGACTGACTGACTGATTCATAATCAACGCACAGCCGAAACTATAATAGGTACAGACTTGAAATTTGCAGGGAACCTTTGTTATGTTATGTAGGAGAGCACTACGAAAGGGTTTTCCAAAATTTTGATTTTAACGGGAGAAATCGCAAAAAAATGACGTCTCGCATAAGAAATACACAGAGATTATATCGGATCTATAGATAAGTTGAATATAATAGAAAAAAAGCCAGAAAATAAAAACAGATGTTTGACAGGTATTCAACAGGTTTTGTTCAACGCACTGCAGAAGGTTGGACTGTCTAATTCGTGCATGCTATTGATGAAGATATGGGATTATAATATTTTTTCTATTGTATATAAGTCATGAGATAAAAGACAATAACTCGAGGAGTTTTATACTATTGTTAAACATGAAATTTTTCTTGAAATGTGAACAGTCAAAATTGAAAACCTAAATTAAAAGCCTCTTACACTATTTTTAACATAAGATATTTTGTAACCAATAACCTTTGCGCGGGTGAAGCCGCGACGGGGGACGCTAGTGTATGTATAACTAACCTGACAAAAATATTATTCATAAATTTGGTCATTTATTCCTCACTAACTATTTATTGGGATCTTATGTACGAAAAATAATATCTTAAACTAAATTAGTCAAACCCTACCATGACCGAAAAATAAATCTATACTAATATTATTAAAACAAAGCAGGTTTATTCGTGCAGGCTTATTTCCAAAACTACTGAACAGATTTTCATGAAATTTTGACAGCATATTCGTATTTATATTCACAGCAACATTTTATTTTTAAATTTTCAAAAATGATAACCCTACCCTAAAAGAGCTAACGAAGATTTTCATAAATATCTATGTGTGTGTACCTGTACATTGGAGTATAAAATAGACAAGCACAGCTAAATACACAATTTCTGTTACATATTTATTTTTAAAAAAATGATCACACATGATTCGCATGCGAAAGCGCGCGGGGTATGTTAGTATTTAATATAACTGGTTAAAATGCAATATAAAATACATTTCAGGGACACTGAAGTAACTTTTACCGGCATTAATCAAACACTCCTAATTTGGGCAAAGTTCACTAAAATTACGTCTAAATAGAATAGACCTATTAATCATTTACTAAAGTAGATTATAATTTTTACACTATACAGACATTCACAATTAAATAAACACTTTCGAGCAAATACCTACAAGAAACAAAGAGAAGTAATATGGACTAACAAAAACGTTATATTACCTTAATGTTAGCGAACACAACCTAGAAAAATCTCTTTAAAAATCGCTGTTATTCCAGATAAATCATTCAACTAAATGAAGAATTTAATATATCTTGAAGATTATAATCTACCACCAACTAAATTTTACAATCCCAAACAGGTTTAAACACAATAATCTTTGAATATAACTTGAATAGCTGAGAAATTTATTACGAAATGGCGCCAGACAACCGTTCCATAGGAAAATAGCTTTAAGAGGCCGACTATTTTACTTCAATACAGATTAAATATGCTACACACACATTTATAAAAACATTAACAAAATCAAGAAAAATTGAATTTAAACGTCTGTGTATTTTAGAATGTAAATAATTTACGATGTACGCGAAATTGTAAGATAAAACATACCTGGCAATAAAGTCGTTACGGTCCACAATGGTGTTTCAGTTTAGAGAACGGAACATAGAGTAATAAAGAATAGAGGGGGAACTGCCATGTTAAAAAGTGGTTTAACGTTTTTCGTCTGCTACAGTAGTTCCCGTTCCAAATTTTAATGTTTATAGAATGCGCTAGTAGCGCATACGAGGGAGATTTGAATTTTTAGATTTGAATTTTACGCCTGTAGAATGCGCTAGTAGCGCATATGAGGGAGATTTGAATTTTGGCCTATTATCCTATACAATATTTATATTTTATTTCATTTTACTTTTTGTTCTTTAATTAAAATTTTTGGGAACTAATTTTTTTTAAAAGTCGCATCAACAGTTTGGTTATCGGCGATTACCGTGGGTCATGAAACAGTGGGTTGAGATTAGTTATAATTAATGAAATGAAATTTTGTTACTTAAAGAAGTGGTTTTTTTTTCGCAGAGGGTTAGGGGACGTGATTTCTTCTGTTTTCCGAAAGCAAAAACTGTAAGTATTAACATGATAAGTAAATACGTGTAGGCCAAAATAAATCTTGTTTGTGTTTAGGTTAACCGTTAAAAGATTGAGGAAACATTAAATGTATAAATTGCCTTCTACTTTTAAATTATTATTTATTACATAAATGCGGTGCTTAAGTTTGCCTGATGTAACAATAGTTATAGTAGTTTCACATCACATCAATTAAAAAGAAAGCTAACCAGTAAAATGGCACATGACCTAACCTATATCTCTAACCTAATTATTAATAACCTAATACTAATTAAGTATTAGTTATTAATAATTTAATTAATAACCTAATTATTATACCAGGCAAACTTAATCACTAGATAATGTGTACAATAATTAAAATAGGCAATTCATATATTTCATTATTTACTAATTCGCTAGTAGTAAATGTGCTTAACCTATAAACAAACAAGATGTATTTTGGCCTACACGTATTTACTTATCATATTAATACTTACAGGTTTTCGTCTCTTGGAAAACAGAAGAAATGACGTTAAGTATACCTCTGCGATGAAAACACTTTTTTAACCTAATAAAATTTCATTGTAACTAAAAATAATCTCCAAACAACAATGGTCTCATCCGCCATTACTAACGTACAATTTGATCTAACAACGCTTGCTCTGTATGACGCCTAGGTTTCAAATTTTAAAGCGACGCCAAAACGCACTCTATGTTTGTCAGCATATAACACTAGCAGACGACAAACTCCGTTTCATTCCGCCCATAGAGTAATAAAGAATAGAGGGGGAACTGAGATAGGCGGAATGAAACGGAGTTTGTCGTCTGCTAGTGTTATATGCTGACAAACATAGAGTGCGTTTTGGCGTCGCTTTAAAATTTGAAACCTAGGCGTCATACAGAGCAAGCGTTGTTAGATATTGTACGTTAGTAATGGCGGATGAGACCATTGTTGTTTGGAGATTATTTTTAGTTACAATGAAATTTTATTAGGTTAAAAAAGTGTTTTCATCGCAGAGGTATACTTAACGTCATTTCTTCTGTTTTCCAAGAGACGAAAACCTGTAAGTATTAATATGATAAGTAAATACGTGTAAGCCAAAATACATCTTGTTTGTTTATAGGTTAAGCACATTTACTACTAGCGAATTAGTAAATAATGAAATATATGAATTGCCTATTTTAATTATTGTACACATTATCTAGTGATTAAGTTTGCCTGGTATAATAATTAGGTTATTAATTAAATTATTAATAACTAATACTTAATTAGTATTAGGTTATTAATAATTAGGTTAGAGATATAGGTTAGGTCATGTGCCATTTTACTGGTTAGCTTTCTTTTTAATTGATGTGATGTGAAACTACTATAACTATTGTTACATCAGGCAAACTTAAGCACCGCATTTATGTAATAAATAATAATTTAAAAGTAGAAGGCAATTTATACATTTAATGTTTCCTCAATCTTTTAACGGTTAACCTAAACACAAACAAGATTTATTTTGGCCTACACGTATTTACTTATCATGTTAATACTTACAGGTTTTTTGCTTTCGGAAAACAGAAGAAATCACGTCCCCTAACCCTCTGCGAAAAAAAACCACTTCTTTAAGTAACAAAATTTCATTTCATTAATTATAACTAATCTCAACCCACTGTTTCATGACCCACGGTAATCGCCGATAACCAAACTGTTGATGCGACTTTTAAAAAAAATTAGTTCCCAAAAATTTTAATTAAAGAACAAAAAGTAAAATGAAATAAAATATAAATATTGTATAGGATAATAGGCCAAAATTCAAATCTCCCTCATATGCGCTACTAGCGCATTCTACAGGCGTATAATTCAAATCTAAAAATTCAAATCTCCCTCGTATGCGCTACTAGCGCATTCTATAAACATTAAAATTTGGAACGGGAACTACTGTAGCAGACGAAAAACGTTAAACCACTTTTTAACATGGCAGTTCCCCCTCTATTCTTTATTACTCTATGATTCCGCCTATCAAAGTTCCCCCTCTATTCTTTATTACTCTATGGAACGGAAGAAGAAGGAAATGTGAGTGGGAACAATGAATAATAGTGAAGTCAAAAGAGTGTATTACAAAAAATAATCATTTATATTTGTTAAATAAAATGACAGGAAATAAAATATAATAATAATTAAAATATTAAATTTATGATTAGGTTACTTGTAATTTTATTTTAAGTTTTGAAACAAATTAATGATTACAAATTTTACAGCCACCATATGACGTCAGAGGCGCAGCCGCAGTTTGACAGACGGCATTGCAGGAGTATATCGATTTTTACATCGCCTGAAGTTTTGTGTCCGTCTCGTTAGTGTAGTAGTGTCGTTACATGAAGAATACAGTGAATGGAATTTTTGTTTAAACCAAAACGAGTTCTTTTTGTGTGAATTGGAAAGTTAGAAGATGACGAAGGATAGATTAGCGGCTCTGAAAGCGGTAAGTGTTGCATACCGGTCAGGGGCATGCATCTTCTTGTTCGTCTGCACTGGTATATCATTTTCCTAGCCTTATTCTAGGATAAGTTAAATTTCTGTTCGGATTGTTATCAGTTGTGATGTATCGCCTTATCGCTATGATTGTTCGATTTGGATAGATTCTGATGATAGTAATTTAAGGGATGAAAATTAGGTTCTAAATTTGAAAATCCGTTTACAAGCCTATCCCTCCTACAAGGGAATTTTAGCTAACTGTAGCGAATGCCCCACCCCCTGTTATAAATTAATCTTGAAATTAAGGGTGAAAACATTATATTCGAAATTATATTTAGATTGTTAGCCGTTGTTTTTATTGAATCAATCTTTCTACGTCATCTGCATAGTAAATTTTAAATAACAATTTGTTAATTAAAAGAAAAATTGAGTTATAGTGGTACAAGAAATTTCTTTAAAAGAATTTTATTATTAAAATGTTTAATAATCTTATCTATACATCTGTGAAGCATTTTTCTACTATTTTTTCCTTCCATTTTCTGCAATCAGTTTAGTTCTACTGAGTTTAACTGCAAGTCAACTGCAGTTAATGAATTTTTCATAATTTTTGCAATGGGGTAGGTTACACTGAAAGACTGCTCCATTATTTATTATAATAATTTTTGTTAATAGAAAAATTGTACAAAGCTTAAGTTACTTGTTAAATCAATTCATA
The DNA here is from genome assembly GCA_035578175.1 of Catonia carolina. Lineage (NCBI taxonomy): Eukaryota > Metazoa > Arthropoda > Insecta > Hemiptera > Achilidae > Catonia > Catonia carolina. The sequence continues at coordinate 47,870,233 of JAQMRL010000004.1, forward strand.
ACTATTCTCAGATATTAGTAACTTAGCTATTACAAAAATCAAATAAAAATTTCTTTAGTAATCTTATATTTTAAATGTACATATAATTATGTTCAACTAGCCTGGTTTTATCTTCATATTTTTTTTTGTTTAAAGCAACAGGTTACCGTGTCAAAATAATAGTTTAGGTTAAATATTTATCAGGGCTTTTGAAATTAATTTTTTTCTCAGTATCGTTATTTAAAAACAATTTAATTTAGACCTGTTCTAAGTTTATACTTGAGTATTACATCTGAGAAAAATTCTGGGAAGGTTTTATTTGGCAGAAAAGGTTTTTGTCGACAGTTTATTAAGTTTTATTTTAGGTAGGTCGTACACTTCAATACCATATGAAATACAGCTTTTCTGTTAACAATTGTTCTCTATTTACATAACACAAATAAGATTTATACTAAAATCTACTTGTCTTATAGTTTGAAACTCAGAAATAGCTATCAATTTTTTTGGGTGCATGTGATTTTTGTTAAATTATAAATTTCCTTTTATCAATTTTATTGCCAATAAATATTAAAGATGTGAAGGCTTTAAATTTTGATTGGTTAATCCTATGCACAAGATATCTGTCAGATATTTTAAATTTTGACCTGTAAGTTTCTCACGGTTTATTTTCATTCTTCTTGTAGTCAATACCAAGGAACTTGTGAATATTTACAATTATTCGATATTTTTTACTATTAGTGACTTTAGTATGATGAACATAACATGTTCGAAAAAAATTTAAATTTAGTCATTTCATTGACTCATACATTGATCTTGTGAAAAGCTAATGAGCTCTAGCTGATTTAATTAGTGGTGCTGGACGATTTTCTACGTTATTTTAATTTATATTTAAACTTTTTTTAGGCGTAAAAGATTTACCTTGCTGAAAATTAATTATAATTTAGTGTCCCATAAGTTTTCAGTAATTATGAAAAGAATGAAGATATAGCTGGAAAAATTACTAACCTCACATATTGTCTCTTTCATCTTCATGTATATGTGGAGGTTTTGTTATTGGATAATAACTATTACATAGAACACTGTAATTTATTTGAAACAGCCCTGTGTACAAGAAAAATTCCTTGTCTTGTAAAGGAGTTGATTTAATAATAAATTTGCTTCTATATTAATAATTAAAAGAATATTGTTTAAGTGTACAATATTATTCTTATTTGTTTGCTCATATTATGAGGTTATGTAGCCCTTACTGTAATAATGCATATAAATAGTCTACTTACTAATATGATATATATCCAGAAAAATATTAAATTATATATTCGTTCTGTGTTCTATATATTCCGAAAGCTATGTGTTTTGTTCCTCTCAAAATATTTTCTTTTCTTATGATGTTAAAGTAGGCCATTAGTTTGTAAATCATCTCAAGGGGCTAGCTGCTGCGCCTTATAATTTGTATTGATAGTTTACGTACATGTATCTTTGAAACTATATAAAATAAGTACATGAATATTTTTGGTACCATATTTTTTTATAAGAATGTAATATTTATTTTCTAACTTTTAACATATATATGCTACTTAATTTAAATTTTTTACTTAATATTTTTTTTTTAATTTAAAAAATAAAAACTTTTAATTGAGGTAAAAAAAGTTTTTGATAAAATTCTGTATTGTCACTATTATTCTACCTTTTAAAAAGGATTTCAGAGATGTCACACTGTATATTTATGCTTAAAACCAGAAATTAATAGTGTTTTTTTTATTTTTTCGTGTACCAGTGCTCATAAGATAAATTTGGATATTGATTCTTTCATAATCTAAAATTAAGGAATATAAATCATTTAGTTTTAGGCTATTTTAATGTTTATTTTGAAACTTTAAGTATCTGGAGGATTAAACGCTTTGTAAATGTTATGTATATTTGTGTGCATTATACTAACCTGAACATAAGTTTTTTCTTAATGCAGTACATATTGTGTTAAAATTTTCATTGCCGACCAGGTGTAATAAAGTATTATAACTCATGTGCTAAGTTTTTTCTTTGGTAAAAGGAGCGTTCCATCTTGCACTAGGTGTGTGGTCACCACATTACAATGAAACGGCCAGCGTGTGCGTGCTGGCCGGAGTTAAAATGAAAATAGTGGAAGTTAGTACCCCAGTTAAAATTTGAAACAGAATAATTAATATATTTATATGACACTGGGATCTGAATGTAAAAATTAATCATCTTATGTATTTTATGAGACTGTAAATTTAGAAAGTAATATTTGTTAACCTAGTTTTTTAAAAAATATCTAGCCATATTATAAATATTCCTTTTTCGAAAACCCATTTTTTTATAGTTTTTAGTTAGCAAATTATAGAAAATTATTAATCAACACCAAACTAAGCACTGTAGAAAAAAAACCCGCTAGAAATAAAACATAATTTTCTTTAACTTTTGATTACGTCATGTTTTTGCTCTAAAATGCTAATTAAAGTCGTAATATTACAACAATCTGTGTTTTTACAATAAAGTGAATTTCCCCACACATGACACTTAACTTGTAAAGTACTGTAGTAAATGAGACAATTTTAATATAATTTTGTAGGACTCATTTTTAAGAAAATTGGAAAAAGTGAAAAATTGCACAAATAATCTGCTACCGATTACCACCGATTTTGATGAAATGGGTCTATTCGTTGTACTACCTAACTTTTAAGTTTCAATTTTGAACAATTTTCCTTTTTGAGTTATTTTGTTCATACGTACAGACCAGTCGGTAAAAACGTTTTTTGGGCTAAAGGGACCTGAAAACAAGGATTTTCAGTGAAAACTTACTTCTAAAATTGTACATAAATACAACTTTCTGTATCAGTACTTCATTTAGAACAAGATGAAGTAAAAAAAAATTATAGGGTCTTCTTGTTAGATGCCTACCACCATTAACTCCAGTTCTCCTTGTGATAGTTCTCACAGAATTTTCCTGTCGAGTTCTGACAGAACCACGTATATTTACAATATTATTGCTCTTAAAGGCAGGCTGGAACCTTCAAACCATGTGGCCTGTCGAAGGTGTTTGTATTCTCGGCAAGTTCTCTTCCTGCAACTCCAATGAAGTCGGCCCCTAACTGTAAAAAAACATGTCGTGACCATTACAGCAACGACATGTGTTGCAGAAAAACTACGGCATCATTCTCATGGTGCTACTATAGTATGTGGCCTACCGCATTATGTTTAGTGAAATTTGTATTTCTTGATGTGGCAGCACTGTCCACTAGTACATTTGGCTCGTAAATATTCACATATTTTACAGGTACACACTGTGAATGTCATTGAGAAAAGCAGTAAACAAATCAGGTTCTACTTTTCTCATAATTTTCTATGATATATGGTCGAGGTGTGACCGAAATAATTCTTTCGGAACGCCTCTTTTATGTTTAAAAATGTTTACTTTTGTGTCCAACTATGATCTTTCAATTGCTTGTGTATGCTCCTGTTTGTGGATCTACATAATTTCGCTGATGGTTAACCGTTGAATGCAGGTAACCTAATGTTCACATAACCTGTAAAATATGTAAACATTTTCTAAAATCTAATGTTCATATAACGTGTAAAATATGTGACTATTTACGCGCCAAAAGTGCTAGTAGACAGTGCTACCACATCAAGGAATACGAATTTCACTAAACATAACGTGGTAGGTAGGCCACGTACTATAGTAGCACTATTCTCATTTCGTATAATGTCAGCTAACTCCAGGAAATTCATTACGTATATCCCGCCTTCATGCTAGACCGTAGTACTCCCAACATCTCATACCGTGCAGTACCGTTATAATGGCGGACACAAGGGGGACTGGAGTTAATAGCAGTAGATATCTAACAGAAAAGATCCAAATCATATTGTTGAAATAGTCTGGTTTCTCTCTAGTCACTAATTTAAATTTTACCTCATTTATCAATTGAAGAGCTGAGTGGATGAAGGTGCTATGTAACATTTTTTCAAAAATGTATTTTTGTGATTGCTGAAGGTGTTAATTCCATACTTAGTTACGTAAATGACTTAGAACGCTGTACATCTACAGTTTACGGAAATACTAGGGCATGAACGGAGTACGTACAGCTTAATTTTATGGTTTGTAGAGGAATAAGATATTGAGATCATTTGACACCTTCTTCTACAAGAATTCACTAGTACAACCTAATAGATATCTTTAGAGTAATAACAGTTAAATCTAGTAATGAACACCTATCATCATCATTAATATGCACTGTATTTCTTTAAAAATGTCTCTTATAAAGATCTTTACGAGTATTTTGTATTATTAAATTACCGTTAATCCATTTGTAGATGATACAGTCTACAAAAAAGACTTTTAGTTGATGAAAGTGTTGTATGCGTAAGAATAAGTATCGTAAGGTGGCAAAGAAAAGTAAAGTTTTAAGAACTTTTAAGAAAAAATTTTCGTGAAGGAATAGGCGTTAGTACTTTCATAGCAATTTCCACTAAACGATATTTTTGTTACTAGCACCTTCATCCACTAAGCTCTTCAATTTTCAGTTTATGAGAGATTTTAAACAAACAAGAGTAATTATTGTTTCAAATAGATTATGTTTCGTTTTATTTTAGTAAAATGATTGAAACTTCCTATCGAGTTCTGTGTTACATTTTATTAAATAATTATTTTGTTTGTTATTAATTCTTTTATCGCAGGTACGGGATGTAGCTTTGTCATACAACTTTTGTTCATAACTAAACCATATGGTGGGTTATTAATTTTCTCCACATGCACAGTGTATTAATTAATCATTCTGGAATGCATCATGAATAATACCTGCAAATATATACATACACAGTAAGTGTGTAGATGTCTGAAATTCATGTACTCTAACAATTTGTGTTATTGTGCGGTACAAATTTACATGAATGATGTTTAGAATTCGTAATTAAATTTTAATGAAAATTATGAAAATTGTTTTTTTTTTAACATTACCTAATTAAAATTGAAATTTAATCGATATTCAATTGTACCCGATGACTTGTTACAAAAATTGTTATAGAACTGTAACAAAAATAATCGGATTAGTAGAAGCACTTTACGATGCCTCTTCATTCAAAAAAATCTTTCATTATACAGTTTAAAAACTGAACTCAAATATTTTGTAAAAATATTTAATTTTTCATTGACATATTGCTACACTTATTTTTTACCTTTTTCTGCCAGTAGAAAGTAGGATTATAAAATTCTGGTGTGTGACTCACACGACTTTCTTTTGCCAATGCAAATTATGAACAATATAACCTAACATCATTAGAAATAAACAAAAAAACTAACCTCAATAAACATAACCTAATTTATGCCACGAGTAAAAGATGCATAATGAAAACCAACCTCAGTTTGGCTTAAAAATACGGAAAATCACTCTTTCACGCTAAACTGGGCTTTGTAGAAGAAAATTCTCTAAATTAAAGTTGTAGATCTTTAAATTTCCTATAAATTTGATAATACGCTTTTGTCGTAAAGTGCATACAAAGGCTGAAATCTTAAAAAATCGATTTTTTTACACAGCTTCATAAAAAAAAGAAAATTGTTATTTACCACTAAACTAAGCATCATACAAAAATATGTTTGAAATAAAAGTTGTAGGATTTTAAATTCTCTACAACTTTTATTATTACATTTGTGGGCTAAAATGCATATTTAAGCCGCAATCTTTTTATGACAAAACAATTTTTTTATGAGAAAACAGCCTCCTAAAGAATTTCAGCAGACAGGCACCTTCTCCATCTTGTAGAGCATAAAAAATGTAGTAAATTAGGTAATTTAAAAAAAAATCTTAGCCGTTTTTGAGAAAATCACAAAAGTGAAAAGAGACATGAATAAACTACTACTTCTGGTTGACCAATTTTGATGAAAATGTTCGTGTCTGGTTCGGTAGTAGTATCTAATTTAATTTCAAGTTTCAAGTTCGTACGATGTTCCGTTCTTGAGATATTCTATTCACACACAGACACAGAACAATCGTTAAAAACATGTTTTTTGCGTTGAAGGGGTCTGAAAACTTGTAGATCCGGTGAAAACTCAATTTCAAAAAATCAACATGAAAACAATACTTTCCTTTCTTTCTACATATTCATATAGGCAAGAGAAAGTAAAAATCTGTAAAATTACTTAATTGGTGAAACTTTTTGTAGCATACCAGAATTCCTTTCCAAATAGAAGTAGAAGTAGAAGATAAAGAAAGTGTGTTGTAATATTTATATCAGGTGTTATAATTTCTTAACATGTCCGATACTCCCATAGGAGTCTCCTGGATGCATTGATAAAAAAATAAATATATTATAATAAATAATTAAATATTATTACAATAGGATTAAAATAATATAGGCTGCAGGATACCATTAAAAAGATTTATTTACAAACTCAGATAGTACTAAAAAATATATTTGTTTTAATCCCTAATTTGTATACGTTGCAATCTGTTGAATTCAGAACAATAAGCAACTCCATGACCCAATGAGATGAGGATGATGTGTATGGCGTGTAAATAAGGTGTAGTCTTGTGCAGACTCAGGCCGATTATTCCTGAGAGAATATGGTTAATTGAACCCCAACCATCAAAGTACACCGGTAACTATTGTCTAGTTTTCAAATCCGTGTAAAAGTAACTAACCTTTGCTGGGCTTTGAACCGGGAACTTTCTTCTCTGAAAATCAGTTGTATAACACTGAATTAATGAATTCTTTAATAGCTTATCCACTCAAATTAATATTTGGAAAACTGAATTAAACTGTGTTGTTCAAGTGTCAAGTTGTTTTAGCATGGAGAAAAAATTATTTTATGTAACAATGAAGTTTATTCATTTAAAAGTCTTTGACTGTCTCTGTGATTCAGTGCTATAGTTCTTGATTAAAATTGAGAAGTTTTTGGGTTTAAGTCTTGGCTAGGAATTTTTTTACAAAGTTTGTCATTGTAAGAAATTTCTGGATAATTTGTTATTATGTAGACTAATATTGAAAAATGTGTGCGTGTTTCCAAATACATGCACAGTACAGTCATATAATCTTAAATATAGTTACTTGAGTCTCAAGTTTGCCTTTGTTTGCAACGAGGGGTAACGGGGGAAAGCATCAGTGCACATGCGCGACTGCTTTAATTTCAGTACAACAAACACAACTTATACTATACTCATATCATATACATTATATCGCTGAACCATTTTTTAGATTACCTGTACGAATATAACTGTTTGTTACTGTACACAGAAATGGTAGTTTCTCGAAAACGAGGCCAGACTATTCACAGTGCTGAAGAAAATTTAATATGCAGTGTAATAATGCTGTGAAGTTGTAGCTAAACGAATGCCTTTCCCTGTCTCTTAACAAAAGCCATGAGCGAATGGCTAACTACTGTGATGGTTCTCTTTCCACAATTTGAAAAATAAAGAAGGAATTTAAAGACATGAAGAAGCTATTCTTCAACAGTTTTGTTGACACCTGATAATAAAAGGAAACGGTTAGGTAGATACTAGTGAGACTGATAGTGAATATGCTGGTGACAGCGATAGTAAAGAAGGCGATTCATTGGTAGAAAGTTTTGTTCCAACGGAATAAGGTAGTTGGTAATTACAGTAAATCAAACATTTCTAGTCATGTGATTAAGCTATAGGGAATATTACAGGTCGCATTCATTTCTTAGAAGGGTTATGAAGAAAACGTTTTCTCGGAATAAACCACAGTTTACAAAATGTTTGTAGAAACTGTACAGTAGTGAAATGTATTAGTAGTGTCTCACTGCTGAGATTGGTAGCACTGTCAGATTTTCACTTCGCTTCCTCACAGCCCATCCATACACAAAAGGCAATCTCGTTACTTAATGGAACTAACACTTTTAGAAATTTTTTTTGTAAAACGTAAATTGTTATCAACTTGCTAAATATTGATGTAATTTTCATTGTATTAATTTGCAATCAACAAATTATCAAAATAATACTTTTTTGATGAATTTTTGAGTTTTTTGTGTCTAATTTTTATGCATCGTATCTTTAGGTGCATATCGTTTTGAAGCATTTTAGCATAATTATAAAATTAAGAATTTAAGAATAATTTGTTTTGTAAAGTGAGGATCCTACAGAATTTGTTAGTATTCTCTTTGGCCTGTGGAAATTTGCTGAGTGCTATGGTGAGGCAATCAATAAGGATCATGTAAATCTACCGCCAGGAGATTTCTCCCACTGTTTCCAGTGGTCTTCTTTGTCCATTAATAATCCGTGGTTTTACCTTCAGCTGTACTTACTCTAAATACATGATGTGGTACTATTGATCCAAGCCTCTATGCTTGATGTTTTTCTGTCTTTTGAACATTGCTGGTCCTTTATATTTAAATTCTTTAGAATATTCTTTCTTATTAAAAGCTTAAATAGAAATGTGCCACATTAATAAAACAAAAAAATTGTAATTTTTTATTGTATCGTGTAACAAATTCATCTGATCAATCATTACTAAAATTTTTCTTGCGTTTAGGACGTCTTAAAAATCTTGTATTAAAATCTTTATGTCAGCTACTTAAAATCCCTGAAAATTTTAGATATAGGCTGATGGGTTTTTAGAAAATTTTCCTTTTGTGCTAAAAAAAGTCAATTTTTCATAGATTTGTGAAATAAAGAAGTGCATTTTACCCCACAACATTCTAGTTTTGCAGTCTTGTATATAAATACTAACTAAAAGCAGTGTTTTTAAAATTACAGTGTGACCAACACAATGTAAAAAGTAAGAATATCTGTTCGATTTAAAAAAAGAATGAGATTTGCTAGAACAATTTTGATCATAGGTGTAGCAAAAGTCCTAAATATATTTGCTCTATTTAAAAAATGTTTATCATCTTCTTCACTTCAAGGTCTAGGTTGAGTGAACCTGTTCCGGGAGACATCTCTTCCTTGGTCTTCTTACATATCTTGTAATAGACATCGTCTAGACGAGATCTCTAGATCTCGTCTATAGACCAATTGGTCTATAATTTTGACCCTTTATTGACATTCTCCCATATGGCATTCTGTTCAAGTGACTGCTCCAGTTTCTTTGATTCTGTAAGATCTTGTCATGTAGTGGTGGAACAGACAGAACTCTTTTTATTTCATCATTCCTTATCCTGTCCGTTCTAGAGCATCCCAACATATTACGGAAAAATCTCATCTCTGCAGCTTGGATCTTTCTATCAATGTTCTTTGTATGTATCCAGATTCTCTGTCATGTAGGAGAGTAGGAACGGCAATGGTATTGTAAAATTTAATCCTTGTCTCTTGTATTGTTTTGTTTTCCACGTTATTTTCAATATTGCTGCATATTCTCTGTTTATAAATAATAAAAAAAATATTACACTTAATAATATTATATACTAAAATAAACTATTTATTAGCCTATAGTGAATAATATACACAAAAATAAATAAATAAATTTTTATAAATACAAAATAAACATCATAGAGTAATAAATTATGTATCAGTTTATAAAGGAAAATCTGGAATTTAATATAAGAAATAAAAAATTGTTTAAAATCTGGACTTCCCTGAATGGAAATAAATAATTTTTATCGTAAATCTTAAGCTCATATGACAAGACTGCTAAATTGATATTTTTTTGAACTTGGAAGTATTACTGTAGATTTTATTTTTATTTATTATTAATACAGTATTTTATTCATCACTTTCTGTTTTTTGATGTTCTAGTAATAGTCATAGATATTTGTAGCATCCTCTTAATGAAATGTAATGAAGGCATTGTTCCTCAACAAACAAAAGAGTTGTTTCCACGAGTTGATCATTATGATGTGTTATGGGAATACAAATAGTTTACTACAATGTATTTGTCCTATTGTTTAAAATATTGAATGGGGAATTGTTTGTACCTAATACAGGCTTACTTCCTAATTTTACTCTACGTATATTATTGTAAATTGTATTTCAGTTTTTTTTTTAACGTTCATTTGATAATCTGTAAATATTTTTAAAATAATATTTACCGTACAAAGGACAGGAAATGTATGATTTGAAGCATGAATACATTACTCATCACTTTGGTAATGAAGTAACCAAAGTAATGATAAGCTGATGTTCCTAAATTTGTTTCCCATATATGAGGTCTGTAAATTAAGTAATGAGACTGATTTTTTTAAATTTTTTATTCTAATATAATTACTGTTTTGTATTGTCACCCTTAAAATAACTTCCTTCTAAAGCCACACAGCGCTGGAGACTGTTCTTCCACTCCTCATAGCAGTGTTGGAACTCCGATACTGGAATAGCCTTCAGCTGGTCGGTTACAGCCGTTTGAATGTTTTCGACTGTACCAAAATGAGTTCCCTTGAGGTGATTTTTCAACTTCAGGAAGAGAAAAGAATCACAAGGACTCAAGTCAGGTGAATAAGGAGGCTGAGGAGCCACAGGAATGTTTTTACTGGCAAAAACTTGTTTATTAACATTACTGTGTGACAAGGAGAGGAAAGGTTTTTTGGAACCATTTTTGTGCAGATTTTTCCCATCCCCAATTCACTGGTCAAAATTTGATGAACGGTGGTGTGAGTCAAATATAACTCTTCCTCGATTATTCTGACTGTCAACCGAGGATCTGAACGCACAAGATCCTGGATTCTGTCGACATTTTCATAGGTTCTTGAAGATGAAGGCCTTCCGCTTCATGGTTCATCTTCAGTCGACTCTCTCTCTTCTGAAAATGCCTTAAACCATCAAAAAACTTGGGCTCTTGACAAAACACTATCTCCGTAGGCCTGCTAAAGTTTAGCAAGAGTTTCCGTTGCACTGTGCCCAAGTCTGAAACAAAACCTGATAGCACATTGTTGCTCGAAATTGATGTCACTCATTTTTAGAACGAATGTAATAAAAAAAAACTGTTTCACAAAAACATCACTATGAACAACGAAATGACTCGAGCGGGTTCAAACTTGTACTGAAGCCGGATCATATGTTTCTTTGTGGTGCCTCCAAGCCTTGCACCTCCAGTGTTGCCAGATCGAACGCTATGTTGCCTGTCTCATTACTTAATTTACAGACCTCTTAGCTTCTTAAAATTTTTAATCATTCAAATCCACTGTTTTCTATTACGCATTTTGAATGTTTTTTTACATCTGTTTTTTGTAGGATCATGAAAAATAATTTTAACTTTTAAGCATTTCATTTCTGTATTTCCCAATCCTCCATTTTGCATTAGTGTGTCCTCTTGCTTCTTCTAGATCTATCCAGCTTGTGTTCTCTCTCTCTGGAACCTTTCAAGTTTCTTTACTTTCTGTCAGTCACTGTGTCTGTTAACAAGTAGTTAAGTCAACATATAAAATGCCTACATCTACACCTGTTGTGACTTTTATTTGGTCAACCCATCTCTTTTATGATCATCCAGATTCTTTTGAGAACATATATTCTTCTCTATTGTCAACTTTCTTCCATTCTACTGTGAAACCAATTCTGATGATTTGTCAGTATTCTTGCTTTTAAAGGAGATGCAACTAGTTTGTTTTGTGTTAAATATTTTTTTAAACAGGGCTATGTAAAAAGTGTATCTGCTGCTTTTACTTGGCTATTATCTTTGGATATAAAAACCAATGTTTGACTACACATATGACACCTCTCAGTCCCTATTAGTAATTTAAGAACTTAGAACATTCCCAGTTATGTATTTTTTCATTGTTCATTTTCATCTATCACCTTTTTCTTATCGTCTGCATTAACAGTAATTAAAAAACAGTCGGACGTACCAAAAAAAAGAAAAAGAACTTTGAGGAGCTTCTTATTAGCTGAACTTAGATAAAGAGATTAGTTTAAAGAGACCAGTCGGTAAAAGTGATTTTTGTTGAGCTGTGAATTTTAATTTACTATAAATTCAGCAGTATTTGGATAGCAACTGGTAATTATTAAGGATCATCCAAGGCATTGATTTTAACACTTGAGAATTATATCTCAAGATATGTGTAGTTAAGAAATAGTAGTTTTTTTTAAAGTTAACTGAATTTAGAGTACCATACTTAAGCTTAAGTACCTACTCAAACAAAAATTGATACCTGGATATTTAATTGACTGATACCTCTTATTAATTATCTCAATCACTTATATATTAGACTACATAGTTATGTTAACAGTTTATTGATCTTTTTTGTTTAGAACTATCTGGTAGTTCTTAATTTTTTACACTTGGGATTATAAACTTAGAATGATTGGGAAGGCTGGTCTAATAGAAGCAGAGTAATTTAAGAGAAAAATTCTCTTCTAGATAATGGGGATGAAGATATTGACGGATAGTATGGAGTACCAGAAACTAAATTACTGTACAAGAAAAGCGAGTTAATAATTGAAAGGATCGGAAAATATTAAAATTCTACAGACACCTACTTAAAATGGATGGCAAATAGTTGATAAAACAAATTAATAACACACAAAACAGTAGATCTAACGTGTTGGATAAGTAGTTTAAAGAAGTCAGCAAAGATTTTGAAAAAATTGGGATAATCCAAAAACACAAGTTCATTGTATTTTATATTATATAAATTTTACTAACCTTTTCAGCTGCTTCTTATTCTTATTCGTGTTATCTACTTACATGTGTTTCCGTGGATCTGCCAGCATCAGAGTACACAACGTATCATGTGAAACTTTTAAAAACCTGCAGAAGATATTGCATCTTTTACCTATTCAAAAAAGTTAGTCAGTTTTACATAGATGACTGAAAATGCTACATCTTTTATAGGTTCTTGATAAATATTTTAAAGTTTCACGTGATATTTTGTGTGCTCTGATGATGGTAGATCCACCGAGATGTGTAAGTAGATAATAAGAATCAAGGCAGCTGACAAAGTTAGTGAATTTTTTTCTGTCATCAGTCTCTCGACTGGTTTGATGCAGTTCTCCAAGCTGTTCTATCTTGTGCAAGTTGTTTCATATCTACATTTCTGTAACTCCCAACATCTTTTGTAATTTGCTTTATATATTCTAACCTTTGCCTTCCCCTACTATTCACTCCCTGGATATTACCCTCCATTACTGATATACCAATACCTGGATGTCTTAAGATATGCCCTACTAGCCCATCCTTTCAGGTAAGATGCTTCCATATATTTCTTTTTTCATCCACTCGCCTAAGAACCTCTAAATTACTTATCTTGTCCACCCATCTAATCTTTAACATTTTCCTATAACACCACATTTCAAAAGCTTCTATCCTCTTCCTTTCTACAGCCCCTATCACCCATGTTTCACTCCCGTATAATGCTACACTCCGAACATAGTGTTTTAAGAAATTTTTCCTAACCTGTAAGTCAGTTTTTGTAGTCAGTAAGCGGTTTTTCATTTCAAAGGCTTTTCTAGCTTGAGCAATCCTACTTTTGATATCACTTGTGCTTCTACCATCCTTTGTTATTTTACTCCCTAGATAGCAGAATTCCCCAACTACCTGTATGTTTTCGTTGCCTACTTTTAAATTTTCCATCTCTTCTTAAACACTCTTGCTGCTGCACACAACACTTTCGTTTTGTTCTTATTAATTTTCATGAAGTTACCCTTTCTCATGATCTCATCCATTCCATTTAAGTTATCCTCTAGTTCTTTCTTTGTCTCGGCTACTACTACTACTTCATCGGCGAATCTCAGCATTTTTATTGTTTCTCCTTGAATTTTTATTCCTGTGTCAAATTTTTCTTTCACTTTATAGTCTCTTCTATATGCAAGTTAAAAAGTAGTGGTGACAATGAACATCCTAGTCGTGCACCTTTTCTTACAGCAGCTTCTTTTTCGTACCCTTCAATTTTCAAAACAGCCGTTTGATTCTTATGCAGTCCTTAGATAATTTTCCTTTCTTTGTATAAATTGTGAAATTTATATTTTATAAAATAGAATTGATTTCAAGGTGTAGGATGCATTATAAAGATTTATTTTTGAATAATAAGTTCTGACTACTAGTAACTGACATTAAGGGTTTCCTCGTAAAACAAAAGTTTAATACCGTATGGATAAAAGAAAGTAGAAAAGACTACAGTGAAAGAATTATAAGAATGTGAACATGTAGAAATAGCTTTAACATTGTTTGTAGTAACTTTAGGTCGTCGAAAATCACCCAAACTGGAATAAAATTATTATAAAATTTTGGAGAAACGTTTGAAATGAATCAGGTTTACAACAAGGTTTATCACCAGTATTGTAACATTATTCTTGACAGAATTATGAAAGAATTTAAAAAGGTAAACAATTTATGTGCAATTTTATACAACAGGAAAAACTACGAGGAAGTGTAATTCTAAGTTTTTACTGATGATTTAGGACTATTAGCTGAATCTGAGTTTAAGTTATAAAATAAATAGAACAGCTAAAAGAAATCTCTAAAAAGGAAATGGTTTTAAATTTCATTTGAAAAAAACATAATGCTGGCCAATGAAAATACGGAAAACATAATATTAACTACAAAATAAATAGAGAAATAGGGTTTAGAAAAGAGTTTAAAAGATAAACGGTTTTTGCTAAAGTACATTTGAGGTACGAGCTAAAGGTTCAAAAAACTATTTTTTAAACAAAATTATTTGAATAAGTGAATAATTGCTTGAATAAACTTCTACTTCAGTTGACTGATTTTGATGAAAATGTTTGTGTCGGTCTCGTAGTAGTACTTAATTTAAGTTCCTTGTTTTAACTTTGTACAATATTCCGTTGTTGAGATATTTTGTTCACATACAGATTAATCGCTAAAAATAGTTTTTGGTGTCAAGGGCCGGAAAATGTGTATTTTGGTGAATTGATATGAAAACAATGTTTCGTTCCCTATATATTCTTATAGGGCAAGGGAAAATAAAAAAATCTGGTGTGAAACACTCACACGACTTTCTCTTGCAAATGCGAATAATGAACAATATAACCTAAATAATGAAACATAAGAAATAAACAAAAAACTAACCTCAAATAAACATAACCTTATTTTAATCATGATGGAAAAACGCAAAATTAAAATCAACCTCAGATTGGCTTAAAAATACGGAAAATCACTCTTTCACGCTAAACTAGGCTCTGTAGAGAAAAATGCTTTAAATAAAAGTTGTAGATCTTTTAATTTCCTATAAATTTTATTATATACACTTTTGTCCTAACGCTGAAATCTTTAAAAAATCGATTTTCACACGTTAACGTGAGAAAAAAAAGAAAATCGCTAATTACCAACTAAGCTTTATACTAAAAAATGTTTGAAATAAAAGTTGTAGGATTTTTAATTGTCTACAACTTTTATTATATACGTTTTGCGCTAAAATGCATGTTAAAGCCGCAATCTTAAAAAAACAATTTTTTTTACGTGAAAACTGCCTCACCAAGAATTTCAGCAAACATGGCGCCTACCCTATCTTGTAGAGCATAAAAAATTTAGTAAACCAGGGGTTTTAAAAAAAATCGTAGGAGCCTTTTTTGAGAAAATCGCAAAATAGTGAAAAATTACACGAATAAACTACTACTTCCGGTTGACCGATTTTGATTAAAATGTTCGTGTCGGGTCCTCTAGTGGTACCTAACTTAAGTTTCAAGTTCGTACGGTGTTCCGTTTTTAGATATTCCGTTCACACACAGACCAATCGCTAAAAACAGGTTTTTTTGGGGTCAGGGGTGTCTGAAAACGTGTAGATCCGGTGAAAACTCGATTTCGAAAAATCGACATGAAAACAATACTTTCCTTCCTTTAGGTCTATATTTATATTAAAGCCGCAGTCTTGAAAACCAATTTTTCTTTAAGAGCACAGCCTCCCCAAAATTTTCAGCAGACATGGCGTTGATCCTGTCTTTTAGGGTGTAATAAATGTATAGTAGTAAATAAGACGATTTTTTTAAAAAAATCGTAGGACCAGCTTTTGAGAAAATTGCAGAAATAATCACAAATAAACTACACAATTTCTGGATGACCGATTTTGATAAAAATGTTCGTGTCGGGTCCTCTTATTGTGCCTAACTTAAGTTTTAAGTTTGAACTTCGTATGGTATACCGTTCTTAAGATTTTTGTTCACACGCACAGACCTATCGCTATAAACGGGTTTTTTTTTATTAGTTCATGGACCCGAAAACATGTTTTTTTTGCGGTGAAAACTCGATTTCGAAAAATCGACATAAAAACAATATTCCTTCCTTCCCTATATATTCATACAGGGCAAGAGAAAGTAAAAATGTATTGAATAAAAATTCCTAAATTACGTTGAGAAGAAATTTTAGTTATCACCCGGCAGTTTGAAATAGATTTAAGAGAAGACTTGGACTTAAATGTTTTATTTTTTATTAAAATATTCTATTACAATTTCTTAATAGTCGTAATGCAGTGCAATTATTTTTCTCCTTGCAGATGCTGTTAATATTTATTACTTGAAAAATGTATTTAAACTTGACCTTGAATTTAAATCTTTTATATAAACATAGTTATAAATTTAACTGAGTTATGTTAAACAAATACAATAATAAATGTTGAGTTATTTCATCATTCCAGTTAAATTTAAACGCAAAACTTAATTAAGTTTCAAATTATAATGAGGAAGGAGTACTCTCTGGATCTACTAACAACCAAAAATCTTTATTTCGGCTTTACTTATCTCTGTAGCATTTCTTACTTTATTCTTGTCAGATAAAATCTTATTAAAGTTAACATCATGATAGTAATGGGTGTTCCAAAAATATTGTATTTTGTTGTTTATGAGGAATGGATATTTTTACTTTTTCTTGCTCTATGCGAATATATAGGAAGAAAAGTATTGCTTTCATGTCGTTTTTTTTTAAATTGAGTTTTCAGTAGATATACACGTTTTCAGACTCTCTTAACCCAAAAAACATGTTTTTAGCGATTGGTGTGTGTGTGTGTGTGTGTGTGTGTGTGTGTGTGTGTGTGTGCGCGCGTGCGCGCGTGTGTGTGAACAAAATATCTCAAGAACGGAGTATTTTACGAAGTTTAACTTGGAACTTCAATTAGGTACCACTAGAAGACCCGACACGTACATTTTCATCAATTGGGTGTCAATAATTTAACACTACCTGTCTATTATGGGCTGAATTAGTAATAAAACATTAGAAATAAACAAAAAAGTAACCTCAAAAAACATAACCTTATTTTAATCACGAGTGAATGATGCAAAATGAAAAATCAACCTGTTTGGCTTAAAAATACGGAAAATCACTCTCACGCTAAACTAGGCTCTGTACAGAAAAATGCTCTAAATAAAAGTTGTATATATTTTAATTTCCTATAAATTTGATAAGAGCCTATATACATTTTTGTGATAAAATGCATTCTAAGGCCGAAATCTTAAATAGCCACTTTTTTACAATTTTCATGAAAATACAGAAAATCACTAGGCGTTATACAATAAAATGTTTGAAATAAAAGTTGTAGGATTTTAAATTTTCTACAACTTATACTATTATATACATTTTTGCGTTAAAATGCATATTAAAGCCGCAGTCATGAAAACAATTTTTTTAAGAGAATACAGCCTCCCCAAGAATTTCAGCAGACATGGCGCCTACCCTATCTTGTTAAGCATAAAAAATGTATGACGAGATTTTTAAAAAAAATCGTAGAAGCCGTTTTTAAGAAAATTGCAAAAAAGTGAATAATGACACGAATAAACTACTACTTCCGGTTGATCGATTTTGATAAAAATGTTCTAGTTGGGTCCTATAGTGGTAGAACTACATACCTAGTGGTAGTTCTACCTAACGTAAGTTTCAACTTCGTACGATGTTCCGTTCTTGAGATATTTTGTTCACACAGACACCTAGACCAATTGCTAAAAACATGGTTTTTGGAGTTCAGGGGTCTGAAAAGTTTATATCCGGTGAAAAATCGACATGAAAACAATATTTTCCTTCCTATATATTCATATAGGCAAGAGAAAGTAAAAAAAATTCAGCAACTGCTTTATAAATTTTTTGTAAATTTTTTAACAATTCATTAGTGACCACAGTGGTTTATTAAACATGGTACAAACTTTAAATTGTCTTAACTTTAACCAGAAATCTAACCCAGGACTCGTTGGCTTAGCAGTCAAGTACCTTGCTAATTAACTTATATTGGTTACATTTTTATAGGTTCATCCAAATTTATCTTTTTACTTTCTCTTGCCTATATGAATATATAGGAAGGAAAGTATTGTTTTCATGTCGATTTTTCGAAATTGAGTTTTCTCCGGATCTACACATTTTCAGACCCCCTGAACCCCAAAAACATGTTTTTAGCGATTGGTCTGTGTGTGTGTGAACAGAATATCTCAAGAACGGAACATCGTACGAACTTGAAACTTAAAACTTAAGTTACATACCACTACCGGACCCGATACGAACATTTTCATCAAAATCGGTCAACCGGAAGTACAACCGGAAGAATAAGTAGTTTATTCGTATAATTTTTCACTTTTTCGCGATTTTCTCAAAAACTGGTCCTACGATTTTTTTTAAAATCGCCTGGTTTACTAAATTTTTTATGCTCTACAAGATAGGGTAGGCGCCACGTTTGCTGAAATTCTTGGTGAGGCTGTTTTCACGTAAAAATTTGTTTTTTTAAGATTACGGCTTTATTGTGCATTTTACCGCAAAAATGTATATAATTAAATTTGTAGAGAATTTAAAATTCTACAACTTTTATTTCAAACATTTTTTTGTATAACTCTTAGTTTAGCGGTAATTAACGATTTTCTGTTTTTTTTTTCACGAAAACGTGTGAAAAATCTATTTTTTTTTTAAATTTCGGCCTTAGTATGCATTTTACGACAAAAGTGTATAATCAAATTTCTAGGAAATTAAAAGATTACAATTTTTATGTAAAGCATTTTTTTTTTGTACAGTGCAGTTTAGCGTGAAAGAGTGATTTTCCGTATTTTTAAGCCAAACAGGTTGATATTTATTTTGCGTCTTTCAAATATTATTAAAATTAGGTAATGTTTATTGAGGTTAGTTTTTTGTTTATTTCTAATGTTAGGTTTATTGTTAATTATTTTCATTGACAAGAGAAAGTTGTGTGAATGTTTCACACCAGATTTTTTTAAAATAAGATTACTTTATGGAATGACCTGGTTTCTACCATCAGACGCAGTGTTGTTATGTAAACTGATGAAACTTAATTACTGAAGAATGCCTGTTAGTTATTATTAGCTGGATTAATGTCAGTTATACGTAATGTCAAGTGTAAAGCAATGCATCAATCTCAACATACAACTCTCTGTTAACACAGGACCATATTGTTGTGGTTAGTGGTGTATAATAACGTTATTGTGATTCAGTGTTAATCAACACACTGTTCAAAACACATTTGTGTGATATTATCTGTGGTCTGTGTACCCATAACCCAATCATATGTGCGGTGGAACTTTAAATTAAATTTCATCTAGCTTTAAAACAGTTGTTCCTAACATTTTTAATTCATTTACCCGATATGAATATATAGGGAAGAAAAAATATATAGGGTTCTTATGTTGACTTTTTGAAATAGAATTTTCGGGTCTTTTTTGTTAATCTCCCAGCATAATTTGTCAAATTTTGTGGATATTTCATATGCAATATTACAGTATTTTTTTTTTAAAAGTCCTAATATGAGTACGTTGTAATCTGTTCAATTCAGAACAATAAGCAACCCCACGACCCAATGAGATGAGAATGATATGTATGAGGTGTAGTCGTTGTTGTACAGACTCAGGTCTACCATTCCTGAGAGAGTATGGTTAATTGAACCCCAACCATCAAAGTACACCGGTTACCACTGTCTAGCATTCAAATCCGTACAAAAGTAACTACCTTTACTAGGATTTGAACCAGTAACCTTCGTCTCCGAAAATCAGCTGTTAAACAGCTGATTTTAGCGACGACTTTACCTCTAGACCAAACCCGGTGGGTTACAGTATTTTTAACGATAAAAACGGGAAAAATATTTTAAATTATCCTTCTCAAATACTTTTCGTACGAAGTTTAAACTTTGTATTTTAGATACTACCACAACGGGGCCTAATACGAACATTTTTTCAAAATTGGTCTATCGGATGACTTCTTCCGAAAGTTTATTCTTGCGATTTTCTCAAAAATTATTTTTTTAAATCGCCTTGTGTACTACATTTTTATGCTTACAAGATAAGGTAACCGACATGTCGGCTGAAATTCTTAAGGAGGCTTTGCTGTCGTAAATTTGTTTTTGGATTGCGGTCTTAATATTAATTTTAAGGCAAAAGTGTGTACGAGTATATACCGGGTGATTCAGAACTATACGGCAATCTCTCTGTAGCTATAGCTTAAAATTCTATAGCTCAAAAAAAGAAAAAAAGTTCATATAAACATAAGCCCGAATTTGCTTCGTTAGCGAGTTATGCAGGGTCAAAGATTTCGCCGAGAATTCAGTACCCTCGGTGAAATGAGACCATATATACATTTTTAGGGCTGTAATAAAGAGACAAAACTGATGGTTTCTTATGTATTTTTAGCTGATAACTTGAATAAAATTGGTCCCAGTGATGTACTTTCATCAGTTATCTAATGTAAAACACTAGAATTGGGGCTAAAAATAACACATTTTTGTCTTAAAACGTGAAATTACTTTGGTAAATGGTAAATTAAGGTGTATTTTTTTATTAATTAAATTTGTGGAAAATTTAATTCTGAAAAGCTTCATATAAATTACTTAAGATAATATTGATTGAACTAGATATTGAAATTTAACTTTATTTAAAAACAAACGTAATTAATTGTGAAAAAATTTTTAACGGAATGAGATACTAACTAATATTGTCCATAGGTTGTAAATAACAGCGATTGTTCATTCAATACTGTAGATTTAGATAAAATTAATGAATTTCAGTTTAAAAACAACGTAAAAATTAGTTATTAGTTACCTACTAAAGGTTCTCGAAGTGGTCCCCGTTTTGTTTAATACACAATTTCGCTTGACGAATCCATTTTTTTCTAGCGCGTCTCATAACGTTAGGAGTATTCTTTAATAGTTTCTGCCGCTTTTTTCATGCGATTCCTTAACCCTTCTTGTGTGTTAATTAGATTTGAATAAACATTTGACTTCTTCCAACCCCATAGAGAAATGTCTGATGTCGGGAGACCGTTTTAAGCCGAAATTGTGTAGTAGGTTATATTGGTCGTTATTTATACATTGGCAAGAAGAAAGTCGTGTGATTGTTTCACACCAGTTTTTTAATTTTTAACTTGACCACTTTAAAAATTATTATATTGAAATAATTTTCACGTTGAACAAAATAATAAACTGTTAAAAAACATTCTTTCACCACCTTCTTTAAACTATTGATACTTCCATTATTTCGGTTGAAAGTATACCGTACGCTGTAATAAATTATGCACCTTCAAGGTCATTTAATAAAAAGAACTATTTGAACTTACTCATGGAGTTAGACTACATTATGACATCATTATCTGTAAAGAGAAAAACATGATGTCATTATACCTTGTAAAATCATTACGCTTTCATAAGATAATTATATTTTGTTAGCAATGATGGATTGTATTATTTTCTCTACCTGAGTGTAGGCAGGCATCTTGTTTTACGGTGTTTAGATAAAAATTACCTTTCGTATTAATAGTGTTTAAAGTAAATTATTGTTACAGAGTTTAATAATGTGGTATGGTAACACTCACACGACTCTATCTTGCCAATGTAAATAATGGTTGAAATGAAAGTTGTAGGTTTTACAATTGTTCTACAACTTTGATTGTTCTTTAGGTCATTTAGGTTCAAATCAGCCTTTCGGCTCTAGAGAAGTGATTCTCAACCTTTCTTGCTTCGCGACCCCAAGTAGTAAAAATAAATGAAATTAATATTTCATTCCCCCCCCCCTGATAATAATAGTAAGCCTTACTATTTTTTTTTTTAGGTCAGCAGCCAAAAGGCTGGTTTGAACCTGTAGAGGTTTTACGAAGTAAAACAAGAAGTGAGGTGTTTTACCATTGCCTTCCTCAATGAGTTGAAAGAGTATGCTAATCAGCATGCCTGGACCTCCGAAAAGCATATACTTTCCACCCTGCAAATGATACCTTCACTTCATTCACCACAGGATCTGGCTGTTTAGTGAAATTCATTTCTCTCAGAGAAGATAACTCTGACTAAGGGTCTTTTACACCTCTATCTCTTCTGTTCTTAATTGATTCAGTCATTTAATAGGCTGACCATGTGTTAAGAAATAGAACTATTTTTTGTAGCCCTGGAACCTGCAGATCGAGTGCAATTAATTTAACACTCCACCTGCCTGTTATGGGCATATGGGCAAGCCTTACTATTAATAATTGAATTTTGATTGTAATTATAATTGTAAAATAATTTTTTTAATATTATAAAATCAAACTGCACTAATTTTGTCTTTAACGAAAATACAAACAGTAAAAAAATGGAATACAACTATTGCTATTATTTTATATAGCTGCGTTTATACTTTTATAGTAGTGACGTGTATGATTACATGCATGTATGACGTGCAAAAACACGAGCAATTTACAAGTTCCAACTTGATGTGTACGTGCTCTTTGTAATTTAATCTCCTTTTATAATACTCTCAGTGTGAGAGAATGTTTGAACATGCAAACATATGGACTTATACATGTTTTTATAAGTAAGTTTATAATAAATTATTTTTTTCTTAAAAAATGATTTCATTATTGTTTCGCGACCCCCCTCCTATAATATCACCAAGACCCCCCAGGTTTAGAATCACTGTTCTAGTGGCTTTAATAAGTAAAACGAGAAGTGAGGTGGTTTACCATTGCCTTCCGCACTGAGTCGATGCTTATCAGCATGCCTGGCCCTTCAAAAAGCATATCCCTACTTTCCACTCTGCAAATGATAACTTCACTTCATTCACCACAGGGTCTGACTGTTGATGAAATTCATAACTGTCAGAGGAGATCTCTACCTCTTCTGTTGCTCAAAAGCTCAAAAGCTTAAAAGATCGAGTGCTAATAATTTAACACTCCACCTGCCTGTTATGGGCATAACTTTGGTTGTGTACACTTTTACCCTAAATGCATATTAAGGCTGAAATCTTTCAAAAAAATTCTACGAGAGCACAGCATTCCCAAGAATTCATCAGACGTGGTGCTTACTCTATCTTGTAGAGCATTAAAAATGTAGTAGACTTAAATGAGGCGATTGTTTTTAAAAAATATGCTGTGAAACACTCACATAACTTTCTCTTGCTAATGCAAATAATTAACAATGTAACATAACATTAGAAATAAACAAAAAACTAATCTCAAAAACTTAACCTTAATTTAATCATGAGTGAAAGACGCAAAATGAAAATCAACAGTTTGGCTTAAAAATACGGAAAATCACTCTTTCACGCTAAACTAGGCTCTGTAGAGGAAAATGCTCTACAAAATTTGTAGATCTTTTAATTTCTATAAATTTGATTATATGACACTTTTGTCGTAAAATGTATAAAGTACTAAGGCTGAAATCTTAAAAAACATCGATTTTTTTACACGATTTTGTGAGAAAAAAACAGAAAATTGCTAATTACCGATAAACTAAGCATTATAAAAAAAATGTTTAAAATAAAAGTTGTGATATTTTAAATTCTCTACATTTTTTGTTTTGTACATTTTTGCGCTGAAGTGCATATTAGTCACAATCTCAAAAAAACAATTTTTTACGAGAAAACAGCCTTTCTAAGAATTTCAGCAGACATGACGCCTACCCTATCTTGTAGAGCGTAAAAAATGTAGTAAGGCGATTTTAAAAAAATCGTAAGAGTCGTTTCTGAGAAAATGGCAAAAAATGAAAAATTACACGAATAAACTACTACTTCCGTTGACCGATTTTGATGAAAATGTTCGTGTCGGGTCCTCTAGTGGTACCTAACTTAAGTTTCAAGTTCGTACGATGTTTCGTTCTTGAGATATTCTGCACACACACACACACACACACACACACACACCAATCGCTAAAAACATGTTTTTGGGTTTAGGGGGTCTGAAAACGTGTAAATCCGGTGAAAACTCGATTTCGAAAAATCGACATGAAAACAATACTTCCCTTCTTATAAATTCATATAGGCAAGAGAGAGTAAAAATATATAGTAGGTGCTTTATTTGAGAAAATTTCACAAAATTGAAAATATCACACGAATAAACTTTTATACTTCCGGTTGACCGATTTTGATGAAAATGTTCGTGTCGGGTGTCGTAGTGGTATATAACTCAAGTTTCAGCTTCGTACGTTATTCCGTTCTTGAGATATTTTGTATACACACAGACCAATCGCTAAAATAATTTTTTTTGGGGTAAGGGTTAAGGGGGGGGGGGTTGAAAGCGTGTATATCCGGCGAAAACTCAAACTCAATTTCGAAAAATCGACATGAAAACAATACATGCCTTCCCTATATATAATCATAGGGCAAGAGAAAGTAAAAATATATAGGCCTACTGTCTTTATTATTTCTTTGTGTCGTTCAATTTTTCCTCAACGACTGTATTAAATATTGTTATTACGAACTACTGCTCTAATTTATTTTTGTCGTATAGGCACAATTATGAAAGACCATGTTAAAATACTTCACTTATTTGTAGACACTTTCTATGTAACGTTCATTTTCATTATTCTTTCTTTGTAGTTTTTTCCTTCTTTCTTTCATCTATCCGTTGGTCTGTTTTTTCTCTGATTGTCTTGAATTCTTCCTAACTTTCTTAAGTCATTTATCAGACATCTTATGTCTGTTGTATAGAACCCTTAATTTGTTTTGAAGATCGTTTGTCATTCTGAAAAGATGTCCATAGAATTAGGTTTTAGTTTCCTGATTCTTTTCATCGATCCTTCAGCCGGGTGCATTGGCGCAGTTGGTAACGTGCTCGCCTCTCATCATGCGGTCTTGGGTTCGAATCCCATTCAGGCACGGCATCTTTTCATACGTTACACACAATCATCTTTCACCGTCTGCATTAGCAGTAATTGCAGAACAGTGGGACGTTAAAAAAAAAAATCATCGATCCTTCGTTCTCTTGGTACAATTTTACTCCAAACAACTTGTATAAAATTATTTATATATGTTGAAAGGTACTTTACGTAAGCTGACAAAAGATATGACAGTATTCTTTTACGGTTACCCACGAATCGTTGGAAGTCCGTGAAAACGAACATTTTCTTAATTCGATGACAATGGGAACATCCGTATCAATATTCCTGGTTATTGATTGAAATTTTTACTTTTCACCAGAAATACAGTTTTTCAGGCCTTATGAACGCAAACATGTTTTTAGCGATTGATCTGTGTGTGTGTAACCAAAATATCTCGAGAACGGAATATTGTACGAAGTTAAAACTTTGAACTTAGGTTAGGTGCCACTAGGGGGCCTGACGCAAACGTTTTCATCAAAATCAGTAACCGTAAGTAGAAATTTATTCACGCGATTTTTCACATTTTTGCGATTTTTGCAAAAACAGCTCATTTATTATTTTTTTTATTCTCTACAAGGTAGGGTAAGGTGTTAATGTCGGCGCAAATTCTTGTGGCTGTGTGCTATCGTGGTAAAAGTTTTATTTTTAAGATTGGGGCCTTAATATGTATTTTAGGGCAAAAGTGTAGGTAATTAAAGTTGTAGGAAATTAAAAACGTACAAATTTTATTTTAAACATGTTTTTCTACAATGGTTAGTGTAGTTTATTTTGCAATTAGTGATTTTCTGTATTTCGCTGATTAAAATCGGTAAAAATTGGATTTATAAATTTTTCGACCTCAGGATGTATTTTACGACAAAAATGTACGTAGCAAAAGTGATGGCCGCCCTCCGTAGTGTAGTGGTAGGGCCTACGATGAGGAGGTCCCAGGTTCGATTCCCGGCCACGGTCTGGAAATTTCTCAAGTTAAAAAAAACACCGGTCCATATCTTACCGTAGTCGCTAATGACCAAGCTGTTGATGCGACTTTAAATTAAGAAATTTAGTGTGAAACACTCGCACAGCTTTCTCTTGCTAAAGCAAATAATGAACAATATCACCTAGCATTAGAAATAAAAAACTAACCTCAAAAAACAAAACCGTATTTTAATCATGAATGAATGATGCAATGAAAACCAGCCTTAGTTTAGTTTGGCTTAATAATACGAAAAATCACTCTTAGACGCTAAACTAGGCTCTGTAGAGAAAAATTCTTAAAATAAAAGTTTTAGATCTTTTAATTCGCTATAAATTTGATTATATACCCTTATGTCGTTAAATGTATACTAAGGCCGAAATCTTAAAAAAATCCATTTTTTACGGATTTTCATGGGAAAAATACAGAAATCACTAATTACCGCTAAACTAAGCGTTATACAAACAAAATGTTTAAATTAAAAGATAGATTTTTAATTTTCGACATATTTTATTATATTCACTTTTGCCCTAAAATGCATGTTAATGCCGCAATTTAAAAAACAATTCTACGAGAGCACAGCCTTCCCAAGAATTTCAGCAGACATTACGCTTACCTAATCTTGTAGAGCATAAAAAATGTTGTAAATGAAACTATTTTAAAAAATACGTAAAAATGTGAAAAATTACACTAATAAATTTTTACTTCCGGCTGACCGATTTTGATGAAAATATTCGTGTCGTGTCCTCTAGTGGTACCTAACTTAAGTTTCAAGTTACAATTTTGTACGATGTTTCGTTCTTGAGATATTTTGTTCACACAGACGCGCGCGCGCGCACACACCCACCAATCGTTAAAAAACATGGTTTTTGGGTTCAAGGAGGTCTGAAAACGTGTATATCCGGTGAAAATTCGATGTCGAAAAATCGACATGAAAGCAATACTTTCCTTCCTATACCGGGTGTCCCAAAAGTCCGAGCACAGCAAAATATTTCGCGAACTAGTGATGTTATTCTTCAAAATACAATATTATCGTATGAAGTGAATAGAAACTACTGAAAATTATGTTCGTATATTTTTCCGCCATCTTGAATGCAACTTTTTTTTTAAATACGAAAGTGGTCACGTGGCACATCGTTTCCATGTAGAATTTCGCGAAAAATCCATTGGTGAAAACCGTTTTCAAATATATCTTACCGTTTTGAAGTTACAGCCCGTCAAACTCGGAAACGCATTGAAAATGGCCTGTCTTGGATGTGAGTATTATCTTCTTTAACCGTCACTAAGAGTTAATTCACTGATCAATTAGACTTAATTTGTCAATTTTAACAAATCAGTGCAAATCTTTATTAACCTTTTCTTTTTAATGCTTGTACAATGTAAAATTTAAATAAGGTAAAAAAACTCAACAAGCCATTTCTTATTGTTGACTATTGATCGGATCGATTTTCATTTTGCATCTTTCACTCATGATTAACATTAGGTTATGTTTATTGAGGTTAGTATTTTGTTCCTTTCTAATGTTTTATTACTTATATTGTTCATTATTTAGATTAGATTTAGACTAACCCACCGGGTTGGTCTAGAGGTAAAGTCGTCGCCAAAATCAGCTGTTTAACAGCTGATTTTCGGAGACGAAGGTTCCTGGTTCAAATCCTAGTAAAGGTAGTTACTTTTATACGGGTTTGAATACTAGACAGTGGTTACCGGTGTACTTTGATGGTTGGGGTTCAATTAACCATACTCTCTCAGGAATGGTCGACCTGAGTCTGTACAACACTACACCTCATTTACACGTCATACACATTATCCTCATCTCATTGGATCATGGGGTTGCTTATTGTTCTCAATTGAACAGATTGCAACGTACTAGTGATAAAAAAAAAACAAAAAACAAAATTCAACATTGACCAGTACACCAAGGGCGTTAATCAAAGCGATTAAGTGAAATCAAACGACATAATCGTTGCGCCTTTAAAAAAAAGTAGATTTTATTGCAATTTTAAGATTTTGATATGAGTGGAGGATATCTCAACATGCATAATACATAATACATTCAACTTACTATATAAAATATACGAAAACACCTGGATGTGGTTGACATTTTGTTTAAGTTCGACTGTTCAGTACACTAATTCTAAGGCACACGATGAAGGGTAAAAATGAGTGCTTAAAAATCCCCGACTTGATTGAGAATCGAACCTTGTACTCCTGGTGTAGAACCCAGTTTAGCTGACCACTACACCATGAACCGGCCGGGTATATAAATATTATTGAACAGATTGCAACGTACACATATCAGGAATAAAAAAAATTAAAAAAAATATATTTGGATTGGCAAGAGAAAGTTGTGTGAGTGTTTCACATCAGATTTTTGATCTTGCTTTTTAATCATTCCTTAAGTGTTCTACTGATTCTGATAATATTACAGCGATGATTACGGTTGTAGTTATTTATGCTTATCATTATAATGTAGTATGAAACTGTTAATTACCCGGAAAATGCAGGTAATCATATTATTATTAAATTTGCACTGCTGATGTATTTCTATTTATAGAGTATTTGTACAACCGTATATTCACCGCTGTGTTAATTTATGCATCAACCAGGATTTTTGAATTATCTTTCCTCAATTTGATTCGTAACAATAAAATTTAATTAACTGAGGATTATTATTACTCAGATATGAACTCTTTGCATATTAAATATTTGAAATTGTTTCAAAATTTATGATTATACAATACAACACTTTGTTGCGAAATTAATTTTAATACCCTCCCCCCCTTTCACGTTATTATTTTTAATTCTAGCTTATGTTCTATAGTACTGTTGTTTAATCTTTTGTTTCTGAATTTTAATAAGATAAATATAATTTCTGTTTAAAACTTTTCTATTTAATTTCTTCTTTCCCTTTGTTAAAATTGCAGATGTTTGAATAAATATTTGTAACTTTTACCGCATAGAAAACTTAGTCGGTTGTTTAGTCAGTCAGTAAAGTTTCATTATTTGGTTAAGAAAATTGTTTAAATAGAATCTAAATTTAAATACCCTTTGTTAATTTCATTTTAAATTTACTTTAATTTTTTTTAAAGAAGAAATTGTATGAAGTTGTTTTACATAATCGACATTTTAAATAAAAGTAAAACTATTGCTGTTATATATTTAACCCTATAGCCGGTAATTACATTTGTCTTGACTGGCAGAGAATTTTTAGCGTATGGGTCACCGAACCGTAAAGAAATCATTAAAAACTTGCTGTAAATCACAAACCTTACCACGTGACATATCAAAATAACAGGGAAACTTAGGAAAATAAAATAAATAAATTATTGAAATTTTAATCTGACAGTATGGATGCTGAAGCTATTTGAAAATAAATTTTAGACAAATATTTTTCTAAAATTTCAGATGACACTATTGTTTAAAATTTTCTTGTGCTATACTTTCAAAATTCATTAAATACGAATCGTTACGTATAATGTTTGTTTCTAAATAAAACAAAAACAATTCTATGTTCAAAACTGAATAAAATACGTATATACAAAAACACATTATGTATACCAAGAAATAACCAAATTCAGGTCTAGGATAGCGTGGTTTCAACAGAGAAACACAGGCAGAATATGCAATTAAAACTATTGTATTATACGTAAAAATTTACTGTATACATTATTAAAGTATTGTACAAAACAGCAACGCTGTCTGTAGATGAATTTAAAAGAAAAACGACAACATTGCAATACTATGAAGCAAATTCGATTTTGCGACGCGACCGGTTCAAGAAGCAGTAACATCGTCTCAAAATCGACGATTGCCGGCTCTAGGGTTAAATGAATAATTAGGTTTCTATTGTCTAGTGTGGGCTTAGCTCCTAAACAAGGGAAAGTCGTGTAAGTTTTTCACACCTAATTTTTTTAAATTCTTTTTTTGATTGTCTTATTTTTAAAAAGGTGTGTTAAGGTTATTTTATTAGCAAGCGTATCACTTATAAAAGAAAATTTCCGCTGCACGTATAACACGCTCGTCTAGTATAAAAAATTGGTCTTTAAATAATAATAATTGGTCTTTCAGTATAATAAATTGGTCCAAAACCGTGTCTGAAATAATAGAATCTAGTATTCGAGAATGCCTGTAATAGGCAGGTGGAGTGTTAAATTATTTACACTCGATCTGGTAGTTCCAGGGCTTCAAAAAATAGTTCTGTTTCTTATTAAATGGTCAGCCAAATTATATGATTGAAGTATTTAAGAAGAGAAGATTTACAGATGCAAAGATAACTAGTCAAGAGTTATCTCCTCCGAGAGTATTATTAGTTTCATTATACAGCCAGATTCTGTGGTGAATGAAGTGAAGGTGGGATTTGTAGGGTGAAAAGTAGATGCTTTTCTGAGGGCCCGATATGTTGATAAGCATACTCTTTCAACTCTGTGAGGAAGACATGGTAAACCTCCTCACTCCTCGTTTTACTTAGTAAAGCTTCTAGAGGTTCAAACCAGCCTTATAAGCTTAGGGTTGATAACCTAAACAACACTAATTGAGATTTAATAAAATGTTTATTCTTATTTTGTAAAATAACTTTTTGGCATTACATTTGTCTCAAGGTAAACATATCAATTTATCAAATCAATTCAAACTTATCATATTTATCTCAAGGTATTACATACAGCTCTTGGAAAATTAATTTACTGGATTAGTGCCGGGGTCTGCCCAAGGCATCTTATAATGTGCTACCATAAAAACGTAAACTCCCAAAACTCTCCTACATTGCTGATTGAAGTATGGGAGGTGGTGTAGTTTAACAGCAATATTCCTTGGTATATTGCACTAATAATAACATTTTTGTAATAAATTACGTTAATTGAAGCTTTATTTTAGGGTTTTTATGATGTTACAGTAAACAAAGCTTTAAAATCTATCTAAAATTATGATTTTTAGGTCATTAACCGAAACGCTGGTTTGAACCTGTACAGGCTTTACTATAAAACAAGGAGTGAGGTAGTTTATAAATTGCCTTCCTCACTGAGTGGAAATGTATGCTTAAATGCATGCCAGGCTTTCTGAAAAATATCTACTTCCACCCTGCAAATGACACCTTCATTTTATTAATCAAAAAGTCTGGTTGTATAATTAAATTCATTATCTCAGAGTAGATAACTCTGACTATTTGTCTTTTACACCTATACCTCTTGTATTCTTAAATGTTTTAGTCATTTAATTGGCTGACATATGATAAATAACTGGACTATTTTTTGTAGCCCTGGAACTAGCAGATCGAGTGCAAATAATGTAACACTCCACCTGCCTGTTGTGGGCAACAAAAAATTATGTATATATTTTAACCGGCAATTAGCTACAGGTAAAATATAGCGTTGATTGAAGATTCATGTTCTTTCTGGTTTTACGTTCGAGTATTATGCATATTCGTTAAACACTAACGCCATACCATAAGGGTGCTGTTAGCACCCTTATAAAAAGCTGTTAGATATGTTTGAGAATTGAACTCGGAACCATTGGTATGGAAACAAGTTTTAGTTCACATACGGGATCTACAGTTTATAAAAATATTTCATAAACCCGGCGTTCTTTGCATCTCGACCTCAGTTTTTACGGAAAACTCACAATTGAAAAGGTTTTCTTAGTTTTTAACGTAGAATTTGGATCATAAAAATAGATTGCATTAGATTTAAGTTTTTGAACCCGGTAATTAAATCTACCAATTTTGTATTACCTGTAGGCCTACTATTGCTGTTTAAGATTTTTTTTATGATAAAAATATATGTTTCATATGGTATTTTGTTTTGTCTTTTGTTCAGGCTCAGAGCGATGACGATGACGTCGGTCCTGACGACGTCGAGGTCAACGTCGAAGGCCGCGATGGATTTATGGACGAATTCTTCGCGGAGGTAAGTAAAGTGTTCTTCATTTATTCATTTTCTTACTTTCTCACGTGTATACGTAATGATATAGAAATGAACGTTATAACCTTAATCGATGAGAATTTTGTGTAAACGTTTTCGCTTGGAAGTTTGTTCCTTTTCCTTATTTGGGTGCCTTGTCTTATCGGGGGTTGGCGATTATAACATTAAAATAGTTTCATATCTTCATACCTGTCTTCTTTTGTAATCTTTTCATCTTTTGTAATTTGCTTTAAATATTCTAACCTTTGCCTCCCCCTAAAATTCACCCCTTCAATATTACCCTCCATTATTGATAGAACAATACCTGGATGTCTTAAGATATGCCCCAGTAGCCTATAACTTCTTCTGATAAGATGTTTTCATTGTGTATACTTCTTTTTTCATCCATTCGTCTAAGAACCTCTAAATTACTTTTTTTGTCCACCCACCTAATCTTCTACATTTTCCAATAACACCAAATTTAAAAAGCATCTATCCTCTTCCTTTCTACACCCCTTATCACCCATGTTTCACTCCCGTATGCTACATTCCAAACATAGTGTTTTAAAAAGTTTCGTAATCTGTAAATCAATGTTTGTAGTCGGTAAGCGGTTTTTAATTTCAAAGGCTTTTCTAGCTTGAGTAATCTTACGTTTGATATCACTTGTGCTTCTACTATCCTTAGTTATTTTACTCCCTAGGTAACAGGATTCCCCCACTTATGAATGTTTTCATTGCCTACTTTTAAATTTCCCATCTCCTCTAAACCACTCTTGCTGCTGCTCAACACTTCCGTTTTCTTCTTATTAATTTTCATGAAGTAATCCTTTCTCATGATCTCATCCATTCCATTTAAGATATCCTCTAGTTCTTTCTTTATCTCGGTTAATACTACGATATCATCGCCGAAATCACAGCAATTATATTGCTTCTCCTTGGATTTTTATTCACTTTCGTTTTGTTCTTATTATTTTTCATGAAGTAATCCTTTCTCATGATCTCATCCGTTCCATTTAAGATATCCTCTAGTTCTTTCTTTGTCTCGGCTAATACTACGATATCATCGCCGAAATCACAGCAATTATATTGCTTCTCCTTAGATTTTTATTTCTGCGTCAAATTTTTCCTTCACTTCATTTATAGCCTCTTCTATTAAATAAGTTAAAAAGTAGTAGTGACAATAAATACCTTTTTCGTACATCCTTGAATTAGAAGTTTTAAATTCAGGGAATAAAAAGAATCGTTAGTCTATTTTCATTCTTATTTCGATTAATTTAATTTTCATACAGTGTGTATTAAATATCTCACTCGTAAATTGTCATTATCACCCTTATTGAAGTGTTAAACTGAACAATTTTTAGAGTAATTAGTACCAACCAACTAATTGGCTATTTAATTAATCATTGAAAAGCGTATGAAATTAAATACTCCATTGTAATCAGACTCGTTAATGGAACTTAATGGGCTCGGAGATTTTCCCTTGAGATCGTAACGCTGCGATACCATTTTGATAGCTCTATGTCACTTCTGTATGAAATCTCAGGGGTACTTAGTTATTGAATTTTCAATTAACATTCCTCACTCCTCATTGAAATTCAACTTTTCAACAAAATTCCTTTAAACTTATTTTTACTTACTCTTGCCTATATGAATATATAGGAAGAAAAGTATTGTTTTCATGTAGATTTTTAGAAATCGAGTTTTCACCGGAGTTTTCAGATCCCTGAACCCAAAAAAATATGTTTTCCGCGATTGGTCTGTGTGTGTGTGTGAACAAAATATCTCAAGAACGGAACATCGTACGAATTTGAAACTTAAGTTAGATACCACTAGAGGACCCGACGCGAAAATTTACATTAAATTCGTTCAACCGGAAGTAGTAGTTTATTCGTGTAATTTTTCACTTTTTTGCAATTTTCTCAAAAACGGGTCTTACAATTTATTTTAAAATCGCCTCATTTACTAATTTTTTTATGCTTTACAAGATGGGTAGGCGTCATGTCTGCTAAAATTCTTGGAGAGGCTGTTTTCATCTAAAAAAAATTGTTTTTTTAAGATTGCTGCTTTAACATGCATTTTAGCGCAAAAATTTACTATAGGCTATAAGAAAAATTGTAGACAATTTAAAATCCTACAACTTTTATTTCTAACGTTTTTTTTGAATAATACTTAGTTTAGCGGTAATTAGCGATTTTGTGTTTTTTCTCACGAAAATGTGTGAAAAATCTATTTTCTTAAGATTTCAGTCTTATTACGCATTTTACGATAAAAAGTATAATCAAATTGATAGGAAATTAAAAGATCTACAATTTTTTACTTAGAGAATTATTCTCTACAGAGCCTAGTTTAGCGTGAAAGAGTGATTTTCCATATTTTTAAGCCAAACAGGTTGATTTTCATTCATCATGTCTTTCACTCATGATTAAAATTAGGTTATGTTATTTGAGGTTAGTTTTTTGTTTATTTCTAATGTTTTATTACTAACATTAGGTTATATTGTTCATTATTTGCATTGGCAAGAGAAAGTTGAGTGTTTCACACCAGATTTTTTAATATTAACTTAATTTTAAATTTTATTTCAAATTTAATTGTATTCTTAGAGACCACTTTCAAATAAATTTGGTTGTTTGTAAGTAGGTATTTTATTGATAGAAGTCGAAAGAGAAATTTTGTACTGGGAATTTGAAAAGAAATTACTTAATTTTGGTTTTGAACCGAAAATATTCGACATTTCTTCTGGGAGTAGTTTATATAACTTAAATAGATAAAATAATTTATAGATAATTTATTAATAGATTTTTATTTAAAGAAAATATTATGTCCAATTTTTAAAATCGAGTTTTCACCGGTAATACACGTTTTAGGGACTCTGAACAAAAAATCCTATTTGTCTCAAAAAATAAAAACTTTTACGGTTTTCTCAAAAACGGCTCCTACGATTTTTTTAAAAATTTCTTCATTAACTACAATTTTTATACTGTAAAAGGTAGGGTAGGCGCCATGTCTGTTGAAATTCGTAGAGAGGCAGTTCTCTTGTAGAACATTTTTTTTTACTGTTGCAGCCTTATTATGCATTTTAGGTCAAAAAAGTACACAATGAAAGAGGTAGACAATTTAAAAATCTACAACTTATATTTCAAACATTTTTTGTACAACTCTTAGTTTAGCGGTAATTAGTGATTTTCCGTTTTTTTTCTTGAAAATCTGTAAGAAAAGGATTTTTTAAGATATCGGCCTTGGTATGCATTTTACGACAAAAGTCTCTATAATAAAAGTTGATATTAAAAGATGTAAAACTTTTGTTTTTAGCATTTTTCTCTCAGACTAGTTTAGCATAAAAGAGTGATTTTCCGTATTATTAAGCCAAACTAAGGTTGATTTTCGTTTTGCATCATTCACTCATGATTACATTAAGGTTACGTTTTTTGAGGTTAGTTTTTTGTTTATTTCTAATGTTCATTTTTGCAGTGGGAATAGAAACTCGTGTGAGTGTTTCACACCAGATTTTTTTATTAATTTTGAAATTATTTTACACACACCTAAGTTTTTATTTAGCTCACGTTTATTTGTCTTTTGGAACAAAACCTTATTATTTAAGAATTTGCTGGATTTCTGTAAACTTTTAGAATATGAAAATTTGATAGAACCACTAATTTATTGTAATTATTATCTTTTACTTTTTTAGTAATTAACAAGTCTGAAGAGTTACATAAATTCGGTGTGTGACGTTTCGGGTTATTTTCTTTTGACCTTATTCTATATTTTTCTACAGTTTACTTAAATTTGTCTGACCTTGTTTTATTTAGAATGAAATAGTACTTATTTTAAAGTACGATAGTTTGCAGTAGCCTATACATTACAAAATTTGTAAAATTTACCGCTGTCCGTTCGTGAGGTTTACACAAATTTTATAACAACTGAAATAGGCGGACAATATACAGTAATAATCCTAAAACGCAAAATATTGTCTAATTTACTAGTGAAAATGGGAATTTTTTTACCCATAAATACTGAGTTCTACTGAACGGATTTACATCATTTTTGTATAGTTGTTAAGAGGACACTTTCAGGATTCTACAAAAATCCGTAAAAAAATTGGTTTAAACTGCAACGAGCTTTGGAGAAGTAAATGACAAACGTTTTATAAACGAAGCTATATTATATTGTTACATTAAAGCCTAAAGCCCAGGTTCGCTCGGGATCTGTGTATAATAATGTTTCCTAACTTCCGGTTTCTGGCCACTTTCGGTCAAAACTGGAACTTCAAACTGAATCCAGGTCTAGTTACTTGTGTGATTACGAATCCGAAAACCGTTTGTGGCTATCTCTTGTAGTTTCTGATTTTGATTTCTTGTATTCCTGTTTTGGAACACTTACGGTCAAAACCCGAATTTCAAACTCATTTCGGGCCCACTAACTTTTTGTGTAGATTGTTGTTTATGCTATCAGCCGAAAGGCTTGTTTGAACCTCTAGAGGCTTTACTAAGTAAAACGAAGAGTTAGAGGTTAACCTTGCCTTCTTCACTGAGTGGAAAAGTATGCTTATCAGCATACCAGGCCCTCTGAAAAGCATCTACTTTCCACTCTGAAAATAACACCTTCACTTCGTTTACCACAGGATCTGGCTGTATTATGCAATTTATAACTCTCAGAGAAGAGGACTCTGACTAGTGTCTTTTACACCTTAACACCGGCTCCTACTATCTTTTTTTAAAAACGCCTTATTTACTACTTTTCTATGTTTTGAAAGAAAGGGTAGGCGCCATGTCTGCTGAAATTCTTGGGGAGGTTGTGCTCTCGTAGAAATTGTTTTTAAGAATGTGGCCTTAATATGCATTTTAGCGCAAAAATGTATCAATAAAAGTTGTAGAGAATTTAAAAACCTACAACTTTTATTTCAACCATTTTTTGTTTAACGCTTAGTTCAGCGGTAATTAGTGATGTTCTGTTGTTTTTTTATCACGGAAATGCGTAAAAAAATCGATTGTTTGAAAATTTCAGCCTTAGTATGCATTTTATGACAAAAGTAGGCCTATATATAATCAAATTTATAGGAAATTAGAAGATCTATAATTTTTATTTTAAGCATTTTTCTCTACAGAGCCTAATTTAGCGTGAAAGAGTGATTTTTCATATTTTTAAGCCAAACTGAGGTTGATTTTCATTTTGCATCATTCACTTATTAAAATAAGGTTATGTTTTTTGAGGTTAGTTTTTTGTTTATTTCTAATGTGAGGTTATTATGTTCATTATTTGCATTGGCAAGAGAAAGTCGTGTGAGTGTTCTACACCAAATTTTTAATAAAAAATTCAAGTGAATCAACGCTGGAAAGAACAGGCGTTAATTTGCTGTAGTTTTAAAAAAATCGTACGGTAGTTTTTATAATAGTTTTTTTAAACAAAACTGACTTCTTTCATGGCGGGCAGTATAGTTACTTCTTTACATTAGTGACCGTTTGCAGAAGATTTGGCTGGAAAGGATAGAAGCACTTCTCGAAACTAAAATTACATAACATCGCAATATCGTTCACAATTCCTTTTTATCTTAGAAAATCGTGTAAAATGAACCAGCGAAAATCTGAAAAGTTAGATTAGATCCGGATTTGTTAGTCCTCAATAATCGAGGTTTATTTAATTTATTACTTAAAAGAAAATTGATCTGTAAGTATTTGCTAAGGAGCACGATTATTTCAATTATCTTAAAAAACAAACTGGCTCTGTTCCATTTTTTTCCATACAGCTCTGTGTATAGTCGCTTAGTTTACTGAGGCTAAATGCGCTGTAAAGGGTTAGATGGCATTGATTAATGCAAGTATTATAAGGTAGGGAGTAAAATTTTAGGGGTTGAGACAGTGAACTGTCACCATAATATTAAAAGGTGAAATAAATCACTTCGCCGTTGCTATAGTAATAGTAGTTATCCTGTACTTTAAATGAATTAATTTTTAATTTTTCCTTTTTTTCATTCATGTCTTTATTGAATCGCAGATACTGGCCCTCTTGGAAATTTTTTTATTTATTACATATTGGATTATTGTGTAATTTACAGTAATTAGTACTACTATACGTATTTTTTTCTTTTTGGACAAATTTTAGACCACGTGAGGTGACTAGCCGTTTCTGGAAGCTCTTTTTGTGGCCCACGTTCTCAGCATTCAGTCACTACCGGGTTGACAGAAGAATGGAGAAAAGCCTAAGGCTTGCCTCCTTTCTTGCCACGCGTTAGTGTTAATGTACTAAATATAGTTCGACGTAAAACAAAAAAAAAATCTGGTTTAAAACACTCACAAAACTTTATCTTGCCAATGTAAAATGAAAACCATACACTTTAGTCGTAAAATGCATACTAAGGCCGCAATCTTTGAAATAATCTCATATTTTGCCAAGTGTGATGAGAAAATACAAAAAATTACTAATTGCCGCTAAACTAAGCGTTGCACAAATAAAAAAAAGTTGTAGATTTTTAATTTTTCTACAACTTTATTAATGAACTTATAATGTTTAAATAATGTTTCTTTTGCACTAGTATGCATTTTAAGGCCGCAGTCTTGAAAAAAAAACATTTTTTTTGTGCGACAGCACAGGCCTCCAAGAATTTCATCAGTCATGACACTTACCCTATCATGTAGCACTTTAAAAATGTAATAAATGAGGCGATTATAAAAAAAAGTCGTAGTAGCCGTTTTTGAGAAAATCGTAAAAAGTGAAAAATTGCACGAATAAACCTACTATTTCCGGTTAATCAATTTTGATGAAATGTTCGTATCGGGTCTTCAAATAATACCTAACTTAAGTTTAAAGTTTCAACTTCGTACAATGTTCCATTCCAAAGGTATACACACTCACACACACTCACACTGACCTATCGTTTAAAAACATGTTTTTTGGGGTTCAGTGGGCCTTAAAACGTGTATATCCGATGAAAACTCGATTTCGAAAAATCGATATGAAAACAATACTTTCCTTCCCTATATTAAATATAGAGCAAGAGAGAGTAATTAACTTAAATTACGGGTTTTAAATGCAATTTGCGGTAAAAATAAAACATAATGTTAAACAAAATGTTTAAATCTTTAAAAATATGGTTTCGAAAATTTTACACAGCTGGAAAATTGATTTTATCTACAATGTATACAATTGTAGATTACAAAATCGTGAAATAACATTTATTTTAGTATAATAAAAAATATTTAAATCAGTAAAGCACAATTTATAGAGACGAGTAGGAAAATTCAGTTATAGATAAAAAAACGTAATAAAACGATGACAGAATTATGAGAAAATCAACTTACTGTACGTGACTACTTTAAAAATCTATTGTAAAATATTATATGGATTTGAAAATAAAATAATAGTAACAATCCAGCACTATCTGAAGTTCTAGTACAGCAATTTAAAACTTTTACCAATAAATCCATATTGAAAATTGCAACTACAAAAGTTTTGTAACCCATTCGACGAATCTATATGAATGAAAAATGCATTCAACAAAGTAAGATTTTTAAAACCTATTGTATAAAAATTCATAGGTACTACTTTGGTTTTTTTATGTGTAAAATTGCTGTAGTTTTCAAATTTTTAAAATGCATACATTATATTACTGGGTGGTCGCAAAAAGTGTTTAAAAAATTTAATACGGGTTGCTAATTTTAAAAACTGCCCATAACAGACAGGTGAAGTGTCAAATTATTTATACTCACTCTGTTCGTTGCAGGGCTAAAATAAATAGTTCTGTTTCTTATCACATGGTCAGCCAATTAAATGACTGAATCATTTAAGAACAGAAGAGGTAGAGGTGCAAAAGACACTAATCAGAGTTATCTCCTCTGAAAGTAATGAATTTCGTTATACAGCCGGACCCTGTGGTGAATGAAGTGAAGGTGTCGTTTGCAGAGTGGAAAATATGTGCTTTTCAGAGGGCCCGGCATGCTAATAAGCGTACTTTTCCACTCAGTGAGGAAGGCAACGGTAAACCACCTCACTCCTCGTTTCACTTAGTAAAACCTTTACAGGTTCAAAACAGCCTTTTGGCTGATGACCTGAACAACAAACAACAATTTTAAAAAGAGAGAAATATTTATATCAGCATATAATTTTTTTTTTGATTTAACGTCCGACTGTTCTGCAATTACTACTAATGCAGACGGTGAAGGATGAAATGATTATTTTGTAACGTATGAAAATATGCCGTGCCTGAATGGGATTCGAACCCAAGACCGTAAACATATACGTCTGGAAATGTTTAACTTACCGGTTATTTGCCAGTTTAATTTTTAACAAAAAAATTA
Source organism: Catonia carolina (assembly GCA_035578175.1). NCBI lineage: Eukaryota > Metazoa > Arthropoda > Insecta > Hemiptera > Achilidae > Catonia > Catonia carolina. The sequence continues at coordinate 47,910,232 of JAQMRL010000004.1, forward strand.
TTGCAAGAACTGTTAAGTTATTTTTTCCCCTCGACTGGTTTGATGTAGTTCTCCAAGCTGTTCTATCTTGCGCAAGTCGTTTCATATCTACATCATACCTCCAACACCGTACTTTTGAAATTTCCTATAAATATTCCAACCTTTGCCTCCTTCTATAAATTAATTTCCTCAATATTACCCTCTATTATCGATGGAGCAATACCTGGATGTCTTAAGATAAGTCCCACTAGCATATACCTTTTTCTGGTAAGTTGTTTTCATATACAGTCGATTCCGGATAATGGTCCACTGATTAATTGGGGCAACCGGTTTTTTGGGACAGTTCTTTAACAATAACAGAACGGGATTTTACATTAATAAGTACTCCGGTTATTCGGTCCATAATGCCGCTTTTTAGGGCTAATCTTGATGTATGTACAATATATGTTTTATTAAAACCATTACAGCGCAGCGACGAACAACACGTTGTTCTAAGCGGCAAGATAAGATAATGGGGCAGGATGGAGATTGTGAACGTTTCGACAGAAACAACAGTAATCACACATTAGTCATAATAAAGATGTTATTTACAGTACAATGTGTAGGCTACATAACCGTCATTGCAAATTTCAGCGAGTCATATCCACTATTTATGCCCAACCTTACAAGCTGTATAGCCTCCTAGCAACTTATGGTTTGTTGTCACTTGTCATACGTACACAGAACGTTCGTAATTCCATGCTTCTCATCAGTTTTTGTGATTTCATGAGTGTACTGTAACAACTGTTTTTCAAGTCTGGTTGTTTTGTTATCTGCAGGCGTATTTTTTATTTTTATTCCTATCGTTTCACACATTTTGTTTATATTTTTATGCGTAGGCTTACAGTACAGTACCTACTATCAACGTCTTTGTGAGTTAAATGCCTCGTAACGATATGACTGTGTGAACAAATAAAGCTTCTCGACAAAATAAAAATGTATCCATCTAACTTAAGCCAACGTTAACTATCAGAACTAACCGGTGTACCGAAAATTACAGTAGCTTGTATCGTGCCCCAAGAAAAGAAAATACGCCAAGAGTGGACATTTAAAGATCATGGAACATCTCAGAAAATAAAACGTGAATGAAGGATCCACTTGTTGAGAAGCGTTGAATGAATGGTTCGCCATTGTAACTTCACAAGGTGTTAGTGTCAATGGTCCAATGCTTAAAACAAAGGGAAAAGGTTTTGCTAAAAAGTTAATCATTGTTCTGATACCCTTTTATTTGTTTCGTGTGTATATGGATAGAACTTGCATGTAAACTTTATGAATGTAATAATTTAATAAAATACAGTATCGTATTAATAAAATTAATCGTAATAAAAAAATCGTTTAATAAAATACAGTATCGTAGGAACAGCAACAAGAAGAAGTATATAAGGTCCATTTACTACAGGAAGATAGCATCAGGCAGCTATATCAGGGACGTCTACAGACATATTTATCTAATTTACCAACCAGTCATAATATTACTACATAACATTTACATAACATTGTCATAACATTTACTACAGGAAGATAGCATCAGGCAGCTATATCAGGGACGTCTACAGACATATTTATCTAATTTACCAACCAGTCATAATATTGATGAGGAATGGAATGGCATTGTTTCGTGTGTTAGACAGGCTTCGTTGGAAGCGCTGGGTACAAGGAAGAAAGGGACTGGAAAACGGTTGAGGATATAGAGTGAAGAGATAAAGGAGGTAATTAAGATTAAGCAAGATGCGTATAAAAAGTACCTTCAAACAAAGTTAGCGGAAGACAGAGAGCTATATAAACTCAAGCGAAATGCTGCAAAAAAAAGTTGTACGGCAGGCACATCAGGAGTCTTGGGATAAATTCATCAGTAGTATAGAACATGATTTACATGGCAGACAGAATTTCGCTTATAAAGTTCTCAAGCATCTAAATAAGGAAGAAAAAGATGTCACCAAACTGAATGTAATTGAGGAAGAACGATGGATAAAGCATTATAAAGACCTATGGTACAAACCAGATGTAGGATCCCATTTGGATACCGAAAGAGATGCTAGTCAAATGGTAGTTGATCGAATTACTTTGCACGAATTACAGCAGGTGATGAGAGAGATTAAGAACAGAAAGGCGACAGGAGCTGACGGAGTTAATATGGAACTTCTAAAATATGGTGGACTTTTTTGGAGATGAGGCTGCTTCACTTGATGAATGAGTGTTGGAGTAAAGGAATAATTCCTAATGAGTGGAATTTAGCAGAAGTAATATCTCTGTTAAAAAATGGCGACAGAAGTGACTGTAAAAATTATAGGGGGATTAGTTTGCTCAACTCCGGCTACAAAATCTTTTCCAAAATAATTACTAACCGTTTACAACCACTGGCTGAAGTTCTATTGAATGAAGAACAAAGTGGTTTTAGGAAGGGACGCTCGTGTAGTGATAACATCTTCGCAATTAAACGATTAATAGAAAAAAGACGGGAATTTAATTGTGAAACACATATAGCTTTTGTGGATCTGGAGAAAGCCTTTGACAGAGTGGATCGGGAAATGCTGTGGAAAATAATGGAAGAAAGCGGGTACCCGCAGCACTTGACAAGGGTCATTCAATCATTATATAGAAATACAAAAATTGCGATAAATTCAGGTAAGAGAAGATCAGAAGAAATAAGGATCAACCAAGGAGTTAGACAAGGGTGTGGATTATCACCTACTCTTTTTAATATATACATGGACCATATTCTAAAAGAATGGAAAAATAATGTTAATCCTGGGATAAAACTGAATGAATACTCTTACATTAATTCATTGCTGTTTGCTGACGATATGTTGATAGTGAATGAAACGGAAGATGACCTGCAAAGATCCTTATACGCATTGTTCTTGATTTGCCAACGGTATAATTTTAGACTGTCTTGGAAGAAGACCAAAGTAATGGCATTCCATGGAAAATACCCGGTACGAACGAAAATTGTAATAGAAAACAATATTTTGGAACAAGTGGCCCACTTTAATTACCTGGGATGCGATGTGAGTTATGATCGCGACGCGGATATCGAAAATAAAATTAACAAGTTTCAACATATATGCGGAACGATCAGTAGGACTCTAAAAGACAAGACCCGGAAGGAAACGACGATTAAGTTCTATAAAACTATGGCCGTTCCAGTATTGTTATATGGAAGCGAGTCGTGGATAACTGCGGAACGTGATAGGTCTAAGATACAGGCGGCTGAGATGAGATTCCTTCGCAGAATAAAGGGATGCACTCGAAGAGATTGTATCAGAAGTGAAGACATCCGAAACGAACTAAATGTCTTCAACATCCTAGAAAGGGCTGAGGAGTAAGGAGGAATGGAGGAATCATCTTGGGAGGATGGATCAGAGGAGGATTCCCAAGACGATAATGTCTTACGTGCCAGAAGGTAGAAGGGATGTGGGTCGGCCGAGAAAAAGATAGAATTAAGATTTTTGTGAAACCGGAACAGGCTTTAAGCCTAATCCTTGTTGGAAAGAAGAAGAAGAAGACAGTATCGTATACGCCACAGTTTACAAATTCGATTATTAGGGCCAGCCGTTTAATTGGGCCAAAATGCTCCGGTCCCGATGTGCCCCAATGATTCGGAATTGATTGTACTTCTTTCATCCATTCGTCTGAGCACCTCTAAATTACTTATTTTGTCCACCCACATAATCGTTAATTTTTCCTGTAACACCACATTTCAAAAGCTTCTGTCCTCTTCCTTTCTACACCTCCTATCCCCTCCATTCACGATTGTTATACAAACCGTAGATAACTTCCTTTCTTTGTATTTAATTCCTAGCCTTTTCAAGGTTTGTTAAGTATATTGAATTAAATTTTGAGTAGTTAAAATAATTTCGTCTATTCTTCGTGTAATGCTGTATTTCTCGTCTAATTTCCTCTATGTTTCCCCGTCATGAGATTCCCTTCTCCACCGTTTCCTACCCATTCGTGAAGTAGCCTATTGTTTTCATGTCGAGTTTTCACCGGATCGACACGTTTTTAGACCCCCTGAAACCAAAATGCATGTTTTTAGCGATTGGTCTGTGTGAGCGCGCGCGCAAAATATCTCGGGAACGAAGCATCTTACGCAGTTGAAACTTAAAACGTAAGTTAGATACTACTAGAGGATCCAACACGAAAATTTTCATCAAAATCGGTCACCGGAAGTAATATTTTATTCGTGTCATTTTTAACTTTTTTGCGATTTTCCCAGAAACGGCTCCAACGATTGTTTTTAATATCGCCTAATTTACTATGTTTTTAAGCTCTACGAGATATGGTAGGTGCCATGTCTGCTGAATTTCTTGAGGAGGCTGTTATTTCGTGGAAAAAACCCGGTTTTTTTAAGATTGCGGCCTTAATACGCATTTTACCGCAAAAATGTGTATAATAAAAGTTTTAGAATACGCCGGGCGCATTTGCGTAGTTGGTAAACGTGCTCGCCTCTCATCATGCGGTCTTGGGTTCGAATCCCACTCAGGGACGGCATATTTTCATACGTTACAAAAAATCATTTCATCCTTCACAGTTACAACCCAACGTCGTCGCTAATGACCACTGTAGTTGATGCGACGTTAAATAAACTAAGAGAAAAAGTTGTAGAAAATTTAAAAAGCTACAACTTTATTTAAAACATTTCTTTGTTTACCGCTTAGTTTAGCGTTAATTAGTGATTTTCTTTTTTTTCATGAAATCTCAAAAAAATATCGGTTTTTTTATATTTCAGCTCTAGTATGCAAAAGATTTTAGCTCGTATGCATGCATTTTACGACAAAAGTGTATTTAATCAAATTTATAGGAAATTAACAGATATACAACTTTTATTTCTCTACAGAGCTTAGTTTAGCGTCAAAAAGTAATTTTCCGTATTATTAAACCAAACTAAGGTTGGTTTTCATTTTGAATCATTCACTTATTAACATAAGGTTATGTTTTTGAGGTTAATTTTTTGTTAATTTCTAATGTTTTATTACTAATATTAGGTTATATTGTTTATTATTTGCATTGGCAAGAGAAAGTCGTGTGAATGTTTCACACCAGATTTTTTATTTTTTATTTTATGTGAAAAGCCACCACGTTTTGAATTGGAGACGGTTCTTGAGACCACCCTGTAGCACATAAAGTAATAAATAAAGGAAATTCTGTACGAATAAGAAACGTAAAATTATGAGTTAGGGTCAAATCGGTTCTAACCCTTCTCTCTAGTCTTACTTGTGCACCGATCATCTTTGCTTTCCTCTCTCTAGTCTCTTTCTTCACTTATAAATTATTCATTAACGATTCCATTCTTATTATTGTAATTTTATTTTATGAACCTATTCCAACCTGTTCTAGTTATGATTGTATTGTATCGGTTTAACATTACATAATAAATTTATTGTACTTTTGTCAGTACTTTTTAACCAGACTGTAAACTCTCCTTCATTCAGAATTTTAATTTTTTATATACGGAAAAAAATATTTGTTGTGGTACACATATCCGGCGAAAGTATTGTAACACTTAAGTCCTTTCAAGATCGGGTATTATAAAAATAATAAACAAACTATTGCTTGAGTCCCAGCTCCGTGTAGTTGCAAGGAATGCAGTGCGTTGTTATAGTAGGGGTAGAATGAATGAGTTAGTAGTGTTTCACAGATGATGCATTTTTAGTGGTAGCGTATACTAACTAGATTAAAAAAATATTCTTATCATCCGGCGCATTAATTTAACAAATACCTACCGGTTTATTAACTTGGTCGGATTCATAATATTTAACTTACCAATTCATATCAAAATATGTAAATTAATAAATGTAAGAATACAAACAAATATGTTAACTACGGAAAGTTTGAAAACGAATGTTTGTATCAGAGTAATACAACAATTGTTCTCCCAGCATGCGTCACTCATTCATTATACCTCACCCGTACCCTTCATCCCGCAACTACACGGAACTTGGAACCGCACAATACCTTAAATACTTTTAAACTTGTTGTTTAGGTCAACAGCTGAAAGGCTGGTTTCAACCTCTTAAAGGTTTTACTAATTAAAAACGAGGAGTGAAGTGGTTTACTCTTGCCTTCCTCACTGAGTTGAAAGAATGTGCTTGTCAGCATGCATTACTTTTACTTGCAGCACTTTTCGGCTGTCCGAACAGCACCCACTTTCTACCCTCAAATGCGAATGACATTTTCATTTCATTCACCTCAGGGTCTGGCTGTATAATGAAATTCATTATTCTAGGAGATAACTCTGACTAGTGTCTTTCACACCTCTACCTCTTCTGTTCTTAAATAGTTCAGTCATATAATTGGCCGACTATGTGATAACACAGAACTATTTTTTGTAGCCCTGGAACTAATAGATCGAGTACAATTAATTTAACACTCCACCTTTTAGACAATTTAAAAATCTACCACTTTTGTTTCAAACATTTTTTTGTATACCGCTTAGTTAAGCGAATAAATATTTTAATGTTTTTTTTTATGAAAATCTGTGAAATTTTTTTTTTAAATTTCAGCCTTAGTGGGAATTTTACGACAGAAGTGTATATAATCAAATTTATAGGAAGTTAAAAGATCTACAACTTTTATTTCAAGAATTTTTCTCTACAAAGCCTAATTTAGCGCGAAAGAGTGATTTTCCGTATTATTAAGCCAAACTAAGGTTCATTTTCATTTTACATTATTCACTCGTGGTTAAAATTAGGTTATGTTTTTTGAGGTTAATTTTTTTGTTTATTTCTAATGCATTATTTACTAATGTTTGATTATATTGTTCATTATTTGCATTTGCAAGAGAAAGTCGTGTGAATGTTAACCAGATATTTTAATCAATACAAGCGTTTCAATTCCGTGGGTTTTTGTAGTCCAGCTACAACGAGTATGGTCTCCAAATATCTGATTAATTTAGGTACACGGTCGAGACAAATATTGCTTAAAAGATGTGGTAGGTGGTTAAAAAGTCAAAGGTCAAATGACGGAGACTTCCATTTAGGATAATAATGTTATATTTTACTCGTATACGTAATACAACAGACCTTATGCAATTTAAAATGTCATTTGTTCATAGTTCTGTCAGAGTGGTTCAGATCTTCTCCGTCAGAACGTATTTCTTTGTTTTACTGTTTTCTCTTCGTCGTAATTTTTTTTAAATTGGCTAAGAGATGAGTAACTTCCTTAGAATATTTTTTTTGAAATAATCTTGGCAACGAAATTCGTAAAAACTGAAATGTATAAAATTTACTTCAGTTCTTAGTAACTTTAACTCTGCTTGAAATTTTCTTTTATTTCTTTTTAAATTTAATTAATGTAATGGCTGTAATATAATATTATTTTTGTTGTTTTATTTAAATACGGGTTTCTTTACTTAGTCTTGAAAAATTATTGCAAAACAATTTATTTGTTCATTTTAAACCTCCGACAAAAATACCTTTTAAAATGTAAAAAAGAATTATGTATTTGCCTGTTAGGATTGACGTCGTCGCGTCGGTGGGACTCCTAAGTAACAAAATAAAACTTAGTTGTATTACTAAAGGTGCGGTTTCGTTTGAGCGATCGTCGCTGCGATTACGGCTCGTAGCCGCTGCATGCGCCACTGTCATTACTTATCAAATGGATTTGTTAAGAAGTGGTTCGGTTTATGCGTCCGACGCTAGAGATCGCATGCGACGGCTGCATCGACTTCTTTGGGAACAATCACCTGCAGCTGTCGCATGCGTCTGGAAGTCGAAAATGAGTTTTTCCATAGACGATGACGCAAAACTCATTGAGTGAGTTAGTTGCAGAAAAACTACAACTATTTGATCCTTCAAATTTGCTTTCATCGTCTAATAGATACAGTAAACTCCCGGTTATCCGAAATAATTGGGGGGAGCCGATTTCGGATAAGCCGGGTTTTCTTGATAACTAGAGAAAAAAAAATCGGGTGTGAAACATTCACACAAGTTTATCTTGCCAATGCAAATAATTAACAATATAACCTAACATTAGTAATAAAACATTAAAAATAATAAATTTTAATCAAGAGTGAATGATGCAAAAATGAAAATCAACCTCAGTTTGGATTAATAACACAGAAAATCACTCTCTCACGCTAAACTAGGCTCTGTAGAGAAAAATGTTCTAAATAAAAGTGTTAGATCTTTTAATTTACTATAAATTTGAATATAAACTTTTGTTTATGTTAAAAAAAGCCTTTGAAATAAAAAACAGCTTACTGACTACAAACATTGATTTACATATTAGGAAACGTTTGTTTAAAACACTATGTTTGGAATGTAAAATTATGCGGGAGTGAAACGTGGGTGATAGTATGGACTGTAGAAAGGAAGAGGATAGAAGCTTTTGAAGTGTACAGGAAAATGTTACAAGATTAGGTGGTAGACAAAATAAGTAATTTATAGGTTCTTAGACGAGTTGATAAAAGAAGTATGTAGAAACACCTTACCAGAAGAAGGGGTAGGATAGTGGGGTTTATTTTAATATATTCAGGTATTGGTCTATCAATAATGGAGGGTAATATTGAGGGAGTGAATTGTAGAAGAAAGCAAATTTTAAAATATTTAAAGCAAATTACAAAAGATGTAGGTATGAACGATTTTCACTAGATGGACAGCTTTAGAGCTTAGAGATGGACAGCATCAAACCAGTCGAAAGACTGATGACAAATAAATCGATTAGTTTAACTGGTATTTTACTTTCTCTTGCCTATATGAATATATAGGAAGGAAAGTATTGTTTTCATGTCGATTTTTCAAAATCGAGTTTTCACCGGATCTACTCGTTTTCAGACCCCCGAACCCAAAAAACATGTTTTTAGCGATTGGTCAAGAACGAAACATCGTACGAAATTGAAACTTAAGTTACATACCACTACCGGACATGACACGAACATTTTCATCAAAATCGGTCAACCGGAAGTAGTAGTTTATTCGTATAATTTTTCACTTTTTTGGGATTTTCTCAAGAATTGGTCCTACGATTTTTTTAAAAATAGCCTGGTTTACTTAATTTTTTATTCTCTACAGATAGGGTAGGCGTCATGTTTGCTGAAATTCTTGGTAAGGCTGTTTTCACGTAAAAAATACTTTTTTTAAGATTACGGCTTTAATATGCATTTTAGCGCAAAAATTTATATTACAAAAGTTGTAGAGAATTTAAAATTCTACAACTTTTATTTATTTGTTTATTTGTAGAGAAAAATAGAAAACATTTTTAATATTCTGTGATTTCCTTGATAAAATTTTGTAATCTGGCATTATGACAGGGAATTGTTGACCTTAAAAAATTACTGGATACGCTACCAAAGGGTTTTTGTTATTTATGTTCTTTACAGTAATATCAAGCGCACTGTATCATATGTAATGCGGCGGAAATAGATAATAAAATACTTTGAATGTATAGTTATTGTATTTAATAACACGCTTCATTTAATCAGTTGTTAAAGATGTTACATGATTCCACATTGTTACTAGTTATTTTATTCTTTAACAGTGTCCATCTTAAATATTTAAACCATCTACTTTCCTCAAATATATATTAACCTTTAATTGATTCTGTATGCTTTCTTTGGTGTATATGAATATTTAGGAAGAAAAGTATTATTTTCATGTCGATTTTCCAACGGATCTGCACGTTTTCAGACCCCCTGAACCCCAAAAAACATGTTTTTAGCGATTGGTCTGTGTCTGTGTGAGTGTGTGTGAACTGATATCTCAAGAACGGAACATCGTATGAACTTAAAACTTAAGTTAGGCACTACTACTGGCCCGGCACGAACATTTTAATCAAAATCGGTCAACCGGAAGTAGTAGTTCATTCGTGTAATTTTTCATTTTTTGCTATTTTCTCAAAAACGGGTCCTACGATTTAACCATTAAAATATTAAAAATCACCTTAATTACTAAACATTTTATGCTCTACAAGATAGGGTAGGTGCCATGTCTGCTGAAATTCTTAAGGAGTTTTTTTGCGTAAAAACATTGTTTTTTTAAGATTGCGGCTTTAAGACGCATTTTAGCACAAAAATTGTATAATTAAAGTTGTAGAAAATTTAAAATCCTACAACTTTTATTTCAAACATTTTTTTTTTTTGTATAACGCTTGGTTTGGTGGTAATTAGCGATTTTCTGTTTTTTTTTCTCACGAAAACGTGTAAAAAATTGATTTTTTAAAGATTTTCAGCCTTAATATGCATTTTAAGACAAAAGTGTATATAATCAAATTTATAGGAAATTAAAAGATCTACAACTTTTATTTAGAGCATTTTTCTCTACAGAGAAAAGATGCGCGCAGTTTAGCGTGAAAGACTGATATTCCGTATTTTTTAAGCCAAATTGTTTGATTTTCATTTTGCGTCTTTCCCTCATGATTAAAATTAGGTTATATATATTTTTTTTTGTTTATTTCTAATGTTTTATTGCTAATATTAGGTTATATTGTTAATTACTTGCATTGGCAAGAAGTCGTGTGATTGTTTCACACCAGATTTTTATATACAAGAGTAAAATGATGTAGTGTTTGAAGTAATTAATTACCTTGTCTGCGAAAATGCGAGGGATGTAAAATATATTTACTTTTTTACAATTATTGGCTCGGAGGCGTGTTTTTATCGAAGTGTTTGTTATAATAAAAGCTAAAGAATATACATCTTGCTAAAACTTTGGTTGTGATGTTTTTCTTTGTTGCTGACGGCCGAAGTATATATTTTATTTTGTTTTTTTAGTATTTAAGAGTAGGTTAGAAAAGTTTAAGCGGTCATCCAAAATATAAATTTGATTTCAAAATCCAATTTGTTGGAAATTCGTTTGAGTCCTTAATTCTGAGGGAAAATGGTCTAACAGGGATGTTTATTTGTCTACACCAATGTTGATCCTACAGTCCGTCTACTGTAAGAGTACTCCGCGTGAGGCAAGCGCCTATAGGTTGTAAACGAAAATTTTACTCTAGTTGGCGCGTATCTACCTCTACCCCGGACAATTTATCTTGTACTAAGTTCCATCATAATCATAAAAATCTACAATCTACATCCAGCTAAAATAAACATAATCCTTTAAGCTTTTTCAATTATACCGTTCAGATTACTTGTAATTATTGTAGTTTTATAAAGAGACTCCTTAATTAATTATTTTAACCGTTACATTTGTGTGTTGTTGTTTAGGTCTTCAGCCGAAAGGCTGGTTTGAACCTGCAGAGGTTTTACTAAGTAAAACGAGGAGTGAGGTGGTTTACCATTGCCTTCCTCACTGAATGAAAAAGTACGCTTATCAGCATGCCGGGCCCTCTGAAAAGCACATATTTTCCACTCTGCAAATGACACCTTCACTTCATTCACCACAGGGTCTGGCTGTACAATGAAATTCATTACTTTTAGAGAAGATAACTCTGATTAGTGTCTTTTACACCTCTACCTCTTCTGCTCTTAAATGATTCAGTCATTTAATTGGCTGACCATGTGATAAGAAACAGAACTATTTATTTTAGCCCTGCAACGAACAGATTGAGTGTAAATAATTTGACACTCCACCTGTCTGTTATGGGCCGTTACATTTAACAAAACAATTTTTTTCTACTTTTTAATGGTTGCCGCTTTTATGTTTCAAAACCTCAACACATTCACTATCACGCATGTTAACAAAACACAGCTTACAAAAATTTTCTACTTCAGTCTACGAAAAAATCGAAACGAACCGATACAATACCAAAAGATAATTGATAAAACAAAAAATGAGTTCAACACGGGCAAGTGAAAACAGTTGTATTAAACTTGTCACAGACATTAATTTTAATGACATGAAGTAAACAATCTGAAATGATAAACAACGAATCACTGGAATTGTTTACTCTCCTGTTATAATTCAAGCGCCTTAGTCTTATATTACTTGTGACCAAAAATAAAACTGAGTCTTTAATAAAAACCTACTAATCATAAATAATGATGTAATAATAGTAAATAATGTAACGAAAAATAACAATGTAAGAGTAACAATAGTAAAAGTTTTAGTTATTAATGGTAAACTAATGTTCAATCTATAAAATATTTTCTAATAGATGAATTGAACGTGTTTTCATTATAATATTAACCTTAGTGCGAATTAAGTGTTGTATGGAATTTTGTTTGTGATCATGCTGTGCTTATTTTTAATTAATGCGCATGCTCACTTGTGTTGCTGGTTGCCTACGTCGGAGTACTCTTAGCGTAGGCAGACTCTACATACACTTGAACACACACACACCTACACACACTCTACATTCACTTGATTGGTTGAACTGATTTTCGTTAGTCTGGTGTATTGGTATTTTTCAACTATACCCGGCCAGTTCATGGTGTAGTGGTCAGCTCAACTGGGTTCTACACCAGGAGTCCAAGGTTTGATTCTCGGTCAAGTCGGGGATTTTTAAGCACTCATTTTCACCCTTCATCGTGTGCCTTAGAATCAGTGTACTGAACAGTCGAACTTTAAAAAAATGTCAACCACATCCAGGTGTTTTCGTATATTTTATATAGTAAGTTGAATGTATTAGTAGATATCCTCCACTCATATCAAAATCTTAAAATTACAATAAAATCTACCTTTTTTTTAAAGGCGCAACGATTATGTCGTTTGATTTCACTTAATCGCTTTGATTAACGCCCTTGGTGTACTAGTCGATGTTGAATTATTTTGTTTTTTTTTTAATCACTAGTACGTTGCAGTCTGTTCAATTGAGAACAATAAGCAACTCCATGATCCAAAGAGATGAGGATAATTTGTATGACGTGTAAATGAGGTGTAGTGTTGTACAGACCCAGGCCGACCATTCCTGAGAATGTATGGTTAATTGAACCCCAACCATCAAAGTACACCGGTAACCACTGTCTAGTATTCAACTCCGTATAAAAGTAACTACCTTTACTAGGATCTGAACCAGGAACCTTAGTTTTCGAAAATCAGCTGTTAAACAGCTGATTTTAGCGACGACTACCTCTAGATCAACCCGGTGGGCAACGTTGAAATTTTTTTTTTTTTGCCTTTATTTGTTATCGGGAACTGTACATTATTGACAACTACCCAGTTTGATCGCTGTATTTTTGAAGTGAATTAGGCAAGTGTTTGAACAGGGACCCCCAGTAGAGTTTGTTCACGGAAGGCTGTCAGCTGGTCACCATAATAAAGTCGCTTGCCCAACCGGTGTTACTTAACAAATAATAGCGACTTACTACGAGCTGACTGACTGGGCTGGCCCGGAGGCCACGTTGAAAATTAAAATAAAAGAATCATTTCATTTTCAATTCTTTTACGTTGAAAATTAAAATAAAAGAATTGAAAATGAAAAATAACTAATTTTTTTAATGAAACGAAAATTTTTTAATTAATTAAACAAAATTGATTTTACGTAAATTAAATTGATTTTCTTGAAATAGTTTTGTAACTATTGTATAAAATATTGCAATATATTATATTGATCTGAAAATATTTGAATTGATTAATAATGTTTAATGAGCTGAATTATAAGTTAAGAGTTTATAATTACGATTTTATTCTTGAATTCTTGCAGTCTTCTAGTTGGCTTCTTGTCCATCCATCGATTGGGAATCAAATGGAGGATCGATGCATTGTTGCAATCGGTTTTATAATATTTAACAAATTATTTTATATTTTTTATCTGCTTACTTTAAAATCATCAAATTTTTGCAGTTGGTTCCATAAATAAACCTTGATGGTTTTTTCTATTTTCTTTTAATTAGTTAATTGGTTCAAATTACTTATTTAAAATTATACTTTCTTTGTTTTATTAGTTCATCTTTAATAAAATTTGGATCTTTGGCTTCTGGAATATTTATTTATAATTTTTATGTTTTCTTCTTACAATTTAGCGTGATATATTTAATTTTGATTTAGAATATTTTAAATTTAATTAGAAATTATTTGTTTTGATGATTAATTATGATTATTTAAAATGATTTCTTGGAATTCTTTAACAATTGACTTATTAAGCTTGATCTTAGATCAATGATATTCTGGAGCTTAGACTGCTATTCTACAAGTAACTGGATTTTGTGCCGTGGGTTCCGAGATCGATTCTCGATCAGATCTGAAATTTTTTTATTATGTATTTACACTTACCACCCTTCACGTCTGGGTCGCTGTAAATTGGCCCAAAATTTGGTTGTAAAACTGAAATAATGTCTTTGAATCATTCTTATCTTCCTGTGAAGCTATTCTTATTTTTTAATGATAATTATTTACGCATGGTAGTTCTTAAACCTTTTTACGAATTTAATTTACCTAAAACGTAGCCCAGAGCTACACTTACTAAAATTTAAATATTAGTGTTTACTTAAGATGTCTAATCTTATTTCTAACAATTTTGTTATTTATCTTTATACCATAGTACTTACAGCTACTCCTCGTTTATAAACAAAATTCATAAAAACAGGTTCAGTTTTCGAGCGCTTCAGTCTTCTTTTCAGGTTCAAATTGTCGAGGAGTTACAACGTCTCAACGTCACCCTTCATAGTCTGCGTTAGCCGTAATGTGCAAAACGATCGGATGTAAAAAAATTCGTATGATTAAAATAAGAGTTTGAGTTGCTGTGGTGGTGACGTTTTTGTGATTTTATGCCTCAGTTGTAAATTTGATGAAAAATTCGTTTTAATAATAAAACAAAAACCTTATAAGATTTGATACTGATGATATCTGCTACTCGTTTAAGCGTAACTGTTATTGATAGTAAATTAAGTTTAAAGTTTTTTTACAAAAAGAGGTCCGCTGTAATTTTTCACCTGTTTTCTTGTTCATTGCAATAGTTTAACTTTCCCATTCTCTACTTCAAATTTAGACTTGTGTTATACATAATATTAGAACATATTTAAAAAAAAAAAATTTTTACCTCAAAAATTTTCAAATGGGAAGGTATGTTCTGATGTAGGTTACATCATAGTTTTTAAATTATAATCTTGTGAGATATTGTTGAAAAGGTTGTCAAATTTAAAAAAAGTTTTTTATACGGTTTTTATTTTATTATAAGTTAAAAGGAAGATAAAGGGTGTTCTGTTAGTGTGTAAAAAAAAAATTTTTACCTCAAAAATTTTCAAATGGGAAGGTATGTTCTGATGTAGGTTACATCATAGTTTTTAAATTATAATCTTGTGAGATATTGTTGAAAAGGTTGTCAAATTTAAAAAAAGTTTTTTATACGGTTTTTATTTTATTATAAGTTAAAAGGAAGATAAAGGGTGTTCTGTTAGTGTGTAAAAAAAAAATTTTTACCTCAAAGATTTTCAAATGGGAAGGTATGTTCTGATGTAGGTTACATCATAGTTTTTAAATTATAATCTTGTGAGATATTGTTGAAAAGGTTGTCAAATTTAAAAAAAGTTTTTTATACGGTTTTTATTTTATTATAAGTTAAAAGGAAGATAAAGGGTGTTCTGTTAGTGTGTAAAAAAAAAATTTTTACCTCAAAAATTTTCAAATGGGAAGGTATGTTCTGATGTAGGTTACATCATAGTTTTTAAATTATAATCTTGTGAGATATTGTTGAAAAGGTTGTCAAATTTAAAAAAAGTTTTTTATACGGTTTTTATTTTATTATAAGTTAAAAGGAAGATAAAGGGTGTTCTGTTAGTGTGTATTTACGTTTAAGCCGTCATTTTAATCTGTATAAATAAAATTGTGATTTTGTCTCTACAATTTTTCAAAATGCCTCGCATTTTGTTTCTACGCCAATTCTACCGAATAACACCGAAAATAAGTTCAGCTGAATTTTTGTCTGTTGGTCTGTAGGCCTATGTTACGGCATCACGCAAGAACCGCTGAACCAAATTAAATGAATTTCGGTATTTAGGTTCTGGACATAATCGAAAGTAGGCTATATATTTTTTTAATATCACAAAAGGTTGGTGGAGTCCAGAGGGAGGGGTAAAAAAAAAACTATGAATATCTCCTTTAAAAGTCAATATACCAAAAAAATTATATAATCGAAATTACGAAACGTTTAAAGTAAGTTTGATTGTGTAAAGTTTTTCATTTTTATGCGTAATAACGGAGATATTACCAATTTAAATAAAAAAAAACTTATCAATATTTTTAGAGTATTAACACACAAAATAAACAGAACAGTGAACATACGCCTACGCGCCGGTAAACCCCGTATTCATTCAGTCATTTACCTACGTACCCATTCCACCAGTACCCTATACATCCATTCTCGGTCATTTTGTAAAAATTGAATGAGTCATCTAATAGTGGTCACCATCGTGGTGTTCCTATTGTGATTTACCTTTCATTTATTATGAAAATAATGAAGCACTGCATATATTAATTTAAAAACACCAAGATCTCGCTTTAATTTTACGTTTAACTATATTTTTTTTCATTAATGTTGACGTTGAAAGGAGGCACATAACAATGAATAATTAATTATATCAGACCTGCAGGGATCGTATTCTGTACCCCAACCAACCAACCTCGGCACCAAGAAAACCGTTCGAAGAACGGGTACTTTAGCTAGTTCATTGATATTTTTGAAATATGTTGTTACCACAATTTTGTCGATTTAAATAAATTTAACATTTAAATTTAAAATTTATGTACTGCATGCATATTCTATAAGAGAAAACAGAAAACATTCGAATTTTGATCACTTGCTCCTGAGAGGTAGAAAGGGGTAAGTATTCTCAATGAACTCAGCTACAGTTTTGAAAATCGGTATGTGGATTGTGCAAGTTGTATCTGGAAAAAGTAGAACGTGATGTAAAACTGGTATAACCGGGAAAAACAATAATCATTTGATTTATTTGTATTACTCGTTGGGTACGGAAATTGTTTTAAGGTTTATTTTTTATTTACCAATTGCACAGATGGAATATTCTGCTTTCGGATAATGAAAATAATTCAATTTTCGATTTTCAAAAAGCTGAATATTGGAAGGAATGTTGCAAACATTCCTTAAAATTTGAAAATAGCTATTACGACACAGACAGAGTTGCTGATATGGAAACCGAAATGTTTATAATAGCGAATAATGATGGCGAAAGCAGTGACGATAGCTCCGATGAATCTCAGTCATGAGAGTGACGATACAGATGATATTATGGACGGGATAGAACTATTAAATTAAAATTTATGTACCCACTTCCTTGTTATTTTTACTTTGTTATTAGATAAGTAAAATGAAAAAATAAGCAAATACAAAAAAGTGTAAAAATACGATAAAAAATTACAAATTGTTTACCATCCATAAAACGAAACAAGACTAGTCGCTGCACATGCGTTCACGAGCGTAGTTTGTTGGTGAATTGCAAGCGTGCGTACGTGAATGCGAGTGTACATGAATGTGTGAACATTCACTCTGCCTCCCCACTACGGCACCTGCCTACAGTAACCTAACCACCCTCTGCGCCTTCTTAACATTGATGGGTTATACCGAACTTAATGAATATCATTTTGAATTTGTCAGACATGGTCAGTTTTCCATTACAAAACTAAATAATTATTGGTGTAATTTATGATAATTAATTTGAAATAATTTACTAAAATAATATTGGTTTTGTTTGTTCTTTTAATAGGTGGAAGAAATCCGCGAGATGATAGACAAAATTCAAGCTAACGTCGAAGAAGTAAAGAAAAAACATAGCGCCATTTTATCAGCCCCACAAACCGATGAAAGTAAGTTATTTTTTCTGTTTTATTTACTTATAACCTTATATTATTTTTACACTGTTTTCTTAGCAATTGAGTGAATTTTTGAGGTGGTAAAGATATTATGTTACTTGTTGCTTCCCTTGTTAATTCTACCTCCTGTATCTATTATTCGTTAGCTATTCTGGTCAATTTTTCGTTTATTAACTTGTTACTTAATATACTATTAAATGTAACAAATTAATTTATTTACGAAATTTTTTAAATTAATTTTTAGCTTTTCAAAGCGAGATATTTAAATGTGATAAATTTGAGATTTTTTTATGAAATTCAGAATTGTTGTTTCGTACTCATATTGGGTGTATTTATCTTTTGATAGAAAATATTTGGTGGAAGTTATATTACATTTAGAAACTTGGCTAATCCGATCTGACAAAATTCTGCGGCTGTTCGGATTTTGCAAATTTATTTTTTTAGGGTGAAACTTTAAACTACAACTAGCCTATGTTTTGATTTTGAAATATTTAAAAGTGGTTATTGTACTGAAGCAGATTTAGATGTTAAAATTAGTAATTTTTGTGTACAATAAAGAAACTACAGATTTTAAATTAAAAGAAAAATCGGGTGTGAAACATTCACACGACTTTATCTTGTCAATGAAAATAATGAACCATATAACCTAACATTAGTAATAATAAATTAGAAATAAACATAATCATGAGTGAATGATGCAAAGTAAAAACTAACCTTAGTTTGGCTTAATAGTAGACTAAGGAAAATGACTCTTTCACGCTAAACTAGGCTCTGTAGGAAACATGCTTAAAATAAAAGTTGTAGACTACATCTTTTAATTCTATAAATTTGATTACACATTTTTGTCGTAAAATGCATACTAAGGCCAAAATCTTTAAAAAAAATTATTTTTTACAGATTTTTATGAAAGAAAACACAGAAAGTCACTAATTACCGCTAAACTAAGCGTTTGAAAAATGTTTGAAATAAAAGTTGTAGGTATTTAAATTTTTTACAACTTATACCTACTTTTGCCCTAAATGCATAGGTAAGGCCTCATTCTTTAAAAACCCCTTCTTTCTGTACGAGAGAAAATAAAGAAATTGAACCAGCCGATATTATTATATGATAGTTAAGTTATAATGTTGAAAGAAGTTATATCTTATTAAAGAATAAGTTTATTGAATTTATATTTATGCATTTACTTTACAAACGTAGGAAAGTTAAATTTTTCAACATATTTTCATTTTTAGTTAAACTTTCGTGGAATATATAATTCGTGATTTAACGACATTATATTCAAATATCGGTTGAATGTTGTCGTAAAAAAGAAATAAAATATTTTTGCCAACAGTAATTAATGATTTTTCCATTACGTCCGTTTGATGTTGTGGTGCGGATGAGAGTGGTATAAAGAAATTTATGGTCTTTTTTAATTACTGAAACTTGCAAAGTACATCAATCAAGTTTCCAGCATTTATTTGTCATTAATTGGTAGCTAGCAAGTTTTCCATTTTAATGCCCGAATTCGCTTTGTTATTAAAAACAATATCTTCTATCCTTTTCTAATTAGTCGTTTCTATATGTAGCTTAAAGCGAAAAAGTATTCCGGTAGTGCAAAAAATTACTTTCATTCAATCTGATCTTTACATTTCACGACATCCTGAAGCCAAAAAATAATTTTATAAAGAAAATCCCCACGCATTGTTCGTTCCATTCGTTTAGAACATCAAAACTAAAATGTATCTCGCAGGATTTTTGGATGCCGCTACATACTCGTTATCCTTGTCTAGTCGTAGAGAATTTGTATTTAAATTCAGTTGGTAAACATTATTTGATGAATAAAATCTGGTGTGAAACACTCACACGACTTTATCTTGCCAATAATTAACAGTATAACCTAACATTAGTAATAAAAAATTAGAAATAAACTAAAAACTAACCTCAAAAAACATAACCTTATTTTAATCATGAGTGAATGATGCAAGATGAAAACCAACCTTAGTTTGGCTTAATAATACAGAAAATCACATTTTCCTATAAATTTGATGTATACACTTTTGTCGTAAAATGCATACTAAGGCCTTAATCTAAAAAATCCATTTTTTCTACAGATTTTCATAGGAAAAAAACAGAACATCACTAATTACCGATACACTAAGCGTTATACAAAAAAAGTTTGATAAAAAGTTGTAGATTTTTATATTGTCTACAACTTTGATTCTATACGCTTTTGCCCTAAAATGCATTTTAAGGCAGCAATCTTAAAAAAAATTTTCTACGAGAGAACAGCGTTCCCAAGAATTTCAGCAGATATGGCTTCTATCCTATTTTGTAGAGCATAAAAAATGTAGTAAATAAGGCGATTTAAAAAAATCGTAGGAGCCGTTTCTGAGAAAATCGCAAAAAAGTGAAAAATTACACGAATAAACTACTACTTCCGTTTGACCGATTTTTATAAAAATGTTCGTGTCGGGTCTTCAAGTGGTACCTAACGTAATTTTCAAGTTTCAACTTCGTACAATGAGATACTTTGTTCAGACACACAGAACAATTGGTAAAAACATGTTTTTTGGGTTCAGGGGGTCTGAAAACGTGTAGATCCGGTGAAAACTTGATTTCGAAAAATGGATATGAAAATAATACTTTCTTTCCCATATAGAAAGTAAAAGTGAAAGAAAGAGAAAGTAAAAGTGGCTACAGTTGTTTACAAAATACACGATAGTGTGTTTTTATCAAAAATTCAGAAAAATGAAATTCGCAGAAAAACTTGAAATACATTTTTAATGGTTCCATATACTTGAAAATTTCACTGGAAAAAAATATACGCCTCCGTTTTTTCCATTATATAAGTGCATTTACAATAAATTTATTAATTAAAAAAAAGAAAATGTTTTGTTTTAAAATGGTAGTATACACTCAGTTTTACGCCTCTCCGCTAATTCTCGTCTTTCCCAGACAAATACTAGTAGTATTTATTTTTGTAGGTTAGTTACCCCTTTTTTACTCCGTAGGATCAAGTGGTCGTAATTAAAATGCTTCATTTTCATATGTGTCAATGAAATACTCGTGCTGATTTTCAGACTGTTGCTCTTCGGGGAAGGTGTAGAAATAAATGATGGCCGTATGAATAAAACAGCGAGTGCTTTTGAACATGAGTGTTAAACAATAGGTTAAGCCTCCTTAGCTTCTATGTACTTTTAGCCCTTCTCTTATTCATTAATCTTATTGTTGCCGATTCACCACTGAATTTTGGCTGCAATTCTGGTTAACCGCTTGTGGACTCCAACACAGATTTAGGTACTAACTTCTATGTACTCATGTGCATTTTACTAGACCAGAGCATACCTTTGCCAGAGCATTTACTCTTTAAAACTAAATGTAATGATGAATTCATTCAAAAATAAACCCTTATAATGCATCCTGCACTTTTAAATCAATTCTATTTTATACAATAAATTTCATTTATCTTTTTAAGCTGTCTTGATCTCTACTATTCATTACTAGCGGCAAACCTCGGAACCTTAAAAAAAATGTGGGCGAAAAGGAAACAAGCAAGAATAAAACAATTTACACGCTTAGGGAATAAGAAGAACCGATTACAGAATGGACTAACCCAAAAATTGGAATAAAGTGATTCTGTGAGGTCGTAAAAGCTAAAAAACAAAACAAAAAGTCATAAATTATTAAATATTTAGGATCCGTGATTAAAACTCTGGGCATACAAATATTTATTGTAAGCAATTTCCCACTTCATAGTTAAATCCTATTTAACAGGTTCCGCTTAGGAATCTTTAATTTATTTGAACCCGAATTTAATTCAATCCCTATAAGGTAAGCGGTAATTCCTCGGGTAGTGCAGTGAAGTTGCATTTTTTACTTTCTCTTGCCTATATAAATATATTGAAAGAAAAGTATTGTTTTCATGTCGATTTTTCGTAATCGAGTTTTCACCGGATCTACACGTTTTCAGACCCCCGAACCCAAAAAAACATGTTCCTAGTGATTGGTCTGTGTGAGTGTGAGTGAATGAGGGTATGAGTGTGTGAGTGAAACCTGTAAAAAATTTAATTTTTTAAAGATTTCGGCCTTAGTATGCATTTTACGACAAAAATGTGTAATCAAATTTATAGAAAATTAAAAGATGTACAACTTTTATTTTAAGCATATTTCTCTACAGAGCCTAGTTTAGCGTGAAAGAGTGATTTTCCGTATTTTTAATCCAAAGTGAGGTTGATTTTCATTTTGCAACATTCACTCATGATTAAAATAAGGTTGTGTTTTTTGAGGTTAGTTTTTTGTTTGTTTCAAATGGTTTATTACTAATTTTAGGTTATATTGTTCATTATTTGCATTGGCAAGAGAAAGTTGTGTGAGTGTTTCACACTATATTTTTAATAGTAGATATAATGTTGCATCCGTAAGAAAATTAGTGCGGTTTACTGAATTTATGGTTTCAGTATTCCGTTATTTGTGAAGGTACCTAATTATTATATGATGTTGGTTAGTGTTAATGTCGGATGGAACGGTGGAAATTGCAGTTGCAGAAAACTGCCATTTAGGTGCAAATGCCAAATAATTTTGGAAAACAGTTGAATTGTTAAAATGGCTCGAGTTGTCACCATTGTCGGTAGCGGCCAACCTCGTTGCCGAGTTAGAAATCGTGTGCTCGTGTGTGTTTTTATAATGGGGTAGTTGAGGGTAGCTATTGTGATCAACTGAGTCTAAAAGGAGCGCGAATGTAGAGAGCATACAGCCAAAATTTAAACCTTCTGCAGAGTCATTCGGGGTATTGATCCCGTACTACCATCCCCTTTCGTCGTCTCATTCTCCCACTGAATTCCGTCCCCCCTTTTCTGTACCCAGTCTGTATCCTCTACCGATGCACGTACCCCGTTGCCCCCATATTCCCCGCTCGTTCCACTCTCCTCCCTCTTCTTCTACCTACGTCACTTTAACATCAGCCGCCTCTTTTTCAAGCACGCTATTCTAAACCTTCGTATTATACAATAATTAATCCCAATAGAAAGTAGTAGAAAACAGGTGGGAATCCTTTCCCCCAAAGCTTTCCGTCCGGAAAATACTTGCTGCTTGGATACCATGTACGTTCTTGGATTTTCTGTTGTTGTTTAAACTTAACGTACAAAGAAACCCCCTTTAAAAATTGTTTGTACGTTTTGTTTTTCGTAAACTAAAGTAATAACATCATGTACGCTTTACTATTCGAGTTAAAAATATAAATGCAATCATAATTATTGTGTATTTAAATCTTTTATAAAAAAATCTTTCAGTTGCCTGTATTAATTGTTTTAAATTTTTTTAAGTTTATATCCAGTTATGTAATTTTTCTCTAGTTTTACAAGATGAAATTACTGATTGTATTTTTTTTGTTATGTTCAGTGTTGTTGTTCAATGTTTCAATGTTGTTGTAAAATAATGTAAATTATATTCTTTCAAAGGAAAATGTTATCACATATTTTTCATCTAGGAAAAGTAAATAAATTCAAAAGTAATTTGTAATTTTTATAAAGAAATTAGTAAAGAATACTGTTATAAAAGATCACTTGGTGAACCTCTGCGGGAAAACCCGCACAAAAGTGTAAATTTGTTTTTGTAGAACGTCTCCTGCCTCTTGGTCTTTCCCCTAATGGACGACTTTCCATTAATTTTCGGATGAATGAATAGTTTCTAAAAATAATCGAAAAATATCATAGCTCTGAAGAGAGTTGTTAAAAACAAAGGAAAAATTAGCAGAACTCACTGTTTTCTACTCAATGTTACAACTACGTTGAAAAGTCCAAAGCGATGTGTCACTGCCAATGTTCGTTGAAGTTTGTTGAACTTGCCCCCTCTAATCTGAAGTAGCTGTGCGAGATGTGGGAGGGGTAGATTGAGAAAGAGATGAGATATATGCATAGGTAGTACTGAATGCGGTACACAGACGCATCGCTTACCGTATTCTCGTTCTTATTAACTTCACATAGTATTATCTTTATTATTTATTTTAGACCTATTTTACGGTCATAAATCAAAATATAAGATTTTGGTTAGTTTGCTGCAAATCTAGTCAAACAGACGATTCAATTGAGCCCATTTCGGGGAAACTCGGTGAAGGTTTAGGTGGTTAAAATCGTGTTGAAAAAACTCCTGCTCGCTATTAATATATAGATAAAAATTATAACAGTTTCAATTTTAATGAATTTAATCTTCTGGAATTTACTTAAATGTAAATTACTTAATTTTTTTTTTTATTGAAGAAATTTAAAAAAAATTATCTATTACTTTGTTTTGTGCGTCACACCCAGGTATCAGAAACTACAAAAGATAGCAAAAAAAACGGTTTTTGGATTCGTAATCTACCCAGAAAGGTTAGTGGCCCTGAATTGGGTTTGAAGTTCCGGTTATGACCGGAAGTCAAGAAATCAACGTCGGAATTTGAAAACAAATATAGTGTCATTCGATTCCTCTTAAAGAGTTTGTACAGAAATCACTAATGGTTTTTCCCATAACTCACTCAAATCCAAGCCTTTTTAAAAATTGATACCACCCATGAGACGCGTCGTCTCATGAAAGGAATTCTTAGAATACATTTTTAAATCGTAAATTACTCATAAAGTTTTCAGTTTCTTGGAAAAAGTTTAGTATGATTTTTGTTGATGAATGTTTAAATTTAAAAAAGATGTTCATTGAAACATTAATACATATAAAAATAATTAAAATTGTCTTATATACTATATTGTTTAAATACACATAAAAATAATTAAAATTGTTTCACAGAGTACTATATAAAATTGGGGTTTTCTGTTGGAAATTTCAAGTCGCCGTTCCATTGATGATAGTACGGTTTTGTTGAGACATTATTTTTTCAGCAGTGAACTTATTATGAGTAACAAAATATATTGTATGGAATAATATTTAAGAAATACAATTTGAATCTTATTTTGTACAAGTTTCTTTAATACAAGTTAGTTGTTGTAGTATATAGTGTCTGCAATTCTGAACCAAGGTTAAAGAACTTTTAACTGAAAAGGATAATAAAAAAGAAACCCCCTTGGGTGGAAAGTACAATAAACAAACTTTTACTAAGTCATGTACTTTATGTTCTTCTTTTATATGGATATTTGCCAACAAATAACTTAGGTTATTTCATTTTTCCATTTTTCACCAATTTTTCTGTATGTATGCAGTAGTCAGTATCTAAAATAGCGACAATAATGGCATGTAGTTTGCAAATAGTGGAGTAATAAGATAAAAAGCTAATGAGCCGTTTTTTATGTCTAATATAATATCTGTTTGCCCATAACTGGCAGGTGGAGTGTTAAATTATTTGCACTCGATCTGTTAGTTCCAGGGATATAAAAAATTGTTCTGTTTTTTATCACATGGTCAGTCAATTTGTATGACTGAAGCATTTAAAAAGAGAATAAATAGAGGTGTAAAAGACGCTAGTTAGAGTTATCTTCTCTGAGAGTAATGAATTTCATTATACAGCCAGACCCTTTGTTAGATGAAGTGAAGGGGAAGTTTGCAGAATGGAAAGTAGATATTTTTCAAAGGGCCTGGTATGCTGATAGCATACTTTTCCACTCGATTAGTTTAACTGTAATTATTAATGATTTTCTGTTTTTTATTTCATGTAAACCTGTAAAAATGGATTTTTTAAGCTTTCAGCCTTATTATGCATTTTACGGCAAAAGTGTATATAATCAAATTTGTAGGAAATTAAGAGATCTACAACTTTTATTTTAAGCATTTGTCTCTACAGAGCTTTGTTTACCCTGTGAGAGTGATTTTCGGTATTATTAAGCAAAACTAAGGTTGGATTTCAATTTGCATAATTCACTCATAATTAAAATTAGGTAATGTTTTTTGAGGTTGGATAGTTATTTTGTTTATTACTAATGTTAGGTTATATTGTTCAATTTTGGCATTGGCAAGAAAAGGTCGTGTGAGTGTTTCACACCAGATTTTTTAACATATCGTTTGTGAAGAGTGTTAATTACTTGGTAATTTCATTTCCTGAATCCTTATTTGAAAAGCTGAAAAACGGAATGAAACTCGTATAATTCCCATAAAAATAGCAGAAAAGATTGTCACAAACAAAACTCGTCTACACTCTGTGGAGTTTTGTAGTTTTCCTAGTCTTCTTCTTGAAGTGCCTATCCTCTATGGATGTTGGCCATCACATTGGTCCACATTACTCTATTCACTGCCGTTCTGAACAGAGCTGTTGACGTCATCCCAGTCCACGCCCGCAAATTCCGCAGCCACGATATCCGTCTTCGCCCTACTGATCGTTGCCCCTCTATCTTCCCCTGTAGGATGAGTTGAAGAAGGTGATATTTTCCGTTTCGCATGATGTGCCCGAAGTACTCCAATTTTCTACGCTTGACAAGTTGTAAGAATTCTAGTTGTCCATCAATGCGTTGTAGTACCGCATCGTTTGACACGTGGTGTGTCCATGAGATTCTGAGCATGCGGCGATAGCACCACATCTCAAATGCATCTATGCGATTACATGAGGCATCAGTAAGGGTCCACGCTTCCGCCCCATACAGAAGGGTTGAGAGTACATAACATTTTAAAATTCTCATTCTAGTATAGATGTTGAGGGACAGGTTGCATAGTATGCTACGCATCCTGTTAAATACACCTCTTGCTTTCTCGATTCGGCACTTCACCTCTCGAGAGTGATCCCAGTTCCTGTTCAAGGTACAGCCCAGGTATGTGACTGTCTCGGCTATTGTGAGAGCTACATTGTTAGTGGTGAATTGTAGGTTGTCGATGACGGTTTTACTAATAACCAGTAGTTTTCCTAGTAGTCAACATTAATTTTCATTTTTTCAATAATACCATAATCAGATTTTTGCCTAAACCTGGAGTTAGCAGGTTACTATTCTTTACCGACGATTTATTTTTTCATATTATTTTTTAATGAATTTTAAAATAATTTTTAAAATTAGTCTTTTTTAGAATTAATTTTTAATTTAGTCTGCTCTCTGAGCTGAAAGATATTGTTGTTTTCACCCTTATCCAAAATATTTAAAAAATTATTCGTTAAAAGTTAAACTCTATAATCGTGGATTATGCCCTGAAAATTTGATGCAGGAATCTTATTTGTAACTGAGGTATGTGTACATGAAATATTGAAAATACAGTTCCTTGGAAAACGAGCTTTAAAATTTAGACGGAAGAACTAGATCAAAGATTTTGTTCAATCGAACAAAAAACACACACCAGTAAACAATAAAATATCACGTGTAGTTTTACTGTTACAAAGTATGGAATCCGATTGACCAACACGTCTAAAAGAACAATAAAATATATTTCTCAACGAGTTACAACATTCTTGCCAAATACTATTGAAATTTACGGGAAAATACATGTATAAAAAATTCAAAAGTACACCTTAGGAAAAATTAATTTTTTTACTCAAGACTCTCGGATCTTCACAATTTTATTAATGTTTCAAAAAGGGATTTCACACTGTCAAATAGTTTCTTTGTTTTTTAAGGGAACACTGTACTTTGTATCCCACCAGTGTTAAATTTGCTATTTTGAGGTACATTTTTCATAGTATGGGTAAAAGATAGAGAAATGAAACTTTACACACTTAATCGTTGTCGAGTTTCTCTAGCTACTGACATTTTTTTCAATTTGATCTGTTGAAGCAGAAAATTAGAAACAAAATAATGAATAACATAAAACTTTTACAATTTTTTTTCTACGACTTTTGTATATTGCTAAATTTTGGAGCGTCTGAGGAAGTCATAAAAGTGCGGGTATGTGTGTGCATATACAAGATGAATAGCTGGTAAAAATTTCAGTCTGGTAGGTTTAATGGTTTCCGAGAAAAAATGTACCTAAATTTAAAATTAAATTTACGAGAACAGGCAAAAACAAAAAGGCAGAAATGAAAAACAAGGTGTACACAAACAAGTAAATATCCCATAAACAGTTTTTTAGAATTTGAACCAACAGCTGAGAATATTGTAAAAATTAACGCAGATATTTAAAAAAAATTAAATTCCCTTTGCTCTAAAACGCTTAGTATAAAATTATGAAAATATTCGTTCCTGGTGACATGATAATTTTTCTGGGTAAGCTAAAAACTTAATTTACTTTAAAAACTAATTTACTGTAAATGAATCATGAATTCATTTACATGAATTCACGTAAATGAATTGATTTACATGAATTCATGATTTACATGATAAATAATTTTCATGATTTATCGTGTAAATCATCATACATGATGATTTACTTTACTGAAAATCATCATACAGTCTCACCTTCATTAATCAGCCGATAGGGTGGTTTGAACCACCCTTTCCTGTTTTGTATACTGTAAAACGTTTAACGTTTTATATTTCTGAAGCTTTACTAAGTAAAACGAGGAGTGAGGTGGTTTACCGTTGTCTTCCTCTTCACAATTAGTTCATAATCTTAAAATTAATTTACGATCTAACCATTTTACTAGACTACATCTCATTTACACGTCATTCTCATCTCATTGGGTCATAGGTTGTTTATTGTTCTGAATTAAACAGAATGCAACGTACACATTAGGAATTAAAAAATCTGGTGAGAAACACTCACACAACTTTTTCTTGCCAAGGCAAATAATGAACAATATAATCTAACATTAGTAATAAAACATTAGAAAGAAACAAAAAAAACCTAACCTCAATAAACATAACCTTATTTTAATCATGAGTGAAAGACACAAAATGAAAATCAACCTCAGTTTAGCTTAAAAATACGGAAAATCACTCTTTCACGCTAAAATAGGCTCTGTAAAGGAAAATGCTCTAATTAAAGTTACAGATCTTTTAATTTTCTATAAAATTGATAATTATACACTTTTGTCGTTAAATGCATAGGCCTACTAAGGCTCGTAAAAAATCGACTTTTACACGTTTTCGTGAGAAAAAACCAGAAAATCGCTAATTACCGCTAAACTAAGCGTTATACAAAAAAATGTTTCGTATAAAAGTTGTAGGATTTAAAATTGTCTACAACTTTTATTATATAGCTACACTTTTGCGCTAAAATGCATAATAAAACTGCAATCTTAAAAAAACATTTTTTTACGTGAAAACAGCCTCTCCAAGAATTTCAGCAGACATGACGCCTACCTTTATCTTGTAGAGCATAAAAAATGTAGTAAATGAGGCGATTTTTAAAAAAAAATCGTAGACCCGTTTTTGATAAAATCGCAAAAAAGGTGAAAAATTACACGAATAAACTACTACTTCCGGTTGACCGATTTTGATAATGTTGGTGTCGTATCCTCAGTAGTATCTAACTTAGGTTTCAAGTTTCAAGTTCGTACGATGTTCCGTTCTTGAGATATTCTGTTTACAAAACAAACAAACACACACACACACACACACAGACCAATCGCTAAAATTATTTTTAAAATGTTTTTTTGGGTTTAGGGGGTCTGAAAACGTGTAGATCCGGTGAAAACTCGATTTCGAAAAATCGACATGAAAACAAAACTTTCCTTCCTATATTCATATAGGCAAGAGAAGGTAAATAGTCGGATCGACAGCTTGGTTATTAGTGACTTTGGCGGGTTACATAACTGGAACAATGGGTTTTGTTTGGCTTGTTATCATTTCCGGACTCCACCGTATGCGAAATATTGTAGATTAGCACGATACCATTACGCTACGGACGTCCTACCAAATCACTTTGTTTTATTTTACGTCCAACTGTTATTATGCGTATTAAGGCAGGCGGTGAAGGGTAATAGGATAAAGTAAGTGAAGAAAAATACGAGATATAAACGGGAATCGAACCTAAGACCCCTACCATGTCAATAGCTCGACGGTAAATTGGGTAATTTGGACAGTACCTGAACAAATCAGAAATAACATTACTCGTTGATCATAAACTACATAAAAAGAGAAAAACACAAAAATATAGGTTAAGGGTTGATAATAACGGGATGAAAAGAAAACAGTCCAAGAAAACAAGAACAAAAATGTTTAAAACAGTAATAAAAAGTAATAATTTAAGTTTTATGCAATTTGAAAAGAAGAGACAAAATTGTGTTAGGAAAAACAGTTGGCCATGTTGCGTGCTTTTCATATCCATGGCGTGATGATATTAACTATTAAATTTTCTGTTCCTAAACTAATACCCTGAACGCAAAAACGTACGCCTGGAACTTGCATACGCGTAGGAAAAGCGCTGATACGATCAGGAAGGAGAAAGAGCATTACGTTCTGGCAACGTTTTACAGTGTAACTTGCGTAAAGTTAGTCAATAATTTATTCTCGGCTTTCGTTTAGAAATTTTTAATTTAACACATTATTTTACACAGACTGAATACGTGAATTAAAATCAAATTAAAATACAAAAAGGCGTGGAATATTGAAATCGAATCAAGATTTGTTAATCAATAAGTTCAGTACATAATTCAATATCTAAAATGGAAGATGTTAAACTAGAATATTCAGTAAGCAGAGAATCTCTAATTTGTTGATCAAGACGTAGGCAAAATGTTTAATAATTTTCAAATAATAAATCTTAAAAACTGTCCCATAACCCACGGTCGTCTATAAACGCCAAGTTGTCGATGCGACTTTAAAGAGCACGGGTGCACGAGGAAGTAAAAATCTAGTGTGAAACATTTACACGACTCTTTCTTGCCAATGCAAATGATGACCCATACAACCTAACATTAATAATAAAACATTAAAAATAAACAAAAAATATAGCCTTGTTTTAATCATAAGTGAGTGATGCAAAATGAAAACCAACCTTAGTTTGGTTTAATAATACGGGAAATCACTCTTAGACGCTAAACGTAGAGAAAAATACTCCTAATAAAAGTTGTAGATCTTTTAATTTCCTATAAATTTGATTATTTATACTCTTCTGTCGTAAAATGCATACTAAGGCCGATATCTTAAAAAAAATCGATATTTTATAGATTTTCTTAAGAAAAAAATAAAATCACAAATTACCGCTTACCTAAGCGTTGTACAAAAAATGTTCGAAATAAAAGTTGCAGGATTTTAAATTGTCTACAACTTTTGTTATTTACATTTTGCCCTAAAATGCATATTAAAGCCGGAATCTTAAAAAAAAACACCTTTTTTACGAGAAAACAGCTTCCCCAAGAATTTCAGCAGAAATGACTTCTACTCTTGTAGATCATAAAAAAATGTAGTAAATGAGGCGATTTTAAAAAAAATTTAGGACCCGTTTTTTGAGAAAATCGCAAAAAAGTGAAAATGACAGAATAAACTGCTACTTCCGGTTAACAGATTTTGATATTAATGTTCGGGGCGGGTCCTCTAATGGTACCTAACTTAAGTTTCAAGTTCGTATGATTTTCCGTTCTTGAGATATTTTTTTCACACAGACAGACACACACACACACACAGACCAATCGCTAAAATCATTTTTTTTTTTTGGTTCAGGGGTCTGTTTGGTTTGGGTTCAGGAATGGTCGACCTGAGTCGACCATTTTTGAGAGCGTGTGGTTAATTCCCCCAACCATCAAAGTGCACTGGTAACCATTATCTAGCATTCAAATCCGTATAAAAGTAACTACCTTTACTAGGATTTCAACCAGGAACCTTTGTCTCCGAAATCAGCTGTTAAACATCTGATTTGCAGCGACGACTTACCTCTAAACCAATCCAGTGGGTCTATGCGACTTTAAATAAACTTTAAAAACAGAATTGGTTTAGCAAGACGATTTCCTTTCAGAGTTCAAACTCATCTGGTTTCCTAGTTTCAGAGTCTTTGTAGATTCAATTAACGGATGAGTGTATGGCTAACTGAAGAGCTGTCTCGTTAGTTGAGTGAGTCAGCGAGTGGCTTTCACTGACTCATTTGTGTGCATAGATGTAGAAGTTTGGCACGTCACCCGCCTATCATTTATGTAGACTATAGTGTACTGCCAACCGATGTGCTGGGGGTTAATAAGTTTAATGATTTTTATTTAAATTTTAGTTTTGTTGATTTTGTTTTATAAGTACTTGGATTAAATGGCTCATGGGGGATTCTCCTTTGTTTCTGAATAGAAAGGAAAAGTTTCCTCTTTTCCGCATTAGTCATCCGAATAATAATAGTTAAATTTAGTATTTCTTTGAACCGTTCATAATTGATTTCTCACAATTTTTTTATTGTTAAGCTAAATCATATAATCTTTCTTTAGTTGGCTAGCCCGTTTTTGTGTTCAGCACGAGATTTTATGTCGGAGATCCTAAATTCGATTCTCTGTTATGGCAGTTTTTGATTCTACTTTTCATCCGTTGTTCTTTTCACCGTTTGTATTTATGTCCAAAAATGTTTTTTTGTAAAATTAGAGCAAATTTTTTGCAGTTATTAAGAAATTTTAAATTTTATTATAGGTTAACTGTGAATGGTTAAGTGGAAAATTTGGGATTTAGTATTGAAATAGTAGTTAGAAACTTACAAGTAGAAAAATAAATTTCTGGAAAAAGAGTAATTTAAAATGGGTTGGTAATTACTGTATTGTTTTTTCGACTTACTCCCCATCACAAATAGAATTTCGTACAAAACTAATCCAATCTTTGTCTTCATTTTGTCCTTATTCTTACTGTTTGTTTAAATTTAATGTTGTTGGGTTAATCAATTTAATAAATTTTAAATTTTCTTTGATTTATTTCGTAGTTTTTTTAATCTCTTATTTGGAGATATTATGAGTTTCGTAACAGATTTAGCTGTTTAAGCTTACAATTTTTAAATTTTACATTCTAATTAATTTTTGTCATTTAAAAATTAAAGTGAGTTTGTACTCTCTTACTCGGAAAAATTACAATCGTCTCACTTTTGGAGCAAAGAGATTTTTGACATGAAATTGTTAACAATATTTAACATGGCCGCCTCCGTGGTCCAGTGGTTAGCGTGCTACGTTACAAATCGAAGATCCCAGGTTCGATTTCCGGCCAGAGCCTGGAAAACTATTTGCATTTTAGCGCAAAATTGTATTTAATAAAAATTGTAGAAATTTAAAAATCTACAACTTTTATTTCAAATATTTCTTTGTATAACGCTTAGTTTGGCGGTAATTAGTGATTTTCTGGTTTTTTTTTTCATGAAAATCTGTAAAAAAATCGATTTTTTTAAAGATTCGGGCCTTAGTATACATTACGACAAAAGTATATATAAAACTGTTTTTAGAAAATTAAAAGATCTACAACTTTTATTTGAAGAATTTTTCTCTAAAGAGCCTAGTTTAGCGTCAAAGAGTAATTTTTCGTATTATTAAGCCAAACTAAGGTTGGTTTTCATTTTGCATCATTCACTCATGATTAAAATAAGGTTATGTTTTTTGTGATTAATTTTTTTGTTTATTTCTAATGTTTTATTACTAATGTCAGGGAAGATTGGTGTTTTTTGCTTTGGCAAGAAAAAGTCGTGTGAGTGTTTCACACCTGATTTTTTTTTTTTTTACTTAATTTGATTTCTGTTAGACTTCCCCATTTTTAATTAACAGACAACCTTGGTATCTACTTTTTTATTTATTTAATGTCGCATCAACTGCAAGGGTCATTAGCGACGACGTTGGAGTGTAACTGTAAACAATGGAGGATGAAATGATTTTTGTAACGTTTGAAAATAATGCCGTACCTGAGTGGGATTCGAACCTATGACCAATTGACGGCGAGTTGTCTAGTCTGCTTTGAACTCGTTGTAGTAAGATGATTTACAGTAGTACATTCTGCTGCTTATTACAAGGATGTCTAATTACAACTTTTTGATGTCCAAATGTAAACCAGCATGCGTTTATGGACATTTTAATTTTACTCAGCAGTCTAGAGAAAATTTTGATTCTTTGTTTGTTCAGGATAGATAACATGGAGAAAAAACGATTACAATACTATTTCTTATTGTTTTGGGTAGAAGTAAAAGTGTTTCAGTGAACTGTAACATTTAAACTAATTGGTTCGTGTTTGATTTCGTTAAAAGAAGATGGAACACATTGTGTTTTACTTTATAGTGATGTGCGGTCGAATGCACGACTTGTTCTCCCTGTGTTTTAGTAAAGTACCAACTTTTTTTAGTACTCCTGTTGGCCTTTCTTTACTACCCACTAGAGAAATAAGTTTTATTATTCTAACTTCACATGTTCTATAATGTATTATGACTGAACGGTTAGAATTGAGCCACAAAAGTTCACCCATTTTGCAAAATGAACTTTTATTCGCTTTGTTTTAAATATAAAAATTGGTTTTAAAAAAGAAGTGATTTACGAATTTCACTTTTATGTTGTTTTTAACTGATATTATCAAGGATTTTTTTTATAGATTAGAATTTTCTGAGGCCAGCTAACTTCTTCGTGTATAGATAGTGAGTCACGAAAATGCCTTTTGCGTATGGATGGGTTGTGAGGAAGGAAAGAGAAATCTGACAGTGCTGCCAACTTCAACAATGAGACACTATATTTTACTACCGTGAAATTGCCCCATTTGTTAACCACATTTTTCCTATTAATTAATATACTTCGTTGTGACCGACACTTTTTCCACTTAAATTCTATTTCCTTTAAAATCTTTCTAAACGTACAAAGTTTCCAACTAAAATTTAGCCTTTCTTTCAAAACCGGTAATAACGTTTCACATATCGGCATCACCTTCATATTGATATATAACCGTTTCCTTTTTTTACCAGGTGTCAAAAAATTTTTGATGCAGAATTATCTTCTTCACTGTCTTTCTTTATATTTCGAATTGTGGAAAGAGAAACATCACGGTAGTTAGCCGCTCGCTCACGGCTTTTGTTAAGAGGCACGGAAATGTATTTTTTGTTAAGCTTCAACTTCACCAGCATCTTATTACATTGCGTATTAGATTTCGTTCAGCACTATGAACAGTTCGACAGCGTTTTCGAAAAACCAACAGTTCTGTTTACGGTAACAAACAGCTATATTCGTAAAGTTAACCTACGAAAGGTTCCGTGATATAATGTACTTCTAAGTACTCGTATAGTTTACGTTGTTGTGTTGACGAACTGATACCAGAGCAGTTGCACATGCGCACTGATGCTTTCCTCTTTTTACTCCTTGTTACTCCTCGTGACCCAAGTAACAATACTGATAATAAGATTTTTTGGCCGCCTCCATAGCGTAGTGGTAGCACGCTAGCCTACCACGCGGAGGTCCCGGATTCGATTCCCGGCCAGGGTCTGGAAATTTTCGCAAAAGAAAACCCACCAATACATATCCCATCGTAGTCGCTGATGACCGGGCTGTTGATGAGACTTTAATAAAATGAAATAGAAAGAAATTTTTGTTTATTTTAAAGTTGCATCAACAGAGCTTGGAACAGTTGCTTGGCTTGGTGGGTTAAGAAACCAACGTTTGTTTGCCAAAACAATTTGTTTTGGCACGTAATAGGTTACATTTTTTGGGACCTAATTTTCAGACCCTAGCCAGGGATTGAACCCGGGACCTCCGCTTAGTAGGCTAGCGGAGGTCCAACCACGGAGCCACTAACCACTAAGCCAAGGAGGCGGCCAAAATAAGATTTGTTAAATTAATTATTACAGTTTAATATTTTTAATTAAGGGATTTGTAAGTTTGTTATTTGTGTCGTTTCAGAATTTCAACTTAAAGCTTTAGTTTTCGTTTGCAATTGAATTTGTCAGTTGTATTTTTAAAAATACACTATTAACTATGAAAAATTAACATTTACGACAAAAAATATTTCAACTATAACTTTCCCGCGGATAAACAAAACAGTTCTTTAAAAACCTTAAGTCAGTTATAAAACTAATATCAATGCGTTCAAATCGATTCTGGGTTTTTTTAACAATTTTCAAACACGCAATGTGGCAATATCAAATAATTTTCATAAATTTAAATCTACTCAACAATTTAATATCGTATAAATTAAGTGGCTGTTAGTCAGTTTTTTAAACAATCCAAAACCCACACGTATTAGGTCAATAATTTATAAAAAGGAAAAAACTGGGTTTAATTGATTGTATACTGCTCCCTCAATAAACACGAAACTTTTGCCCTATCTATAATTATAATTACCAAAAAATAATTACATTGTTAACTAAAGTGTGTGTGTGTGCGCGTGCGCGCGCATTACTAAAATGTAGCGTATTCATCTTCATAGTTTTCCAGTTATTTTAGTATAGTTCTTATTTTTAATTTCCCTAAGTTTTGAGTGGTAAAGTCGTCGCCGCGAGTCAATTGTTTAATAGATGATTTTCGGAGACGAAGTTTCCATCGGTCAAATGCTAGTGAAGGGTTTTTACACTTTTTTGCTGATTTAAATACTAGACTATGGTTACCGGTGTACTTTAATGGTAAGGGTCAATTTTTATAATGCACATTTTTGCGCTAAATGCATATAAAGGTCGCAATCGTAAAAAAAATTCTACGAGAGCACTGCCTCCCCAAGAATTTCAGCGACACAGCGTCTACCCTATCTTGTAGAGCATAAAAAACGTAATCAATTAGGCGATTTTAAAAATATCGAAAGAACCGTTTTTGAGAAAATCGCAAAAAAGTGAAAAATTACACGAATAAGCTACTACTTCTGGTTGACCGATTTTGATGAAAATGTTCGTGTCGGTTCCTCTAGTAATACCTAACTTAATTTTTAATTTTCAGCTTCGTACGATGTTCTGTTCTTGAGATATTTACTTGAGATATATATATAGACATGCATGCGCACCCACCCATACACATGTTTATTTGGGTTCAGGGTGTTTGAAAACGTGTAGATCCGGTGAAAACTCGATTTCGAAAAATCTGTATGAAAACAATTTCCTTCCTAATATATTCACATTGGCAAGAGAAAGTAAAAATGTATAATGTATTTAAGCCTGCTCTGTATTTTTCACGATTATCATACTGTCTCCAATACTCCGACCGTCATTTTCATTCTACGTTAAGCAACTGCTAAGCTTGAAATTAAAAAATATAAATCTTTTAAATGTACGTTTTTACAGCTGCAGCTAATCCCATTGCTTTCTAAATGTGCACTAACGAAACCCTAGACAAGTTAACTACCGAAACCCAATTCAAGATAGAACTGATACGATAAAAAGAAACCGTAGTATTGATTTTATTAAGTTTATACTTCGTTGCTCTACAGGAAGAAATGTTGTAATAATAAAAATAAATGTTAAAAAAATGATTAGTTTGACATATCTTCTAGATTTTTAACTCTAAAATTGGGTGATACTAAGTTTTCTTTTAAGTAGTTAAACTACAACGTTTAAGAACACTCCTTCTGGATGTTGGGTTTCGTTACAACCAATCCCTTATTTTGGCTAAAGAGAAATGTAACAGGGTTTTCTACCAGTATATAATATTCCATCTTCCCTCGATCTTCTTCTGCATTATTATATTTTTAAATCTCTGATAATTATTGCATCTTATGTCAAAAATACTAAGTTTCCTTTTACTTACACATAAGTCTCAAGTTTTATGAACTGCGGAAATTTTTACTTCCCACAGAAAAGGAGAATGCGAAACTAGACATAATACACAGAAGATTTGCCCAAACTATATTAGGAACTGTTTACGACCCGGAAACTAAAATACACAAAAAACGATCAAACTAAACAGTGATGAATTTCCTGGAAGAATCTTTGACTACGAAATTAACAAAGAGACGACTACAATATTATGGACCCTTAATGAGATTTAAGGACACAAACAACGAGACTTACAAACTGATCAGGAGGACTTGAAAACTGGAGACAGATGGCTAAAGGATGTAGAAGAGGACTTAATAAAACTGGAAATCTGAGGCGACGACATTATGAACGGTAACATATTTAGACACAAAATCTAAATTTTTGGGAATTTCCAGTCTTCTGAGTCCAAAATTAGAACCTGGAAAGAAGAAGAAAAACAAGTGGTTAGTAAAATAATGAAAGAATACCACGCCAAGAGGAGACAGCTCAAGAAACAACTTTAAGAGAAACTGACTTTACCTACATAACTAGTGCGTTTTAAATAGGACTAAACAATAAACAAATTAAAAACGTCTCCGCTTGAAACGTGTACGTGGCATGAGCAATGTTCAGTGGAAAGATTTTTGGTATAAAAGTATAACATGAAAAACCGGAGAAAATTTACTCAGGAATGTTGAAACTGTACAGTGAAAAGTGTTTAAACCGCTGTTATGTGTCTTGAGTGGAATCATTCCAATTCTTCCTCAAAAAAAATTCAAAATTTATGCGTCCATCGGTTAAGTGATTTTGACCGTCTTCTGGGACTCGCCAGGCCAATTTTTTGTGACTATTTTTATAACAACGTACCGTGAACAGTGTGTACAATTTTAAAATGCTCCAGTAGAAAGTGACCCACCGGGTTGGTGTAGAGGTAAAGTCGTGGCCATGAGTCAGCTGTTTAACAGCTGATTTTCGGAGACGAAAGTTCCTGGTTCGAATCCTAGTAAAGGTAGTTATTTTCATACGAATTTGAATAAGTTACTAGACAGTGGTTACCGGTGTACTTAGATGGGTGGGGTTCAATTAACTATACTCTCTCAGGAATGGTCGACCTGGGTCTGTACAAGACAACACCTCATACACATCATCTTCATCTCATTGGGTCGTCGGGTTGCTTATTGTTCTGAATTGAACAGATTGTAACGTACATGAATTAGGGATTTAAAAAAATAGAAAATTAGATCCGCAGTTACGCGAAAACGTAAGGGCTCTCAAAAGGTGTGATTTTCTTGCATTACAACGCCCTCCTTCCACACACACACCGCTCAGAAAATGGGAGAAACTTCGAGAAGTTGGGCTTTGAGGTGGTGGCACATCCTTCTTACAGCCCGATTTATACGAGTATTTATTCGGCCCTCTCAAAAGATTTTTACACAGCATAAAGTTCGATGACAACGAACTGTTCATAAAAGCGGTCCACGAACGTTTAAACAGCAAGGTGTTGCTACTTCTACGCTGAGGGAATAAGAAAGCTTACAGAACGTTGTCTGAATATTACTAGAAAACAAGGTTGCAAAGTAGTGTGAGTTTCAGTCTTGAATAAATCAATGTCGTCTACATCAATTTGTCGGGTTGATTATTGAACGTCTTTTACAATACAGGGTCATCATAAAAGAATGTGGGGTTTTGAACATGGATTAAATGAAAACAGAAATACTTGATGTT
Source organism: Catonia carolina (assembly GCA_035578175.1). NCBI lineage: Eukaryota > Metazoa > Arthropoda > Insecta > Hemiptera > Achilidae > Catonia > Catonia carolina. The sequence goes on from JAQMRL010000004.1 coordinate 47,949,006, forward strand.
GTTTATTTATCGAGTTTGTCATCTCAAAACAGTTTTTTTACATAATTAATAAATCTCAGTATGTGCACCATTGGTCGCTCGGCAAATGTCCAATCGATACTTAGTTTCTGACCGAACGTTAGTTATCAAATCTTCGGCTACGGTTGTCAATGATTGTTCATTAATTCTTTCCTTTATGTGATTTTGGTCATACATTTTTTTGAATAAACAATGTTTTATATATATCCCCACAAGAAAAAATTACAAGGTGTCTGGTCTGGACTCCTTGGAGGCCTGAGTACAGGTTCTTGCCGGCTTATCCAACGATGTGGAAATTTGTTTATTCAAAGTCTGGGTGATAAATTCATTAAAGTATGGAGGTTGATTTCTCCTTGATAATTGATCCAGTTTCTTCAAATTATTTGAACTAGCGTTGTATATTATTTTCATTAGTGGATCTTTTCCATAATTACCGAAATGCACGTTGAATTAAAATTTCAGACTTCAATTCAGCCATCAACAAAACTTGGAACTATATGGAAATTCAATTTCCGTATTCGCAGTTTTTGTATGTATTCCGTATTTGCGGCGAATTTTCGGAACCTGATCCCGCGAATACGGAGAGTTTACTGTAATCCATTTTCTTTAAAGAGCTAATTTGAATTCATCTAAAAATTGTCCTACTGTCTTGGTCTGAATTACTGTAACCCCACCATTCTTTTGTGATTACCCTAGTAGGAAATTTCTTATTTAATTACGAGTTTTTTTGTCTTTAAATTAATGTTATTGAAATATTCATGTTAATGCGGTCTTTTGTTTATCTGGACCTCGAGCCTCATTTACTTCGGAATAACGAGTTGTTATTCAACCAGACAAATTAATGTAGACAACATTGATTTATTCAAGACTGAAACTCACACTACTTTTCAACATTGTTTTCTAGTAATATTCAGACAACGTTCTGTAAGCTTTCTTATTCCCTAAGCGTAGAAGTAGCAACACCTTGTTGTTTAAACGTTTGTGAACCGCTTCTATGAACAGTTCGTTGTCGTCGAACTTTATGCTGTGTAAAAATCCTTTGAGAGGGCCGAATAAATATAAATCGGGCTGTAAGAAGGATGTACCCCCACCTCAAAGCCCAACTTCTCGAGTTTTCTCCCATTTTCTGAGCGATGTGTGTGTGGAAGGAGGGCGTTGTATTCAACGTTGTATTGTATTCTACAGTACTTTTTCTTAATGAGTGAAAAATTAAGATGTTATTCTAAAAATAGTGATGTACTCTTAATATGTTATTTAAATATAACTATGTATAAATCATCCATTTCCCAGTATATCGTCTTAACAAATAAATTCCCGTAATACTAAGAAATGAGTTGGAAGTAATACATGTAGAATAATAATCTGACAAAGCACTTAAAATTTTTATATAGGCCTAACCTGTAGTCATGTAGACTAACCAACATTAACACATTAATGTTACATGTACAATAATGCATTATTTTTAGTTTTTAATGAATAGTGAGATCTCCGTAATGAACATCCAAGGATAACAACTGTCTCACGATAATTTCACAATAAAATATCTGGTGTAAAACACTCACACGACTTTCTCTTGCCAATGAAAATAATAAACAATATAACCTAACACAAAACTAATCCAGTCTTACTGTCTTAATTTTGTCCTTATTCGTACTGTTTGATTAAATTTAATGTGTCGGTTTAATCAATTTATTAAATTTTAGATTTGCTTTGATTTATTTCGTTTTTTTTATCTCGTTATTTGGAGATATTATGAGTTTCGTAACAGATTTAGCGGTTTAAGTTTAAATTTTTTAAATTTACATTTTTTATTAATTTTTATCATTTAAATTAAATTAAAGTGAGTTTTTACTCACTTTTGGAGCAAAGAAATTTTTGACATGAGATTGTTAACAATATTTAACATGGCTGCCTCCGTGGTCCAGTGGTTAGCTTGCTGAGTTACAAAGCGGAGATCCCAAGTTCGATTTCCGGCCAGGGCCTGGAAAACTATTTCCATTTTAGCGCAAAATTGTATTTAATAAAAATTGTAGAAATTTAAAAATCTACAACTTTTATTTCAAACATTTCTTTGTAATAAAACATAAGGAATAAACAATATGAAGGACTTAATTTTCCATATTTTCTCATTGATATCGGTAAAAACGGTATTTTATAAGATTTCGGTCTTAGTATATCATATTCATATGTTATAATCATCGCACTTATATATATTTTATTATAGGTTATGAATTTGAAGCATCATTATTGTATACATATTATAAGCTTGTTAAATTATGATTGTATGTGTTATATGTTTTAAGAGACCAGTATTGGGTTTTACCTGTTGCTCTCATATGTAATATGTACTTTTTTTAAATAAATAAATAAATATGCATTTAGGGAAAATGTATAATCAACCTTATTGAAAATTTAAAAAAACTACAACTTTTATTTCTAGCGTTTTTTAACCTTTTCAGTACCAACGTCCGGAAAACAGGACATCTATATATTTTACGTAGTGTAAACATTCGGTTTACCTGACGTCCGTAAGTTATGCATAAAGTGCTAACGTCCGGATAACCGAACATTTACAAAAAGAACTTTTAAACAAAAATTAATGGAATAATGTATTTTGAAACCGCTTCTGTGGTGAAGTGACTAGCGCGCTAGCCTGCAAAGCGAAAGGTACCAAAACCCACAGTAGTCACTAATGACTAAGCTGTTCATGTGACTTTAAATTAACTAAAAAAAAACTATTTTTAATATTTTTAGTTTTTTCATTTTTAACAATTTCTTTTTTTTATGAACAGAATAAAAATTAATTTTTAAAAGGAAATTTTATATATCTGTAACGTTGAAATTTTGGTTTGAAATTTTGGTTTGAAGGTTGGTAATAGGAGGCTCACGCCTGCAAGTTGTCAAAATAAGGTCGGGCACATTTTTACACCCTTATTCAAATTAAATGGCTTAAGATCAAACCTTTTAATATTTTTTCGGCACTGAAAGAGTTAATAGAGTCTAATTTAGTGTCAAACGAAATCCAAGTCCGACAGAGATTGATTTTAATTTAGTATCATTCGTTCATGTATGAAATTAGGTTATGGTTTTATTTATTTGCATTGGCAAGAGAAAGTCTTGTGGTTATTTAACACCATAATCGTACTCAATGTACCATACCATATTTTATACTTATGTTTATTATTTTATGTCGAAAGAACAGGCGTACAAGAACTTTTTTTATCCCTAATGTTTGTATACTACGTTCGAATCTGTTCAGTTCAGTAAGTAAGCGTCCCCCTTGACCCAGTGAGATGAGGGTGATGTGTATGAAGTATAAATGACGTTTGGTCTTGTACAAACCCCGGCCGTTCAATCCTTAGAGGGTATGGTTAATTGAAATTGTCGGCCTGAATCTATACAAGAGTACACCTTATTTACACGTTATACATATGACAACATCTTGTCACTACACCTTGTCTCTTCTCACTACATCTTGGGTTGCTTATTCTTTTGTTTTAGTTTTTATTAAAAGCCTCATCAACAGATTTGTCATTAGCAACTACTGTGGGTTCGGTACTGTATCGGTACGTTTTAAAGTGTTAAAAATTCCAGACCCTATCCTGGAATCGAAACCGGCATCTTCCACTTTGTAGGCTAGTGCGCTAGTCACTACACTACAGAGGCGGCCAATGAGGTGTGGTATTGTATAGACCCAGGCCGACTATTCCTGAAAGATTGTGGTTAATTGAACCCCTACCATCAAAGTACACCGGTAACCACTGTCTAGTATTTAAATACTTATAAAAAATAACTAACTTTACTAGGTTTTGAACCAGGAACCTTTATCTCCGAAAATCAGCTGTTGAAGAGGTGACTCGTGGCGACAACTTTACCTCTAGACAAATCCGGTGGGTTACGTGAACATTAAGCGAGTAAAAGATAATTCTTCTTGCAGTGTTTTTCCGTTTATGTTGGTGATAATCATGGGTATTCTGAAAGCATAGAGTTTATAAGATCTACCAGTGTGTTATCGTGGTAAATCCCATATCGATTTTAAACTAATACAGACAACAGTTAATGTATATTCTTCAAATTTTCAGCTGGTGTAATTAATTCAAACAGAAAACCTCTTTCTTGATGATCAGATGAAACGTTATTGAAGTCGTTTTTTAATAATTTAAAATGGAAACTATTTCTATTTACTGTTTAATAAGGATACAAAAGAAAAACAGACTGAGCCAACTTACTTTCCCGTGTGTGTTATTTACATAAGAGTAGGTATATAACGCCCATATTTTGGGCGATGAAAGACTTTTCACCGTGGAAATAAATTAAATGCACGCACCTTCCCCCAACTAGTACATTCACTACAGCGTACACGTAAATCAAGTTTTGAAAGATTGATCAATATTTGTTTAGGAAAGGGTAGGTCGGGATAAATTTAATGAGGAAAGGGCGGGGGTTGGTAGTGGTGGAGTGCAAAACGATCTTTACATTTCATACACATGACCCCATCCCACCTATCTCTGAACTATGATTTATTACAGCTACACTTTATTAATTTTCAATATTCATAATTTTTACGTTCTCTTGCCTATATGAATATATAGGAAGGGAAGTATTGTTTTCATGCCGATTTTTCGAAATCGAGTTTTCATCGGAACTACATGTTTTCAGACCCCCTGAACCCAAAAAACATTTTTTTAGCGATTGGTCTGTGTGCGTGTGCGTGTGAACAGAATATCTTAAGAACGGAACATCGTACGAACTTGACACTTAAAACTTAAGTTAGATACCACTACCGGACCCGGCACGAACATTTTAATCAAAATTGGTCAACCGGAAGTAGTAGTTCATTCGTGTCATTTTTAACTTTTTTGCTATTTTCTCAAATACGGCTCCTACGATTTTTTTAAAAATCGCCTCATTTACTAAATTTTTGTATGCTCTACAAGATAAGGTAGGCACCATGTCTGCTGAAATTCTTGGTGAGGCTGTTTTCTCGTAAAAAAATTGTTTTTTTTAAGATTGCAGGCTGTTTTCTCGTAAAAAAATTGTTTTTTTAAGATTGCGACTTTAATATGCATTTTAGCGCCAACATAATATACAAAAATATGATAAAAGTTTAGAGAATTTAAAATCCTACAGCTGTTATTTCAAACAGGTTTTTTTATAGGAAATGCTTTGTTTAGCGGTAATTAGCCATTTTCTGTTTTTTTCTCACGAAATCGTGTAAAAAAATGATTTTTTTAAATTTCGGCCTTAGTATGCATTTTACAACAAAAGTGTAGTATATAATCAAATTTATAGGAAATTTAAAGATCTACAACTTTTATTTAGAGCATTTTTTCTACAGAGCCTAGTTTAGCGTGAGTGATTTTACGCATTTTAAACTGAGGTTTATTTTCATTTTGCATCATTCACTCATGATTAAAATAAGGTTATGTTTTTTGAGATTAAGTTTTTTTCTTTATTTCTAATGTTTTATTATTAATGTTATGTTATATTGATAATTATTTGCATTGGCAAGAGAAAGTTGTATGATTGTTTCACACCAGATTTTTTGTTTTCTCTTGCTCTATATGAATATATAGAGAAGGACAGTATTGTTTTCATGATTTTTTCGATATGGAGTTTTCACCGGAAATACATGTTTTTTAGGCTCTTTGAACCCAAAAACATGGTTTAACGACAAAACAATGTTGGTGAACAAAATATCTCAAGAACGAAATTAAAACTTGGAACTTAAGGTAGGTATACCACTAGAGGATCCAACGCGATAATTTTCATCAAAATTGGTCAACCACGAGTAGTAGTTTTTTTAGCTTTTCAGACCTCACAGGATCACTTTAGTCCAATTTCTGGGCTAGTCCATTCTGTTATCGGTTCTTATTATTCCCAAGCGTGTAAGTTGTTTTATTCTTGCTTCTTTCCTTTCGCCCACATCTTTTTGAGGAATTCCGAACTTTGGCATTTGTCCTCGTTCGAATACTTCGTGTTGGATTTTTTTCTAGTTTTATTACGCTCAAATGTTATCATGTTAGTTTTAATTAGCTTGTCGTTTTTCCAGATTTTTCTCAACTCTTCCATTTCCTTTACCATTTCTTTCCATTTGGACTTCCTTTATCCATTTCGGTATTGTCGTGCTTTCCTAGTAATAGCTGATTATTATTTGTTCAGCAAGTGTTGTGTTTTCTGTTCTTAGTAGGTGCCCCAAGAATTATTTATATATATATACTTCATCATTTGAGATTATTCTCCATTGTCTTCTACTCTCGTGTGTGTTATTGTTCATGCATTTTATGACTATCCTTCTTTCTGCTTTTCCAATTTTATATGGCCCAAAGAGAGTCTCGTTGGCGTATTGTACTTCTGGGAGAATTTCTTTTCGGTTGTGTCTGATTTTAGTTTTTCCGGTAGGCATTTTTTGTTGTATATGTTTTGAGTAGTTATTAATGTTGTTTTTAATTTATGGGAAGTATTACTTTATTCATACGATTTTCTCAAAAACGGCTCCTAGGATTTTTTTAAAAAATTGTCTCATTTACTACATTTTTTTATGCTCTACAAGATAAAGTAAGCGCCATACCTTCTGAAAATCTTGGGAAGGCTGTACGCTTTTAGTAGAATATGTTTTTTAATACCGCGGCCTTAATATGATTTTACGACAAAAGAATGTAATTAAAGATGTAGGAAATTTTAAAAAACCTACAATTTTTATTTTAAGCATTTTTTTCTACAGTTTAGTTTACCGTCAATTAATTGATTTTCCGTATTTTTACGTCAAACACAGGTTGATGTAATCATCTAAATTGGCTAGAGAAAATTGTTTTGAGTGTTTCACACCAGATTTTTTTTAATTTATAAAATTTAATTTTAAATATCTCTCCAAGAATGAAATATAAATAATGAAGTTTTATTATTATTTTCCGCTTGAAAATTTTGTGTAAAAGCCACTCAGTCATTCAGGACCGCATGGGTCCTGGGTTAAAAAATTAATTTTTGATCGATTTTATTTCAGTCAATAAAGTTCGAAAACGGAGTCCACTCATCCGATTTTTGATATAATACCGTAATCTGGGGAATTTTTGTGTGGTAGTAGTTCATCGAGTTAAAAAATTGGCACACACTCGTTAAGTGTATTGAAATAACACATCAAAAGTCTCGATTCTAGGATTTGAAATTTGTTCACCATATTGCATATTGGGAAACTGCTGAGAATTCTGTTTTCTCATATAAGTTTTATTTGCTATAGCAATCAGTCTAAATTAAAAACAGCGACCAGGGCGTTCAGCCCCAAATTCAATCTATTGTGGGTTTTAGGTGAACATAGTTATGACGATTTTTTACTTTTAAAAGAAGTAATATTGTTGCCAGTACAATTTCTGAGTGCTTGGTGTAATTTTTATTTTATTTTAGCGCAAAAATGTGTATAATAAACGTTGCAAAGAATTTAAAACACTATCCTTTTTATTTCAAACATTTTTTTGTATAACGCTTAGTTTAGCGGTAATTAGCGATTTTCTGTTTTATTCTCACGAAAACGTGTAAAAAAATCTATATTTTAAAGATTTCAGCCTTAGTATGCATTTTATGACAAAAATGTATGTAATCAAATTTATAGGATATTAAAAGATCTAGCCTACAACTTTTATTTAAAGCATTTGCTCTACAGAGCCTAGTATAGCGTGAAAGTGATTTTCCGTATTTTTAAGCCAAACTAAGGTTGACTTTCACTTTGCCTCTTTCACTCATGATTAAAATAAGGTTATGTTTTTTGAGGTTAGTTTTTTGTTAATTTCTAATGTTTTATTACTAATGTTAAGTTATTTGTTCATTATTTGCATTGGCAAGAGAAAATCGTGTGTGTTTCACACCAGATTTTTATCGATTAACATGTAGGCTACGTTGATGAGCGATTTCCTCGCCATAAACAGTGTTGTAAAAATTTAATAATCTTTCGAGCTAATACATCTCCGACAGTTAAATTATATCAGAAATTTAAATACACATTACAGTGGTATGACTCATCATGTTCCAGTAAGAAAAATAGCATAGTTAAAAAATTTAGTACTTCGTTTTTAATGTTAAAAACAATCTTATCTTATTGTTTTAGTTTCAGAAAAATGTTTGTCACTTGGTTTCTTAACTTAATTACTTACACACGCTTCAATATTTTGCTTATAATTACTTTAAATAAGATAAATAACAGATAAAAGTATATAATATATAAGTTGAACGAATTGTAGCTCTATTACCAATTTTATTGTCTTAGTTTAAAATTTTCTAAAATAATATTTTATTGTTTTTAGTATTTTGACTATGCCTAATACAGACAGGTGGAGTGTTAAATTATTTGCACTCGATCTGCTAGTTCCAGGGCTATGAAAGATAGTTCTGTTTCTTATTACATGGTTAGCCAATTAAATGACTGAAGTATTTAAGAACAGAAGAAGTAGATGTATAAAAGATACTAGTCACAGAGTTATTTCCTATAAGAGTAATGAATTTCATTATACAGCCAGACCCTGTGGTGAATGCTGTGAAGGTGTCATTTGCAAAGTAGAAAGCAGATGCTTTTCAGAGGGCCTGGCATGCTGATAACCATTCTGTTCAACTCAGTGAGCAAGGGAATTGTAAACCACCTCACTCCCGATTTTACTTAGTAAAACCTAAGTTTTACTTAGGGCGGTACAGACACGAGACCATCTGTTGTACGACTGCCCGGCTCTGGTGGGTGATCCAGGCAGCGACTGACCCTGGAGCTTCAAGGCCAATGGGAAAATTGGCCCCTCACGGTACGTGAGAGCGTGTACGGCGGGGTGCATAGCTCTCCGGTGTGGGATTTCGTTGACGAAGTAGCTTCATTCTACCGTCGTCATGTAGTTGGGTATTATCCTGAAATAGCTCTGATTCTCTGGTGCCGTTCACTAATTTTTTTCCCAGCCGAGAACAAATTAATGGTGTCGAGCACTTGCTGGTACAATATGTTATGGCGACAGGTCCTAAGTATATTTTAACTTTTAATTCATGGTGATTGCCCACCAGTATACATAGACAATGAACCTATAACAAAAACAGATACGGTCAAGTATCTCGGTCTGACTTTTGATAAACGACTTAACTTGGAGCACACATATCAAACGGAAACGTTTATTACTGAATTCTCGACTTAAACTTCTATATTCCCTACTTCACAAACAATCAAAATTACCAATGGCACAAAAATTACGCATATATTGTTCTCTTTTGAAACCTATATGGACCTACGGGTCCCAAATTTACGGTTCAATCAAACCCTCTAACCTGCAAAGAATTCAAGCATTCCAGTCAAAAACATTACGCCTTATAGCAAAAGCACCTCTTAACGTTAGCAACAAAACCTTACATACAGATTTTAAACACCACTTGTACAAAATTCCATCGAATACCTATACAAACGCTTTCACGACAAGTCACACGAACACGAGAACCCACTGGTGCGTTCACTTTCCACTTTCCATTTACTTGATAATCCCCCTAGACGCCTTAAAAGCGCTGGAGTAGAGACCTGCTAATTTGATACACAGATTTCATTCTTGGGGAGGCACCAATGGGGGCCCTACCCCTCTCATGCCTATCATATCATTTACATTATTATCATAATCATCACATTGCTTTTTGTAAAATTTTAAAGTTGTAAATAAAGAATTAAAGAGAGAAAAAACAACAAAAAAATGTATTTTGACCCCTTTTCTAGACTGTTAGGACTACATTTTATTCTTTACGTTCTTAATGATGGGCGCCTTGTGCGTCAAGAGGCTTCCCTGACAAGAGAGCGAGTAACACTCATCCCCCTGGTTGCCGACCAGGCTCACCCTCGCTATCGAAAATTTTTTAGTCTAGTTAGTAATAAATTAGATATGTGACAGTTGCCAGTCACGGAAAATAAGAGTTCTACGGAAAGGCCTCCGGGTATATGCTTTCGGGCGACCAATCGGAAGGGAGGTGGCGGGAGAAATGCCAGCAAATCAATTACCAATTAGTAAAACCTTTAAAGGTTCAAACCAGCTTTTCGGCTGATGACTTAAAGAGCAAAAAATAAAATAATACAGTAATCCCCTTGGTATCCGCGGGTTTCGGTTATCCGCAGACTTTGTCCGTGGGCCTAAAACCTTAAAATACGTACGTAATTTCACCTTATGTACACCGTACTTGGTGGGAGGTGGGGAAGTCATACAATTCCCAAAACATGTGTCACCCTACGTGTTTGAATAAATGTTTTGGCGTTCGCATCATGTTGAGTCATTCACTAGTATGGCGACGGGCGCCATGAGCGGAGCTAGATTTCGACGTACTGTACATAGTGAGCGCATCACCGGGTACCGGGCCCCGCCAGTACAACCCCCCCCCCCCCAACCACCATACGTACGCCCCGACGCCATACTGTAATTTCTCCGAACGTTTTCCGCCATGTGTCAGTCTAACTTCTTCGTACGTACGTACAGTTTTTGTTTGTTTGTTTGACGATCCTGAAACGAAGCCAAGCATTTCTTCACAAACCATCAACGAGGTCTTCAGCATAGCAACGCAGCTCGCTGATCACGTGTTGGAGACGGATCCCGTCATGGAAAGGGCCCTTCAATTCAAAAGAGGACTCCAGGAGCTGATGATAACATACGAAGAAGTCCACAAGGAGTTTGAAAAGAAGAAGAAGCAAACAGCCATAACTAACTATTTTAAAGCAACTTAAATTTTTTATGCGTACAGTACTGTATTTCTTAAATATTCATAGATTATAATAATGGTCAAATGTTGATAAAACTACTAAACACTTAAAACGACTACAGGACTTTTCCTTCAGAACCTAACCCCCTTCTTTTCGTTCCTATAAGGTATCATTACCCGCGGTTTTACGAACCGCGGTAACCCTCCGGAACGTTACCCCCGCGGATACCGAGGGATTACTGTATATTCTGTTCAATGTAAAATTCGATGTTGAGAAAACTGAATTCAATAGATTGAAAGTATTGCGGGAAAATGAAGTTCTTTGTTTGTTTGGAGTTGAAAATAATGATTCGGGACAATGTGTTGTTTTATCAGCGTCCGGGTGTGCGTATCACAGTATACTGGATGTTTTAATAAAACTGATAGTATACAATCATGTAGAAACTTAAGTCCAGTTAGCTAGTTTATTTCCTTTTATTATTATATTACTGTGTTTTGTATTCGCATTAATATAATATTGCAAATGACAGAAATAGAGCAACAAGCTACTTCACGGTAATATTTGTATACCTAACCTGACTGAATCTACAGACTGTTGTAAACGGTAATTTAAACTGTCAATATATTCCTTTTACAATCATATCAACACATCTTTACTTTCCGCTTTCCTGAAAGGAAGACGGTAGTTTGTAAATACTGACACAAATTTGTTTCAACAACTGTTTTTTTGTTACCTTCATCAATTTCCACAAAATTACCGACTGCCTTAGTGTAATGTAATCAAATTATTACGTACAACTTCAAAATATTGAATTTAGTTCCCCTCTTAAATTACCAAAAGTTTATTCTCATTTATTTTCCTTTATAATAAAAGAAAATGTAATTTATTAGTATCTTTACATTTTTTAATTCCTTTTTAACCCTTTATAGGGCAATACTACGGGGAAAAATATACATGTTGTAAAATGTAAAATTTTGTTTTATAGGTACTTGAATAATGTATTTCTAGTGCCAGAACAGTAAGATATTCTTTTTTTATGTTAAGCCCTGCTAAGTATACTTACCAAGGAACGTTTATTGAAATGAGAATCACACAATTTTTAGTGGTAAGAATGCTTATTTAAACAACTTGTAGTCATATATAACAGAAAAATGTGTAGAATAACTTTTAGTTTAGGTCAACAGCCGAAGTGCTGGTTTGAACCTCTAGAGGTTTTACTAAGTAAAAATAAGGAGTGAGGTGGTTTACAGTTTAGGTGGTTTGTTTATTGCCTTCTTCATTGAGTTAAAAAAAAGTACGCTTATCAGCATGCCAGGCCCTCCGAAAAGCACCCTCTTTCCACTCTGCAAATGACACCTTCACTTCATTCATTACAAGGTTTGTATAGTGAAATTCATTACTCTCAGAGAGATAACTCTGACTAGTGTCTTTTACACCTCTACCTCTTCTGTTATTAAATAGTTCAGTCATATAATTGGCTGAATATGTGATAAGAAACGGAAGTATTTTTTATAGCCCTGGAATCAACAGATTGAGTGCAAGTAATTTAACACTCCACCTGCCCGTTATCGGCAAAGAATAACTTATCTCAACTTTGTATTACCATGAATGCTTGCTTTCTCGTAAAAAACTCGAATTTTCTAAGCACTGTACAAAAGTAACAAAAAAACAACACGGTTGCGTACGCTGATATGAATCCTTACCACATTTGTGTAACTCATGAAGCAAATGGTCGCTGCGCACTAATTTCAAAATGTGGATAGCCTTTTTACCAGAAACATCTATAAAACCATACAATGCCAATAGGGTTCAACTGTATAGCGTATTCTTAAAAAAATCGACCTTATTGCCTGTGGTAATATATTTACTCAAGAGCTATAAAGGTTTAATTCATTTTCAATTAAAAACAATGACCTACCAGGTTGGTCTAGAGTTAAAGTCGTCGCCACGAGTCAGCTGTTTAACAGCTGATTTTCGGAGACGAAGGTTCTTGGTGTAAATCTTAATAAAGGTAGTTACTTTTAAACAGATTTGAATACTAGACAGTGGTTACCGGTTTACTTGGATGATTAGGATTCAATTGACTATACTCTCTCAGGAATGATCGGCCTGGGTCTGTACGATACCACACCTCATTGGCTGCCTCCATGGTCTAGTGACTAGTGCTCTTGCCTACAAATTAATCTGTTATATTAAGAACAATAAATGTTCCATCGGGTTGGTCGAAAGGTAAAGGTGTTGCCGCAAGTTAAATCCTAGTAAAGGTTATTTTTACTCGGATTATATAATAGACAGTAGTTACCGGTGTACTTTGATGGTTGGGGTTCGATTAACCATACTCTCTCAGGAATTATCGGCCTGGGTCTGTACAAGACCACATTTTATTGGCCGCCTCCGTGGTGTAGTGACTAGCGCGCTAACCTAAAAAATGGAAGGCCTCGGGTTCGATTCCCAGCTAGGATCTAGAAATTTTAACACGTTAAAACCCACCGGTAAAGTACCGAAATTCACAGTAGTCGCTAAAGATAAATCTGTTCAGCTTAAAATAACTTAAAACTTATAATAAAATCTAAAAAAAGGAATAAGCAAACCATGACATAATGAGATGAGGATGATATGTATAACGTGTAAATGAGGTGTACTCGTGTATAGATTCAGGCCAACCATTTCCGAAAGAGTACGTCCCGTTCCTAAGCTTTGTGCAGCTGAGAGGAATGCATTACGTCACTACTACTGTGAGAGATTGCGTTAGTAGTAGTAATGTTTTACTAGTACTATGTTTGTAGTAGTCACGGGTACTGTCCAAACTACATATATTCGGTGTCGCTGTCTACAGCGAATAGTAAAAACAACACCCCCGTATGTCACCGCACTAGGCAGCCTAATGCCTAGCGAATAGCAATGAGATGATTAGTACAGTGTTATGGCGTAGCAGTAGTTTGGTACTTCGTCTGTCCCCTTCATCTCGCAGCTGCACAAAACTCAGATTCATACGTTCTTTTAAACCCAACCATTTAAATACACTTGTAACCACTGACTATTATTAAGATCCGTATAAATGTAATTACTTTTACTAGAATTTGAAACACGGAACCTTCATCTTCGTACATCAGCTCACAAATAGCTGATTTGCGGCAAAAGCATTACCGTTAGACCAGGCTGGTGAAATTGTTTTCTAGTATTTTTATTTGTAATGAAAGCGTTTCATATTATAATTTCCTGTACGTAAAAATAATTGATGTTTAATTCTGTTTTTTAGGTAATCAGCCGAAAGGCTGGTTTGAACCTCTAGGGGCTTGAAATTTATAGTCTAGGATAGGATTCTTTCTATATAATCTATATAATCTAGTCGGATTTTTTTTTTAAGTATAAAGAAGAGTTGAGATACATTTTTAAAACTCTTGTTTGTTGTTTAAAAAAAAGGGAATGAAATTTTTGCACAGGTAGACATTTATATGTCACCTTGATTGACATGACAGTAAAGCTTTGTGTTTTATTTGAAATTTACGAAGAACGATAAAAATTAAGTGCTTTGAAAATATAATAATTGGTTAATTCATTTTTGTGAAATGCCAACTCTTTTTTGAAATTATATTATTATTGACTGTTGATTTTAAAAAAGTGACATAAATTTTTCAGTCTTTATTTTATAAAAAAATTGTTAACAGTTTAGGGTTTTGTACGTCGCAATAATTAATTGAATTAAAATTGAAAAATTGAAAATGCTACTAAAAATGTAGCATTTTCAATTAATTAAAAATAAAATAAATAAAATTAAAATTAAAAATATTTTCTACAATTTTTTTAATGCTTAGTAAAAACACGTTCGAAATTTTATCTGAATAAGTTTTTTTTTTAATTTATTCGTGTTAAGAGGAGTGTACCTCGTGATTTTGTCCGGTGTTGCTTAGGTCATCAGTCGTAAAGCTGGTTAGTATAGATACTGAAGTCACGAGATTGCCTTTTGCGTATGTACGGGCTGTGAGAAGGGAAGTGAAATATTTGCAGTGCTGCCAACCTCAACAGTGAGACATTACTCGTACATTTCACTACCGTGCAGTTTCTAGATACATTTTGTAAGCTGTGGTTTATTCCGAGAAAATGTTTTCTTCATAAACCTAATAAGAAATAAATATTACCTGTAATATTGCCTACAGCTTAATTACATGACTAGAAATGTTAGATTTACTGTAATTACGAATGAAACGCCTTCTTTACTAATGCTGTCAGTGGCGTTTTCATTATCAGTCTCTCTAGTATCTACCTAACCGTTTTCTTTTTTTTACCATGTGTCAACAAAGCTGCAGAAGAATAGCTCCTTCACGTCCTTAATTTCCTTCTTTATTTTCCAAATTGTAGAAAGAGAAAAATCACAGTAGTTAGCCGCTCGCTCACGGCTTTTGTTAAGAAGCACGGATAGCCGTTTTTGTTTAGCATCAACTTCATAACATTTTATTACATTGCTATAAGATTTCGTTCAACGTTGTGAATAGTTCGACCACGTTTTCGAGAAACCAACATTTCTGTAATAAACAGTTAACGTATAAAAGGTTCCGGGATTGTATATGCTCTGGGTATAGTATAAACTGTTATGCTTGCCGTACTGAATGCTTTTTTTTTTTTTTTTTGGGTTTAACGTCCGACTGTTCTGCAATTACTGCTAATGCAGACGGTGAAGGATGAAATGATTTTTTGTAACGTATGAAAATATGCCGTGCCTGAATGGGATTCGAACCCAAGACCGCATGGCTGAAATTAAAGCAGTCGGGCATGCGCACTGATGCTTTTTTCCCTTTACCCCTCGTTGCAAACAAGGGCAAATTCGTGATTCAAGTGACTATACCTCTAGAGGTTACTAAAAAAAACGATGAGTCAGATGGTTTACCATACCTCCCTCCCTGAGTAGAAAAGTATATGCTTCTCAGCATGCCAGACCCTCCGGAAAGCATCTACTTCCACCCTACAAATGACACCTTCATTCATCACAGGATCTGGCTATAGTATGACATTCGTTAATCTCAGAGGAAATGACTCTGACTATACCTTAACGAACTAGAGACTGCAGATGAAGGCGCAGCATAGTGACCTACTATCGGTTTCTTAATCATAGTACCCGAGTTTAAACCCACATCTCCAAAACTATGAGTCAGATTTTAATATACATAAAAAGTTAGCTCATTTTATTCTGCGTTGACCCTTAATAGTCCTTTATTTTTAATATTGTTTACAAATTGTCAAATCGAGGTTGGAAGACAAATAGACCCGGTTTTCGTGCTACCGCAACAAATTTCATGCGTTTAGAGGCGTGTAACTCGATAAATATTTGACGATAAAGTTTAAAATTTTAACACAACATGTACAATTATATTCTTGCAGCGTGTACGAAATTTTAAATTCGTACGTTACCTATTTAAATTTTGATTTAATAATAATATTCTGAACCCTTATTCAGCGTAAAAATTTATACAGATATGTTAATAACATGAAATCTCGATTGGCGAATGTTGTGGTAGAATTTTAAAAATTTTGAAAAATAGACTGGGTAAGGGGGCGTGCTACTATCCATGTTACAGTTTGTGTACGTGACATCCTGTCGGACTGTCTACCTGCGTTGACAGACTGCATTTTCAATTCAGGTAGACAGTCAGATTCAGACAACATGGATAGTAGCGCCCAGCCCCCTCATTACCCAGTCTATTTTTCAAAATGAACGTGTAAAAATAGTTTTTAAAGACTTCGGCGTTAGTATGCATTTTACGACAAAAAATATGTGATCAAATTATAGGAAATTAAAGATCTACAACTTTTATTTAGAGAATTTTTTTCTACAGAGCCTAGTTTAGCCTGAAAGAGTGATTTTCCGTATTTTTAAGCCAAACTGAGGTTGATTTTCATTTTGCGTCTTTCACTCATGATTAAAATTAGGTTAGTTTATGTTATTGAGGTTAGTTATTTGTTTATTTGTAATGTTTTATTACTAATGTTAGGTTATATTGGTTATTTGCATAGGCAAGAGAAAGTTATGGGAGTGTTTTACACCAGATTTTTCTTCTAAACTGTTTAAATCTCTTACGTGTGGTTCTAAATTAATAATTATTAACATTATCTACATATTCCAATTTTGAAAATATGATTATTAAGAAAATCTCGTAAAAATCATTGTCATACTGTGATTTTTTCAGTTTTAAATAAAAATACACACTTTCCAATTTGTGCATTTAACCTCGTCGGAAAGCAATTTGCGATTTCTATCAGAACCTTGTACTGTATTGATCATTCAATCTTGTCCTAGTGGTAGGTTACGCCAATTAAATTAGTCACAGGTTTCTTGATCTATGGTTCGTTTATTTGTTTTAACTTCCTTGTCAGTTTAACAAGTTTTTTTTTGAAAACAGATCAACTTGTAAATTGTGTTTTCAATATTCGTGTTTAGTTACTCCTTTCTTAATTTTATATTGGTAACATTTTTACTTTCTCTTGCCTATATGAATGTATAGGAAGGAAAGTATTGTTTTAATGTCGATTTTTCTGTCTGCGGAACTTCTTAGAGAGGCTGTTTCACGTAAAAAAATTGTTTTTTTAACATTGCTGCTTTAAAATGCATTTTAGCGCAAAATTGTATATAATAAAAGTTGTAGACAATTTAAAATCCTATAACTTTTATTTTGAATATTGTTTTGTATAACTCTTAGTTAAGCGGTAATTAGCGATTTTCTGGTTTTTTCTCACGAAAACGTGTAAAAAAGTCGATTTTTTACGATTTCAGCCTTAGTGTGCATTTTACGACAAAAGTGAATTAATCAAATTTCTAAGAAATTAAAAGATCTACAACTTTTATTTAAAGCATTTTTCTCTACAGAGCCTAGTTTAGCGTGAAAGAGTGATTTTCCGTATTTTTAAGCCAAACTGAGGTTGATATTTATTTTGCATCTTTCACTTATGATTAAAATAAGGTTACGTTTTTTAGTTTAGTTTTTTTGTTTAATTTCTAATGTTTTATTACTTATTTTAGGTTATATTGTTAATTATTTACACTGGCAAGGGAAAGTTGTGTGAGTGTTTCACACCAAATTTTTAGAATATATGACGTACTTTTGTGTATGGAGTTTTCGTGAGGTTACTTCTCTTGTTAACAACATTTTATATTGAAAGATTTTTTTTTTTTTTTTTTTTTTTTTTTGTCTTTAATTTTAAAATCTAGAACACTATACTATACATTAAAGCACAATCACTAGATTTGATGAGAGTCATTATTAGGCGTGGAAGGAGGGGTCACACCCAGCAGTGTATCCTCCAGGATGACGTAATCATACTATGAGTGAGATGATCTTGATGAAAATGAAACCCAACAGTGACGAACTTAAGAAGATGTGATGTTGAAGATAATGAAATGAAGATAATGGAAGAACGGTAACAGAATGTTATCGAAGAAGATCCCTACACCATAGCCGGCGAAGTCGTCGAAAATTTGGAAAATTTTGAATGGCCATTTGTCGAGCGAGATCGTTTGGATGATTTTGCAATTTATCAAAGAAACTTTGATAAAGTTGTCGTGCAACGTCTTTTACGTAGGGAATACGAAGGTCAGAATGAAGGGTGTCGTTTCTCACATACCAAGGTGCTCCAGTGGCAAGCCTTAAATATCTTGATTGAAATACCTGTATTTTGTTTAAACTGGTTCGAGCAGCAGCACCAAAAATCTGAATTCCGTACAGCCAGAGAGGTTTCAGCAAAGTCTTGTAAATTGTAATTTTTTGTTTCAGTGGTAGACGAGAACGCGGTTTAACTAGGTGGAACAAACATCTGAGGCGATTGTTTAGTAATAAGCGTTTGCTTTTCAGATGTTCATTCCACGTCAGCCGCCTGTCTAACCATAATCCTAAGTACTTCACTTTGTTTCTAGTTGGAATGTTGACCCCACCAAGGGTTACCGGCGGACAGCTGCCTCTACGAAGGGTAAAGGTGACCTGGACGGACTTTCCAGGATTAACCTTTATCCTCCACTTTTTAAGCCAGGTATCTAGGTCGTTCAGATATTGTTGAACCTTTCTTGACGCTCCTTCTGTTGTTTCACTTCTTGCAATAATGGCAGTATCATCTGCATATGTTGCAATAAGTGCATTGAAAGATTTAATTGTGGAATAAAACTGAACAATTTTGTTAATTCTTAAAGCAGTAATTTGCTGCATAATTTTTAATAAAAAACAGTGAGGCACCTGACTTTATCTACGGACTCGGAAAGGAATTTGTGGGAATTGAATTTGGTTGGGCTCCGTACTATTTGAACGTTGTGAGTGTTAACGACGCTTCCACAAAAGAAGAATATACAATTTCCCGTAAAATTATACAAACACGTACATCTAATTTACTGACTCGTTAGCAGGGCTGTAAAATTTTACTGTTATGCGGAATGAATAAATTTATTAATCTTGTTTTAGACTGTGCTAATATGTTTGTATGTTTCTTTTTATTCATTAGTTATAGAAAGCTTTTGTTAGTTTTTTTTTACTTTCTCTTGCCTAAATATGAATATATAGGAATAAAAGTTTTTTTTTACGTAGATTTTTCGAAATCGAGTTTTCACCGGATCTACACGTTTTCAGTCCCCTGAACCCAAAAAAACATGATTTTAACGACTGGTGTGTGTGTGTGCGTGCGTGCGCGCGCGCGGGTGTGTGTGTGCGAACAAAGTATCTCAAGAACGGAACATCGTACGAAGTCAAAATTGGAACTTAAGTTAGGTACCCCTAGAGGACCCGACACACATTTTCATCAAAATCGGTCAACCGGAAGTAGTAGTTTATTCACGTCATTTTTCACTTTTATATTGGTCATTATTTCCATTGGCCAGAGAAAGTCATGTGAGTGTTTCACACCATATTTTTGTTTTATTATGTAGTGAATTAATTTTTTCACGCATACCAATGTATTCGTGATATCTTAATTTTCATTGATTTTCGCTGATTTTTTTTTACGTTTTGGGTAAAAGTGTAAAGTTGATTGTCTTAATCGTACGTTAGTCTGTAATTTAAAAAAAATTCTTACATAGCCTATTTTTAATTGTGCTTCATGTTGGTAAAAAATTAAAATTGTTAATATTATTTTTAGGAAGTTCTTTTCTATTTCTCTTCCATTCAGCCCTACAGCTCTGGGTGAGCCAAAAACTGAGATATTTGCCGCCTCCTAAGCTCAGTGGTTAGTGTGCTACGCTCCAAAGCAGAGGGTCCCAGTTTCGATTCCAGGCCAGGGTCTGAAAAGTTATTACAAGTTCAAACCCACCGTTACTTAACCCAAAATAATCGCTAATAACGAAGATGTTGGTACGAGTTAAAATAAACTAAAAAAAATTGAGATACTCATACATGGTGTAAACAAAAATACAGTGTACCTAAATTCCTAATTTCATTAACTTAACACCTAAGTACCTAATGACATTAAATCAAGAAGCAATTTTACCCTGTTAACATTTTTATTACGTTTCTTCTTCTTCTACCTAAATATCGGTCATTAAATTATGACATTGTACAATATTTTACCTCAACGGCTAGGAATGTTGAATAAATATCTTCCGGTGAATATTCCGAACATGATCTTAACCTGGGTTCCCTACTAGTTGATGGTTTTGTTACACCTTAAATATCTCCGAGAATAGCGACCTGTGACTGCTGTGGTTGCGAAGTAGGGAAATGGGTGGGTGGCTGACTTGGTGGGGTTAACAATTATGCCAGTGTATGGTGCTACTTGTTAAAATCATGTAAGGCTACATAATAGAAACGTAATACTTATCATCATCATCATCATCATCATCATCATCTGTGAAGAATTAGGCTCAATGACCTGTTACGGCATCCATCTCATTTTAGGTCTAACCAAGCCTCGCTTCCCTCTAGGTACATGCTCGTAGAGGAAGTCTGTGTGCCTACATGCGAAGTAAATGTTTGGACCAGTTTTTCTTTTATATTCTTAACGTTTTACGCAGTGACTGAACATTTAACTCGGTGCGTATAGTTTCGTTACGTAGGCCTACTCTATCTAACCGGGTACAATCTTTAACTCCCCGCAAAAATCTAATTTCAGCAGCCTGGATACGATTTATTCCTCCGTAATAACACCCATGTTTCACTCCCATATGTTATGAGTGGTACAGCCATTGCTTTATCAAATTTCATTTGGGTGTCCTGTTTCATTTTCTCTCCTATAGTCCTGCAAATAGAACCGCATACAACGCTGAATTTTGCCAGTTTCTCACTTACGTCATCATCTTCGACATAGGAAATCCTGGATCGTAAATATTTAAACAATGTTTTTTTACTGTTGTTGTTTAGGTCATCAGCCGAAAGGCTGGTTTGAACCTGTAGAGGTTTTACTAAGTAAAACGAGTAGTGAGGTGGTGGTTTACAATTTCCTTCCTCACTGAGTGGAAAAGTACGCTTATCAGCGTGCCGGGCTCTCTGAAAAGCACATATTTTCCATTTTGCAAATTACACCTTCACTTCATCCACTTGTAATCTTTCCCAGGATATCAGGGAAGAGACACAAAAGAGGAAACGTACTGGGTATGGTTGTAGCAATACAATAAAAAAAAAAAAATGAAATTAACAAAGTTTAATGAAAATAGATTCTAATTAAACAAATTAACTACCAAACAGCAATTATATGATATATAATTATTATAGCATTTTAAGAATGACTCTATTTAAAAAAAACAATATAGTTTTAAATCAGAATTAATATGATCAAAAAATTTTACAGCAAATTTGAATTTAATGTTAATTTGGATCCAAATAAAAAAGAAAAAATATGCTTAGAACATTTTTTTACAATCGAATATGCAGACATTATAAGAATAGATATAGTCTGCTATCAAATAACAATAGTAATCATAATGAAATACGTTTTTATTTAATTATTTGTTTTTATTAATATTATAAGTCCAAATCCAAAAAGAGTTTTGTTTTATTAATAAAATTTATAAGCTTTAAATATATATAAAAAAGTTCATTCAAAATAACAAAACAACAATATATATTTATCTTTTAAAGAAAAAAAGATATTAAAAAAAACTGGTGAAAATCAGGTGCTGGTCCACAGTTCAGTGAAAATAAAAAAACAGAAAAGTTTGCCCAAACATGCAGCCAATGCATAGTAGTGAGAACAATCGTAGAACCTTGGTAAATTGATGGTTGATTAAAAAAATTAAAAAAAATTTACATACCAGATGAGATCAGCATAACCAATAATAGATACTTAACGTAGTTTGATTTTCAGTCAAGGTTCGAGTAGAATATATATATATATAAATACATGGTAGAATTTATAAAAAAACCTTCTTCAACACTCGTACACCCTTTTTATGTCGCTGGTGAAAATTGAAAATACGTGTCTGGGCATTGATTAAAGCAGAATTAAACAAGTTGAAAATAGCCTTTTATACGTAGAGAGCATTATTTAAAAAAAAATAAACAAAAAACTGCCAAACAGATCCGCAATACTTTACAGCGCTGCATTTTAGAAAAATGCTTCCAAAAAAACAAATCACGACATTTTAAAAAGCACTTGAAAATTTTATTTTATTTACGGCGGACAAATTCAACATATCATCTTAACGGTCAGTCTAACACAGAGAAGGAAAAAGTACGTTTTACATGAAACAGCTGATTTACGAGAGATAACAAAAGCAGGTAGATAAGAGACAATTACCACTACTAAATCGCCACACGTAATACCAAAAACAGCCGAGAGATGGAACAGGCGTACAGTCAAGCAAATAACGACATAAACTACGGTACGAAATTCAAAATAAGCAATGTAACCAGTTACAGAGGTTACACACTGTATAATGAAATTCATTACTTTTGGAGGAGATAACTCTGATTAGTGTCGTTTACATCTCTACCTCTTCTGTACTTAAATTATTAAGTAATTTAATTGGCTGACCATGTGATAAGAAACAGAACTAATTATTTTAGCCCTACAACGAACGTTACTGTGATGTTATACTATCAGGGAAATCAATTTTTATTAGGAAAGTGTGAAAGCGAGTAGCTGGTTCCTAAAATCAGGACCCTGTTAGCTGTGGGAAGGAAGTCCCGGACAGAAAACCCAATCGTCTTCCAGGTCAGTAGGGATGAGGTCCAGGGTCGGCGTCAGGTGGTCCCAGCGAGAACAGAATATTCTCATATTCTCAGCGAGAACAGAATGTTTATTCTGTTCTCGCTGGGTGGTCCAGGTCAGATTAAACTAGAGTCTAACTTCCTTTCGCCTGTAAAAACTAGTTAAGAATCCAAAAATTAGTGTCCGATCGTATCAGGAAATCAGATTACAATTAAATGGATTGACTCGATTAAGGCGACATGGAATACATGAAGTGCAAGTAAACCTGGAAGGATGACCAAGATCAGAGCGATTGGGTGTTATTTCGACTGATCTCATCGTTATGGAAGAGAAAAGGAGAGGATTGGGGAAAGCGGAGCCTCCGTAGTTGAGGAGGTTATTTGGATATTTATTGAATGGATCCGATTTGTCAAGTAATTTTACACCTTTTTCGAACTGCAGTATAGATTTAATTTGTAAATAACAATAATTCTACGACAAGTTCTTTCTAGAAAGAAAAATACTTTATAAATAAGGAAGAATATTTTGAGAATATGTACTACTTGCAATGAAACAGATGAATTAAGATAGACATATAAGATAAAGTGGGAAGGAAACAAGGTCGTCGAATTTAGATGAAATACTCTAGTGGTTTTGTAGGGCTTCTTAGTTGTGTCTGAAGGTATAAAGAAGGAGAGGGATTGGATTAGGTAGGATAGATTCTAGGGACCCCCAGTTGAGCTTGGTTGGCCTCCAAGACTAAAAGTCATAAATTCACAGTCCTTCCTTAGGAAAGGTAAAATGGAATGAGAATCGAGAGTGAGGGATAAGGAAAATTTGTAGGGTGGGATCAGAGAAGTATGAGCTAGTGAGAGTGTATGTGTGTTTGAGTTGGCACAGTAAAGCCCTGAAGTCCTCCATTACATATTTTGTCTTCACCCCGTACTTACCCTCTCTACATCAAATTATTATCAACCACATCCAGCTAGCTAGTCTCTCTGCATAACAACATATCTCGCTTGTAACTGATAAAGAAAGTACTACTAGGGAAAAGAGAGAAAGCACAAGAGACTGTATAAATTGCCGGAGAATCGGTACACAGAATTGTGCAGTGGTTTTTAAACACACTCAAAAATGAATGAACGTTCTTTTCCCTAACTTTAAAATAATAATCTTCCGCCATTATTTTTTTATTTTTTTTTAAAACGTTAACCAATTTCTTTTAACAATTACCGATTACAAGAATAAAATCTTTGTATATGGTATTAAAAATATTAAATTTAAAGAATTAATACAATAAGATTATTGAAAAAATATCTGGTGTGAAACACTTCCACGACTTTTCTTGCGAATGTAAATAAAACACGTAGTATAAACTATATTGAATCATTGTTGTTTAGGTCAACAGCCGAAAGGCTGGTTTGAACCTCTTGAGGTTTTACTAAGTAAAAACGAGGAGTGAGGTGGTTTACTATTGCCTTCCTCACTGAGTTGAGAGAATATGGTTATCAGCATGCCATTCCTCCGAAAAGTACCCACTTTCCACCCTGCAAATGGCACCTTCACTTCATTCACCACACAGTCGGGCTGTATAGTGAAACTCATTACTCTCAGAGGAGACAACTCTTACTGGTATCTTTTTCACCTCTACCTCTTCTGTTCTTAAATAGTTCAGTCATGTAGTTGGCTGACTTGTGATAAGAAACAAACTATTTTTTGTAGCCCTGGAACCAACAGATCAAGTGCAATGAATTTAACACACCACCTGCCTGTTATGGGCATGTTGAATCATTAGTAAACAATAAAAAATGAAAATTAACCTTGTTTCGACTTAAAAATACGAAAAATCACTAATTGACGGTAATCTAGATTCTGTTGAAGAAAATGCTTGAAACAAAGTTGTAGATTTTTTCAGCCCATAGTAGACAGATAGAGTGTAAAATTATTTGCACTCAATCTGTTAGTTGCAGGGCTAAAAAAAATACTTCTGTTTCTTATCACATGGTCAGCCGATTAAATGATTGAATCATTTAAGAACAGAAGAGGTAGAGGTGTAGAAGACACTAATCAGAGTTATATGTTCTAAAAGTAATGAATTTCATGATACAGCCAGACCTTGTGGTAAATGAAGTGAAGGTGTCATCTACAGAGTGGAAAATATGTGCTTTTCAGAGGGCCTGGCGTGCTGATAAGCATAATTTTCAACTCAGTGAGGAAGGCACGGTAAACCAACTTACTCCTCATTTTACTTAGTAAAACCTCTACAGGTTCAAACCAGTCTTTTGTCTCTTTATCTTAAACAACAACAGATTTTTTTATTTCCTACAACTTAAATTATATACACTTTTCTCCTAAAATGCATACTAAGGCAGTAATTTAAAAAAAAATCAAAAATGTTTACCGAATTTTATGAAAAATTTTGTAAGTCACTAATTGACGCTCAACTTATCGTTCTTCAAAAAAAGAAAAAGTTTCAAATCACAGTTGTAGGTTTTCAAATGTTGTACAACTAAGATTAATATACACTTATGCCCTAGAATGCATATTAAGGCCGTAATGTAAAAACAATTTCTACAAAAGTATAAGACCCTTAAAAATTTTAATAGACTTGGCGCTTACCCTATCGTGTAACGTATAAAAATTTAGTAAATGAGGCAATTTAAAAAAAATTTGGTGTGAAACACCACAACTTTCTCTTGACAGTGTAAATAATGAACAATAATACTTAATATTAGTAAAAAAACATTAAAAATAAACAAAAAAAATTAATCTCAAAAAACATAACCTCATAATCTTGAGTGAATGGTACAAAATGAAAATCAACCTCAGTTTGGCTTTATAATACGAAAAATCACTCTTTGACGCTAAACTAGGCTCTGCAGAGAAAAATGCTTGAAATAAAAGTTGTACATCTTTTATTTTTCTATAAATTTTATTAATACACTTTTGTCGTAAAATGCATACTAAGGGCTAAATCTTAAAAATCAATTTTTAAAAAATTTTCATGAAAAAAATAGAAAATCGCTAATTACCGTTGAACTAAGCGTTAGGCTTTTACAAAAAAAAGACGTTTGAAAGAAAAGTGGTATATTTTTAAATTTTTTACAACTTTTATTATATACACTGTTGCGCTATAATGCATATTAAGGCCGCAATCGTAAAAAAATAACAGTTTTGTTCTACGAGAGCACTGTCTCCCCAAGAATTTTAGCAGACATGAGGCCTATGCTATCTTGTAGAGCATAAAAAATGTCGTAAATGAGGCGACTTTTAAAATATTGTAGGAGTCGTTTTTGAGAAAATTGCATATAAGTGAAAAATGACACGAATAAACTACTTCTGGTTGATTGATTTTGATGAAAATGTTCGTGTCGGGTCCGGTAGTTGTATCTTAACATAAGTTTTAAGTTTCAACTTCGTACGATGTTCCGTTCTTGAGATATTTTATTCACACACACACACACACGCACACACACACACACACACACACACACACACACACACACGCACACACACACACACACACACACACACACACACACACACACACACACACTAGTCGCTAAAAACATTTTTTTTTGTGTTCAGGAGGTCTGAAAAAGTTAAAACTATTCTTAAGTAGCTGAATGGATTGTTCAAGTGAAAATTAATACAAAAGTTAATAATTTTTTTGAGCATTCTTTTCTTTATCCCGTTGCTGCAAGTTATGCAGCTTATATAACTCATCAGACATTAGTTGGTTTCATTTGTTTTGTGAAATACTTTACTGTAAGTAATAAACGTTACTTAAAAGACGGTTTATGCATATGTATAACAAACACGGTTGAATATTCCGTGAGACCAAGGAACAAACAATGTTACTAATGATGCCGTTATGTTGAATGAACTGTTCCCATCAAAAGAAGTTAACTTACAACAGAAGCTTGTAGGTTATTTAAAGGAACCCGTTGAAGAAGTTCTTTGTACAAATAACTAATAAATAAAGTATATTTGTAAGTTGCTTTGGGGTAAGAGATATTAGCTAAATAAAAAGAGTATAATATTTTTTAATTTTGAATCTCGATTTGTGGTACTGCAGCCTATATGATATTTATGGCTGAATTTCAGTATCAAAATATTAATAAAGAAAGAAATTTTATTTCGTCACTCTTATCTTTTTTGGCAAAATTTAAGATCTCGAGAGTAACTAGCTTTCGAAATAAAGATAATTATAAATAAAGATAAAGATAAAATAAAGATAAGATTTTAAGACGTACACCTAATTGGTGACTAAAAAATTTTGAAATAAAAATTGTAGTTTTTAAAATTTCCTACAACTTTGATTATACTAGGGCCTACGCTTTTGCTCTGAAATTTGTTTCTCTGAAAACTTTTTTATACTACAAAAACATAGCCTCCATGAATTTCAGAAGACATACCGCTTATCCTATCGTGTAAAAACATGTAGTCATAATAAGGCGATATTTACAAAATCATAGGAGCCGTTTTTTTTTGAGAAAATTCAAAATAGTGAAAAATTTCACAAATTATTACTTCCGGTCGACCGATTTTCATGTGATTGTTCGTGTCGAGTCCCCTTAATAAATTTCCAAGTTTCAACTTCGTACCATTTTTCGCTTTGTCAGATATTTCGTTTGCGCGCGCACACACTTAAATTTCTATTTTATAAAAAAATGTGGAAATAAAAGTTGTAGATTTTTAAATTTACAACTTTGATTACATATGTTTTACATACATACGCGAACGAAATATCTCAAAAAACGAAAAATTGTACGAAGTTGAAACTTGGAAATTAATTTAAGTACCATAACGGGACTCGACACGAGCCATTCATCAAAATCGATCAACCGGAAGTAATAATAGGTTAATTCGTGAAATTTGTTTACTTTGTTGTTTGCGATTTTATTATAGAGTATGCAAACAGTATTAGGACAAAACTGTTTTTTGACAATTTTCTTGTTTTTCTTGACTTTAATCTTCTAGATTTTTATACTGTTATTTTATTTTGTTTTTTTTTTGCTTTGGTTGTTTGTTATATTCTGGCCTTTCTTGTTTTTTAACTCTTTACTTTACTTAGTTAATATTACATTAAATTCATAAATTCTTTGTACTATGCTAATACTTATACTTCAGTTTATACAAATGCCTAAATCATTGTAAATTTTCACTTGAAATATTCTGTTGTGTTTTAATTTACGGTCATTTATCGTCACAAACCCGGAGAAATGAAATGGGGAATATAAGAAAAGAAAATTTCGCTACTAAATTACGGAGAAATGTAATGGGCCGTGAGATTTAAGCTAAATGGTACACTTCGTTTGGTTCACAATGCCGTAAATTCTCAAGGGAAGCCGGCAGTGTATGCATTGGTTATATGTACTGCTGTATACACGTTCCTAACAAGAATGAGTTTGAAAGTCTCAGAGGGCTGTTTTTTTTTTCAACCCTGGCGTACATCTGCATATCGATTTTGCTTTGTTTTGAAAATGGTAGACATCTCTTTTCTGTGAAACACCGAGCATAAATTTTTGTTTGGATTGAATATATAATACTGTTAAAAGGCATAATTATTTTAGTTAAAGGAACTCTATGTTTTGTACCAAAATCTGAAGAATGTGAAATAAAAATTTGTATAACGTAAAATTTACTGAAAATTTGTTTAAATTTAGCTCGTTTACTTTTTTCAAAAACAGTTTTGTAAAAAAAATATTCATATTTCTAACAAATCTTTCTCGCTTCTTGGAATTCTGAAACTTAGGCCTTATCAAATTTTATTTCCAGTTAAAGGAAAAGATTTTTCGTTGTAAAATATTTGAACTTTCATTGACGGTTAGATTTGATGCTACTATACTATGCAAATTTATTTATTTTTTTATTTAATTTAGCAATTTATACGCAAAAACTCTTCTTCACAAAGAGTTCTGTCCGCGCATAGTATACAGAACAAAAAAATTTAATCACTTAAATACTTATAACTACTATAAAAATTACTAAGTTAAATTACTACAGTTAAATATGTTACAAAGATTGCGTTAAATAGAATTAAAAAAAAAAACATAAAATAAATGATAAATTCAATTACATTTACGGAATATATCAATATTATATTTTAATTTTAATGACAATAGAAATTTTAAAAAAAACTTTAAGATTATGTTTGTACGAGGGTAGGCTGATAAGTAATGCACACATGCTTGTAGAAGACAACTAAATAAACTTCAGTAGCGCGCCTGGTGGCATGTGGAAGTACTATTTCTCCTCTACAAGCCTGCGCAGTTTGAAGGCGTTGCTTTCATTCAGTTTGTTTTGAGTAGTGGAAGTATGGCGTCGTGTTCTGGTGCTATGTCAACGAGAATTAAACAACGCGCTGTTATCGAATTTTTAACTGCTGAGAAAGTGAATCCTAGTGAGATTTATCGTCGTTTAAAGGCTGTTTATTGTGACGATACTGTTGATAGGTCTACTGTGAATCGTTGGGTAATAAAATTTCGTGATTGCCAACCTGGAAAAGCCTTAATTGTTGACAAAACACGCAGTGGACGACCAATCACTGCCTCAGACGATAATCGTCGCAAACTCATCGATGATTTGATTCAAAATGACCGGCGAATCACTCAACAGCGTATCGCAAACCAAATTGGAATATCTAAGGAACGTGTTGGCTTCATTATTGAACAATTGGGATACCGTAAAATCTGTGCACGATGGGTACCACGCCGTCTGACAGACGAGAATAAACAGCGTCGATTGGAATGCTGTGAACAACTTTTGAAGCGCTACCGTGACGAAGGAGACGACTTTCTTTTGAATATTGTGACGGGGGACGAGTCATGGGTTCATCATTACGATCCCGAAGAAAAAAGGCAGAGCGCTGAATATCGTCATCCACATTCTCCTGTTGTGAAAAAGTTCAAAACACAACCGTCCGCAAAAAAAATTCTTTTGACTGTGTTTTGGGATGCTCGCCGAGTTTATGTGACTGATTATCTGGAACGAGGGGCAACGGTAAATTCTGCTCAGTATATACAGACTCTGAAACACCTCCGACGTCGAGTTTGTCGTGTTAGAGGCAACCTGGCGCCAATAATTTTGCAACACGACAATGCTCGTCCACACACTTCGCGTGCAACTGGAGAGGCTCTGAGAAACCTGAAGTTTCAACCAATTTTACACCCTCCGTATTCTCCCGACCTTGCGCCTTGCGATTTTTATTTTTTTCCTCTACTGAAGAGAGACCTTAAGGGTAATCATTACAGCTCGGACAATGAGGTGAAGGCAGCTATTGCGTCCTGGGTTCGAGGAAAGTCGGAAGAATTTTTCAGTGACGGAATGAAAAAACTTGTTAAACGTTGGGAGAAATGTGTAATGCTTAACGGTGACTATATTGAAAAATAAATAGATAATTTGGTAGGTTAAGATTTGTACTTTAATTTGTTATTTACCCCATCTTGCTATTTCTTTTTGTTCGTCTTCTACAAGCATGTGTGCATTACTTATCAGCCTACCCTCGTATATTTGTAATAGAGAGAAAAAAATATATAACTTTTATTTTATAACTATAACTACTTTATAATATATTTTAACTAACACAATGTAAATATTTTAACTTTATGGGAAATTAATTCAATAAATGAGCATAAAGAAACAGGTTAACTATCGCAAAGAGAAAACTAAAAACTAACAAGAACAGTTATTTTTAAGACTTGGAAAAATTTCTCAAGTTCTTGCTCGTAGATCGATAGTAGTCTATATGATATTTAAGTTTATGTTTTAATAGATGTGGTGACATAATACTGTGTATATGGGGTGGAAGTACGTTAACGAACCGCCTCTCAAGATAAAGAAACGACTTCTGAAAAAATGTACAAGTTGGTTTTATTGAGATCAATAATTACTTCACGGTTACCACAAGCCCAAAAGAACTGTATCAGTAGACTAACAAATTAATTGGGGCACGCTAGTTTTTCTTCTTCAGTAAATTGTAGACTGTAAAACACTTTATAAACCAAATATTTTGGGAGGCCGCCTACGTAGCGTAGTGGTAGCGCGTTGGTCTACCACGCGGAGGTCCTGGGTTCGATTCCCGGCTAGAGTCTGGAAATTATGATAATTCACAACCCACTGTAGCCGGTAGTGACCAAGCTGTTGATGCGACTTTAAATAAATAAACTTAAAAAAAAATATTTTGGGTTTTTTTTACAACAAATGGCCCTGGCATCTGAATTCTTGTTTAAGGTTTGATGAATTTAAACAAGTAAGTTAAATAGAAACATTACGACGGAAAATAATGTTCCATTCTTGCAAACTTTTGGAGGACATTTCAAAATGACTTGGCTTTTTGTCAAAATTCAAAATTGGTCAAGACTTTCATGCTGGAAAATCAGATGATTTTCAATCAAATCAAGGCCTTAAAATGCCTGTCGTTGTTTAGGTCAACAGCCGAAAGGCTGGTTTGAACCTCTACTACGTAAAAACGAGGAGTGAGGTGGTTTGCTATTGCCTCTCTGAGTTGAAAGAGTATGCTTATCAGCATGCCAGGCCCTCCGAAAAGTACCCACTTTCTACTCTGCAAATGACACATTCACTTCATTCACCACAGGGTCTGGCTGTATAGTGAAATGCATTAATCTCAGAGGAGATAACTCTGACTAGTGTCTTTTACACCTCTACCTATTCTATTGTTAAATAGTTCAGAGTTATAATTCGCTGACTACGTGATAAGAAACAGAAATATTTTTTGTAGCTTTGGAATCAACAGATCCGAGTGCAATTAATTTAACACTCCACCTGTCCATTATGGGCAATAAAAATGCCTACAAAAGCTTAAAATTTTTAAAAAAGGAATTTAAAACTGATTAAATTAACTAATTAAGCTTAAACTTAAGGCGAGACTGTATGATGGTTTTAACTGGAAATTTCGAATTTCGGTTCTTATGTTTTTCAATAGTTCAAACCGAGATCAACCACAAACACATTAAATTACGTGAAAAATTATTTTAATGAAAAAATTAATTTTTAAGGAGGTTTACCGAGAAAATTATCGTGTCACCAAGAACGAATATTTTTCATAATTTTTTACCGATCGTTTTAGAGCAAACGGAATTTTAGTTTTTTAAAATATCTGCGTTACTGTTTTTAATACTCTCTACTCTTGGTTCATCTTTCTAACGAAATGTTGATAGGAAATTTACTTGTTTATGTACATTTTGTTTTTGATTTGTGTCTTTTTGTGTTTTTGCCCGTTCCCGTAAAACATTTAGGTAGGCTAAATTTTTCTCGGAAACCATTAAACACACCAGGCTGAAATTTTTACCAGTTATTTATCTTGTACATTCACATATTCCGGCACTTTTATGACTTCCTCAAAAGCTAAAAAAATTATTAATATTTAAAATACCGTAAAAAAAAATTTGTAAAAATTTTAATTTATTCTTTATTCTGTTTTTAACTTTATGGTTTAACGGATTAAGTTGCGAAAATGTCAGTAGCTCGAACAACCCGACAGCTAAAAGTAAGTAAAGTTTCATTTCCCTATCGTTTACCAATCTTGTGAAAAATGTACCTAGAAATAGCAAATTTAACATTGGCGCGATACAAAGTACAGTCTTCTTTTAAAAGCTTAAAGGGCCTTATAAAGAAAATACAAGGGGTAACATTTATTGTGCGTGTTCGAGTTGTAACAATATTCTGCATGAACAATTTCGTAGTGTATTTTAAATTGGTCCTTTAAATTTCACGCAATAATACCCTGTCGTAAGTTTTTAAGATATTAGAGAACGGTTGTTATTTATGTACTCGCCACTCCAGCGGCGCTTCGCACCGCTTCCGTGCCTCGCATCAGAGGGATAGGTGGATCAGAATACTTAACCGATCAGAGGGGTAGGTGGATCAGGATACTTAACCGGTCAGAAGGGGTAGTTGGATCAAATACATAAGCGGTTTCATGTTAGGTTACCGTTTGAAGTTTTATAATTTGAAGATTTGACGTTTTAAAATGTGAGGTTCGAAAGTTTCGGTTTGCTTTATAGTTTGTTTTTTGAAGATTGAGAGTCGGAAGTTTCAAGTATTGTTGTTAAGGATTTCACTCTGAGAGTTTCTCTTAATTTTGCCAAAGTTTTCGGGTCATACCTCTTCGCCAAAATCAATCTAATGTGTTTTGATAGGCTCCATCGTTTTCCGCTCACATTTCTCTATATAATCAAAAATTAAAAAATTTCCAGTCATATTTTCCCAGCTTTCCCGTTTTTGATCGTGGTTACATAGAAAATATTTACCGTGGTTAGGTAAATATTTGGTTTTATTACAAGGGGTAATATTTATTGTGCGTGTTCGAGTTGTAACAATATTTTGCATGAACAATTTAGTAGTATACTTCAAATTGGTCCTTTAAATTTCACGCAATAATACCCCGTCTTAAGTTTTTAAGGGATATTAGAGATCGGTTGTTATTTACGTAAGTATAAGTTATTTTTAGCAGAAAAAATAAGCGATTAGTAAGGGTTGAAGTTGCTGCGGTTTAAATTGGTAGGGTGTAAACACCTGCTGGCCGATCTAATCGACGACCTACTAACAATAGTTTGTATTGTAGAGGAGTTTGTTGTCGTGAGGGGGTAAACGATTAAACGTGGTTCAACCGTCGGTTGCCTATCCGCACACCTGTAAATGAAAGAGGCACGAGACTCCCGCCATTTGCAGCCAAATGCATCGTACGGTAGCACCTGGCTAAACATGTGAAAATACCACAACCGTTGTGATGGAATATAAAAATACCTAATGGTTAAACTGTTTGAAATTAGAAAATTTATTTTAGTATGGACAGTTCATTAATTATATAATTCATAGTTTATTTTTATTGTTTCTACAAAAGAATAATTATTTCATTAAAAATATACCTCATTTATCACTGAGAGTTTTATTTTCTCAAGCACAGAATGAAAAAAATGGTATGAAACACTCACATGACTTTCTCTTCCCTTTGTAAATAATGAAAAATGTAACTCTATGTTTAAACATAAGTAAACAATGTAAAATAAAAAATTGGTGTGAAACACTCCCACAATTTTCTCTTGCTAATGCAAATAATGACCAATATAATATAACATTAGTAATAAAAAATTAGAAATTAACAAAAAATTAACCTCAAAATACGGAAAATCATTTTTTCTCGCTAAACTAGGCTCTGTAGAGAAAAATGCTTTAAATTAAAGTTGTAGATCTTTTAATTTCATATAAATTTAATTATATACACTTTTGTCGTAAAATCTTAAAATCGTAAAAAAAAATCAAAATTTT
Source organism: Catonia carolina (assembly GCA_035578175.1). Taxonomy (NCBI): domain Eukaryota; kingdom Metazoa; phylum Arthropoda; class Insecta; order Hemiptera; family Achilidae; genus Catonia; species Catonia carolina. Next base: position 47,983,099 of record JAQMRL010000004.1, read on the forward strand.
TACAAGTTTTCGTGAGAAAAAATAGAAAATCGCTAATTTACCGCTAAACTAAGCGTTTTACAAAAAAATGTTTGAAATAAAAGTTTTAGGATTTTAAATTTTCTACAACTTTTATTATATACATTTTTGCGCTAAAATGCATATTAAAGTCGCAATCTTAATAAAACAATTTTTTTACGAGAAAACCCCGCCAAGAATTTGAGCAGACATGGCGCCTATCCTATCTTGTAGAGCATAAAAAATTTAATAAATGAGGCGATTTAAAAAAATCGTAGGAGCCGTTTTTTGAGAAAATCGCAAAAAACTAAAAAATGACGCAAATAAACTACTACTTCCGGTTGACCGGTTTTGATGAAAATGTTCGTGTCGGGTCCTCTAGAAGTATCTTACTGAAGTTTCATGTTTCAAGTTCGTACGATGTTCCGTTCTTGAGATATTTTGTTCACACACACAGACCAATCGCTAAAAACATGTTTTTTCGGTTCAGGGGGTCTGAAAACGTGTAGATCCGGTGAAAACTCAATTTCTTAAAATCGACATGAAAACAATACTTTCCTTCCTTATAATCATATAGGCAAGAGAAAGTAGAAATGGTAAAAATGTCCATGAATCGTACCCGGGATGTCTTGCGTAGAAACGAGTTTCGTTGACCAGTACACCAACGGGCCGACCAGAATCACTGACAAATGGAGGTGTATCATTGTGATAAATTTTTCTGTACTCCGGGCCGCTTGAACCGTATGTATCAGTAAATATCTCAACATTTACGTTTTAGTCAATCACATAACTTTGCGGTTTTGAGAGTGTAAAAAGGGAAAATTACTCTGAAAAATATATCTCTTCCTGTAATAAGAAACTGGGTCGTTAAAGTCTTAAATTATTGTTACTTTCTACTTGTATTTTAAGAAGAATTTTACCAAATTAAAAATAAAGCTAAAATGGGGTTTGTCTACTGTACTTGATCCTATACAAAAGAGTGAAAAGCAGTACTTAAACACGTAGGCAGCTCATGGGGAACTGACTACCTACCAATATTCGTTGTAGGCAATTGATTATCTCAACTTTTCCTGTTTTTTTTTTATAATTATATAAAAACTTTAATTATGAATATTTTTATCTAAAATTTTGGTACCCACCGGGTTGGTGTAGTGAAAAAGTGGTCGCCTCGAGTCAGCTTTTGACACCTGATCTATGGTGATGAAGGTTCCATGGTTCAAATCCTTGTAATTTTTTATACGGATTTGAATACTAGAAATTATTTACCGGTATACTTTTATGGTTGGGTTTCAGTTAACAATACTTTCTCTGGAATGTTCACCTGATCCTGCACAAGATTAGGTTATACCTCATTTACACATATACATATCGTCCTCATGTCATTGGGTTGCTTATTGTTCTAAATTGAACGGTTTGCCACGTACTCAGAGGTAAAAAAGTGTAAACCAATGCTGATATTTTCCGACTCCTGGAGTAAAAAAGTTTTTAAAACAAGATCACAGAAAATATACCAACCCTTTCGATGTGTTCTGTGTTCGCATACGCTGTTATTGATGGTCTTTTGTTCGATTCTGGTTAGTCATAAAATATGTGCCCAATTTCTGTAAAATCCTGACATTTAGTTTTGTGACAATGAAGTAAATAAGAAATTAATACAATTTTTACTTCTCTTGCCTATATGAATATGTAGGAAGGAAAGTATTGTTTTCATGTCGATTTTTCGAAATCGAGTTTTCATCGGATCTACACGTGTTCAGACCCCCTGAACCCAAAAACCATGTTTACAGCGATTGGCCTATGTGTGTGTGAACAAAATATCTCAAGAATGGAACATCGTACGAACTTTTTCATCGAACATTTTCATCGAAATCGGTCAACCGGAAGTAGTAGTTTATTCGTGCATTTTTTCGCTTTTTTGCGATTTTCTCAAAAACGGCTCTTACGATATTTTTAAAAAATCGCCTCATTTACTATTTTTTTTTTATGCTCTACAAGATACGTTAGGCGCCATGTCTGCTGATATTTTTGTGGAGGCTGTTCCCTTATAGAAGAAAATGCTTTTTAAGATTGCAGCCTTAATATGCATTTTAACGCAAAAACGTATATAATAAATGTTTGTAGACAATTTAAAAATCTACAACTTTTATTTCGAACATTTTTTGTATAACGCTTAGTTTAGCGGTAATTAAGGGTTTTCTTTTTCCCCATGAAAATCTGTAAAAAAGTAGTTTTTTTTAAATTTAGGCCGTAGTATCAATTTTACGACAAAAATTCATAGGCTATAATCAAATTTATTGGAAATTATAGATCTACAAATCTTTTTAAGGAATTTTTCTACTGAGCCTAGTTTAGCGTCAAAAAATGATTTTCCGTATTTTTAAGCCAAACTAAGGTTGGGTTTCATTTTGCATCATTCACTCATGATTAAAATAAGTTTATGTTTTTTGTTTATTTCTGATATTCTATTAAAGAAGTGCTAAACAGAATCAGAGAAAATCTACCAATTTTTTTGATGGTTTTTATGCATACACGGTTACTAATCTGATGATCCTTGGTTTTATTCTGGTTAGTCAAAAAGAAAAGTGTGCTCAATTTATATAAAAACCGGGCGGTTTTGGGAGAGTGGTACAGATAAGGATTTTGTGTGTTTTTTAATATTTTTTCCACGACTTCTGGGAATTGTTTTCGTGGCATTTCTAGGATTAGATCCTCTATATTCTGATGTCTTCTGTATTTATGGGACATCTTCCGGATTTAAAGTTTTTGATTTTAGTGGTCTGAGATTTGGTTATTCGTGAGGCTATGAATTTAAAATTGTCCTTCTCTACATTGGTAACCCTGACAAATAAAAATATTTGCTATAGAAAAAAAACAGCAAAATAAATTGGATTCATTAATTAACCTGATTTGTTTGATAAAAAATACTAAGTGTATTTTTAAAATATGACAAATATTTATCTAAGGAGTTTCTTTTGTACAAAAATATTTTCTGGTTTTTAGTTTTTTATATTTTTATTGATCTTCGTCTTTCTGTTTTCTTATAAATGGATGAACGTACCCAATAAATGCCATCAGAAAAGTGGAAAAATAATGCAGTATACCATACGTATTATCCGTGTGCACCCACTGAAGAAGGGAGTATATTGATTCTTTGTATAAGTCGAGAGATAGGCGTTTCTGAACAAGAATTTGTTCATTTCTTTTCCGATACATTTATCAACCATTCATAAATTGATTTCTTTTTTTATTTCTTTCCTTCCTCGTGCTCTTTTCCTGAGTTTGGATAAAATCCAGTGGATAAAATCGATTATAAAGTTGTACGGTGTACTTTATTATTTTTATTTCAGTCCTTAATATGTTTTAGATTTTGATAAAAGTTTTTATGTATGTATCGGGAACGAAATTTATTTGTTTTGTCTTAAACTTGTATTTATATTAACTTTATAGTATTAAATTATAATAGACCGTCTATGTAGTCCAGTGGTTGTTTAGCATACTATAGGATACTACAAAACGGAGGCCCGTGTTCGATTCCCGGTTAGAATCTGGAGAATTATTACATGTTTAAAACCATCGTTATTAAAGCCGAAGTAGTAGTTAATGACCAAGATACGACTTTAAAACAAAAACGATTGTAATTTTGCATAACATCTGAAACTGACTTGGGTATTATAGATTTTTAAATATCGTGTCTTCTTTAAACATTTAGACCTCTGGAAGCTCTTTTTGCAGCCCATATTGTCAGCATTCTTTCACTGTAGGCTTCTCTCCTCCTGTCTTTCGTCCATCTAGTGTTCTGACTTTGTTTCTATTGGAAGGGCTTGAAGTCTGTAATCAGTTGTCTGAATTTGTTTGTTCCATTATGTTTCTTGGTTTATTCCAGTTTTCGGAATCAGAAAATAAACTTAATTTAATCATGAGTGGATGACCCTAATGGAAATGAACTCCTGTTAGATAGACTTTGATTAGGGAAAATGTTGGAAATAACGAAGAGACTCGACACAAAAATTTTCATCAGAATTTGTCAACCGGAAGTAGTAGTTTGTTTGTGCGATTTTTACTTTTTTGCTATTTTATCAAATACGCCTCCTCCGATTTTGTATGGAATTGGCTCATTTACTACGGTTTTTTTTTGGGGGGGGGGGGTTGAAAGATGAGGGAAACGGCATGTCTGCTGAAATTCGTGGGAGGCCGTGCTTTCGTGGTAATTTTTTTTTAATGTTGTGTTCATTTGCATTTAAGATAATAACATATTGTTTTTAAAGTAAAATTGTTGTGTATAATTAAAATTATAAATCTTAACACTTTTATTTAAAACTTTTCTTACCGAGCCTAGTTTGGCATCAATTAGTGATTAGAAAACGGTAAAAAATGAGTTTTTCAAAATGGGAATTTTTGTAACGTAGCTAAATATTTTTTTATATAATTATATGTCAAAAATTTGTCGTTCTAAATAATTTATATTGTTATAGATTATTTGGTAACCGTACAAATAATTTTTTTAAGTTTCGGAAAACAATAATCTCCACAAATATTTTTCAAATATTATTCTGCCATCTTACATCGTTTTGAGGTAATAATTTTACCCATACTGCTTCTCAAAATTGGTCATTTTTTATTAAGTAAAAATGATATTTATTTAATTCTGACGATACTGACAGGCAACTTTGTTAAATTTTGAGAAAAATTATGAAAAACTGATTAAGAGCTATAATAAATTACCCTTTTCATAAGGGGGTGTGTTTAATGGTTCAAAAGAAAATTATTTTTGGACCTAGTCGAATAGGAATTAACATCTTCGTTTTTTTACAAATATGTTTATTGTTTTTACTAATAAAATAAACTTTTTCATATCCATGGAGCTAGTCGATCCGGTGAAACGATAAAGTAAAATTGCGGCAATCCTAAAAAATATTAGAGTAATTTATTTAAATTTTTAATGATGCAATCTTCGCACCTTCAGATTGTATTGTATGACTTTAAAAATACTGAAATTAAAGTTAACAAATTTGTATCAACAATTTTATTTTTGTTTGGAAAGCGAAAAAATTATAGTAGTTTAAATAAAATGATTTTAAAAGAGCGTTTGAAATTGCAATAGGGTATTTAATTTTGTTTTTAATTAGTGGTCCGCTTTGGATCGTTTTATTTAACTGTGTTAAGAGAGAGATAGATAGATATGTCGGTTGTGTGTGGGTGTGTGTGTGTGTGTGTGTGTGTGTGTGTGTGTCCTTATTTCAGCGACAGCAGTTTGTGTATAAATGTATGTAGTTGACAATTGTGTTGTGGATTTGGTGGATGAATTGCTGTAGTACGATGAGGGTCAGCAAGAGACAAAAGTTGAAGGGGAAAAGCCCTTAGCTTAAAATTTATTACGTTTTCATCCCAACTCTGGCCTTTTGGTGGTAACAGAAATTGTAGCTAAAGTCAAGAGCCGAGCTTCTACTATTGTGTACAATTAATTCTTTTTCTATTTTATTTTAATTCTTTTTACTAGTTTTATTAGTCTAGTATTTGTTGTTGGTTTTCTTATTGTTGTTAGAATTGAACATTTATTTTATCTTGTTATTTCAGCTATGCGTTAACTATATTATTTATTTTAATCTCCCAATTATCATTCGTTTTCCCATGAATTTAATAACAAGTAAAAAATAATCTCGAACTTCTCTTTTAGTTTTGTGTTATAAATTACGTAGTCAATATCTATCGTAACAATTGAAATTATTTAAGGGGAGACTGTACTTCGTATCCCGCCAATGTTAAATTTGCTATTTTTAGGTACATTTTTCATAGGATTGGTGCGTTACGAAAATGGAACTTAACACACTTATAGTTGTAGGGTGGTTTTACCTACTGGCAGTTTTTCAATTTAATCTGTTGGCCATAAAGTATTTAAAAGAATAACGAATAACATAAAATTTTTACAATTTTTTCTACATTTTTGCATATTACTATTTTTTTGAGCACCTGAGGAAGTAAAATCAGTGTCGGTGAATGTGCATGTACATGATAATTTACTAGTGAAAATTTCAGCCTGGTAGGTTAAATGGTTTCTGAGAAAACAAAATGAACACGAACAAGTTTAATTTCCCATCAACAGTTGGTTAGAAAGCTGCACCAACACCGGAGAATATTAAAAATAGTGAAGCAATATTTTTAAATAAACTAAAATTCTTTTTGCACTAAAACGAGAGCAATTTAAAAATACTGTATGAAAAATATTTGTTCTTAGTGACATGTTAATTTTTTAGGATAAACCTGATAAAAACTTAAATTTTTTTCATGAAAATTATTTTTTGTCGTAATTTAATGTTTTTATGGTAGGTCTAGGTCTAAACTATTAAAAACCATAAACCGAAAATCAAAATTTTCAGTCAAAACCATCATACAGTCTCCCCTTAAATATGGTGTTGTACTAAATTTTATGCCCATAACAGGCAGGTGGAGTGTTTAATTATTTGTACTCGATCTGCTAGTTCCAGGATTACAAAACATAGTTCTGTTTCTTATCACATGGTCAGCCAACTATAATATGACAATTATTTAAAAACAGAAGATGTAGAAGTGTAAAGACACTATCAGAGTTAACTCGTCTGAAAGTAATGAATTTTATTATACAGTCAGACCTTGTGGTGAATGAAGTGAAGGTGTCATTTGCAGGGTGGAAAGTAGATGCTTTTGGAGAGCCTGGAATACTGATAAGCATACTTTTTCACTCAATGTGAAAGGTAATGGTAAACCACCTCACACTTTTTACTTTGTAAAACCTCTAGAGGTTCTAACCAGCCTTTTGGCGGACGACCTAAACAACTAAATTAGTCAAAATATCTTTTCCCCTAGTATAGGACCAATTTTTTTTAGGCGACTAGACGTTTCTGGAAGTTCATTTTATCGCCAAATTCTCAGCGTAGGTTCACAGTTGGCTTTTCTCCTTTCATCTGTTCAATCGATCTTCTTGTTTTGATCTTCATGGAAGCCCTTAAAGTCTGTTAGTTATCTGTATTTGGTTCGGTTCATGGTTTATTCCGGTAGAGCGTTATCGTCGTCGTGGCGGTCGGGGGCTCGGCGACACGGCGTGTCTTCGTCCAGCGGAGAAGTCATCTTCTTACCTCGCAGTAGTGCGTCGATGGCTGCTTCGTCGGATACGGTGGGCGTAAGGTTCGGTCGAGGTACCGCTGTGAGCATCACTCGCGTCAGCAGGCGATGACGGTCCGGTCGACGGCTTACGCTGTTGGGTCGGCGAGCGGAAGCATCATCTTCTCTCTTGCCAGGTCGTCGATTAGTCTTCGCTGGAGTCCGGTAGGCATGTGCCGATGGTGGACGTCTTGTCTGCTGTCTGGATCGGAATTGAATCTCTTGGCTCAGTGCAGCGCTCTTTTTATAATCGCCGAGAGCGCTGTGGTATTAGTTTTGACCTTGGCCACAAAGGCCTCTGTCGGTACGCCGCCACAGGCCTACCGACCCTTTCGGAACTATTGGCGGTTCCCTCTGTCTCTAAGTCAGAAGCTTTGATAGCCGGCAGCACATTACCTAATCAAAGGGGACGACGGTGACAATATAATGAAAAGTTGGTCAGAAATACTGAAACTTATTGAATTGTACGGCGAAACGATTGTTTGTGGAACATTAATAAATATTTATGATTTTATATGTTTTGTAATAAATGATAATTTTAAAATTATTTTTAAACAAAGAACGATGATGGTCAATGTTCATAGTGGCATGTGTGACCCCATGATAAGGTACCGTAAGAAAAATCAAGGCCAATTTACTGCCTACGATTTGGCTAAAAAGTAAGGTAGTTACTAGACCAAAAATTCTACCAATGTAAACCTAGCCTAAGAATAGTTACAGATGGACGTATGGTAGGATAGTTGTATCCGAGGCAGTGACTCTCCATCTATTTTATCCGTGTGTACATCTACTTTCCTTTGATGGGGGAAAGTAAATTGTGCTAGACAGTACTATCCTGCAATGTTGAAATATTTTAGAGGGGAGGAGTAGTAGAGGTCAACGACTGACTGTCGGATGTCAGTGTTCCTTGTCAATACGTTCATTTCACTTTGGTTGTACGTACATATTTTTGTTTATTCGCTATATTATTCATTTTATTTTGTGGACAGTTCTCTGTACACATGCAAACGCGCACTTTCGTGTGAGTCAATAATTGGGCACTGCACTACTACTTCCGTGTCCAAGACTCTTAACATTAGATAGTGGAACGTACTAGAGTTTTGAAAGCGAACAGGACTTAGTACATTTCTTCGCTCAACCAGGTAATGTCACGCAACCCAAATGAAATTAAAGCTAAGTTAAAAAACAAAAAATAAATCTAAATAGATATGCCTTACCTAAGTCTAAGTTCCTTCGGGATCTGGGTATAACAAAAGTAACAAACAGACATTCTTTAAACGTATAAAAATTATTTATTGTCATAATTGATAACTACAATTAGTTACAAGATTTAAGCTTAACCCTTTCAGCACCAACGTCCGGAAAACAGGACTCGATATATTTTACGTAGTGATAACGTCCAGTTTACCGAACGTCCGTAAGTTATGCATAAAGTTCCAACGTAAATAAGATGTTACAATGGTTTTTTACTATTTTTTTCTTTTCTATCCCTAATTTGTGTACGTTGCAATCTGTTCAATTTAAGAACAGTAAACAACCCCATGACCCAATGAGATGACGATGATGGAAATGAAGTGTAGTTTTGTACAGACTCAGGCCGACCATTCCTGAGAAAGTATGGTCAAATGAACCCCCAACAATTAAAGTACACCGGTAACCACGGTCTAGTATTAAAATCCATGTACAAGTAAAACTACCTTTACTAGGATTTGAACCATGAACCTTCGTCTCTGAAAATCAGCTGTTAAACAGCTGATTATCGGCGACACTACCTCTGTAGACCGATCCGATGGATTTGTTTTACTAATTTTTTTTTTTAATCCCTAGTGTGTGTACGTTGCAATCTGCTCAATTCAGAACAATAAGCAACCCCATGACCCAATGAGATGAGGATGGTGTGTATGACGTGTAAATGAGGTTTAGTCTTGTACAGACCCAGGCCGACCATTCCTGAGAAAGTATGGTTGATTGAACCCCAACCATCAAAGTACACCGGTAACCACTGTCTAGTATTCAACTCCGTATAAAAGTTACTACCTTTTACTTTGCTTTGTTTTGTTTGTTACTTTGCTTTGTTTTACTAATGTACAACTTTTGTTACTTTATGCACCTTAAAGATTGCAGTATTTTGAACAAGTTATTTGGCTTTTAAGTCAGAATACTGTTCCACATCAGAATACTGATGCGAATCCTGTTCACAGATCAGAATACTGTTTTTGGATTAAAGACTATTTAAAAAACCGGTGGCGGGTGGAATAGAAAACCTTCGTTGTAAAATTTCAGTTATTTGGGAAATAATTTGTTAGAATTATTCCCAAAAGGATATTTTTGGGGTTGTGTTTATGAAACGTGAAGATTTGGTGTAAATGGAGTATCATGTTTTATGATAGCAATCTGGCATTCGTTTAAGATTCACGCGAGAAAGAACAATAACTGAACAATGAATATCTTATCTTGTTTGTCAGTAACATGAAGAGGCACATCAATTATGTAAAACTATAACGACTATCTCCGCATTTATGAAAGGGAGGACACATTGTTTCTATGTCGTAAAATGTACATTGCAAATGCTTTGTTATGGCTGAAATAGATAGCAACTACCTGTAGCTTTTGGCTATTAACCAAACACATTTTGCTTTTCGGTTGTAGTTGTTCAGTATTCACATTTAACTAACAAATGGGTAGTAGCTCATGTTCATTCATTATCTGATAAAAAATTTATTAATGAACTGAAATAACTTTGAAATTCATTGCATTAAGTTCTGAGTAGATTTTGTTTTCTTTGGATCCGACTCAAAACTCCGGTATCAGTTCTCCTTGGTACAATGGTGGTAATACTTTAAAATAGAGATAAGCAATATTATAGTCATAAATTTTTAATTAAAATACTTGCCTATAACAATTAGATTGAGTGTTAAATTATTTGAACTCGATCTACTAGTTACAGGGCAGCAAAAAAATTTTTATGTTTCTTATCACATGGTCAGCCAATTGTGTGATTGATGTATTTATGGATAGAAGAGGTAGAGGTGTAAAAGACACTAATCAAGAGTTATTTCCTCTGAGAGTAAAGAATTTCATTATACAGTCAGACCCATTGTAGATAAAGTAAAGGTGTCATTCGCAAAGAATGTATATGCTTTTCGGAGGGCCTGGCATACTGATAAACATACTTTTCCGCTCAGTGAGGAAGGCATGGTAAACCACCTCACTCCTTGTTTTACTTAGTAAAGCCTCTAGAGGTTCAAACCAGCCTTTCGACTGATGTTGACCTTAACAACATACATTTCAGTGTTTAGATCATTAGAGTGTTTAATTTTTTGCACTCGATCTACTAGTTCCAGGGCTACAGAAAATAGTTCTGTTTCTTATCTCATGGTCAGTCAATTATATGATTGATGTATTTAAGAACAGAAGAAATAGTGGTATAAAACTCTGACACTAGCCAAGAGTTATCTCCTCTGAAAGTAATGAATTTCATTACACAGCCATACTTTGTGTGAAAGAAGTGAAGGTGTTATTTGTAGGGTGGAAAATAGATGCTTTTGGAGGGCCTGGAACACTGATAAGCATACTTTCACACTCAGTGAGGAAGGCAAAGTAAACTATCTAACCTCTTCGTTTTAATTAATAAAGCCTCTAGGGATTCAAACTAGACTTTAGGCTGATGACTTCAACAACAAGAATTAAAATACCTAATTATGTTAATTTTTCTTTTGTGTTTTGATATTTACCCTTTGTTTCATTTGTTCTTGTGGCGAAAATAGGTTTTCTTAATTTTGTTAATAAATATTTAAGTGTGTCAGCGCGTTGGTAGGACTACATAAACAAAATTTATGACAGACGGTAAATTAAAAGAGTGGTAAGCACATGACAGCATTATTACGATATACTAGATAACTACAATCGGTTTCATGATCATAGACACCCGAGTTTTGAACCCTTGCATCTCCAAAACTATGAGTCGGATTTTAGCATACTTTACATTAAAATTGAGCTATTATTATTATTTCGAACGATCGAGTGGTTACCGAGATAGCAAGGGTTCAGAATATTTTTAATAAATCAAAATTTAAATAACGTACGAATTTGAAATTTCGTACACGCTGTAAGAATATAATTGTCTATGTTGTGTTGAAATTTCAAACTTTTCGGTCACATATTTACCGAGTTACACGCCTCTAAACGCATGAAATTTGTTACGGTATCAAGAAAACCGGTTTTTTTTGTCTTCTAACCTCGATACGGCGATTTTTAAACAACATTATACATATAGGTCTATTATAGGTCAACGCAGAATAAAATAAGCTAAATTTTGATGTAAAGTATGTTGAAATCCGACTCATAGTTTTGGAGATGCAAGGGTTCAAGCTCGGGTGTCTATGATTATGAAACCGATAGTAGGTAAATACGATACGTTACTTATGTATTGTAGTTCTGTTTGTATTTTCCGTACATTATATGGTTTACTTTCTCCATTTATTGCATTAAGTAACCTTCTATTACATACTTATAGGTTAATCTGCATTAGCAACAACGCTGGAAGAGGAGGGGCGCGGTGGAGCTGTTAGTAATGCTAGACATTAAAGTAGCAAATAATATCGGGTGATTCAAAAAGAGCGCCGGTTTTTAAACGGCTGGTAAATTTTTGTTTATCGGTTGGCAACATTGTTAGACCTCATTTCTATTTCGGAGAACATTCCGCTTGACGATTCAGTTGTAGTTTCTCTTGTTCGTAGTGTAGTACTCTCGCAGTCTGTGTCTAACCATGGAGAAGTTTACTATTGCACAACGAGTGTTAATCGTCAAAACATTTTACCAGAGTGGAGAGAGTTATGCGGCTACTGTCAGGCGACTTCGCGGTACTCTAGGACGTAATGAAGCACCGAATGAATCAACAGTTCGCAGGCTCATGAAAAAGTTTTTTGAGACGGGTTCAACAATCGGCCTTAAAAGTTCTGGACGTCGTCGTTCTGGCCGAACTGAGCAGAACGTTGCGTTGGTTCGTGACAGTGTGGCTGTTAGCCCAGCAAAATCAATACGTCGCCGTTCTCAACAATTGGGTTTACGATGGTCTTCTGTACGGAGAATTCTTCGGTACGATCTCCAATATCACCCGTATAAAATTCAGTTGCTGCACGAGAAACAATGTTGTTGCTCCGTGAACGGTTCCAGGATCGCATCATTTCTCGTAATTCCGACCATCAATGGCCACCAAGGTCGTGTGACTTGACGCCTTGTGACTTTCATCTTTGGGGTCATCTGAAGTCATTGGTGTATGCCAATAAACCCCGAAACATCAATGACTTGAAGGAGGAAATTCGACGGGTTAACGGGCAAATGGAAGTCGAAACTTGTCGTGCAGTAATATCCAATTTCATGGACAGAGTTGATGCGTGCCAGCATAGTATAGGAGGACACATGCATGACATCATTTTTCATACATGAAATCGGAAGGTAAGATGAACTTGTTGATGTATTTATTTTCAGTTTTTCAATAAAATAAATCTCTTAATTTGATATATCAAAACCGGCGCTGTTTTTGAATCACCCTATAGTACAATCGGACCTCTATTTATCGAAATTCTCTATAATATCGAAGTATTTCCTGAGTCCCGCGAAATTTTAATGGAAAAATGTTTCTTTATTTCAAAAACAAATTCTATATATCGAACTTAATTTTAGTGAAAATATAAATAGAACTCCATGTGACCCTCCCATAACACACTAGTCAATCCGAAACATTGAGAGAGAGCAACGTGACAATACAGTACGTCAGTACTTTGACCACTGTGGTCACCGGTAAGAAATGAGAAACCTATTGAAAATGTTATTAACCTCAGGCTGTCTATATCACAATTAGTACAGGTGTGGCAAAATGATGTTGCGAAATCGACGATAAAAAATGTTGTTAAAAGCCGGCTTCTCTGGAAAAACTGTTGTGGAAGAAGTTAATGTATTACTGCAAATTGAGGATTGTTAAGTCCATTTACAGTCGGCAGGCACGATCAACAACGATATTTCACTCAATGAATTTTTAAGGGTACATAAAGAAGTTATTGTAGCAGAATGTCAAACAGATGCATTTTTTTCATTAGCCTACTGTTTTTATTTAATTATTTTTAACCAAAATATAGTTATCATTTAAGTATAGTGCCTTATAATACTGTACAATAAAAGATACTTGCCGACCGCATTGGCGCAGTTGGTAACGTGCTCGCCTCTCATCATGCGGTCCTGGGTTTGAATCCCACTCAGGCATGGCATATTTTCATACTTTACAAAATATCATTTCATCCTCCATCGTATAATAGTTACATCCCACCGTTGTAGTTGATGCGACGTTAATTATAAAAAAGAAAAAAAAAGAAACTATTGTAAACAATAATACTGTTTTTTAGGCAATGTGGGTACGGGCAAGTAATCTCACGTAATATAAGTAGCAGTCTTAATGGAAAAAACAGCGTTTCTCTTTATCGAAGTTTCTGTATATCAAATGTTTTATAAGGAACCTACAATTTCGATATGTGGAGGTCCGACTGGTTTAAAATATAAAATAAATAAAATATCGGTTCCGTCGTTTCCAGTTCTCTTAAATGTGCATAATTGTGTAAAATTGAATAAGTTTTTACTTAAAGTGAAAATGGCGTCTTTTATTCTCTTGAAAATTCATGAAGTTAAATTTTTTTAGTTTTTGTTCTGCTTTGTAAAAATTAGAGCGTCAATTATTTACTAACTTATTATAGTTCCATAATAGAAGATTCAAGTGAATGCCAAAATGTTAGTGTTTTTCGATGCAAGACCGTAAGGGTTGTCATTAATTTGTATTAAAGGGTAGACTTCCCACATGTCAGTGAAGCGCCTTGGCGCCACTTGAATGGGTCGATTATGTACAGTTATTTTCTGATGTACTAATATTTTAATGATTTGGCTGTATTCATTTAAGCAAACGATTATTAGTATGGTTTTTATTTTTACTGTAAAATAAAAGGACTATTAAATTGGTGAACATTTTATTATATTAATTTTGTTGAACTTTAATAAAAGAATGTCATAATCTTTAAAACTTCAAAACATAAAAAAAATTAAGTTGAAAAGTTTAGAAACCCGTTTTTGGATTTTTTTTTAGTTGTATTATAAAATCTTATCAACGATTATTAGCAACTACTGTGTGTAGAGAAGCAGTCTATGTTCCAGTACGTCGTTGATCGAAGATCTAATTCAATTATATTATTTTCTGATGTGCAGTACTAATATTTTAATGATTTGGCTGTATTCATTTAAGCAAACGATTATTAGTGTGGTTTTTATTTTTACTGTAAAATAAAAGGACTATTAAATTGGTGAACATTTTATTATATTAATTTTGTTGAACTTTAATAAAAGAATGTCATAATCTTTAAAACTTTTTTTTTTGCGAATTTCTACAGCAATTAAAGCCGTCTTTCGCATTTCAATCGCCAAGCCTCCCGATCCAGCCAATCACCCTCCTGCAGATCTCTCTTGCTCATTGCTTCCATCACCTCCTCCATCCACCGTCTCGTTGGACGGCCTCTTTTCCTTCTCTCTGTTGGGGTCCAATTCCATATCCTACTGGGCCATCTGCTCTCACTCATCCTTCTCAAGTGCCCATACCAAAACAATACTTTTTTCCCAATTTCATCCAATACCCTACTTGGTTTTCCTACTCTCTGCCAGATTGTTTCATTTCGTATATGGTCCATCCTCGAAACACGACAACTGCGCCTCCAGAAGTCCATCTGTGCAGCCGCAATCCTTCGTCTACTTCTCTCAGTTAGCTCCCACGTTTCCGCACCATATGTAAGAACGCTTTGTTGTATCGCTCTTCCAATTCTACACTTTGTTTCTGTCCGGATATCCTTTGACCACAACACTGAATTCAGCATTCCTGTAACTACTTTCCCCTGAGTCACTCTATTTACTATCTCCCGTTGGCTGTGTCCTTCTTTACTCAACACCACACCTAGATACTTATATTCTTCACATACCTCTATCTTATGTCCCCCTATATGCCGATCTCGTCCAACAATTCCAATCGGTAAATACTTCGTCTTTGAATAGTTAACTTTTAAGCCCCATTTCTCAAGAACCTCTGTCAGTTTCCTCATCATATATTCAATATCGAACTCGTCATTCGCTATTACTACTTGATCATCTGCAAATAGAAGGGTATACAAATATTCTCCATCGATGTCGATACCCATATTAGCACATTTTGCCTTCCACTCTTTCAAAACTTCATTCATATAAATCTTAAACAAAGTAGGAGAGAGACAGCATCCCTGACGAAGTCCTTTTGTAACCTTAAATGGGGTAGACAGACGACCCTGCAGTTTTACAGTCGACTTTTGACCATCATATAGCTGTCTTATAGCTTCAACATACGTCTCCTGTACCCTATCTCCTAGTACTTCAAACAGCTTTTGCACTGGTACTGTGTCGTATGCTTTTTCTAAGTCTACAAAGACTAAGTGAGTCTCCAAATTTCTAGTTAATCTTTTCTCAATCAAATGCTTTAACACAAATATGTTGTCTACACACGATCTACCAGCTGTGAAGCCACTTTGCTCTTCCGTCACTTCTATTTCCTGCTCAATCCTTTCCTTCAAAATATGTCCGTACAACCTTCCCATTGAAGCCTTTGAAGCTTTAAAGGCATTGCAAGCTTTAAAGCATTGAAGCTTTAAAACTTCAAAACATAAAAAAATTAAGTTGAAAAGTTTAAAAAACCCGTTTTTTGGATTTTTTTTAGTTTTATTATAAATCTTATCAACGTTTATTAGCAACTACTGTGTGTAGAGTCTACAGCAGTCTATGTTCCAGTACGTTGTTGAACGAAGATCTAATTCAATTATTCAGTTGTTGTAAATTTAAGAAGTAATTTAAAGTTAATCATAAATAATAACCAAAATTGAACAATTTTTAATTTAAATATTCTTAA
Organism: Catonia carolina; assembly: GCA_035578175.1. NCBI lineage: Eukaryota > Metazoa > Arthropoda > Insecta > Hemiptera > Achilidae > Catonia > Catonia carolina. Next base: position 47,999,192 of record JAQMRL010000004.1, read on the forward strand.
CAGTAATTAATTATATCAAGATGAATTATAAGAAGAAAATAAAACATTCAAAAAAATCTGGTGTGAAACACTCACACAACTCTCTCTTGCCAATGCAAATAATTAACAATAAACCTAACATTAGTAATAAAACATTAGAAATTATCAAAAAACTAACCTCAATAAACATAACCTAATTCTAATCATGAGTGAAAGACGCAAAATGAAAATCAACCTGAGTTTGTCTTAAAAAAACGGGAAATCACTTTCACGCTAAACTAGGCTCTGTATAGAAACATTCTCTAAATAAAAGTTGAAGATCTTTTAATATCCTGTGAATTTGATTCCATAAGCTTTTGTCGTAAAATGCTATGGCGGAAACCTTAAAGAAATCGATATTTCACACGTTTTCGTGAGAAAAAACAGGAAATCGCTAATTACCGCTAAACTGAGCGTTATACAAAAAAATGTTTAAAATAAAAGTTGTAGGATTTTTAACTCTACAACTTTTATTATATAAATTTTTGTGCTAAAATGCATATTAAAGCCGCAATCTTAAAAAAAAACATTTTTTTTTTACGTGAAAACAGCCTTACCAAGAATTTCAGAAAACATGGCGCCTACCCTATCTTGTAGAGCATAAAACATTTAGTAAACCAGGCGATTTTAAAAATATCGTAGGACCAGTTTTTGAAAAAATCGCAAAAAAGTGAAACATTACACGAATATACTACTACTTCCGGTTGACCGATTTTGATGAAAATGTTCGTGTCGGGTCTGGTAGTGGTATGTAACTTAAGTTTCAAGTTCGTACGATATTCCGTTCTTGAGATATTATGTACACACACACACACACACACACACACACACACACAGACCAATCGCTAAAAACATGTTTTTTTAGGGTTCAAGGAGTCTGAAAACGTGTAGATCCGATGAAACTCGATTTTGAAAAATCGACATGAGAACAATACTTTCCTTCCATATAAAAATAATTAACATATTAATAAATATCCATATTCCATATTATTATTATTATTATATTCCATATTAATAATTATAATTTTTGCATTGGATTATTTTAATTTCTAATGTTTTATTACTAATGTTAGGTTTATTGTTAATTATTTGCATTGGCTTTTCTTGCCTTTATAGGCAAGAGAAATTAAAAATGGAATGCGTTCTGTTAAATTTAAATTTAGTGTCGTCAGCAACGAGATCGTCAAATAACGTATGAAACGCTTCTTAGGTCAATCGCGCAGTTAGTAACGGATGTACTGACTTTCGACGCTTTTTAGTTTTTATATTCTTACGACAAGATAAACCACAATGCAATTACTTCATCCACTTCCATTGGTAAGCAGAACTGTGATGAGTGTCAGAAGTCTAGTGCTAGTGTCATCGTATGCCGTTCTGCTCTGCTAAATGGAATTTTAAGTGTGCGGCGTGCCGTGGTGTGGCTGACCATTTTCTGTGGTGTGGAGTGGCGTGGCACAGAGTTCGTTAAGAAGGGGCCTAATACTTACTGTGAGAGAATGTTATTTGAAAATGCATATGCATGTGAACGTGTGTGAACAAGTCGTGCAGTTACTAGTATTTAAAAGGCGCTGGCAATCGCACAATTTCAGTCGAGTCTCGAATCCCAAGCGTTTTTTCTCATAAAATGATTAAATGGTTTCATTATTGTTTCGCGACCCCCCTATAAAATCACCACGACCCCCAGGTCGAGAATCACTGCTCTAGAAGTTCAAACCAGCCATTCAGCTGATGACTTTAAACAACAATTTTATCCATCATTAATTTTTTCTTTTACTATCACCATTTTATGTAAGATAGGTGAAACACACGTCTCGACATTTGAAGTTAGGTTATTGTTCTAGAAAATGTATGGAATCTTGAAGTGAATAGCTAAAATAGAAAGTGAAAATTATTTTGTTTCTTAAATTAGCTTGGTGAACTTTACCAATTCTACTGATAATAAATTTAAAATGAGTTACGTTTGTGAAGAACTAGACAAGTATTATAAACGAAGATGAAGAAGAATTAGAAAGAGAAAGATTGACTTGGGATTGGGAGGATATATGATTGAGCATGAAAAATAAAAGGAAATAAGCTTTTCATTACAAAGGATTTACTTGCATCTTTCTCATCCCATATCGTGGTACTTACTTTCTCCTTTTTCTCTATATATTTCTTTCTCTCGTTTTTTTAGTTGTTATACCTCATTTTATCCTTTCTTCTTTTACCACAAAATACTTTCCCCCTTCTCATCTATTACCACCCTCACACAATTTCTTCTTCTTAAACAACCCCCTCCCCGTACTCCGTCATTCATCTTTCATTCAGAAAGATACGCTACCTGGCTTTACTAAGTAGAATAGAATGAAAGCTAACTTTCAAGTTATGAAGTTGAGTGCTACAGTCTTTTAAAATTCAACCATCCAATGCGGAGGTGAAAGGGAAGTACTTGTTTGAAAAGGAAGGAAAATATTACACCTTCTTTTCTTCTTCGTATTACTTATCATTTAACTCTTGTAAAAATTGCTCTTAATAAAACACTGTAATGATACGTAATTAAAAACGGAAGTGTAAACTTTTTTTAATAAGAAGATTTCTTCTTAAGTACGTACTTCAACTTCGTTTTTTTTTTAAAAGGAAAATGTCCAGTTTAAACGATAATTAAATTGTTTGAGATCTAAAAACATTACTGTTCTATTTTAATTATTTCATACCATTTTATTGCGGATTTAAAAAAAAATTGCTTATATATTTTTACGTTACTAATATTTTAAGTGTTGTTATAAAAAGCTTATGAACTTCTGAACGTTAGTTCATCACTGTTTTATGCATTTTTTTACTTTCCCTTGCCTATATGAATATATAGGAAGGAAAGTATTATTTTCATGTCGATTTTTCGAAATCGAGTTTTCTACACGCTTTCAGACCCCCTGAACCCAAAAAACATGTTTTCAGCGATTGGTGTGTGTGTGTGTGTGTGTGTGTGTGTGTTTGTGAACAAAATATCTCAAGAACGAAACATCATACGAACTTGAAACTTAAGTTAGATACTACTACCAAACCCAACACGAACATTTTCATCAAAATCGGTCAACCGGAAATAGTAGTTTATCGTGTCATTTTTCACTTTTTTGCGATTTTCTCAGAAACGGCTCCTACGATTTCTTTAAAAATCGCCTTATTTACCAAATTTTTGTGTTCTATAAGATAGAGTAGGCACCCTGTCTGCTGAAATTCTTGGGGAGGCTGTGCTCTCGTAGAAAAAAATGGTTTTTTTAAAATTGCGACTTAAATATGCATTTTAGCGCAAAAATGTATCTAGTAAAATTAGTAAAGAATTTAATATTTTACAACTTTTATTTCAAACATTTTTTGTATAACGCTTAGTTTAGCGGTAATTAGCAATTTTCTGTTTTTCTCACGAAATCGTGTACAAAAGAAGATCGATTTTTTTAAAGATTTCAGTCTTATGCATTTTACGACAAAAAAGTATAATGAAATTTATAGAAAATTAAATAATCTACAACTTTTATTTAGAAAATTTTTCTCTACAGAGCCTAGTTTAGCGTGAAAGAGTGATTTTCCGTATTTTTAAGCTAAATTGAGGTTGATTTTAACTTTACGTCTTTCACTCATGATTAAAATAAGATTACGTTTATCGAGGTTAGTTTTTTTTGTTTATTTCTAATGTTTTATTACTAATGTTAGGTTATATTGTTAATTGTTGGTATTGGCAAGAGAAAGCTGTGTGAGTTTTTCACACCAGATATTTTGTTTTGTTAAATTTAATGAAAGTTTATAACTTCAGATTTTATTTATTTATTTCCCTATTACTTAACAAAAGATATCATAAATTAATTTCCTTTATTATAACTTAAAAATCTAAAACTATTTATATTATATCGTGGTGGGAAAAATTAATCCTTTTAACTAAGGTTTCTCATGTTCAAGGGTAGATTAATTTAGTGATAATTTGTTCATTATACTACTGCAACTACTACGGTAATCTATTAGTGTGTTAGTAATTACAGCTACATGTTAGTTACTTAAAAACTAATTAAACTACTAAGATATTTATAGTGTGCTATTTTATATACTGGGGTTTCCCTACAGAATTTGAACCATAGGGTAATATCATTGATTTTCATTAGTTAATGTTTTCTTCTTCCCTGGAATAAATAAAAAAGTAGCAAAATTTTTTGCTTTACTAATTAGAATCAGCGCCATTTCTGCTGAAATTCTTGGAGGACTTGTGCTGTAGTAATAAAGAAACCATTTTTTTTAAGATCGCGGCCTTAATATACGTTCTAGAGCAAAAGTGTATAATTAAAATTGTAGAACTTTTAGAAACATACAGCTTTTATTTTAGATATTTTTTCTACAACGCGTAGCCCTTTCAGTACCAATGTCCGTAAAACAGGACGTCGATATTATTTTACTTAGTGTCAGCATCCGGTTTACAACAAAAACTTTTAAACAATTAAGTTAATCCAATAATTATTTGAAACCGCCTTCGTGGCGTAGTGACTAGCACGCTAGCCTGCAAAGCGAAAGGTCGTGGGTTCGATTCCCAGCTAGGGTCTGAAAATTTTAACCCGTTTTATTTAATGTGAATGTTTGAATTATTTAATATTTTATTACTAGGCTAATGTTAGGTTATAACCTAACATTTGGTTCTTTCTAGGTAGAAATTTAGGTACCACTTGAGGACTCGACACGAAAATTTTCATTAAATCGGTCAACCGGAAGTAGTTGTTCATTAGTTGGATTGGGGAGAGAAAGTCGTGTGAGTGTTTGTCACCAGATTTTTATAAATTACTATGGTGGTAAAGTTAAATTGATTATTGTCTGTATACTTTGAAAAAACGAGTTGAAGTTGAAGGCCACGAAGAGGGTGTACAAACTTTATGCAACGACATATTAATACCTTTAACCTTGAACCTTACATATATCAGTTTCGCTTTATAATAAGTCATTTAATTTTATTTCTGTTATATTTCACTACAGAAGTGCATATTTGAATGCAGTATGTGCAGTAACATAATTCGTAGATATCAATATCTGGATATATTCCAAAGTTGTCCAGCTGTGAAACAATTCGTTTTACTCTTATTCTTTGAAATTTTCACTTATTTATTGTTTACTCTTTCCATTTTTCTTTTAAGAAATGTAAAGAAAATCGATATAATACTCTTTTCCTCTCCCGTTTTTCTCGAAGTAGCAGCAGGAGATATTTCAGAAGAATCTCTGTGATTTTTTCAAGTGTGTTCATGTATATGGAAGTTTATGTACGTGTGTGTGTTAGGTTAGTAAAGTTGTGTGGGCGCGCTGCCCTGGAGTGTGGGCGAATTAGTTGGAAAAGGGTTTGAGTTAAGTTTTATACATTTGACCTCTCTTATTACTTTATCATCGAGGTATATTGATCATTATTCGAGAGTTTTAATAAGAATTTCGTGGAAATTTATAAGCATATTTTGTTTTTTATGTTCTTTTTTTAAAAAAAGAAAATGTGGTTAATAGAAAAGCTGTTATAATGATAAATTTTTAATGATATTTGTATTTCTGTTATTTAGCGTTTATAAATTCATGCATTTTTCTGAATACACTTATTACTATATCACTTGGCGTGTTATGGGATAGTAAAATTATAATTGAAAGGATAGAATTTATTAAATTTTTATTAAAAGTTTTTTCATGCTTTTTTTCTAATATCATTATGTCAAACTGTACTTAATAAAATTTCTGTAATACATTTTTTCGCTTTATTCATTATATCAATTTACAATTTTTTTACTTTCTCTCACCCTACATGAATTTAAATAGGAAGGAAAGTATTGTGTTCATCTCGATTTTTCGAAATCGAATTTTTACCGGATATACACGTTTTTATGCCCGCTAATCAAAAAAACATGTTTTTAGTGATTGGTGTGTGTGGGAAAAATATCTCGAGTACGAAATATTGTGCGAAGTTAAAACTTGGAACTTTTTAAGTTAAGTATACCACTATAGGACCCAACACGAAAATTTTCATTAAATCGGTCAACCGGAAGTAGTAGTTTATTTGTGTGTAAATTTTATTTTTCTCAAAACCGGGTCTTACTTTTTTTTAAATCGCCTCATTTACTAAATTTTGTATACTCTATAAGATAAAGTAAGCGTTACGTCTGTTGAAATTCTTAGGGAGGCTGTGCCCTCGTAGAAGAAATTTTTCTTTTTTAAGATTGCGGCCTTAAAATCTATCTATAGGGCAAAAGTGTATATATATAATCAAAGTTGAAGAACAGAGAAACCTGCTACTTTTATTTCGTTTTCTTTTTTTGTATAACGCTTAGTTTAGCGGTAATTAGTGATTTCCTGTTTTTTCTATCGAAATTTGTAAAAAAATCGGATTTTTTAAGATTTCGGCCGTAGTATGCATTTTACGACAAACGTGTATGTCTAATCAAATTTATAGAAAATTAATAAACCTATAACTTTTATTTTACGAATTTCTCTCTACAGATCCTAGTTTAGCATCAAAAAGTGATTTTCCGTATTATTAAGCCAAACTAAGGTTGGTTTTCATTTTGTATTTTTCACTCGTGATTAAAATTAGGTTATTTGAGGTTATTTTTTTGTTTATATAAAGTCGCATCAACAGCTTGATCATTAGCGACTACGGTGGTTTAAAAAACTAAGAGTTTTGGAACGTAATAATTTTCAGACCTTAGTCGGGAATCGAACCCGGGACCTCCGCTTAGTAAGCTAGCGCGCTATCCATTAATGTTACAGAATTCATTATTATTGGCAAGAGAAAGTTGTGTGTATTTCACATCAGATTTTTTTTTAACTTTTTGTATTGAAAATTTAGTAGGTATTTGTTATTACAATATTATAACAACTTCCAAATAAGAGTCGAAAGGTTAAAAAACTTAAATTACTTAGAGCTTGCAGTCACCACTATAGTCCTTTAATTGGACAAAAAGATCCCTTGGCCAAAAACGTTTTAAACGTCTGTGCTGAGTACCTAGTATCACCCTAGTGTAGGCCTACATGTTTGGTATGAGAGGGTTGTCATGTTATTCAGATTTGTCGTTTTGTACAGTTGTTTCGCGACGTCCTGTAAGTATGGTATTTGTGTACCATTAAATTTAATTTCACATAAATTAATAATTTACAGTCATAAAACCAATCTGGGGATCAACTTTTGGGATCTGCTAAACCTTGACACACGAAACGTAGGCCTATACACGCGATTCAAAACAAGATTTTACACGCGATAACGCTATGCCCCTTATACGTCACTGATAATTTTTACTGAAAATTTTGTAATAGTTAACGTTTTGTAATCTCAACCATGCTAAATTTTGTTCTAAACTGTATTTGAAGAATTTTTCTATTTATCTATTTATCTATTTCTAAATATAAAAGTTTTTACTGACTGACTGATTCACTCAATCATTCTTTCCTACTTCATTCTGTAACTTACTTGGCACGTAGCTGAAATTCAGCACATTTCTTTTATTCTGGGTTGAGTAAAAAAGACTAAAGAATTTTCATTTCGGTCATTTGCATCTGAAGCTAGTTCTACACATGTTCCGAGTCTAGGCGAGCGCAAATATGTACATTCTAACGCTTGTGCCGTCTCGCCTTCACTCGCACTGACTTCGCTCGCCTCATGTTCGCTTCGGTTGGTTGTCCGTTTTTAGGCTGCGAGTCAAAGGGTGCGAATGGCGAGAGTGTGCGTGTTTACATACACATTCGTGAGCTACAAGTGACCAGGTCTATTGAGTTTTGACCAGCACGGTTTCTGTGGTACGCTGTGTAGTGATCCTGTTGTGTTTTTGTTCATGATGTAATTATCGTTATTGCGTTAACCATGTGTGAGTGGTCAAAAGAAGAAGTTTTAAGGTTCTTAGAATAGTTTACGGGTCTTTTTAGTATAAAACGTCAGTAAATGAATTATAATAACTTATTACTTATACAGCTGAAGTTGCAGCTGCTTCATCTTCCATTGTGGCAAAATCAACCTAAAATTCACGTGTATAATTTCTGACACCAAGTGACCCGGTTTAGCCTTGTGGCTGAAAATAAAATTTAGACTAACTGAAACGATTGTCCCGTGAAAGCTCGCCAAAGTTCACCGATGTGTGGATATGACCGCGCTCGCCGCGTGATCGTTCATCGAACGTTTTGCCCGAATATGTAGAGCTTGAGAAAGAAGTAAAAACTAGATGAGAACCTTTAAGCGTTACTTAATATTTCCATAATTTCCCCTAGAGCAGCTCTGATGATCAACAAGCGTATTCTCTAAAAGGGGTTGTTGTTCAGGTCAGCAGCCGAAAGGCTGGTTTGAACTTCTAGAGGCTTTACTAAGTAAAACGAGGAGTAACATGGTTTACAGTTGCCTTCCTCATAGTATAGAAAAATATGCTTATCAGAATGCCAGGCTCTCTGAAAAGCATCTACTTTCTACCCTGCAAATGACACCTTCACTTCATTCACCACAGGGTCTGGCTGTATAATTATGAAATTCATTACTCTCAGAGGAGATAACTGATTAGTATCTTTTACACCTCTACCTTTTCTGTTCTTAAATGCTTCAGTCATATAATTGGCTGATTATGTGATAAGAATCAGAACTATTTTGTAGCAAATAATTTAACACTCCACCTGCCTGTTATGGTAACGGATACATAGTAATATTAAGCATGATAATATTAATTTGAGCTTAAGAGAAAAAAAGAGCGTTACTATCTTTCAGAGAAAAATTCCTTTTACACCTTTCGATCGGGACAGTTCTAAAACTCAGCTGAACTACTAATAGTACTTTTAATTTACCCAATGATTCTGTAAATTCAATTCCAATGCAATCCCTCCAAGGTTAGCAACAAGTTTGCGCGTAGCGCGGGCGTAGTTGCTTGTATTAGTTAAATACAGAAAAAAATCTAGTTTTTTATTTTTAAAATGTTTGCCTAAAAATGTTTCTTAAAAACATCTTAAATTTTGAGGAACGTGATTTCTGTTCTTAAAGTAGAAAATTCTGAAGAATTTCCTCATAGATACAACCGGAGCTATGCCTTTGATGAAAGTGTCACCGGATGGCGACATTAAGTGGCGAGTTAAAACCTTTTATTTATTGGTGGCCCTGAAAAGGGCCGTTTAAGCGGTGGTCGTCTGGATGGGAAGCGTCGGTGGAAGGCTGGGCGACACGGCTTGTTGTCGTCGTCCAGCGGAGATCTCATCTTCTTTCCTCGCAGAAGTGCGTTGATGGCTGATTCGTCTGTGGGCGTAAGGCTCGGTCGAGGGACCGCTGTGAGCATCGCTCGCGTCAGCGGGCGATTACGGTCCGGTCGACGGCTAACGGTGACGGGTCGGCGAGCGGAAGCATCATCTTCTCTCTTGCGGGGTCGTCGATTAGTCTTCGCTGGAGTCCGGTAGCCGTGTTGCCGATGGTGGATTTCTTAACTTTCTGGATCGGAATTGAATCTCTCGGCTCAGTTTAGCGCTCTTTATATAGTTGCCGAGAGCGCTGTGGTAGAGGGCGGTTACTCGCTCGGCCTTGGCAACAAACCCCTCTGTCGGTACGCAGCCGAAAGATTTGTCGGTACGCCACCAAAGGGCCTGCTGGACCGACTAGGGCCGGGAGAACTATTGAAGGCCGGCAACACAATAAATGATTAATTAGAAGGGGTGGCGGTGACAAAACCTCTATAAAAATTGAAAGAGTTTTTCTAATATCACGAAAACTGGTTTTAAAATATCTCTCTTTTATAAATTTTACTCGGTTTTGATATTGTTTACTAAGATAATCTCAGGAGAGGGATGACAAATATAGTTTTCAAGTTTTCAGTCGTATCGTGTTACTAAATTTTTATAAGATGAATAAAATATAAAAGCAGATATCTTTCCTAAGTTACTTTTTTACTTTTAGTGTTCGTGAAGCGTAAAGTTGTGTTGAAATAGGAGTTCTGATTTGTTTCACTGATGTAAAAATTTTTCATTGCATTATAGAATCGAGGGAATACACTTAAGATAATTTAGTTTCTCATAACTCATTTAGATCGGTATGTTTAATCAAATTAACTAGATTCTTTAGTCATAAAGTAATAAATGTAGAGGCGGTAATTAAAAACAATAAAAAAATATAATTAAAAATTATGAATTAATATTTTATTTATAAATTTGATTGGAATATCTTTTATTTATCTGGAAGAAACAATTAAGACACGTGTTGAATCATAAGATAACCATCAGCGCGTTTATCAACATCAAACAGATAAGCGTTCTTTGATGTTCTTTTATTGTTTTCTTATTTATCATCATAAATTATTTGGTTAGTAGTGACTTCGGTACCTAACAGAGCTGTAAATATAGGTTTGAACTATTTGAAAATTTTCCATAACTTATTAGTCAAGAATTATGTCCGTCATGAGCAGTTGTAGTGGTACTAGAGTATAAAAACTAGTTCTGTTGCTTCGATCATGCTAGGTCAAAAAAATGGCTAAAATATTTTTGAATAGGAGAGGATGATATAATGAGGTGTAATATTGTACAGACTCAGGCTGACCATTTTTGAGAGATTTATTGTTATTTGAACCCCAGCCATCAAAGTTCATTGGTAACCACTATCTCGTATTCAAATCCGTATAAAAATTACTACCTTCACTAGAATTTAAACCAAGAACCTTCGTCTCCGTAAATCAGTTGTTAAACAGCTGATTCGGTTTTTTTTTTTTGGTTTAACGTCTGACTGTTATGCAATTATTACTGCTTATGCAGACGGTGAAGGATGAAATTTTTTTTTTTTTGAGATGTATGAAAGTATGCAGTGTCTGAATGGGATTCGAACCCAAGACCGCATGATGAGCTGACTCGGTTTGATGGTCGGGGTTAAATTAACCCCGACTATCAAAGTGCACCAGTAACCACTATCTCGTATTCAAATCCGTATAAAAGTAACTACCTTCCCTATGATTTAAACCAGGAATCTTTGTCTCCGAAAATCAGCTGTTAAACAGCTGACTCGGGGCGACGACTTTAACTCTAGACCAACCCGATTTTTTATTTTTACATTTAGCAAAACAAAAACCCGGGTTAGTCTAGAAGTAAAGTCGTCACCGCAAGTTAGCTGTTTAACAGTTCTTTAATGGTTTGGGTTCAATTAACCATACTCATCAGGAATGGTCGGTCTGGGTCTGTACAAGACTATATATCATTTATACGTCATACACACCATCCTCGTCTCATTGGGCCATTGGGTTGCTTATTTTTCTTAAATTGAACAGATCGCAATGTACACACATTAGGATAAAAATACATTTAGCATAATGAGTTTGTAGTTAAGTAGGCCTACTGAAAGTTTGTAAAGTCGCTGAAACGGTTCTTTTGGCTTTGAAATTTCTCGTAACATATTACTTAGCAAATGACATGACTAAAATATCCCTACGGTTGGAAAACACCCTTTCAATCCCAAATTTTGAACTATTTTTTAAATACGTGTACATTGTTTCATACATTTTACTGACATTTAAGTGAAATTAAATCACTTTTAGACCCTCAGCCTTTTTGATGGCCTGACAAAAAAGTGTGACACATACGTCACATTGGGACTTTATATTAAGTTCCCAACAATATGAATAACTTAAATCATGTTCTGGCTTCCTAAACAATATTCTCTTAACTTAGATTTCTAGCAAAAAAACTAAATATGATTTTAATATCAAAGCATTATTTAAGACTTAAAAAATTTTACAATTCAAAAATCCTGGTAAAATGGATAAAATCACTATTTACAGTCTAAAAAATATACTTAGTTGTACATTCAACATACTCGAAAAAATGCTACTTTATTTTAGTAAATGAACACGAATATTTAAAACTGAAATTAACTTTAAAAAGAAACTAATGGTCGCCTCTGTGGTGTATTGGTCAGCATCTTACACTGAAAAGCGGAGGTCTCAGGTTCGACTCCTGGCTAGGGTACAGAAAATTATTACACTTCACATCCAGCACTCTTTAATACAAAGTAGTCGCTAACAATTCAAATTTTAATGTCTTTTATTTCACTAAAAATTAAACAATTAAAAAACAATTAAACAATTAAAATTTTAATGTCTGTTATTTCACTCCAATGTGACTTCTAAGCCACACTGGGTTAGAAAGGGTTAAAAATTCTACGTGGTGGGTCTAAAATTGTTGGTAGTGTTATCTATATTGTAGTGTTGTAAATATCGAAACGCAACGGCGGGTGTAACACAACCGGGTTTTCTTTTGTAAATTGCTATAAAGTAATATTTTATTATCGTTTTACATGTCCATTTGTTGTAGTTTGCTTGGAATTGTGATATTTGTTCATTTGTAGACTATCTGTTGACTCTAAAATGTACATGCTCTAATCTAGTTGGCGATTGTTAATTAGTCTTAACTTTGTTAGATACCTGACATTTCCATTAGTACTGTTACTTAATTATGTATTACGATACACTGCATTATTTAAATTCTGCTTACTGTAGATGCGTTATTTATTAATCAGCTCCCGGATTCAAGGTATTATTGTAATTACTAGTGCTCTTCTCCCGTTTGTGTATTTCAGAGAATACAGTGTTCCTCTACGACCAACACAACGGTTAATATTGTTAAATGAGGTGTATCAGACAAATTTTTTTCTGTTATGATTTTGTAACATCTAAGCCTAGGTCCGTTCGGGATCTGGGTATGATAAATAATAAACATATTTACTTTATACTTATAAGAATTAATTATTGTATACAAAATTATCCCCATAACAGGCAGGTGGAGTGTTAAGTTATTTATAATCTGCTAATTCCAGAGCCACAAAAAAAGTTCCGTTTCTAATCACATGGTTAGCCAATTATATGACTGATGCATTTAAAGAACAGAAGAGGTTGCGGTGTAATAGATATGCATATTTATCTTTCAGTCCTTGACTGACTACACCCAATCCAAAAGATTTTAATCAGTTTAGTAGCCGCAGAAAGCTTTCTAGCAGGCGAAACCACAACCCCTAAGAGGCCAAACCCTATCGCGTGGTTGCGGACGTGAGCCGCCGGGCGTCCTACTCCCCTTAGTACTCGTGTATACGTTTGACGAGTCGCCGTCGAGCTTGTTGCGCCGCTTAAGTGCGACGTACGTTCATTCTGTACATTGTCCATAAAATTTTAGCCTAATTTTTCTAATCGTTCATTTTCCTTGCGCGTGCGCTCACACACACACACACACACACACACACACACACACACACACACACACACACACACATTGGTGGGGAAAATGCCCCCTTTGCTCCCTTCTGGATATGTGCCTGGCTTCAACAATAATTCCAAAATTACGCTTACGGTTACGCTTAGCTTTCATAAATTACGCTTAAACTACGCTTGAACATTATTAATAAAGTGTGCTTCAGAAATCAAAACACGTGAGTAACCTGTTTACAACCACTTGTTATCACCCGTACGCTCTTACACTATTAACAATGTTCAGAACCGGTCCCATAAGGATACTAATTTCGAACTGCGCGACACACTTCCCATTCACAATTCAGTTATTGACTGACTGACTGCAAAAGCGCTAACGGTTTTGTACCTGCGGTCTGATAGTTCCCCAAACAAATGCGATCTTTGTAACAAATTAGCCGCTATTGTGGATTACAAAAGAAGAAATCAAAATTAAACAAACTTTTCCAGTAGATTTTAGTATTTTTTGTACAGAGCGTAGTTTAGCGTCAATTTTAGTGATTTTCCGTATTTTTACGTTCTATAGTAGGTAATAATTTTCATAATGCGTCATTCTTTCATGATTACAATTAGATTATACTCGTATATTTAATTTTACAGTATTTATTAATGATTAAACACAGGTTATATTTTTTATTATTTACATTGGCAAGTGTATGTGTGTGCCACACCATATTTTTATTTTTACTTTTAAAATTCCGACAAATAAAAACCATGTTATTATTTTGTAAAAACTTTGGATATGTGGGCTCCTGTATATAATTTTGTGTGGGCAGATCGCCGCAAACTAAAGCGACATCAAAGGTTGATTCATCAACGCTGATTTTCAGTGAAAGAGCAAAGATCATCGCCTACTGTTTTTGTCTTTTACGTCATATTGATGTAACATTAAATATACTGAGAATACATCTCTTAGCTAAGACTAATGCGGATTTGGTTAAATAACCCGTTCATTTTAGCTCACGTGATTATATGATTTCTTAATTTGGGTTAAGACGATGGGAGAGTATTCTGTACAACTTGACAGAAAATTATTGCTGTTTTAGTCTGGGAAACGACTTGTTGCTTTAACTTGCTCTCTTTTCTTTGCTCCTTTTTGCAACAAAAAAAGAGAAAGAAATATTAGACTTCGTTCCATTTCAATGCATAATCCAATCCTTCGTCGCTTATTTTTCTTATTCAAAATCTTTTTAAATTTGTAGAATGTAGAAATGTAATAAGAGAAACTTTACGTCAGTAGCTAAATCTCATTATATCGAAATATTGAAAAGAAATCGGATTGCGAATGTTGTTTTAAATGTAACAAGTTTCCTTAATGATTTATTCTACAAAAAATGTAAATTTAACTGTGCAAATAACTTTTATTTTGTTATAATATGATATCCTTTGGATTTCTATTACTTTCTCTTGCTTATAAGAATATATAGGAAGGAAAGTATTGTTTTCATGTCGATTTTTCGAAATTGAGTTTTCACCGGATCTACATGTTTTCAGACCCCCTGAACCCCCAAAATTGGCAAGATTGGTGGTGCGTGCGTGTGTGTATGTGCGCGCGCGCGTGTGTGAACAGAATATCTCAAGAAAGGAACATCGTACGATCTTGAAACTTAAGTTAGATACTACTACCGGACCCGACACGAGCATTTTTATCAAAATCGGTCAACCGGAAGTAGTAGTTTATTCGTGTCATTTTCACTTTTTTGCGATTTTCTCAAAAACGGCTCCTACGATTTTCTTAAAAATCGCCTCATGTACTACATTTTTTATGCTCTACAAGATAGAGTAGGCGCCATGTCTGCTGAAATTCTTCGGGGAGGGGTGTTTTCTCGTAAAAAAATTGTTTTTTTAAGATTGCGGCTTTGATATGCATTTAAGCATTGTCAGGGGGTCAAAAATGTATGTAATTAAAGTTGTAGAGAATTAAAAATCCTACAATTTTTATTTCTAACATTTTTTTGTATAACGCTTAGTTTAGCGGCAATTAGCGTTCTGTTTTTTTCTCACGAAAACATGTAAAAAAATTGATTTTTTTTTAAGATTTCAGCCTTAGTAGGCCTATGCATTTTACGACAAAAGTGTTTATGATTAAATTTATAGAAAATTAAAAGATCTACAACTTTTATTTAGAGCATTTTTCTCTACTGAGCCTAGTTTAGCGTGAAAAAGTGATTTTCCGTATTTTTAAGCCAAATTAGGGTTGATTTTTATTTTGCAACATTCACTCATAATGCACACATAATGCACTCCTATGCATTTTACGACAAAAGTGTTTATGATTAAATTTATAGAAAATTAAAAGATCTACAACTTTTATTTAGAGCATTTTTCTCTACTGAGCCTAGTTTAGCGTGAAAAAGTGATTTTCCGTATTTTTAAGCCAAATTAGGGTTAATTTTTATTTTGCAACATTCACTCATAATTAAAATAAGGTTATGTTGTTTGAGGTTAGTTTTTTTTGTTAATTTCTAATGTTTTATTACTAATGTTATATTATATTATTAATTATTTACTTTGGCAAGAGAAAATTGTGTATTTCACACCAGATTTTTTTTATTAAAAAACAAAAACCGAAAACTTATCTTTTGGGAAAACTTAAGTTAAATCACAATGTTTCTAATTAACTGAGTGTACTCAAAGCTTTAGGGTGTCTACTAATATTTATCTTTAAACTTTTGAAAGGTGTATCAAATTTCGTTGAAAGCTTCTGAGGTGTACTTTGAACCTCTTTTGGCCTAGTTTTGTTGATCCCCGTGTCTCATGTTATACATAGGTTTGTGCGTGTATGCGTACGGTTTCAGCACTTCCCGAGATTTGTCTTAAGAGATCCAAACCGTATAACATGGTGGAAAGTGGTTATACTTCACACACAAAAATTAAGTACTCTGTTGTTAGCTATAATTCCAGCATAGGAGCATGTACATATATGTATCTACAAATTAGCGTTACTACCGTTCAAAAAAAAAAAAAAAAAAAAAAAAAACATAAGCATACATTATTAGTGTCGTTAGACTACGCTAATTGTACCTGTATCAATAATTTTCAACATCTTTCCATCATTTTAGTTTGACTTAATAATACGGAAAAATCACTCTTTTCACGCTAAACTAGGCTCTGTAGAGAAAAATGCTTGAAATATAAGTTGTATATATTTTAATTTCCTATAAATTTAATTATTTACACTTTTGTTGTAAAATGCATGCTAAGGCTGAAATCTTAAAAAAATCGATTTTTTTACACGTTTTCGTGAGAAAAAGCAGAAAATAGCTAATTACCGCTAAATTAACCGTTATACAAAAAAATGTTTGCAACGAAAGTTGTAGATTTTTTTAATTGTCTACAACTTTGATTATATACCCGTTTACGCTAAAATGCATACTAACGCCGCAATCTTAAAAAAACTATTTTATTATTGTACGAGAGATTAGCCTCCCCAAGAATGTTAGCAGACATGGCGCCTACCCTATCTTGTAGAGGATAAAAAAATTTAGTTTATGAGGCGTTTTTTTTTAAATCGTTGTAGCCGTTTTTAAGAAAATCTCAAAAAAGTGAAAAATGACACGAATAAACTACTACTTCCGGTTGACCGATTTTGATGAAAATGTTCGTGATCCTCTAAGTGGTACCTAACCTAAGTTTCAAATTTCAATTTCGTACGATGTTCCGTTCTTGAGATATTTTGTTCACACACAATCGCTAAAAACTTGTTTTTGGGTTCAGGGGGTCTGAAAACGTGTATATCCAGTGAAAACTCGATTTCGAAAAATCGACATGAAAACAATAATTTCTTTTCTATATATTCATATAGGGAAGAGAAAGCAAAAATTTATTAGTACTATATTTGATTTTTGTAAAATTAATTAAAATTAGGTGAGTATAAAAATTAAATTATGAAATTATTTATTCCGTATCGGTTTAACTGTAAATAGATTTAAATACAGAGCGATAATTGTATGGAAACATAAAAAGTAAGGTACATTGTGATTAATTTGTGTTGGATTCAATCGGAAATAGCTAAATTCTAAACTGCAATGAAAACGGTGAACCGATAGCACCGCTAATGATAGAAATAAAAGGGAGGGTTGTTGTGATAGATGGGGGGGTAATAGTGTGGGATGGGAAGAGAGAGAGAATTAGCGGTGGGATTTGTGATTTAGGGAAAGTATTTGGAAAGGAGCGGGTAACCTGTTGTGTTGTACAGGTACACATACTATTAATAGAAAGGACTGTAGGGTAGGTGGTGCAGTCGCGAGTTTTAAGTGTTGGGCGGGGGAGAGTACCTTGCTGATAAGGGTAGCAAAGGGTGAGATTACAAGTGGTATGGTGGCATTAGAGTGAGCGCCGCACAACCAGTCTGGACTTGTGCTCCAGAATTCGATCTATATAGGGTTACATTACAGACATCCACCCTTCTCTTCTTATCCTGTTACATCTCCCCACTACTAACCATCATCCGATATGACTTGGGTAGGCTCTTAATATGCGTAGGGTGTTATTTACTTCCTTTTCTCTATATATTCTTTCCTGTCTAGCTTCTATACTCTTCCTAATCATTCTCTCTCATTCCCTTTCTCTCGGTAACTCTGTCATCAGGAAAAGTTATCAGTCGGCTCCTCCTAAATCTTCCCTCATACATTCCTTAATGTACTTTTCCATTACATCAATTTATGATTTTCCATTTTACTACATTTTAGATTACTTTCTGTATAAAATTACCGGATAAATTTCTTTCGTTATGTTGGCAATACCTAATATTGTTTTTCTATGTTATTGATTTTTAATTTGAAATTATAAATTTTTTACTATTTAAATTTTTTATGCGAATAGACCACTAATAATTATGCTGTGAATTAAATATTACTTCTTGGAAATTTCTTCTACTTTTCTCTTTTCCCAATATTCTTTTCATTCGAGCAGATCTTTTTGCATTTTTCTTCATCCGAAAATTTTATTATAGTTTTCTCTTTATCCACTGTGGGATATGTTATCAAATAGAAAACTTCCTTTCTTAATGATTTTCTTTCCCAGGAATCGGATTCTGAAATGTGATATTTCTTATTCTCTTTCTGTGAACTAGAAATTAAACTAATCAATCCTTTCACAAATTGTTTTTTTAATCTCTGTCGGCTCATTCTTACCATGTGACCATAAAATTAAATTCCTCTAGTCATTTCTGAGTCTTGGTATGAATTTGCGTTTGATTCTTTCTTTAGAATGACTTCTTCATTAACTTAATTTCTCTTGCCCGTATGGATATATAGGGAAGGAAAGTATTTTTTCCATATTGATTTTTCAAAATCGAGTTTTCACCGGATATACACTTTATTAGGCCCCCTAAAAACGATGTTTTTAGTGATTGGTCTGTATGTGTGAACAAAATATTTCAAGTACAGAATATCATATGAAGTTGAAACTTGGAATTTGAGTTAGGTACCATTAGGAGACCCGTAACGGAACATCTTCATCAAAATCGATCAACCAGAAGTAGTAGTTAATTCGTTTGATTTTTCACTTTTTGTGATTTTCTCAAAAATTCCTACAGTTCTTTTTTAAATTGCCTCATTTACCATATTTTTTATGCTCTACAAGATAGGGTAAGCGCCATGTCTGCTGAAATTCTTGGGGAGGCTGTGCTCTCGTTGAAAAAAAATAATTTTTTTAAAGATAACCCTTAATAAGCATTCTTCGGCAAAATGTTTATAATTAAAAGTTATAGGAAATTAAAAAACTTACAATTTTTATTTTAAGCAGTTTTCTCTTCAGAACTTAGTTTAGCGCCAAAGAGTGATTTTCCATATTTTTATGCCAAACTTAGGTTGATTTGCATCATTCACTGATGATTAAAATTAGGTGATGTTTTTCTTTTTTATTTTGTTTATTTAAAGTCGCATCAATAGCTTGGTCATGAGCAACTATGGTGGGTTAAGAAACTGTAACGATGGGTTTTGGCACGTAATAATTTCCAGACTAGCCAGGAATCAAAACTGGGATTCCATTTAGTAGGCTAGTGCGCTAACCACAACACTATGGAGACGGCCATTTTTCATTTTGCATTGTTTACTGATAATTAAACATAGGGTATATGGTTCATTGTTTACATTGGCAAGAGATAGTCTTGTGAGTGTCACACTAGATATTTAGTTTTGTTTAAGTGTTTGTACTTTTCAAGTAATGGTTAAAAAATTGTGCATTGAATTTGCTTCTCAGTGATTCATTGTAACTAAGTTACTTACTTACGAAGCGCTACAGCCCTACGTGGACCTTGGCCTTCTCAACAATGCGCCTCCATTCATCCCTCTGACCTGCCCGTCTCCTCCAGTTCCCCACCCCCAAGCTCGTCAGATCCTTTTCCACATCCTGCAGCCAGCGTGTTCTAGGGCGACCCCTCCTCCTCGTTCCCTCCATTCTCCCAACAAGCATCCTGTCCTGTCCTGCATCCTGTCCTGTTCCATCCTGTGCACATGTCCCAGCCAGCTGATTCCTCTAGACTTTATATACCGTACTATATCTTTTCCTTGTAAAATTGTAACTAAGTTAGTACTATAATAATTGTATTTTTAGAAAGACATAATAATATATTAAGACATTTAAATTTATATTCTATATTTGATTAGTACCTACACTGTAACTAATGTGTTATTTTTATTGTTTGTTGCAGAAGTCAAACAGGAACTTGAAGATTTAATGGCCGATATTAAGAAAACAGCAAATAAAGTTCGAGCAAAATTAAAGGGTGAGTTTTAAAAATGCAACAGAAACAAATCACTTGGTTTTTGCTGAAACAATGAAAAGTAATCATTACAAAATTTCAGTACAGTACTGCTGTGTAATGCGTGAATTTTCAGAATTTTATTTTTACGAGGGAAAGAGTCTTTAGTATTGATTGATATACAGTATAATTTAATGGGTTAAATGAAACCAGTGCACTTGAAACCGTTGGGGCAATCATGCCACTTATCTGATTCAACCTACATTGCCCAAATTTGCATACCACGTAATACAGTAATAGCAGTTTGATGAGTTTTCAGTGAAATATTTTCTTTAATCCCTGGCTGACAGTGGACAGTCAAAAGTTTAGTGAGCCACAGTTTCTATTGTTAGCCCACGTTATCTTTACAACTGACTTCCATTGTACAAATGCATGTTTTGTAAGTATTTCCTAAACCTACTGTGACTGGTTAATGTCTGGATCAAAAATAATAGAAACTTGAGTTTGAAGCTCAGATTATGAATCTAATTTTATTGAATCTACTGCGAATCCAACGGTCCCGGTCCTGAATTCAGAAACTTACCGATTGCCAAGTTAAAAAGGATTTGCAAAAATTTCAAAAAATAAAAAAAGATGTGGTCCTGAGATTCAATTTACACAAAAGAAACACTCTTACCTATACTTGAGGCTAAAAATTGTAAATTGACTAAATTGTAAAATTGGATGAGTATTTACGGAATTGTCTGCAAATAAGTTTGCGTAATCCCTAAACTCTCTTCAAAAATAGACAAATTTTTTGTTCTAATGTCAGTATCATTTTTTTAAAACAGATAAAAATGTCAAGTCTTCACCTTTCAATGCAGAATTTAACAGGCATTAATTTGATATATAGTACATTAAAATAAATGTCATATGTTTTAACAATTCAGCTTCAAACTCAGGTTCCTATTATTTTTGATGCGGATGTTAGTAACATGCATGATTTGCCAGTGGTCAAAATTCAGCTGAAGATATGCTTATTTCCTGGACTGACCATGTACTTGGGATTTCATGTACCTTCTTCTTCTTCTTCAGGTGTCATCATTCAGTATCGACATTTGTCTCCTCTGTTTGCAACTACAATTCCCTATACTGTGCCTTTCCTGCACTCTGAATCCTGCCACATTTTACGTCTTCTTCCCACCATTTTCATGGATAATCTCTACATCTTCTTCCCAGCCAGGGGGTTTTTGTCCAAAGAGACGTGTGTTAGCACCTTTCTTGGCCAACATATTTACTTTTTTGTTGTTCTTGACTTTTCAGTGTGTAGCAAAGTCAACATTGTTTTGTTATTTTAAATTTAGAAACAGAAACTGTGAGTAAATCCAGTAAATCTAATTGGTTCATTGTTATGTATCAACAGGTTTACAGAAAGAGTACATAAATCTCTTTTATGTAGGAGTTACTGAAATTTTATAACAAGATTTTTTTTTCTTTTGTCTAGTTCATCTCAAGTTATGTATTATGACTTGTAGAACTGTATTAGGTTTCTTTTGTCATGTCTTCTTTTTAATGTTATTTCTACTAGACTTATGTATAAATGTGCACCAGTTATGACTGTTTTAGGTACAATGTTCATATACTATTAGTTTTGCACCATTTGAGATATTTAATTTTAAATTTACTACTTTAATTTATAAATTGTTTCTAATTTTGAAAAATGGATGAGCTGTGTGGATTATTTAACAAAAAGTACTCTTTTGACTATTTGTTATTACTAATTGTAATAACAATAATTTTATTAGTTTTCATTGCTGAAAAATGAAACTAATTGTATTTTGTGGTGAAACTTATTCATTTTAAACATATCATATCACACAGTTATATAAAATATAATATCGTTTATTTAAAGCCATGTCACTGGATGTCATTAAGTGGTGAATGAAAACCTTTACTTTTTTGTAGCCCTGAAAAGGGCCGTTTATGTGTGTGTCCGCCGGGGCAGACAGAGTTGGTTGATGGCCCTGAAAAGGGCTGATGAAAATCTTAACGAATTGGTCCTGAAAGGATCGTTGTGCTGGTCTCGAATAAGACCAGTGTAGGCAGTGCGTGGCTGCGACGAGAACCGTGGCTCAGGTTGATGGCCCTGAAAAGGGCCGGTTAAAACCTTAGTGAATTGGTCCTGAGAAGGACCGATGAAGGCAGCGCACAGCTGCGGTAACAGCTGTTGCAAGTTCCAGAGCATCTTCCTTCTTAATCTTGTGGATGTAGTCGGTCGATCTTCATCGGAGATTTAGTGCGTAATGATGAGCGGCTCAGTGCAGTGCACTTATATAGTCACCAAGAGCGCTGTGGTAGGGGTGGTTATTGGCCTCCACCACGGCAACAAAGGCCTCTGTCGGTACGCCGCCAAAGGATCTGCTGCCCCGACAAAGGCCGGGAGAAGTATTCAAGGCCGGCAACACAGTAAATGATTTATTAGAAGGGGTGGCAGTGACAGTCATATCAAGATCTTGATCATTAGTGACTACTGTGGGTTATAGAACAGTGGGTTTTGACTTGTATTAATTTCCAGATCCTAGTCAAGAATCGAATCCGGGATCTTCCACTTTATTGGCTAGTTTTAACCACTACGCCATGGAAGCAGTCAGTGTAAAAGTTTTTTCAATATCATTTCTAAATTTCAAGTTGTGTGTTAGAATGAACTATCTTGAATTTACTGGGGTAGTGAAATATGTAACTGTTTTTATATTTTATTTAAATTCATTCAAGAAATTGAATGAATTGTAATGGCATCTAACAAGATTTTAACATTAGAATAATGCTTTGAACTTTTCACTTAAACTAAACTCTAGTGACAGTTTTATGTTGTTTATATGACTTCAGTTTGTATCATAATTTGCTTTTTCATGACCTTTTCAGTATTCAGTTCACTAGCTACATTTTATGAGTCATAATGTCTGAAAGTGTATTTTATTAAATTAGTACTTATGTTCTATAATACAAATTGAAGCATACAAGTGCTGATATCAGTGGTGTTTTGGAATTACTAATATCAGTGTGTTAGGAGTAGAAGTGCACTATCAGCGTTTCCCGTGCACAAACAAATGATTGTACCTTCCCAAAGATAATGTAATTCTGAAAATTGGCATTAGTATTCCAAAATTGATACCCAGATTTACATATGAAGAGAATTTGGAAAAATTGGGAAGAGCAATGAACTAAGTTTATTTATCCCAACGAGCTAACAAATAAACTTGTGAATAGCTCAGGTGAGATTGCTAATTAGATATATAAAACTTTGTTGTTGTTGTTGTTGTTTTTGTTGTTTAGGTCATCAGCTGAAAGGCTGGTTTGAACCTCTAGAGGCTTTACTAACTAAAATGAGGAGTGAGGTGGTTTACCATACCCTTCTTACTGAGTAGAAAAGTATGCTTATCAGCATGTAAACGACACCTTCACTTCATTCACTGCAGGGTCTAGCTGGATAATGATGAAATTTATTACTCTCAGTGAAGATAACTCTGACTAGTGCCTTTTACACCTCTACATCTTCTGTTCTTAAATGCTTCGGTCATATAATTGGCTGACCTTGTGATAAGAACTAGTACTATTTTTTGTAGTCCTGGAATTAGCCAATCAATTGCCATTAATTTAACACTCACTTGCCCTTTATGGGCAATAAAAATATATAGTTACAATTTAAAACTATTGAAAATGTGACAATTTAAAGTGTTTCATCAGTTGTTAAACTTTATATAAATTAAATCATGTTTAAAAAACAGCTGATTAAGAATGAATAAGCTGACCCAGTTGACCATTGTATTTTTCTTTTGTGAAAAGACCGAATACATGATGACACCAATTAAAAAACACATTCATTTTTCTTGAAATCTATATTCTTATATTTTCCCTCCTTCCATCTCCATCTTTTTTCACTGCTTCAAAGATTTTCTTCTTAGTTTCTTTTTAAACATTTGACTTGCTTGGAAATTATTTAACTCGTCAATTCTATTTTATATTTTTCATTATTGAAATTATCAGAATCTTTTATCCCAAAGATGTTATTTTTGATTTGTTTTTTTAAGAACTCCACATAAAATATGCTCTTGATGTTATAATTCATGTTAAAGATTTTTTCATTCAATCTTTCTTCATTCATTATAATAATGTGTCCATAAAACTTCAATTCTCTTTTGTGCATTGAAGTTTCTGATGTTTCAATATTACTGTAAATTTTTTTATTGTGACTTTTCACAATATTCCCTGTATTTTATCCTTTTCGCACCATCAATAAATTGTTCTCATAATCCCTTTTTCTATTTAAAAATTTTCTACTATTGGGTTTTTTTTGAACCAATAGAGAACAGCAGAATTCACAGCAGTTAAATAATTGTAATTTAAATGTTTTTTTAATTTGTTTTCTTCGAATAGCCCATTTTTTTAGAGGGCATATTTAATCAACTTCTTAGCCCATGCTTTTTTCATCTTTCTTGAGTGGTGCTCTTTATCCATTTTCTTCCTCTTTTGTATGTGGGTTTTTTCTTCTCCTGAAACTCTTAATTCCTGTATTGTATTCCTGAAAGTTGCTCTTTCTTTAACAGTTTCTGAGTGTATCGAGTTGTTTACTAGGGCTTTGTTTATTTCTTTAAACCACGTTATCTTGTTTTTGTGAGTGTTAAGTTGAAAATCTGCTTTGTTAGTCTGGTGTTTTCCATCCTGTATATGTGCCCATAGAACTGTAAATGTTGTCTATTATTTATTAATGATTTTTGTAATTTTTCTTTCAGTTATCGAGCAAAATATAGAGCAAGAAGAGCATACAAATAAATCATCGGCTGATTTGAGAATACGGAAGACACAACATTCTACACTTTCTAGGAAGTTTGTTGAAGTAATGACGGAGTACAACCGAACTCAAACAGATTACCGAGAGAGGTGTAAAGGGAGGATACAACGACAACTTGAAATTAGTGAGTATCTTACATTTTGTTTTAAATGATAGTATATATTCATAGCATTGTGCAAGAAGTGTCAAAACAGCTAAAAATTGCAAATGCGAAAGATATTAAAAAGATTACGTCATGTGTTATTAAGCCATCTCTGAAATGGCCAGTGGTCGTCATTGTCCAATACATTGTCATATTAGATGTTTAGTTGTTAAATTCTTCACCCAGAATTTATTTGAACCCCATTTTTAAATTTTACAACCAGTATATTCAATGTCTTTAGTACTCTTATTTTGTATTTTATCTTGGGATTAATCAGTTTTTTGTCTTGTTTGTTTTTTTTAAATTCCGTAATGTGTGTACGTTGCAATCTGTTTAATTTAGAACAGTAAGCAAACCATATGACCCAATGAGATGAAGATGGGACGTATGGACTTGTGGTTGAGGTATAGTCTTGTACAGACTTAGGCCAACCATTCCTCAGCAGAGAATATGGTTATTTGAACCCAAAAAATCAAAATGCACTGGTAACTATTGTCTATTATTTAAATCCATATAAAAGTAACCATCTGTACTAGAATTTTTACCATGGATCCTTCATAGTTGAAAAACAGCTGACTTACAGCGATGACCTTACTGCTAGACCAACCTGATGGGTCAGTTATATTGTTTTTACTACAAATTTATGAAATTTTACCATTTTCAGCTGATTTTTATTTTTAATAGTGTTATGCATTCAGAATTTGTTACGTATCATGACATATGTCTCTACATGTTGATATTAGTAAAACTTACTACCTTTTTCGCCAACAATGTAGAAATTAGTCCTTATTGATTTTGTCCTCTACGCGACCCATCTTCAGAGTGCTAAAAACGAAAACGAACAATTCTTCTTCATCTTATGTAGGATGCCAACTTTGTCAATGAAGATTAGCTACAATTCTGGTAAATCTCTTTCTGTCATGAACCACCATCGAAAGAGTGTATTAACTCAAATATGTTATAAAATCATATGGTTGTCAAAAGTGCGCAATTCCTGATAACAGATAGAAATTAAAAAATGTAATGTTATGGTTCTTTTAAAATACCCAATCCACATAATTTTACTAAATTACACGAATTCTGTGGAAAAATAATGTAAAATTTTTAAAACCTGTAAATTATTATCTTCTAAACAAATTAATCATCAATAGATAAACTAAGGATGTTCGAAACTACAATGATATGCAAGCGGTGATAAATTCTTTTAAACGCAAGTCATTAAAAAGTGAATGTTTTATTGTAGATTACTTTCCTTTTTTTTAGTTTAACCACTTTAATTTTCTGTATTGTTTCGCATTAGTAATGTAGTTAATTTTAAAAATGTCAGATTTAATCTTGTGGATTAACGTTCACTTCTACTCATTGTTAAAAATAAAACATTGTGTGTTAAAAGAACGTTATTGATCCTTTCTTCAAAGTACCGTCCTAATGTAGAATAGAGACGTTCATGACCCTTTCATTATTCCACTATTTTTTCCCCTTTTTATTGCACTATTCTGTAACATGCAACATTGTAATTGAGTAATACTGTAATGTTTTTTTTTCATTTTTTTGGTAGGATCGTACTGCAGTTTACTTTTAATAACTCGTGTAATCAATTTTGTTTTACCTTTTAGTTTAAAATAGATAAAAATTTGTTGGTTTGTACTTCTCATGTAGTATGAAAAATAGTATCTTTAAAAACAATTCTACAAATTTGATTTAATCATTTATTCCTCACGTTATGAATTATCAAAACACCAGATTTTCAATTTATTTATGTACAGGGACGTTCAATTATAAACGGGACTAATTGATGTTGAGAAAAACTATTTATTCAATGACAATGAAACTTACACTAGGAGGATTGTCTGAAAAGTTTTTGACCTTACACATTTTTTCTTCAAATTTATTTTTATTTTTCAGCGTAATCTCCTTGAAATTTTTTTCATTTTTCCCAGCAATGCTCCTCTTTCTTTAACCTGTCCAAATAGTAGTTTGCCTCTTTATTCTACGAAAATTTCTGTCTGAGCTTAACTTTTACCCTAGGGAACAAAAAAAAGTCACTTGGGATTAGACCTGCTGAATACAAAGGATGGTCAAGCAGTTGAAATCGCAGTTCATGAATTTTCACCTTAGCAACTGCTGAGGTGCGAGAGAGCGGATGTGACGAATATGTAACCATTTTTTCGTTACAAATTCTTCAGATATTTTCATAGCCTCTACTGTCTTTCTAATCTTAATTGGACGGTTGTCTGGCAATGTTATCTTCAGTAGTTATTGTTTTGGCCATCCCAAACGTTCATAGTCACCCAAGCCGGTACAGCCTTGTTTAAATTTAGTTGCCCAAAATTTGACAGTGGTAATATGGTGATGCAGAGTGTCTGTAAAAAGGGTGTAAACTTCTGAGACAACCCACATACTTTTTAACATAGTCTTCAGCAATACTTAGACATTCGTCCTACTGTTCTGTGAGGTTTCTGATTCCTGCCGTGTTGAAATCTTGCTGTTCCAACCATTCATGTACCACTTCATTGTCATCAAACTACTTGCTATGTAAAAAGTCTTTGAACGGGGCAAATAATTGAAAATTGGATGGAGTGCTGTCTGGGCTCCAAGGAGGATGTGGCAACGCCTCCCAACCCAGTTTCTTGAGCATTTTTTTTTGTTCGTTGATCACTGTGGGGAGTGCATTGCCATGCAAGAGAATCGTACCTTATATTTTGACATGTCTATATTCCCCCAGGAGTCTCTTGGACGCAAAAAAAAATAAAAAAACTTATCTGTGGATCTCACATTTTCTGTTGGAGCACGTTAAAATAGTACCTACTCACTGTTTACAATATTTTATTCTTCTGTTCTTTCCTTAGCCAAGTTGGCAGTGTGTGTCCCAGAAGATCATCTAAATCATTATACCAGCTGGCATGTTAGTTTTAAATTATTTGTTTGTGGGCGAATCTGGGTGTTTCTATTAAAGACACTTTTTTTTTTTGTCATCAGTCTCTCGACTGGTTTGATGCAGTTCTCCAACCTGTTTTATCTTGCGCAAGTCGTTTCATATCTACATACCTGTAACACCCTACATCTTTTGTAATTTGCTTTATATATTCTAATCTTTGCCTCCCTCTACAATTTACTCCCTCAATGTTACCCTCCATTATTGATAGCCCAATACCTGGATGTCTTAGGATATGCCCCACTAGCCTATCCCTTCTTTTGGTAAGATGCTTCCATATACTTCTTTTTTCATCCACTCGCCTAAGAACCTCTAAATTACTTATTTTGTCCACCCACCTAATCTTTAACATTTTCTTATAACACCACATTTCAAAAGCTTCTATCCTCTTCCGTTCTACAGCCCCTATCACTCACGTTTCACTTCCGTATAATGCTACACTCCAAACATAATGTTTTAAGAAATTTTTCCTAATCTGTAAATCAATGTTTGTAGTCAGTAAGCTGTTTTTCATTTCAAAGGCTTTTCTAGCTTGAGCAATTCTACTCTTGATATCACTCGTGCTTCTACCATCCTTTGTTATTTTACTCCCTAGATAGCAGAATTCCCCAACTTCCTGTATGTTCTCGTTGCCTACTTTTAAATTTCCCATCTCTTCTAAACCACTCTTGCTGCTGCACAACACTTTCGTTTTGTTCTTATTAATTTTCATGAAGTAATCCTTCCTCAAGATCTCATCCATTCCATTTAAGGCATCCTCTAGTTCATTCTTTGCCTCGGCTAATACTACTATATCATCGGCGAATCTCAACATTTTTATTGTTTCTCCTTGAATTTTTATTCCTACGTCAAATTTCTCCTTCACTTCATTTATAGCCTCTTCTATATACAAGTTAAAAAGTAGTGGTGACAAAGAACAACCTTGTCGTACACCTTTTCTTACAGCAGCCTCTTTTTCGTACCCCTCGATTCTCAAAACAGCCGTTTGATTCTTATACAGACTGTAGATAACTTTCCTTTCTTTGTATTTAATTCCTAGCCTTTTCAAAGTTTTAAACATTTTACTCCAGTCCAGATTGTCAAATGCTTTCTCTAAATCTACAAATGCCATAAAAGTAGTTTTATTTTTCTGTATCCTTTTCTCAATAATCAGTCTCAGAGCCAATATTGCATCTCGAGTTCCCATTATCCTTCTAAATCCAAATTGGTCATCGTCCAATACTTCTTCTACTCGGTGTTCTATTCTCCTGTATATAATTCTTGTCAGTATCTTAGATGCATGGCATGTTAGGCTGATGGTTCTGTAATGTTCACACTTCTCCGCTCCTGACTTTTTTGGTATTGGAATCATAATATTTTTTTTAAAGTCCGATGGTACCTCTCCACTCTCATACATTCTGCACACAAGTTTGTATAATTTGTTTTGAGCAACTTTGCCACATCGTAATAATAATTCCGATGGTATGTTATCTATTCCTGGTGTCTTATTCATATTCATATCCTTAAGTGCCCGATCGAATTCTTCTCGTAGTATAGGGTCCCCTTTTTGATCTTCTTCAACATCAGTTTCTTGTTCTATCGCATCATTTTCTAATTCTTTTCCCATGTAGAGTTGGTTTACGTACTCCTTCCATCTTTCAGCTCTCTCTTGGCCATTCAACAATGGTTTACCACCTGCGCTTTGTAAATTAACAGCTTTCATCTTTCGTTCTCCAAAGTTTTCCCTTATTTTTCTATAAGCTGCGTCCACTTTACCAACTGCCATTTTACTTTCAATGTCCGTACATTTCACTCTGATCCACTCTTCCTTCGCTTTCTTACACCTTTTGTTTATGGTATTTCTCAAGTAGCAATATTGCCTTTTACCTCTCTCGTCCTTTGCGTTTTTATATTTTCTTCGCTCATCCATCAGTTCTAAAATATCATTAGTAATCCAAGGTTTCCTACCTCTTCTTTTAGTATGTCCTAACCATTCTTCCGCTGCTTTCACTACCACCTCCTTGAAGTTTATCCACTCCTCCTCTACATTTCCTGTGTCATTACCTCTTTCTTCTATCCCTTTTTGAATACTCTCCTGGAAAGACACATTACTCCAATTTAAAAATGTTTGCCTTACTGTTTTACCAGTTTAACATCTCTGTATAGCAAAAATTTTATCACTGAACATTGATTTTCCAGTGTACTCATTTCAAGTTGCTAAAATTTTAAAATAAACTAAAGAGGTTATGTTCATATTATTTATGATCAATTACCTGGTTAACTGTGTTTCCAAGTTTGTCAACTTGACTTTCAAAAAGTTTGTCATTAAATGAACTGGTTTTCTTTAACAATATAATTTGTCTCTTTAATTATTGATTTTAGTATATAAGATAATAAAACAGTGTGTACATTATTATTATTTACATTAATTTAAAATTTGAAATTTTCAATTTTGTTAACTCATTAACTCTTACAGTGCCAGGAGAATATTGTGAGTTCCTACCGAAAAATTCCAGCCTACTTATGTGCGATTTGTAGCATTTTATATATCCAATCTATAACAGGCTATTTTTTAAGGTGTCTTAAAGACTTTTTTGTTGTTCATAATGAATTGATCTTGTATGACATTCAACTTGGAACAAATTTCTTATAATTTATAAATAAAATGATACGTAGTCATTTTTTGTGGAAATTTCCTTTTTAATTAAGGAAAATCACCCTAAAAAATTATGTTACTAAATTTCACTTATATCACTTTACAGACAAGTTAATTTTGCAAAAATTACAAAAAATAATTTATTTATTGTAAAAAATAAAAATACTGCGATAAAAGTTTAAAAATCTAATTTTTAGTTGTTTTAATCAATGTTAATCAGTTACTTTCATAAAAAAATCTCTACTTGTATTTTTTCAATCTACATTTCTGTTAATCAGTTACTTTCATAAAAAAATCTCTACTTGTATTTTTTCAATCTACATTTCTTACCGATTATTTTCATACGTTGTTTTTAAAAATTGAGTGAAAATAAAAATTTTATGAATTTTTTAGTCAACGTACTAATAAAAGGACGACGCCGGCATTTTTTTGGTAAAACTGCTGACGTCCTAATAATAGGACGCTGGCACTATAAGAGTTAAACTGTATACAGATTAGTCTTTACTGAAGTTGTTTGAAGAATATGGTCCGGGTTTTTTAACTTAATTTTTTTTGACCATGTACAGAACATGGTCCGTGTTTTTGAATACAGTAAGTACAAATTAGAATTTAGGCCTACTCATTACAGTACTACTTTTTAGTGCATCTGTGTTAACTAGAGTTAGTCTTCTTATAATTATCCTTATAGTACTTTCCTATAATAATTATTATAGTGAAATGGTAATATTTTGTTGTATTTCTCAATACCTGCAGATGACAACACTTTGGTATTTCTACGTTTTTTCCCTCTATGAAAATATAGGGAAGGAAAGTATTGTTTTCATGTTGATTTTACTAAATCCGTTTTTCACAGGAAATACATGTTTTTAGCGATTGGGATGTGTGTGTATCTGTGGGAACAAAATACGTATCTCAAGAACTTGTAGTGTTATCTATCCCGCCATTTATTGTTCTAGGAATCTAATATCATGTGTATACTTTGTATGACAAGTTATACATTAATGTGTTTTTGTTTTCTAGCTGGAAGAACAACAACAAATGAAGAATTAGAAGAAATGTTGGAACAAGGAAACTCAGCTGTATTCACACAAGGTGTAAGTTTTCCACTTTAATGGCGGTGGTATGATGTATTTTATAAAGTTTATTTTAAGTTGAGTCTATAGGTCATTTGCAACTTCGTTAGGTTTAGAAACGGTGGGTCTGAACATAAAATGATTTTCCAGGCTCTACCCTGTGAATTTAACACAGGACTATCTGCGTCGTTGTATTGCACGCTAACCACTGGACTCCGAAGACGGTATAATTTATTTTATCTGTTTTTCTACTAATATATCTTAGAAACTACCCAGTTGATTACTATTTCACTGTTTGAAGCTTAGATCTTTCTGAGTAAATTGTATTAGGCTATATGGCATTAAGTAATTTTTAAATTTTGAATAAAAATTTGTGATTGTTAATATAAAATCTTATTTTTTATTTTATTTGTTTATTTTAGGGTTGTTTGGGAAGCTTTATTTATTATTTTATATATATATATCAGTATGATATCATTCTTTTCTCTTTCCTTTCTTCAAAATTTTACTACAAAATCCTTCAATTTCTGCATAAAAAGTTATAAAAACCTTTCAAAAATCAAAGAGATTGATCCTTTTTTAAAGGAAGTTTTGTCTACCTTTTCATATAATACTTACTCAGTTGTTCTCATGTTGTATTTTTTCCCTTCCACAGGTAAGTAATACTGATGTCAGCAAAATTCCGGTTGTTCAAATTGGTTTGATTGGTACAGTCATGATTGTATTTTCAAAGGTTGTGTAAGAAGTTTCTGTGCTTTAAGTTTAGTTTACCAAGGAACATAGCTAGGTGGGAAGTTATTAGTACTTCATAAAACCGGAGGTTTGATGATCGATCATTGTAGCTCTGTGATGATTAAAAGTCTATTAGCAGTCACTTCTGTAAGTTCTTAATTGACCACCATACAGTGAAATAAAAATGAAGACAAATAGTTTCATTGATGTTATACCGCTCTTTTGGTCATATTGAATGTGTGGTATGAAATGAAAGAAAATTAAAAACATAAAAATTTTCATATTGTACAGTTTTGTGATGTGATTGTTGAGAATTTCACAGTTCTGTTGTAGAACATACATCAAAAATCAGTTTGTTAGTTTTAGAATAGATTCTGTATAATTGACTTAACAAATTTTTAACTGTTGTTGGATAAACTTTGAGGCGGCCTACTTTCTTTATGTAAAGAGTGTATAAAAACCAATTTGTACTAACTTTTTTGAAGATAGTAAAACCTTCCTTCAACTATATTCGTTCATTCATATTTTAAAGGTTGTCACTCCAACTGTAGGTTTGTTTTAGTAATCATTCTTTTCAAATCAACATATTTATTAAATTTCGTAGCTTTCATTTACCCTTCTAAGTTCTGATTCATCGGCCGCCCCTTTCTTCCTTTATCCTGCATCTAACCATCAAAAACATTTACTATGAAATCATTGTCTGGTTATATGCCCAATACATTTTGCCTTCCTTTTGTTAAAGCTTACAATAAATTCTTTATTTCCTTTTCCTAGTAATACTTTATTATTCGTCTTTTCTTGGTCCAGCTGATCTACTGTCATGTCCATAACCAAATTTCAATCGCTTCTGATCTTCCCGATTTTCTAACTTCCAAAAAATTTCACTTGTATTAACAAAAATACTTCAGGTAAAGGTTTTTATAATTTTTTCCTTACCTGTACATTTATATGATGTTTGCTATCAATTTTCTTCTTTTACTGTTTTCTCTTCATGACGGACCATCTAGCCTGTTCCAGCATTAAAATGTTTTATTAGAAAACTACAATTACAATAAACTACTTTCTTGTGCTTCCTTCTCCCTCTGGCCTGCATCCCAGAACCTGTTTTGGAATTTGTTCCTTATTCATTTCCAGAAGAAGCTCCATCCATTTACTGCGATATTAACTGATTCTCTCATTTTACACATATTGTTGGAAACTCTTTTCTTATATTGCAATTTCAAACATTACTCTCCTAGTGTATAGTAAACTCTCCATATTTGCAGAGGTTAGGTTCCGAAAATTAGCTGCGAATACGGAATACATACAAAAATCGTGAGTACAGAAATTTCTTTAGTAAATTAATGCCTATACGTAGTACCTACGTACATGCTGCACATATTAATACATTATTTATTTAGACATCCGTAACTTACTGTTATAAATCCAGCAACTCGATGTTTCGTAGGTACTGTATTTATTTACATAATAAAAACATGTTATTCAGGAGTGATGTACAGAACATTTAACGTACATAATCATCTTTATCATGCATATTATCATCGTTTCCCAAATCTTTTTCATTCAGAACAAACCGTGAATATTGAATTTAATTCACCGCGAAACAATAAAAATGTAACCGCGAATATGAAATCCGCAAATACGGAGAGTTGACTGTAGTTTGCAATCAATTATTATTTCAAGTACATTTATCGTTTTCTTTTTTATTTCAAGGGCCAAGAGAATTTTTAAAATGTAAAACTGCAAATATGGAAAATATATATTCTTTATGAATTTCTCACAATTTATTTTAATTAATTGTAATTTTTTTCAGATTATAATGGAGACACAACAAGCGAAACAAACATTAGCTGATATTGAAGCTCGGCATGCGGATATTATAAAATTGGAAAATTCCATTAGGGAACTTCACGACATGTTCATGGATATGGCGATGTTAGTAGAAAGTCAGGTATGTGTCGTTTTATTTGTAAATAAATGTATTATTGTTATATAATATTTAACAGGATTATCATAAAAAATTAAATTTCTGAAAAAATCTGCAAAAATTTTGTTATCTACAACTATATTTATCATTTATGAATTAATAAACATTTTAAATTACCGTACTTTCTCGAATGTATCACCCTATTGATTTTTGAAGGTAGTTTAAAAAATTTAAAGCTTTGCAAAAGAAAATGAAAACTTAACAATTTATTTGTACACATTGAAAAATCTTTATTACTTTGAATAATTCACTAGCGAGGAAGGTACATTCTCATTGTATGTATCACAATACGTAAACTGCTGAACTATAAAATGTTACTCTCTGCCTTTGTCATTACCTGCATCTGGATTTTTGTCCCAAAGTGTGTAGTCTTAGCCATTGAGTGCATTAAAAATGCCGCTTTTCAGAAAGCTTTTTGAAACTAACTGGTGAAATCTGTGCCCATGCAGTTTTAATCCACTCCCATCATTTCATATTCCAGCCTTTTTATTATCACAAAGGTGTGTATGTATGCTCAATATTTTCCATCCATTGAGTATACTAGGGTGGTCGCAAAAGTACCTGTCCCAACAAAGAGAACACAAACATTTTGGAAAAGAGTACATTTATTTTTCAACATAATGTCCTTTCAGCTCTATACATTTTTCCCAGCAATGTTCAGTAAGTTCAATACCCTTTTTATAATAAGAATTGCCTTGCTCCTTAAAATAGCCATTGACTGCCGACATCATTGGAAAATGTTTGACCACTGAGCCATTTTTTCAAGTTTAGGAACAAAAAATAATCCAATGGGGCTAAATCTGGTGAATAGGGTGCGTGAGGTAGCAATTCAAACTTTTAATTCATTAATTTTGGCCATTTAAATAACGGATTTGTGAGCTGGTGCATAGCCTTGATGAATCATCACTGTTTTCTTAGCCAAATGCAGCCGTTTTTGCTTGATTTCTTCGCTCAAACGTTGCAATAAGTTTGCATAATACTCGCCGTTGGTAGTTTTTCTTTTTAAAGATAGTCAATGAAAATTATCCCGTGTGAATCCCAGAAAACGGACGCCATGACCTTGCCCACAGATGGAACGGTCTTTGCCTTCTTTGGAGCTGGTTCTCCCTTTTCAGTTCATTGTTTTGATTGTTCTTTTGTCTGTGGTATGATGGACCCATGTTTCATCCATGGTTATTAAATTGTGGAAAAATTCTGCTTTGTTGCTGTAAACTTCACTAAACACTCAATTGAAACATCTTTACGATACTATTTTTGCTCGAGTGTGAGCAAACGTGGCACCCATCTTGCACACAGCTTTCCCATGTCCAAATTTTCAGATAATAGCGATCTACCGCACTTTTTGAAATGCCTACTATGTCTGCTAGCTCATGCACTTTCAGTCGACAATCATCCAGTACCGCTTTGTGGATTTTTTTCACCATTTCTGGAGTAATCACCTCATTTGGTCGACCGCTGCGATGGTCATCTTGGCAGCTCGTACGGCCTCGTTTGAACTCTGTTACCCAATATTTTACTGTTGTAAACGAAGGAGCAGACTCACTCAGAGTAGAATCTAGTTCAGCTTTTATATTGGTTGGGCTGAGGCCTTTTAAATGAAAGTATTGTATCACATAACGATGACCAATTTTCTCCATTTTCACAAATTCACTGAAAACGTTCACTATTGTTGGCTGCCAAATAAATAATAAACAATATGGCGTCTTCAAACTTGAAACATATGGTTTATAGATTGTGTTCTTTCTAATACAATGATATTTTTCAATCAACTACCGCCATCTGTAGGTCAGCCGGGTACTTAATGAGACCATCCTCGTACAGTTCCTTCATAGCAATCTTGAATGTATTATTTATGCAAACGTCCAAAGGCACAGGTTTAACCCTCCCGGTATGGTCACTAACCCATTTGCATTACCACTAAAAGGCCATTTATTTTTATTTATTTTCGAATATAACGCACACATCGTTTTATCGAATCGATTTCGTTCGTAAAAGGTGCACAGTATATTTAAGTAAATGCAGTAATTTTATTTTTGAGATTTTAATGACATTTATAACATGGGAATTTCAAGACAAAACTATGATTCTGATAAAAATGATACAAAGTTGTTTTAACAAGGATAAGAAATCTGGTGTGTATAAGTATGCTAAAAATATTTGCTCAATCCTAAATTGAAATTGGCACAATGAGACCTACATTTGCGAACAGATTGATAAGTTCTACAACTACTTATGCAATTGATATTATATGATGATGGGCATCTACTTAAATAAGTAGTCATACTTTTATGATTTACATTGAGGAATCTAAGATATGTCTTCGAGAACTTAATTGTTTCTGTTACAGTATTTTTGCAGAGTAAGAAACCTTTAAAATAATGTATTAATAATCATAATTTCAAAATGATCATTACAAATATCATAATGGGCCTATGTTTATTAAAAAATTCAAATTAATTAATATGTGGCTTTGTATAAACAGAATAATTAGGATTATAATGTTCAATAATAATTCTTAAGTATATTATTAATTAATTTATAATGTAAGTAATATATCTTTATTCTTTTCAGTTTATTGCGATCTCAGTTCAATTTCCTTGTTCTATTTAAGAAATTTAATTTACCTTTAATAATTGCTTTGAGAGGAATAACAAACCAATTGGTTTTGTTCTTGAAAAAATAACTTAAATGTCTAGATTGTTCCATGTAAATATTACAAAGAAAAATCTGCCAGTAAATAATTTTCAATTTCTTGAACACAATTGAACAGCTTTTGTCATCTACTAATGAGTTGAAATCTAAATTAATGGTGTAATACCAGATTGTTTTTGTTCTTAAAACTGTATTTTTATTCTGTCAATTGTTAGAACGAATTTAAGTAAGATTTTGTACGGTACTATGCTCTTGGCAGTCCCGTAGTTTTTAAGTTTGTATTCTAACTGATGAAGTTTAAGCGGATGTAATTTGAATACAGTTGATAACAGTGGTTTTGCCGATGGCATTAAGTTTCTTATAATCTTGACAACGGCAAATGACCATAACATCAGTGCCCGATAAACTACTAATTAAAAAAAAAGTATGTTAGCTCTCATGTGTTTCTTTACATATTCTGATTACGAAAATAGAAAATTTAATGTTTCGTTGTGTAATCCTAAAATTAAAATCCTTGGCTACATCTTATTTGATCAATCACTTGCTTTTGTAGATCGCTGTTGTTTATACATATTTTGAACACTCGTTTGAGTGATTGATATAATTCAATCACCTGAAATTGAACCTGTACAAAAATATTGCAAATTGCTTTTTAGTTTTAAAACTTGTATGTATTAAATGAAAGAAGTTATTTATTGCCGTTCAGAACATCTAAAGTATCAATTATGTTCTGCTTTTTTATTATTAATGTAAATAGTTGAGCTAAGATCAGGGTTGTGTGTCCATGCAAAGCATTTACTCTTCTTTCTCTTGTCTGTAATGTTTAATACCAAAATATTTATGTTTATAAAATTTAAATCGTACAAAACTTACCGAAGCAAAACTCTTTAATTATTTGTATATTTTGTAAATTTGAAATCAGATATGTAAGAAATTTTACTGGAATTTTTTTTAAAATAAATTTTAATAAAAGCAAATTATTTTTCTTTCTTATTTAGAAATGGATTGAATGAGATAATAATTTTTTGTTAAATGATTTTATGACTTTTTTTCATTAATTTGTTTATTTCTAAATCTTGGGTTTCCAAAATGTATTATTATTCTTCTATCTTTGCTGTTAACAAAGCGCATGTTTTTTTGGGTTTAATATTAATAATTAATGATGTAATACACACTTCATTGCTTTCAACTTATATTAGGAAATTTTGTGGTGGAATTTAACACAGAAATATTTTTATACTATTTGATAGAAACACTGAATCTTGTTAAACAACTTTTTTTTTAATCAATATATACTACAAAAGCTGAATTTCTGTTACATTGAATGTAACCTCTCAATTTACTTATGGAAATTTCATTAGTAAAAATCAGAGGTTTTCTGAAAAATGCATCTTTCGTATATGAGGTATGATCGAAAAATTACTGCGAATAATTTTATTATGAATAAAGGCATAAGGTTATCCTAATGTTGATTCTGGGACTGGAAACATTTCTGTAAGGTTTTGTTCATACGGGTCTTCAGATGCTCCGTCGTCCCTCTCAATGTCAAGAACCGTTTCAAAACTTTTCTTTTCAGTACGGATTTTATTTTTGGAAGAAACCAAAATTCACATGGTGCTAAATCCGGAGAGTAAGACTGATATGAACAGGCAGGAATCTTTTTTTGACCTGTAACCCACAGATCAGAAGCGAGGTTATGACACAGTCTCTGTCGTGAAAAACATTTTTCGCACTTACTCATTTCATTTGAAAATTATCGGTTCAAATGCTTTGCACAGACCCATATGAGATGTTCTTGGGTAAACTCTTGAATATTCAATCACTTGTTAAAACGAACCAATTTTGCCACATTTTCCATGTTTTCATTGAGGTTTTTAGGTCAAAGGTTCTACCGATCATTGTTTATCTTTAGTTGACTCATTTCCACTTTAAAATCACTCGTACCATTTCAAAAAGTCTTCAGAGTTAAAACATTTTCCCTATACAATAAAAGTAACATTTCATGAGTTTCTTTTGCACTTTTTTGCTACATATTGAAGGGTAAACTTTAGGCATACCTTGCGCTCTTTCTGAACAGTGAACAAAACTGAACTGTCACACATCACGACATGTCATACGTCATGAAATAATTTTATTTCATATGAGTTTTACTTCTATCGAGGGGTCTTAAGCGTGCGCAGGTGCGCGCATACACACACACACACACACACACACAATGTTTTTTAATTTTTATATTTATTTTTAACAAAACGTTATGTTGGCATGTTCAAAATTCATGATATACAACAGACATGGTCACAACTTGTTCAGACATGATACTGACTTATCTCAAAGAATTAGGCTATCAGATTTATTACTTCGAGTGAGTATAATGTCAGCAGTTTGATTGTAAAAAAATTATTCACCATATTTTTTTATCATACCTTGTGTATTTTATTTCTGACTATATTGCCCTACTGAACTGAAAGGTGAATCATTTACTACTATTTAAGAATGTTTTCCTCGTACCCTTTCAGTAATCACGTACTTCTTAGCCTTATTGTCGACACTGATATTTGAATTTTGTGCCAGAACTTATGTATGGTTTCATTAATATGTCTAATAGATAAAAGAACAGCTGAAACCTCAGAAATATCTTAATTTTGTACACAGGAAGAAATATATATGGTAGATTTAACAATAAGGTTTAGCTGTCCATTTTTGAATTAGCTGTTCCAAAAAATGATATCTATAGTACTTCATAATAGCCTTTTCTCTTAATTTTTTACATTTTTTCAAAAATTGTTCATCACTGATTTCATGAAGATTATTTTCATCCAACAAGTACATATTGCAATTTTTTTTAGCCACGTACAGAATAATTTTTTCTTTGCCTGTATCAAACGTTAACTAAATTTGGTTTAATAAATTGAACTATATGTATCACATCTAATATCAATTTCACAGTGTATCATAAATTTACAGGCACTTTTGTTCTATTCCACACATCCAATAAGGACGTTTAAATTATCCTTTTAAATTGAAAATGTGAGTAGTTATGTTAAGTATTTTAGAATTATTATTAGATGGTTGAAAATAATTTCATTTGAACAAATGGAATAAATTTGATTATTTGGTGGTGGGATTTTTTTTGTAAAATTAAATAAACATTGTATCTTACTCATCTTTTTTTATTAAATTTGAAGATTCACACTCTTTCTTTGAATTGAAAAATTCAAATTCTAGGTTATTTATAAGTTTTAAAAAAGTGCTCTTGCTCTTCTTTTCAATGTCTTCCTTCTGACATTACTTAATACAGGGAATTAGGATCTTAGTGTTTTGGGTTTTTTACTAGATATTTCAGTATTGTTGTGTGACTAAAGTACATAATATTTTGTAACCTTTCTTGAATTTCCTGTTAAATAAGCAATAAAAAACATTCAAGTTAAATTTTATTTTCATGTACAATTTAAATACTACTAGCATAGTGAACCTGTGCAAATACCATGTTCCTGGGTTTCAAACCCTTATCATTAAATAAGTGATTTAAGTTAACAAAAAACTTAACCGTTCTTAGAAGAATGTTGAGTAATTGCTAAAGCAATTTTTTTTTTTATCCGAGGCGGCAAGAAAAACTCATGTTCACTTCCTCACGACGGTGGAAGTAGTGTTAGACTCAGTTGAGGTGTCCTCGTCCAGCCCCAAAAAGGCTGCAACCGCCTACTAACCATAAACCCGCCGCCTGGCCACTTGATCCGGCATCAGCAAAAAACCCTCCACCTCCCTTGGAACTGTTTATGTAATACTACAAGGGAAATGTCGGGTTAAAAAATTTACACTGTCATTGGGGCGTGGAAGGAAACCGTAGCCTAATTCCCCTCTCGCTGTCACCGATCAACAATCACTCTCTCTTTTTCATTCATCTTTTTCATCACCAGCTCAGGAAATAAGTGTGCCTTATTTATGAGATTGGGACAGGATTGATATACGGTGGAAGAGGGCAATCCCGCTGATCTCCAGATGTCTCCTCCCTCCGCAAACTGAGAGACCAACTTCCAGCTCTCCTCATCCCGCAGCATCGCTGCCCCTACTTTTTCTGGGCTCCACAGTGCAACCCTTATGTTCTCAGATGTCTCCATTCTTTTGAGGCCAAAATAGGGAGATCTCTCAAAAATATGTGCAATGGACCTCTTCACTATCGCTTAGTTGACATGACTAAAGCAACGTGGGGAATCTAATGTAACCCTAATTTTAATATAATCATTCAGTAGTACCACAAAGTAGTACTATAGTTTCGTCCTAAAAAAAAGGTTTTAAACTAAAATTTTAAATAAAACAACATTAACACAATGTCTTGATTCCGGCTGCGTGTGTTGTGAGATGAGAAGAGAGATGACATATATCGTGTATACTTATGGAAAATAGCTATGGAGGAGATAAACATGGGCTAACCGCATTATTGTACATTACGCTGTATTTACGCTACGTTGTTATTCTAAATTCTCTTTTACATCTAGTATCCAGTAATACTTCATTATTTATATTTTTCTTGACCCAGCTGATTTTCTGTGTTCAACTACATCTCTATCGATTCTAATCCTAACTTATACTGATTTCTTAGCATCTGTATTTCATGTAGTAAGAGACTCTAGATAATCATTTTCATCAACTGTTTCCCTTCTTTACGTGCTGCCTCCTCCAAGTAGGTTGTTAATAATGACTTTATATACGCCAACTCTAAATAAATCAGTGAAGCTGCAGGTGAACCACATTTTCAAGTTGTTTAGCGAGGATATGCGTCTCTTACCACAACTTTTTTCCGTCAATTTTCCTGTGAATTATTATGTGGAATAAACTGTACTATTTCCCTCTCATCACATGATCCAAGTATTGCAATTTTTGTATTTTAATAGTTCTTATAGCCTCTTTCTCATTAATGATACTGAAAACTTTCTTGTTTGTATCACGATCCAGCTCAAACCTCAAAATCCTTTGATCTTGATGTTTGTATATTGTTTGGTTTGAATCTCTAGAGCTTTACTAAGTAAAAAAAAGGGGTGAGGTGATTTACCATGCCTTCCTCACTTAGTGGAAAAGTATGCTTATCAGCATGCCAGGCCCTTTGAAAAGCATCTTTTTTCCACCCTGCAAGTGATACCATTACTTCATCATTCTTCACAGGGTCTGGCTGTATAATGAAATTAATTACTCTTAGAGGAGGTAACTCTTGACTAGTGTATTTTACACTTTTACCTCTTCTGCTGTTAAATGCTTCAGTCATATAATTGGCTTCCCATTTGATAAGAAACAAAACTATTTTTTGTAGCTCTCAAAACTAGCAGATCGAGTGCAAATAATTTAACGCCACCTGTCTGTTATGGGCATTATGTTTGTACTAGGTGAACCCGTCCGGGAAAACCCACACAAAAGTGTAAATTTGTTTTTATAGAACTTCTCTGTAAACAACAATTTTTGTTGAAAGATAGAGAAAGAGAGATTTATGCATAGGTAGTAATTGCATTCGGTACAGAGACGCATCGCTTTCCGTATTCTCTTTTTTATTAACTTCACATATTATTATCTTTGTTTTAGACCTCCTATTTTATGGTCACAAATCAAAATATATGATTTTTGTTAGTTTTATGCAAATCTACTCAAACAGGATTCATTTGAGCCCACTTTGGGGGAAATCGGTGAAGGTTTACGTGGTTAAAATTGTGTTGAAAAAACCTGCTTGCTATTAATATAAAGGTAATTATTCTAATAAAACTGACGAGAATTAAAACTTTTTTTTAATTAATTTTTTAATAAAATCATTTTTAAGATTCTGGAAGATAAGATATATAAATTATTTATGAGTTTGATACATTGTTTATTTATCTGTATTGATATTAGATTATTTTAATTGGGATTTAGAAAAGCTATTGGCATGTGGTTTTAAAAATAACTTTCACTATTTACTGTTTCACTTTTGTGTTATGATTTTTTTGTGTGTGCTGCTGATGCTGCTGATATCTCTACCTGCTCATCTATTCTTTGATAATAAATCAATAAACTCATACGATAATTTTGGCGATATTGGTCATAATATCAGGGCGAGATGATAGATCGCATTGAGTATCATGTTGAACACGCCGTTGATTATGTACAGACTGCCACGCAAGACACCAAGAAAGCACTCAAATACCAGAGCAAAGCTCGCCGGGTGAGTTAAAA
This sequence comes from Catonia carolina, assembly GCA_035578175.1. Taxonomy (NCBI): domain Eukaryota; kingdom Metazoa; phylum Arthropoda; class Insecta; order Hemiptera; family Achilidae; genus Catonia; species Catonia carolina. The sequence goes on from JAQMRL010000004.1 coordinate 48,042,309, forward strand.
TATGTACAAAAAGAACAACCCGTGTGATAAGTGATAAACTACCTCAAGATATTTTGTTTTAAATCCACTGTACCAATCATTTTCCTGATTTTTTTATTTTTATTTTTTTTCGTTACTTTGAATTTTTTATTTTATTTTTTGTTTTAAAAATAATGTAATTGTCAGTAATTATTATTCCATTTTTTAAGTATTTTATAGTTTTGAAAAAATCATATAAGTCAGATAAACGTTGAATTGTACTCTCATCCCTTTGCTCAAGAAACACCATTAAAAACCTGTGGTTTTTCAATGTTATCTGATTTAGATTATAGAATTTTTAACGATTTGTTCTTACCATATACATAAAATTGCAGTGGTGTTATATAACCTATACTTCACATTCAAGTTTTATTTTTTTAATTCTCAAATCCATTTTTTGCATTCAATTATTTTCTTCAGGACTTTTCATCTACCGTGTTTCTGATAAACATTATGTGGGTTATCAGCATTTTATAATACCCGATATCAATTTTTTTTTAAAACAATAATTATTACATTGTCATAGTCCATAAAATATCTTACCTAGTTTAGTTCTGCTTACAATATTAAGTTAAATTTTGTTAAATAGAATTGATTTTATCAGAAATAAAAAATAAATGTATTCCGAGGCTTGTTTCAGTTATCCGAACAATCTTTAGCACTTAAGTAGTTCTTCGTCTTAAAGTCCCTGTCCTATCGTAGGTCAGAATTCGTCATCATTATGTGGACCTTATTCACTGTGCTGCATGGACCAGTTCCGTATTACTGCAACCAAACCAGTATCTCAGGTTCTTTATCCAGGATTCCCTACGTCTGCCAATGTTCCACTTTATCTTCTTTATCTTCTTCCCTTTAGCTTCTTCACGTGAAGATAAAGGGTAACTAGTTCTTCGTGTGCTAGTTAATATTTATTTTCTTCTCTTGCAAATATTATTTTGATTTCTCCTGCATTTTTTTAGACGCATCACTTAAATCTTTCATAATTTAGTTCTCTGCTTGCAATATTGAGGGATATTTATTATCTTAGAATTATTATTAAGTAAGTTTCAACTATCTGTGGTCTGTGATTACAGAACTATCTGCATTTCTTTATATTTTTCATTTTGAGAATATTTCTTCTTATACTGGTTAATTTTTGGCGTTTTCTTCTTTTGAGAATATCTTTTTGATCAACTCATAACTTTTACAAAATTTTAGAAAATTCATTTGTTTTCTTCCTCTTCTTCTTCTTCCAAACAAGGTTAACCATATGCCCGTTCTGAAAACATAATATATTTATATCCACCTCTTTTCAGGCCTACCAATGTCTCTCTTTTCCATCAGAGTATACCATCAGACTTGCAGAGTTATTCTTTGAACCGAAATCCTTTCTATTTGTTGTCCCTAACCTTTTGTCTTCATTTATTATTCTTTTTAATCGAGTACACTCTTTCGTCCTTCACAAGAACCTCATCTCTGCTGTCTGATTTTCCATTCACGTGACTTGGTAGCTGTCCATGCCTCTCTTCCAATTAAAATAATTGAGGTCATCGTAACTTTAGTTTTTTTTATTTTATAACTCTTATTTCCTAATGTTCTTCATATGGCCCCGTATGTCCTTTGAAATTTGCTCAGTTTTTGAGCTCTAGATCTAAATCAGAGTCAAATCCCAGCATAATATCTCAAGAAACAAAGTGAGAAACTTGTTCCAGGATGATATTGTCTACCATTACCTTTGACTGAATCAGTTACTTACCCCTAAATTTCATTACTTTTGCTTTGCTGATGGAAATTTTCAAGTAAAAATCATAATATATTTTATCCAACTCATGGACAACTTGCTGAAGGCCATCATTTGTTTCTTATACAACCCAATTTAAGCCATCTAGAAAAAATCCTAAAAATTTTCTTTTATCGTATCAGTGTATTAAGGATCTCTTTATTGCTTGTTCCATGTACATTCATATTTAAATGTACCTATTTTAAAGTAAAATAAAATTCACATATCTAAATTCGAAAAAATGTATTAAATCTTCTATTAGTTAATGTAGAAAAAAATTTATATAATATTCTGAATCATTATTTAATTAACGCCCATTGACTTTCAGTTTCAGACCAGTTTTCTAAATTATATCTACAGAATTTATTATTTAATGGTTCTGAAATGATTAATTTAAATGTGTTTAATTTTGAAAAAATGTATAATTTGTGACATAATTAAATAGATAGTTTTTATTTATCACACAATTTTTTTGTGTTTTCATCGTTGTTATAACCAGCCATGTTTTTGATAAATTATCTCTGTCGTACAACTTTTCTTCAAGCTAACGAAAACCGTTTATTTTAATTATAGTTTATATTATGTTATTTATAAATGTTGTAGTTTATTTATCACCATCAATTAATTAGAACAGTAGATTTTTTTTAAACATTTCATCGTTTTCTAATAATGTTATAAAAATATTTGAAAATTTCTGTTTTGTATTCTTTTGTTTTGGTTGAAAATAATTATTTATATGTTCAAATAAAAACGGATGTTTATTTCGTAGTGATTGAAAAATTGTCGTGTAACAATAATTTCTTATTCTATTTTTATAAATTATCTTGATTGCTGAATAGATGTTTGCACTGCATGTTAACTGAATAAAAATAACAAAAATAGTTGCTGGCAATAACATAATTTTTATATTGTTATTTTATGTTTATTTCTAATTCCTTATTTTAGTTGCCTATTTATTAATTTTTTTTGTTTTGTTTTGTTTTTCTTCTTGATTTCCATTTCCTTTCATTGTTTCAATTACCAATATCCTTTTATGTATTTAATTGTATTATATTACTTAATGTTTTATGTTTTAATGGTTGGGTGTTTTTATTGCAACATGTGTTCACCTGTTAACTAAAAATTTTGTTATATTTATCAACTTATGTTAATGTTAATTTTAATGGGTTTATTATTTATTAATATAAATTATATTACTATAATGGTGTTGAATGGAAATTTTATGTTATTTGTTTAATTATATTTTTATATGTACATGTATTACTAATGTGTTAACAACACTAACATTGGTGTTATAAACGTGCCTTTGTCAATGTGTGGTGGGATTTCAATCTAAAATGGGTCATTGTATATTTTCTTGTTTGTGGTTTTTTTATGTTGGCTTGTTGATTCTATGTTTACCTTTATGAATCGATGTACCTTCTATATTTGTCCAAACCACCTGTAATTACCTTGCCACCCCTCTCTTTCTCTTTCTCTCTCTCTCTCTCTCTCTTTTTCTTTCTCTCTTGCACCGACTTTTTAGGGTGAGTTGGTGGACAGAATAGAAAATCACGTTAAAGAATCAGAAGATTTTATCGGCGTTGGTAAAGGACAATTAATCATTGCTGAAGAGTATCAAAAGAAAGCAAGAGAGGTAAGTTATATGTTTGTTTCCTTTTTTTATTATTTATTTATGATTTAAAAAATTTTCCTCTTTTCTCTATTTTATTATTCATCCGATTTTGTGAATGATAAATTTTATTTTTAGTTTATCTTTTATGCAGTGTGATTACAATTTATAGCTTTTTGATATTTTTCTAATTCAGTGGTTCTCAAAATGTGCACCATGGTGCCTCAGGGCGCCGTGCCTTGTCGTACGCAGTCTTTTTCTTTTAAATATTTTACCTTCTTATCTCCTTCTCTGGGAATCGAATCACCAGCGTAACGTACTTGTTGACAATGTACTGTACAATGGTAATGGTTGTTGTAATATAATTACAATTTGTACTGTACAATGGTTAGTTCATAAAAAGGTCACTGCGGCTTTAAAGTTTGAGAACTATTGTTCTAATTTGTATAAATTATCTTCAACATCAACTTTTGTTGAAATTTTATAAAAATTATTTGGAGGTATGCATTTTGCTTATATAATTAAATTTACAGGAATGCAACCATCCTGTAATTCTGGAATTGTGTGTGACACAATGCTCCTTTACTTTTTGAGACCGCAAAGTGATTTAAAGCACATAATCAGTGCGGTAAATCTTTAAAAATCCATGTTGTAAAAATTACATTATTATTTTTATACTTCTTGGGAATTCGGAATTAATATAAATTAGGGAATCTGGATGTTGGAAGCTTCATTTTAACCCATTGTAAATTATTACAAAGGACAGATATATCCACCAAAAAAATATTTCTCACGAACATAATAATAATAAAAGATATTCTTATTGTAAACAATAAAACAATCAATCCGCCGGCCTTACTGGCGTAGTTGGTAACGTGCTCATCTCTCATTATGCGGTTGCGGGTTCGAATCCCACTCAGGCACGGCATATTTTCATATGTTACGAAAAATCATTTCATCCAATACACAGTTACACCCAAACATCATCGCTGGTGACCGTTGCAGTTGATGCGACGTTAGAAAAAAAAATTACAAAGACTACAAACTAATTCCACAACAAGGAAAAATAGGGCCTCCAAGGCAATGTTTGTTTAGAGGTTCCATCAGTAATATTATTAGCCTGCGACTGACAAAATAACAATCATACAACATATAAATACAAATAAATTAAAAATACAAGTAATGATTATAAATAAGCAATAATATCAAATAAATAAATGCAGTGCTATTTTTAGACCATTAAAACTATAAATTGTAACAATCCAGTTTATTTTAATTGAAAAATCAAATATTTAACATTTTGTGGATATATCTACAACTTATAAATTCAATCAAATAAGATTTGGACTAAAATGTGTCCTTAATAGTTATCAAAAATTATGCCAAAACATCCAAAAATTTCAGGAAATTTTCACCTATAGAAGCTGGGTTGACAACACTGCCTACCAGTGTTACCTGGCTGCTATGAGAAATACAGTAAATAATCGAGTATTTTGAGTACATTTTATAAATTTTGAAAGTTAGTATTTTATTTAGGTTTGATGTTCAATTTTTTTTAAATATTCAGTTACATCTCGTAATACCTATTGTATATTAATTTGCGATCACTCTGCATAGAAATTTTAATGACTGTTTTGTAGTAGTTGCAGTAGATTATTTATGCTGCTTGGATTTGTTGTTAAAAGAGAATTTTCTCAATAATGTTGTATTTGCTATTATGTATCAGTGCTTTAATTAATTGAAAAACATGTAAAATAATTATCTGTATAAATATTTTCAAATTTTTAAATAAACCTAACCAGGGTAAGCAAAAAATATGTTTTTTAAAAATTTTTCTTCATTCTCAGCTGACATATAAAAGATTTCGCTAGATTTGTCTTGAGTGGAGAATACAATATTAGACAAAATTATTAATGTATTTATTTGGGAAATTGAGGGGAAAATACCGAGAAATCTTTAAAGTTAAAAAAAGCACTCTTAATAATTTAAATTGATAATCTCTTTAATCAGTTTCTTGATAATTAATTTGAAAATAATTTTTTGTTTGATATTTTAGTTAATATATTAGTAGTTTTTTTTAATTTTATTTCCAGCAGAGTTTTACATGTTTTGTAAATAATTTTTTATATAGTTGTGCACAGATTGTGTTTATTGTTATTTCAGTAGATGTATAGATGTGTTAATTATGCAGTGTTCAATGCAACTGTGCTACCTGTGGTGTCTTTAAAATTAGAAGGGCTATATAGGACTTCTGATAAAGATTTGTTTGCTTGTCTTATGAGTTATTTTTTTCTAATTTTGTTTTATGTCCGACTTGTTTTGTTTTGCGCATTAATGCTACTACAGTCAACATAGGGTGACAAATGAGACTGATTAATGAAAAATGCCAGATTAGACTAGGAATTAAACCTGAAACCCCTGGCATAGAAGCCATTTATGGTGACATTACACCAACATATAGGCTTGAAAGGATTAGAAGTGCAATACAGCATTCACATTTCTAAAACTGTGTTCAATATTTATTTATGTAGGTTGTTCGGAAAAACTATTTGGTCAGCACTAGCTTTTAACTGCATTAATAACAACACGTGTACATTTAAGTATTTTGCTGATTTTATTGATAAAATTTATTTTAAAATTATACATATTAAATTGTAACATTTAGCATTTCACACTTATATGTAGTGAACAGGTGTTATAGTTACGAGTTATAGTCACGAGTTTGCCCTTGTTTGCAACGAGGGGTGAAAGGGGAAAAGCATCAGTGCGCATGCGCGACTGCTTTAATTTTTTTACAACAAACACAGCAACTTATACTCTACCCAGAGCATATCCAGTATAACACTTAACCTTTTGTAAGTTAACTGTACGAATATAACTGTTTGTTACCATAAACAGAAATGTTAGTTTCTCAAAAACGTGGGCAGACTATTCACAGTGCTGAACGAAATCTAACATGCAGTGTAATAAAATACTGTGAAGTAGAAGCTAAACAAAAATGCCTTTCCCTGTCTCTTAACAAAAGCCATGAGCGAGTGGCTAACTACTGTGATGTTTCTCTTTCCACAATTCAAAACAGTTTTGTTGACGCCTGGTAAAAAAAAGAAACGGTTAGGTAGATACTAGTGAGACTGATAGTGAAGACGCCGGTGACAGTGATAGTAAAGAAGGCGATTTATTCATAGAAAATTTTGTTCCAATGGAATAAGGTAGCTGGTATTACTGTAAATTCAAACATTTTTAGTCATGTAATTAAGCTATAGGCATTATTACAGGTCACATTTATTTTTTATAAGGTTTATGAAGAAAACATTTTCTTGAAATAAACCACAGCTTTACAATGCATGTAGAAACTGCACGGTAGTGAAATGTACGAGTAGCGTCTCATTGTTGAAGTTGGCAGCATTGTCAAATTTTTGCTTCCCTTCCTCACAGCTCATCCGTACGCCAAATGCAATCTCTTGACTTCAGTGTCTATATGACTCATGATTTAAGTTCGTAAAACTAATAAGGTTGTTATTTTACGAGAGCTCATGGGAATTCAACCTCCGCCACTGAGTACAGCCATATTTTTATAAAGCTACTGATTTGTTTTTGTAAAGTATGCGTTGTTAGGTTAACTTGAACATTTGTGCTTAGTTAAGTAAGAATACGAATGACTTTGTACATAAAATCAAAGTTGTCCAGTGTTTGAAAATGATTAGAAAAGCTTTTCTAAATTAAAGGCACACACAGGGTATCAGTTGAGAACAACCTGTGTATCTGCATGTACATTTTATATATACACATAAAACACTTTCACATTGTATTGTCTTTTATGTTTATTATTAAATCTCAATATTCACAAATTATTGATCTAAATTTTTACGAAAGTACTAATTTATATCGAACATTTATAATATTGAGATTTTAACGTAAGTAATTATTATTTTCTATTTGTGTATTTTAGTGTAGGTATATCGTACTTATTAAATAAATTATATATTAATTCCTTGTTTACATTTTATCAAGTAATTTAATTAGTTTAGTTGAATCATGTATAGTTTGAAAACTACCCTTATGTGGAGTTAATTAAATATGAGTGGTTGTTTTCAAGATGCTCACTAATCTTGGTAAACATTGGCATTATTGGTTTAATGCTGAAAAACAAAACCATGTGATGTCCTTCATGGCTCAGTGATCAGTGTGCTACGCTGAAAAGCATAGGTCCTGGGTTCAATTCCTGACTAGGGTCTGAAAATGTAATGACCACAATGTTAATGTGAATTGAAATAAATTGAAAGACTACATGATTGAACTGTTGAAGAACACCCTTTGAATTTAAAAGATGTTAAAAATTTTGATGTACTTTTTAATGTCGGGAAATTAGTACATTTCTGGAAAATGAGGTTTATATTCTACATAATACCAGAATGATACACCTATACGCGATGGTAAACTAACGTAAAATTCATTGTTCAGTGATTAATGTAAACAACAGTGTATTTAATTCTCACTTTATACTTTTTTTTAAAGGCAAAGAAACCAAAGTAGTCCTCATGTACTGTATAATATTTTGTTTTTATATTTTTAACAATCCTTTCCGGAGTCTAAATTCATTAACTAACTATTCTCAGTTATTTGAAACCTTATGCACCAGATTGGTTATCATATATGATTTAAAAGTGATAAATTAATTAACAGGTTTTTCATGAATTAACCATTTTAGTGCCAGGCCGTTTAATAGCAAGTCTGCATAAAATGCCAAGCTCTTTTTGTCATAATAACATAATATATTGACATTTATTTCAACAACTAAAAACCCTCTACCATATACAAGTATAATTGAAATTTTGCACTTTTCTTAAATGTGTATGAGGAATCCAACTGACAGCGTCGAATTTTCAAAAAATTGTTTTCATTTTCATTCAACTTTATTAATTTAATAAAATGAATGTATGTTTTAGCCAGCACCTGTTCTATTCTCTATTAAATTCTGAACAAAGCGAAGTAAAAATTTTACCCAAATTTATTATTTATGATTAACTAATAAACAACAGAAGATTTTAAATGGCGTTAGGAGAAAACATGATTTTTAATATATTAATTTTAATTTATAATTTTTTAATTGTTTTAATTTTATTTCCCAAATGGCTATGTTGCTCAGAGCATTTAGCATACAATCTGTTTTTACAGTTTGTACGAATTGTTCTTAAAACGACTATTGTACAAAATGGAATTGTACAAAGTGCAATGGAATCACACGTGGTTATAGTACAAATATAGGTTAGAACTTGGACATGGGTATCACAAGGTATAAAACAAACAACTCAAATTCATTTGCATGTATCTTTATTGCTGCTTGGTCAAAGAAAAGAAAATTTCATTCATTTATAGAGAAAGAATAGCTGGTTTTAATAGTGTAAATAACAAAGCAATCTGTACTGAAATGTTTGAATATTGTAGGCCGATTCAGTCGGCCCTGGCATCTTTCACAGTACTACATGGGCTGATGTGATCGACCCTTGGCACTAAATGGGTTAACTCCTTAAATGTATTGTTACATTTTCCTTTGGCATAAAGAAGTGTTATATGTCCCTTTTTTATAAGAGAAATTGGTAAACAAGGATTAATATAGTATGCAGAGCAAAACTATGTTTAGCCTGAATATTATGTATAAAAATGTAACTAATCCATTGTTTTTTTCCCAAGGATAATGTGTATATTGTTACTGAAAGTTATTTTGTAGTTTCTCAATTATTATAAATTAAATAAAATTTCAGATTTCTATTGAACAATGACATTATTAGTGAATAATATACTAATTGATTTCTTTCAGTCAACCATAAACTTTTGGGAGTTAATTTTACTTTCTTCTTCTGCGGTAACTTGTTTCATTTATAGAGGTTCCTCACTGGAGTCGGTTTGTCTCAGTGTGGGATTGAAACCACCTAGTACACACGACTTGTTTTTTACTTTCTCTTGTCTATATGAATATATAGAAAGGAAAGTATTGTTTTCATGTCGATTTTTCGAAATCGAGTTTTCACTGGATCTACATGTTTTCAAGACCACCTGAACCCAAAAAACATGGTTTTAGCGATTGGTCTGTGTGTGTGCGTGTGTGTGTTTGTGTGAACAGAATATCATACGAAGTTGAAACTTTAAACTTAAGTTAGGTACCACTAGAGGACCCGACATGAACATTTCCATCAAAATCGGTCAACCGGAAGTAGTAGTTATCATGTAGTAGTGTCATTTTTCACTTTGTTGCAATTTTTTCAAAAACGTCTCCTACGATTTTTTTTTAAAATCGTCTCATTTACAAAATTGTTAATGCTCTACATGATAGGGTAGGCGCCATGTCTGCTGAGATTCTTGGAAAGGCTGTTTTTTTCATAAAAAAATTGTTTTTTTAAGATTGCGGCTTTAATATGCATTTTAGCGAAAAAATGTATGTAATAAAAGTTTTAGTGAATTTAAAATCCTACAACTTTTATTACCATACCAATTTTTTTTCTATAATGCTTAGTTTAGCGGTAATTAGTGATTTTCTGCTTTTTTTCACGAAAAGTGTAAAAAATCGATTTGTTTTAAGATTTCAGTCCTAGTTTTTTTGAGTCAAACTGAAGTTGTTTTCATTTTGCGTCTTTCACTCATGATTAAAATTAGGTTTTGTTTATTGAGGTTAGTTTTTTTGTTTATTTCTATGTTTTATTATTAATGTTAGGTTATATTGTTCATTATTTGCATTGGCAGGAGAAAATTGTGTGAGTGTTTCACACCAGATTTTTTTAACCCATATTGCCAACCATGCATCATTGCTAGTGAGGAAACAAGGCATTTCTCTGTAAATTATCATTCTGATACCAATTACTGTAGAAGAACAAAGTAATTAATTCCAAAAAGTTTATGGTTGACCAAAAGAAATCAACAAGTGTATATTATGCACTCTAATAGTGTCTTTGTAGAATAAAGGAAATCTTAAATTTTATTTTATTTGTTAAATTATTTATTGCTCTGAAAAACTATTGGTTAAACAAAGTTTTGCAGTGTTATTTTTAATTTATATTTATTGTATAAACAGTTATAATATTAATATTTTATCTTTTAATTATCCTGTACCATATTTAATTATTGTATGTAGCGTTATTATAATTTATTTTTCAAATTTTCGCTATACATATTTTTTTGTCTGAACTAAAATAAAAAAACAAACATTTATTTTCGTTGCTTTTGAATAACAAAAAGAAAAATTGTCTTTTTATTTTGTTTAATGTGCCATGTGTCCATGTTTTGTTACATTTCCTGACATACATAAAAAAATTGTTCGGGATTAAAATAACGGAGCTATAATTAGACAGCTTACAGTGTAATAATTTTTTATTAATGCTATAAACAAATTTCTCTACATTCATTGCAAAGTGTACTTATTATCTAAGATTATTTAACGATGTCAGCAGATGGTGACAATAATGATTGGTGTTCTTTCATTTAATTATAATTGATTGGTTGTTGTTTTGTTGGAGTAAGCTGACCGGTGTAATTTTGCAGGCAGTGCATTGGTGGAAGCTATGTTGACAGTCGAGTTTTTGGTAGCTTCCAGCAGAGATATAATTTTCACTCGTATTAGTTGATGTGTTTTCGTCGGAGTCCGGGAGCTGTAACACAATGTTGAGGAACTGTTGTGGCTGCAGTTAGAATGATGATCAAGGTGTCTAGGATGATGGTCATATTGTGTCACCCAATAAAACCATTATCTTTTCTTCTCATGAATTCGTTGATTTGCCTTTATAAGAGTCTAGGTGCCGTTTCTCTGTTAGTTCAATTGCACCTGTTTTTGTAGTTTTCAGAGCGGGAGCAGTATCCCGCTCTTTATTGGAGGAAATAATGCCTTCTGTGATTGTTCGAAGTTAATTTCATTTGTCAATGCTGTTTATGTGCCTGCCCTGCTTCTCTCAGTGAAGTTACATTGCTCTCATTCCCTGGGAAACCAGCACTTAAGTTAAGTAGGCAATGAAGACAATTAGAAAATATGTCGCTGACACTCTTTCTACCACAGCACTGTACTGCCAAGTGTTTGAGTAGCCCATCATGCAAGATTAAGACCAACGGATCCTTGCCAAGAGAAGAGGAGCAGGGATGCACAATGTGTTAACTAATGATGTAAACTTCAAACAGTCAAGAAGGTATATCATTTTCTCCCATCAGAGTGCAGTTTGGATACTTCTTCCTTTGATTACTTTAAAAGCGAGTGCGATGTAAACTTTTAATCGTGAGATATGGCCCTCAGACTCAGTCGATAGCTCTGTGTTAGGTTTCCACTAAATAATGAGACAATACTGTAGCTCCCATTGCATTTAATTGGCAGATTCGTTGGCGTAGTGGTTAGCGCAACTGGCTTTTATGCTGGGGTCCCGGGTTCGATTCCCGGTCATGTCTGGCATTTTTTCATCACTCATTTTCATTGATCATCTCTCTCACCATCTGTATAAGCAGTAATTTCAAAACAGTCAGACGTAAAAAAATAATGGATTAACTGCCAATGCATCGCCAACTGAGTCTCTTGTTTCCATCTCGCTAGTCTGATGTTCCAGGAGAACAAGAACCAAACTGCTATTTTCAGGACCACCATTTCTATTAAGGTTATGGAGCGCCACTTGTTATTGTTGCCAATAGATGGCAGACTTTTTATCTGTTTATCCAACAAGATCAGTTTACGTCCATCCAAGTCAGTATTAGATTATTTTAATTGATTTGTGATTATGTTGTATTTTAAAAATGTTTTAATACACCTTTATGATGTGTAAAGATATTGAAGACGATTTCTTTTTGTTTTCGAAAGCAGTTCATATCGTATCCATTTAAATGCAGTATGCATGATGCTAACTCAGTTAATTAAATGACTGCTGTAATTTGAAAAAAAGTTAATCTTGCATGAAATTTTAAGGTTTTTAATCGTATAAATTTGATTTAAATACATTTTTTTTTCATTATGTTTTAAACAAGTTTAACAAAGGTTTTTATCCCATGTCAATTGAATAAATAAATTTTGTGATTCCGTTAACTTCTGCATTTGAGGGTTTTGCTATACAAAAATGGCTACCACTTGAAAACCAAGGAAAAGTTAATGAATGGCTTGTTTTTTACAATAGGTAGCAGTGATAATACAAAAATTATCAGATTTTAAAAATTGGATAAACAACAAAATAAATTTTTTTTTATAACTTATCCACATGAAATAAAAATGTTTTTTTTAAATTTTGTGTGAAATGTTTAATTATGGAGTTAATTCTTTTAAATTTACCTCTTTCTCGTTGAGGAAATATGCAATTTTAATTTTTAGATATATCTAAAAAATTTTAACTGGTTTATTCAATTTTTAATCATCCAAGTTCGACTGACAATAATGATTTTAAATCGCTCACAAAATTAAATTTAAAAACAAATCACGTCGTTATTTTACATTTATGATATTACAGTCATTTCATATATTTTTTATTGATTTATTTTTTACGTATAAAAACATGCTGTGCATGTAGCATGATGGTACAGGATTTTTTTTTTTCACTTACATTTGAAATCATTCATAACGGTTATATAAAACAAAAAAAAATTATGTATTTTTTTGTTTTCATTGTTCACAGAAAAAAATCCTCATCATAATTTGCCTGGTCGTAGTTCTGATTATTTTAATCGGTTGTCTCGGATTTAGTTTTGGAGGATGATGTGCTAAAGGCGACAATAACTGTTAAAACGAAGATTCTGCCAATGCTTGAACATTTTTTTTCCTATTACATCTAATATGAGGAATTATTCTTCCATCTTAAAAGTTATTATCAGTTATAAAAGATAATATCTAATATTAATTAATTAATATTTTACTAAGTTAAAACTTAGTCGATTCTCTCTACTGTGTAATATACTAATTAAGAATACTACTAATAGTTTTTTTTAAATAATTGTCTTTTAGCGTAATTAGGAATATAATATTTAAACAATATCCCAATTGATATAAAAATCAATTATCCATAGATTTATTTATTTTTTATTCACAGGAATCATTCGCACGGTCTTCTCTAAATGACATTTTCTTTAAAACTAAACTAACATGACATTTTCATTGTTTTTCATTTTAAAAAGTAAAAAATAATTAGCATTATTGTGATATTAAGATATTATTTATTATATTAGAATTTTTACTATTTTTTATTGCTTTGTTAAGTTTTTGATGATTTTTATTTATGTTATTTTAAACTTATTGATTTGAAATTGATGAATCGCTTGCTTTTCTTTCAGTGAAATCGTAAGCGTTTTGAAACTAATAAGTGCCATTTATGGTTAACTGTTATCATAAATTATATTTATAGTGATATCTCTTGGGTCACTACCTCCAGTGATAACCCAGTGGACCTCTGTGAAAGTTTACAACGAAAACATGGAACTATTACAAAGGCCATAAACTCGAATAAAATTTCACTGTAAATGATCAACCTGATACCATTAACTGCTGAAAAAGGAACTAATTGTTTACAAAAAGCTTATGATTTTTACCAAAAAAATTCAAGTGAATTGTCATTTCAAATTTGTTGGTTGATTTTGCTCTACCTAATTATTGTCCTATCTTTATGTATTTTCTCGGTAAATGGTCATCTTGAATAAAAATTATTCAGGAATCTTTCTGCCAAGTTGTTCTTCATCAGATTTCTCTTTTGGTTTGTTAGCTCTAAAATTGAGCACCACCAGAGTCTCAAATAAATGGGTAATGTGGGAGAAAGTGACTTCTTGCCTCACCAAGTACATAGTCTGTACACCAGATCTCCGCTGAAGATCCCCTTGTTAAGTAGATAACAGTGTTCTGTCAGAAAGTTCACAACCACAAGACGTTCCCTGTTTAAATCAAGCACTTCACAAGTATTTATACAAATGTCCACCATATTCTGACTCACTTCTATCCAGTGGTGTTCTGTTCAGACTTGCTCAGAGATGGCCCCATGTAACTGTGATCTGCTGACTTCCAGAAATGATTTCGGCCAGTAAATCTGTGTTTTTCTGCAACATATCTGTGAACCCAGCAGCAACACCAAGGAGACCCCTTGTCTTGTCCAGACACTTACATGAATTTTATAGGCATTTCCCATCTTGTTTTCCACTGGGCCTTCAGTCCCTTTTGATGCTCAGCAACGATGGCTACTTGAATCTACAGTTTCTGGTACTTTTTACCAACTCAGACTTGGCCCGATTCTACTGGTTTCCAGAATCTGCCTGTAAATCTTTGTTTACCTGCAACTTATCTGTGGACCTAGCAGCAACACCAAGGAGATCCTGTATCATGTCCAGATGCCTACATGAATTTTGTAGGGATTTTGTCATCTGGTTTTCCACTGGGCTTTCAGTTCCTTTGGATGCTCAACAACGATGGCTGCTTGAATCTGCAGTTTCTAGTACTTCTGGCCAACTCAGACTTACCCCCTTTCTACTTGTTTCCAGAAATGATTTTTTGACCAAGGTTTGCATGCAACATATCTGTGGACCCAGCAGCGACACCAAGGAGATCCTGTATTTTTCCGGTAATTTTCATGAATTTTCAGAGTCATTTCCCTTATGTTTTTCACTGCGCTAGCACTTCCTTTTGGTACCCACAACTGATAACTGCTTGAATATGAAGTTTATGTCTCTGTGTCCCCAACAGATAGTTCAACAATTAATGAACGAAGCAACTTTTTTGAAAGCTGGTATTCTTAGACCAATTTTATGGAACTTTCACCATCAACTGAGCTTTGCACACCCTCACCACAAATTTCGTTACCAGGTACTGTTTTGACAAGCTCATAATTTACATCTGCCTCTGTTCTGGTTCCCACTTATAATGCCACCAGATTTTTTTCACCATCTACAGAATTTCTCCTGTTTTATTTAGTATGTACCGTGATGTTAAACTGAATAAAACTCATTCATTCAACCAATTTAATTCACTAAAAGCCAACATATTTTATTAATAAATACTGGTCGTGTAATCGAATAGCTGTATTATTGTTATTTTTAACTTCCCTTTTACATAATATTTGCCAAAAATTATTAATAATAATTAAATGTTAATGAATGATTCCTAATATTATCTAATTATTGTTATTTACACTTATTTACATAATATAAATGTACAACAGAACTTTGTTTTGTTGTGCATTTTAAAAAAGAACTAGTCATTCTATTAGATGTCATTTTTATTTTATATTTTTTTGATAATTTTTTGTTTTATATAAACCATGAAAGCTGTACATAATATTCAAAAAAGTTTTTGGAATATAATTTTTTCTTAATTCATATTCAATCTAACAATGATTTTTTTACCGACTCTTGATAGAATTATATATGTGAACATTGCAAAATACTATTGCTAACTAGGATTCTATTACCAAATAATGCAGTTGATACATAAACTATGATATAACATATATTTTCCCATTTAATCACGGTTTCTATACTAGATGATAGCGGTCATGCGCAGCTGCTATGAGATATAATATGAGTTATGACTTAGTCTGGTCCCCAACAACTTGGCCAGTGCGCAGTGACTGTAGGATTTTTGCATTGTTTTTACAAACACAGCAGTTTACACAAGAAATCAATTTTAATTTTAATATTTCTTCATTTGCAGCCTGAAATTTTTCTCTAAGTAACTCATTTTCTTCTTTTAATTCGGCGTTTTCATGTTTTAAGAGATCAGTTTCCTCTGACTGCGCAACATTCAAATTTGGCGATTCTTCATTAAAACGAGGCCTATCTTTCTCTACGGCTATCCCTTCATTTTGTGAACTGCTTGTGTTATAATTGGATGATGAGTTTAAAAAATCATAAACTTCCTTACAAGCGTATCGTTTCTCTGCTCGATTTTTACGTTTACTACTAGTCGGGTTTACCAGATGTAGAACGGCATTACAAATCGGCAAATTTAAATGTGGGACAGAATTCATCTTTAAGACACGTTTTAATGGAAGGCGTAGCAACTCGACTTTAAATCGCATACATAATCAGAATCGTCGAAATGTACTAAATACACGCGACCACTATTAGCAAAAAATGAATTTGCCCGCAAGCATTTATCCACTTCAATCTAGTTTCAATGTCCTTTGGAAAACGGTAAAACTTATAATGCCAAACTCCTTTTGGTGTCCATTGTAATGAGAACACACGGTAATCGCACAACACACCATTATTAAAAACTAGTAAAGTATTACAGACCATATTAAGACTTGTAAACATCACAGACTGACACCATACACATCATGCTTCAGCTGTCGCTGGTGACCAGTGAAGTCAGGGGCGGGGCTTGTCATTGCGCATATTGTTGATGATCCCTACCATCTAGTAAAGTAACCGTGCATTTAATTAATTAAATGTAATACAATATCAATTTGTTATATTGTAAACAAATTTAGATTATTTCTCTTAGAGACAAATATTGGTCCATCTTCCATCTGTGTATCTTTCATTATGGCCCACCCATTTCTATTTTTGTTTACGTATTCTTTTTGTATGATGTCCTGCGTTTGGTAATGTTTCTAGTATATTTGTTTACTTTTGCCTAATTTAATCGCGTGAATCAAATAACGTGGTCTTCAAGTATTGTGGAATATTCATAATACCATCACTCTTTCAAATACTGTCCAACTTAACTATCCAATCTTCTATCAACTTCCGCTATTTTGTTACTTTTGTCAGTTCTAATAGTTTTTCAAGATGTATAAAGTGGTAATGTCTGTTAACCAAAATACCTTTTTACAGAATTAAATGTCCACAACCACTAGACAAAAAGCAGAATTGATTGCAATGTTGGTAATCACAACACTAAATTGTTTGAACAAAAACCTGCTTTTGCAGGTAAAAAATACATCAATAAATTTCCACAAACTTTAAAAAGTTGTGGCGAACAAATATTAATTTTCATTTGATCTGTAAGTGTTCTCAGTATATCGTGGAAACAAAAAATCATCCTATTTCACTGCTGTTATTTTTTTCTTAAAATCACAGTTTCATTTATCGTAAAGGTAATAGGTATCGTAAAGGTTGTGTATCATGATTTTACATTAGATTTGAGCATTTTACAGTGTTACAATAAAAATTTTTAAAAAATGATATGTTATTGAGAAGGCTAGTAGCGGGCAGATTCTGCTCCTCTCCGCAGAGGCAATCAAATTTTTTCCATAGTGTACAATGGTAAGTCAAAATTAAAGGGAAATTGAAAAATCTATATATTTATTGTACTTACATAAGTGACACTAGTATTACTTTTCAACATAATCCCCTCCTACTTCTATGCACTTAACCCAACTTCTAACGAGCTTTTGAATTCCATTCTGGAAGTAGGTTTTCAGCTTGATGTTCAGAAAATTTTGCACCGCTTCAATGACCTCTTCATTAGATTGATTACAATTCCCAACGAGAACAGACTTTTCGAAAGTTTAATGAATCATGGAGGACTCACTTGTAATGTCATTAACTGTAATTCATCGATTATCGAGAATCATTTGTTTAATCGCTTCAATATTGTCATTAGTCATTGAAGTGTAAGACCTATCAGGACACTGTTCATCACACAGAGAAATCCTACCACTTTTAAACCGATCAATCCATTCGTAGATTTTGCTTCCACTCAAACAACTCCATATTACTGCTGCTGCATTCAACGAATTATCTCTGCTGGTTTCATACCTTCTGAATTAAGGAAAAGTACCACTGCTCGCATTTCTTTCTTTGTACAATCAGACAAAGGAGAAATCATTTTGAACAGTCTTTTAAACATAATCACAAGTAGCTAAACAATTAAACAATACTTTCAATGAACAGCTGATAAATGTTATGAGTTATAGCTGAACAATCAATACTGCCATACACATGAATTTCCCTTTACTTTTTGACTTGCCCTTGTATATGCAACTTCAATTCATGAAATTTTTCTCAAAACTCACAAAGACTTTTCACAAAATGTACAAGACATTACATTAATTATCTATATTCTGCTATATTTTTACTGTTGAATAATATTACCCTTAACCCTTTTAGTACAAACGTCCTGAAAACAGGACGTCTATTTATTTTACGTAGTGATAACATCCTGTTTACCGGACGTCCATAAGTTATGCATAAAGCACCAACGTCCGGATAACTGAACATTTCCAAAAAAACTTTTGAACAAAAAGTAATGGAATAATGTATTTTGAAACCGCCTTCGTGGTGTAGTGACTAACGTGCTAGCCTATAGCGCGAAAGATCCCGGGTTAGATTCCCGGCTGGGGTCTGGAAATTTTAACACTTTAAAACCACCGTTAAGGTACCAAAAGCCAAAGTAGTTGCTAACGACCAAGTTTTTGATGCTACTTTAAATAAACTAAAAAAAACTATTTTGAATATTTTTAGTGTTAGAACTTTTTTTTATGAACACAGTATAAATTAATTTTTAACATGAAATTTTATTTTTCTGTAACATTGAAATTTTGGTCGGCAATGGCAGGCTTACGCCTGCAAGTTTTCGAAATAAGGGCTGCCACTTTTTGTATACCCTTATTCAATTAAATGGCACTTTACATCAAACTTTTAATTATTGTTTCTGCACTAAAAGGGTGAAAGTCAATTTCTAGTATTTTTATGTATTTACGGGGTGGGAATCCATATTTGTGAATGTTAATGTTTACTTTCATGGTTTACGCAGTAAGACATAATTTAATTATTTTCTTTTTCGATAAATTTAATAGAAAAAGGTTGAAGTTTGCCCTTTTTAAAGACCAAGACCATTTAATATATTACAAAGGAGCAATAAATAAATAAGTTTCAATAGGTCGGTCTATTACTGTATTATAATACATAAGATTATATAACCACATCTATAAATTATTTCAATTAAAATCAACTATTTAATGTTTTTGTTAAATTTTCCAATATATATTTAGACTAGTATTGTAAATTTCCAATGTAGGTTAGGTTAGAATTCAATAAAATTCTTTTTGTTTTTTCGTTTCGAATATAGAATTTCTTAAATATTTATTTAATTCATTCCTATTTGGAAACGAATATACAAGGTGTTTGAAAAAGGTTGTACCAAACTGTGGGAGATGATTTTTCTTGTTAATCCAAAGAAAAAAGTATTTAATACAGCTATGCCCAAAATCTGGCAAACATTTTTTTTTTAATAAAATCATTTATATCATGAATCAATTGAGATATCAAAATTAAATTTAACATACTTATTTACTTTTTCATATTTTATAAACCCAACAAATTAATAATACCATTATGTTAAAAATTTCAAAATAAGTGGTATTGCAAATTTTTTAAATTTTAATATTTCTGGAGTGGTTGTTTTCTTAAATATTATTGACTTTATAACTGGTCATATCAACCAATTTATTACAAACAAAACTATGCCTCATTTTTCTAAATCTGATGTCAAAAAATATTTGAGTGTTATAACTGAAAGTTGTTTGATATTTTGTCCAGACATCATTTCCTTCTTTCTGTAGAAAAACACATGTCAACTGGTCAAAACTAAAAAATTTACAGTTATAACTGTCAAATATTTTTTTTCATAATAAATTTTATGATATTTCTGGTTATAAGTCAATATTAGAACAAAACCACTACTGTAGAGATATTAAATGTAATAAATGCAACGCTGCCTCAAATTTTAAACAAAATTTTTTTTAATTTATTGGTTTTGTAGAGTATGAAACAGTAAACAAGAAGTAAGTTAAATTTAATTTAAATATCTCAAATAACCCACCGGGTTGGTGTAAAGGTAAAGTCGTTGATGCAAGTCAGCTGTTTAACAATTTTCAGAGACTTTAAGATTTAAGACGAAGGTTCCTGGTTCAAATCCTAGTAAAGGTAGTAGAGGTAAGTTACTTTTATACGGATTTGAATATTAGATAGTGGTTACCGATGTACTTTGATGGTTGGGATTTAATTAATCATAATCTCTCAGGAATAGTCAGCCTGAGTCAGTACAAGACTACACCTCATTTACACATCATACATAATTATCATTATTTCATTCATCATGGGGTTTCTTATATTGTTCTTAAATTGAACAGATTGCACCGTTCACACGAGGGATTAATGAAAATCTTAATTAGTTTTTTATTTTATTTAAAAAAATACCAAGTGGCCAGCAGAAAGAAAATATTTTTCGGGCATATCTTTACTAAATATTTTTTTCTTTGGATTGGCAAAACAAATCATGTCCCGAAGTTTGAACAACTTTTTTCAAACACGCTGTATAATATTTTTATTTATTACTGACTTATTTAAAAGTGTTCAACAATATCCAATTAATATAGTATATAAATTATTTTGTATATTAACAAACTTAATTATTGTATTATAAATTAATACATATTAATAAATTATTACAATTAATTGTAAATTAAATTTATATTTTAAGGCCTATTTATTAAGCTATTAATAAATAAATTATATTATGTAAATTTAATTATTTATTTAATTTGTAAATAATATTAAACTGATTAACGTTTTTTGTTATAGAAATTTAAAAAGATATTTATTAATTTCGTTATTGTGATTGTGTAGGTATGTTTATTTTAGTTACGGAGAATTCGAAGAATATTTTATGTTATGATGTACCTTAAGATTTACGATAGGTTGTGTTTTAGGAAGATTAAAATTAACGTAGCAGTTGTTGAGACAATTTAAGCTGTGTCTATATTATTTATTGATTTAATTGAAACACAGAGGCAATATTAATTGATATATTAGTTAATTAATTGTATTTACTTATTTTTCAGTTGAAAAAATAATTGAACAAATATTAAGACTTATTTGTGAATCACTGATTTTTCTCTCAAGAGAATTGTGGTTCTAACCATTATATTTGTGCTCTTTATTTTTGACTAATTTAATTATAATAAAGAATTGTTTATTATAATACTCATTTTAGTTTTGTTGTACAGGGTCTGTTCAATAGGTACATATATTGAGACTATAAAAAAATTATTGCTGGTGTGAGTACAGCGATTTAAAATTCTTGAAAGTACTCTCCTTGGACATCAGCATACTGCTGCCAGTGGTTTTTCCAGTTTTAGCTCACATTCTGGGGCATGCATCCTGTTCAGATACTGCTTCATAGCCCTTTGAACTGCCTTATTCATCATCATCATTGTCATCTGTCAAGGATTAGGCTCCATGCTCTGTTCCGGCATCCATCTCTTTTTAGGTCTTCCCAAGCCTCACTTCCCTCTAGGTTTATACATATTTCCATGCTCGCAGAGGAAGTCTGTGAGCTGGCATGCAAAGTAAATGGTTGGACCAGTTTCTCTTATATATTCTTAATGTTTCCAACAGTGATTGAACATTTAACTCGGCGAAGATTGCTTCGTTATGTACTCTATCTAACCAGGTACAACCTTTGACTCCCCTGCAAAAATCTCATTTCAACAGCCTGGATATGAGATTCATTCTTCTGTAATGTTACTCATGTTTCACTCCCATATCTTATGAGTGGTAAAGACATTTCTCTACAAAATTTAATTTGGGTGTCCTTTCTCGTTTTCTTTCCTATTGTCCTGTGAATAGAACCGCAGACGGCGCTGAATTTTGCCAATTTTTCACTCACATCATCATCTTTGTCATAGGAAATCTTGCATCCTAAATATATAAAGTCTCGAATGTGTTCTATAGTTCGGTTGCCAAGTATAATTTTTGAGCGAACCAGCCATCTTCCCGTCAATACCATAACCTTTGATTTTTGCGCCGATATTCTCATGCCAAATTCTGCGCTAATGTTTTGCAACTTATAAATAGCATATTGGAACCTGTCTTCTGTCTTCTATCTTATTCTTTCCAAAATTATGTTCTTTAAAGTTCTGTTTGAGCTTTGGGTAAAGAAAGGAGTTGTAGGGAGCAATATCGCGATGAGGGGGTTTTAGGGCGACTTTGGCATACCACTTTTTGCCGTCACTCTCAAACACTAGCACTTCTAAAATGATCCACTTACTGTCTGTTCAGTAGGCACAAACTCTCTATGGACAATTTTTTGAGCCATTGTTTGTCTTGCACCTATTTTTGACCCTCCTTAAATTTCTTGTACCAGTCAAAAGCACATTTCCTGTTCATGGTTTTACCCCTGAAAGCTATCTGAAGTGTTTTGAAGTTTCTGTGGGGGTTTGTTCAGTTAAACACGAAACTTAATGGCATAATAGTACTTGAGGTTTTCTGCATCTCTGCGTTTGAACTCCTGACAAGTGATGGCAACAAGGGTTCACTTCTTACATTATCTACACACTCTGGAGTCTTGGAGTTAAGTTGAGTTGGGTCGCTCTCTGCTTGCCCGAAATCCCACCCTCCGTTGCTTCCTCTTTCAATGGAAAAGTCAGTACAGTAATTATTGGACAGACCTTGTACGTTATAGAACAAATAAAATCAAGTCTGCTTTTCAATATAACCTAACTTCAGTGAGTTTTTTCTGTACATGTAGTGTTAAGAGTTCCATGAACTCACCTGCAGAAGTAGATATCTAAATACTAAGTTTTTTTGCAGATAAAAATCATTTACATATTTTTTTTAAGGCGCCCGTAATCTCAGAATGTACGATTCGGAGAAAGAATACTCGTGGCCTTACATGAGTGCAGCTTTAATTAATTATTTAAGTTATAGTAAAATCATAAAATTCCAGGGTGTTTTAAATTGAGATTCTGTTTACCCTTGAGTACACAGAATTTTACCGAATGTATTTAAGTAATTTTTCATAATTGTAAATAAAAAGGACACTTTTGGGAATCTACAGAAAATCTAAAAATGAAAATTGGTAAAAACCATAATAAGACTTTGAGAATTAAATAAGAAGAATGAAGTGGTCAACACAATGTGTTTTGGAAGAAATAAAAAAAATTAACTAGTTGTTGAACCATGCAAAGAAATTCTCTCAATTTCCACTGGCTCATCCTAATTTCCTAACCACATTGACTCTTTTTTATCATTTTTTTACCTTATCAATTTATTCTTCTATAACTATTATTATGCAAATTTGTTCACAAAGAAGGTCAGCTAGTTAGTAATTAATTTAAATTTTAACTAATATTAATTGTTTAATCATTAATAACGTTTTCAAGTTATGTAATAGGATTTGTGGATGATTAACCCTTCAGTCGATCCCTCCAAAAGTTATTGTTCATTAAGAAATCCAGGTTCTTTCATGATCTGGTATAATAGATGATAAATCATAATACTTTGTCTACTAATAAGTTACAATTAAATTACTTAGACTAGATTGATTAAAAAAATGTTACTAAACT
Source organism: Catonia carolina (assembly GCA_035578175.1). NCBI lineage: Eukaryota > Metazoa > Arthropoda > Insecta > Hemiptera > Achilidae > Catonia > Catonia carolina. The sequence continues at coordinate 48,065,980 of JAQMRL010000004.1, forward strand.
TAACTTAATGAAAAGAATGCAATTTAAAAGAGGGCAATTTACGCACAAATTATAAATGAACCCTTATCTGTACAGACCCAAAACAAGATAAACAAAACAATAACACTTTTGTTCCCAGTTGCGGGTAAACCTGTTTCTGATACATGAATGAAATGACTCTGAATTGACTTACCATATTCAGCATCTTCATAAACTAAAACTGACTCAATCTACGGAGTGTTCAGCTTTTATGTAATGGATTTTATGTATTGGATATAATAATGGATTTACTAATTTCTAGATGGAAATAAGATAACAAAAGAACCCGAACACTTTGTCAGAACAATAAAAAGAAAAAGTAAATGACAAAGAGTTCAGAGCACTTAAAATTGAACTTAAACTATTTTTTTTTTCATTTATTAACATTTTCAGAAGATGTATTTTCAGTCATCTGTATAAAACTTTGTACATAAACATTTTTTATAAATTTTAAAAAGTTAAGTTTCAATTTTAAGTACTGTAATGATGATTGAGGATCCACCGAAACAGTGTCACTAGAAAGTAGGAGTATATACAAAAAAATCACTTTCATGTCTTATGGCTGGTGACAATTTTAAAAAAGGTTTACCTTTGACCTATGGCAAAAACCATTTTTGATTTCTTGACTTCTGGTCGAACCTGGAACGTCAAACCCTATTCAGCCTCACTAACTTTTTGTGTAGATTACGAATCCGAAAACTGTTTCTATTTAGGTGATATTGAATATAGGCTGAAGGATGCTTTTTAAAGCTTTTAAAAGGTTGCCCTGTCTGTATATTATATTTTTATCTTGTTTTTTTTCATAAACTTCATTAGAATGAATAGAGCTTTTGGTAACAGTGGTATTTTTTAATTATTTCTTTTTAAAATAGTTGCGTCAACCTAAGACATTAACGACTACAAACAATGAGGTACAGAACTGGAACGCTGGGTTTCGATTTGTTGCATAAATTTGAATTATTTACCGATTAGAAAAGAATCTATTAAATGTTTTTTTTGTTATTTTATTTTTTTTAATTTCGTATAACTTTTGAGATTATTATTTATTTCTGTTTATTGATAAATTGTAACTACAAATTGTTTTCAGTTGTTTATTTTGTTACCCAAATTAAGATTTTCTTTATTTTTTTTAAATTTTGTAGATCTGATTTTATTATTTTACTTTTCATGAAATGAACATACGAGGTGTATTTTGAAAGTAATTACAGTTTTGATATAAAAAGAAATTAGTAAATTTTTTGTAATAATTTTATATTTACATGAAACCCTATATTTTAATCTACTCTTCTACATAATTCCTACCAATATTAAGGCACTTATCGTATCATACAACCAGCTTTTGAATACCATCCTCATAGAAATCTGCCACCTGATTAAACACCACTGCAACATGGTTGTTTTGACATCTTCCTCGTCGTTGTGGTGCTGTCCACCTAGATGAATTTTCAAACGCATTAACCGTACAAGAAATCATTAGATAACGACGAAATCGTTAAGTGTCTCTACTTTCACTTTTTTATTAACTTTCTGCACCAAGTTGTCAGTAATGATTGAAGGTTGCCTACTTCGTTCCCCATCATGCACATTCATATGGCCATCTATAAAAGCTCTCACTCATTTCCGCACCTTCCCATCGCTCATAATGTTTTCTTCATGCACTTCACTGTTATGAGGATAAATTTCAGTCGCTTTCATGTCTTTAGCACTAAGAAAACGAATTGCACTGTCGGCTGGATTCTCAATCTGAGGTGACATTTCAAATACTCACAATGAACAAAAAGATGGTCAAATGATTCTGTAATTGCGTCTTTGGCTTGCCGATAGATAGCGGTACACAGTGCACATGTGCCAAATACCAACCGCAGCACTGCAGCGGTGGATTTTCAAAACGATACTTACTTTAAAAATATGCCTCGTATATAGCAATGGCAGCACCATATTCGTCCAAGTATTTTGTACTTTTTTACTTAAATTTTGTTAAGTTTTATTCTTATTAATTATAAAATAGTTAATATGATAAAAGATCTAACGTGCTTTTAAAAACGGATTATTTCTCAATCTGGCAGCTTTGAGAAGTTATAGATTTAAAAATTCAATACTGTAATCATCTGTTCTAAATCCAAACATCTCCAGTATTCTAATTAATTGATGGTTATCTTTTATTTCTAAATAAATCAGGGAATTTTTTATTATTTTGAACTTTTACGTTTGCAAAATTTTGTAATTGTCACTTATTTACTAACCTTTATCACCGTACTGTTACTTTTCTTTTCTTTTAATTTATACCAGTTACAAAAGTATGCTTATGCTAATTACAAAATATGGATAGAACTTGATTGAATAATTTATCAACAGAAACACTATGAGGGTACCTTCAACGGCTGAACATATTGAGCTTAGACCTTTTTCATGGATTTCTCGACCCAGAAAACTAGAGACTTTTACTAACATAATACTGATTACATTAACTTTGTTGCAGACTTTGCATAAAATTTTTTTTTGACAATTGCGGAATTGTACTTGCAAACACATCTTTGTTTGTAGTGGTAAGCCAATTTCCCCCACTTTCACGTAGGGTCCTGGTCACGTGACATTTACAGATTACTGAACAGTGTATAAGCTGTCATAATTCGTTGTTGTGATGTTAAATCTTTAATGAACTATTCAAAATAATTATCAGTTTTTTTTAAAAACTATCTTGCGAAAAGATAAGAAAGCATATAAAAAAATAATCAAAGTTATTCTTTGTTTTATTATCTTGTACGTTTTTGTACCGTATTAAAAATTAGTTTAAACGTCTTTAATCTTTGCGTTTCGGTTTTTTTTAATCATTCGTTAACAAATTAAAAATTTTGTTAAGTATTATTCCCAGCGTTTCCTTTTTGGTTTTTTATTTCCGCACTTGCAGTGACACGCACGGGAACTTCTTGTTAATCACATTTTTTGCTATTTTGTATCATTTTCTGCAAATTCACGAAATATAACCCTCACGATTATTGAGGAATTACTGAACTTTGAAAGAATGACTTCTAAATTACTACTTTTTCAGCTTTTGCAGTTGATATTTTAGATACGTTTTAATATTTCTTGCCATCATAGTCAATCTTTTCATTTCAATAATTAACAGATAAGATATAATATTGAAGCATAAACACCATTTTTCAGATCTAACCTCAAATTAAGTATTTTTATTACTTACAAATAATAGTAAAAAAATTGTGTATTTTTGTGGTTTATTTACTTAAAAATTAAAAATGTATATATATTTTTTTTGTCGATGTTGGAAGTTAAATATTAATTATAACACTGCCGTACATAATAAATGTTGCGTGTAATATAATAAGCGTAACTTTATGCTAATTTTATGTAATTTAATTATATTAAATTTAGATTATTTATTTTGTAATATTTCAAGTATTATAGGTGTAGTAATTTTGTTAATTCAGTCAGGCCTCATTCAAAATAATTAACCACATTAAAGTTTATAAGTGTTTCATATCTACACAAAATTGAAAATTAGTTGATATTTTAAAAACAATATTAGTTTATATTATGAACGTGTTATTAATTCAACCCATACCAGATTAAGATCTCAATAGATTGATTTTTTTTAAATTTTTAATAATAGACATTATAAAACTTATAATTCTTCCTGATTTTTGTGACACATTTTTATGAATTATGACTTTAATTTTATTATTTACTTTAAATATGCATAATGACTGTTAATATTTTTATTAAATTTAATAATATTATAATAATTTAGTTTAAATCATATAATTTATGTAATTTTAATATTATTGTGAGATATCTTGTTAATGAATTATAAATATTATTAATTGTTAAAAAAAATCTGGTGTGAAACACCCATACGACTTTCTCTTGCCTATGTAAATAAAAAAACATAACCTTTGTTGATTCATTGGTAAACAATGTAAAATTATAAATCAACCTCTGTTGTACTTGTTACCGGATGGCGATATTAAGTGGCGAGTTGAAACCTTTGTATTCTTGGTGGCCCTGAAAAGGGCCATTTGAGCAGTGGTCGTTCTTGATAAGAAGCGTCGGTCGTAGTCGTGGTGGTGGTAGGAGACTGGGCGACACGGCATGTCGTTGTCCAGCGGAGACATCATCTTCTTCCCTCACAGTTGTGTGTCAACGGCTGCTTTATCGGGTCTGGTGGGCGTAAGCCTCTGTCGAGGGATCGCTGTGGGCATCGCTTGCATCAGGGGGTGATGACGATCCGGTCGACGGCTTACTGTGATGGGTCGGCAAGTGGAAGCATCATCTTCTATCTTGCGGGGTCGTCGATTAGTCTTCACTGGAGTCCTGTAGCCGTGTGCCATGGTGGACATCTTGTCTGCTGTCTGGATCGGAATTGAATCTCCCTGTTGAGTGTAGCGCTCTTTATATAGTTGCCGAAAGCGCTGTGGTAGAGGGCGGTTACTGGCTCAGCCTTGATGAGAAAGGCCTCTTTTGGTACACACACAAGCCTACCGCCTCTCTCAGAACTATTGGCAGTTCATTCTATCGCTACGTCAGAAGCTTTGTAGACGGTAGCACAGCGATTAATCATAGGCGACGATGGTGACATACTTAAAAAATAGGAAATCACTAATTGACGCTCTGTAGAAGAATTTCCTGGCTTACCAATTTGAGGACCTGGTTCGGTAAAAGCTCCACAAAATTGTTCCACATTGTGACTAATAAGCTCAAAATAGCAGAGATTATTACCAACATCCGAACCGGATGCGCACTACAAAAAGAAGAAGAAAATGCTTAAAATAAAAGTTTTCGATTTTTTATTTCTTATAACTTTTATTTACACATTTGTCTTCAAAAGATACATACTATGGTCATAATATTAAAAAATCCAATATATTTTACTGATTTTGATGAAAGAAAATATAGAAAATCACTGATTGACGCTAAACTAAGTGTTGTACAAAAAATTATTTAAATAAAAATTGTAGGTTTTTTTTATTGCTCTACAACTTTGATTACATACACTTTGAAGTATATGCTTTATAGATTGTGTACTTTCTAATACAATGATATTTTTCAAACAACTACCGCCATCTCTAGGTCTGGCCGGTTACTTATGGTACCACCCTGGTATACTTAACTTATAGAGCATAAAAACAAGTAAATAAGACAATTTTTAAAAAAAATTTGGGAGCTGTTTTTAAAAAAATTACAAAAAAAGTTAAAAATTGCATAAATAAATTTCTATTTCTAGTAGATCGATTGATGAAAATATTTTATCAGGTCCCTGTACTGGTACCTAATTTAAGTTCGAGTTTCAGCTTCGTATGATATTCAGTGTTTGAGATATTTTGTTCACACACACACACACACACACACACAGAACCAATCGCGAAAAACATGTTTTTTTTAGGTTTAGGGGGTCTGAAAATGTTAAAATATCTGATGAAAATTTGAATTCGAAAAAAAAACATAAAAATAGTAATTTTATTTCTTATAAACATATAAGGGCAAGAGAAAGTAAAAGTTGTAATGATGACATATTTTAATGTTATATTAGATTCGCACAATGTTAATTTAACAATTCAAGAGTGCATATTTGTAATATTAGAACTCGTTGCAAGAACAGTGTAAAAAAATACAACTCGGGTTAATGAAATTATTCGTATGGAGAATAATTGGAAGTTTGTGATAAAATATACACTAATATTTTTTATCTACACATTAAAGTATTTTTGAACAATTCTAATAGCGGTTAATTTTATCTGACACTTTTAAGATGATTCAAAAATGCAGTAGCCTCCCACTTTATTACTTGGGTACTTGAGATTTTAATCATATTATTATTACATATAGTGTTATTCTGTTTGTATGATTATGTATGTCGTAAGGTTGTTTCATATACCCACCAATCGTTTCCAAAATGGGCCGTTTCTTACAAAACAAATATTTTTTCATGCTTTGTAAATGAGAGCATTCATATGAAACTTAGTGTAGCACGCTCAATCTCCATACAGGATTGTTAGCAACAATATTTGCCAGAAGCTAAACAAACATGTGTGATCATGTCAGAACGCGCTGCTATGCATACAACACGCTCTGTATAAACGAGCTATCATTCAGGTTCAGTTGACTTTCATTATAATAAAATACTTACCTTAAGTAAACTGCTACTTTTTCTTTCAGCGTCTTTAAAAACGCTGTCTTATTTAGTAATCACCGGTTTTATCTTTAAATACTTCTCATTAAACTAAAACTGAGACTTACAAAAGTATTGGAAAAATTTTTTTTCATCATCCATTAGTTCTTTAAATAGAATTACATATTCTCCCTCAATCTTTCTAGTTTTGAACTTTTTATGTATGGGAAACCTCTTACGTTTAAGTTGATTGTTTTCTAAGTCATCTTCTTCTTATAAAATTGATATCACCCACAAATCTTCAGTAGTCAGATCTAAAATTTTGAAGCTAATAAAAGAAACTTACCCCTGTTTACGTTATTACTGAATAATTTAGCTTCCAGTGCCGGTTATTGTCTGATGATATGAATTTCAGCTCAGATGTCGTGTCTGAAACAATTGGTGCATGATGACATGAACCGACCTTCTTCTTCTTCTACCTCAATCGTAAGATTGGTTGGCAGCCCTCCATCCAGCTCTGTCCATTGCCACCCTCTTCCACTGCGCATAACTCTCAGCACCCAGATCTTTTGTAATTTGGTTTAGATACTGTAGCCGGGGCCTTCCACGACCCCTTTGTCCATTAACTGTACCTTCAAGAATGCTTAACGTAAATTCGTTGTGTCTTATTATGTGTCCAATATAAGAATGTCGTCTGCCCCCGAGAAGCTTCAAAAGAGATCTACTTTCCTCTGCCCTTCGTAAAACCTCTACATTCGTGATCCTGTCAGTCCATTTTATCTTGAGCATTCTCCTCCAGCACCACACTTCAAATGCATTCAAAGCCTTTTCCTCGACCTTCCCAATAGTCCACGTTTCTGACCCATAGAGTGCTATACTCCAAATGCAACTCTTTATTAGTCGCTTTCTTATTTCCAACTTTAGACTATTTGAGGAAAGCAGCTGCCGTTTACTAATAAACATAGCTTTAGCTTCTCTAATACGCCTTTCAATATCCATTTTATCCTTCCCATCTTCCGATATTATGCTTCCAAGATATTTATACATTTTAACTTGCTTTAGGGCGGTGTTATCTAATTTAATGGACACATTCTCTGGAACTTTTGAGCAGACCATAACTTCTGTCTTTACCTTATTGATCTCCATATCATATTTATTTCTCAGTATTTCATGCAAGGTGTTTAGTGCTCTTTCTATACTTGGTTTATCATCTGCTACTATTGCTATTGAACCGACCTTAACACTGCTTATTGTGTTCAAGGTGTTCCAAAAAATATGCAAACTTATCTTCACTTGATATAAAAATTATTTAAGGAGAGGTTGTTTTGAATTGTGGATAATTGTTTCGTCCAATTGGAAATTAGACACTAAATCGTTAAGGAAGAGTGCATACAGTATCACATTGAAAACATTCTTTTCTTTTTTAGAAGAATAATACATGACTTTTGAATATACAGTCAAACTTTGATATAACGAAATCGAGAATCCTGGGAAAAAAATTCATTAAATTGAAGTATTCGTTATATCGAAGTAACAAGAATTTCCAAGCTAATTTTTATTAACAAATTTTTTTCACATTGTATGACGAATTATTTACAAATAATTTTCTTAATAGACACGTCTTAACTAGTAAATTAATTTTTTTATAGATCATGTTTTATGTAATGATGGTTATTACGGTTGCAAATATAGATACAGTAGTTTTAGGCTTCTGGGTTAGTAAATAAATTTCTGGGAAATACCGCTACTTCATTTTGTAAAAGCTGACAGGGACAGTACCTGTTGAACATCTCTTTTAATCTTTTCTGTTGTTATTAGTTATAAAGTAAGAAATTCGGGTTACCCCATTAAGGAATTGAATGAAAATAACCTTTCATTCTTGCATGTAGTTAAGAATGCATTGTGCTTGTAAACAGGTACAATTTAGGTACGGAAATCAAAATATAGCGTGTCACTTCATACTTATTGCATAAGACTATTTCGTTATATCAAGGTACTTATTCGTTAAATCGAGGTAAATTTACATGTAGTTAAATTATAATGTCACGGTGCAGTAAAAAAATTTGTTTAATTAAGGTTTTTGTTATATCAAAGTTCGACTGTATAATAAATAGGAAAAATCCCTTTAATGAGACGACAAGTCTCGTGGCTAATGGCATTTTTTAAAAAGGCTTAGGGCCTACTTTTGATTTATGCTAAAAACCATTAGTGATTTCTGTATCTACTCTTTAAAAGGAATCGAATGACTCTATTTTTGTTTTCAAATTCCGACTTTGATTTCTTGACTTACGGTTTAGGGCCTCTTCCGGTCAAAACTGGAACTTCAAACCCAATCTAGGGCCATTAACTTTTTGTGTAGATTATGAATCTGAAAACCATTTGTTCCTATCTCTCGTAGTTTTTGACATCTGGATGTGACGGACGGGTGTACGAAGGAACATTATGGATGACAGTTTTAAAAATAGCCACCAATAACTGTTTCACGTATAAACATAGACCTACCATTAAGTCTACCGTTAATTTGCAATCATGTTTCAGTTTGCCAGCCAGGTTTTTATCTGACACAATTTTTGGATATTATGATTTTTCTGCCTAGTACGGTCAAAAATTAAAAATACCAACAAGATCATTATTAGCACAGTGGCTACTGTATAGTAGATAATATTTTACCAATTACAACAAGATATACCTTAGACAATTCGAATTGGCTCAAACAGCTTCGGTGTTTATCTACTCCACTCTTCGCCCCTCGCAATGCAACAACAGTACAGTCACAGAAGTATACAATCGCTACTGTAATGTGCGACTCACGCACAGTTACTACACTTTGTTTTCACTGTTATTAATAATTTGTCAGACATAATGATGTGGCTAATTTGTTTTCGTTTATGATTTTCTATTAATTTTATATTCAGACTAATTTGTTTAGTTAGTTGCATGCGTCTGTAGAGTATAGTTTTGTGAGTTTTGAAGTTTATTTCTTGTAATTTATAGGCTTATTAAAATTTTTACTGGGAGAAATTAAATACATATTTTAAAATAAAATAATTATTTGTATGTTTATACATTGAAATAAGGTTGTGCCAGTTTGAATTGTCCACAGTATACTAACCTATAAATTTATCAAATTCTGCAATAAGCATAACAAGTTTTAATATTATGTGTTATGCTATTATAATAATGTATCTGTGACAAACTAAGGGTTACTGATATTAGTTGAACTGATAATTTTACATTTAAATTGATACAAAACTCAAAATGACTATTAAGTCTGAAATAACCCACTGGGTTGGTCTAGTGGTAAAGTCATCGAAGCAAGTCAGCTGTTTAACAGCTGATTTTCGGAAACGAAGGTTCCATGATTCAAATCCTGGTAAAGGTATTTAGTTACTTTTATACAGATTTGAATACTAGATTCATTGGTTACCTGTGTACTTTGATAGTTGGGGTTTAATTACCCGTACTCTCTCTGTAATGGTCGGCGTGAGATTGTACAAGTCTACACCGGGGTCCTGGGTTCAATTCCCGGTCAGGTGTGGCATTTTTCCATCACTCATTTTCATGTATCATCATTCTCCACTCTCTGCATTAGCAGAACTTGCAATACAGTCAGATGTAAAACAAAAAAATTAATTAATAAAATTGGTCCTACTGGATGGTAGTTAAATGGATGATTTGGAGTCATCATTCTCATAAAATTAAGTCTCGAAAGTATCAAAGTGTAGCCTCTTATAGAACTGGACTAAACAGAAAATTAACTGATTTCTTATGTGTATCGTTTTATAATTTCAGTAACCTTTTTAGTTAAATCACTTGGACTATTATAATAAAACAATAAAAAATAAAAATATTATTGCCTAATGAAATGAGCAGTCTGGGTATTGTTCATTATAGATATATATATAATATAAATAAAATATATTTATAGTTGTAAATTATTACAGATAAGTAATAATTTATTGTAAATTATTTGTTTTATTTTTTTATTCGTTAATTACCAAATTAGTGGTTTGTAATTAATTATATATATAAATTTAATTATATGTACAGTATTTCTGTATAAAAATAATAAATTATGTATAAAAAATGTTGTTTGTTTTTAGATTGTATATTTTATAATATTTTTTAAAAAATTTTATTATTATTTAAGTAGCTTTGTTATAAAGTCAAAAGTAATTATTTTATCCTTTTATTTTAATAATTTTTTGGTGATTCATTTTTTTAATTTATTTTATATATGTAATTAAATAAATTTTATTTATTGTTAATTTATTTATTAATGTATATAATTGTATTGTTTTTACTTTTTAATTGTTTATATTGTATAAAAAAATGTTTCATTAATTTTTGTGTAAATATACATTTTTTTCAATTCTTTAGTTGTGTCCATTATTTTTTTACTTTTATTTTTGTTTAACAAAAATTGTTGATTGAATGACGGATTTAGAATAATTAAATAATAATTTCTCGTTATGTTTATAAATGTTTTATTATTATGTATTAAATTCTTATGACTGATTTATAATTTTTTATCTGTTACAAGTTTGCAGGTCGCGAAAATCCAAATATTACAATTTTAAAACATTGGCGTTATTTGTATAAAACAAAAATTATAAAGTACTGAAAGTATTTTGCTGGAAGATTTAATTCAAGTGGTTGCCTAGAATAAATTCATAAATGGGCTTGAGGTTTTTTATTATACCACTAATTTTTACAAATGTTATTGTAAAAAATTTAATTATAATTAATAATGTATTTAATTACAAAAATTTTTTAGATTATTGTTTCAGATGGAAAAATTAACAATAAGTTGTACTATTCCTGAATGAAAATTATTTTTCGTCAAGAAAATATTTCACATAAATGATTACCAGGTGTTTGTACCATGACTCCAAAAGAGTATTTATTTATGAATTTGTTTATGACTATTAAGCTTACTGTACTTATCCAAGATACAACTGCATTAAACTGTTCAGATCCTATGTATTTATTTTTAACGAGATTGAATTTTTGACTTTATTATTGTTACTTAATGAAAGAGAGTGAAGATAATTCTATTTGGATCCAGCAATGAACTTTTAAACATTATAAGTGAAAAGAAAATCTTTCAACTTATTATTTTGTACATCAAAATTCAGTAAAATGCAAATAAATAAAAACCGCTCAAGATAAGTTCTTTATTCTTGATTTTGTGATGGAAAACACAGTGATGTTAGCCATTTTCACTGCAGTGATAGTCTAACAATAATTATCGAGACAAATTGGTATTGGTGTACAAAAAAAATGATTTATTTAATGACAATGAAACCACTTAACGTGAAACGTTTAATAATTATTGAGACGAATTAATGTATAGAAAAGACAATTTATTCAGTGACAATGAAACCACTAACTTTGAAACGTTCAATAATTATCGAGGCAAATTATTTATAGAAAAAAATGATTAATTCAATGAAAATGAAATCACTAACTTTTCAACATAGTCTCCATCAAAATTTAGACACTTGTCTCTTTGTTGTGTGAGCTTTCTGATTCTCACAATGAAAAGAAATCTTTACCTTGTTGTTTAACCCATTTATGTATCACTTCATTGTTGTCATCAAACTTCTTATCACGTAAAAAGTCTGAATGGGCTGAACAAATAAAAATTGGATGGTGTGAGGTCTGGACTTGTAAGGACGATGTTTCAACCCTCCTAATCTGGCTTATCAAATTTTTTCTCTCGTTCACTTTATGGGCTTGAATCAGCTGTCATGGAACCCCTCGTGAACTCTTTTTGCAAAAATTTAGCATGTCGTGAATGATTGAATCCACAGTTCCTACACTATTATTAGACAAATTAACAATTTGAAAAATTTTGAATTGCTGTTTTTCATGAGATCATTTATACAATTTTGCATAAAAGTAATGTTTTGACTACTGCAAGAGTACAATTAAGTCGAAATGAAACTGGTCTTCCAGAGCGATGGAGATCAGTGATGCTAGTTTTACCTGAATTAAACTATTTTTAACATTTTTGAGTAACTTCTACAGGTTTTACACCTTCATGTAGCAGACATCTTATTACTTAACATTGATTTTCCAGTATGTTTCAAGTGGAATTAACATTTTGAAATGAACAAAAAAGGTTATGTTTATATTAACTATGATCAAACAGCTGATTTAGCAGTTTTCTTGAGTTTGCCGACTTGATCCTCAAAAAGTTACATTGTCGTCGAATGAACAGTTTTTTCTCTGCATTAATTTGCTTCATTAACTGAATGTCCCTTGTGTAAGAGGATGGTTTTAAAATAAGTAAAGTTAAACTTAAAAGTAAAAGCAATAGAGCCTGTCTACATTTATGTAATTTGCTGAAAAATACGACAGGTTTTCCATTAACATATCATAATTAATTCAATTAGTTTGGTTTTGAATTTATTTTTGTGTTTGTAATGCAACTACAATAGGTGTATAAGTTTTATAATTTTTTTAAAAATTTTTATACAGTTCCTGTATTATCATATTTAATTTCTTTGATCTTAAATAATTATGTTTTTTTTTTGTTAAAAATGTTTTTATTAATGTGTTTTTGTTTCAGAAATAATTATTTGTTTTTTTCAGAGTGTAAATTACTATTAAAAACCTTACAATTAAAATGCTTTACAATCTGATTCAAAATTTACATAAATAGTTTGAAGATTAAACTATAAAAATGGGATGTGCACTGCTGTTCTATAATTAAATATTTTGAATATAATTTAATGTCATTATGTTTGAACAATATTATAAAAAATGTATTTATCACAAACAAAAACAGAATTTAAGTTCATTAAATAATAATTTTCCATGGTTTAATTTATTTTATTTTGTAAAAACTAGTTTCGTAAAAATTTAATGAATTCCATTTTCACAAATTCTTTGGAAATTGTATGCTTATTTAGACAATTATATTTACCAATTTTAATTTTTCCACAGAATCTGGAAATACCATAGTGAAAAGAACCTGAGATGTTTATGGAATGTAATGAAAGTGTTGGAGTTTTTTTTTGATTTTATGGCTATATTTTATCATAAATTTGTCTAGAGGTGGGGCCGTCAGTCAACCAGGAAGATTATTATACAGGCATCCCTCAATTTACGCGGTTAATTCATTCAGACAAATTGGCACATAATTCAAAACCATGTATATCAAAATTAAGTTTCCCATATGATTACATTGTAGTACTACTCATATGTTGCCTTTCAATTTTAGGATATCATGGAACTTAGAAACCACCGGGTTGGTCTAGAGGTAAAGTCGTCGCCGAAATCAACTGTTCAACAGCTGATTTTCGGAAACGAAGGTTCCTGGTTCAAATCCTAGTAAAGGTAGTTACATTTATAAGGATTTGAATGCTAGATAGTGGTTACCAGTGTACTTTGATGGTTGGGGTTCAATTAACCATACTCTCTCAGGAATGGTCGACCTGAGTCTGTACAAGACTACACCTCATTTACACGTCATACACATCATCCTCATCTCATTGGGTCATAGGGTTGCTTATTGTTCTGAATTGAACAGATTGCAACGTACACAAATTAGGGATTATAAAAAAAAATGGAACTTAGAAACTGGAGCTGCTGTATATTTAAGGAAGGGTTCTAAAATGACAACCATGTAACTTCAAAATCGTGCAAATTAAAATGCGTAATTCTAAGGGATGCCTGTGTATAAAAGTATTCTTTAGTATTTATGTAAAAATATAGGAAAGAAAATGTTTATACTTTGGTGAGATGAGAATTGGGTTCTTCTTCAGTATGACAATGCATCAGTTAATCATGCATTCTTAATCATGGAATTTTTGGCTATATACCTACAATTTCACAACCTGTATTGCCCTGATATAGCAATCTTCTACCTGTTTCCTAAATTCTATGCTTGCTGTCCTGGTCTATAGTCTATTGTACTGCCCTGTTAATTGGTCCATTCCCTTTTGTCTTAATTTATTTCATCCACTGTGGAAACCCTGCGTTATCTTTGCAATTACCCCATCACTACTGGAATATCTATAATATTGGAGTAATTTTTCGTATTCTCTTTTTCAGGAAACTAAAACAAATTTTGTTTAATTTGTTATTTAATTATTGTTGTATTATTATTTGAAATAAATTTTAATATTTTTATTTTAATACAAACCTAGGTTTGATTTTAATAATTATCAGTTGTGATAAATACATAAGCATAATTCTTACACAAAAAGGATTATTAGGTTATGTTTACATGAATCATATTATATGATATAAAATAATATTAATTAAATTAAAAACAATAATGTTATGTATTCAATCATGTGATGTTATAAATAAACAATATTGTTTTCTACTAAATTATTTTCTTTTTACTCTTATTTTAATTAGTATTATGAGTAAGGAGGTTATGTTTCAATAAATTCAAAGAGGTTGGTATGGATTGTACTTGAATATATAAAATGATAAAGATACCTCTGAGTACACATTAGGTGATTCTTATCTGATTAAAACAGTCCTTTCGGATCTCATGAATCCATCATCAGATGTATAGCAGACACCAGTTTAGCTTGCCGGTTTTCTGAAGTGCGCAGATTTACTTTGGTAATGGTGCGCTCGGTTGCCTGAGGGAATGGTGGGGGGCTAGTGCTGTAATATAGCTGTGATCAGAGTCGCATTGCTCTTGCAACGTTATGTATCAGCTAACCTGAAAACAATAGTCTCTAATGAGTTGTATGTGGTAGGCATTAATTGTTGTATACAATGTTCACAATTGAATTTTCTTCTCTTTTTTTTAATCCCTAATGTGTGTACGTTGCAATCTGTTCAATTCAGAACAATAAGCAACCCAATGACCCAATGAGATGAGGATGATATGTATGAGGTGTAGTCTTGTACAGACTCAGGCCGACCATTCCTGATAGAGTATGGTTAATTGAACCCCAACCATCAAAGTACACCGAAAACCAGCTGTTAAACAGCTGATTTTGGCGACGACTTTACCTTAGACCAATACGGTGGGTTAACATATGAATATTTTTAACATCACTTATTGATAATAATTTATGTCGTTCAGCGCCTGTGATTTAATAGGCAGTTTGGTACTAATACACAAAATCTACTGACTGAATCTCCAAACGTTGCACAGCTACACCGGCAAGCTTATTTGGTCTCTACATAAATATACCATTACGTTTACAATTTCCTCAGTTTGTTATAGTAACGATATTTTTAAATGCAAAATTTATGATTGAGCCATGATATCCGAAAGGAACTTTTGACTATTTTAATCAGTTAGGAGTCATCTAATGTGTATTTAGTGTATTTTTTTATTATTTTATATTGGTGTAAACATTACACAGGAAAATGTTTAATAAAATTTACCAGAATAATTTTATTTCTTAAAGAATCTTTTTTCAGCACATTTTGATTTATAGTTTTGGTTACATTATTTACTGCCACAAAAGATGATTTTAAATTTGGTGGTTAAAATTGTATAAAAATAATAATAGAATTTGTGAAAAGTGATTTTTATTTTTATTTTTTTGTAAAAACCGAGTGGATAAGTAACATCAAAAAATGGTAAAAAAAATAGAAACCTAATTTGTAAAACTAAAGAGTTAGCAAATTTAAACATTTGAGCAAATAATACAAAAATAAATAAAAACAAAGCGAAAAATAAAAGCTTATCATGTAACAAGTTATCTGAAATCAGAATGTTTGTATGTAGCTGAATGTTTTATCATAAATAATAAAAAATATATAAGAAAAAAGGAAAAATATTTGGTCCTGAAATACTAGATGGAAAAAAGATGTATACAGTTAATAACAAAGAATGGCATTCTTCATCTTACATAGCGAGAATAATCTTGAAAGACACCAGAAAATTTTAAATTATTTTCGTGAAAGACCTTCAGCCATAAACAATTGGATAAACAGAGAAAAGATTAATGTTCAAGAGATGCATTAATAGCTGAAGATGTAAAAAACCGGAGATGTATTGAGGAAGAAAATTAAGGAATCCATATGTTTCCATTACAATAAAATAAATGCCCATGAGTTACATGGAGTCAGCATAAAAGTTCATACGCCTCAAAAATGAAATAGTACTGACTAGAAAAAAAAAGAGGAGACAGTCAAAAGTAAAGCTGTTTTTCACGTATGGTACTGGAACAAATAAAAAATAACCATTCATAGTATAATTTGATTAAAATAGGTAATACAGTATTTTAGTTTATTAACTAATCCGTACCCAAAATTACTTTGAAATAAAATTGAGCAAGGCTTATCATGTTTACAATGAAATAATTTTGAATTGTTGGAGGTCCAAGGCTACCAAGTGCCAAATGCACAGTCGCTCAAATTTCTGAATAAGATTTACATTGTTAAGGTTTCTTTAAGAGTAAATTATCTAAGACGTAGTAAAAAACTTCAATAATCTTGAATTGAATCCAAATATAGAGATCAAACCGAACTTTTATTTTTTAAAAAGTAATATGTATTAAATTAAAATAATCAAATTTTGTTTTGCTAAATTTATTGATTATTTTAGAAAGTCAGGTAGTACTCCTGTGCAAGAGGTTACATCTACGTACATTATGAAAAACAAAACAAAAACGTTGGAGTAAAATTTTGTATTTTTTAAAAATATTGATGTATTAATACTGTTTTTGGGAAATCAGGTAAGGTATTTCTTTATCAATTTAAGATAGACATTTCTTAAATTTTAAGTGAGATGACTAGCATTTAAGAGGATATTAAGAATGAAAATATTGAAAAATGGATGTTACATTCTATTAAACCCTTTTTTTATAATTATCTTATAAATAATTAAATGAATTATGTTCACCTTTTCTTAAAGAAATTCCTAAATTTTCCTTTACGTGCACTACCTGATTTTACCTTCTTTGGACAATAAAACAATTATTATTGAATTTACATAGAAACAAAATATTTTTTTAAGATTGAAGAAATTAATTTATTTTTATTTATATTATTTTAAAACATTGACAAAGGTGCTTTTATAATTATAATTTTAGAATTATTCTTAATGTAAGTTACATAGTATTTACTAATACCATGTTTGTTTTGTTTGATTTCCTTTTCGTGATTTGACGAGAGCAGAAGAAGATTATGATACTCATTTGTTTAACTGTACTGGGTTTGATACTTGCGTCAACTGCAGCTAGTTATGTTGGACTCTAGACAAGTCAGTATTATACTTCTATTATTAATATTTGTAAATTTGTAATTTAAATTGAAGTTTGTTTATAATGGAAAAAGTAGTACAGTAAGACCTTGACTTATGCGTGGGATGTGTTCCCAAAAAATCGTGTAACGTGAAATTCACGTAACTTGGATTGTTCGGTTTAACCTTAAACCATTCGCTAATTGTCCGTGCCATTCAAATCCGCTAATTGTCCGTAGTATTGATTCACTAACCCAGTCATTCCTTTTATGTTCTTACCATCTGCATTAGCAGATATTGAAAAAAAAAACAGTCAGACGTAAAACAAAAAAATTATATTCTTCATTTTTTCACCCCTTTTATAAATTTTAATGACATCTAACTTTTCCTTTAAAGTAATTGCTCTCTGTTTGTATAATCTTTATTTGACCTCATACTGTATGTTAAATATAGTAAGCAATGTTGTAGTTTCGGAAACAAAAAAAAACATTAAAAGATTATCCACGCCGAATGATCCTTTAACGCAGAACAAATAGACAAATAAACGATAGAAATCCAGAGGACCAAATTGCTTATAAAGGCGCCAGCAATTACAGCGAAACGACTTAGAAAGTGCACGAGATAGTTAAAACAATTGAAGGTAACTGACAAAAGGGTTAGGAAATAGATAACACAAGGAATCGACATACAATGAAAATCACACACTATTGAACTACATATGCAATACACAAGCCAACACTCACCTGAATTAAACTTGAAGATACACTTGAGTACACCGCGCGGTGCATAGAACGAACAGACGCTAAACAACAATTGCAAACAAGCGATTATTTCCCAATAAAAGTTCATGAGCCAACACATTTATATCTCACACGACACACACGAGCAATGCACAGAGTTCTCGACATGAGATACGATGAAAGTTAATAGAACGAAAAACTTGTAAAAACGAATGGCGTACCCCACGCCATGAGGCGAAGAACAGGCAAGCGCGCCCACTTAGTACACATGCAGAAACAACAATGAGTGATCTTACAGGAAGGAAAATGAGTTAGGTGGAGGGGAGAAATACGTAATCAGTGATGTCAGAGGTAATATTTGGTAGATTTGAAGGATTAGTGTAGCGGGAATAATGAACTATTTTGTCAGTACGGACTGGCGTTAACATACCGCCCGCCTAAATCGAAGGAAGCGATTTACAGAATTTGCAGCGAAAAACGAAGCCGCCCGCCCTGAAGCAACCAGGGAGCGGAAAACGCAGCAAGAAGACGAAGAACGAAGCATCGAAGACGTCAGCAGAGGAATCGAGAGAGACGAGGAACGGACAAATCTTGAGGTGGTGTGACAAACGCGCGGGTTTGCCCGGCCAAACGACGTACGGAACATCTTCCACGGCTTGCGCGGAAGCCAACGAGAAGCGGAGAATCTTGATGTGATTGCCAACGAGGGTTGACAACCAGAAGCGAAGAAGAAGAAGAAACAAAACGGAGAAGACGAGAGTTCCAGAATCAGAACGTGCGTTAGGAAGCCGGAGTTGGCAGAATCGGTTGAATGCATTGCAATAATACTAAAAATGCAGTCAGTGGTTGACCAGGAGCATCCCAATCATAGAATTGAAGTTCTGGAGAACCAAGAAGAACAAGAAGACGAAGAAGAGGAAGAAGACGAGATTGAATGTCGGAGTTGAGAATGTTAATCGTCGGGCAAGACAATAAGTTTCGACACCGGTCGAATGTATGTACCGTGAACGGTCCTTACCTCAGCGGTACGAATTGTGCGGTCCCTTCCGGGAAATACGTTAGTGACAGTACCCAGTGGCCATAAGGCAGGGGCAGTGTCGAGGTTTTGTATGATGACAACACGACCTAACTGAAGGTTGTCACAAGCACGAGTCCATTTGTTACGCTGAGTTTGCGTGTGCAAATAGTTTAGTGACCATTGCTTCCAGAATGACTGAACTAGAACTTTGAGTTGTTGCCATCGTGAAGCAGGCCGAAGTTGATCGATCGTGTTTTGTTCGGGTGGCTGTAACAAAGACGAGCCGATGAGAAAGTGTCCAGGAGTCAGCATAAATCTTTCTTCGCTGGGGTCGGACGAGAATTGAAACAGTGGTCGGCTGTTTAAGACAGCCTCGATGCGCGCAAATAACGTTATGTACTCTTCAAAAAGCAACGGTTTGTCTCCGATGAGTCGAGTTAGACAGTGTTTGGCTGATTTAACGGCGGCCTCCCATAAACCGCCGAAATTTGGCGCAGAAGGTGGATTAAAATGCCAGGTTATTTTCAACGCGGCGAGATGATTCCCGATAGCAGTAGATGAACGACGAATTCGTTGATGAATTTCGATAAATTTATTTTTGGCGCCTACGAAGTTGGTGCCGTTGTCGGAGTAAATATCCGAAGGTAAACCTCGACGAGATACAAAACGATCTAAAGCAGCAAGAAAGGCCTCGGTAGAGAGGTCGGAAACGAACTCAAGATGAACGGCTTTAGTTGACATACAAACAAAGACGCACAAATAGCCCTTGGAGCAGGAAGTTCTACGAAGACGATTAGTTTTTACGAAGAAAGGACCGGCATAATCAATACCAGTAGATGAAAATGCTCGGGAAGCAGTAACACGAGAAGAAGGTAGTGTAGACATCATAGGTTGAGCAGGTCGTCCGTTGTATCTAATGCAGCGAACGCAGCGATGAATTCGTTGGCGAATGACGTTTCTAGCAGATAAAATCCAGAATTGCTGAACGATCAGAGCTTGTGTTGTACGAGGTCCCGAATGAAGCGACAATCGATGATAATAGTCACATATTAAATTGGTTAAGTGGCTACGTTTTGGCAGCAACATGGGATGCTGTGCGGTTGTACTAAGAGCAGAACGGGACAAACGACCGCCTACTGTTAGAATACCTTGGTCGTTGAGCTGAGGCGACAATGAAATAAGCGATTTAGATGGCATTTTGCCTTTGGCGATAGCATGAATGTCATCGGAGAAATGGCGCAGTTGAGTTAATTTTACACAAACGTTGGTAGCAGTGCGGATTTCTTCTGAAGTCAGAAACGAGGCGAAAACGATGGAAGAAGACTTGAGTTTTTTAACGAAGCGCAGAACATAAGCAATGATTCTTGTTAAGCGAGAAAACGAGGAGAATTTTAACAAGATATCGTCGGGAAACGAATGATCAGCAGAAACGGCGAGGCATATTTTTTCTTGCCGTAGATCAAGTTTGTCGATAGAAACGGACGGACTGTTAATCGCAGGCCAATCTGAAGATTGCACACGAAAATTAAGCGGACCTTGCCACCATAACTGGTGATTGATCAAGCTGGTACAATTGGTACCACGTGAAGCGACATCAGCAGGGTTTTGATCTGTAGAAATATGAGACCAGGATTTTATATCAGTCAAAGAAAGAATTTGTTGCACACGATTGGCAATAAACATTTTTAAGCGGTGTTGCGGTGTTTGTAACCAAGCCAACACGATACTAGCATCAGTGAATAGCCGAAATTCACAACAAGAAATTGAGTTTGCAAAATCGGAAATTGAAGAAATTAAACGTGCTAACAAAAGTGCAGCGCATAATTCGAGACGAGGAATAGTAACGTTTTTTAACGGTGACACTCGGCTTTTAGCTTTGAGTAGAAACATGTTAGAATAAGAGCTGGTTTGCACGTGAATGTAAACACAAGCTGCGTAACCTTTTTCAGAAGCATCGCAGAATCCAAGTATTCGGTATTCAGCACCGTTGGCAGTGATTAGCCGAGGTAAACGAAAATTTTGTAAGGAAGACAGATCAGTAGCGAATCTATTCCAAGCGTTGTCGAAGAGCGGCGGTAACTTGTCGTCCCACTGTAGATTGTTGTTCCAGAGCTGTTTCAAGAAGTGTTTTACCCAGAAGGTGACTGGAGTGAGGAAGCCGAGAGGATCGAAGATTTTTGCAAGATAGGAAAGCACAGTTCGCTTGGTGACTTCAGAGTCGAAAGGAACTACATGATACGAAAATGAATCAGAAGTGGGGTTCCACTGAAGCCCTAAAATTTTGATCGACGAGGTTTCATCTGAAAAACAGACTGGATTTTCCAGATGATCGTTCGGGAAACGTTGTAGTAAAGCAGGGTGATTAGAAGACCATTTACGCAATTGAAAGCCTCCTAAAGCGAATAATTCAACTAGCTGATCGATGAGAAGTTCAGCCTCCTTGAAATTGGAAGCACCGGTTAAAATGTCGTCGACATAAGTGCTGGAACGAATAGCATCAGACGCAAGAGGAAACGGAGTGCCTTCATCTTCTACTAGCTGAAGCAAGGTACGTTGTGCTAAGTAAGCAGATGGTTTAACGCCGTAAGTCACAGTATTTAGCTCGAATTCTTGAGGTGTAGAACTTGAATCGGAACAGTAAAAAATATGCTGATGAGATCGATCTTCAGGCCGCACAAGAATTTGTCGATACATCATTTTGATGTCAGAGCAGACAACTATTTGATGTTTACGAAAGGAAATTAAAATGTTGCAGATGTCCTTTTGTAATTTAGGACCAGACAACAGTTGATTGTTGAGCGAATTGCCGTGAAAATCAGAGAAAGAAGCGTTAAACACAACGCGGATTTTTCCATTAGGGTCGGCGGTTTTAAATACGCCGTGATGCGGAATTATGTATTCAGAAATTGTAGAAGCAGGCGACATGTGGTTGAGATCAAGATATTCACGCATGAAATCGTGGTACTTTTGTTGAACTACTGGCTGCTGAGAAACGTTAACAGTGAATTTTTTAGCAGCACGACTTGCAATGTCACGATTAGAAGATAACGATACAGAATTAGGCTTGAATGGAAGTGCAACGACGTAACGTCCAGTTTTGTCACGAGTGGTGGTATCGGAGAACAACTTTTCACAGTAGTCGTCGTCTGGATCTGTAACAGGAGGAGCGAATATTTCTTCCGACTCCCAGAAGCGCTGCATAGTTTGAGACAGCAAATCGACAGCAGCGAATAACGAGCTAGGTTGTTGATTATTGCTTGAAACCGTAGAAAATGCTGGTAATTTACCGAAAATTACCCAGCCGAAAACTGTAGAAATGGCAGAGGGACTGCCTTTGATTATAGAATTATTGTGTTGAAGTACTAAATCAGGAAACACTTCAGCGCCCAGTAAAATGTCTACAGGGGCGGAGTGGATGAAATCAGGATCAGCAAGAATTTTATCGGAGTGTAATTGAAAGACTTCGTGAGAAATACAAACAGATGGTAAATTATTAGTAATTTTTGGAATTACTAATGCGGTTGTAGCGAGACGAAAGCCGTTGTTCTGTTTTGAAGCGATGGTAAGCTGAGAAGTGCCTAGAATTTGAGTGGTGGCAGCTGATATGCCTAACAAGTTTTGACGACATGGAATTATTTTTGCGTTAATTTGCTCTGCAGCACGAGAAGTGATTAAGTTTACTTCGGATCCGCAATCGAGAACAGCGCGGAAGGCGTGAAAGTTACCAGAGTGAGTTTGTATTAGTACTGTAGCAGTACCTAATAAAACCTTTTGAGAACCTGTTCTACACGATAGAGAATTACTGTTAGAAGTATCAAGCGGAGGCACGGTATTTTCAGTAACGGTATCAGAGTGCGCGCTACTGAATGCAGATAGTCCTGCAGAAGGATGTTTATTAACGGCAGCACTTGTAGACGAGTTACGATCAGATGAATTAATAACCACTTGAGAATTAGTATTACGATTGTAATTATTAGCGATAGATTTGTTACTTGGATTAATTGACGCAGAGTGACGAGCGTTGGAATCGACTTGACTTGGTGAATCGTGTAAAAAAGTGTGATGATTAGCCGCACCACATAATCGACAAGATTTAACAGATTTGCAATCCTTGCGAGAGTGCTTGCCCAAGCAGGCGAAACATTTACGAAGTTGGAAGATTTGTTTATGTCGTTCTTCAACGGACATAGCGAGAAATTCATTGCAATTGAAAACGTTGTGGTTAGGTGAACCACAAAACTGACATTTATAGAGCGACTCGTTATTTGTATTAGCTGGATTACTGCCTAATAAGAATGAATGTTGTTTTTTAGGCAGTGTCGGAGACAGCGGTTGTTTACGTGAAACCGGTTTGTGAACTGCCGGTTTATCGAGATTGGATTTACTTGTATGCGAAGAGCTAGCATTATCGATAGACTGATCAGAGTTGAGTAACTCGAACGAATGCATTTTAGATGTAACGAAAGACATTAAAGCTTCGTAAGAAGGAACGCTTGCAGAAGAATTCTGATCCTCAAAGGCTTGTTTAGTAATTGGATCCAAGTTGGAATAAGCAATTTCGAACAACAGATATTCAAGAAGGTTGATGTCTAGTATCCGTAAAGCACTTCTAGTATCCGTAAAGCACCGATAGAAGATTCGTGTACGTTTAAAAAATGGTTTAACGACTGATAATTGGGCGTTTCCGACTTAATGAAATTGAAAACTTGAGTTAAATGCACATTGGCGATTCGCCTAGCGTTCGAGTACCGATCGAGGATTAAATTATAAGCTAATATATAATTATCAGCTGACAGAGGTAAATGTTCAATCAACCGCAGTGGTTCGTTGGTTAAAGAACAACGTAAATAATGCAGCTTTTGTACAGAAGATAATTCATTATTGTTATGAATTAAATCGTTAAACAGACTTATGAAGTTTTGAAATTTAGTAATATCCCCATCATAGGAAGGGAGACGAATGCGAGGTAATTGAACTAATGGTGGGTTATTGTTTTTGACTTGGTTTGTAATAATTACAGTATTATCTAACGACTGAATCAATTTTTGAGCGGTATCGATCAATTGAAAGTATTTATTCTCAAAGGTAGTACGTTCGATTTCAAAATTGTTGTCAGGTTGTAGCAATTCGATTTTAGTTTGAATTTGCTCAAAGTCAGACCAGACATCTGCAAATTTATCTAGTCGTAATTTAACTTGAGTGATTTCAGCATCAGAGTTGAGAAAATTGTCAAAACGAATTAAATGATTATTAATAACCTCACGTTTTTTAAGTAAGGCCTTGTAGTCGTCCATGGTGAAGGAAATAAATGAATAAATTAACAAACAAACGCAGATTGAAAAACGTAAACAAAAAACATATGATTGAAATTAGGTTACTGTGTAACGATGCGGTATGAATGCAGACGATAGAGAACGAGCGGATGAAGCCAGTTTGGAATAGAAACTGGATTGTCGAGTTGAGAGAGAGAGGCGGAGCGATTCTGCGCAGTGCAGCTTTTGACTTGTTGTAGACGAAGCAGAAATAAGATGGCGTCGAATGACAACTTGTGAACACATCGAAGGGACGACACAAAGGAATGCTTGTGACGTCACGAACGTAAGCGTGGTTGCTCCCTATAACACTGTATAGCCAACAGCGCAATACGAAACAGCCAAGCCTTAACACGCATATAACACAATGAACGAAGACAGTTACACAATATGTAATGACGAATTTAATAAAATAATATAGATAAATAATTGACTGTATCCACAATTACTGATAAACATCCGCAGCCCGCGAGGACCAAATGATAAATTTAGTAAGCAATGTTGTAGTTTCGGAAACAAAAAAAAAACATTAAAAGATTATCCACGCCGAATGATCCTTTAACGCAGAACAAATAGACAAATAAACGATAGAAATCCAGAGGACCAAATTGCTTATAAAGGCGCCAGCAATTACAGCGAAACGACTTAGAAAGTGCACGAGATAGTTAAAACAATTGAAGGTAACTGACAAAAGGGTTAGGAAATAGATAACACAAGGAATCGACATACAATGAAAATCACACACTATTGAACTACATATGCAATACACAAGCCAACACTCACCTGAATTAAACTTGAAGATACACTTGAGTACACCGCGCGGTGCATAGAACGAACAGACGCTAAACAACAATTGCAAACAAGCGATTATTTCCCAATAAAAGTTCATGAGCCAACACATTTATATCTCACACGACACACACGAGCAATGCACAGAGTTCTCGACATGAGATACGATGAAAGTTAATAGAACGAAAAACTTGTAAAAACGAATGGCGTACCCCACGCCATGAGGCGAAGAACAGGCAAGCGCGCCCACTTAGTACACATGCAGAAACAACAATGAGTGATCTTACAGGAAGGAAAATGAGTTAGGTGGAGGGGAGAAATACGTAATCAGTGATGTCAGAGGTAATATTTGGTAGATTTGAAGGATTAGTGTAGCGGGAATAATGAACTATTTTGTCAGTACGGACTGGCGTTAACATACCGCCCGCCTAAATCGAAGGAAGCGATTTACAGAATTTGCAGCGAAAAACGAAGCCGCCCGCCCTGAAGCAACCAGGGAGCGGAAAACGCAGCAAGAAGACGAAGAACGAAGCATCGAAGACGTCAGCAGAGGAATCGAGAGAGACGAGGAACGGACAAATCTTGAGGTGGTGTGACAAACGCGCGGGTTTGCCCGGCCAAACGACGTACGGAACATCTTCCACGGCTTGCGCGGAAGCCAACGAGAAGCGGAGAATCTTGATGTGATTGCCAACGAGGGTTGACAACCAGAAGCGAAGAAGAAGAAGAAACAAAACGGAGAAGACGAGAGTTCCAGAATCAGAACGTGCGTTAGGAAGCCGGAGTTGGCAGAATCGGTTGAATGCATTGCAATAATACTAAAAATGCAGTCAGTGGTTGACCAGGAGCATCCCAATCATAGAATTGAAGTTCTGGAGAACCAAGAAGAACAAGAAGACGAAGAAGAGGAAGAAGACGAGATTGAATGTCGGAGTTGAGAATGTTAATCGTCGGGCAAGACAATAAGTTTCGACACCGGTCGAATGTATGTACCGTGAACGGTCCTTACCTCAGCGGTACGAATTGTGCGGTCCCTTCCGGGAAATACGTTAGTGACAGTACCCAGTGGCCATAAGGCAGGGGCAGTGTCGAGGTTTTGTATGATGACAACACGACCTAACTGAAGGTTGTCACAAGCACGAGTCCATTTGTTACGCTGAGTTTGCGTGTGCAAATAGTTTAGTGACCATTGCTTCCAGAATGACTGAACTAGAACTTTGAGTTGTTGCCATCGTGAAGCAGGCCGAAGTTGATCGATCGTGTTTTGTTCGGGTGGCTGTAACAAAGACGAGCCGATGAGAAAGTGTCCAGGAGTCAGCATAAATCTTTCTTCGCTGGGGTCGGACGAGAATTGAAACAGTGGTCGGCTGTTTAAGACAGCCTCGATGCGCGCAAATAACGTTATGTACTCTTCAAAAAGCAACGGTTTGTCTCCGATGAGTCGAGTTAGACAGTGTTTGGCTGATTTAACGGCGGCCTCCCATAAACCGCCGAAATTTGGCGCAGAAGGTGGATTAAAATGCCAGGTTATTTTCAACGCGGCGAGATGATTCCCGATAGCAGTAGATGAACGACGAATTCGTTGATGAATTTCGATAAATTTATTTTTGGCGCCTACGAAGTTGGTGCCGTTGTCGGAGTAAATATCCGAAGGTAAACCTCGACGAGATACAAAACGATCTAAAGCAGCAAGAAAGGCCTCGGTAGAGAGGTCGGAAACGAACTCAAGATGAACGGCTTTAGTTGACATACAAACAAAGACGCACAAATAGCCCTTGGAGCAGGAAGTTCTACGAAGACGATTAGTTTTTACGAAGAAAGGACCGGCATAATCAATACCAGTAGATGAAAATGCTCGGGAAGCAGTAACACGAGAAGAAGGTAGTGTAGACATCATAGGTTGAGCAGGTCGTCCGTTGTATCTAATGCAGCGAACGCAGCGATGAATTCGTTGGCGAATGACGTTTCTAGCAGATAAAATCCAGAATTGCTGAACGATCAGAGCTTGTGTTGTACGAGGTCCCGAATGAAGCGACAATCGATGATAATAGTCACATATTAAATTGGTTAAGTGGCTACGTTTTGGCAGCAACATGGGATGCTGTGCGGTTGTACTAAGAGCAGAACGGGACAAACGACCGCCTACTGTTAGAATACCTTGGTCGTTGAGCTGAGGCGACAATGAAATAAGCGATTTAGATGGCATTTTGCCTTTGGCGATAGCATGAATGTCATCGGAGAAATGGCGCAGTTGAGTTAATTTTACACAAACGTTGGTAGCAGTGCGGATTTCTTCTGAAGTCAGAAACGAGGCGAAAACGATGGAAGAAGACTTGAGTTTTTTAACGAAGCGCAGAACATAAGCAATGATTCTTGTTAAGCGAGAAAACGAGGAGAATTTTAACAAGATATCGTCGGGAAACGAATGATCAGCAGAAACGGCGAGGCATATTTTTTCTTGCCGTAGATCAAGTTTGTCGATAGAAACGGACGGACTGTTAATCGCAGGCCAATCTGAAGATTGCACACGAAAATTAAGCGGACCTTGCCACCATAACTGGTGATTGATCAAGCTGGTACAATTGGTACCACGTGAAGCGACATCAGCAGGGTTTTGATCTGTAGAAATATGAGACCAGGATTTTATATCAGTCAAAGAAAGAATTTGTTGCACACGATTGGCAATAAACATTTTTAAGCGGTGTTGCGGTGTTTGTAACCAAGCCAACACGATACTAGCATCAGTGAATAGCCGAAATTCACAACAAGAAATTGAGTTTGCAAAATCGGAAATTGAAGAAATTAAACGTGCTAACAAAAGTGCAGCGCATAATTCGAGACGAGGAATAGTAACGTTTTTTAACGGTGACACTCGGCTTTTAGCTTTGAGTAGAAACATGTTAGAATAAGAGCTGGTTTGCACGTGAATGTAAACACAAGCTGCGTAACCTTTTTCAGAAGCATCGCAGAATCCAAGTATTCGGTATTCAGCACCGTTGGCAGTGATTAGCCGAGGTAAACGAAAATTTTGTAAGGAAGACAGATCAGTAGCGAATCTATTCCAAGCGTTGTCGAAGAGCGGCGGTAACTTGTCGTCCCACTGTAGATTGTTGTTCCAGAGCTGTTTCAAGAAGTGTTTTACCCAGAAGGTGACTGGAGTGAGGAAGCCGAGAGGATCGAAGATTTTTGCAAGATAGGAAAGCACAGTTCGCTTGGTGACTTCAGAGTCGAAAGGAACTACATGATACGAAAATGAATCAGAAGTGGGGTTCCACTGAAGCCCTAAAATTTTGATCGACGAGGTTTCATCTGAAAAACAGACTGGATTTTCCAGATGATCGTTCGGGAAACGTTGTAGTAAAGCAGGGTGATTAGAAGACCATTTACGCAATTGAAAGCCTCCTAAAGCGAATAATTCAACTAGCTGATCGATGAGAAGTTCAGCCTCCTTGAAATTGGAAGCACCGGTTAAAATGTCGTCGACATAAGTGCTGGAACGAATAGCATCAGACGCAAGAGGAAACGGAGTGCCTTCATCTTCTACTAGCTGAAGCAAGGTACGTTGTGCTAAGTAAGAAGATGGTTTAACGCCGTAAGTCACAGTATTTAGCTCGAATTCTTGAGGTGTAGAACTTGAATCGGAACAGTAAAAAATATGCTGATGAGATCGATCTTCAGGCCGCACAAGAATTTGTCGATACATCATTTTGATGTCAGAGCAGACAACTATTTGATGTTTACGAAAGGAAATTAAAATGTTGCAGATGTCCTTTTGTAATTTAGGACCAGACAACAGTTGATTGTTGAGCGAATTGCCGTGAAAATCAGAGAAAGAAGCGTTAAACACAACGCGGATTTTTCCATTAGGGTCGGCGGTTTTAAATACGCCGTGATGCGGAATTATGTATTCAGAAATTGTAGAAGCAGGCGACATGTGGTTGAGATCAAGATATTCACGCATGAAATCGTGGTACTTTTGTTGAACTACTGGCTGCTGAGAAACGTTAACAGTGAATTTTTTAGCAGCACGACTTGCAATGTCACGATTAGAAGATAACGATACAGAATTAGGCTTGAATGGAAGTGCAACGACGTAACGTCCAGTTTTGTCACGAGTGGTGGTATCGGAGAACAACTTTTCACAGTAGTCGTCGTCTGGATCTGTAACAGGAGGAGCGAATATTTCTTCCGACTCCCAGAAGCGCTGCATAGTTTGAGACAGCAAATCGACAGCAGCGAATAACGAGCTAGGTTGTTGATTATTGCTTGAAACCGTAGAAAATGCTGGTAATTTACCGAAAATTACCCAGCCGAAAACTGTAGAAATGGCAGAGGGACTGCCTTTGATTATAGAATTATTGTGTTGAAGTACTAAATCAGGAAACACTTCAGCGCCCAGTAAAATGTCTACAGGGGCGGAGTGGATGAAATCAGGATCAGCAAGAATTTTATCGGAGTGTAATTGAAAGACTTCGTGAGAAATACAAACAGATGGTAAATTATTAGTAATTTTTGGAATTACTAATGCGGTTGTAGCGAGACGAAAGCCGTTGTTCTGTTTTGAAGCGATGGTAAGCTGAGAAGTGCCTAGAATTTGAGTGGTGGCAGCTGATATGCCTAACAAGTTTTGACGACATGGAATTATTTTTGCGTTAATTTGCTCTGCAGCACGAGAAGTGATTAAGTTTACTTCGGATCCGCAATCGAGAACAGCGCGGAAGGCGTGAAAGTTACCAGAGTGAGTTTGTATTAGTACTGTAGCAGTACCTAATAAAACCTTTTGAGAACCTGTTCTACACGATAGAGAATTACTGTTAGAAGTATCAAGCGGAGGCACGGTATTTTCAGTAACGGTATCAGAGTGCGCGCTACTGAATGCAGATAGTCCTGCAGAAGGATGTTTATTAACGGCAGCACTTGTAGACGAGTTACGATCAGATGAATTAATAACCACTTGAGAATTAGTATTACGATTGTAATTATTAGCGATAGAT
Source organism: Catonia carolina (assembly GCA_035578175.1). Lineage (NCBI taxonomy): Eukaryota > Metazoa > Arthropoda > Insecta > Hemiptera > Achilidae > Catonia > Catonia carolina. Next base: position 48,096,148 of record JAQMRL010000004.1, read on the forward strand.
TTGTTACTTGGATTAATTGACGCAGAGTGACGAGCGTTGGAATCGACTTGACTTGGTGAATCGTGTAAAAAAGTGTGATGATTAGCCGCACCACATAATCGACAAGATTTAACAGATTTGCAATCCTTGCGAGAGTGCTTGCCCAAGCAGGCGAAACATTTACGAAGTTGGAAGATTTGTTTATGTCGTTCTTCAACGGACATAGCGAGAAATTCATTGCAATTGAAAACGTTGTGGTTAGGTGAACCACAAAACTGACATTTATAGAGCGACTCGTTATTTGTATTAGCTGGATTACTGCCTAATAAGAATGAATGTTGTTTTTTAGGCAGTGTCGGAGACAGCGGTTGTTTACGTGAAACCGGTTTGTGAACTGCCGGTTTATCGAGATTGGATTTACTTGTATGCGAAGAGCTAGCATTATCGATAGACTGATCAGAGTTGAGTAACTCGAACGAATGCATTTTAGATGTAACGAAAGACATTAAAGCTTCGTAAGAAGGAACGCTTGCAGAAGAATTCTGATCCTCAAAGGCTTGTTTAGTAATTGGATCCAAGTTGGAATAAGCAATTTCGAACAACAGATATTCAAGAAGGTTGATGTCTAGTATCCGTAAAGCACTTCTAGTATCCGTAAAGCACCGATAGAAGATTCGTGTACGTTTAAAAAATGGTTTAACGACTGATAATTGGGCGTTTCCGACTTAATGAAATTGAAAACTTGAGTTAAATGCACATTGGCGATTCGCCTAGCGTTCGAGTACCGATCGAGGATTAAATTATAAGCTAATATATAATTATCAGCTGACAGAGGTAAATGTTCAATCAACCGCAGTGGTTCGTTGGTTAAAGAACAACGTAAATAATGCAGCTTTTGTACAGAAGATAATTCATTATTGTTATGAATTAAATCGTTAAACAGACTTATGAAGTTTTGAAATTTAGTAATATCCCCATCATAGGAAGGGAGACGAATGCGAGGTAATTGAACTAATGGTGGGTTATTGTTTTTGACTTGGTTTGTAATAATTACAGTATTATCTAACGACTGAATCAATTTTTGAGCGGTATCGATCAATTGAAAGTATTTATTCTCAAAGGTAGTACGTTCGATTTCAAAATTGTTGTCAGGTTGTAGCAATTCGATTTTAGTTTGAATTTGCTCAAAGTCAGACCAGACATCTGCAAATTTATCTAGTCGTAATTTAACTTGAGTGATTTCAGCATCAGAGTTGAGAAAATTGTCAAAACGAATTAAATGATTATTAATAACCTCACGTTTTTTAAGTAAGGCCTTGTAGTCGTCCATGGTGAAGGAAATAAATGAATAAATTAACAAACAAACGCAGATTGAAAAACGTAAACAAAAAACATATGATTGAAATTAGGTTACTGTGTAACGATGCGGTATGAATGCAGACGATAGAGAACGAGCGGATGAAGCCAGTTTGGAATAGAAACTGGATTGTCGAGTTGAGAGAGAGAGGCGGAGCGATTCTGCGCAGTGCAGCTTTTGACTTGTTGTAGACGAAGCAGAAATAAGATGGCGTCGAATGACAACTTGTGAACACATCGAAGGGACGACACAAAGGAATGCTTGTGACGTCACGAACGTAAGCGTGGTTGCTCCCTATAACACTGTATAGCCAACAGCGCAATACGAAACAGCCAAGCCTTAACACGCATATAACACAATGAACGAAGACAGTTACACAATATGTAATGACGAATTTAATAAAATAATATAGATAAATAATTGACTGTATCCACAATTACTGATAAACATCCGCAGCCCGCGAGGACCAAATGATAAATTTAGTAAGCAATGTTGTAGTTTCGGAAACAAAAAAAAAACATTAAAAGATTATCCACGCCGAATGATCCTTTAACGCAGAACAAATAGACAAATAAACGATAGAAATCCAGAGGACCAAATTGCTTATAAAGGCGCCAGCAATTACAGCGAAACGACTTAGAAAGTGCACGAGATAGTTAAAACAATTGAAGGTAACTGACAAAAGGGTTAGGAAATAGATAACACAAGGAATCGACATACAATGAAAATCACACACTATTGAACTACATATGCAATACACAAGCCAACACTCACCTGAATTAAACTTGAAGATACACTTGAGTACACCGCGCGGTGCATAGAACGAACAGACGCTAAACAACAATTGCAAACAAGCGATTATTTCCCAATAAAAGTTCATGAGCCAACACATTTATATCTCACACGACACACACGAGCAATGCACAGAGTTCTCGACATGAGATACGATGAAAGTTAATAGAACGAAAAACTTGTAAAAACGAATGGCGTACCCCACGCCATGAGGCGAAGAACAGGCAAGCGCGCCCACTTAGTACACATGCAGAAACAACAATGAGTGATCTTACAGGAAGGAAAATGAGTTAGGTGGAGGGGAGAAATACGTAATCAGTGATGTCAGAGGTAATATTTGGTAGATTTGAAGGATTAGTGTAGCGGGAATAATGAACTATTTTGTCAGTACGGACTGGCGTTAACACTGTATGCAAAGTAACGACAAAAACAAGAAAATAAAAGAAGTGCAAATTGTAGCATAATTAAAATCGCAATTAAATCTACGCAACTTTACATGATCGATATTTTTAACGCATTAAACAGTACTAATGTTTAGAATAAAAGTAAATCAAGATAAAATAAAATTCCAGTGAAAAAATGGGGAGCGCAACTACGATAACGGTTTTGAGAGGAATTAGCAAAACAGTGGTCATAAATGTAAACAACTGTAAGATAATAACTACTGTGCACAATATAGGGCTAATATAAATTATGTTCAACAAAATCGCGCTAATGTGAATTCATGTTAAGTCAAACTCGCTTAAGTCAAGGTCTTACTGTACTAAACTGTGTAAAGTATTTAATTGACAGAATTAGCTATTAACAGTGTGTGCAGCCACGTGCCGCAATGATGCTATGACAGCTGCTGCACCAGATATTTTAGCACAGTTCTAAAATAAACATAATATACAAAAACCCTGTAGGAGGTCCGATGCTACCAAGTGTCAAATGCGCAGTCGCTCAAATTTCTGAATAAGATTTAGGTTGTTAAGGTTTCTTTAAGAATAATAAGCTTAAATTATCTTAAGATGTGGTAATAAAAATTCGATTCGATACAAAAACCCTGTAAACCCTCTCAGATTTGTCTTGTTCAAGACCATAAGAGTGACAAAATATAAAATATACAAATTATAGAATTTGTGATAAAATTCTTTGAAAAGTAATGTAAGTCATATTGTGAACATATAAACAGATGTAAAATCAAGAAAAGATTGAGGTTAAAGGTCGGTTTATATCATCATGTACCATTCGTTTCCATAGGGGGCCGTTTCCTACAATATAAATATTTCTTCATGCTTTGTAAATAAGAGCATTCATATCAAGCGCAGTGCATACGTTACAATGCGGCACGGTCCGTTTTCGTACGGTATTGTCAGTGACAATATTTGCCAGAAGCTGAACATGTTGGAACGCATACAACATGCTCAGTATGAATGAGCTATCTTACAGGTTCAAACTTTTCTTCGTCGTCCATCAGTTCTTTAAATAGAGTTCAGTATTCTCCCTCAATCTTCTTAGTTTTGAACATTTTATGTACAGAAAACCTTTTACGTTTACATTGATTGTTTTCTACATCATCTTCCAATAAAATTGATATCACACACAGATCTTCAGAAGTCAGACCAAACATTTTGACGCTAATAAAGAAACTTACTACCACTTAATGCTACGTTATTACGGAACACTTTGGCTTCCAATGCCAGTTATTGTTGGATGATATGAATGTCAGCTCTGATGTCATGTTGGAAACGATTGGTGCATGTTGATAAGAACCGACCTTAATTGTAAATTCTTAGCGAATTGTTACAGCACTTCTAGTGGCATAGTTTAGGTACTGTTGAGGTGGTTACAGTGTGTATCTGTTGCTGTAGCAATTTAAAAACAGTAGAAAAAAAAATGGATACAACATGAGTAATCATTGTCCCTTTGAGGCAGTGAGTTCATCCCAGATAACACAGTTTGTACTCCTAAAACTACCAAGTCACCTCGAAAGGTCCTTATTTGAGGTAAATGGATGCGATCGCTCATACTTATATGTATGTTAAGAGTGATGTGCGATGCTTTTTTTGAGGTAGCAGTACTAAGATCTCAGCGGCGACTCATCAAATGTAGCCAAGGGAATTAAGCCAACATGAGTATGAAGCCGGATGTTGCTTCAGGCGATGGTCGTTACACTGTCCTTCCCAACTGTCTAGGAAGAGGATGCAATAATCCATATTGTGCAATGTGTGGTAGAATTACATATTACGCCCCTTCAAGGTAGTGGTGCTATGACCTTGGTGGTTACTTATCACTCACTATGGTCGAAGGAAACCGACCGCCTAGAGTTTATGCATGTACGCCCCTGACCGCACAATGCTACCCTATATCCAGCTTGCCTCATCAGGGCAACATCGTTTCGAGGTAACAGTGCTATGAACTTAATGGTAACTCATTAAATGTGGCTGGAGGAACTCCAAGGCCAATATGAGTGCTAAGGGGAGAAGGATGCCCAGCGGTTTACACCACACCGATTCATTTGAGTTTGGGCTTCAAGAGGTAGCAGTTGCTAGGTAGTACTTTTATCTGTAAGATCTCAGTGGCGGTAAGTCCAGAATGATTGGTCCTTGAGGCTCTCCATTGAGGTGGGTCCTAAGTATTGTAACTACAGTCATTGTTATCATTCTCTTAATCTGTCTTTTAATTTTCCTTGGGTTGAGCACAAGACTACTCCTTTGATTTCTCCTCCATTGCTGTCTTGGCATTGCATCTTTTTCCAATTTATCCATAACTGGTTCAGCTATAGAGATTGTGGATAGACTCCATCATTTTTACTCTTTCCAATGTCTCTGTTACTGTTTCATCATTATCAGTCTCTGTTTAGATAAATCATTATAATTACAACAAATTGTGCCTGACGAGTAAAAATGAAATAATTGCATTACAGAAGTAAAATATTTCTATACCTTCCAAAAAAAAAAATTAGCATGTATATGAGAGGTATGGAAATTAAGTTCCGGGATTGTCAATAAAACATAAGCAGATTAAGTTACTAGGAAAATTTCGTTGTCAACCTTCGCAATAGTCTTTTCTAACTCAACACAATGATTCCAACGTTGCTTCCATGATTGGAAGCACCCTTAGTAATCCTTCAAAGTTACTCCATTCAGTACCACGGTTACAGCTTCCTTGACCTCCTATGCCACCATGATGAGTTACCTTGAGGTGCAACTTCATTTTTGGTGAATAAGAAGTCGCAGGGGGCTATAGGGTGGGTGCGGCGATGTTGGAATGGCTTTTTTCATTAAAAACTTGCACAATGAACAACAAATGGGCCGGCCGCGTTGTCATGGTGCAAGATCCGGCCTTTCTCAGCAAGTTCGAGCTGGACACATAAAATGCATGCTTGCAACGATTCCAGGATGCCAATGTAGAGTTGTCCAGTCACTGTGGCTGGCAGGAACATATTCACGTTGAATGATGCTGTGGATATCGAAAAAACTATCAACATTGCCTTCAGTCGCAACTTCGACTTCCTCGCTTTCGTTGGCTGCTCCCCACCCATTGCTGACTTTATTTACAGGTCTCAAAGTCATATTCAAATATCCAAATCTCATCTCCAGTGACTACCCGACTCATCCAGTCTCTGGCATCGCTCTGAATGCAGGACAACAAATCCTCGCTAACCTCGCTTGTGATGTAAGTCACTCATTTTCACGACATCACTAAAAAACGTTACTTTCGAAAAACATGCATAAAACACAAAAACTAAATGTGCTATTGACTTCAGACTTTGACTGTAACAAAAGGAAAGTCTCCTATTTCCGATCATAGTTTACGAATGACCCAGTGTTGCCAATTCCTGAGTTATAACTAAATTCCCGGAACTTAATTGCCACGCCTCATATTGTAATAATAACTTTTATTCACCTAGTGATATTTGCTAAGCCTCCAAAAGGCTAGCAATAAGTAATTCTAGTGATACGCATTATAATAATTGATTTTATTTTTCAGCAACTGATAGCAGCTGCGTAAGAAAAAATATCAAGAGCTCATTATTGGTACACTGCCGACATAAATGGGTGCAGTTCTCCATCTACATTAATAAGTACATCGAATTCATAAACACCATTTACTCGTTCTTATTTTATCATCATCCTTATCATTATCATTGCCACATTTTATCATCATCATGGATAACAAAAAATGATTATTTTTATTGTTTTATCACATTATTAAACATAAAAGTTATTTTCATAATGACACAACTAAGAAAAAAATAACAATGTTAGTCATTATTTATAAAAATATAAGTAAGTATATAAAAATAATCATCAAAAAAAAATTAAGTAATATTGTAATTGACTTTTCATTAAATTAAATAACAATAATAATATAAAAAAAGAAACAAACTCTAGTCTCTTGTTTGTAGGTAATTGCAATATTTCGCGCTTGATTGTGTTAAAATTGTAGTGACAAAGGAGTCGTAATTAAATAATATATAGTTATAAAAATAATTAAATAATTTAGTTGTTACTTATGATTATTATAATTATTATTGCATTTACGATAATTTAATAATAATTATTTATAAATAAATATATAATAAAACTGTAAAAAAACAATTAAATAATAATATTTATAGGTTTAATTAAAACAGAAATTAATTGAAATATTTTCATAAGATTTTTTTTCAAGTAATCTTCGTACCGTTTCATTTATTTTTAATTATTATTGCAGCGTTGTTGTTTGTTAACGATTTTACGAAAGATTTAGGTGAATATTTTACGCAATGTTTGTGATGTATGTTTATAACAATATACTAGAAAATTTATTGATTATATTTTAAAAATTATTAATTTAATGTATAGTGATGAATATTATATTTTAAAAAATATTATTATTCAAAAAAGTACTTACGTATCTATTTTAGTTCTGTTAGTATAAATTATTTACAGAAGAATCGTTAATTAACTTTATAAGTATAATAAAAGAATATATATATAGATTATATAATAAATATTTGTTGTTGTAATTTTTTTATATATACAAAACCAAAGATTATGAAATAGTTTATTATAATAAAAATAAACATTATACAAATTTGTATTATAAAATATATTATTATAATGTTATTAATTATTTAATTATATAATAATAAAAAAGCCTCGTGCAATTTTTTTTTAATTTTTTTTTTGTAAAATATATTATAATTAGGTTTTATATTAAAAAATAAACTTGTAAATGTTACTTTTATTTCATTATGTATAAAATAGTTAATATTTTGGCCTAGTTGAATTTTAATATGTGTGTATAATTATGTAATTCATTTTATAAATATATATATGAATTCTGTAGTAAGTATAAATAAAGTAAGCACATAATTGTGATTGTTTTTTTCTATCTAGTATATATATAATATTAGCTTGCAGTAATTAATATAATTCAATTATATAATACATATATTTATAATAACTATGTAGTAATTTATTTATATTTTAATATATTAAATATATATATTGTGCTCTAAATTTCGAACTTAAAAATATTATAATTGGACGTTAATTTCATATTTGTTTTAATTTTTTTTTTCTCAAAATATAACAAAATTTTGGGTTGTTTTTGATGTCTTATTGTTTTGGACTAGATTTAATGTTCAATTTAATTATGGATTTTTATTTAAAGACTATTAATAAAATAAAAGTACCTTAAATAATTAAATATAATGTAGATATTTTGTAATCTGTGAAATTAAAAAAAAAATTGTTTCAGAAATTCTTAAAATAAATTTATTCGATATAATTTGCAAAATATAGATATAATGTGCAAAAATAGATGTGATAGGTCAATTAATGAAGGATATTTTACGAATATCAAATTAAGGATTGCTTATGCTTTCTGGAATGATCTATAAGACTAGAATCGCTTAAATTTGATTAATAAAAAATCCTATAAAAGTTAAATAATTTTATTAAAATTGTTTTTCAATGGTTAGGTTATGCTCAGAAAAATTATAATTGTTTTGCGTATTTTAAGCAATAGTCAACAATGCCCTGAAATATTAAACAAATTATTTAATACTTTTATTAGAATAATTTACACTATTTTGTGTGTTAATTATGATTAATTAACAATTATGTACTAAATGGAGGAAATATATCTAGAAAATAATTTACTAAATATTCAGATATTAAGAATTTAAAACCCTGTTGTCACCTTCAAAGTTATAAAGCCTGATAGATTAGGTTATAATTTAATTATTTGTTTGTTATATAATATTATAAACAGTATTATTAAACATTACATAAAAGCAATATCAATACATTTAAAAAAGCACAAGTTGTTTTTTTTGTATTTGACGTATTATTAATGAATAATAAATGTATGTTAGAAAACTAACCTGGCCCTTTTGTATTATTTGTTTTTTTAATTGATGTTACATATCAACCAGCGTAGAATAGGATAGTTCTTCTTCTTCATTGCAATTATTAAAAGGATAAATAATGGAATAGGCCTATATAAAAACGGTTAATATATAAATTGATTTAAATTTTCTTGTAGTATAAATATTATTATATTCTTATAAATAAAACTTTATACGTGTATAATTTTTTAAAATTAAAACGATATGTACATACACTATATCTTGTATAAAATAACAACGTACAATTTTTTGTTCTGTATATATTCTAACATTTATTTGTAAATATATAAATATATTTAAATTGCTAATAAATAAAACAATTAAAATATTGTTGATTTTTACGTGTGTTTAAATAAATAAATATTATTAACACCCATGGATGTTGTGTGTATGAATTTTTTAATATTATATTTATTGGAAAAAAATAAAATTTAAAATTATTATTCAAAGCAGATTTGCGCCAAAACAGCCCAAAATTTTGTAAAACTTATTTTTTTAAAAATCTGCTAGTTATATAGTTATATCTATATATTTTTTTCCAATTGTTAAAATTTCACAGAATTTGAAACTAAATGTAGACCATATGTTAAATACAAAGGGGCACATTATAAGTCTTCCACAAATTAATTCTTGTAAAAAACAATATCTTTAATATAAGGACCTTTTGTCAACAGTTGGTTAAAATTGTGTAAACAAATGTTTCTTCTAAAGTTATTATACTCAATTCGCATTATCTGTGGTTTCTAGTAAATTTTATTTAGATGTTTTACGAAAAGGTTCTTTTTTATATTAGACAATTTTATTTGGAACATAAAGCAGAGTTTTTACTGATGTGATGAAATGTAGGTATAGTGAAAATTGGTTACAACGTCTATCTTAAACTGAGTTAGTAATTCTCTCATTCAAACTGGTATATTGTTATATTCAATACGCATGCTATTGTGTACTTATGCACTGGTTACTACGTGTTTGTAAGGAGTGGGCATGGAGTGTGGCACAGTATAGTCAGGAATTTTTATAGCTCATATGGTGTGTAGGATTGCTCAAGCTAGAAAAGCCTTTGAAATGAAAAACGCTTATTGACTACAACCATAAATTTTGTACAATCCTTATACATTATTTGAGATAAGAAATCAAAATTTTTCAACGCCTCTTTGAACAAATAAATCTATTTTAAATTTATGAACAGTGATAAGACCTTAGGTATGTCCACACTCGTGCGCTTTCTTTTTCAACTTGCGATTTGACATGCGATGTCGCATGCCTCAACGCATGCACTTAGAGCCTTACACCTTCCTGCACTCATTTGAAGAGGTTTATCTCAAAAAAAAATTATGAATATTTTTGAACACTACATTAAATTTAAAAAGCCTGTTCTTTCCTGCATTGATTTGGTTTGATTTAGATTGTTTTATTTAGAAATTAATCGGAGATTACTCCAACAATTTACGCAAAAAAATACACTGTTTTTAGCTGGTTTTCCATTAATGTGATTTTTAAACGTCCATTACTCTGTTCAGGCTTTTAATAAAAATCGGGGTTCAAGTATATTGAAGATCAGAGTTTTTTCTATAATATGAATATTTTAAAACGTATATCTCATGTTCCGTTTTAATATGCCGGCCATTTTTTAAAAAAGTGCTCTTTTGGCTTCACTTGAAGGTAGGGAAATGATTTTTGGACTGAACCATGCATTTTCACAACAGTATTCTGTCAAGTAAAGTGTTTATTTTTTTTAAATAAAAACATCATTAAATAATTTTAAATGAGCTACGGAATGAGTTGGAGCAGGAAAAACACAGAAGTTTGTTTTAAACGACTATACTCAGAGCGGATACTGCTATAGAGCTCAGTTTCCTCTCAAGAAGTTTAGAGGCTAATAGAATTTTCGAATTATATCACATATCTATTTCTAATTACAAATGCCAAATACGATACATGGCACAATACTGCTGTAAAAATGCATGGTTCAGTCCAAAAATCATTTCCCTATCTTTATGTGAAGCTGAAATACACTTTTTTAAAAAAAATGGCTGGCATTTTAAAGTGGAATATCAGACTTCTATTTTAAAATGTTCATACAGAGAAAAACTGATCTATGAAAAGCCTGGACGGAGTAACGGACGTTTAAAAACCACATTAATGGAAAACTGGCTAAAATCTGAGTACTCTTTATGCGTAAATTGCTGCATCTCCGATTAGTTCCAAAATAAAATAATCTAAGTCAAACCAATCAACGCAGGAAAGATCAGGCTTTAATTTAGTGTAGTGTTCAAAAATATTCGTTGTTTTTTTTTTAAATGGAGGTCTTCAAACGGGTGCGGATAGGTGAATGGCATACCTCTAAGCGCATGCAACATCGCACGAGTGTGGATATAGCTGTTCACATACAGTAACAAATGTAACAAATTTGTTATTTTAGCGTTATTTAATTCATAACTAGGGATTTTTGCAGCTCATATTAACCAGTACCTTGTAACCAATCTCTCACTCTCATTTTTATTGATTTTCACTATATACTACTATCCCTATGTAAGTGATTATTTTACACTGATTAATTAGATGTCAGTATTATAAAGAAGTTTTTTTATCTGGAAAAAATTGTGATTTTTCAAGACTACTGCCATGTATGATGGAAAATATTCCAGTGATAGGGTTTTAAATTTAAAGGGTGTGATGATGCAATTTTTAAATTAGTGCTCTTAATCCTTTTTTATTTAATAAAATGTATAAGTAGCAGATTTTTTATATTTTCTATATTTTTTAGACTGGTTTAAAATCTTTTGTTGCTGTTGTAAGTATATTAATCTGTTTTTCATGACTTCTTAACATTTTATTATTGATGATCAAAAATGACTAATTTTAGTCTCATTAAAAAATGGGTGTTTAGTAAAAGTTTTTAAACCAGTCAAACTTATTTATTCTATGAATCAATTATTTTTTATGCTTAAATTAAATAACAGACAATTTGAAAATCAGTAAAAATTTATTAATTTAAATGTATATAGAGATATCAACATAATTTCATTATTGCGGTAAAAAATTATGATAATAAAAACATACATTATAAAGAAGATATTTCCAAATAGTACATTTACATAAATTTTAAGAAATCAATTAATAGAAATTTATAGAAGGATAGTAATTAAAAAAAAAAACTTGTTTAAAGTTCGGGACAAAGAGCACAGTAACGTAAAAATTTGATTAAATAATTTTAAACATAATGAGAATAAATTTTTATACATGAAAGATAAGTGTGGAATTTAGATGGCTTTATATAAATTAATAAATTGTTTAGAATGCTTTAGAAATATATAGAAGGTTTTGATATTTGAATTTTTGAGTTTATCATAACACAATTCAAAAATTACCTAAAGAGAATTTCAAACGAAATGGGTATATTAATGTTAAAAATTGTAAAATGTAGTGAGAAAAATTAAGTACACCATATAGTTACGTGCCTTTAAGAATAGAAAAAAATGTATATAATTTCACAACAAAATATAAATTATCATTCAATTCAGTTTGGCGCACTGATTGCTTAGAGAGTCGGATTCAAACAGCCGTTAAATGATTTATTGGTAGGATTAATAAAAATCTTTGAATGATAAAATTCTATTTAATAATACAAAAATTGCCAACAGTTGATGCCCTCAAGCATAATTAAAAAGAAAAATAATAGTTTATTTCTGGTAGAAATTTTAACACCTACTTGAATAAAATGAAATTTTAGGTACAGTATTGTTAAAAAAAAGAACTAAAGCCTTTCCTCACCCTAATACAGTAGTAACAAATTTCTGTGACATAGTGTTTTTATAATTGTTCTTGATTTAGAAAAATAGTTGTGTTGTGATGGATAAAACGGAGTAATGGACAATTCGGAGACAGATAATTGAGAATTTACTTGTATTTTGATCCAACTGTTTTGCAATTACTGCTAATGTTGACAGTGAAAAGGATAATAGATGAATATGAATTATGGAAAAATGGCAGAGCTAAACAGGAATCAAATCTGGGACCCCAGTGTAGAAGCCAGTTGTGCTAGCCACTGCATCAATGAACCGACTGAAGTTTAGTTAGGAGGTGTGTCTGAAAAGTAAGTATTGTTTTTAAAAAACTATTTTTCAACAGACATGTACTTATCCCTCAGTATCTGCAGGGGTTATGTTCCGGAGGGTTACCGCGGTTCATAAAACCGCGGATAATGATACCTTTTATGAACGGAAAGATGGGGGTTAGGTTCTGAAGGAAAAGTCCTGCAGTTGTTTTAAGTGTTTAATAGTTTTAGGAACATTTCACCTCCCACCAAGTATGGTGTACACAAGGTGAGATTATATACGTATTTTAAGGTTTTAGGCCCACAGACAAAGTCTGTGGATAACCGAAACCCACGGATACCAAGGGATTACTGTATACATAAATTTTAAGAAAATCAATCCCAACCTTCTTTAAAGAAACATTATTGATGATACCCATAACTCCACAAGTTCTTTTGCATTGTTATCATTTTCGAAGCGCTTACTACCAAAGATTGTACTTCATGTAGAGGAACAAGTTAGTTAGACTATGCCTGGTCTCGACTGTACAGTCGTCCAACTGACCTGTTGAATCTCGTAGCCTTTGAGTGTCACCAATAGCATTAGCCCGAGAATGGTCTTGGAGCAACAAAATTCCTTGACTGAGTATTCCTCTCCTTTTGTTTTGAGTATTACTCGTAACATTTTAGCTGTAAATCTTTATTATCTGATGATGAATTTCGGCTGGCTTAACGTTCCTTGTGTTAAAAAACTGACTAACAAAACGTATCTCACAATTAGCAGGTTTACCAACGGTTATGGCATCAGAATGAAACCGATACGCCTAATATTTTTCATGATCTTAAATAAGCTGAAATGTATAAAAAAAGAAGACTCAGAAATGCCATTTTATAAGCTAAGAATTTCAGAAACATGATTTAATAGAACAAAAATGTTATTCCAATAATGAAAAATGAATTTTTGTTTTTAATGAACAGAGTATTTTAAAGATTGATTCAATCAAACAGCTGATAAAATTTTCAGACAAGTCAATTAACTAGCAGTAAAAATTTTAACATTGCTAAACAAACATGTTTAGAACTCAAAATCGTATAATTACAGTATTACTCAACATTTACGTAATATTAAGTAAAAAAAGTGAAATACAATTTTCATTTTATTATAAATTGTACCAAAATTTTCTTTCTTATGAATGGTTAACATATAAATATGTAATATGATTATAAAACTTTACGGTTGTAGTTTAAATTTTTCATAAGGATCTGTAAAATTTTGACCAGTAATGTACTGACATATTATATCAAAACATTTCTATATATATCTCTAAAGAGTTCTAACTAAGCACGATTAATTAAAACCAAAAATATCTTGATGTCACTGCTTTTTGCATTAATTAAATAAATTTGTACTGTATTGATTATTTAAAAACAGGTGAAAAAGCATGAAGCAATAAAAAAAGCGTATACTTGTTTTATTATAATGATTAACAATTACTTGAATAATTAATTAATGTTTCTTAGTACATATACAAGTAAAATTCTACCCCATAATTCCCAAATTGTACATAAAATAGATATTTAAATTATTATATGTATATACACAATATGATTAGTAATTTGAATTTGAATTGTACTATGTAAACTGTTAAATTATTTTCAAAATTTATGCTTCTCTGTAAAATTTTTTTAAAATCCCTAATGTGTACGTTGTAATCTGTTCAATTTAAGAACAATAAGTAACCCCATGACCAAATGAGATGAGGAAGATGTGTATGACATGTCAATGAGGTGTAGTTTTGTACAGACTCAGGCCAAACATTCATGAGAGAGTGTAGTTAATTGAATCGCAACCATCAAAGTACACCAGTAACCACAATCTCTCTGTGTAAAATGGGATAAATAAAATCCGGTCACTTAAAAACATAAACCATTAACAAAATTTTTTAAATTTAAATAATATATTTTTGTAAATTTATTCTGTGTAATGACTTAAAAAGGCAAAGTTCCAGAATTGAATATTGTAAGACAGTTTTCTCATATATGCAGTCTACTACTGTTTTTAGGCTATATATGGTGTGTTAGTCCATAAAAAAAATTATTATATTTTACTAAATTTTAAACCTTGCAGGTATAGACTTTTTGATTTTCTTCAGGCAGAATTTTCTTTATCATAGTTCAAAATGTTGGAGACAGCTGACACCTCTTAAGTGTCATTGTTCTTTCATATTTCTTTACATGTTATTTCTTTGCTGGGAACTATGAAGCATTTCTTTTTGACATGCAGTGCTTCAAAAACGTCTACTCTGTTCTATAGTGAAGATCGTTAGCCTCTCACTTATTTTTTTCAATTTTTAAAGTGCCAGTTCGTTTGTAATTGCAATTACAGTTGTAAACCATTTTTGTTGTATAATCAGAGTTTTTATTATTAATCATCTTAACCCATTGTTTTAAGGAAGGCCGATGTATGGCGTTGTTAATGCATCATATTCAGATATTTTATGACAATTTTCCAGCCAGCAAGCATTTAAATATACTTACTGTGTTTTCAATTAACAAAATTTTATTTTGTCATTTAAAATATAAATGGCTTATTATTTTGTTATTAACTCTTTCTCAGTAATATATGGGTAACTAAGGCACAAATAAGGTTTCTTTGTACAAAGAAATAGTTTAAAGTAACCGAAAGAATAACTAAAAGTTTACGAATTGAATTTAGACCTGAATTCAAAACTACCGCAAATGTAGAATTTCACAACAAAAATATATTATT
The DNA here is from genome assembly GCA_035578175.1 of Catonia carolina. Lineage (NCBI taxonomy): Eukaryota > Metazoa > Arthropoda > Insecta > Hemiptera > Achilidae > Catonia > Catonia carolina. The sequence continues at coordinate 48,111,467 of JAQMRL010000004.1, forward strand.
TTTATACTACTATATAAAAAATGGTAAAATGTTTTGTGACGATAGCTATTTCTGGAGTTGTATTTACCCAATTTTAATGATTTTTGTGTTGTTAAAAAGCTATTGTCATATAGATTTGCTAAAAATTCCCAATATCTGTTTTTCTCGGAAAATCATACCAGAAAATTAAAAACATGAGGGTTCCGTAATCATTAAAGTTATCGAATTGCAACCTTCACCAATTCCTAGACCTAGAAAACTGAAGAATTTCAGTTTCAAACCGTACTTTTACACCCGTGCCAAGCAATGGGGAAGGTCCGCTATTTTTTTAGTTTCACTTTATTGTAGGTAAAACATATTTAATTGACGAAGCAAAGCTAGTACAGGCTCGCTAGTAGTATATATTTTTTTTGTTTTACGTGCGGCTGTTTAGCAATTACTGCTAATGCAGACAATGAGAAGGATGATAGATGAAGATAAGCAATGAAAAAATGCCAGACCTGGCTGGGAATCAAACCCGAGACCCCAGCGTAGAAGCCAGTTGTGCTAACCACTACGTCAATGGGCTGCAAATTTATCATACAATTATATCTGAATAAAAAGTGTTAACAACTCCGTAGGTCCACAGGAAGTTTTATGTTGGACTCATACATGCATGCATCCCCATAGCACTGAGTGTGTCAAGGGTAGTTTTGACTCAGAAATATGGAAAAATCATTGAGTTCCATTACTCAAGAGGATTTTTTTATACTGCCAATATTTTTATGAAAATTAAGTGATGATGATTTGTGAATGATTCATCAGGATTTTCAAATTTTATGAATTAAAGTAAGATTGTAAATACCTACTTGGAATGTTTATGAAACCTCAGTGTTTTAATACATACGATAGTTTTTCACAAAAATAACCTTATCAGTGAATAAACTTTAATAAAAATATTTTACTCTAATTTACCGATTTTACAAAAAAAAAACCTATTTGGTACCTATTGAAAATTTAATTTAATTTATATCAAACCAAATTTTTGACTTAAGGCTGCATTTTTACTTTATCTCATTCTACAAATACAGTTCTTTCTGATCCTGGTACAATTTTTTTTTTTGTCGTTTATGTAAATACAGTTTATTTAGTACAAGTATTTGTAAATGCAACAGACATTACTATGTTTCTTAAAGCCTATAGAATGGATGTTCATATGGTTTCTATGGTTACTATGTAATTAAACTTTTCAGTCTGTCTCTTAGGAAATGGAAGTGTAGTAGAATCTAATAATAACAAAATATAGCATAGTTAAATTTCAATTTGCTCTTAAGATAAAAAAAATTGTAAAAAGTTGTAATTTTTACTCATCTGAATGTTGTTAGTAATTTATAAGGATTAGAAAGAAATAATTATTTATAATAATTTTGGTTTTGTAAATTGTTAAAGTAATGCTACAGATTACAAAATTTTCTCATTGTATTTTGAAAATGTAAATTAGGTTATCTATTTAAATTAATATTCCATTGTTATTAAGGTCTATTTTGTGCCTACAATTTTCTGTCATTTTTTTGGAGGTTCCTTACTACCATAGAATCTTGAACTACATGTATCCATGTTTTCCGAGGGTGACTTCTTCCTTTATTTTCTGGATGGAAAATGAATGCTCTTTGAGGCCATCTGTTTGCTGCCTTTTGGACATGCTAATACCACACCATTTTCTGGTCTGGTCTCTTATATGGTATCCTGAGATCTGGTCTGTTGCCTTGTGTCTTTGTTTCTTCCATGCTCCATTCCGGAGACTCTCTATGATCTTTATAACCAGTTTATCTTTAAGGCTTGTAGCCTTTAAGGTAAATTATTTATATTTTTATGGCAGTAATATTTAATTTTAATACAAGTTCTGTTAAGAATGGTTTCCGTGTGCCATATCAGGTGGTCACCCTACTGATGGTGTCAGTGTGGCATATTCTTCTCTATTTCTCGCCAGATGGAACAACTCAACACTGGGAATTTCAGTCCAGTCCCTGATAATCCTCAACCAGGATACTTGTTACCTTACAATACCATTCAAACCTTTAATATAGGCTGGAGCATGTGATAATACTTGTGAACCAATACGCCAACTTTTTGCTTGGACAAAATTAAAATGCTTCCTTACTGTACGAACATTCTGCAAGACCAGTTAATTTCTTCTTTGTGCTGTGCATGGGGTATAAAGCATTTTTCTGTGAAGCTACGATTTAATTGCTTCGATGTAATTTTTTTTGTAGATTTAAAGGTCTGAAACACCATTTTATCGTTCTTTGCCACAAATTCAAATTGTCATTGTAATAATGACTTCATTCTATGAAAAATTGTACGGGTAGTTTCTATTTTACTGTTAATCTAACCCGTATTCTGTGTACTGGTCAATAATTTTTTTGTGTATTTAAAAAATACTTCATGCGGAGTTAATGAATATGCATTTGAAGGGAATTACACAAAAATATTGTTTAAATACACATTTTTTAAACAGATGTACATAATAATTTTTGTGTTTTTACTGATTGTGCATTGTCAATGCGTTTATTTTGTGTACTAAGATTTGTTTATTTTTAGTTTATTTAAAGTCACATCAACAGCTTGGTTATTAAGAGATATGATGGGTTATGCAACTGGAACAGTGGGTTTTGACTTATGAGAATTTTCAGATTGTAGACAGTAATTGAATCCGGGGGAACCTCCCCTTTGTAAGCTAGTATGATAACTACTTCCCTACAGAGGTGGCCACTAAATTGTTTTTCCCCTTTAAAGTCGTATCGACAGCTTAGTCATTAGCAACTACTGTGGGTTTTTAGTACTGTAATGGGAGGTTTTAACATGTTAAACTTTCCAGGCCCTAGCTGGAAATCAAACCCGGGACCTTCTGCTTTGTAGGCTAGCGAGCTAGTCACCATGCCATATTAAAATAATGATGGTAATCAGCTTTGCGTAATTTATATTTTACACTGATTAAATGGAAATAACATTTTACAAATTAATGAGTAGAGAATAATGTACATCTAAAAATATAGATGATAAATACAATGGGCTGGGTTTTGAGAAGATTTAAACTTAAAATTAAATCTTTTATACTATTTTTCAAAGTTTATGAGCTCTGAACGTACCCATTGCCCCCTACCTACTTCATAGCTAGCCAATGACTTGACAACACCTTGCTCTCGTAGCTCTGTTATATATTTTGTCAGCTATTTTTTTGGTGTTTCAGTAACAATTATAACCTATGAACATATAACCAGCTGTATTGCATGTTAACGCGCTCTATAATTGATTTGTTCAGTATGAGATGCAAGACACAAGTGAACTACTGCGGCTCTTATACGCATGCACGCGTAATGTTTATCAATTACAATCTGACAACGCTGTTAAACATTCTGATTGGTATAAACATGTGGAACAGCAGAGCTCATCAACTGTGAAAACCATTACAGTTAAAATTTCAATGCTTTTTGAAATCAATTTTTTTGAAATTACCTGAGGTTACGTTAGTTCCGTTATTTTGTTCTATGAGCGACCAGGTGCTAGCACGATGTCGCCATTATAGGGCTTCTTAGCCCTCTCAACCTGGACTGGACTGCTTTTTTATGTTCAAGTGCATAGGGACTTCGATACAATAAATCACGCTGAATTTATACATTGAAAACATCCCCTCTTTCTTAGAAGGGTAGAAACGTAACTAAAACCAATAAAAAAGAAATAAAACCATATTTACTTTAAGGAATGACAGTTTTGCACAACGTAAGCTTAACCTTAATTGTGATCACATTTCAGTTTGCCGATCAGGCTGTTACTGACACAATTTTCAGATATGATCGCCACTTACTATGATTATAATAAGCGATAACTACTGTACTACCATATGAACAATAAATTAGTGTAAATATTGATGTACTTCATTTAAAATCTAGAGAACAAGTTTATATTTACTAAGTCTTGTATTTTAGTGCACGAAATTAATGCATTGACAATAATTAAAATGTAATCTGATTATCTCATGAAATAAATAACAATCCTTTAAGTTAACCATGAGAGTTTTTGAAGCAGATAAATTTTACTGCATTTTATAAATGTGATACCGTAGAATATTTAAAGTGTTTAGAAATTTTTATAGCAGCTGTGTAAATTGATTAGCTAAGAAGATTTATGTAATTATAAATGATTCATTAAAACTACTATTAAATAGTTGTGAATTGAGTTAATAAACTCGTTGTTGAGAGTTAAAATAAAAAAATTATTATAAATTACAAATACAGTTAATATAATTGTTATTTTTTATTGTATATCATATAGTGAGTGCATTTTTGTTATTTTTAAAGATGTATTAAATTATATTTTAAGTAATTATTGGATGTTTAATAATGGAGGGTGTCCTTGGCAGCTTTGTATAGTTTTTGATATGAAACTTGTTACAGTGAAGGTTCTATATGAAAATTATTATCAGTTTTATTAAAGATTGAATTTTTATTTTAATATTGGTTTTCAAAGTGTCTAGATTGAAATTTTGTATTGATGTTAATATTTTTTCTGTTATTTAAACATTTTCATTAAGATTGTTAGTTATTTAAATAATAAATTATTTGTATTATCAATATCAGGATTTATCATGAAGAGCTTAATGGATAAAGTTGTCGATTAACAAAAATATAGTTTCTAAAAAAATTGATCAAAAGTTCTAAGGTTCCCATATTTTTGTGAAGATTTTCCATTTTGGTACCATCATTTATTATCCCTTAGAAAAAATTTATATTTTGCAATTAAACATTCTTCAAACGTTTTTATTTTTTTATTTTTATTTAACTTATTTATTTACAATCAGCCTTTACAATGTGGCTTTAAGCAAATCATTATAAAAGAACTAAACTGACGTGAGTGACGTAGACAGCCTTTGCTGTCACTTCAAATAAATGAAATTATAATATAAAGTTAATAACAAACTAAGGAAAGTTGCAAAGTGTATTAATAACAATGTAAAAGAAGTCAACAAAAAATGAAGTTAACAATAGAAAAGTAAAATAAAATAAAATTTTGAAATTTCACTTTAGATTAAAAAGTAGTGATGAAAATGAATGGTGAATTTAATTTCGTGTATGGATTAAATATGTTGGTCTAAGTCGAGGATGTGATATCGTTTGAGGCGCTTCGTTTCCTCAGTGTTGTCTTGCAAATTTTATGCCTGGTGGTTCTGGTGATTGTTTAGACTTAGCTGGTACCAGAAGCTCAGCTCTCTTATCTCTTCTGTAATTGTACGGATTTGAAGATGGTCATGAATTTCTAAGTTTCTTATAAACCACCCAGCGTTACTCATCGATCTTAATACTTTATTTTGGAAGTGTTGTATTATTTCTAAATTGGAAATTTCAAACATTTATCATAAAATAATTGTTTTTTTTTCTGATGAAAATAAATATTCATTACCACAGTTATGTCTACTAAAAATATAACATCTGTTATAATATTTCAGAGCATTCTGGTGGAAGAATGTGGTAAATGCTGAAAACATCTTTATTCACTACAAAACTTAAAACCAAATACCTCCTTTATACACTAGTATTTCCTCTAACTGAAGAGATAAAGCATTCTAAGTCATCTATATAACTTAATATGCACTTAACACCTTTTTTAAACAAGAAAATGATGTTGCTGAAAAAATTAGCGTAGCACCTTCATCCAATCAGCTGTTCAATTATAGGAAAATATTATTGCTAGTAATTCCGATTATGGAGGTAGATTGTCAGAACAAATAAAAGTCAGTTTTTTTTTATTGAAATATCCTGTCGTTAAAAATCTAAGTGGAAAACTGTTGTCTAAATCATGTGAAAACTTATTTAAATTTTACATTTTATTATCGAATCTTGTACTGCAGCCCTTGTGTTAGTGTCAACTTTTTTTTCTTTTTTTTTTTTATTTATTTAACGTCGCATCAACTACAAGGTCATTAGCGACGACGTTGGAGTGTAACTGTGTGTGATGAGGATGAAATGATTTTTGTAACGTATGAAAATATACCATGCCTGAGTGGGATTCGAACCCAGGACCGCATGATGAGAGGCGAGCACGCTACCAACTGCGCCAATGCGGCCGGAATTAAGTGTCAACTTAATTGCAGTATTTTAATATGTTTAATGATTGTAATTTTTATGTGAAATTAAAAAAATATATTGTTACAAACTTTATAAAACAAAATACGGGTAACTTTAAAAAGTTTAATTTTACTACATTTCAATAAAAGAATGAATTTACAGATAGTTGATGTAGTTAGTTAATGTTTGTAATTTAATTTCTCATTTCTTATGAATGTAATCACATCTACACTTGAGATTTGGGGTATTTATAAAATACTAATTTTTTTTCTGAAAAATTAAAAAATTGTTCTTATTTTATCACGACATGCTAAATTATAAACATTAAAAGATGAAACTTTTAGTTTTTAAGCTAACGTAGAATTTAGTATGGTGTTATAATTGCTATGTAAAAACTTAAAAACATTAAGATATTTGCTAATATTATTTTCCTATTATAAATTTTTCTTTTTTAGCTTGTATAAATTTATCAATATAATTTTCTTAAAAAAGATAAATTTTTTGTTTGCTCAAATATTCCTTAGTGTTTCTGGTATAAATTTATTAGCCAGGAAGAAACAAAGTTAGCTTAAAATTATTTTTATAATCGTGTGTAATTTTATTATTAAAGTTTTAATATGAATTAAGGACTTAAAAATAAATAAGAGGTGTGATGAAATGTAATAAATATATAATTTAAGTATCAGATTTTACCAAAAACAGAATAGTTAAGTCTCAGCATTTGGTGAGTAATAAAACATTGTTGATCATCGATATTTGTTTTTTAAAATTCCAGTAAGCTGGAACTTCTGGAAGAATTGGAAACTGTTGTGCAAAACTAAATAACATGTTGCACTAGTGAGTATACAATAATTGACACAGATTGAGATTCTCTGTTGATAAAGTTGGCAGCTTGAGAAAATTAAAATTACCGTATTACCCGAATATAAGGCGAGATTTTTTCCTGAGATTTCTCCTTAAAAATTAGAGGTCACTTTATGTTCGAATATTTACATAAGCCATAACGAAGATGTAAAAAATAAAAAATAAAAAAATGTTGTTAGGCTGTAGTAAAAGTAGTATCTAATGATTATACTGGGAATGGACTTTTATATGATAAAACTAAATATCTATTGAAACAATGTTTTACTAAAACATTACCTGTCTTGTGGGTAAAATGGGCTATATATATTTTTTTTTTTTTTTTGGTTTAACGTCCGACTGTTCTGCAATTACTGCTAATACAGACTGTGAAGGATGAAATGATTTTTGTAACGTATGAAAATATGCCGTGCCTGAATGGGATTCGAACCAAAGACCGCTTGATGAGAAATGGGCTATAGGATTGTCAAGAACCCAATTTGTTCAAAGAGGAGAGATGTCATTTACGTTGATGCATGGAAGATTTCTAAGAAAAGTATAACAAAACGTAGACCTGTCTTGTTTATAGAATGGGTTATAGGCGATTCTAGAGCCCATGGCTTCCCATACTCACCACAGGGTAACCTTTCGTATTGGCCTACCGTATCGGTAGCCTTCGGTAGTTTGTCTAATGAAGTGCGTTTTTACTATGGTTCGTTGTTTTAGTATGTTGTAATTGTTGTCTAGTACGTAGTTTAAAGTGAACTTTTACAATTTTTTTGTAACATTTTTTATTTGGTTAATTTATCTATTTACCAACATTTTCACAGTATCGCACTGAAAAAGTTAAAGGAAAATTGCAAAGGCTTAATACTGACTTTGTCATCATACCAGAAGGAATGACCTCCCAGCTTCAAGTTTTGGATGTCGTAGTCAATAAGCCATTTAAAGACCATCTAAGAAAATTATACGTGGAGTGGATGAGAATGGAAGATAAATGCTACACACCAACAGGAAGAATAAAAAGGCCTTTAGTAAGATTGATGTGCGAGTGGGTAAAAACCGCTTTCAGCAAGGTATATAGTGCCAGTATGCCCACGGCTTCAAAAAGTGCTCTATTTTGATGGAGCACTCCAGATGGATGGCTCAGAGGATGATATTTTATTGGATGAAAGTGCGGAGGTTTCTAATAATTTAAGTAATGAAGAGGATGAGCATGGAGTTGAAGTTGTTAGTGAAGCTTAAAAGAAGTTTGAAAATTTAAAGTTTGATTTGTATATAATGTTTCGTTTATATAATGTGTTAATTTCATTTTTAATTAAACAATCAACATTAAAAAATTAGTCAATTGCCTTAATTATTTTTATTCAGCATATAATAATCACAAAGATAAATTTGGAGTTCAATAAAGGTAAGAGTGTGTTCCAGCCTTTACTGTTTCTTAAATACCTAATTGGGTATGTTTTTTTCTAGAATTTAAATAAAAATTTTAAGGGTCGCCTTATATTCGGGTAGGTACGGTATTTATTTGACAAGTAATTTATTTTATGTACCTTTAATTTTAATAAATTAAGCTAATTTAATAATAGTGAATTTTAAACTAATTTGAAATTAACAGTACTTTTTTACTTTCTTGCATTTCTGCGGTGCGATAATTTGTAATGAGAGTCCAGGTAGAACTCTCAATGGGTTTCTAGAATATGGTATGTACTGTTAAGTTAAAAATACTTAATAACGATCAAGTAATCAAAATTCAATTTTCTAAAAAAAAATAGTTTAACTTCTTCAAGACTATAATCTTATGCCAGGTATAATAGTGATTGTGGTTACCTAAATAATTTATAAAAACTCCTGAGAACACTTCTCTCATTTAACATAACTCATTTTATTGTTGTCAGATTTGTGGTGCAATTAAAAATATCTTTAAAATTTTAAAACACTTAATAATATCTTAAAATGATAAATACATCTATGTAAAAAGAGTGTTTTTATATATATTGCAATATAAAATATTTTACATTATACTATGAAATAAAAATTGTTGTATAATGCAGTAAATTAAAAATGTGTTTTCATTTGTATGTTTTGGTCCGAGTTTGTTTAGAACTTTAATAATTAATATTAAGACAATCTTTTTAGCTTAGCAAAGAGTCAAATGAGAAATTAGTTGTACTAGTAAAAATGTGCTTAGCTAATTATGTTTAATAACTAATAATTGAAAATTTACGTGGAAATATTGGAGAATGGGACGGAAATATTTCTATGAGTGTTGCTGTACGAAACAAACAAAATAAATATGTATGATTTGGTAATAATACTTGTATATTTTTAAAAGGTTTCTCTTTGTGCAAGTCGTCTGATCTTGGAATTAATGATTAAAAATCCCTTTCATAAATGATGTGTCTCAGGACTGGTGACAATTTTTAAAAAGGCTTACTTTTGACTTATGGCAAAAACCATTAGTGCTTCTTGTATCTACTCTGTAAGAGGAATCGAGTGACACTATTTTTGTTTCCAAATTTAATATCTTGACTTCAGTTTTGGGCCTTTTCCGGTGGAAAACGGAATTTCAAACCCAATGATTTCTGTTTCTACTCTTAAAGAGAAATCGAATGACTTTATTTTTGTTTCCAAATTCTGACTTTGAATTCTTGACTTCCAGTCAAAATCAGAACTTCAAATCCAGTGATTTCTGTATCCACTCTTTTAAGAGGAATCGAGTGACACTATTTTTGTTTCCAAATTTAATTTCTTGACTTCGGTTTTGGGCCATTTCCGGTGGAAAACGGAATTTCAAACCCAATGATTTCTGTTTCTACTCTTAAAGAGAAATTGAATGACTTTATTTTTGTTTCCAAATTCTGACTGAATTCTTGGACTTCCAGTCAAAATCAGAACTTCAAATCTAGTGATTTCTGGATCTTTAAAAGGAATCAAATGACACTATTTTTGTTTCCGAATTCCGACTTTGATTTCTTGACTTCCAGTTTTGGACCACTTCCAGTCGAAACCGGAACTTCATAGTCAATTTAGGACTATTAACTTTTAGATAATGTGTAAGATTACGAATCCGAAAACCATTTGTTACTATCTCTTGTAGTTTCTGACATCTGGTTGTGATGAGCGGATAGACGAAGGAAATGATAGATGATATTTTTGAAAATTGCCACAAATAAATTAAATATACTAGCCTTGTTCTATGAATATTATTACCAAACTTTGACTTATACAAAAAATATAGTTAATTTAATTAAATTTCTATTTTCCTTTTTTTAATATACTAAATTCTATTTCACCTATGATCATATTACTTAATTAGATGCTTAAACTGAGTAACAAAATAATCTTATAATTTTCTTTACTTCTTTGGTAATATTGTCAGTATTTCCAAAACGTATTTTAATTTTTGCCTTTAGCATTTTCCACATTTTCAGTAGTGTTGGCTTACCATGGCACATCCTTCTCTGTACCTTCATAACCTGTTGGGTGATTATGTGGATGGACTCCTTCTTCACTGTTAATCCTCTCAATGTATATAGGCTTGGAACTGGAACAAAAAAGTCCTGGCCTTTCTCGTGATTGCTGTTTTTAGTATTACCTAAATTAAATGATTGAATTTATCTTTCAGTTATTTAATCCCAAACCTTTTTCTTTCAAATACTGATAAAGAGGTTTCTAATATGTAAAAGAATTTCCCGTAATAATAAAATTGAGTACAAATTTAGTCTGTATAGACAAAATCTCTGTTAGCAGAATTTATTTAAAAACGCCAATAACAGTGTATAAAATTAATTCAGTAAACTAACCATGATAATTCCACATTGTAAAATTACCTGCTTAAAAATTATGTTTTTTTTGTCTATTCATGTGAAAAATTTATAAAATGTTTGATTATATAAAATATTGATTGATTGAATTATATATTTTCTATTTAGTTAAAAAAATTAACTATATTATTTATTTGATTGTTTATTGTACTGTCAAAAAAAATTATGAAAATTAAACCCAAATCAATTACCATTGTTAAGAAGATATGGTACGTACGTAATGAAATATTTATTTGAAGTTTTAACGATAAAATGTATAGTGCCCAAAATAAATTTAAACTATTAAAATTTCTAAAGAATATAAAATGTGAATTTCTGATTAAAAATATGCGTGAAACTTACAGTACTGTATTATATATTTTGAAAAATATCTAAATTTGTAACATATTTTGTAATTTCTTTTCAAAATAACGAAACAATTTTTTCCAATAACTTGTACAAAAATTATAATATAAATTAATATTACAATAATATTTCATGTTATTATTAACTAATATAGATTTTAAACAAAGTAATAATAATGATAGTAATATTAAGTAAACCTGTAATGTCAATTTACTTCACAAATAATTATAGTTCATGAAATTTTTAAATATATACATAAATGTATTTATTAATTGAATGTTGTCATTAACATAATAGTAACAATGATTAGTAATAAAAATACATTAGAAGCTGTAATTAAAAAAATACATTGAAATTAAGAAATTTATTCTAAATTATTTGTTTCAATAATAATTTTTATTAATTTCCATATTTTATTGCTATAGTATATCTTGTGCTAAAAAGAAACAGTAAAGTCTTTGAATCCTATGTAGGAAATTTTTTATGAAATGGAGACAAACTAAAAGAATTCTCCACACTTAAATATAAACCTTTATAGAATCATTGATTTATTTATATATTTTTTAGATCGTAGATTGAATTTAACTTGAGTCAGTTAACAAATCTTACTATGAATGTTCTGATATGTTTATGATTTCACTTTCAAAACCTTTTATCACTTATTTAACAAAAACTAAAAAATATTGTTAGTCTTCACCATAACAGACAGACAGTCTGCCCATAACAGACAGGTGGAGTGTCAAATTATTTACACTCAATCTGTTTGTTGCAGGGCTAAAATAAATAGTTCTGTTTCTGATCACATGGTCAGTCAATTAAATGACTGAATCATTTAAGAACAGAAGAGGTAGAGGTGTAAAAGACACTAATCAGAGTTATCTTCTCTGAAAGTAATGAATTTCATTATACAGCCAGACCCTGTGGTGAATGAAGTGAAGGTGTCATTTGCAGAGTGGAAAATATGTGCTTTTCAGAGGGCCCGGCATGCTGATAAGCGTACTTTTGCACTCTGTGAGGAAGGCAATGGTAAACCACCTCACTCCTTGTTTTACTTAGTAAAACCTCTACAGGTTCAAACCAGCCTTTCAGCTGATGACCTAAACAACAACAGTCTTCACCAATTGTACTTTTTTTAATACTGCTTTAATTTTCTTTCATTTATGTATTTACTTTATTACACTTAAAATGTTTTGGTGGATCCACCATCACCAAAGCACATAAAACTTAAAAAATTTAAACCGTAATTATTTATTAAAAATCTATATCCTTCATTAAAAGATGTTACATCTTCTAGAGAGTTTTTTAAAAAAAACAATTTTTTTTTTAATTTTTTGTTTTGTATACTCTAATGGTGGTGGATTCAGCGAATCATAAAAGTGGCCAGAAAATGAAAGTAGGATTAAAAGAAGTACAAATCTGTGAAGATTAATAATATTTCATTTGTTCAGATTGATTTATGAGCTGCAGGAAGCATTTAAAAAAATATTAAATTTAAAAAAATTTAAAGGTTGCATGAGAAACATTGAAAGTAACTAATTCTAAATCTGAATAAGAAAACATGAATGATTTTACCCCTGAACTTGAATGCATGAAGTAGCAAATGAATGGAACATGCAAAGACATGTCGGAACACATTTTGAAAGAAAAATTGTTTGTGTGAACATACCGATCTTATTGTAAACTAAATTTTATGATGATTAATCATTTCTATAAAAATATTCATTAGCAATACAATATGGTTTCTGTAATTATTCTTATTTCTTAAGTACAGATATTTTATTCTCTGGTTTAATATTACAATATCTGATTATTATCATTATTGTTTTCTTTTATTTGGTAATCATAGAATTGTTTGGGCGATAAATATCAAAGTTTAAATGTGAATTTAAATTTAACAAAATATATTACATATTTCTTCATTAAACATGATTTTTCTTATTTATTCAGTATTTTTTATTAGTGCTAATGTATCCATTAGCGTAATATTTATAACGGCTGAACTAATAAGGAAGAATAACTTTTAAAAATTAAGGTGGCATTGAAAATCTATTATTTAGTTCACTATGACAATTGGGTAGTAGCTTGATTAATGAAATACCACCTGCTTTTCTAAAGTCATGTGACACGGTACAACTGTTCATATAGTTTAGCGGATACTGTGTAAATAGCTCTATTAAAAGATTCAGGAAAACTATAGAAGTGTTTTCATATACATAGTTTAGTCTTTAATAGAAAAACATCTATTTGTGAAAAAATTAATACATACCCAACACTATTTTTTATGAAATTTTAAATGATTAAAAATTAATCTTCTAAAATAATTGTGTAATTTTTAGTTATATATTTTTTGTAGATGAAGATATTTTATGATTTGTTAGAAATATATTTGTTAAACTCTTGTTTATAAAAAAAAATAATAATAAACCCCATATAAATACAGTTTTGTACATATTTAGCTAGATATATTTTATTTGATAATATATTTAAATATAACTAAACCTGTTAATAAATACAGCTGGGATGAAATAAAAACAACCAACTTTAAAATTTCAACCAGTTTAGTAGAATTATTTGGCATATATTTTGTTTATATAAGATTAAAAATATATCAACACTTTTGTTTTTCAGTAAACATTTATTATGTAAAATGTGCCACAACGTTAATATTTTATTTGATTCAGATTTATTTTTGTTATTAAAAATTTAATAATGCAGTTGTTCGTACATTTTATAAAATTCTATTTAATTGTATGTAAATAAATAATAATAATAGTTATATGACATATATATATAAATAATGATAATGATATTTAAATGGTACTTTCAATATAAGTATGATTATTAAATGTATGTCAACATCATTATTAAAAAAACTGATTGAAATAATATTTCCATTAATGAATGTACTAACATTTTTCAATTCCCGTACTGGTTTATTATATTACCTAACCTAACCTAAAAAAATGGTACACCTAACCTCACTGATAAACCAAATATTTTTCATTATTAAGAAAAACCAAAGTAATTTTGTGATCCTGTTATTCCAAATTTTTAAAATACTTTGAATGTGTAGTTTGACATAGGAAAAAATAAAGTCATTGTCTGTTATTTAGCGAAATTATAGTGATAATTATGATATAATTATTTATTTATTACATAAATTAGTACTATGTGTGTTGTAAAAATATGATTAGTTTATACATATTTATTATTATTATGATTATTATTATTCAAACGTATTCAAAGCCTTACTAACTATTTACTAATAATTATTATGATTATTATTATTATTGTTCATACAGTATTGTGAATTAATATATAATAATAATAATAATCAACTTAAAATATTATAATTGTATTTGCTGATAACTTAAAAGAAAACTATATACTGTACATTACGTTATTAATTATACTTTAAAAGTTAAATAAGCAATTTTATTTTTCGTTGTCGTCATCGTAGAAGTGAGCAAGAGAGGTGCGAATGTTAAGAAAAAATGTGATCAAATTTTAAAAATAATGAGAAAAAAGTGATTTATGTCATTTTTATTATTAAATAATAATTATATTAATTAAAAATAATGGATAATTATTATTATTATTAATTAATTAACAGTTGTTGAAAATGATATATGATAAAAAAAATAACAGCACAAAGTCAATTGACATTTCATGTAGATCGATTTATTTATTAGTCATTACAGCATATATATACATATATACATATTTCTTCCCCAAAGTTATTTATTCAATTTACAATTATATCCTACCTTATTTCCATATTTATTTATTTTATAGCATGACTTATTTGGCGTAAAAGAATACAATTACATTCAATTTAATAGGAGATTTACATTGGCCAGCGCAGCCACAATCTTTGGTGTTAATACTGGGTGTGATAGAACCAATTAAGTAGTTTTGAGGATAAAAAAACAATCTTGGTATGTAGAGAGAAAATGTTTTTATTTTCAAATTTAGTACTACATACCATTTCACATTCATTCAACCAGTTTTGAAAATACTGTCCTCAAGATGGCGGCCGTTAGCAGCAATACACTTTTGGAGATGATCTCTGAAGTTTTGAACAGCTCGTGCACACATATCACAGGTTATTGCGTTCACTTCTTCAATAATCCGCTCCCGTAGGGTGTGAGGATGACGTTTAAACACTTTTTCCTTTAGATACCCCCAAAGAAAGAAGTCACAGATGCTCAAATCTGGTGACCACGCAGGCCATCCCACATCACCCCTCAAAGAGATTAGACGTCGTGGAAATAATTTTCTTAAAACATTAAAAGAAATTCAGGCTGTCTAAGCTGTAGCCCCATCTTGTTGAAACCACAAGTCCACCAATCCCTCTTCTTTAACAGAATTATTATTTAACAAAAATTAAATTTCTTCAATTCTGGGCTGCAAAAAATTTTGCAACATTTCAACTTAACATCCAGAATTCACGGTCACTATCACACCTTCCTCCTCAAAGAAGTAAGGGTTTATCACACCAAATTGTGAAACAGCACACCACACCATTAGTTTAGGGAAATGTAGTGGTCTCTCTTGAATAACTCGGGGGTTGTTTTCAAGCCCAGTTGCAGTAGTTCTGTTTGTTCATGATTCCACTGATGTTAAAATGTGTTTCGTCACTATTGAAAAAAAAGCTGCCTCCGGGGGGGGGGGGGGGGAGCAAACATTTGCTCACACAGATTTCATCAGTTGCAATAGTCTGCTGGATTTGTGCTCCGGTTCAAACCATGTTGGCCTGAAATGGAATCACTAATGGAACAAAGGAAGACCACGTGAACTGCCTAGTCCCATCACCGCCTGAAACTTAACCGGTTGAAACTGATAAGTTGGTTCTGTCGCACCCTGTATATATCATGTTATTATACAGTAAAATCCCAATTATTTAAAATAATTGGGGCAAACACATTTTGAATTACCAAATATTCAACAAATATGGATATAACATGAAATGAAATGTATTATTAAGAACATTACTTTTTCAACTAACAAAACTATCTATTTGACAAGAACTCAATACATTTTACCTAAAAATTTTTAAAAGATTTTTAATATTTACTTTTTTCACTGCTTTCTTTTTCTTTTTTCTTTAATTTTTTACGAGCACTTTAGTGGGTGCGCCACTTCATCAGATGACGAAGCCCTCCCATGAAATCATCACGGTACGCACCTTGAAAGTACTCGCAAGAATTAAAGAAAAAAGAAAACGAAAGCAGTGAAAAACGGTGAATAATAAAAGCTTTTTTAAAAAACTCATTTTACTAATATGGATTCTGCTGCTATGATGCTAACTAATAACTTAAATTCTGATCGGAATTCTGCATCAGATCTGTCTGGTTTTGGCAAGCTCATAGTGACCATAGCGATCGTTTGGAATCAATCAGATGAAGATATGGATTTGATGAATGAAGAAACAACTTTTTTTATTATTGTTAGAGTGCACAAATTAGAAGACTAGAACACGAAGGGTTATTAATGATTTTAACCAATTAAAATAAAATGTCGGTGAGTATCGCCTCTACTCTGGGGAGAGGTTATTTCATTAATTTAGCATAGAACAAGAAACATTTCATTAAATTTTAGAAATAGTCATATCTGATTTTTGACTAAAAATCACAAGAAGAAAATTTTACCAGAAGAACAACTAGTCATTGCTTAAATGGCCGGAGCACTGTTAATTAAAATTAAAATTAACCAGAAGACAATTCTTTAATAATAAAGTAAATATTATCTTCAGTTTTTAGTTTGAAAAAACTAAACTAATCGACAAAATAATCTTCATAAAGTGTGATTTTATGTTGTTACATTGCCTTGAGTCAGTGATTAGGAATTAAAATTCAATCCAACAGATCAACTGACTCAGAGGTCTGCATACTGACCAATTTTTAAGTAGATTTTTGGTAATGGTATACACTCCGATTATATCGAAGTAACTATTACATAATTATAGCTTAAAATACAAATATTATAAATAAGCTAAAACAATTATGTTACAGGTTACGTATACCTGTTAATTTGAACTACGAGTATAATAACTATACTATTTTTCAAAGCTGATGAGCTCTGAACATACATATTGCCCCTACCCACTTCATAGCTAGCCAAAGACTTACCAGCAACATTGCCAATACTTGCTCTCGTAAGCTCTGTTATATATTTCGTCTGCCATTTTTTTAGTCTTTCAATAACAATTATAACCTATGAACTTACAACCAGCTGATTATATTATGAAGTATTGCATGTGAACATGCTATATAATCGATGTGTTCAGTACGAGATGCAAGATACAAGTGAACAATTGCACCTCTTATACTCGTGCATGCATAATGTTTGTCACTGATACATTTGTACAATCTGGTAATGTTCTGATTGGTTTAAACGCCAAGAACAGCACAGCTCATCAACTGGGAAAAGCTTATAGTAAGGATTTCACAGCAGTAGAACTTCTTATTTGAGCAAGGTAGCTGGTTCAAGCTGGCAGCTTGTTCTATGATTACAAAAATAATTGTTCACGTGTTTTCTACTTTTCAGTTGCTATTGAGCCATTGTTGATTCATGAAACAAGCTTGGTGAATTTCACCAAAAAACAGTTTAATACTTATGTAATCACGAGTACAAAGATGTAATAAAATATTTTATTTTATTGGGTGAAGACGCCTACATAAGCCCTTGATTGTGAATAGGTGATATAACAATAAACTTAAAATGGAATAATTACTAGTGTGACAATATTTTGTACAAATTTTATAATAGATCGCACCAGTAATTGCCTTTGTAGAGAAAAATGCTTAAAATAAAAGTAGTAGGTTTATAATTTCCTAAAACTTTGATTATATACACTTTTGTTGTAAAATATATACTAAGACCGCAATTGTAAAAAATTAAGTTTTTACAGATTTTTATAAAAAAACAAAATCACAAATATCCGCTAAACGTTTACAAAACAATGTTTGAAATAAAAGTTGTAGGTTTTTACATGTTCAACAACTTTGTACACACTCTTGTAAAATGCGTACCAAGGCCGCAATCTTAAAAATCCCATTTTTTATAGATTAGATGAAATAACAGAAGATTATTACCATTAAACTTCAGCGTCGTACAAAAAATGTTTGAAATAAAAGTTGTAGATGTTTAAAAGTGCTACAAATATGATTATATACACTTTTTGCCCTATTAAATGCCGCAATCAAAAAAATTTCTACCAGAGTACGCCTCCTTAAGAATTCCAGCAGACATGATGCTTACTTACCCTATCTTGTAGAGCTTACAATATTTAGTTAATGAGGTAAAAAACATTAGCTGTTTTTGAGATAATTGCAAAAAGTAAAAAAATTGCATGAATAAACTATAAACTACTACTTCTGATTGACTGATTTTGATGAAAATGTTCATGTCGGGTCCTGTAGTAGTTCCTAACTTTGAACTAAGTTCAAGGTAAAACCATGTTATTTGGGTTCAGGGGTCTGAAAATTCGATTTCAAAATATCGTCATAAAACAATATTTCCTTCCCTACATACTTATAAAGGACAAGAGAAAGTAAGAACTAGATTTTGCGAATTCGATTTTAGCGCCATGTCTGCCAAATCGCTATCGATAGTACAGTGTTTTCGACATGTTCGATTGTTCATTACCACTTGATGTTTGTATATCGATAATATTCATACAGTGACACAAAATTGTTTGATAGGTTATGTCACTTGGGTGTGTCGAGTGAAGTGTTTCCTGTGTTAAGGAAAATTTGTGGTTCTGTGTTTGAATGGATGGTTTCGTTTCGATCATATAATTATACAAAATGCCTGCATATCACTCGACTATTACGGACTATACTCAGTGTTTGGGTAATATGGCAGTAATGCCTTTACGAACACAATACCGCGGACCTGCAGCCTCCGCAAACATCAAGCCGGATATTATTGATGAAGCTCTGTATTATTTTAAAGCCAATGTGTTTTTTCGGACATATGAAATTAAAAATGAAGCAGATCGAGTTTTAATATACATTACATTGTATGTTACTGAATGTCTTAAGAGATTACAAAAGTGTGCTACTAAAAATCAAGGGCTTCAAGAAATGTACTCTCTTGCCATTTCTAAATTCGATATACCTGGAGATGCTAATTTTCCTTTAAATTCAGTTTATGCTAAACCTTTGTCTCCAAATGAAGCTGATACGATGCGTCAGTATATTCAGCAAATCAGACAAGAAACTGGAATCAGGGTTTGTGAATTGGTGTTTGGGGAAGATGGAAAACCATCAAAGTGGTGGTTATGTTTTGCCAAGAAGAAGTTCATGGATAAATCATTGTCAGGTCCAGGCCAGTAAATGTACTATTTATTACAAGTTATAATTTTTTATACAAAATTAATTTCATGCTGTTATTTATGCGTAGAGTAAAGAATATGTTTAAAGTTAACTTATATTTATTTTTTTCTGTTTTGTAATTTTTTCTACTTAATATTTTATTGTAATTATAATACGGTCCATAAACTCATAAAAGTTGTTTTATTAATCCTACAATTTTGTATTTAAATGTGTTAATTTAGTTACAAGTTTCATTAATTAAATTATTTGAGATTCTTATAAAGTTAGGATGCACAGACTTATAGTTAAGTTACATGCCCATTGTGTAGATGAAGCGGTAAACACATTGGACCTAACCTGTTATAATTCAGGACAATTAAATTTTTTTCATTTTTGCTTGTGTAGTTAAATTAGTGGCTGAAAACATTATTGTAGGAATAGAAAAGAGAGATATTAGAGAAACTACTTTTCTATATCTACAAAAATCTTTTTGTATTCAAAGAAAGGTCAAATTTATGATGCACAAATTGAAGGTGTCATTGCAAAGTAAAAAAGTAGTTTGTTTTCAGATCCAAGGTACTGATTAGTTGTTGCTTTTGTTTACATACTGAGGAAGGAAGTGGTAAACCACTTTACTTCAATATGACTTAATAATTTACTTTTTAATTTAATATGGCTTAATAAAATTACTTGAGGCTCAAACGAGCTTTAACACTAACAAAGCAACAGGATAACAAAGTAATATTTTTTTTAATAAAGTTTAGTATTTAATTATTGCTCTTTCAAACAATTACAATACAGTAGAACAAATTTTGGGCACAAAATGTCAAGGATTTGATGAAACTTATATTTCTAGTTCGTCTATGTTACAATCTGTTCAATTCCAAACAATAAGCAACCCTATGACCCAATGAGATAAGGATGATATACAAAGTGTCCACTAAGTAGGGTGCCAAACTTTGGGAGGTAATTCAGTACCGTAAAATAAACGAAAAGTTTTATATGAACTAATCTCTTATCTCCCTTCATATGCAGGGTATCTGCCACATTTTGTGTTATTTAAAGAAAAAAATTTTTCTTAGGAACGGTTGAAGATATTTACTCAAATTTGGTATGCATGTAGAAGTACTTATGTTGCAAAGATAAAATTTATCTGATTGCTTTTAATACGCTGAATTTCAAAATGGTGGACATTCAAACTTTTTAAATAAAAATATCTCGGCAACCATGCTGTTTATTGATTTTACATTTATTACAAAAAATTGTATGCATTTTTTGGTGAAAAGAATAACACCTTCTTTGTTCAAATACAATCACTAAGAGCGGAAAATGTAGCCCAAAATCTTTTGCCTGTTTTCACTTCTTCAGATAAGCCAGGGCATTTGTGTTAGTAAAAATAATACCATGATGTATGGTATGCCTTGTCTTTTGTTGTATAACCACACTCAAGCATTTTGATTTTTATGTTGTTTAAATCCACCGGGTTGGTCTTGAGGTAAAGTTGTCCCCACAAGTCAGCTGATTTTTGGAGACAGGTTTCTGGTTCAAATCCTACTAAAGGTAGAGTGGATGCCAAAATAAGCTTGCCAGTGTAGTTGTGCAAACAGTTCGTATTCAGTTGGTAAATTTCTTGTCGTGTTAATGAACTACCTATTAAATCACAAGTTCTAAACGATGTAAATTATCATCTATTAGCGAAGTAAAAAACATTCAATTGTAAACATTTTATACAACAATTAATGCTTACCACATACAACATATTACAGACTAATGTTTTCAGGTTAGCTGATATATATATATATATATATATATATAAAGTTGCGATAGGGATGTGACTCTGATCACAGCTAGTACAGCACTGACCCCAGCCACTCGCTGAGGCAACCGAGCGCGCCATTACCAAAATATACCTTCTGCACACTTCAGAAAACCGGTAAACTTATTTGGCATTGGCTCTATGACGTGTAAATGAGGTGTTGTCTTGTGCTGTATAATAAAATTAATTTTATTTCATGGAAATAACTTTTAATTCACTGATTTTGTACATCATTTATTTAGGGTCTGTTTTCTCATCGCATTGAAAGTTGGAATATGAGTTAAGTAAAAGGGTGCAGAAAAAAAGCGGTTTCTTCCAGAGTGTGAAAGGTATAGTGTGGGTTCAAGAAGTTCATGCATTTAAAGAAGATTATAATTATATGAGAGTAGGTGTTTTCAACCTCTGATTGGCCATAAATAAAAGATAAGTGAGTATAGAATAATTGTTTTACTTCTAAAAGTTACGTATACTTATAGCTACTATTCAACATAATTCCTTGACGATTGAGGCATTTGTCGTACTGCAGGTAAGCTCTCCAATACCCTCTTCATAAAATGTTGTCGTGAATGAATTTTGATGAGTATTAATGTTGTCTTCAAGCTCCACGTTAGTTTGCAATTTGGACGTGCTGCCATCCTAGCCACGTTTTACTTTCTCTTGCCTATATGTATACGAAGGAAGGAAAGTATTGTTTTCATGGTTTTTTTTTTAAATCAAATTTTCACCAGATATACACGTTATCAGATCCCCCCCCTAAACCCAAAAACCATGTTTTTACCAATTGGTCTGTGTGCATGTGAACAAAATATCTCAAGAACGGTACATCGTATGAAGTTGAAACTTAAAACATAAGTTAGGTACCACTATAGGACCTGAAACGAACATTTTCATCAAAATCGGTTTACCGGAAGTAGAATTTTTTATTCATGTATTTTTTCACTTTTTATCAGTTTTCTCAAAACCGGGTCCTACGATTTTTTAAAAAATTGCCTTTTACTATAGGTATTTTTTATACTCTACATAATGGGCGCCATGTCACCAAAATTTTTGGGGAGGCTGTGCTCTCATAGAAAAAATGGTTTTATTAAGATTACGGCCTTAATATACATTTTGGGGCAAAAGAGTATAAAAAATTGTAGAACATTTAAAAATCTACAACTTTAATTTCAAATATTTTTTTGTATAAGCCTCAGTTTAGTGGTAATTAGTGACTTTCTGTTTGTTTTTTCATGAAATTCTGTAAAAAAATGAATTTTTTAAGATTTTGGCTTTTGTATGCGTTTTACGACAAAAGTGTATATAATAAAATTTATAGGAAATTAAAATAGCTACAACTTTTATTTGAAGCATTTTTCTCTACAGAGCTTTAGTTTAGTGTTAAAGAGTAATTTCTGGTATTATCAAGCCAACCTATATTCGGTTCATCGTAAGAAAGATACGTCAAGTAAACAAATAATGACATCTCTGAGGATGTGCATTGTTTAAAAATGTGTTCACGCTGATTAAAAAGTAACAACAAAATACTTTTAAAAGTATTTTTATAAATAAAACTGTTAGGCCTACATCATAAGCCTATCATGACTGATGTTTTAAGTACCAATCAAAAAATTTATAAAAACGGTAGGCCTATACTTTATTTCCATTCTTTTTCATAAATAAATGTGGTTACTAGATATATATATTACCTCTGATCTGTATGACGAAACAAGAGAACTTTAAAAGTAAACATTTTTATTTTAATGATTAGTCATCTTCTAATATTAGTTCATTCACTCGTTATTTCACAATTAAATTTGACGATTACTAATCCAATCCCATAAATCTCTTCACATTTTTGACAAAGAACATGCCATTGTTATATGATACTTTTTACATTGCACTTTTGACATTGTATTGTCTCGCATCGTTCTTACGAGCATTATAATTTTATTTTCAATTATAGATATTTAGTGTTATTGTATTTTTTTGTTTTTTTTCGATTTTTATTTATCATTTAATTCTGTATATGGTTAAAAGCACGTATTATTTATCATTGTGATGTTTTCATTAAAAGTGTTGTATTTTTTCTGAGTCACCGCTTCAGTAGCTGATTCGGTAATAGCTGTTTGTTTACTTGACATATCTTTCTTACGATGAACCGAGTATAGATTGGTTTTCATTTTGCATCATTCACTCATGATTAAATTTAGGTTAGTTTTTCGTTTATTTCTATTGTGTTATTACTAATGTTAGGTTATATTTTTCATTATTTGCATTGGCAAGAGAAAGTTGTATGTGATGGCTCTCTGTAAACTTTGTTTCACAAGAAACACTACGAGTAGCTTCAAGACAATGTTAAGACTCATTTATTCTCTTTCAGTACCAACGTCCGGAAAACAGGACGTCGATATATTTTATGTAGTTACAACATCGGGTTTACCAGATGTCCGTAAGATATCCATAAAGTGCCAACATTATGATAACCGAACTTTTACAAAAAAAACTTTTAAACCAAAATTTATGGAATAATGTATTTTGAAACCGCTTTTGTGGTGTAGTGACTAACATGCTAGCCTGCAAAGCGAAAGGTCCTGGGTTTGATTCTCGGCTAGGGTCTGGAAACTTTTAACACGTTAAAACCACCGTTAAAGTATCAAAACTCATAGTAGTTGCTAATGACCAAGCTGTCGATGCAACTTTAAATAAACTAAATAAAAATATTTTAATTTTTTTTATTGTTAGAACGATTTCTTTTTGTATGGATATAATAAAAATTGATTTTTAACAGGAATTGTTTTCCTGTAACATTGAAATTTTGGTTGGCAATGGCAGGCTTTCACCCTGAAAGTTTTCAAAATAAGGGCTGGCACTTATTGTACACCCCTATTCAAATTAAATGGCTTTAGATCAAATTTTTAAATATTGTTTCGGCACTGAAAGGGTTAAACTCATTCGTGGCAACATTTTATAAAGAAATTATTGGAAAGCATGTACGTTCTCAAGTACGGCAAATTTCTCAATCATCAAGGTGATTATGTCGAAACGTAGCCTTAGGTGTACGTAACTGTAGCAATAAAAAAAATTTCTATATTCACTGTTCTATTTATGGCCTACCGGAGGTAGAGAAAAAATTACTCAAATGCATATTTTGTGCCGATACTGTTTTCTGTCGATTTTTCAAAATCGAGCTTTCACCGGATCTACACATTTACAGATCCCCTAAACCCAAAAAACATGTTTTTAGTGATTGGTCTATGTGTGTGTGAATATAATATCTCAAGAATGGAACATTGTACGACCTTGAAACTTAAGTTAGATACCACCAGAGAACCCGACATGAACATTTTCATCAAAATCGGTCGACCGGAAATAGTAGTTTATTCATGTCATTTTTCACTTTTTTGCGATTTTTTCAAAAACTGCTCCTTAGATTTTTTTCAAATCACCTCATATACTACATTTTTTATGCTTTACAAGATAGGGTAAGCGCCCACGTCTGCTGAAATTCTTGGAGAGGTTGTTTTCTGGTAAAAACTTGTTTTTTTAAGATTGCGACTTTAGTATGATGCATTTTAGCACAAACATGTATATAATAATAGTTGTAGAGAATTGAAAATCCTACAATGTTTATTTCAAACATTTTTTTTGTATAACGCTTAGTTTAGCAGTAATTAGCGATTTCTGGTTTTTTTCTCACAAAAACGTGTAAAAAAATTGATTTTTACTTTCTCTTGCCTATATGAATATATATTTATATAGGCAAGAGGAAGTAAAAAGGTGTTTCATTTTATGAACAATATTACTGTGTCCAAAAAACTTTTATTTGTACAATTTAATTGTCAGATATTTTCCGTACATTTGAATTACTTTTTGAAGTCAGAAAATTTTTTTGGTTTTTATTTTCCATTCGTTTTACTACGGAAGTATCCCGCCGACGTTTAACTAAAAGTACATTGGAAGAGGTATTACTAGAGGATGATAACAGATAATTTGAAAAGAAACAGAACTATTTTTATACCTCTAGAACTAGCACATTAAATGCATTTAATTTATATTTTTACTGTTCGATATAGTAATAATTTTTTTTTAAATAAATGATTACCTAATACATTTCACTACACAGCCACATTTTTATCCAGACAAATGAAGAACTCAAGATTAGGTAACATCTGCATTATAAATTTACTTTCTTATTCTTTGTTTAATTTCTTAATAATCTTAACTGTGGTCTACCTATAGAACATTTTCATAATTGAAATTATACAGTACAAAAATTTTTAGGATAACCTATTACATTATTTTCTTAATTTATTTAATAAATAATTTACATTTTTACAAATTTTATTAAAATCTTAGTTTTCATTTATTTTTAGTTTAATACCTACGTACAATATAATTACAATTTAAAAAAAAAATTAATGGATGTCCATTAAAGATTTTCAATATCAAAATAATTATCAAATTTTTATCCAATAGTTTTTTTTGGAAGAATACTGCAAGTAGGGATGTGTCTTAGCTACTTCGCCGTGAACGTACAATTTAACAAAGTGAGAATTTCTATGATGGTCGCCAACATACGGAAAGGTTAGGCATGTGAAGAAGAAGGAAAGAGAATAGGTTGAATTCGATGCCACCGATACGTGGAAAATAATCGGTAAGTTATCGAGAATCGATAGTAAAAAGCCGATTCTCTAGTTTTCAAACTGCGTCAAAAATGTCGCAATTCTCCAAGATAAAAGATTTTAAATATTAATACAGTTGGGTAATTTTGGCTTGGGGAATAAAAAAATTGTTATACTATTAAATAACTGATTCGACGAATCTTAATCATAATATTATTTATAAAACACCAATACGCATAGATTGTGTATAGTTTTGTTTGATTTGAAAGAATGTCAAAATATGCACAATAAATTATCAACCGAAGTGTAGTTTTATCAAAGATTTTAAAAAAGTAAAATTTTGAGGGCTGCAGTACTTTTAAATATTCACACACGTATGCATTCATTGAATAAAAATGATGTATTTAGCAACGATCATGCTATGTACCGGATGGTTGTAGAAAATGTAAAAATTCGAACAGAATTTTTAAAGTAATTATCGATATGAACAGAAGGGAATATATTGGAAAGGGAGGTAATCTTTATTATTTATTAATAAAGGTTGGTAGAAGAGTTATTTAAGAAAGTTATCAACCGGGGGTTAGTGAGGGTGGGGCATTTCGTCTCCAACCTTCGACTTCTCAACATCTACCTCTCTTCCCTACAATCTTAATATTGTTAGAATTTTAAAATCGTTGGTAATATAGTATAAAGTTTCCGATGAATGTTTGTTTTTCCGCCGGTCCGCTAGATGGCGTGAGAATGCTATTTTACAAACTGTAGTTCCATTGATATTCAATAGATAGCGTGAGTACGCACTGTAAGGTTCAACATCAATTTAATAGATACCGTGATTTTTGAATGTTTTTCCAAATCGCAAGTTATGTAATTTTCGTTTTGTTACTTAAGTAGCTTTATAGATTGATTCGTAAATCAGAAAATTACTATTTTTTTTATAAATGCCTGTATGGATTACAACTTTTCTGGCAGTATAAAACCAAGCAACTTAAAAATTCAAAACTTCCAATATAAATAAATGCCTTCAC
Organism: Catonia carolina; assembly: GCA_035578175.1. Classification (NCBI taxonomy): domain Eukaryota; kingdom Metazoa; phylum Arthropoda; class Insecta; order Hemiptera; family Achilidae; genus Catonia; species Catonia carolina. The sequence continues at coordinate 48,138,322 of JAQMRL010000004.1, forward strand.
TTATTCAAATATGCATCCACCCTATCATGCTTGTAATGCAATTAATAAAAAAATTGTGTCAATGGACTTGTTTAAATTTACAAGTATATTATATCATATTATTTTGTATTTCTGATTGTTCAACATTTTGGTCATTCTGCAAGGAATTTGTGTAATCTAAAAACAAATTATTTTTCATATTTTATTACAGATTTCTATATAATTTACAAGTTTGTATTATAAAAATATGTAGTGTCCAGAAAACACTTTTTAGTTCACCAAGCTGTGGTTTTTCTTTATTTACCACTACAATATTACAGTTATTGAATTATTCCTACTGGAAATTACTTTCCAGAATTCAACATGGAAATATTAAATTTGTCTAAGAAGCATTTTACAAAAAAAAAAATCAGATTTTTTTTGTCTGGTGCTAAATAAATTAACTTTCTTGTTACTTAAATAAAATACATGACAAAGTCAAAAGTGTTTTGAAGTAGGAAATTGGAATTTCATAATTATTCAAGTGATTAATTAGCAGAACCATATATTAATATGAGTTTTAAAAACTTATTTAATATTTACCTTTTTTACTGCTTTCTTTTCTTTTCTTCTTTGACTTCTTACGAGCACTTTATTCAGTAACAACTGCAACTAGTATATAATTTTGTAACTAGTATTATTTATTATGTATTTAAGTGTTTAATGTCCTGTTTTTGTCTTGACTGAGGAAATCAACCAACGAAAAATCCCTCGATGCTATTTTATATACGATTCCTATTCCAGCATTTTTTAAATCTTCTTTGTGAATTTTGTGGTAAGTGTGGGTGTGACAATATATCTGGATTTGTGTGATTTTTTAAATTTTGAATGGAAAAGTGAAAATTTTTTTTTGGTTAAGTATAATTTGTCTATGGTGAGGTCTTGATGTATGACGGGGTTTCGAACATAGTAAGAACTCTTCTTCTTAACCCCTTACCGGTTTATAATTTTTTTCCAGAAATTAATATTATCTTGCTCTATACATTTTTTACTTTAACACAATTATTACAGCTAATTATGACCTAATACGATATTAAATGCAACTATTTTGCATGTAGAATATGTTTTATTCAATTTTTTTAAAAATTGGTTACCTAATCTATCTTAATGTTTTATTGTTGAAACATAGTAAAAGTCCATAATTGAATAATTGTTTTCTATTTATAAAAATCACTTAAAATGTTTTACATACACTAATAATGTTTTATACACAAAAATGTTAGAAAAATATAAATTACTATCAGTTTCATTATCGTAGACACCAGAGTTTGAAGCCTTGCGTTTCCAAAACGATGAGTCATATTTTAACATACTTTACATCAAAATTTAGCTCATTTTATTCTGCGTTGATCCATGATAGTCCTATATTGTGAATGTAGTTTAAAAACTGCCATATCGAGGTTGGAGACAAAAAGACCCGGTTTTATTGCTACCGCAACAAATTTCATGTGTTTAGAGGCGTGTAATTTGATAATTAATTGACCGCAAATATTGAAATTTAAACACAACATAGACAATTAAATCATATTCTAACAGCATGTACGAAATTTCAAATCCATGCGTTATTTAAATTTTGATTTATTAACAATATTCTGAACCATCTGGGTAATCGCTCGATCGTTCGGTATGAGCAAACTACCGTTTTATTCAGCGTTAAAAACTTAGTACAAATATGTTAATAACATGAAATATTGATTAGCCAATGTTGTGGTAGAACTTTTAAAATTTTGAAAAATAGACTGTGTAATGCGGGGATGGGCGCTACTACCCATGTTGCCTGAATCTGACTGTCTACCTGAATTGACAATACAGTCTGTCAATTCAAGTAGACAGTCCGACAGGATGTCTCGTACACAACCTTCAACATGGATAGTAGTGCCCACTTCCGCATTCCCAACCCAGTCTATTTTTAAAAATTTTAAAAGTGTTACCCGAACATTGGCCAATCAATATTTCATGTTATTAACATATTTGTACTAAGTTTTCAACGCTAAATAAAACTATAGTTTGCCCGTGTTGAACGATCGAGTGGTTACAGAGATAGCAAGGGTTCAGAATATTGTTAATAAATCAAAATTTAAATAGTGTATGAATTTTAAATTTTGTACACACTGTAAGAATACAATTGTCTATGTAGTGTTAAACTTTCAAAATTTGCGGTCAAATAATTATCGAGTTACACGCCTCTAAACGCATAAAATTTGTTGCAGTAGCAAAAAAACCGGATCTTTTTGTTTTTCAACCTCGATATGGAAATTTTTTAACAACATTAAAAATAAAGGACAATTATGGGTCAACGCAGAATAAAATGAACTAAATTTTGATGTAAAATATGTTGAAATCCGTTTCATAGTTTTGGAGATGCAAGGCTTCAAACTCGGGTGTCTATGATTATGAAACCGACAGTAGATCATGATTATAAATCATTACAACATTTATAGGTTATTACTTCAAGCACATGGACAAACGTAACTAACGACTACATCACTTCGCGTTCGTGGTAATACTCGTAGACTACTTTGAAGTTACCTACTAGCGCTCTATATCATTGTGAAAGACAGTGAAATAAAATACTTAATGCTATCGACATAATAAGCCAACACAAAACAAAATAAAACGGTACAAAAACGCCCGACGTAATATTCCATCAGGGAACTTTTCTGTGTATTATCGGTGCGATGTAATATTCCATGAGGAACCGGCAAGGGGTTAAAGTTCTTCTCCTATCAGAGGTCGGAAATCATCATCAATATGCGAACCTTATTGTTTGTTTTTACCAACATTTAATTTTCAATTACATAATTCATGTCATATTATTATTTTCGTATAATTTTTTAATTTGTTTAACAGGCGAAAGTAAAGATTCAGTAATTGCTTTCATAGATTATAAATGGTATGAATTATTGTGGAATTCCCAGCTGAAGGAGTATTCAAATAAAATAAAACGATTTGATGCTTTGGACTAGCTAGGTAGAAAGCACGGCTTAGACATTAAGAGTGTTAAAAACAAATAAAAAGCCTTAGATCGTATTTCACCAGAGAACATGAAAAGGCTTTAAAAAAGAAGAGTGGGGTTGTAGCTGGTGATAATTATGCACCGACTTGGTCTGATACATTACCAAATACACAGCACATACACCAGCAAAGATTAACGGGTCAACGGACATTTTGTACAAGTGAATACAAAAGAAAAACAATTGCAAATCGCTGCACAGTACCACGTCGCTTTTGGCAACGAACAATACGTGTAGGAACATAATTGACATTTGACATGATGAACGTGAACTTCCAATTTAAATTTCAACTTTCATCTTTATTGCATGTGTCAAGTGAATGAAAAAGTTCAATCATCTAGGACAGCCTTTATTTGCAACTGCTTGGAACCCAGTTCCATATTACACCTGCCAAACCAGTCTCTCAGGTTTTTTATCCAAAGTTCCACGTGCCCTTTATCTTCACTTGCATGATTAATTATAAGATGTAATATTTAGGACCTCTAATCACATGTCTAAGATATTAAAATTTTTTTCTTTATAGGGACTACATTTGATTAAATGTAAAAATTATTACACACTAAACTTACATGCTATTGTACCTGCAACTAACATACTTGATCAAAAATTAAAAACAAAATTGACATATTTTTGCTGAAAATCACTAACGAAATTATCAAAAACACAAACTATGTGAGATGAAAAGAACTATTTTTATAGCCTTGACTTGGGGTTATCATTCACAAATTTTAAGTTGTTAATACATAAAAAAATTGTGATTTTGCTAAAATTTCAAGTTTATTTAATAGAATAGTTTTTTTGGATATCTTATATAAATACATAATATTAAAATAATTTAAATGCCAAATTCATACAAAATACAACTAAATTCTGTAGTATCGTTAAAAATGAATTAAAACTAATTATCGTAAAATTACCTGATAGAGATCGTAACAGTCATTAAAATTAATTACTATAGTACACAAATTATTAATTATACAAATAATAAAACTTAGGCAAAATATAAATTCACGATATTTATAAATTTAAACAGCGACTATTTTACTAGAATCGACTATAACTTGGATAAAAATTGTATCATCTTGAATAAAATTCAGATTTTTTTTAGCATATCATGTGATACAAATCTGGAAATCCTAATCTGGTTCTTTGCTTGGTCTTTGGAAATTTTCACAAGTTGGACCTGGGATGAAACTTTCCACAATATCACAAGCCTGTAACACAGATCAAGGAAAAATTCATTAAGATAAAACAAGTACTACAAACAAAGTATTCTCAAACAATAAAAATATGGTGTGAAACACACAACTTTCTCTTACTAATGCAAATAATGACCAATATAACCTAACATTAGAAAATAAAGACTAAACTCAAAAAACATAACCTTATTAATCATGAGTGAATGATGCAAAATGAAAATCAACCTTAGTTCAGCTTAATGATACAGAAAATCACTATTCGATGCTAACAAGGCTCTGTAGAGAAAAAGAGAAAAATGCTTGAAATAAAATTTGTAGCTATTTTAATTTCCTATAAATTTTATTATACACACTTTCGTCATAAAATGCATATCTTAATGCATATGGCTGCAATCTTAAAAAACCATTTTTTTCTACGAGAGAAAAAGCCTCCCCAAGAATTTCAGCAGACATGGTGCCTACCCTATCTTGTAAAACATAAAGAAATGTAGTAAATGAGATTTAAAAAAAAAATCATACAGCCATTTTTGAGAAAATCGCAAAAAAGTGAAAAATGACACGAAAAACTACTACTTCTAGTTGACGGATTTTGACAAAAATGTTCATGTCAGGTCCTCTAGTGGTATCTAATTTAAGATTAAAGTTTCAAGTTTATACGATGTTCTGTTCTTGAGATATTTTGTTCACACACACACACAGACCAATTGCTAAAAACAATTTTTTGTATTCAGAGGTTCTGAAAATGTGAATATCCGGTGAAAATCGATTTTGAAAAATCGACATGAAAACAATACTTTTCTTCCTATATTCATACATGCAAGAGAAAGTAAAAATAATACAATACAAAGTATTAAAAAATTCATAAAATAAACTAATTAAGTTGACAGGGTACTGAAATTTTCAATACAAACAACCTATGATTCGGAATTCGTAGTATTCAAATTATCCAAAAAAATGTGCATCATGACTAACAATAGGGTGTGATCACTTCAGATGACTTTATCTTTTTCAATGTAAATTGCAAAACATATCCAAATTTTAATCATGAATGAATGACAAAAAAATAAAATCTACCTCTGTAGGACTTAAAAACACAAAAGATCACTAATTGACGCTTAACTAGGCTCTGTAGAGAAAATTGCTGTAAATAAAAGTTGTAATCTTTTAATTTCCTATAAATTTGAATACATACACATTTGTCGTAAAATGCATACTACGACTGAAATCTTAAAAAAATCAAATTTTTTTTACATATTTTCATGAAAAAAAAAAACAAACACTAATTACCGGTAAACTAAGCTTATAAAAAAGAATGTTTGAAATAAAAGTTGTAGATTTTTAAATTTTCTACAAATTGTTTATATACATTTTTTCACTAAACTGAATATTAAAGCCCCAATGTTAAAAAAACAATTTTGTTACTAGAAAACACCCTTCCCCAAGAATTTCAGCAAATATGGTGCTACCCTATCCTGTAGAGCAAACAAAATGTAGTAACGAGGCAATTTTTAAAATAATCGTAGGAGCATCATAGTAATGTTGGAAAAAAAACCGCAAAAAAGTGAATAATTACACTAACAAACTACTACTTTCGGTTGACTGATTTTGATGAAAATGTTCATGTTAGGTCCTCTAGTAGTACCTAACTTAAGTTTCAAAGTTACCAAATTACGATGTTCCGTTCTTGAGATACTATGTTCACACACACACACGAAGATCAATCACAAAAAACAGGTTTTTTTGGGTTCAGGGGGTCTGAAAACATGAATATCCGGAGAAAACTTGATTTCTTAAAATCAACAAGTAAACAATACTTCCTTCCTATATATTCATATAGACAAGAGAAAGTAAAAAGAAGTGATTACCTTTTCGCTTTGGTCGAACAACTTAAATGCTACGGAATGTGTGAATGGCCATCTTAACAGCGCATCGTATTCTCCGGGCAATATTTTGATGTATAATGACAAATGTGTTCCTTCACCGGCTCAATTACCATTTAGAAATAGCGACGCTTGTTATTTATAACCAAATTGACTTGTGTATCATGGTGGGCTTACTAATACCATTCCTTCTTTACTTTTAGTTTCAGACAATTTTGATGAATAATCTGTTATTTTCCACACAAGAGAACCTACAACAAAAATAATACATACTAAATATTAGATATTTTGAACAAAACACAAATAAGTTAAGGATTTGTTGTTTAGGTCATAAGCCGAAAGGCTGGTTTGAATCTCTAGAGACTTTACCAAGTAAAACAAGGAGTAGGGTGGTTTAACATTGCCTTCATCACTGAGTGGAAAAGTATGCTTATTAGCTAAGTAAGCTTAGCCCTGTGAAAAGCATCTACTTTCCACCCTGCAAATGACACCTTCGCTTCATTCACAACAGGATCTGTCTGTATAACGAAATTCATTAATCTCACAGGAGATAAGTCTATAATCTATTTATCATAATTTCTCTTACAGAATTTCCCCTTCTGGCCAACAACCCGCAAGAAAGAAAGCAAAGCGAGAACTAACCACTGCTACCAAGGCCAGTGCCCCTTTAACTTCTCCTGTATATGTATGAGCAACAAACAATATTGACTTCCCACTCTTTCTCATTGCTTGCTGAGAAATGGTTGGACAGAGTGTTTAGGCATCACCTAAGTTACATTTTTTACTTTCTCTCGTCTGTATGAATATACAAAAAGGAATGTTTTGTTTTCATGTCGATTTTTCGAAATAGAGTTTTCACCGGATATACACGTTTTCAGACCCCCTGAAACAAAAAAAAATTTTCAAACCAAACGATTGGTCTGTGTGTGTAAAAAAATATCTCAAGAACGGAATATTGCACGAAGTTGAAACTTGAAACTTAAGGTAGGTATAACTAGAGGACCTGACACAAACATTTTCATTAAAATTGGTCAACCAGAAATAGTAGTATATTCGCGTAATTTTTCACTTTTTTAGCGATTTTCTCAAAAACAGCTCCTACGATTTTTTAAAAATTGCCTAATTTACTACATTGTTTATGCTTTACAAGATAAGGTAAGCACCATATCTGCTGAAATTCTTGGGGAAGCTGTTCTCTCATAGAAAAATGTATCTTTTTCAGATTGTGGCCTTAAAATGGATTTTAGGACAAAAGTGTACATAATTAAAGTTGTAGATAATTTTAAAATCTACAACTTTTACTTTTAACATTTTTTTGTAAATTGCTTAGTTTAGCAGTAAATAGTGATTTTCTGTTTTTATTTTCATAAAAATCTGTAAAAAATAGAAAAATGGATTTTTTACGATTTCAGGCCTTAGTATGCATTTTATAACAAAAGTGTATAGAATTAAATGTATAGGAAATTAAAAGATCTTAAACCTTCATTGTAAGAATTTTTCTCAACAGAGTCTAGGTTAGAGTCAAAGAGTGATTTTCTGTACTAAGCCAAACTAAGGTTGGTTTTCATTTTGCATGATTCACTCATGATTGAAATTAGGTTTTTTTTGAGGTTGGTTTTCAACTGAGGTGTTGTTTATTTCTTATGTTAATTGCTAATGTAAGGTTATACGGTTCATTATTTGCACTGGCAAGAGAAAGTTGTGTGTCACAATATATTTTTGTTTCTATTATTATACTGAAGGCCTACATTGGTAAACGTCCGACAGTGAATAAAATTTTATGTGTTTTGGGGGAAAGAGGTATTATTAAAGATAAAAAAATATTAAAAAACTACAACAAAATCGGTTCATCAGTTTGGGAGCAATGATGCCACAGACCGATAAAAACGTTAAATTTAAAACACCCTCTTTTTCCGTCAAACAAAATTTTTTTGTTATTTTTATGAACAACCCTAGTACCTTTTTGGAAGAAGCGTGAACAACACAATAAAAAGAATACGTACATCCGATTGAGACTGAAGTGGTAACAGGATGCGCTCCGACAAAAAGCAGCATTTTTGTTGACGGTCTGAGTTCTTGTTCTGGCTCTTGCCATGCCGGTGAATTGTTCAGATCTTAAGCAAGGTCTCACCTACCTTAATTCTAGAAACAAATAAAATAATATATTATTTTTCAATTTATTAATTTTTGTGTAAAAATAGAGACAAGAAAATTTATTTAATATGGTAGGCATATAACCTACGTTTCTATAGCTTTTGTTCAATTAACGGCACGGCACACTGGTAATGTTAGTAAATGTTGCTCACACATTTAGAAAGATCCTACAGGAAATTAGAACATTAATAATATTACTAATAAAGTAAGCATTTAAATTTATAACAGTATTAAAGTATTTAATTTTATTATGCTAAAGAATTTACTAATAAAAGTATTAATCACAAGTCATTTTGCATTCTATGAAAATCACATAATACTTTTGGTGCATAAGGATCTGGAGCTGCAACAGCATTAACTGCTTGTTTACTTTGCAGTTAGTTCTTAAAATTAATTATGCAGACTTGAAATGCTTTTTCATATTGTTAAAGGTTCTGGACATTACTTAAAATGTCTTACAAAGTTTTAAATTTAAGTTCAAAGACAATACACAGGACAACTACACATTTATTGTACCATGGAGTCACATTAACTAATGATTGTTATTTCCATGACATATTGAATCACTTGTTAAGAGATATGAATAATTTTAGTAAAATAATGATACTTACTGCCAGAATGTTTCACGTAGACCAATTTCATGAAAACTGGTTCACTGGATCACACAGGGCACATTTATCAATGATTTTCAGGATGCAGGCACAGAAGTCTAGTTTAATAATGCCTTTTGTGTTGTGATAACATACTGCTACATGGCCTGTTCACAAAAAAATAAAAATTACACAATTTATATATACGTGTTAATAATAACCATTTAGATCTATGTTCTACAGAAACATCCATTAGAAAATGCTATATAGTTAAAAAAAAATTATTAATTATGACCTAGCATAACTAATTAAACATCTAATAAGTGATATGTATTGAAAATCCTGTATTAATTTTTGCAGTCTTGTTACTAATTCACCTATTTAATAAGAACAGCAATAATGGCGTACAAACATTTGTCGTAAGTACAATGTCGGCATGATTTCAACAACAGATGTGTTACGAACTAAATAAACTTATTTTATCAGTATAAATGTGGATGAAAACATAACAGTATTGAAACATGTTACAATCTAACCTGGGTAGAACATTAATAAAATGCAAGATTAAAAATAAGTATTATAGTTAAAACTTCTATGCTAAAACTAGAGGCCTGCATTTGGTACACTGAACGTTATACAACACTCGTACGTAGTGGCAGTGTAAAATTATAACATTCTTACTACGTTGCCGTAAATAAAATTCAAACACTAAACTAGATTAAATTCATTACAGTTTTCATACCAGAAGTTTTTGGAATAGTTCGGCCGATTTTGTAATACTTTAATAATACAAATCTAAAATACGAGTGGCGCTATATCACCAGGCAATAAGAACACCAACCTGATAAGTGAACGATGCACTGTTTAACCAAAGTCGTATACAGAATAAAAAAACTTAACATCCATTACGTTGTAGTCTCATGTTCAACAAATCAAATAACGGTAATAACTGCTAATTTATCTTGCAGGAAAATATTTAAAAGAACGTTTATTTAGTAGCTAACCCAACAAAACTTTGCCTCTTAACAAAGATCTATAGAAACACAACCACGGATTACTAAGTACTACACAATTCTTTAGAAAACGTATAAGAAGGAAAAAGAATTAAGAAGGCATAAAGTATTGATTGCAATAAACTACAGTACGATTAACGCAAGTGTGTATAGCTTAATTTAAATAATTACTCTTTTAATACCTTATCACAGGCAGCAATACAAAATAATAACGATTAAAACCTAATGTTAGTATCCGAAATAATAAAAGTCAAGCGTAGTTCATAAAAATCCGCAGAACATTCACAGCCTTCTTAATAAACTTTCCTTATTTGTCGTACCCAAAGACATTAATGACTGACGTAATGACTTTGTAAGGTGAATGAAGTAAACTACTACTGTTTAGCTCCCGTAGAATTTTTTACATTTTTTTCTCGTAAATTTACCACAATTTTATTCATAAAATTCCTTGAATAAACTGACTACTATAAAGATTAAATTTACAATTTAACCTATATAATTAATTACTAGTACGTACCTAAATAACAGGAGTTGACGAATTTATTAGTAACCTAATAATTATTCGGACTTTCTATTATTTGAATTTGTTTTCAATTATTGTAACGTATTATATTTTAAAATATAATCTTTTACATGACAGACATAAGTAATTTCTATAGAATTATTTTACTTACAAGAATTCTACCAATCAGTACACACACACTGCGAAAGAAAATTTTGTATATTTTATAATGGATGTATTCGGACGGGTTGTCCAGTATTCGCTTATTGCTTATAATTTTTTTTATTTTGGGATGTATTCGTGGAAAACCTATCACCGACAGCTGTGTTAATTAAAATCAGCTGATTGGGAACTACACAAACTCAGATAGTGTGTCTGTTGAGTGAGAACACCGAGATAGCCGGTTATTATTTACGTAATCTGTGGCCGGTATCTTAGTCTAGACAGAGGGTTTAAAAGTGTTCGATTTGATTGATCTGCGCGTCAGAACCGAGAGAGACGAGAAATTTTGCACGCGCTAAGTAAATGCTTGTTCGAACTACTAGAAATCGTGTTGTCTCAAACAGTACTTATCATATCTAATCATACAGATCTCAAGCTGTTAGTGCTACCTACTTTGCAACGTTTGTTCATTTTCTACAATAGTGACTATACCGTTATTTATCTCAGAGAATTTTATTCGTGAGTGATACTTTACTGAAGAGTTTATTGGAACTGTTAAATTGACTATATGATATAGCCATTGTTGTGACAAATATTTTTTAGTGGTTTTGAATTTTTTTATTAGGGAAACGAAAAAGTGAATCCAACTGCATTTGCAAACATGGAAAAAATTGAACAAGGTAATGTAAAAGTTCAACAAGGTACCGAAGAAATTAGCGGCACTCTTGAAATTAAAAAAATAACGGTAAATATAGGGTTTATTGGTGCAGGGAATATGGCTAAAGCCATTGGAGAAGGACTTTTGAATTCAAATATAATAAAACCTAATCAGATTTATATTTCGGCTCCTTCGCAAAATAATTTACAATATTGGAAAAGTTTAGGAGCAAATACTACTACCAGCAATAGTGTTGTAGCTGAAAATTGCCCAATTGTGGTATTAGCAGTAAAACCACAGTTTGCCAGTGAAGCTATTCTGTCAGCTTTCTCTAATTTTAATAATATCCCTGTAATTAATTCCACGGTGGTATCAATATTGGCTGGTGTTACTATAGATGATTTAAAGTATATGATACAGAAAACAAACCTGAAATCTCCCGGTTTCTGTGATAAATTTAATATTATTAGAGCAATGCCCAACACACCAATTCTTGTAGGAGAAGGTTGCACTGTTTATTGTTGTGAACAAGCATTAACAGGAGATTCAAAATTGGCATTTGAGGAACATAAAGCAATTGTACATTCTATATTTTCTGTTAATGGATTTTGTGATGAAGTAAGTGAACGTTTAATAAGTCCAATTGGTGCATTGTCAGGGTCAGGACCTGCTTATGTATATAACATTATTGAAGCTTTAAGTGATGGTGCAGTAAAATTAGGAGTACCTAGAAGTTTATCGTATACTTTAGCTGCTAAAACATTAATTGGCGGTGCAAAAATGGTTTTAGAAACAGGAAAACATCCAGGGGAATTAAAGGATGCAGTTTGTTCTCCAGGAGGTACTACAATAGCTGGAATTAGTGTTATGGAAAAAAATGGAATTAGATATGGCCTTATAGAAGCAATCGAAGCTACGTATAAAAGATCAGAAGAACTTTTCAAGAAAAATTAACTTCGGTTTTTAAGCTGCTGCATTTATCTGTTAGGTACAAAATTGGAAATTTAATTTTCAAAAAATAAATCATGATTTGTTTACTTGATAATTTCTTGGAAAAAATAGATTTTTACTAACATTAATTTCTATTGCAATATTAAGACTAACTTGTTAAATTATATAAAACCTTAATTTTAAAACATTATTACTAACATTAATATAATGTTTTTGGTTAACAATGCTTTTGCTGAATAAATAACTCTAGAAATCTTCTAGAAACGCTTTAATATTAGGTTATTATTTTATGTTAAGATAGTATATTTTTTTTAGCTTGAATTTATATTATCTTAGTTTATAATACAATGAAAACATGAATCTCACACTGTGATTTCTTGAAACTCTTTAAGTAATGTAGCATTATTAATAATGTTTAGTTTGCTCAGTATGCTTTAATAATTTTGTAACTTCACGGTAGAAATTACATTATTTATGATATTAATACAAGCAATTGTTTAAGACATTTTTCATTATAGAAGCATATTGTTAAAGACATTTTTCAGATGTACTTTTTAGCCATGTATTATAATTTTGTTAACTATTTTCCTGTGTATTTTTGTTTAGAATTGTATAATAAAGAAAAAAAAACACCAAGTATACAATAAATGGCTTTCACCTGATTAAAAAAGTCAATAGATCCTTTCAGATATCATGTATAAATGTATAAAAATTCTGATATCAGTTGCAATATACGAGACGTGTTCAGAAAGTAAGTACCGTTTTTAAAAAAAAAAACAAGTAAAACAATTTTTTTCAACACAATTTTATTTCTACATGAAAGCCCAAACCTTAAACTATTTTTCGACATAGTTTCCACCGATGTTCAAACACTTGTCGTAGCGGGTGATCAATTTGTCTGTACCCTCTTCGTAGAACGTTCCCACCAACGAATGTAGCCACGACTTCACGGCAGTTTTCACTTCATCGTCGGTTTCAAAGCGTTGGCCGCCTAGCTCGCGCTTCATGTGCAGGAACAAGTGGTAGTCAGATGGTGCCAAGTTCCGGCTGTAGGGCGGGTGATCGAACTGCTCCCAATGAAATAGTCGAACCAGTGTTTGAGTGTCATCAGCGGTATGGGGCTGAGCATTGTCATGGAGCAACACAATTCTGTTACTGAGCATTCCTCTCCATTTGTTTTGAATTGCCCGCCTTAGTTTTCTTAAGGTTTCGCAATACCTTGCCGCATTAATGGTTTCACCTCTTGGGAGAAAATCAATCAGCAAAACACCTTTCCGATCCCAAAAGACAGTGCACATGATTTTTTTGTGCAGACATTGTTGTCTTGAATTTTTGTTTCTTCGGGGATTGTGTGTGCCACCACTCCATTGACTGCTGTTTAGAATCCGGTGTGACATGATGGACCCAATTTTCATCACCTGTCACAATTTTGTTTAAAAAATCCTCACCATCATCACTGTACCTTGTGAGAAAAGTCAAAGCACTTCCGAGTCTCTTGGATTTGTGCACGTCAGTGGCGGGAACCTTCTACGAAGAGGGTATAGACAAATTGATCACGCGCTACGACAAGTGTTTGAACATCGGTGGAAACTATGTCGAAAAATAGTTTAAGGTTTGAGCTTTCATGTAGAAATAAAATTGTGTTGAAAAAAAATTGTTTTACTTGTTTTTTTTTAAAACGGTACTTACTTTCTGAACACGCCTCGTAAATACCAAACATGTATTCGTTTGTCAGTTTTTCGTGACAATTTTAATCGGGTGAGTCATATGTTGTATATTAGGTGGTTCTTATACAAACACAAATTATTATTTTGAGTATTTAATGTGTTCATTAATTTGCTTGTTGGATACAAAACATCTGATAGCTATGCTCCTGTGTTATCCTTGTTACCATAGTAGGAAATTAATTTTATTTTCTTACTCTTTAATAGTTTTATACAGGAAAATTCAACCATTAATTGTACGAAGTAATTGAGGAGCCAAATTAAGTAATTTAATAATTTGGCCTTATTATTTTTTTTAAATTAAATGTCTGATGCTATCAATTTTCTTGTAGTGTCTATAATAAATGTCATAACTTATCATAGTCTTAATAATTAGGCTTACGTACTTATTATCAAGGTTAATTGGCACTTAATGTCTTATGTTTGTTTAACATATTTAAAAGATAAACCAAATTAAGTATGTAACAGTTAATTTTAAGTGGCCAAGTAGTTGATTGGACAAGGTAAATCCAAAAAGTAACTGTACTTCAAGTACTTTTTTAAGTACTTTAACAGTACTTAAAGTTTTAAAAACCAAAATGGCAATATTTTTTGAAAAATTAAAAAATTTATATACACGTACATCAAACATTATTTTTTGACATATCCGCCTTCCTTCTCAGTACATTTTGTGAGCTAAGGAATGAGCTTTGTTATACCTTTTGTCAAAAAAAAATCTTTTATTTCCTCTCTGGTTTATTGTTTGATGGAACTCTGGTTGTCATTGTTGGTTGAAAACTTTCCAACTATAAATGACTTCAGAGAGGTAATAAAGTGTATTTTTTTTATAAATGTTTATCTTAATTTTATGTTTTGTTGTGCATAAGACGCTAAGATCATTTGATACCTTTTTTAACAGCTGACTGAGGTAAAATGTTCAATAAATTGGGATTAAAAGCGAACCGAAAATCGATAAAAACAAAATATAATGGAAAAACTCCATTAATTTATACTTTCATGAACAGAAACACTCTAAAATATATTTGTATATAATTACAGTAGTTACAAGTATTTAGTTTTTGTTTACTTCAATTTTGTATGGCATTTTAAAGGTAGCAAGATTATGCAGTTGTTTTACTACCGTAAGGTCAGCCAGAGTGGGGTTGAGGTGTTGCTCCAAGTACGCCAAGATGTTGTCCAGCGATGACTCAACAAGTAAAGACAGTAACATGTGATCTTTAGCTCAAGGCACTAAGGCCAGGTGTATACTGGAGTGCGGAAGGCACTGTTCAGAACATGTAGGGTAGGAGCGAAAACTGTGCAGCCATTGTTGCCTGTAGCGTACCGTATATTAGGAGGCAGACATGTATGGCACAGCAACATGTCTGTGTCAAGCAACCACAGTTTGTAGTCAAGGCACAATTTTCGTGCACTTGTTTGAGCTGGAAACATGTCGGTTCAAGAGAAATTAATTGAACTTGTGTGTACCAAAACCATATTGTATGATACCGATCATCCTAATTACATGAAAAACTGTTCCGTTGCAAACCTAGTGTAATTCTTGAACGTTAATTTGAACTTGCCATGCGGTTTTTCATAAAATCACTTTGTCACAAAATTTTCTCCCTTCGCTTTGAAATGGAATACAGTAAAATTAATTTTTCTATACCGGAATTGGACGAATCCGATATTAACCTATCCATCGCGCTAAATGGCCAAGCATGAACTAATTCCTGAACCTGACAAAAATATTCGCCTGTGCTGCGTCACCAGCATACGCTGGGAGAAATGTCTGCGCTGCCTGCCCTGCCCTGCCCTGCACGTGTCCATCTCGAATGCACTATGCCACCTGCACTCCAGTGTACGTCTGGCCTAATGCTTTAACAATACAGTACATTCTAATATTCTGTTTTTATGTATATATAAAAAATTTTGTAATTTACCTTATATTCCTTTCGAAATCCTTCTTACAAGTACTTTTGCGGTGCGCACCTGTCCTTCAGGTAATGATAATTCTAGAATATTTTATGAAGATTGCATCTTCCTTTGACAATGGTTTGAATCAAATTGATTCAAACAAAGGAGACAAAGGAAGATGTAATCTTCAGAAGCAGTGCGCACTGCTTCTTCAGGTAATGATAATAAAAGTTCTAAAATATTTTATGAATCTTCATTTGTCTCCTTGTTTGAATCAATTTGATTCAAACCATTGACAAAGGAAGATGCAATCTTCATAAAATATTCTAAAAGTTTTATTATTATTACCTGAATAAGCGGTGCGCACTGCGAAAGTACTTGTAAGAAGGAATTTGAAAGCAGTATAAAGTAAATTACAAAGTTTTTTTATATATACATTAAAAACAGAATATTAATATGGATTCTACTGCTATGATGCTAACTAATAACTTAAAAAATTATAACAGTACATTCTATAACTGTACAGATTATAGTGTGTAATTTCATGTATCTAGATTGCAGTGTTGTTCAAATTACTGTACAGGATATCGCAGTTCTATGAAAGAAAATATATCAGATAAATGAGAATCTCTTCTGTGATGTTTTTTTTTTTTTAATTTGTTTAACGTCGCATCAACTACAACGGTTATTAGCGATGACGTTGGGGTGTAGCTGTGTACAATGGAGGATGAAATGATTTTTTGTAACGTATGAAAATGTGCCGTGCCTGAGTGGGATTCGAACCCAGGACCGCATGATGAGAGACGAGCACGTTACCAACTGCGCCAATGCGGCCGGCGTGATGTTTATTTTAGGGTAATGAATATGTTTGTACTTACTGTAATAATTTTGTCATTTCGATGTTCGATTTTTACATCTATTTCTGGGTAATCATAACAATTCTAAAATTACTCTTCACATTAATGAATGATGTTATAATTTTCAACACAAAAGGGTTTTCTGATTTCTAAAAAAACAAAACAAAAATACATCACTTTAAAATAATTTTATTCTCGTAAAATAAAATAAAAATAGAAAGTCTAAAAATAAATTTAAGATACATAGTTTAATTTTAGCTAAAATAAAAGATAATTTGTCATGTTTTTTAACACATATTATAATTGTTTAAAATTATAAACAATACATTTTTGTATTCTACTTATTAAATAATGGTTCATTTATAATAGATATAAAATGGTACAAATAATTTAATCACAGGACATTCATTCATTTTGTTAAATCTACAATTTTAAAGCATATTTTTTATAATACTTTGGTATTATTGTATTACAATATAGCAATAATTGTTTTGTTTTTTTTAATAAAATGAATTAACCAATAAAAATGTTTATTTATTTATCCTACATGTAAAAATTTAATTTAATACTATTTTCAAATGCCATTAACAGTTATAAAACAAAATCTTAGGAATTAATATTTAGCACCAAATTTCAATTTCTTCGTCAAGGTTACCAAATCTTGGAGTTAATATTTATTGTATTAATAAAGTATAATATAAAAATTCCATGTGTTGTGTAAAAAAAAAATTTATTATTAAAATTTATTAATATATTAATGAATAAAAAGTATTTTTCTCATATTTAAAACATAAAATTTTTGTTTCATGAATATTATTGTTGAAAATATTTTCCTATTTGTAAAAATTATTCAAATGACCCAACAACATGTAATTTGTAGAAAAATAAATAATTTGAAATTATATTTGACTTAACATAAAATTATAATTTATGCGGTACTACATTCTAGTCGTTATTGGTGTTTACGAAAAATGGTGATTCAATTGAAAATCACTGAGATTGGAGTAGTGACGAATTTAATAATTATTAGCTAATCTGTTTGGTAAATTTACTTAACTAATTCTGATTAAATTATTATTTATTTCATTACAAAAATGTTTTTATACACATAATTTTTTGTCTCATTTCCTACAATTAACACCTCAACATTTTCAAAAGAAATGTAGGGATTGATAATGCTACAAACAGTTATCCATGACTGAAAACTAATTCTGAAAGATATTTGTTGGTTTTTTCGGGGTTTAATCAATTTTAAACTTTAAACATTTGTAGTCACTATAAAAGTCAAATGCCAATTGTATGGCAGTCATCAGTCAGGAAGAAAGATGGTTGCTTAAAAGGCTTAAATACTTGGGTCTCACAAAATAAAATCGATTCTTCAAACTATTGGTTGTGGTTGCTGGCCACTCCGATGTAAATAGGATTAGATAAAGGTTAATTACCAGAAGTTGGGAGTAGGTTGCAAGAGGAACTGAACTTCAAAATTTTGCCATTAGATTTGGAACACCATTGAAACTTTAGTTTAATTATTATAAATTTGTTTATCCGAAATTAAATAAATAGGAAAATCAGCTTGACATGGAATCAATTTTATCACAAGGATTGTAAAAATCAACCGATAGAACCACAGAAATAAGGATGTATTTAAATTGCTCATTAATTTAAATAATTTGTAGATAATTTCTGTTTAGAGGTAAGCACTTACGGTAAGAAGTTTGTGTTATCAGGTGTCAATATGTAAAGATAAGGAGTTTACAAATTTTTTATCAATTAGAGTACTTTTAAGTACTTAATTACTTTTAAATATAAGTAGTACAATATTAAGAGAAAAACAAATTTTTGTAAAAAATAAATAGTTTTTTTTATGGAAAACGATTTGTATTACAGAATGTCATATTTTTTGGCAAATCATGTTAATTTCTAAATGGAAGAAAGTAATATTTAACGTAATTGATTAGTGTTCTTTGATACAGTTTACCAATATATAAGTACATTAAGATGTTTTTGGTTTTACATCCGACTGTTTTGGAATTAATGCTGATTCAGATGGTGAGAAGGGTGATAGATGAAGAAGAGTGATGAAAAAATGGCAGACCTGACTGGGAATCAAAACTGGGACCCTGGCGTAGAAATATTAAGATCTATAAGTCTTATGTGTACCGATGAATGTATGGCTGTGTATAAATTCAACAGATGAATCATGTAATTAAAATTCAAAATCTGGTCCAACGTATTTTAAATAGAGATTCTGTTTGTCCTCAAATATAGAGTTCTAACAAACGGATTTACATTTTTTTACGAGAACCCTTAGGTTTCCGCAAAAAATTCCGAAAATTAAAATTGGTTTAAGCCATAACAATATTTTATGTAATATTGTATTAAAAGTTTTTATGGTGGTACTATTCTGGTGGTGATGTTAAATTTGTTTTAATTAGTAATTATAGTGACAAGAAAATTGGTTTAAGCCATAACAAGATTTTATGTAATATTGTAATAACAGGTTGACTCCCATGAGACACTTATACGTCTCTCACCAGATCTGTAAAATTTACTTTTGAGAGACTGGTCCGTCTCTCACGTAATAGTGTTTTTATTGTGAGACGGGTTGGATGCTCGTTTGAATTGAGTGATATACTGAGCTCTTAGAAATGAGTTCAAGAAACATTTCATGGTCGTCATGGTTCGTGATTTACTTGATCCGATCGAATCAAAATTGATTCGGTGAAACTTGACAGATTATTATTACTGTCACATAATATTGACTTATTATAGTTTATTATTGCATTATTAATCATGTTTTAATAACATTATATAATGAAAAATCATTTTATCTTTTCATTTTTTATGTTTTTCCTATTACAATATTTTTTACATTGTAAACGTTGACTTTGCCTCTATGTTGACGGTGCCTCTATGTAGACAACTGGTACTCAAGTTTACCACTCGCCGAACAACTGCTTGATAGAGAGACGAATCATCGATATTTATGTAGTTTTATTGAAAAATAGCCCAAAGTAAATTATTTATAAAATACATTTAATATTTTATAAAAATAAAGTAAAATTATAGTGAAACACACACATCAGTCTTTCACAGTAGGCTAAATTTGATTTTTTTACTCTTGAGTACCTGATCTAACACCTTAAAAACAACACCAAAAACATTAAGCCTTACAATAGACTTGAAAGAAAATTTATTAAAAAAAGAAAAGGAACCATAAAGTAGGTATGGGTTTTTTAAGATCAAAATTGCAAAAATTGCCGTGGGAGTCAACCTGTTAAAAGTTTTTATGGTGGTACTATTCTGGTGGTGATGTTAAATTTGTTTTAATTAGTAATTATGGTGACAAGAATTGTTATATCGGTGCATATATTATTTCTTAAATAACACAACCCACCGGTTAATTTAGAGGTAAAGTCGTCGCCGTGAGTCAGCTGTTTAACAGCTGATTTTCGGAGATGAAGGTTCCTGGTTCAAATCCCAGAAAAAGTAAGTTACTTTTATACGGATTTGACAACTAGACAGTGATTACCGGTGTACTTTATGGTTGGGGTTCAATTAACCATACTCTCTCAGGAATGGTCGGCCTGAATCTGTACAAGACTACACCTCATTTACAAATCATACATATCTTCCTCATCTCATTGGGTCACAGGGTTGTTTATTGTTCTGAATTGAACAGATTGTAATGTACACACATTAGGGATATAAAAAAAATAACACATACAAAACATTGCGAAATAAGAAGACAAGTGTTAATTTGGTTGTTAAGAATAAATTAGTATTATTGTACGAATTAATTTGCATGTGTCAGCTAGTAATCATTTAATTTTCAATTAATTTGTAAGTTGTTTACTGTTCTTTTATTCTGGTAGTCAGAAGCCATTTCTCAGTATATTATACTGGTGTTAATTGAACCACAGACTTCCCTGATATAAACTGTTATTAAATTACATAATACATTGTTAATTTGGGAAATTCAGTTAATTTCCATTCTCTATCCATCTCTACAAATTGTTAGTTATTTAATAATGCGACACATTTGTTATGTCAACTAAAAGAAAAATCATATTATAGTCTTCAAAACTTTAACAGCTCATAGAAATTGATGAAATAATATTTGTGTTAGTTATTATTATCTAAAACAGAACACAACGTAAAAAGTAAACATTTAATAATACTGTATTCTAAGAAACATGTATAAGAGACTGGATTCGTATAAGTACAAAAACCATTAGTTTATTTGCTTATTTAATATTTAAGTGTCTAAATAAAAGTATTGAAAAAATCAGGCTTTATCAGTTACACTTTTATGATTTAACCATAATTTTCATTTTAAGATATTATACTGTATATATTTCTGGAAACTTTTTTTATTTACATTGAATTAGTGGAAAAAATATTAAACTGCACGAGTCTAAAATTTTTTAGAGCATGCGTCATATCATTGTGAGCTTCCAACGTCTTGTGTTACTAACAACTTCGCCTTCCTCATTGTCTTTCAGTATTGTCATACATACAGAAAAGTAATGTTAAGTTATGTCTTACATAAATATATAAAGTAAACTATGTAGCCTAATGAATCAAAAATCAAAACTGTATTATAATACATCAGTAATGTATTGTACTTACAGATACTTACTATCATTTTAATGTACTTGTTTTTTTTGTTTTATCTTTAACTATTTCGCAATTACTGCTAATGTAGATGGTGAGAAGGATGATAGATGGAAATGAGTTATGAAAAATGCAAGATCTGACCAGGAATCGAACCCAGGAACCCCGGCATAGAAGCCAATTGCGCTAACCATTATACCAGCAGGCCGGCCAAATGTAGATATATAATAGAGATACTCATACAAGTAACACATGAAGAATGCGATACAGTATTACTATGGGTAATCCCTTAAACCTTAAAGTTCATGATGATATGATACAAATTATAGTACGTAATTGTATTATTTATTTAAAATATATTTTTGGCTGCTGCTGTGGTGCTATGGTAAGGATTACTAGATATTGCTGAACTGCAAATCAGAAGGTCCTGGATTTAATTTTCAGCCTCTGGGTCTTTTTTTTTGTTTAATGCCCGACTGTTCTGCAATTACTGCTAATGCAGACTGTGAAGGATAAAATTATTTTTGTAACGTACGAAAATATGCCGTGCCTGAGTGGGATTCGAACCCAAGACCGCATGATGAGAGGCGAGCACGTTACCAACTACGCCTAAGCGGCTGGCAATTTACAGCCTCTGGGTCTGGAATATTTAAATGTGTTAAAATCTCACTAATTCAGCCATTAATAACTAAGGAGCTTATGTGATTTTTTGAATAAATAAAACAAATAAATTGACATTTGTTTACTTTTAAAAAAAATCAAATACGTGTAAAATTGGTTGACAAGGTCTTTGTTGTCAAACCAGTTTTGTATGTTAGTTTTTACTGAATAAATAAAAATGCAGTCGCATAAATATTTTTTTAAATGTTGAAGGTCTCTTAAACACTGTTCTAAACGTAAATTTGCATTTTTTGAGTTGGGATAACCTGGCTTGTATATTTTACATTTAATTCTCATGTCTTATTGTGATGTAAAATTTAGCTCAATATAAAATACAAGGCATGTAAAAATCTTTTACCCAGACAAGTATCCTGCTAATAACTTATACGAGTATATAGCTGGCCAATGGTATAGTGGTCAGTGCAACTAGCTTCTGCGCTGGTCATCCTGGGTTTGATTCCTGGTCATGTCTACATTTTTCACCTATAATTCTTTATCATTTGGATTGCTATTAATATGCAAAATGGATAAAAAAAATCTGGTGTGAAACACTCACACAACTTTCTCTTGCCAGTGCAAATAATTAACAATAAACCTATTATTAGTAATAAAACATTAGAAATAAACAAAATACTAACCTCAATAAACATAACCTTATTTTAATCATGAGTGAAAGATGCAAAATGAAAATCGAACTCAGTTTGGCCTAAAAATACGGGAAATCAATCTTTCACGCTCAACTAGGCTCTGTAGATAAAAATGCTTTAAATAAAAGTTGTAAAACTTTTAATTTCCTATAAATGTTATTATATACACTTTTGTCGTAAAATGCATTTTAAGGCCGAAATCTTAAAAAAATCGATTTTTCAAACGTTTTCGTGAGAAAAAAACATAAAATCGCTAATTACTGCTAAACTAAGCGTTATACAAAAAATGTTTGAAATAAAAGTTGTAGATTTTTAAATTCTCTACAACTTTTGTTATATAAATTTTTTCGCTAATTTGCATATTAAAGCCGTAATCTTAAAAAAACACTTTTTACGTAAAAACAGCCTCACCGAGAATTTCAGCAAACATGGCGCCTACCCTATCTTGTAGAGAATAAAAAATTGAGTAAACCAGGCGATTTTAAAAAAAATCGTAGGACCAGTTTTTGAGAAAATCGCAAAAAAGTGAAAAATAATACGAATAAACTACTACTTCCGGTTGACCGATTTTGATGAAAATGTTCGTGTCGGGTCCGGTAGTGGTATGTAACTTAAGTTTCAAGTTTCAAGTTCATACGATGTTCCGTTCTTGAGATATTTTGTATATACACACACACACGCGCGCGCACGCACACGCACACGCACTCACACACACACACACACACACACAGACCAATCGCTAAAAACATGTTTTTTGGGTTCAGGGGGTCTGAAAACGTATAGATCCGGTGAAAACTCGATTTCGAAAAATCGACATGAAAACAATACTTTCCTTCCTATATATTCATATAGGCAAGAGAAAGTAAAAATACACTACTTATTTTTACTCACCCATTTTTCATTCAATTACAAGTATTTCCACATTATCATCAAATATATGTAGAGGTTGGTGTTTATAAAAATAAATTCAGAACCTTTTTTTCTTGTTTTATTTAACCCTTTCAGTGCCGAAACAATATTTAAAAGTTTGATCTAAAGGGCCATTTAATTTGAATAAGGATGCACAAAAAGTACACCATTGCAGGCTTACGCCTGCCATTGCCAAACCAAATTTTAACATTACAGAAAAATAAAATGTCTCGTTAAAAATGAATTTTTAATGTGTTCATACAAAAAAGAAATTGTTCTAATACTAAAAATATTCAAAATATTTTTTTTAGTTTATTTAAAGTCGCATCGACAGCTTTGTTATCAGCAACTACTGTGGGTTTTGGTACCTTAACGTTGGTTTTACCGTGTTAAAATTTCCAGACCCTAGCCGGGAACCGAACCTGGGACCTTTCACTTTTTAGGCTAGCGTGCTAGTCACTATGCCATGGAGGCGGTTTCAAAATACAATATTCCATTTATTTTTGTTTAAAAGTTTTTTTGGAAATGTTTGGTTATCTGGACGTTGGCACTTTATGCATAACTTATGGACGTCCGGTAAATCAGATGTTATTACGTAAACTATATTGATGTTCTAACGTTGGTACTGAAAGGGTTAAAGTTAACCTACGGATTAGAATAAAGTGGGACCAATGTACGTTGATAGTTGGGGCTCATTTAACCACATTCTCTTAGGAATGTTCAGCCTGAATCTGTACAAGACTACACCTAATTTAAACATCATATAATATCATCCTCATCTCATTGGGTTGCTTAACTTAAAGAGTTTGCTATGCACACGTACAAGGGATTAAAAAAATGTTGTATCAATAATTTGGTCATTGGTGATTAAATTGGTTTCCAGAACATGGGTGAGTAATAATTTGCCAGACCTAGGCTGATAAATGAAACAGGGACCTTCTGCTTTGCAGTTTAATGTAATCTAGCACAATAAATCACAGCGATATTAAGAGGGCCAAAAAATTCCTTCTTAATTTTGTTATAAATATTTTCCTAAAAACTAAAATCTAAAAAAATTTGATTACAAGGAAATCTGTAAAACATAATTACATGTTAATATTATAATTAAAATAGGAAAAAGAAAAATAATAAGAGAAAAATGAATTACTTAATTGATGTTCAGATTAGTTGTTGAGTCAAGGTTGGGTCTAAGTTGATTGGATGATAACCTCAAGAAAATTATTGCATAAATGGTTTTCTAATAAATTAAATTAATATTAGTTCATATCATAATGTAAACTCTTATAACTATTGGTATTATATAATTAACATTATATTTACATTTTGGTTACACTTTACTTCCTGCAAGTATCTCACAATTCATACAAGTTTATTTAATTCCCTCTTAATTAGAATGTACTCCAAGTCAGAGTAAGTATCAACACAGTTAGGACAAAAAAATGTCCATTAAAATACACAAACTTAAATTACATTATTATTTCTACACACATTTAACAGAATAAACAAAAAATAAAGATTGAATAGAAATTTACAAACTAAGGAAACATTTGTTTAATCTTAAATGTCATAGAAGTGGATTGAGTTAATAATATTGTTATGATCATAAATGAGATAACTACAACCATTGAGATCAAATTAATGTCAAATATTTCTGACCAATGGAATCTATTTAAATTTTTAAATTATTTTTTAAAGCATCTACAGCTATTGCTGTCTACCGTTCCTTAACCAGATTCTTCATTCAATCGTATTCTCCCAACCCTCATCCCCTAAGCCATTCTCCAGCATAGCATTATCCACCCCATTTTTCTGTGATCTTTGTGGCCAGCCTCCTCCTTCTTACCCTTGGGCTCCATTCTGTTATCGTATGAATCTATCCGACCTCCATTCTTCTGATATGTCCACATCGTAGAATTTATTCTAGATTAAATTTTCGGTCTTTCCTGTATGGTGTGAAGTCCTGGACCTTGGATAAACCCATTACAAGGAAACTAGAGGCATTTGAGATGTGGCTGTACAGATAAATGTTGAGAGTCCCTTGGACTGCTCGGATGCCAAATCTCAAGGTTCTCAGGAAAATAAAGAAAGATGTGAAGGTCATATCCGCCATCAAATGTAGGAAGCTCCAATATTTTGGACATATCAAGCGGAATGACTCACAATATTTGTTACTATAAACCATTCTGTAGAGAAAAATATATGGAAAACATGGAACTGGCAGAAGAAGGGTGTCATGGCTTCAAAATCTGAGAATTTGGTTTAGAAAGAGATTTTCGCAGTGGAACAAACAAAGTGAAAATTGCTATGATGGTTGCCAACATTGAGAATGGCGTACGCACCTGAAGAAGAAATTTTCAGATGCTTATTTATTTAATTTTTTTAGCTTATTTATTTGTTATCGGGAACTGTAAATTATTGACATCTAGCCAATTTGATCGCTGCTTTTGGCTGTATTATTTTGATGTGGATTAGGTGTGTGTTTGAACAGGGACCCCCAGTAGAGTTTGTTCATGGATGGCTGTCAGCTGGTTACCATACAAAGTCGCTTGCCCAATTGGTGTTACTTAACAAATAATAGCAACTTTCTACCAGCTGACTGACTGGGCTGGCCCGAAGGCCCGGATGCTTATTAAAGAAAAAAAGTGTAAAGCTATCTTCCCTTATTGGAATTTATGAAAAGTATAAATTTTTGTAGGCCCTGGAGAGTGACTCAGGGGTATTCAAGAGTATTCACTTTTAGCAAACGGGGATAAAATGTAAAGGTGTAGGGTAACTGCACCGTAAAACAAGGATTCAGCAACAGAATTATCTTAGCCTCTCCCCTTCAACTTCTAATCCTTGACCTGCAAGTGGTGCTCCTGTTAAGCCAAATAACCTGATAGAAGGTTGGGTGAAATCCCAGTGGGGGACTGGATTGTAGACAGACAGGAGGGATTTTTTAAAAATAATTTTTGTAAAAAATATTAAAGTATTTGTGACTCATTCATTTTTTTAAAGTACCTATCCATTTTATAAAAAAAATAGATAACAACCTGACTGATTCCCTTTCTCAAAACAGTGATTCAGTTTAGGTAGTTACTTTTATATGAATTTGAGTAATAAACAGTGGTTACTCGTATACTTTGATCATTGGCGTTCAATTAACAATATTCTTTCAGGAATGGTTGGCCTGAGTCTGTACATGACTACACCTCATTACATAATAATATTATCGTCATTTCATTGGGTCATGAGGTTGCTTATTACTCTGAATTTAACAGTAATGAGTGTATTGCAACATACACACATTAGGAATTAAAATACAGGAAATGGTAAATGGGGCCTGAAGCTTGTTGGCAAAAGGGATTAAGGAGAAATTTTTTTATGGCACTACAAAAATCTTGTAGTTCAAGCACCTTATTTGACATCAGTTCCAAAGAACAAGAGAGCTAATATTTGGAATTATGATTCTGAACTCAGTGTTTAAAATAAGAAAATTAACATTTAGGGAAGCTGCAACCTACTGCAAAAACAGATTATACTCTCCTGACAAACTTTTATGTGCATTTTACCAGGTTTCTAGCTTATGAAAAAGTTAAACTTGAAATTGATGTGATCATTTCTTACAACATAGTAAAAAAACTAAACTGTTTTGAGAGCCTCTGAACCCACAGGTGAGCAGCATTTTGAACAATATAAAAAAATTATTTAAGACAATTTTTCACTTCAAGAATTTTCCACCATATAAATAGTTTCATGATTAGGAACTCGAAGGGAAACTAGTGCAAGACAAAAAGTATCTTTGAAAACTTAAATTTTAATTAGTTATTTAGTTTTTTTAGTCATGGATGTATTTTGAATGCATTTAATAATAACCAATCTATCTTTTAGAATTAATGACAGAGACATGAATGATAAATATTTAATTAAATTTTTAATTGCAATGTTTTAAATAAAAGTTTTATTTTAAATTTTCAGAATACAAAATCTTTTAACTGCATTTGTTTGGCATTCAAAATAACTTAAAATTATGGTAACCCAAAAATTTTCGGGTTACACACCCTTCCGGGTAGTATTTTTATCTCTTAAACAGTGCATTGTAGCAAAAACGCATATGAAAACTTTTTTGTGCCCCACCCAATGTAATTCAAGACCATGTAGTTGAAAGTGCCCTTAACCCACTGGTTCGCTGAGAAAACTGAAAAAACCAAATTTTGATGATTTGCATGCCCGGATTTTATGTTATTAATTTTTTTCGCCTCAAAAGGCATTCGAACTTTAAACATCAACCTAAACTTTCAAACATTCAAACTTTGAATAAAATTATTGTCATCCGCCCAACCCCTTTGGCTGCCAAACTTCACCTTATGGCAAAGTGCGGGCATACAGCGCACACACTTCCATTTTTCTGATCCACCTACCCCACTGATGCAAGTAAAAATTTTAAGAGTTTAGTGAATATCAACAAATTTTTCCTGAATTCATAAAACAAAAAATATAAATTTGTTTTCTAAATTTTCTATTCATTCTTTCCAAATTGAATACAATATAAATATAAATATATTTTAATGAAATAGTATCTTATAAAATGCTTTGGTTGTTTTCTTAATTTGTATATTACATTTACTATAATATAACCAATATATTATAAGCTTATAAAATTTTAGTGCAATTTATTAAATACAAATATTTTTATTGATTTATTATATAATATAGCCTATTTATGTGCAAAAACATATTATGCAATAGTTTCTAAAAATTACTTACAAAATAGTGCATTGTATAAACTGTTTATCATTACTGTTATTGTTATTATCATGTATTTAACTATAAAAATATGATTCTTTCCTTTCTAATTGTTTTAATGATCAGTGTACATTTTTACCAAGATATTGATGATGATATCTGAAAGTGTCACTTTCAGATATCATTTTGAAAGATTAAATTCAGTAAAAATTATATTTGAGGTTATCTTAAAGTTATTTCACTTAATTTACAAATATTTTTGTAACTTTATTAGACAAAATATAGAAATTTATTTTCAATTATTTATATTTTCTTAATCAGATAACGTTGGATTTTTTTTAATCCCTAATCCCTGTGTGTACGTTGCAATCTGTTCAATTCAGAACAATAAGCAACCCTATGACCCAACGAGTTGAGGATGATGTGTATGACGTGTAAATGATGTGTAGTCTTGTACAGACCCAGGCCGACCATTCCTAGGAGAGTATGGTTAATGGAATCACAACCATCAAAGTACACTGGTAACCATTGTCTAGTATTCAAATCTATATAAAAGTAACTATATTTACTAAGATTTGAACCAGGAACCTTTGTCTCCAGAAATCAGTAGTTATACAGCTGAGTTGTGGTGATGACTTTACCTCTAGACTAACCTGGTGGTTCTACATTGAATTTAAATTTGAATTTTAGCCCGCCTTCATGGCATAGTGATTATCAAATTAGCTTACTAAGCGGAGGTTCTGGGTTCGATTCCTGACAAGTGTCTGAAAATTATTATGTGCTAAAACCCACCATTCCAGTCCCTTAAACCACCATAGTTGCTAAAAACCAAGCTGTTGAAGAACTTTGAATGAACTTAAAAAAATAAATGAATTTATACGTTGTAAAATACTTTATATTATAATGTCATAAGTTGGATAAAAGTTTCTTGTCATTCAATGTTTACAATTGAAACTTAAAATCTATTATGCAAGCTCGTATGGTATGTAAGCAATAAATAATCCATAGACATACATGATTATATTCAGGTCAAAATAAAAATATTTTCCTTCCTTAGATTTAACTTCCTGAATTTAAACTCAGTTAAAATCTTACAAAAATATGTCAAAACTTTTATTTTATTTTTGATGTTAAGTGTTATAAGAAAAATATGAGTAGGAACTAATTATTATTCATTCTAGTCATGTCGTTCAATTTCACAATTATTTTACTATTTTAACATAGCAAACTATTTCACTAAAATCATGATAAATAAATTTTTATGATTTAAACAAATATTTTAAGTAACAACTTAATAATAACTTAAGTAACAAGCAATAATAAGGTTATCTCTAGTACAATAAATTACTTTTTTACAAAAAATTATTTTAAATCAATAAATTTTGACAGTGAACAAATTTTCAATTATTTAATTTTTAGTTTGCCACACAATATCTTGGTTATTAGTGACTACATTGGGTTAAGGAACGGTGGGTTTCAACTTGTAATAATTTACCAGATCTTGGGCTGGAATCAAACCCAGGACCCACTGGGCCACGGAGGCGGCTATTTATTTTTCTTTTATTCTTTTGGTGAATAAATTTCACTTCCAAAATTTTCATTTTTTTCTTTATAATGAACTCTAATAGCTTTATAACAGCCTAATTAATTTAAAAAATATTTCTACAAAATTATTTAATTTTTTTTTTTGTTTAATTTACAATAATTTTTTTACTGATCTTTATAAACATTTCAAATTGAAAGAAAAGAATCTAACCAAGGATTTTTTTTTATAAAATACGATATAATATATTCTAAAACATTTATGTCACATTAGAATATATTGTATAATTACATACACCTACTTTCTAATTAATTAATTAATTAAACATATTTAACAGCTTTACATTGTTATTGTATTTATGAATATTACTTATGTCATCTAATTTGAGCTAACAATTTATGGTAAAATATTATTTTTATAAATCTTAAAATAATACATAATATAAATTAAATTTATTTTAAATCTGCAATGAGGTTCAGCTTCAATAATATTAAAAATTAATTTTGTAATTTAATCTTAACTAAAGATTTGTAAAATAAATTATAATTAGTCTCATATTACATTATTATACACTTTGGTATTTCAAAATACTATACGTGAAATGTATGACAAATATTTCATCACTTAAATGTTATTTTTGTGTCTTATTGTAGCTGTATATTTCTAGATGGTCTGCTTTATATTTCTCCTTATACCCGAAACTGTTCACAAATTTTTTTTAGTCAATAAATTTTAAACTTTAAATATACCATGGTGGTAACAAATTAAAAGACAATGACATGAAGGTCATTGGCCATGAAGAAAGGTGGCTACCTAAGAAGGTTAAAAATACGCAGGCTTCACATAAAGTAAAATCAGATTTAAAAAATTGATTGTAAATAGCGGTGATTGCTGGATAAAGATGGCCAATAAGAAAGGTTTGACTGTAATTAGATTAGATGTAGACTTCTCGGCAGGAATGGGAATCAGGTTGTGTAGCAAATTTAACTTTACAATGTTGCCACCAGTAGCAACATCAAATCTATGATTAAATTATTTTAAATTTGTTTTTCAGAAATTTAATAAATCGCCCAGATTTGGGGTAATTTAACACTTTTTGACAAATTAATCATCAGTAGTATCCTATTACAGTAAAAATATTAAAAGTGATTGGTTAAAAATCCATAAATAAGTATGATTAAAATCGGTTAGCAAATTTAAATGTATAGATTGATTTCATTTAAAAAAATTATTATTTTTTAAATCTGGAATATATTGCTGTAACAATCACATCTTGATAGTTTATGGGGAGACTGTAGTTTGCATCCCGCCAATGTTAAATTTGCTATTTTTAGGTACATTTTTCATAAGATTGGTAAAAATGGGGAAATCAAACTTTACACACTTATAGTTGTTGGGTTTCTTTAGGTACTAACATTTTTTCAATTTAATCTGTTGGACCATAAAATTAAAAAAAAAAAACCAATAACACGACAATTTTTTCTACTTTTTGGCATATTACTATCTTTTGGAGCACCTGAGGAAGTCATAAAATGTCGGTAATTGTGCTCGTAGAAGATAAATAACTGGCAAAAATGTCAGCCCGGTAGGTTTAATTTTTTCTGAGAAAAATGTACCTAAGTGTTAAAAATTGTAATTTATGGGAAAAGGCAAAAATCAAAAACAAGTAAATTTCCCATTAACAGTTGGTTAGAAAGCTGAAAAGTTAGAACAGCTAAAAGTGAAGCAGGTATTTTAAAAAACTGAATTTCCCTTTGTACTAAAACAAGTAGTATACAATAATGAAAAATATTCGTTCTCGGTGACATGATAATTTCTCTGAGTAAATCTGATAAAAACTTAATTTTTACATTAAAATGATTTTTTTAACATGATTTAATGTTTTTCTGGTAGATCTAGATCTAAACTATTGAAAAACATAAAAAACCGAAAATCGAAATTTTCTGTTAAAAGCATCTCCCCTTAAACTTAGAGATGTCACCACCAGAAAAGCAGACCATTGAATTTTTAATTCAATTATTTTGTTCTTTACTTTAAAAAATCTTGTAATGGCTTTTACCAATATTAATTTTTTAATTTTTGGCAGAATCCGGAAAGCGAATTCTTTACAACCATGAAATAATTATTTAAATCCATTAGGTAGAATTCTATACTTAAGACATACAGAATCTCTATTCAGAATACATTGGAATACATTTTGAATCTTAAATGAATATATAAAACGTTGTTAAGTATCACCATCAGATAGCGCAGAAATTTTAATTTAAAAAAATATGTACTCTGATAGGTTTCACTGGTTTTCAAATGAATTAAATATGAAATTTTTTACAAAAATTGTTCTAACTTTAAAATTTATCTAAATTGTATAATAATTTATCACTTATTTAAAAATTTAAGACAAATAACATACTTTACAGTAAAACATACTATCCTATTTTTCAGCGTTGATGAGCTCTGAATGTAGTCATTACCCTCTACCGACTTCATAGCTAGCCAACGACTTGCCAGCAACGTTGCCAATACTTGCTCTTGTAGCTCTGTTATATATTTCGTCAGCCATTTTTTTGGTCTTTCATTAACAATTTATTATAACCTATGGATATACAACCAGAATTAAAAAAATGAAAAATGAATTTTAAAGTATTGCATGTTAACACGCTCTATAATCACTGTGTTCAGTATGAGATGCAAGACACGAGTGAACTACTATGGCTCTTATATGCATGCACATAATGTTTGTCAGGGTAATACATTCGTACAATCTGACAACGCTGGACAACGTTCTGATTGGTCTAAACACATAGAACAACAGAGTTCATCAACGGTGAAAAGCAGTATAAGTTAAAAATTCAGAACTAATATACATAAAAATGGAAGAATAAAATAAACATCCTCATTGCCAATACCTAATTAAATTATTTAAATTTACTCTGGAAAAATATTTTGATATTAAAATTTAAATTACAAAATATAAATATCAATTTTAAAATTTATTTTTGGAAGGATTTCTTTTTATAACACAGTCAATAATTAAATTTTTATAAGAAAATGCAGATGGTATTTCACAAAAATATTAACAAAAAATTTATTATTTTTATAAATATAAATTTATGTTATCAATTTGAGAAATTTAAATTTTACAATTATTTTATTTAAAGATACTAAATATTAGGTCCCTTTTCATAAAATAAAACAAAATTAACTTAAATTATTAATTTTTTGTTAGGAAAAATATAATCTATATAATTTTTTAAATATATTTATAATAATTAAGTATTATAATGATAATATACAGTAATTTAAAGCTCTTATATTTACAAATAAATTTGACATCACAGGTATTTTTTAAAATATCATATAGGTAACAATACAGTATTTCTAAAGATAGTTATAATTATCATACAAGAGTGTTATATATAAATTGTGTTTTTATGTACGTGACAAGTTTTTTTTAGTAATCTAAACCATTGTAGTATTGGGAAAACTTATTTATTTAAAACGAAACAAAAACTTTAATGTATGAATTAGATTTTTAATGATACATTTGAACATAAATTTTTTTCAAATTCTCATCAGTGTTTTGTGTTTAATAACGACATCATTGAATTACACTCAGGAATTATTGATGTACTTAATGTATAGTAGATGTTACTGGTACAGTCTCTATTAGTGAAAATTCTTAACACTGTATTTTAATCAAAAATAATATTGTAATAGGTATTCTGGCAAATATTTCATTAACGAGACCGGTAGCTAGAAGATCAATAATTAACATTTAAAAAAATAAAATTTCTGATTTTTAACCTAAAATATTCTACACTTTCTGGATAAAATGTTTTATTATTGTAGGCTTGTTTTTTTAAAGTTCCTCGTCATCTTCTGTATCTCGCTTCCAAGTTTCCTTGGGTCGGGTTCCTAACACAACTCCTCTAAACCTGTCTCTATCACTGAACCATCTTTCCTCCATTGCTCCTTTGAGATCACATCTTTACCCAAAGTCATCTATATTACTGAACTCATTCACTTCACTCTTGGTCTACCACTTAGTCTTTTTCCTTTCATCTCCAAACACAGCATCATTTTTGGCCTTGTACCCTCCTCTATTCTACTAACATGACAAAACCATCACAGCTTTGTCTGTCCAACCGTCCTTAACCCTACAACCGGCAATAACATTTTTCTAGACCGGCAGAGAATTTCTAGCATATGGGTCACCGAACCGTAAAGAAATCATTAAAAATTTGCTCTGAATCACAAACCTTACCACGTGACGTATCAAAATAACAAGAAACTTAGGAAAGTAGAATAAATACATTATTGAAATTTTAATCTGATAGTTAGGGATGCTGAAGCTATTAGAAAATAATTTTTGGACAAATATTTTTCTAAAATTTCAGATGACACTACTGTTTAAAAATTTCTTATGTTCTACTTTAAAAATTAATTACATACAAATTGTTACTTATAATTTTTATTTCAAAATAAAACCAAGAAAAACTATTCTATGTTAAAAAAATGAAGAAAATATATACAAAAGCACATCATGTTAACCAAGAAATAACCAAATTCAGCTCTAGGATAGCGCAGTTTCAACAGAGAGACATAGGCAGAACATGCAACTGAAGCTACTGTATTATACGTAAAAATTTACTTTATACATTACTAAACAATTGTACAAAACAGCAATGCTGTCTGTACATGAATTTAAAACTATAATGACAACATTGCAATGCTATTAAGTGAATCCGATTTTGCGACGCGACCGGTTCAAGAAGCTGTAACAACGTCTCAAAATTGACGATTGCCGACTCTAGGGTTAACAGGCTGTCCATTTCAGCTGTTGACTTATAACACTTTTTAAAGTTGTTAAAGTTACATTACATAATTAAATAATGTTTCAAAACATGTTTAAAAAAGAACGGACCTGGATGTTTATAATCTGAATGAGAAAATTGCAGAATATTGAAATCAATGGAGGAGCACATAGAATGAATCCCTGAGGAAAGGATCACCTCAATGTTTTGCAATACAGACTGGAGGGGATGAGAGATGTTGGGAGGCCATGAACGAGAAGGCAACAATCCAATAGTTTTGTCACTGTTGTGCATCAGAACAGCCGGGAACCTAATCCTTGGTTATGAGAAGAAGAAGAAAACTATTTAAGAAATCAAGCTAAAATTTATGTTCATTCTAAATTACTGTATTAAAATTATTAAAAATTTACAAATCAATTTGGTTTTCAAACATATTGATAAAATTGAGACTTTTTGGAAAATTTTTCAATCTGTTGTACATCTCAAACATTAAATAAGAAAAATGAGTAATTTTACTATCACACTTGCAAATTATACATACAGGCCTAAAAAGTTTAATGGCTAACTCCAACAGTTTTTTTGAGAAAAATGGTCATAATTTAGGTTCCATTTTAACATGTGCCTCGGTATCAGTTACCTCAAATCTGTTTACATCAACACAACTACAATTATTATAATAGTTTTGTTAGTTTTAAAGTCGTTTTTTTGTTTATTATTTTAATATATTTGAATTTTCTTGGATATTAAGACAATATTAATATTACTTCATAACAATTATATTGTTGTGGCCTGTGTTCCTTTGTTATTTCAGTTTTTAAACTAAAGAATTCTTTGTTTTCTTTACTTCAAGACAAAGTATTTTGCTGCAATATTAATATTTATCACGGTAAAAATGTTATTATTTTTTCAGTATAGTACAATTTAAAAATTACATTAAATTTTATTTGAATTTTTGCTTACAAATTATTATTATTTCAGTAAAAAATTATAACAAATGATTTAGGTTTAAATCAAAATGACATTAAACAGTTAATTTCTTTAAAATATTATAGATTTATGGATCTTTAAATGTAAAAATATGTTATTTTTTTAATAGAATTTTTTTTTAAATTTTCCTTTTTAATTAAAAAAGGAACCAAAAATATTTTAAATTATGTATTACAGAAAATATTTATACATAGCTACTACGTATATTTCAATTCAATTTAAAAACTTAAAAATTGTATTTTTATGTATCATAAAAACGTTTTTCATTGACCTGAAAAACTGAATTTTTTTACAATTTTATGATTATATTTGTAAAGAAGTGAAACTACCATGAATAAAATTTTGGACTGGACTTTCAATTTTTGTTATCATAAAATTGATGAACTTTGTGAATTTTAACTAATAATGGTTTTGCGTTGGAAGTTAAACAATTATTAATAATTTATTTTTATTATAAATTTAAAATAATCCGTATAATTAGAAGATGTTAGAATGGCGTACTCACTGGTAAACAAGAGAAAGAAAACTTTTCTTTCAAATTTTCAAATTAAGATGTCTGCCATGGTAGGAGTAGGAAGTTTTAAATTTTAATGTAAAAGTTTTTAAAAGTACTGAAGATGTGTAAACATACACAAAATCACTTTAAACACAGGTAAGTTCTTACTGTTACTGTATTTTGGTGGTTTAGAAATATATATTTCAACTGCTGACAATCCTGATAATCCTAGCTGTTGATAATCCTACATAGGATGCTTGATAAAAAGTAATCAACATTATAATATAGACAGTATTTTCAGAGGAACAAACTTCCTACTTAAAAATCACTCTGAGACTAGATTAATATTTATAGTTAATATTCTTATTCCTTATTTGCTAACAAGAGTTGTCCAAAAACTGGGTCTTAAAAATTTTATTTGTCTTTCCTGATCTGTTATTACATAATAATTAATCTAATTAATTTTACTGTACCACTAACAAGAAATTTTAGAAGTTTTAGAAGTTTAGAGAATTCGGAAAGATAATGCAACCTTGGTAAACTCTACTAATTCATCATAAAAATATACACCTATTAAATAAATTCTAAATTTTAATATGCCTTTAAAACAATTTACTATAGAAGACAAAAAAAAACAATGAATATATTAAAAACTTATGTACAAAATATAAAATAAAACTGCTGCTATTCAAGAAAAGTTATCTAAAATTCAGTGATGGGAAGCAAAAGAAAGAATAAATGATGTGGATTGATTCCTATTGTTAACTTCTAAATTGGATCCTTTATTGATAAATAATACCTTTGTTTAGAGTCTTCTTTTAGCGACCATATTTTAAAAACAATGGAAAATGAATGGTATTAAGGTAAAGTTTTCCTAAAATCATGAAACCACTAATTATTTTGATATTACGATCAATACACTTTTTTGGGATATTTATTTTAATACATTATTTTTCATAACAGACAGGTGAAGTGTCAAATTATTTACACTCAATCTGTTAGTTGCAGGGCTAAAATAAATAGTCCTGTTTCTTATCACATGGTCAGCCAACTAAATGACTGAATCATTTAAGAGCAGAGAAGAGGTAGAGGTGTAAAAGACACTAATCAGAGTTATCTCCTCTGAAAGTAATGAATTTCATTGTACAGCCAGACCCTGTGGTGAATGAAGTGAAGGTGTCATTTACAGAGTGGAAAATGTGTGCTTTTCAGAGGGCCCGGCATGCTGATAAGCGTACTTTTCCACTCAGTGAGGAAGGCAATGGTAAACCACCTCACTCCTCGTTTTACTTAGTAAAACCTCTAGAGGTTCAAACCAGCCTTTCGGCTGTTGACCTAAACAACAACACATTATTTTTACCAATAAAATTTGAAAGAAGTAAATTGTAATTCAAAAGTTAGTTTAGTTAACTTTTGCCATGACTTTTCCCACATTCGGATTGTTTACTATGCAACAATAAAACGCAAGTCAATGGACCAAAAATAAATGTAATAAGGTTAAAAGGCTAATGTAACACTTTTAAAATGGATACAGAAAATGGTTAAAGATAAATCAAAATTTTAATGATAAATAACACACTGAAAAGTTTTTTATAAAAAAAAAAAAATGGTAGGAAATAATATTGTTGAATAGGTCATCAGCTGAAAGGCTGTTTTGAACCTCAAGCGGCTTCACTAAGTAAAACAAAGAGTGAGGTGGTTTAACATTGCCTTTTTCACTGAGTGGAGAAGTATGCTTATCAGCATGCCAGGCCCTCTGACAAGGATCTATTTTCCACCCTGTAAATGACACCTTCACTTCACTCACCACAGGGCTGTGTATTGAAATTCATTACTCTCAGAGGAGATAACTCGGACTAGTGTCTTTTACACCTCTACCTTTTCTGTTCTTAAATGCTTCAGTTGTATAATTGACTGACCATGTGAAAAGAAACAGAACTATTTTTTGTAGCTCTGAAACTATAGAAAATAATAACAATTAAATAGTAATAAAATAAAATTGTTTTTTTATCTTTAGGTTATTTCACTTTGCAAATTTAACTCATGATTACTTTTGTCCATTATCAAACTAGGGATAGTCCAGTTATAAAAGAAATTGGAATGTTTTAATCCGAAGTGCTATAAATTAAGCCACATTACCAACTAGGAAAATTTAAATTTTAAGGTTGGTTAAACTATCAACATTAATAAAAAATGGCAAGGGCAAATGTCGAGCTTAATGTATTATACCAAAATTATTACATTTAAGAGCTCCATAAGTTTGTTCAAAAACCAGAAATTACTCAAATTAGAGAGTCAAACCATTTTATTACCTCAATACCACTCAAATATTATAGCTTTGATTGAAAAACACCACTTAATTATTTACACTGAAAATGTGTACAATGGACTGAAAAATACTGAAATAAATATAAAACAAAAATTCAAGGTTCTAAATTTAAGTTGTGCAAGACTCTATTGGATACCAACATTTTTATTTCTCAAAAACAGAAGTGCGTTAAACATTAATCACTAGAAGATCATTCTCTTGTACGCCTAACACTCATATTTTTACGGTAAAAATGATGTATTTTGTTTTGAATCATACCATTAAAAAACTAAAAATTTTCATACATAATTTACGAAAGGATTATTTTTGATGTTCATGAAATATAATGTGTTACTGGAAGTTCGTCATGGTTAAATAAAAAAAAATTAAATAATTAAAAACAAATTAAGTCTAGAACATTAAAAAATATTATCAAAATATAAAAATGCATTATTTGTGCTGAAGTAAGCAAGGAAGATTATAAGAGAAGTTTTTAAATTCTTTTGTTTTTTTTAAACAGATCCTATAAGTAAAAGGGCTACCTAATTTAAAAATTTTGTTAAATTTAAAAAATTCAGTTGCTTTATTAACAATCCATATTTCTGGTTAAAATAACTGTGGTACATTAAGATATGGCTAGTAGAACTCACACCCGTGTGGGGATTTACCAGTTACCTCCAGTTACCATTTACCAGTTATCGGGCGCGTCCCCGTTGGAATCGGTGGGGTGCTCACCGGCTCTGCAGCCAGCAGAGTTGGGGGGTAGTGGCGAAATAAAATAGTCACCGTGAAACAAAAACTGGACTGGTCCTCCAGGTTGGGGGTTGGGTGAGGGGCCAATAACTCCTCACCATAAAAAGCAGCATATTATGAAACCTCAAATTGAGCCTCGGAATCGGACTGCCAACCTCGGAAATCAAATTGGAAATGAACAAAAAATCAGATTAAGGAAACGGAAACACGTATTGACGGTGGCTACTTGGAATGTGAGAACAATGTTGCAGCCAGGAAAAATGATGGAAATAGCGAATGAAGTTATAAAGTTCAACATTGATTTAGTTGCATTACAGGAGGTGAGATGGATGGGAAGTGGACGAATAGATAAAAAAGACTACCTTGCTATATAGCGGACCCACAGTAAGAACAGGACAATGTGGAACAGCATTCCTTATTAGAGCGAAATTAAGGAATAGTATTTTATTGTTTGAGCCAGTGAACGATAGAATATGCATGGTGAGACTTAAAGGACGTTTTCGAAACATATCCTTCATATCTGCCTATGCCCCAACAGAAGAAATGCCTGAAGAAGTGAAATGTGATTTTTATGATAAACTGGGCCAAGTTTGTGATAAAATACCAAGACATGACATGTTGGTATTACTTGGAGATTTCAATGCCCAGATAGGCAAGGAAAATCACCTTCAAGGCATTGCAGGGCAGTATACTTTGCATGAAAGAACAAACGAGAATGGTGTATTCCTGGCTCAACTTGCAGCGGAGCAAAACCTTTCAATTGCTAGTACCAGATTTCCTCACAAAACCATACACAAAGGAACTTGGAAAATGCCTGGCTCTGGCATAATGACTCAAATTGATCATGTTTTGGTATCAAGGAGACACGCCACCTCAATAACTGATGTCAAAACTTCAAGAGGACCAAATTGTGAGTCAGACCATTACATGGTAGTGGCAAAGATATTCGAGAGGATATCCATGATTGAAAATGTTAGAGGAGAGATAAAGCAAAAGTGGAATGTTGAAACATTGAAGCAGGTACAAACCAGGAATGCATACCAGAGAGCAATTAGTGAGAAATTGGATCGCTGGGAGCAAGAGACTCCAGAAGAGGAGGAGAGTCCTGATAATGTATGGACAAAGTTGAAAGATATCATAATTGATGCTGCTGCTGACACTATTGGGCGAAAGAGAAGAGAAAGGAATGCTGACTGGTATGACACAGAGTGTGAGGTAGCTATTGAGGAGAGGAATAGACTGAGGCTGACTGTGATGCAGCGAGTAACAAGAGGTAATGTGGAGATCTACAGGGAAAGCAGGCGGAAGGCAAAAAATCTCATCAGAAAGAAAAAACGTGAATGCCTTAAAAACCAACTAGAAGGTATAGAGAATTTGCACAGGCAGAATGAAACAAGGAGATTTTATCAAACTGTCAAAGTTATGAGTAAAGGCTTCCAACCAAGAACCAATATGTGCAGAAATAAAGATGGTGAAGTGATCTCTGAAGAATCGAAGGTGCTAGAGAGATGGGCAGAACATTTTCAACATGTTCTAAATGGAAATATTAGAGAACGAGAGGTTTGGGCCCCATCTTATCACACTGCTGATATTGAAGTTGAAACTCCTACTAGAGAAGAAGTAGTTGAAGCAATACAAAAACAAAAGAATTACAAATCACCAGGCGAAGACTCCATAACAGCAGAGATGTGGAAAAATGGAGGTGATAAGGTGATTGATAAAATGTTCAAACTACTTCTGATGATATGGAGGAAAGAGGAGCTGCCCAAAGAGTGGAGTATGGGACTCATCTGTCCAATTTATAAGAAAGGAGAAAAACTAGTGTGCAGCAACTATCGAGGAATAACTCTGTTGAATGTTGCCTACAAAATATTGTCCTCCATCCTCTTGAAAAGAATGAGCTCACTATCCGAGAGAATTATTGGCGAATATCAGTGTGGTTTTAGGCCGGGAAGAGGGACAACTGATCAAATTTTTGCAATACGCCAACTCATGGAAAAATGTACTGAATACGGTGTAGACTTACACATGCTATTCATAGATTTCAAGCAAGCATTTGACTCTGTGATAATTAATAATCTGTTAAAAGCGCTGGAGAGTTTCGGTTTCCCTGGAAAACTCATAAGATTGACGTCTGTGATTTTGACAAATAGTAATGTCAAAGTACTCATTGGAGGAAAAACGAGCAGAGCATTCCAAATTGACCAAGGAGTAAGGCAAGGCGACGCACTATCAGCACTACTTTTCAATCTAGCTCTGCAGAAAGTAGTTCAAAAGCTAAATCTCACAGGGAATATCATCTTCAAATCCAGTCAAGGACTAGCCTATGCGGATGACATAGTATTGGTGGCTCGTAGTGCAGCAGCTCTAAAAGAAATGTTTCTCACACTTGAAAAGGAAGGGCTAGGGATAGGACTTGGAATCAACAACAACAAAACCAAGTACATGAAAGTGACTCAATCTCTGGCGAGGAGAACGGCTGAAGATTTTGAAGCAGGCAGATATAAATTTGAAAGTGTAGAAAAGTTTATTTACCTTGGTACTGAGCTCAATGTGAATAACAACCTCAGTAATGAAATAAGGAAGAGAATTGATCAGAGTAACAGAGCCTACTATGCAAACAGAAATTTAATAAAATCTAGGCTTATATCAAGATGTACAAAGAAGAAAATATATCAAACACTAATAAGACCGGTAGTGACATATGGCTGTGAAGCATGGGTTCTTGGCTCTCGGAACGTTAACGCATTGAGGATTTTTGAAAGAAAGATTTTAAGAAGAATTCATGGTCCAATATATGACGAAGGCGAATGGAGAATAAGAACCAATGCAGAAATTAACACCATTTTACAAGGAAAAGATATAGTACGGTATATAAAGCCTAGACGAATCAGCTGGCTGGGACTGTGCACAGGATGGAACAGGACAGGATGCAGAGACAGATGCTTGTTGGGAGAATGGAGGGAACGAGGAGGAGGGGTCGCCCTAGAACACGCTGGCTCCAGGATGTGGAAAAGGATCTGACGAGCTTGGGGGTGGGGAACTGGAGGAGACGGGCAGGTCAGAGGGATGAATGGAGGCGCATTGTTGAGGAGGCCAAGGTCCACGTAGGGCTGTAGCGCTTCGTAAGTAAGTAAGTAAGTAGAACTCACAGTAAATCAAATATAGAACCAAATGATTTAAATTTTTTATCAATTGAGTACATCTTAGAAATAATATATTTGAAGCTGTTTTAATTTTCTTCTTATATTATTTATTTATTTGTTAATATTGTTGATGTTTTGGTGGATTTACCATCAACAGTCTCCAAACAATATAAATTGTCTATATAAGGCGTTCCAAATTGCAGTGTAGCCAAATTCCAACATCAGAGCATAATACACTATGATTATTTAGTTTGATTTACCCAGAGGGTTAGAGCTCCAAACATTTTTACAAACATGTAAACTATTCCAGACCATTTATTATCTAAAGATAATTTTAATCAAAGAATTTTAAAAGTATCAAGAATATTTTCCTTACAAAAAAATATGAATTTTTTAATTAACAAGGGTAATATTAATGGCTCCTGAATTGAGAATTTAGGTTATTTTTCTTTATAGAAGAAAAAAAATTGTACATTGGAAATCCATAAATGATTTCATACACATAACAGCTTTTGAATAGTTGTTTCACAGAAAGATTATTAAATTTTCAATAATATAGATTGTTAATAAAATATCAAATAATAGTTAGTTACATACGAAAATCACATAAAAATTAATATTACAGGTAACTGTAGAATAAACTACTGCATACTATTCTATAAAAATATATTGTTACATTAAAATTAAATTATTAATTAGTTTCAATAAGGAATATTTCTTAAACGTAAACTAAAAATATTATTACACAATACCTTATATAATAAATGCCACTTAAACAATACTGAATATAACTCACTGTTACGTTGAAGCTCTGTTATCAGATAATCTATTCTACACTGACATAAATTATGCAAACTAATAAAATTATTAATGGATGTACGTAATTACATAAAATATAAATATAAATATCAAGGAAAATATGTGCCAGACGAAGATCTGTCCCTACGACTCTAGTCTAGCTGCTAGTTGACTATCAGCTAGCAAAATAGCGTAATGGGAACGAACAACTAGCAGCTAGTTTTTTTTTGTGTCCTGGAGACTCCAGGAGGAGTATAGGACATGTCAGTTATAACACCTGAAATACACATAAGAATCACACAATGTATCACTACTATCAAGAAAGAAATTCTTGTATGCTATAAAAAGTTTCGCCGATTAAGTAATTTTTCAGATTTTTTTTAAAGGAATGCAAATTATCACAACATTTAAAAAATGTTTAATTTAAAGTTAAATTTAAAAAAAAAAAACGTTTAGTTAAAGTGCTAATATTCACTAGCATGCTAGTGACTTTGAACATATTTGATTTTATTAGTGCAAGTAGGGGAGAAAAGGTCATGTGATTGACTAGCGTTAGTAAACTAACTCGATGTGAATGTTTGAAAATGTTGCTAGTTGCTAGTAAGCTGTACTTTGTGCACAAATACACAGCACAACTCACGTATGTCTTCAGATCACTACAAAGGAACAGTCACCTATGCGCTAGTAAGTCCTGTTAATCGTAACAGCTAATAAACTAAAATCTTGGTTATAGGCATATAGAGAGCATTGTCAACTCTGAACTCATTCATCGAGCAAATGGTATTTTAAATATATAAAGAACTGGAGATTAATTTTTAGTTATAACGATTGGTAAAAAGTTTAATCATTACTAGATGTTAAATAAGTAAATCCATGCTTATAATA
This sequence comes from Catonia carolina, assembly GCA_035578175.1. NCBI lineage: Eukaryota > Metazoa > Arthropoda > Insecta > Hemiptera > Achilidae > Catonia > Catonia carolina. Next base: position 48,182,228 of record JAQMRL010000004.1, read on the forward strand.
TGAGCTTATAATGTCTGCTCACAATATAATTTTTTTTAGTTAATATATGATAAAATTTCTTAGATGAAATAATGATAAAAATCTTACTAAAAATTTGTAACAGAAACATTCTGTTATAAAATAACCTATGCTACTATAATAATAGCTTCTAAAAAAAATCATTATCGTTTGTCAAAGTTTTAGAAAATTTAAACACATAGATGTGGAATAATCTAATTCTCAATAATGCCATTATCAAAAAACAGTATGGTGGAGAGAATGAAGGGTTGGATGGTGGAGTACTAAATAAGTATTTAGTTCAAAATAAAGGAAGCCAGTTGTTCTTTGGCATTGAGGTTGGGTTTCTCATTAGCGAATTTATTTATAAAGCGTATTTTTCAATATTTTACAAGACTGGCTGTTCCCATATTGCTGTTTGTTAGTGAGCCCTGGGTACTTGGGAGGAAATATGAAAGGTAGATCTAGGCGGTGGAAATTAATGACGTGCTATTTCTATGCCGGTCTGTTGTTAGTGTTTTGGCCACTGTAGGCAGTATGGACACTGTGAGAGGTTGCTTCTGCTATCAAGAGATAGCACAAAAAGAAAACTTCTCACAGCGCTTGTGCAACCACGAGTGCCTAAGGTGTATGGTGGATTTGGCTAGTCGAAGCATTCAGTTAGTAGAGTGAGTATCAATCTTCTCCACAAGAAGGTCAGCACAGAGATAGATGGTAACATTCAACATTGAGTATACTCTTTTTCCCCACACTGACCCTTTCTCTCCTGTTTGCTTCACCAGTGACTACTCCTCCTCGAGGCAGCGGTAAATGGTGTTCACCATGTCGGCGACCGCTCCTATCCCTTAGGTACCGGTATAGATGTACTCGCCTCACCAGCGACCGCTTTTATGCTTTAGGTGGCGGTCCCATCGGCGACTGCTCCTAACTGTAGAGACGGTATTCGCCTAGCCAGCGGCTGCTTCTCCCCCCTTCAAAGAGGCAGCAGCAAAGGTTATCTCCAGTTCCTCCCCCCTTAAAAAAACAGCTTTGCTGCCAGATGCTCTGCCGCTCCAGTCAGACCTAAGAACGCCACCTACTCAATTGATGAGAGCTAGTCAGTGTTACAAATGGCGCCCCACGTGGGGCCACCTTACTCCACCGACAGCACACCCAGTATAACAAAATATGGTTCTTTAGAAGAATTCAGTAGTTTTATAGATTACATTAAGAATGAGGAAATTTTCCTCTCTCTTTGAAACAATTGGTCAATACAGAGAGCAATGGGATGAGCATTTGATACGAATTAGTGAAGATAGATAGGTGAAATGAGCATCAACCGTTTATAAAGCGAATTAATTTTCATAAAAATCTTGTAAATGGATGGTGGTCGAAAATAAGAACACTAAGTTTTCGGGTTGTAAACGAACAAATTTGAACGTTACACGACGAGGAATGCCGGGGTATATTCGTAAACGCTTGGAGTTCTCTTTAATGCACATATCAAAATTAAAATGTTTTTGTGACTGGTGCTGCATTCTACTTGAAAAGTGTCCTTATATGAAGACACTATCCGTTTCGGTGATTGTAAATATTTGCAAATTTCAGTAATAAACATTAGTATAATGAAACAAAGTCTATTTTATTTATTTTACAGTTATTATTTGATTTATATGATATTAGTGGCACTAGCATTAGTGAATGAATTGTAATACACTAATCACTTTGCAACTGTCAACTGCAGTGAAGCTTGGTGGCTAAATAAAAGGACACCCTTTTCAAACACAAAACATACTCAAAATTGTTTTTAAATGTATCAAAGAGCATAAATAAGTAACATAAACATCATAAAAGTTAAAAAGGAAAATAAAAAAAATTTGCCCATTCAGGCACTTTGTACAGTGGTCTGATATTAGAACACTAACCTGTACAGGGTTAAACAACATTCCTGTTGGACGAAGAGATAGCCCATGACACTCCAAAGATTATGATGGAGATATCTAAAAAAGTTTCATTAAAATTGGTTACATAGTTTTTGAGATTTTTGTCAACACAAACAATACTTCCTCTTAATATAACAGTAAGATAACAAAAATTAGTATCACCATAAATAAAAATATTTTACAAACAATTTAAAAAAAATCAGTTAACACAATGGTTCAATATTTTGAATAACAGAGCTTCTTATAAAAAATTGTAGGAAAATTAAAACACAAACTTAAAATACAAATAAAAAAACACACATCATAGTTAACAATTCTTACAACAGTAAAGGTTCTTACAAATTTACGTTAAATATACATTTATGTTTTACAAAATTATGTAATAAATATTATGTCTTGCTTTCGGTGGTATTATTTGTCTGTATAAAAATTGTATATTTTTTACAAATTTCACATTCATGATAATTAAATTGTATAATTATTTATTAAATTAAGAACAGGGTTGTCAAACATAAAATAAATACCTGCCTGCAGGTATTTTTAAAAAACTTAATTAAATCAAAGAATGAAAAGATGTTTCCATAGTGTATTTTTGAAGATGTGAAGGAATTTATTTAATATGTGTTAATAAATTTACCTGATTGATTTTTATTTAAAACAACATGTCTAAAACCTAAAGAAATTCAAACAAAATAAAAATAAGTAATAATAGGACATTTATTTCAATAAAACTATCTAGCCTACTTGCTAAATACAAGGATTTAATTTTGAAGGAGACCATAAAATATTTAATATCTTCAGGAAAAATCTTAAAATTTTTTTGTGTGTAACCAGAAAACTAAGTTTGTTACTGATGAAAATGAAGGACAGATCATTATTGCAGCATGACATTTGATCTTATCTTGTTGTTTAGATCAACAGCGAAAGGCTGGTTTGAACCTCCACAGGCTTAACTAACCAAAATGAGGAGCGTGGTGGTTTACTAATACCTGCCGCACTGAGCAGAAAAATATGCTTATCAGCATGCCAGGCCCTCTGAAAAGCATCTATTTTCCACCCTGCAAATGACACCTTCACTTCATTCACCACAGAGACTAGCTGTATAATGAAATTCATTACTCTCAGAGGAGATAACTCTGATTAGTGTCTTTTATACCTCTATCTCTTTTGTTCTTAAATGCTTCAGTTTTATAATTGGCTGCCAAAGTGATAAGAGACAGAATTTTTTTGTAGAACTAACAGATTGAGTGCAAATAATTTATCACTCCACCTGCCTGTTATGGGCATGATTTTATCTTGTAGTTTACAAAATACCAAACTATTAACAACCCAATTTATTAATATATTTATGAAAAATTGAAGTTTTGTGCTAACTGGTATAAAATAAGTGGAAATACATTTTAAACTGCATTTTATTTGATATACGATGATTCAGATGATGGGATACAAGGCATAAACATCCAATTCATTCAGTCATATGAATAAAAATAAACAATATGATCGTGGCCTGTGAAATATGAATCAATTTAATATATATTAAGTGTCTCTCTAGTTTAAAAACATGACAGTTTAATAAACCATTCATGGTTTGTTATGATGGTTTCTGTGGATGGTGCCAGGTGCAAATTGCGGTGTCTGTAGTAGAGAATTAGAACAGATGGGGTTTGGGTGTCAAAGTAGAGAGAAACATGGTTGAGAGGGTGAAATAAGTCACATGGATGAAAGGGAGAGAAGACTGAACAATTCTGACAGCCGTAGTGATGTGTTCATAACAAGAGTGAATAAATGCAGTTTATTCGAATAACTTTTGTTTGGGGCAGCCCATTTGTTTGGGCAGTTTGCAGCCTATTTGTTTGGGGTCCTGAACAATATTACACTGTATCGACAACATTCATGCACCATGTTGGACATGTGTCATGGACATATGACAGCATGTCGGTCGTGTAGCTGCTAGGAACTTTATTCCGATTAAATGTTTTATTTAATAAAAATTATTTGATTATAAAAACTCTTCGTTCATCTTATGACTAGATCAAGCAAATCAATCACATCCTGTTTTTGGTGACTAGGGCCTTTCATCCTCAAATAGTTAATGATTTACACTGCCTATTGTTGTTTAGGTCAACAGCCGAAAGGGTGGTTTGAAACTCTAGAGGTTTTACTAAGTAAAAACGAGGAGTGAGGTGGTTTACAATTGCCTTCCTCAATGAGTTGAAAGAGTATGCTTATCAGCATACCAAGTCCTCCGAAAAGCACCCACTTTCCACCCTGCAAATGACACCTTCACTTTATTCACCACAGGGTCTGGCTGTATAGTGAAATTCATTTCTCTCAGAGTAGATAACTCTGACTAGTGTCTTTTACACCTCTACCTCTTCTATTCTTAAATAGTTTAGTCATAACTGGCTGACTATATGATAAGAAACAGAATTATTTTTTGTAGCCCTGGAAGTAACAGATCGAGTACAATTAATTTAACACTCCACCTGCCCATTATGGATGGCCTATATTTACCCAAAATTGGAATATGCTCTGATAGTTTGGAGCCCTTACTTTTTGGATGACAAGGGCTGGCTGTAGAGGTAGTGTCTGTGCTTTGAAACCTATTGTATGACGAAAGACTTTGTTCATTAAAAATTCCTAACTTATAATATCGTTATCAGGGGGATCTTATTGAAACATTCAAAACATTAAATGTTTTCTCCAATTTCATTGTTCATTAGGGATCTTGACAATAGGACTTGAAGCTATACAGCTATGCTAATGAAAGAATGCTTAGTTGAATTGTGAAACAGCATTTCTTCTTGCTGTGTGTGGTTAATCTTTCGAACAGGCTTTCTGATATTATTATCAGTGTATCCACATTGAGTGTTTTCAATAAGCATCTAGATGACTCATTGGAAAACTAATTTGATGATTTTATTTTTTTATTTTAAGTTGCATCAACTGCTTGGGTATTAGAGACCATGGTGGATTATATAAAATTAATTGTGGGATTTGATACATGAAAATTTCCAAATCCTGGCTGGGAATCGACCCGGGACCTCTGTATGGCAGGCCAATGCGCTAACAACTACGTTACGGAGGCGGCCAGTATATCAGTTTATCATAATTTCATATTGTTTACATTCTATTATTGTTACTGATTTTATAAGGTAGGTTTTTTGCTAATTGAAAAGTTTTTTGTGTTATAGTATTGTCCACTTTGTTTCAAGCTAACAAGTTTTTGATTTAGCAAATATTTAATAATAATGATAATATTTTACAATTAAAATAAATTTGATTAAAAATTTTATACCAAGTTTGATCTAAAAATTTAATTTGATTTAATAATAATTAATTTTATACATAAAAAAATTAATAGTTGAATTTAACAAATATGGTAACTTGTTAAGTATCAATAAATATTACATAAGATTATGAGACAACCCAGTTCTACAAAATCAAAAACATTTAAACTGCGTACAAAGCATAGCAATAAAAAATATCTTTCACTTTGTCAGTGCTTATACAAACGATAATAAGCACAATATTTAAAATGCTTAATTAGTTTCTTTTTTATAAATATAAAAACATCAATTATTATATTAATTTTCATTTTGATATAAAAACACATCTCTATTTCACTAATTATAACTTATATTTAGGTAAAAATTGTGTCGCTTTTGATATATATAAAAAGTAAAATAAACTAAAATAATTTTATAGCCTTATATATATTATTTAAACATTTGGTGCATCAACTATTAGCGCAGTTAATTTATTACAATTGTTATTTTTATTTTCTATTTCTATGGTATATTTACAATTTAAAGGAGATAGAATATACAAAAAATGATAAATGTTTTTTCATGAAAAGTTTTAATACAAAATAACATTAGTTGCACATTCTCTTAACCTAATTAATACAACTCCCTCCCAATTAACTCTAAAAATTGTCAAAAGGTTCGGAAAATATTGTTAATAGCAGATAAATACTCTTAACAAGATTTAAAAAAAAAATAATTAAGATTTGTTTGCATAGAGATTTAGCTGGTATTAGTTTGGAAACATAATTAGTTTATAGAAATAGGTGTAAAATTAAAAAATAATTGTTTTCAACATTTAAACAAAAATAAAAATAAAATTTACTTCAACATTTCTAACATTTTTTTTCATGTTTAATAATTAATAAACATGAAAAAAATGGTAGAAATGTTGTAGTAAAAACTAAAGTAGAAACAAAAATTCAGTAAAACATTTCTACAATTTTTTCATGTTTAATAATAATTATTAAACGTGAAAAAATGGTAGAAATGTTGAAGTCTTTGTATATCTTCACTAAAAAAAAAAAATATTTTTACTAACAATTATATAAAAAAAAGTTTTAAATTGGTGTGAGCTTTAAAGGTGATGTAATATTTAACAATTTATACATGTGCTTCTTCCGCTTGAAGCTCAAAAATCTAGCGCAAGCAATGTCTTCTATATTCTGGAACTCACGTATGTGCTTCTTGATTGAGGTAATGTGATGCTAACGGTGTTTCAAAAAGGACGCACTTCGAAGTTTAAGGGTTAATATTTTCTGCACAGGGAATATTTTTTTCCCCCAAATAACAGTTGGCACTACCGTACTCATTGTTGACCCATTGTGTATTACTGACATGTACTAGTGCTATCCCAGTATTCATTTGTGTCTGTAGTGTCTGTATAAGTTCAAACATGGTTTTTTCAAAGGATGAATGTGTTTTTATTATTGAAAGTTATTGCGCATATAAATCTTACAAACGAGTGAAAGACGAGTTCCAGTTAAAATTTCCCAATTCTGAAGTAGGCTACCTAATAACACCACAATATTACGTCTGATTAATAAATTTTGTGAGACTGGCAGTGTACAGGATCGGAAAAGCATAGGTCGACCATCAGTGTTAACAGAACAAGTTTTGAACATGTGAAACAACGTTTGACTACCTCACCCGGCAAATCACTTAGAAAGTTATCTTCACAGGCTGGATTATCACTATCTTCCGCTTTAAGGGCTACAAAAAATTAAATCTGCATCCTAACCGCATTGGTCGTTCATGAACTGAAAGAAGTTGACCATGGGAAAAGTATACAGTATTGTCGTTGGATACGTTCTCTTGTTAATGACAACAGTGTTGAAATATTGGATCGTGTTTATTACAGTGACAAAGCATGGTTCCACTTGGATGGTTACATCAACAGCCAAAACTGCCGAATATGGAGCGCTTATAATCCTCACACATTTCATGAACGTCCACTACACGCACGTAAAATTGGTGTTTGGTGTGTGATCTCCCGGCGTCGTATTGTTGGGCCTTTATTTTTTGGCACATCTGTAAATGGTGTGGTGTACCGCAACTTAATTGAACAATTTATAGCGTTTTTAGAATTACACGATCGAGATTGTTGGTTTCAGCAGGATAACGCAACGTGCCATACTTCTACTGAAACGCTGAATATGTTACGAGAATTTTTTGGCCATCGTGTGATATCAAAAGGATTGTGGCCATCAAGATCCCCAGATCTTACTCCTGCGGATTTTTTTCTTTGGGGGAATTTAAAGAGTAAGGTTTTTAAAAACAATCCTCATACAATTGAAGAATTGAAGGCTAATATTGAAAGTGAGATTACAAACATTAATAAGCAAACACTTCGAAAAGTGGCTGCAAATGTTATGAAACGTGTCCGAACTTGCATTACAAGCGGAGGAAATCATTTTGAACATTTATTGTGAAGCTTTAAAGGTAATCTGAATGTTATAAAGGTAATGATTTCATACCGTATAATTTGTATAATTTGTAATTACTTAATGTAATAAATTAGCGTTTTCAAACTTCGAAGTGCGTCCTTTTTGAAACACCCGTTATGATTTCAGCACAGGATGAAAGCAGTGTTAAATGGCGGGTGGATGGGCGAGGGAAATAGCCACAATTGGTTCCATGGATGAGGAAATGTATACATGATTATTTATTGTTTGTTATTACTGAATGACTTATAAAAAAATGACTCAAAGGAAAAGATGTCAATCAATCCTCATGAAAAAGTAGAATGTACTTTCTAATTCAAGGTCATGGATAGTTGGTAATTGAAGTATTCAATGGCAATTTTTCAACCATCTTTGAGTAAAATTATATTAAAAATCTGGTATTTATTGCAGAAGACATTCAGAAGATAAGTGGGTTTGCTTGGCAGGGAATAGCAAAAGGAGAGGAGAGAACAGTGGATGAATAACATATTCACAGTTCGCAAAACTGTGCAGTATAAAATATCAAGCTTCCATTTGCTTTACAGGAAGATGATGTTGGGAGCACGTGTCAGTTTTACCCTATTAGACTAATGAGCTTTGAGAGAATGCACCATACAGCAGGATACACATGCACACAATAATAAATGTATTAGTGGGTTTAGAAGAGAAGGCCTTTAGTTGAGACAAATGAAGTCTGACATTAAATCCAAGTATGACAAGTTTACATACAAGGCCACGATGAAAGTGATGTAAAAAGGAGGATTAAGAAAATAAAAAAGAAACTGAATGAGAAAAAATGAAATTTTTAAGATTTTAAATAAAGATGGGCTACAAAAAATAGTTCTGTTTCTTATCACATGTTCAGTCAATTATATGACTGAACCATTTAAGAACAGAAGAGGTAGAGGTGTAAAAGACACTAATCAGAGTTATCTCCTCTGAGAGTAATGAATATCATTATACAGTCAGACCCTGTGGTGAATAAAGTGAAGGTGTCATTTGCAGGGTGGAAGGTAGATGCTTTTCAGAGGGCCTGGCATGCTGATAAGCATACTTTTCCACACAATAAGGCATGGTAAACCACCTCACTTCTTGTTTTACTTAATTTGTAGTAAAGCCTCTAGAGGTTCAAACCAGCCTTTCGGCTGATGACCTAAACAAAACAAAAATTAAGACGTGCCATGGACGAACGGATATGATTCAGAAGACAAGGATAAGAAGCATAAATGGCAATGAAGAATTCAGGAACAATGGATGGATTGTTTTGTTAGAAACTGAAAGCTTAACAGGGAAGAAAATGGAATGTCAAAGATTAAAAGAAAAGGTGGGCTTTGAGGTGGAAGGAAGCTAAAGTAATCTTGTTAGAAGAGAAATAATTGCGCTGAGAAAAAAATCAAATATTCAGAACTGCTAAGGACAGCTCAATTTTATCTATTAACTCTTACCATACAAATGTTATTTAAATATTCTATAGAGCACGAACTCTTTTGACTGCTTCAGTTATTTAAGGTAACATTTTGTAAAACAGTCAAGACATAAAACAAAAAAAGGTAACATTTCACTACAATAATTTTTTAAACAATACTCCTGAAAACCCACGATAAATTAAAAGATTTAAATTAATTACAAGATTCAGAAATTTACAAATGGTTAAATAAATTATACCAAACTAAACATTGTTGAAAAACAGATAAAAAATTAGAATATTAAAAAACACATAATATACTAAAAAATTTGTCATGATCAGAAATTAAAACTACTGTCATGATAAATGATTGATTTATTCAAGTAATTGAAAAACTAAATACAAATAATACAAATCGCTATGATCTAAATAATTTCTAAAGTAATACAGAAATGTAAGAAAATAGCACCAACCATGAATATTTCTAATACCACAAACTACTAATAACTTCAATCAATGATGCCAAGGTGTAAAAATATAGATGTGAAAATGATTTCCGCAATATCAAGCTGGAAACCCAACTTCATATTATTAGTGAATTAGTTTTTATTATCTAAGTGGATCTTTTCTATTTTTGTTTTGAAATTATCTGCATATAGGTTTATCCGAATAAGTCTGAAAAAATATCTGGACAATATTGTTATTGCAAGCAAAATGTTTATAGAAAATGTAAGTAGCCTATTAATAAAAAAATTACATTGTACAGTACTTGTACCGGGTGGCCCATATGTCGGTTTCTCCATGATATGGGACATTTCATTTTGATAAGTTGGTAATAGTGTAATTTTGGCAGCATCACGTGCAACATTCATTAGTTGTCTGTAACAGTGGCTGGTGTGAGGTACATCTCCATGTAGTTAGGTACTATTTTTTCCTTTATAACAGTGTTTTTAAAACGTTTACAACTAAAAACGAGTGTATTTCCATAAATATTAGGGAAACCGAGATAAGGTCCACTGGATTGGTCTAGAGGTAAAGTTCTCACAGTGAGCCAGCTGTTTAACAGCTGATTTTCAGAGATAAAGGTTCCTAGTTCAAATCCTAGTAAATGTAGTTACTTTTATACGGATTTGAATACTAAACGTGGTTACTGGTGTACTTTGATGGTTAGGGTTTAATACCATTTATGTATCTATATATAAATACAATAAACTTTTAATAATCTACAACATTGGGTAATTTGAAGCGGTCTTGAATGGTCAACAAGTCCAATAAAATCTGTGGTTAGAAAAAATTCACGTGTAGAAATTCTAACAACAAATGTTGGGGAAAATAAAAAAATCATGAGCGAAGACAACATAGTGGAGATTTGTGTAGCATAATCTTCATGAATTAGTAACAACGACAGCTTTTACGATGAAATATTAGAGAAGTTAAATTGCTGATGTCACATTAGTTGCTGGAATGTTGGAGCAGTCGATAATGTATTTTGAAAGCCAAAAATACATCGTACAGCAAAACTTCTGATGAGGAAGCGTTTGTAAAAACCATAGTTTAATAAAAATAAAGTTACAGATTTTGGATATTGCTGAAGTTTTAAATTTTGTGTATGTTATAATTTTGCTGATCTGATCAAGTCTGGATTAGTGAGAATTTACTGAACATCTATGAAGAAACTCATCTCACTGCAGCTTTTGTAACACATGTCTTCTGTGGATCTTACAAAGTTATGTATTTTAACCCATGCGGGTATGCCTAAATTTGTCTACAAAGGGAGCTACAAAGCTACATGGTTTCTTACATAAGTTTCTTTATATGCATTCTCAGGTATATACCTTTGAAGTTACTACGCCAAAAACCTATCTGAACATATTACATACAAATGTGTTAGGTTTTGTTCAATAGTACATCTACAAATTTTGGTGTGCAACTGTGGGGTTTTGCAAAAGAAAGTCAGGCAAGAATTATACAAACGTTTCAGAACATTGTACTGAGAGCCATGGTTAATGCTCCTTGAAACGTTAGGGATAGTGATTATCACAGAGTTCTTGAAATACCTCTTATGTTTAGTGTGATAAAAAGATTTTCTGTTGAACATGAAGTTCGTCTAGATGGTCACATATATCCTGAGCCATTCATTAAACTTTTCAATAATGAAAATGAAAGAATTCTTAGGAATGAAATCCTAGAAGACTTGTTAAGGCAGAACTGTGTGCAGTGCAATTTAAGTGGTTTAAGTTATATGTACACCAGGTGTCCCACGAAGAGGTTGCTATTTTTGAATTAATATGCCGGACATATTGCACACTCAACAGACTGGAAACTTTACAGTTATAATAAATAGGTATGTAAAAAAAGTACCCTGGTATGGTCACATGCGAAGAATGAGCAACGTACGAATCCCACTGAAGGCGTGGAACTGGAGACCGCAGCGAAATAGAAAAAGAGGAAGACCGAGAGGGAGATGGATGGAAGGTATTGACAGAGCCATGGGGAGAAGAAACATGGAGGAGGAGTCATGGCAAGACAGGCAAAAATGGCGTTTTGACTGCGACAAACGACCCATAGTGTTGTAAATAGTCGCCACTATATATATAAAAAAGTACCCTCGAGTTTCATTTGCTTATGATTAATCAAAACAAAATGGCGGAATAAGAAAATAATATCAAAAATTAACAATAATCTTGTGGATAAAACCACTTATATTTACAATAGGATTCAGGTAAAAAAAAAAACATCAAGGATGGTGTTTTATCGTATGACATATCCCATCAGACAATGACTGGAGACAGTTACGCATCAATTTTAACTAATCACATAGTTCCTCATCTTTCTCGGGCGGAGATGCAGTATGTTTTTTTCAGCATGATGTAGCTCCTCTACATTACGCTAATGTGGCCAAAGCGGTTTTAAACCAAATTCTTCCTAACCAATGGATAATAAAATAATATTACTTTCCGCCATTTTGTTTTGATTAATCATAAGCAAATGAAACTCAAGGGTACTTTTTTACATATCTATTTATTATAACTGTAAAGTTTCCAGTCTGTAGAGTTTGCGATACATCCGCCATATTAATTCAAAAATAGGAACCTCTTGGGTTCCTATTTTTGGTAGGACACATTTAGTGTTAAGTACCTAATAGAACATCGCTGGATGGTCTATATCATTTAAGAATTTAGTTTTAACCAATCACCAGGTTGGTTTAGAGGTAAAGTCGTTGCCGCGAGTCACTGTTTAACCAGTGATTTTTGGAGACGAAGGTTCCTGGTTCAAATCCTAGTTCCTGGTTCAAAGGTGGTTACTTTTATCCTGATTTGAATACTAGACAGTAATTACGGTGTACTATGATAGTTGGGGTTCAATTAACCATAATCTCCCAGAAATGATTGGCCTGGGTCTCTACAAGACTACACCTCATTTACACATCATCCTCATCTCATTTAGTCATGGGGTTAGTTACATTCTATTTTATTTCAATTATCTTTTGGCACCCTTGATATCAGCTATTTCTAAATACAACTCAATGTTTTCGAATTAAATTCTACAACCATGTTAATTTACCAAAAAGAGTTAATTGAGAGTCCCCTGTTTCTATTATGTACACATAAACCTTAATTCTAATAAATGTATTTTATAATGTAAACAAATAATTAATTTTACATATTAATGGAGATCATAGTTAACGACAGATTAAGTCAATTGTATTTAATGAACACATATTTAACTTACAGGTTTACAAACATCTTATACTTGTGTACCAGGATCATCGACTTCAACTGCTGGTAGACGCTGTAGACGATATCGCTCTCGTCTGGAGTCATCGCTTGCTGTTGATGTTGATATAGTTGTTATTTTAACAGAATTATTAGTTGGTTTTGATATTCCATTACATTTTTTCTCTTCTACTGATTCTGCTATAACTACAGATTTTCCAATCGTTACAACACCTCCATTATGTGTTTGATTGTGTCTTCCAGATAAACCTTCTATAGCATCCAGCTGAAACTGAAGAAATCGCATCTGAGAAAATTATATTAAGTGTATTATGGATTAATTGGAATGTTATTAAAAATTAATTTTTTAATGTAATGGTACCTACTACAAGTCCTGCATTCAGAATTTGAGAATCCCTCACAGAGAGAAACTCTTGAAAGGTTAAGATAGTAACCTAACCTAAAACAAGCATGAATGAAATTTGTGCTAAAAATTTCAAAATTAATTTGTAACCTAGCAGTTCCTCTTTTACTTTGTAATATGTATTCACAAATACCACATAATGTTTTTGATTAAGACCGCTCTCACACCGGTGAAACTCGACTGCGACTCGACATCCGATATGAGTCCTACCCTTAAATTTATACGTTCGCCCTCCCACCAGTACGTCCTCAATGCAATCTCGATCGAACTGATCGCATGCGACTCAGCTTGTCCAACATCTGCTTGACCAGTCGCGTATAATCATGGCAGACGAAGCAGCCAACGTAGCCTTTGTGCTTGAAGTTGAAAAATATCCGAGTCAGTAGAATTTTAATTTGACAGAATATTCTAGGCGAGACATTACTTTTCTTTTGATATCTGATAAAAAGACTTAAATTTGTTTTCATTGCAGGAGAGTTCCTAAGCACACACATACACTTTTCTATTACAATCATTACTTATATACGGTGATATCCAACGGCTATAGTTTTTTTTTCTTCTTAAATAGTAATAAGCAATGACTACGTCTTCATCATCACTTGACATTTTGCAAACTGCAGGTGGATTCGAAGAAAACGTTGAATAGTTGCATCGAGGTCGAGTCTCCTTGACCTTAAAGTATAATCATCTTGAAGATTGAGGCATTTGTCCTGTCTATGGACAAGCTTTCCTGTTCCCCACTTTGTCTCACACTAGCATTCAAGTCATCTCTCCATTATATTTTTCGATATTATCTTTGACGATTGAGGCATTCGTCCTACCTGTAACATACTTTCCTGTTCCCCAATTTGTCTCACACTATCATTCAAGTCATCTCTCCACTATAAAATAGTTAATTTTTGACAGAAGGTTATATTTACCTTAAATACTGTGTTTTTGTCATCTGAATCGTTATTATTAAAATGACGAGGTGTTGATGGTTCACTGCTTGGACGTTGTCGTCTTGGTAGAGGTGTTAATAGTGGATGACCACTACCAGAAGATGAATCTGAATTCTGTCGTACACATGTACCACATCTTCGCTGAGCCAGTCTAAATGTAACACTTTCATAGCGTAATGAGTCACCTGCATGTACCTGTATGTAAATATTTTTTAAATTTTACAATAAAAAACGTGTATGAGTATAAGGGTAAAACCACACTGCGGCCAACAAAACAGGTATGAAATGTTCGAAGACGTTAAGAAGCGTTCAAAACCAGCCGAGTGGTCGAGAAATGCGTGGTGAGAGTAGGCAGTAGCACACAGAACGTTTCGCAACTGGTTTGTTGGCTGCAGTGTGGTTTTACCCTAACTTATCAATTTTTGGAAGTGAACAAATGTGCATTAAATACACATGTACTAAAAACACTTTATAAAATAACACATATATTTAAAAGTGTTTTATATAATTACAAAGTCAAGGACATTTTTGTAATTTCAATGTTATGGTAGTTTTGGGGGTGGTGGTTAAACATAAAACAAAAAAACAACTTTATTGTACAACTTAAATTTTATGATATTTTCATTTTCCTATTAAAAAAAATAGTATTAATTAAACTTATGTTTAAAAATTGTCAAATTATTCTGACATAATTTTTGAACCCTATTATTTTTTGTTAATAAAAATGCTAACTGTTTAATGCCGCGGTTCTCAAACTTTTTATTTCAAGCCCCCCCCATGGTTTAACTATATGGTGTAAGCCTTGTCCCCCCTTATGTGTATATAAGTGTGCATTCTCCTTTATAACACTTTTACTGGTAATTCTCATTTAAGTTACTTGTTTATAGTCTATTCCTATAGGGACAATGAGTTTAATGTTAAACTAATCAAAAATGGATCAGGGCATGTATTTTTAATAAGTAGGCCTACATGCTGTTAAATATAACTCAAAACAAAAATTAAGACTATTAACGCAGTTTTATAACTTCATTTATAATGACAAATTCCAAATTTAAAACTTGTTTCAATGTTAGAAAAATAAAGAATATTTCACTTTATTATTTGGTCTACACAAAACTCCATTTATTTTTTAAATTAAGCTTTGCGCCCCAATTCGGGTTCGCGCCCCCCCACTTTCAGAACCAATAGTTTAATGGATTTATCAAGTTTCATTATAAGTATTTTTTTTTTTTTTTGGTTTAATGTCCGACTGTTTTGCAAATTGCTGCTAATGCAGACGGTGAAGGATGAAATGAATTTTTGTAACGTATGAAAAAATGCCATGCCCGAGTGGGATTCGAACCCAAGACCGCATGATGAGAGGCGAGCACGTTACCAACATCGCCAATGCGGCCGGCATTATAAGTATGGACACTGTACATTTTAAAGATCTGTCCTAAACATTTTGAGTTGTCATCATTTGTAATGCATATTATTTTACGATATTTATATTACTATATTATTATTTTTGACTTGTCATATATATATTACAAAAGATGTAGGGTATCGCAGGTATGTAGATTAGAAACGACTTGCGCAAAATAGAACAGCTTGGAGTACTGCATCAAACCAGTCGAGACTGATGACAAAAAAATTATACTCTGCTTCCCTACAAATCTGACATACAGGGAAATTAAGATTGAACAATATACTCTCAACATTAATCTAATTATAAGGGTGTAATCTTACTTTTATTACTCTATTTGTTAGGAAACAGAATAAAAATGAGTCTACAAACGATTTTAGTAGCTAATAATTTAATTATTAATAAATAAAGGCAAACATTTTATTCAATTTTGATATAGCGTGGTACTTACATAAGAAAAAAATTCACTTCCATTGTTGTCTGAACGTTAGCCGGGCATGTAAAGTGGTCAGTTTATTTTAATTTTTTAATATTACAGTATTAGAGGCCATGAGTTCCAGTCCTACATGTGTTGTTGTTTAGGTCATCAGCCAAAAAGCTGGTTTGAACCTGTAGAGGTTTTACTAAGTAAAACTAGGAGTGAGGTGGTTTACCGTTGCCTTCCTCACTGAGTGGAAAAGTATGCTTATCAGCATGCCGGGCCCTCTGAAAAGCACATTTTCCACTCTGCAAATGATACCTTCACTTCATTCACCACAGGGTCTGGCTGTATAATGAAATTCATTACTTTCAGAGGAGATAACTCTGATAAGTATCTTTTACACCTCTACCTCTTCTGTTCTTAAATGATTCAGTCATTTAATTGGCTGACCATATGATAAGAAACAGAACTATTTATTTTAGCCCTGCAACTAACAGATTGAATGTAAATAATTTGACACTCCACCTGTCTGCTATGGGCGTTCCTACATGCTAAAACTTTTTTATTTTTTTGTTAATTGATCATTGATTATTAATAATGAAAAACATTACAAAGCATAATATTGTAATTTTTAATTTAACTAACTTGAAAAATTTTTTCTATTAAGTTAACAAATTATTTAATAATAATTTTAATAAATTTATTTAGCAAAAAAAAATTAAATAGTGTGTGGGATTTGAACTTACGGCCTCTCGTATGGTAATATCAAAAATAAAAATAAACTGACCACTTTACATGTTCTACTAATGTTCAGACAACAATGGAAGCAAAATTTTTTCTTATGTAAGTCTATGTCGAAAATGAATAACATTTTTGTGTTTATTTATTAATAATTAAATTATCAGCTATTAAAATCTTTTGTAGACATTTATATTATGTTTCCTAATGACTGGAGTAATAAAAGTAAGATTATACTCTTGTAATAAGATTAATGTTGATAGTATATTGTCCAATGTTAATTTCCCTATACGTCAGATTTGTTGGGAAGCAGGGTACATACATAATACAAAAGAAGTAGGGTGTCGCAGGTATATAGATATGAAATGACTTGTGCAAGATAGAACAGCTTGGAGAACTGCATCAAACCAGTCGAGAGACTGATGACAAAAAATATAATGTATATTATTTCACATAACAAAAAGGTTTATTTATTTTCATCTTTGTTTGTTGTGGCACATGCTCCTATTTCTTTTGGATTTGTGCATTGAAGGAAATGAAGCAAATGTCATTTAAATATCCAAATTCTGTATGAATATAAAACACTTACCTCAAGAGTAAAAATGAAAATCTAGTTAGTCAATCACTTGCCTATCTAATTAATGTTTCTATGAACTTGATAAATCACTAAGTATACTTTGTATTTTTTGCTTCAAATCATACTTACAGGATTATATGTTGCAACAAAGTCAGCTGGAGGAATGTCTGAATGTGAGTGGGGACACTCTGTCGTTGACATCTGGAAGCTCTGAACAGACATACTATCACAATGAGATGACGGTTGATGTTTAAGAAGTGGTGGGACTGAAGAATGTGGTGGAAGACCAGGAGGACACGGTGTACCAACTCGCCACCAACAAACAACACGACTTGCTTCTTTTCTAACAGATTCATTTCTGAATACATAAACAAATGGATTTAATGACGATGCAGAAAGAGCACAAAGTCCAACTAAAGAATTTGGTAATGATACACTCCCCCAAGTTTGACTAGTTGATGAAACAAAAAATGGAGTCCAACAAAATAAATAAGATAAAATAACCATAACTGCAGTTTTCACCGCACGTCCTTCTTCACGAAATAATAATGCAGAAAATGTTGCATTGGATGTACGTCGTGATACTTCAAGATCTCCTGATACACTATGCCGACGAGTTCGTAAACTATTCCTGAAATCAAAAATAAATTTGGGTTTAATGATGCTTTAGAATGTGTTGACAAAAATGTAGTGATTTGATAAACCTTGAGTAAATCAATTGGTGTACTTAATAAATTATATTCATGAGTATCTCACTCTGTACATGAGGGGTCTAGTATCAAAATTAGCCACATCCATTTCATAAAATTTTTCAGGAAAGCAAAAAAAAACTGTTTAAATTTAAACTACAGTATCTACCATCTTGGTTAATAGTTCAAGTTATAAGCATTAAATTCCACATTAATGTGTATAAATATAGTAAAATATTATTTTTTTAAATCTAGGAAAACTAATTTTTCTTTTGAATGTAGCTGGTTTTGAAACAAAAGTTTCCTGTTTTTTTTGTGAAAATTCATGGTTTTATTTATTAAGGTGAGCAATGAATTTGATCATTTTAACTTATTTAATAAAGTAACTACTAACTACATACAAAAAATACACTTGTCATTGAGTTTTGTATCGTGCTAAAACTAAATTGGTCAAAAATCAATATTGTTAAAGCAATTAAAAATAATCACTTGAATAGTACAAATACAAATAATAGTCATAAAACAAAATTAATCGATGTTATAATAAAATTGTCATAACATAACTGCATTAACTATAAAACTACGTTGTTTTTTGATAGAATATAATTTAATTTATCACAGAAGTGCAATAACGCAGTCACTGGCTATTTATGTAATTATGGATGTAGCTTGTTTTGAAAATAACTTCAGAATTTCTTTGAGAATTTTCATTGGATATGGATCATTTTGATGCAGATTCTCCTATTTACTATGTTCATAACATTGGAAACTTATAAAAAAGAGCAAAAACAAAAAACATTTTGGATGTGGCTGGTTTTGATACTAGATCCCTCACATGACTGATTACTCTAAACTAGTGGTTCCCAATGTTTCAGACACCACGACCCCTTTTTTAGGTTGAGTATTTTGCCAACCACCTCTGAATTATAATGTTAAAAAAATTTCTAATCTACAATAGTCGTAATTTTTACTTAAGGATATGAGTGGATATTTGTGGGAGTTAATCCGTATAATGACCAACCTGTACAAAATGCTGAGCTAAGTGTTCGTCTTCATGATCAACTGATAGAGCTATCAATTGATCATGCAATGAAATTACCTTTCAACAATGCTTGTGTCAACAAATTTTGGATTAATATTAAAAAAGGAATACCCAGAACTGTTCAGAGTGGCTTTAAACATTTTGAAACCATTTGCCACATCTTACAACTGTAAATAAGGTTTTTCCATAATGGTCAATTTGAAACTCAAATCGAGAAATCATTTGGCTCTGGAAAATAACACAGAGTTTTGTGTGTTACAAAAATAAATCCAAACATTCAAAAATTGGTTAATTACCGAGCAAGCCCAAGTTTTGTATTAACTGAATTGGAAAAACTTATAAAAGTAATGTACAATTTTTGCATCTCTTTTTAAAATAAATAACTATAACAGTAACAATTTTTAATTTTTTCCCTGTATTTTGCGACCCCCTCCCCCCAAGACACTCCTAGCGATCCCAGGGGGTCGAGACCCACAGATTGAAAACACTGCTCTAAACTGTTCTTGTGTTGTTTAGGTCATCAGCCGAAAGGCTGGTTTGAACCCGTAGAGGTTTTACTATGTAAAACGAGGAGTGAGGTGGTTTACAATTGCCTTCCTCACTGAGCGGAAAAGTACGCTTATCAGCATGCAGGGCCCTCTGAAAATCATATATTTTCCACTCTGTAAATGACAACTTCACTTCATTCACCACAGGGTCTGGCTGTATAATGAAATTCATTACTTTCAGAGAAGATAACTCTGATTAGTGTTTTTTACACCTCTACCTCTTCTGTTCTTAAATTATTCAGTTATTTAATTGACTAACCATGTGATAAGAAACAGAACTATTTATTTTAGCCCTACATCGAACAGATTGAGTGTAAATAATTTGACACTCTACCTGTCTGTAATGGCTCTAAACTGTACTGGAAAAAATAACAGAAAAGAAGTATAGTTGCACCAAAAGTCCTTGAATGCAAACATTAAAGTTAAGTACATTAAAATTTCACACTTAATTTTGTCCTTTTTAAATGTGGTAATAATGATACCACAGTCTAAATTTATGTTCAGTCCCAAAGCTTCGTACACTTTATGTTTTCAATATGATTGTGCAGTCAGTAAACTCGCACATTATTTCATGATCATTTCTCCATAATTTAAAAGATAAGTACATGCTTTGTAGGTTTACTTATGTTGATATGAAATCATCCAATTTTTTTAATAGTACTTATTAATATTAAACAGGAAAAACTATTTTAAATTTTTAACTTGGAGATGTATAAATTTTTATAACTGAATTTTCTGGTTCCTTGGCGTGTAAGTGTGCCACTTACATTTTTCGCTAACAGTAAGTTTTGTAACTATAGGTATATTAGAATGTAATGCTATCCTTCTTCTAGTTTAAGGAATTCTTTTCTCTTTCCAGGTGCTCAAAAAATTCTATACGGCCACAGCATTCCACACATAACAGCTATCTCATCCATTCTTGGTGCTTTTCCATTCAGTGCAGCTTTTATCTCTTTCATAGTTGTTGGGAGAGGAATAACAGGCGTGTCAATTGCCTCGAGGCAATTATCTGGAAAGAAGTGGGAGTTCAACAAAAGGTTGATCATGTTATTTTTGGATTTAGTGAAAGCATATGACAATAGTAGATAGAGGGGTCGTATAGAGTAAGCTTGAGGAGAGGGGTGTATACAAGGAGATAGTGCACATGGTGGAGGGTATGTGTGAAGATAGTAGGAACTGTGTGAAGAAAAGAGTGGGTCAATCAGAGTGGTATGCAATAGAGAGTGCTCTGAAGCAGGAAAGGGTATTATTTCCTCTTCTGTTGTTTATAACCGTGGCTGGAATACGTTAGAGAGTGAAGAAAAAGATCAAAGAAAATTTTGGGAATTTATTACAGTACTAAGAAGCTGTGATGGTTTGAACATGTCAGTAGGATGGAAGAAAGTAAGCTGCCTAAAAGGATGCTGTATTTGGAAGTGGAGGGGAAAAGACCAAGGGGCAGACCAAGAGTGAAGTGGACCCACATTCAGTTATGGAATTGGAAAAAAGATGCGATATCAAGAGAGCAACAGAGGAGAGATGGTTCAGTGACAGAGAGAGGCGGAGAGAAGATGGGTTCGCCCTGACCCAAGGAGACTTTGAAGAGGGTTAAAGAGGACGATGATGGGTAAATAATTAAGATTCATTAAGTTAATTTTGTAACATAATATGTTTGACTTACCTATGAGCTGCGGCATACATTCTAGCATAAATCAGAACAAGAGCTATCAATGGAAAAGTGAATCCAATGAAAAGTAAAATGAGAGAATGTGATAACCAAAATATCCCACTTTCACAGGGCATTAATAAATGTGGCGATGCCAGCGCCACTGATAAACTCCAAACTAATGCAATCACTGAAACAAAAAATGTGAAAAACAATTATATATAGGGAGTGGCAGAAATATCTTCCTAATTTTAAAGGC
This sequence comes from Catonia carolina, assembly GCA_035578175.1. Taxonomy (NCBI): domain Eukaryota; kingdom Metazoa; phylum Arthropoda; class Insecta; order Hemiptera; family Achilidae; genus Catonia; species Catonia carolina. The sequence continues at coordinate 48,203,706 of JAQMRL010000004.1, forward strand.
TAATAAAAAATACATAAAAGATTCTACTATCGGTTTCATAATCACATAAACCCGAGTTTGAACTCTTGCATCTCCAAAACGATGAGTTGGATTTAAACATACTTTACATAAAAATTTAGCCCATTTTATTCTGCGTTGACCTATAGGCTAATAGTCCTATCATTTTAATGTTGTTTGAAAATTGTCATATCGAAGTTGGAAGACAAAAAGACCCGGTTTTTGCTACCGCTAATTCGCTAATTCTTACGGCATGTACAAAATTTCAAATTGTACGTTTCTTAAATTTTGATTTATTAACAATATTCTGAACTCTAGCTATTGGTTCAGGTTCATAATGGTAACCTTAAAAAGGTTACCATTATGAATAATATGAATTCTTCTTTGGAAATCAGTTCTTTAAATGTTGCCTCTCTGGAATCAATTCTTAGAAATATTTAAAATTGATAAAGACAAAAATCTAAATATCACATCAGCTAAATTAATGAAAATTGGGCCATAAAGGGCTTCTGTCATTAATTGGAAGGAGATCCCTTAATTTCTTTTACAAAAGGCTTAAGGCTGCAACAGAAGGCTAGTGTCCTATCCATACATTCATGTTGTATGGTCTGTTAGTAGCATGATAACCATCTCATGGTGAACGGAACTGGAAGGGCTACCCATCCCACCCTGGCAGATGGTGGCTTGCGGCATTCAGTCTGCCAAGCAGAAAGTTGAGACCAACAGTTAACTACAGCTTTTTCTGTCTGACTAGAATTATCTTGGGGAAACTCCCTCATGTATGATTCTGGTTACGCTTACTTAGTATATGCAGGTCTTCAAGAGCTTCGAGAACTTCATGAACTTCTAAATGTGAAAAAAAATATGATTGCGTCCTATCTAGTAAAATATTCTGGAGGTAAACTAGTCCTCCGTTCAGATCTCCGAGTAAAGACTATTAGAGGGGACCTCATCAGAAAGATAACAAAAGATGTAGGGTTTTGCAGGTATGGAGACCTGCATCAAACCAGTCAAGAGACTGATGACAAAAAAATATAAAAAATTAGCTTAAATTAGTTACAATACCTGCAAGACTTCGCCTGCGAGTTACAGTCATAGCGTAATGGAGAGGGCTAAGTACAGCACTATAACGATCGATGGCAATTGCCACAATTGAAAAGACCGATGAAGTCGCTACAAGAGTACTAAATCCAGCAGATAAAACAGGTAGATGAGACATCAGAATTGGTGCTAATACAACTGACGATAAAAGATCTGCAAATACTAAACTTCCAACAAATCTGAAACAAATGAATGTAAAACATGATAAATGATTTAAAATTAGAAAAATTCCATACATAAGATGTGTCTCATGGCTGGGGTCAATTTTTAAAAAGGCTTACCTTTGACTTATTCTGTAATGGGCCAAGCGGTTGTCGCTTTGATGTTGGTTTGGTGGTCTCTATTGAAATAAATTTAAAACTCAAGTTTCAGAAGTAAGCACTATAGTGTATTAAATTCAACGGCTATGCGCACAGCGTTTAGTTAGACTTTTCCGTCTCTTTTAGTACTCAACTAATAATTAAAATATTACCCCCGTTTCTTTCTGACATGGTACTTAAAATTCCCCTTAATATGTTTTGTTTAATTTTTACACTCACCCACAGATATCATCTTTGGCCACACCTTGGTTTGCAGTTTCCCCAACTCTGCTTTGACTACCTTCCTTCTGGAGATCTCGAAAAGTTGTAACACTTAATTTTGCATACTTTATCCTTCCTTGACTCCGTACCAACACTTTGATAGAAGGATACAGGGAAAGTTTACCTAGTTACATCACGTATGGTCATAACAGGACACCTCTATCTAATCTCTTAAATTTCCTCTGGCATAATTTAAACTGAACTACATCAACAATAAAATAAAATTAAAATAAGTGAATTTACTAAATAAGAGAAAGTCAATTTAAAATCCATGCACCACAATAGCAAAAACCATTAGTGATTTCTGTATTTACTCTTTAAGAGGAATCAAATGTATTTTTATTTCCGAATTCCAACTTTAATTTCTTGACTTCCGGTTTTGGGCCACTTCCATCAAAACCGGAACTTCAAATGCAATTATTTTTGTATCTACTCTCTAAGAGGAATAGAATGACACTACTTTTGTTTCAAAATTCCAACTTTGATTTCTTGACTTCCTGTTTTTGGCTACTTCCAGTCAAAACTGGAACTTCAAATCCAATTCAGACCTACTAACTTTTTGTGTAGATTACGAATTCGAAAATTGTTTATTGCCATCTCTTGTAGTTTCTGACTTTGATTTCTTGACTTCCGGTTTTGGGCCGCTTCCAGTCATAACCAGAACTACAAACCCAGTTTAAGCCCACTAACTTTTTGTGCAGATTACAAATCTGAAGACCATTTGTTGCTATCTCCTGTAGTTTTTAACATCTGAGCAAGACAGATGGACAAAGGAAAATGTTAGATGACAATTTAAAAAGTACCACAAATTAAGTTCACATTATTTTATCATAACTATCAGGAATACAAATATAGTACAATTCAGATAGCATGAAAATAATAAAATGGAAGCTTACAGCTACAAATTAATATTATACAGCTGAAAATTTTTGACTAAATTGCCAAAAGGGTTTAATATTACTTTTCTTGTATTTGTATGTCATTCACTCAAATAGGCCTGAATAAGTGGGTAGTTTCTGTTTTTATGGAAGCCTAGATTTTGGAAAAATAAAACGGAAAAGAATTCTGCGTTAATTACTCAGTTGTTGGTGCTTTGACTTTATGAGGACCCCAAACAAGTTTTTCTATCTAGGAGAATGTCCAATACTTCACTTTTGTGTCAAGTGGAATAGGCAGATTATTTAAAAATACTGGCAGACAACTATCTCTTCAAAAACTAAATGTTACTTGAATAGATCTCTCTGTATTAATCTTTATTTTTCACTAAACTGCTCTTGCAGTGGCCAGCCTGTTGGCGTAGTGGTTAGCACAATTTGCCTCTACGCCAGAGTCCCGGGTTCGATTCCCGGTCAGGTCTGGCATTTTTTCATCTATTACCCTTCTCACAGTCTGCATTAGCAGTAATTGCAAAACAGTCAGACGTTAAACAAAAAGAGAAAAAAAAATCTTGCAGTAGGTACAGATGATGCTGGACATCTCAAGATACTTCAGCTGCAGATTCTAATTTGGCAAGTATCATACATAATTTATGCTTATGCTAAATGGGAATTACTGTCTGTTCAAACTCTGGAATTTCATATGTAAAGATATTGTATTATACAGGGAATTATATCGATATCCCTGTAACATGCTGGCTTTTATAGTTGTCAGCTTTGAATAAACTTCTCCCATTCTGACTTTAAAATAGTAGTTTTACAAAAAATATTGTAGTTGTTGTTCAGGTCATCAGCCGAAAAGCTGGTTTGAACCTCTAGAGGCTTTACTAAGTAAAACGAGGAGTAAGGTGGTTTACCATTGCCTTCCTCACTGAGTGGAAAAGTACGCTTATCAGCATGCCGGGCCCTCTGAAAAGCACAAATTTTCCACTCTGCAAATGATACCTTCACTTCATTCATCACAGGGTCTGGCTGTATAATGAAATTCATTACTTTCAGAGGAGATAACTCTGATTAGTGTCACAGTACACCTCTACCTCTTCTGTTCTTAAATGATTCAGTCATTTAATTGGCTGACCATGTGATAAGAAACAGAACTATTTATTTTAGCCCTGCAACTAACAGATTGGGTGTAAATAATTTGACACTCCACCTGTCTGTTATGGGCAGAAAAAATATTGTACTAACAGGTAATATGAATCTTTTAAAAATTGTTAAAATTTTAATCATAATTTCTAAAAAACTATAGTGGAAAAATTTAACTATTTAAAAAAGAAAAACATCTACTTTTCCCTAGACCATACAACTGACAGTAAAACCAGCTGTTTCTGATAACTAATCTCAATTAATTTCATATGTATTGTTTTTTCAGCTAATGTTTGTATACAGTTTAGTTTTTTTTTAAACATTTCAAAATAAATAGTGTTTGTTAATATAGTTTAAATTTAAAGGGTTGTGTACATATTCCGAAAAAATTTAAAATATTTATTTTATTATTTAAAGTTTTAAAAGTTCACTATAATTGAATTACTTAGAAGTGTATATTATACCTTTGAGGTTATTTTCATTATGTCAAAAAAGAAAAGCTCGACGCAAAAAGAAATAACTGTGCTTAAACCAAAAAGTAGTGAACGGCATCACAACGCAAATGAAAATAAAATAAATAATTCACCTAAATTAACAATAGGTTATTACATACTAAATTTACATGGCATACAAACAAATTATTTAACAGAATATCATAATAAACTATTATTAATTAAATCTTATTATAAAAAAAATAAAAATTTAAATTTATTACAAAATGTTCAAGGTAATTTAATGAATACATTAGATAAACAAGATCTAAAATTACCTATAGATGTATTCGATCCAAGTTCAGAAGCAAAAGATATTGCAGATGTATGTAAAGAATACCATTCGTTAACAAAAGTTGAATTGCCAAATCAGCAATTAACGACAGTGCCAAATGATGTATGGAAATTAAATAATAAATTTAAATCGGGCAAAAAAGAAGTTAAAATAATGAATTATGTATACTTAAATGATCCGAAAAATTCAGCAAAGTTACATCCAGTAGGTATATTAGATTTACGATGTAATTATTTAAAACAAATATCAAGCGAAATAAAAAATTTATCGACATTATATGTATTAAATTTGAGTAATAACCAATTAACATCGTTACCAGGTGAATTATGTGAACTCGCTGAATTAGAAGAAATAAATTTAAGTTATAATCTATTTCAATTATTACCGAAAATATTATATAAATTACATAATTTGAAATTATTATTCGTTAAATGTAATTACATAACGATGATCGATAAAGAATCAAAATATTTAAATCAGTTAGAAGTATTGGATGTATCTCAAAATAATTTATATACATGGCCGTACCCGGTATTAAATTCAAAGACAATCGTTGAATTAAATTTAGATAATAATAAAATAACTGTAGTACCTGATCAAATACGTAACATGAAGAGTTTAAAATATTTACATTTAAAATTTAATCATATTAAACGTTTGCCGAAAATGCATAAAATGACAAATTTAGAGATAATTGAATTAAGTAATAATTTGTTACAAATTTTTCCAGATTTTTATGGTTCAATACATTTACGAGAAGTATGGTTAGATCATAATCAGATCCAACGAATGGATGCAAATTGTTTAATCGGGACGACAACATATATATTATCAATATCTTCAAATAAATTAAACGAAATAATCGGTTATCTATCATTACTGGATACTTTACAATATTTAGATTTATCAAATAATGAATTAAAATCATTACCATATGATTTTAGTAAATTTGAAAATATAAAAGTATTAAAATTAAACGGAAATTGTTTTAACGATCCAAATATAATAAAATTAAATGAAGTTGGAATACATAATTTAATTGAATACATAGGTACAACTGGAAATTTTGAAAAAATTCAAATACCGGAAGGTCCAAAATATATAATGATTGATAATTTTGAAAATAAATTAATACAATCTGATAATACAAGTCGTTGTTTAAGATTAACGACTGATAATACAGGACATTTACCGAACTGGATGTTTCAAAGAGCTGAATATGATGAAATATTACGATTAGATTTATCGAATAATAAGCATACACAATTACCGACACAATTATGGAAAGTATCACCATTTTTAGAAGAATTATATATAAAATGTAATAGCTTAACAAAATTACCAATGTTTTTAGGACATTTTATTAAATTACGAATATTAGATTTAAATTCAAACAGTTTGAATACATTACCTCAAGAGTTAATGTACTGTATTGAATTATATTATCTAAATATATCTAATAATAATTTTACAGAATTACCTCCAATTATATATAATATGAAAAAATTAGATATATTATATGCAAGTAAAAATAATATTACAGAAATTACTATAGAATCATTAAGACGATTTAAAAAATTTAATATTTCAAGAAATTGTATTAATAATATTATTACTGATTAATTATTACTTTATATAAATAAATAATAATTTATTAATATTTGAACATACATTTACATCTAAAAGCTTTTCAAATGAAAGGTTTATTCTTTAAATATATTTTTATTTAATCTTTTTGGTAACTTTATGGTAAGAAAATTTGTATTTACCATCTTAAATATTATAAAAAAATATGCTTACAATTTTTTTTTATGATTCCAGTTTAATTATGCAGAATAGTATAATTTTTAACACTTTCAACATGTTAAAACTTTTCAGTTGAAAATGTAATTGCGATGAAATAAAAATAAAATATTACATTTTTAAAATAATATATGATCGAAGTATCTTTAATAATAAAACCGAACGTAAACTATATACATAATTTAACTAATTCTACTGATAATTTTATAAAATATAAACACAGCTAAGTTTATTAAAATGTATTTTATTTGATAATTTTTCGCTGTGAAAATATATAATAAAAATACTCTGGAGAAAAGAAAATTTAAAAAATGTAATTTCAATAAATGGGAAGTTGTTTGTTTATTACTTTTATATAGATTTGTATTTATAGCATGTATACATTTATGTTCATTTTATTGTATCCTTTATTGTCATTTTATTATATGAGAGGTATTAAATGTTTATAATCTCTGAGTAAACTGTATTATTTCATATGATGTTATCTCGTAAATTGTTATTAGATTTAGTTTAACTCAGTTCACATTAGTAGAAAGTTACGGAATGAAACTACACAAATTTAACTTTATCTTTTCTTTTAAATCTTAAAAGCCTATCTTAGAATGTCTTTCTTGATGACTATTGTACTTTAAAGTTTTGGTTAAGTAGTTCAGAGTTTTTCAAGTGAAAGTTTAGTTAACTCTTACTTAACAACTGCAACTCAAAAATTACTTTTGGTTGTGAAAGACCAACATGTTTTATTTGTTTCTACTGAAATCTGATATAGGTACAAAGGGGTCTAAAATAGTCTGAGATGGACAATAAATATCTTATATCTAAAAAAGTAACATAATAAATACAGCAAATGGCCAAACAATTTTAATTGGTTCCGGGATACGGTATTCATGATCTTTCCTTGAATGCCAATTCTTCTCCTAATTTTGGAATGGGCTATAAAGGGCTTCTGTTGTCAACTGGAAGGAGACCCCCTAAATTCCTTTTAGAAAAGGCTTAAGGGAAAGTTGATGACAAACTACTACTGACTGACTACAAACATTGATTTACAAATTAGGAAAAATTTCTCAAAATTTTGTAGCATTATACGGGAGTGAAACATGGGTGATAGGGGCTGTAGAAAGGAAGGGGAATAGAAGCTTTTGAAATGTGGTGTTATAAGAAAATGTTAAAGAATAGATGGGTGGACAAAATAAGCAATTTTAGAGGTTCTCAGGCGAGTGGATGAAAAAAGAAGTTTATGGAAGCATCTTACCAGAGGAAGGGATAGGCTAGTGGGGCATATCTTAAGACATCCAAGTATTGGTCTATCAACAATGACTTAATTCCCAATGTACCCATAAAGCAAATTACAAAAGATGTAGGGTGTTACAGGTATGTAGATACGAAACGACTTGCGCAAGACAGAAAAGCTTGGAGAACTGCACCAAACCAGTCGAGAGACTAATGACAAAAAAAATTTGGAATTCGATCAATGTGCGACACAGCACAGCTCCGCCTCCAGAAATCCATCTCCACCACTTTGAGGTGATCCTTCTGCCTCTTAGTCAACACCCAGATTTTCGCAATATCAATACACACACTATTTGCAGAGGTTAGGCCATTTGCAGAAGACGGAACATGGTAGGTGGGCAAAGAGGGTATGGGAGTAGATGCTAGTTGGTAGAAGAAGGAGGGGTAGGCCGGAGGTGACGTGGTTAGAGGGTGTGCAGGAGACAATGTTTGTGGCAGCTTTCTGATGGTGACTGGCAAGACAAAGGAAGGTGGGCGCTTAGGAAGCGAGATACAGCTGAAAATCCTCCCATTAATACACGTATTTATATACAAATATAGCATTTAACAATAATATAACATTATAACCCAACATTGTGTTTTATAATTATCTAATTTTGTCAAATTTTGTTAGGAGGATAATCTGTTTACAGATTCTTTCCAGTAAGAAAGATTATGTGGCACATGCTTAGAACAGTACAGAGCTAACACTGCACTCAGCCGTTACGTTAAAATAATATAATCTTTGTACATGATCGATCCTGAAGACCATCTCAGAAATCGTAGGTCCAAGATCAAGTTGGATGCCAGTGTATGTGTTTTATTTTGTTTACATTTAAATATTTTTTCCAGATTAACTTAAATCCGTATCTAGCTTGGTCTTGTATTTACAATTTCGGAGGCGGTCTTTGGGATCAATCATGTGCAAGGCCTATGCTATTTTAAGTTAATGGCTGATTGCATTGTTAGCTTTATACATGACTCTGCACAGGCTGCACATCATATTTCATGCTGGAAAGAACCATGACCAATGAGAGGTGGCACGCATTTGTAGACTAGGTCAACGAACCTATAAATGTATGACCAACATTATAAATGTACCATTAAAGGGTACATTTATAATGTTAATTTTTATATACGAGACATATGGTCCATTTTATACCTAGATCCCATTTTACCTACATCCTATTAAATATCCGTCACTATTTAGAATGTATGAGTGACAACAGAATTCCGAAGCAAGTGTTACAGTACTCACCTGCTATTAACTGTGTCTCAGAGGACATCTGTACAAATGCTACAAAGAGCTAGAATAGGTCAAGGACTATACCATGAAGAGCAAAAGAAAATAATTTTCAAATTGTAACAACCAGGAATTGAACCCAAGACCTTCACTTTGCAGTACAGCCTAGTTTTCTCACAGCTAGGCCACAAAGCCAGCTAAAATGTGACATTTGAAAATTTAAAATATTCCTTTAGTCAGAGCTTGGCTGCTTTTTACAATAAGTCCAATCAATCTGAATTTGTAATTGATAAATAAGATAAAAGTTTATCGTAAATACTTACCTATTAGAAGGGGATCGAAGAGCAGGGCAGCGATAAAAGACAACAACAACTAAAGCATTTGATGCTAAGCCAGAGGCAGCCAGCAGTGTCATACACACATCCACAACTGCTAAAAAAACAAAAACAAAAATATATAATTGAAGGAGTTAGTGGATGAAGGTGTTAACTGATTTTTTCACAAATATTGAGTTTTTATCGTACATGAATGTGTTATGTGATATTTTTCAATAGCACTAACACAGAAATCTCTATCTGCTTCCATTAAGAAGATACTAGAGGATGAAGGTGTTGACATTTTTTTGTTAACTAGTAGTTAGTTAACATCCACATTCAATTTAAAAATAAACATTTTATTAAAAAATATTTAAATGAAAGAAGGTGTTATCTACACAAAAATGGACTAAATTCATTTTAAAAACTAAAATAGATAAGGTTTACAATACTTAAATAAATTCTCTATCTATGTTATATATTGACACTAAAAATTTAACTTTCTGAAATCAGTAAAATAAGTTCCACTTTTGAACTTTAACAATCAATTGCTCAGAACTGCATTTATGTCACATAACACCTTCATCCACTGAACCTTTCAATTGTAAAGACACAATTTTAAGTTTAAGAAATATCAGATGATTAGAAATTATAAATTATTTATAAAATACATATATAACAGAATATTAAAACAAAAAAATTAGTTCATTACAAAATCCTAGAAGATGTCGCAGTTTAATTGATTTTTTTGTATGATTTAAAAAATTGCAATGCTGTAAAAATATATAAATTTAGTGATTTTCCATAGTCTGCTCATCAAAATCAAGTGATATAGAGGTTGTTTTTCATTTTAGATGATCCACTCTTGATTAAATTAGGTTATGTTTGTAATTTTACAGTATCCACTTATGACCAAAGATGATGATATGGCAATTTCTATAAAAGTAAAGACTGCAGATGGAGCTTCCACGTTGGCATAGCGAAGTCTTTTACTAATTCAGGAGTGGCTTAACCACTGGCATATTACGGTAAACTCTAATAAATAAACCCCAGTTACGTTTACCATATGAAGTCAAACATGTACATCTATGGTACTCAATAACGATCATATCCCTCAGATCTGCCCATAACAGACAGGTGGAGTGTCAAATTATTTACACTCAATCTGTTCGTTGCAGGGCTAAAATAAATAGTTCTGTTTCTTATCACATGGTCAGCCAATTAAATGACTGGACCATTTAAGAACAGAAGAGGTAGAGGTGTAAAAGACACTAATCAGAGTTATCTCCTCTGAAAGTAATGAATTTCATTATACAGCCAGACCCTGTGGTGAATGAAGTGAAGGTGTCATTTGCAGGGTGGAAAGTGAGTGCTTTTCGGAGGGCCCGGCATGCTGATAAGCATACTCTTTCAACTCAATGAGGAAGGCAATTGTAAACCACCTTACTCCTGATTTTACTTAGTAAAACCTCTAGAGGTTCAAGCCAGTCTTTCGGCTGTTGACCTAAACAACATGTCTGCATTAAAAACGTTTAGAACTTAACTGCTTTCAACAGCTACTCTTCTGCTTAATTAACCATCGATTAAAATCGAAGCTCCGCTGCAAAATTTTAGTTTACAAAACTAAAAACCATTTTAAACCATTTTTCGGCCAATCTGGACTTATCGTGTCCAGATCTTTGGAGCAGCAACACAGAGTAATTTACAGCTAATCCAAGTCTTTCAGTCAAAATTCTCAAGACTTGCTTTGTACTTTCTCTTGCCTATATGAATATATAGGAAGGAAAGTATTGTTTTCATGTCGATTTTAAGAAATCGAGTTTTCACCGGATCTATACGTTGTCAGACCCCCTGAACCCAAAAAACATGTTTTTAGCGATTGGTCTGTGTGTGTGTATACAAAATATCTCAAGAACGGAACATCGTACGAACTTGAAACTTAAGTTACATACCACTACCGGACCCGACACGAACATTTTCATCAAAATCGGTCCACCGGAAGTAGTAGTTTATTCGTATAATTTTTCACTTTTTGCGATTTTCTCAAAAACTGGTCCTACGATTTTTTTAAAAATCGCCTGGTTTACTACATTTTTTATGCTCTACAAGATAGGGTAGGCGTCATGTTGGCTGACATTCTTGGTGAGGCCGTTTTTGCGTAAAGAAATTGTTTTTTTAAGATTGCGGCTTTATTATGCACTTCAACGCAAAAAACATAAACAAAACAAAATTTATAGAAAATTGAAAGATCTACAACTTTCATTTATAGAATTTTTCTCTACAGAGCCTAGTTTAGCGTGAAAGAGTGATTTTCCGTATTTCTAAGCCAAACTGAGGTCGATTTTCATGTTGCGTCTTTCACTCATGATTAAAATAAGGTTATGTTTTTTTGAGGTTAGTTATTTTTTATTTCTAATGTTTTATTACTAATGTTAGGTTATACTGTTTAAATTATTTGCATTGGCAAGAGAAAGTTGTGTGAGTGTTTCACACCAGATTTTTAATTAAGCAACAACGATTTCAAAATTCCAATAGTAAAAGAGATAACTGCATCCTTCTATGATAAACCAGTCCAACCAGCTCATAACCAGATATAAGGAACTACCCAATCATACGATGTCTAAAGTGAAAATGGAGCAAGGGACCTCTTAGTCTGAAAAGCAGATAACAGTAGTAGTCCTCACTGGAGAATGTACTATACCTCTGAGTACTCCTTCCCCAAACAATAAAATTTTCCACTTCGCCTAAAATAACTTTTATAATCATATATGGAAATTGTGCTGCATAGCGCACAATACCGAACTCAAAATCAAGGACAAAAAATTACATGTAGGTTACTGCTCATCAAAACTAGTATTTTTTACATTGGCAGGAGAAAGTCATTTAAGTTTTTCAAACCCAATTTTTTTTTTTACTTTTTTTGGTTAAGAGGGACATACCCTGAAAAACTGCCCATAACGGACAGGTGGAGTGTCAAATTATTTACACCCAATCTGATAGTTGCAGGGCTAAAATAAATAGTTCTTATCGCATGGTCAGCCAATTAAATGACTGAATCATTTACGAACAGAAGAGGTAGAGGCGTAAAAGACACTAATCAGAGTTATCTCCTCTGAAAGTAATGAATTTCATTATACAGCCAGACCCTGTGATGAATGAAGTGAAGGTATCATTTGCAGAGTGGAAAATTTGTGCTTTTCAGAGGGCTCGGCATGCTGATAAGCGTACTTTTCCACTCAGTGAGGAAGGCAATGGTAAACCACCTCACTTCTCGTTTTACTTAGTAAAGCCTCTAGAGGTTCAAACCAGCTTTTCGGCTGATGACCTAAACAACAACAATGGAAATTGTGCTGCATAGCGCACAATACCGAACTCAAAATCAAGGACAAAAAAAATTACATATAGGTTACTGCTCATCAAAACTAGTATTTTTTACGTTGGCAAGAGAAAGCCATTTAAGTTTTTCAAACCAGATTTTTTTTTACTTTTTTTGGTTAAGGGGGAACATACCCTGAGAAATTTAAAAAAAAATTAAAAATAATTTTTTTTTATACTTTTTTGATCTATTTTCTGAATATACTGATACATTTACTTTTCGAAAAACTTATTTTAAAGTATTAAAAAAATCGTATTTTTGTACGTTTTTTCATGCAGTTTTTCACCCAAAAACATAAAATTTCATGAGTAAATTACGCAAAAACGGATGGTCGGAAATTGATGCGGTTTTTACAGAGTTCACGATATTTTTTTTCTTTATTAGTTCAGGTGTACGCCGATAGAGTGGACCACGAATAGTGTTTATTTTTTCACGTTTTGTAGTTACACGCGACCGACGTTCTAAGAGGCGTGCGAGTTTATTTTGAATGTGAATTTTTTGTGAAAAAAATTTTTTCCGGGTAAAAATGTACTAGTAAAAATACTATTAAATATAATATTATAAATACTAGAAAAGAAAAAAGAAAAAGAAGGAACCACCTATGCAGCTGGTGAATTCTAAAGTAGTACCAATTTAAGAACAAATAAATAAACGGAATTTTGTTTATTTCATTTTCAACTTTTTTTCACCAGTTTCAGAATCTTTGATAAATCATATCTTAGGTTCTACACCACCTAGATAGATAATCTTTTTTTGAAATGATGGGAATATTATGCTGTATGCAGTGTAGTATGGAAAATACAAATTATTCACTACTTCAATTTTAAAACTGTTTTAGAGTTGCTACGGGTTGGATTTACAGTATTTTTCACAAATAATTGTGTAAAAATTGAATAAGGTAAAAGAATTGAAAATGAATACCACATTGTATAGAGAATGAAATTCCCATTAATTTGAGCCTATTTGCATGCAAATATAGTAAATGATACTCTATAAATTATTTAACAAAAAAATAACAGTTTTTCATCCCCGACCCCAATTACAAGGGTGGTTGAGAAAATTAAACTCATTTTATGAATATAGACGAGTAATGACTTCAAGAACAAATCTGCAAATACACAATCATGTAACAATAAAGGAAGGGCAATTTTTTCAGGGTATGTCCCCTCAAGAGGCAGTCATTTAAGTTTTTCAAACAAGTTTTTTTTTACTTTTTTTGGTTGACACAAACTGAATGTTATTACCTGCAATATTACTCAATTAAATATGATATGTTTATTTTTGAATCCAAGATGAAAAATTAATAATGATTAATCAACTCATATGGGTATTTATGATTAATTTCTATACAAAGGGGATTAATTATGTAACATGAGTGGTATTATCTGCAAGTAGTTATATATAGTAAAATACATGAATTAAATTTTATTACTACAAATTTTGCTGTTGCACAAATGAGGAAATACCATTGTAACTCAATGTACTCGTATTTGTTGTATTACAAACAACAAAACATACAAACAAAATTAATAATATGGTATTTTAATGCATTTAACAAATACAAAAACACTCACAATACGGGAAGCAAATTTATTATAATTACTAAATTTATTTAATTTATCTAATTTGTATTTTCAATTAACTACCTATTTAAATAATAAAATTATTGTATTTATCCAATAATACAAAAAATGTTCTTAATAATAATATTAGTCGAGCTTGTCTGACGGTTCTAGTCGGTTGCAGGAACATTGGAGGATAATATATTTATTTACAAATTAAAGTTCTATTTTAAAACGGTAACAATTTACAAAATGTTGTCATTATTACTAAGTACATGTTATAACTTATTCATTTTCTCCAAACTGGTCGCAACGTAACAAAATTACAATTTGTTTGACTCGTTAGGCTGTTATGTGTCTTTAAAAAATGTATTTCACTTTTTATTTCGTCAATTTTATTTTTGAGAAAATCGTAAAAAAGTGTAAAATTATACGAATAAACTAGTACACCCGGTGACCCGATTTTGATGAACGTGTTCTTGTCGGGTCTCCTCATGGTACCTAACTTAAAAAAATTCAACTCGTATGACATTCCGTTCTTGAGATATTTTTTCAGACGCAGCCAATCACAGAGATCAATTGGTAAAAGCACATTTTTTGAGTTTAGGGGACCTGAAAACATATTTCCGGCTAAAACGCGACATAAAAACAATATTTTCCTTCCCTATATTTCTTATAGGGCAAGAGGAATAACTAAGAGTAGGGCTACCACATTATTAGAAGTTTTTTTTACCCCTCAACCATCACCATCGGTGACGAAGTCTGAATCCGTCGCGCCCCCCATTGTTTTGCAATTACTGCAAAGTGCAGACGATGAGAAGGGAGATAGATAAAAATGATGATGACAAAATTCCAGACCTGACCGGGAATCAAACCCGGGACCCCAGCGTACTACCAGGTGCACTGAACACTACACTACGGCCACAAACATATTGTAGTACTGGTTTTTATAATTTTATTTGTTTTTAATGTCACATGATAAACTATCATACTATTTAAGAATTTCTTGATTCTTGATTTCTGGTTTTGGGCTAATTCCGGTCGAAACCGAAACTTCAAATCCAATACAGGCCCACTAATTTTTTGTGTAGATTACGAATCTGAAAACCATTTGTTACTTTCTCTTGTAGTACTGACTTTGATTTCTTGACTTCCGGTTTCGGGCCACATCCGGTCAAAACCGGAACTTCAAATCCAATCTAGGCACACAACCTTTTTGTGTATATTACGAATCCAAAAACCGTTTGTTGCTATCTCTTGTAGTTTCTGACATCTGGGTGTGCCGGACGGACAAAGGAAAATGACGTGCTATAATTTACAGTTCAGTTTGCTTAAACAGTATTTTGGCACAGAAATACAATTTACAGTATTTATTATTTATTGTTTTTATTACAGTTATTTGTAGATTAATTACATTTAAAATACTGAGTATTTTTTGACGTTTCAGATAACCCGGGTTTCGGTTAACATGGACGTGCAGTTGGATCGGACGTTCCACTGCACAAACGAAACTACCCGACCTATGCGTCAGTCGCATGCGACGATCGCACAAACGAAACCCCACCTTTACAATGCAACCGACTCAAACCGTCAGACAAGCTCTATATTGTCTGCATATTATGTTCAAACTAAATTTAAATTAACTTATTTGCAAGTTAATTAAGGAAATATTTTCAAAATTACAATGAATCATTAATAAATGGATGATCAAAAATTAATTTCCATATTTAATTATTAAATACTATTACAGTCAAATTGTTAGGAGTATAATATATGATTTTAAAAACTGTAGATAAAAATATTGATACTTTCTGAAACATAAATAAAATTATTACTTTAAAATATTGTCTCTATTACGTCAAAAATTCTATCATGTATCATGTCAACAAAAAAATTAGATAATCGTTTTTATATAAAATTAATTGACCAGATAGATGACAATAAAAAAATAGATTAACTTAAAATTAATCTATTCTATTAATTTTCATATAACAATAATTTATATTTTATATTTTGTGTTGAAATGAAGGAGTTCAGATTGGGGATTTACAATTATAAGACTAAAAGAGAAAACCCTATTAAAACTGTTAAAAATATAGAATTTTTTTTAAAATACATTAGAAGTGAATAAAGTTTTTTGGGGTTATTTTTTAACTACAATACTATTCAAATAGTTATACAATTTCTGCTTAAAACGATCAGTCGTAAAAAAACTGTCGAGGAGTGACCAAGGAATTATTAGGGCTATAATCTACCAAAATGAACTGAAATTAACAAAATATATTAAAGAATTTTTTTTAAGAGGTGTGTTTCCTATTTTTGACTGAGATTTCTAATAAAAGTTAAAAATTATTTACCATCAGCTGTTCCACTGCTCATGCTGTTCCCCCGACACCTTCTAAGATTTCGTTTGCCATATGGTCTGTAAAATAAATAAAACAAAGCATTAGTAAATCAATTTATTAAAATTATTTTAATACCATATTAAAATCGCAATGCATTTTCAAATAATTATTAGAGTTAATTCTGGATATTAGAGGTTCTATAAATTAAAATGATGCCCAAAACGGGCAGGTGGAGTGTTATTTTAATTGCACTCTATCTGTTTGGTCCAGGGCTAAAAAAAAAATAGTTCTGTTTCTTATCACATAGTCAGCCACTTATATGACTGAACTATTTAAGAACAGAAGAGGTAGAGGTGTACTGTGACACTAGTCAGAGTTATCTCCTCTGAGAGTAATGAACTTCACTATGCAGCCAGACCCTGTGGTGAATGAAGTGAAGGTGTCATTTGCAGGGAGGAAAGTGAGTGCTTTTCGGAGGGCCTGGTATGCTGATAAGCATACTTTTTCAATTTAGTGAGGAAGGCAATGGTAAACCACCTTACTCCTCGTTTTTAACTTAGTAAAACCTCTAGAGGTTCAAACCAGCCTTTCGGCTGTTGACCTAAACAACAACAAATTAAAATGAGGATTCATTTGGTGTAGAATTAGCTTTCCTCACAGGTAACGTACACTTTTCTATCCAGAAAATGCAATCCTTACTTAATTAACTAAAGGATCTGGCAGTATTAAGACATCTATTGTTTTTACCAAGATATAACTTAAAAAAAATGTTTTACATTTCCAGCTTTACTGTTCCTAAATACTCGTACTTCTACTTGGAGTGCCTTCTGATGAAATTATTTTAATATCAACATCGACCTTGAACAGCCCTGATCTGAACAGATCTTTTGAGCAGCTTTACCATTCGTTCTCTTAAGTTTTTACCCTGAAGGGTTGTCTTCTTCCCAAATTTTTTTATTCCGATATTCTACTCTCTATAATCAGTTTGAGAAGGCCTTACCGCTTCCCTCGCATAGCACGACCAAGTTTGTGTAGTTTTATTGTTACTTTCTCTTGCCTATATGAATATTAGGGAGGAAAGTATTGCTTTCATGTCGTTTTTCCGAAATCGAGTTTTCATCAAATCTGCACGTTTCCAGACCCCGTGAACCCAAAAAACATATTTTTTTAACGTTTGGTGTGTGTGAGTGCGCGCGCGCGCGCGTGTACTACTACCGAACCCGACACGAATATTTTCATCAAAATCGGTCAACTGGAAGTAGCAGTTTATTCGAGTCATTTTCCATTTTTTTGCGATTTTCTCAAAAACGGCTCTTACGATTTTTTTAAAACATTGCCTCATTTACTAAATTTTTTGCGCTCTACAAGATAGGTTAGACGCCATGCCTGCTGAAATTTTCGGAGAGGTTGTTTTCTCGTAAATGTTTTTTTAAGATTGCGGCTTTAACATGCTTTTTAGCGCAACCTAATGCGTACAACCTTATTTCAATGGACAAACATAAAAATAATTATTTCATTATAAAATAAGTGTTTAATTTGTCCCAATAAAAATTTAAATTGTAAATTACAAGAACTAAACTGCAAAACTCACACTAAACTATACTATGCAGACGCACGCACCTAATTAATCAAATTGGTCTGACTATTACATAATGAACAGAAAATCATATATGAAAACAAATCAGTCACATTATTATGTCGGACAGATTATTATTAATAACAACAGTGAAAACAAAGCGTTTTCACCGCTTTGTTTTCACCGTGCGTGAGTCGCACATTACAGTAGCGATTGTATACTTGTGACTGTACCGTCGTTGCATGGCGAGTGGCGAAGAGTTGAGAAAATTAACACTGAAGCCGCTTGTGCCAATTCGGATTGTCCAAGGTATAACAGTGGTTGCTAATGACTTTATTATAGATGATTAGCAATGCAATCATGACGCACCACCGCGTTCCACGTGGGCCTCGGAGGGATTGCGTTAAAATTGGATTTGCAAACATCAGTGGCCGTATAGGTACTATTAGTACTAGAATATACATTCTGACCAGAACTCTACTCTTTTTGTATTTTTTTATAAAGTGTAAAGAATTTGTTTTTAAATTTAATAAATAAATTTATTTCAAATAATTCATTTTAATGAGGGAGTTTGAAATAGAGCCTAAATATGAATAATGAAATAAAATGTATTTAAAAAGATTTACAATACATACTAAAAAACATCTGGTGTGAAACACACAACTTTCTCTTGCCAATGTAAATAATGAACAATATATCCTAAAATTAGTAATAAAACATTAGAAATAAACAAAAAACTACCCTTTTCTTCAATCTTCTTTCAATCAACCTTAATGGGTGAAAATATACTTAGAGAAATAAATCCACACTTATTTCATAAATCACACTGATAAAAACAAAATTAATTGCAATATTAAAGTATTTTTGAAAAGCACTTGTAATTGTATAACTTGCTTAAGAAGTGGAAAAATGTTTATGTAATGTAGTCAAATATTTGATTTTGCTATATTACTCAGAGCCACAAACATTTAATATACGGAAATCTCCTGAATAAATTCCGTAGTACTTTACACCTGAAGTAAGGATCAAATTTCTCCACAATTTAAGTAAACATTTACCCAGTAAACTTTCATCTCAGTAAACTTTACAAATTTACATTCAATTAGATTTAATTGAAAATTTACAAGAAACAGTGTGGCTACACTCAATTAAATTTATTATATTCAAAAAATTTGAAACACGATTTCGATTTGCAATACAAATAAATTATCAAATAATAATTCAATTGAATTTAACAATAAAATTATAATTAAAGAAGTTTAATTTCTAATCTACCACAGAGTAATTTAAGAATCTTATCGTGTTTAAAATTTTCCTGCAACTTACTTAAAAGTTATAAACTTTAATTTTCTCAATTTTCGTAATTTCTTGAATCACGAATATAATTCCTTAAAAATAAATAAAATCAATTCACCCCAACGTTTGAAAACATTGAAATTAAATAAGTTTTCAAACGAAATTACAAAATGTGTAGTTGATGGTCTTTTTATATAGTTATTATATTTGCTGAAAATAAAAATCATATGGCAACATGAAAATACTAAAAATTTAATACACTTTAAGATTAACTTATCTATCATCTTTGTTTAGCTATCATTTTAAATAACTTTTGACATTTCTGAAATTTTTGAAGCTCAAACTATCAGCGTTCTTTCGCAATGCGTTGTTCTGCTATTGATGGCAAGAGAAAGAAAAATCTAATGTGAAACACTCACACGACTTTCTCTTGCCAATGAAAATAATTAACAATAAATCTAAACATTAGTAATAAAACATTATAAATAACAAAAAACTAACCTCAAAAAACATAACCTTATTTTAATCATGAGTGAAAGACGCAAAAAGAAAATTGACCTCAGTTTGGCTTTAAAATACGGAAAACCACTCGTTAACGCTAAAATTGCCTCTGTAGAGAAAAATGTTTATAATAAAAGTTGTAGATCTATTAATTTCCTATAAATTTGATGGTATACAATTTTGTCGTAAAATGCATACTAAGGCTGAAATCTTTAAAAAATCCACTTTTACACGTTTGCGTGAGAAAAAACACAAAATCGCTATTTTACCTCTAAAATAAGCGTTATACAAAAATATGTTTGAAATAAAAGTTGTCAGATTTTAAATTATCTACAACCTTTATTATTTACATTTTGCGGTAAAATGCATATTAAAGCCGCAATATTAAAAAAAAACTACGTTTTTACGAGAAAACAGCCTTTCCAAGAATTTCAGCAGACATGGCGCCTACCCTATCATAAAAAATGAAGTAAATGAGGCGATTTAAAAAAAAGTTTTAAGAGCCTTTTTTTGAGAAAATCGCAAAAAAGTGAAAAATGACACGAATAAACTACTACTTCCGGTTGACCGATTTTGATGAAAGTGTTCGTGTCGGTCCGGCAGTAGTATCTAACTTAAATTTCAAGTTTCAAGTTCGTACAATGTTCCGTTCTTCAGATATTCTGTTCACACACATACATACACCCACACAGACCAATCGCTAGAAACATGTTTTTTGGGGCAGGGGGTCTGAAAACATATTGTAGATCCGGTGAAAATTCGATTTCGAAATATCGACATGAAAACAATAGTTTCCTTCCTATATATTCATTTAGGCAAGAGAAAGTAAAAAATTTGTATGAAGATCAGTTATATAATTAAATAAAATTCTGTTTAGTTATAAAATCAAAAATTTTAGTAATTAATTCCTAAAATGTTGACAATAACGATTTTAAACTTAAATTTTACAGAGAATATGAATTAAAATAGTATTTTAAATTAATACTTTAATTAAAATAAAAGATTTAATTAAAATAATATTACTAACAGAATAGTGAACTACTGGTGAGGGATTACTTTAACTGAAACCGGATTAAGAGATTGTAAAACTGAATGAATTTAGCGTAACAGTGACTACACCAACAAGTTTGCATATCAGTTTATTAGATTGTCTTATCATTATAAAACATAACTATGAAATCCTTTTGAATAGTTTAAGTAATCTAAAAAGAATTACCTTTCCTAATATCTCCTATCATAAGTAATGCAGTTTAATAAAATCAGCAGCTTTTTTTCTCTCTCTCTCTCCCTCCCCCATCATCACCTCTCTCTCAGGTCATCAGCTGAAAGGCCGGTTTGAACCTCTAGAGGCTTTACTAAATAAATTGAAGAGTGGGGTGATTTACAATTGCCTTCCTCACTGAGTGGAAAAGTATGTTTTCAGCATGCCAGTTCTTCTGAAAAGCATCTACTTTTCATCCTGCAGATGACACTTTTACTTCATTCACCACAGAGTCTGGCTGTATAATGATGAAATTCTTTACTCTCAGAGGAGATAACTTTGACTAGTGTCTTTTAAACCTCTACCTCTTCTGTTCTTAAATACTTTAGTCATATAATTAACTTTCACACTCCGTCATGGAGATTGCCCACCAGTATACATAGACAATGAACCTCTCACAAAAACAGATACGGTCAAGTATCTCGGTCTGACTTTTGATAAACGACTAACTTGGAGCACACATATCAAACGGAAACGTTTATTACTGAATTCCCGACTTAAACTTCTATATTCCCTACTTGACAAACGATCAAAATTACCAATGACACAAAAATTACGCATATATTGTTCTCTTTTGAAACCTATTTGGACCTACGGATCCCAAATCTACGGTTCAACCAAACCCTCTAACTTGCAACGAATTCAAGCATTCCAGTCAAAAACATTACGCCTTATAGCAAAAGCACCTCTTTATGTTAGCAACAAAACCTTACATACAGATTTGAAAACACCACTTGTACAAAATTCCATTGAATACCTATACAAACGCTTTCACGACAAGTCACACGAACACGAGAACCCCCTGGTGCGTTCACTTTCCTCCGTCCATTTACCTGATAATCCTCCTAGACGCCTTAAAAGACGCTGGAGTAGAGACATGCTAATTTGATTTACAAATTTCATTCTTGGGGAGGCACCAATGGGGGCCCTACCCCTCTCATGCCTATCATGTCATTTACATAATCACGATAATCATCACATTTGCTTGTTGTAACATTTTCCAGTTGTAAATAAAAAATTAAAGAGAAAAAAAAATAAAAAAATATAATTGGCTGCGTTGTTGCTGTTTAGGTCATCAGCCGAAAGGCTGGTTTGAACCTTTAGAGGTTTTACTAAGTAAAACGAGGCTGACAATTGTCTTCCTCACTGAGTTGAAAAGTGTACTTATCAGCATGCTGGACCCTCTGAAAAGCATATATTTTCTGCTCTGCAAATGACACCTTCACTTCATTCACCACAGGGTCTGGCTGTGTAATGAAATTCATTACTTTCAGAGGAGAGATCTGTGATTAGTATCTTTTACACCTCTACCTCTTCTGTTCTTAAATGATTCAGTCATTTAATTGGCTGACCATGTGATAAGAAACAGAACAGAATTTATTTTAGCCCTGCAATGAACATATTAATTGTAAATAATTTGACACTCCACCTGTCTGTTATGGGCAGAATAATTGGCTAACCATGTGATAAGAAACGAATCGTTTTTTGTAACCCTGGAACTAGCAGATAAAGTACAAATAATTTAACACTCCATCTACCTGCTCTGTGCAAAATATATCTATATAATGTGACTGTCCATTGGAAAAGGAACCTTATATGCACTAAGCAAAATTTTCAGGAGAAAAAAATTAAATTAGTTTTCTTGTTTAAAATATTACTTATTCTTTTCTGTTGTCACCGGATGGACATTAAGTGGCGAGTTAAAACCTTTACTTTTTGGTGGCCCTGAAAAGGGCCGTTTAAGCGGTGGGCGTCTTGGAAAAGCGCCGGTCGTAGTCATCGTGGCGGTCGGAGGCTGGGCGACACGGCTTGTCGTCGTCTAGCAGAGACGTCATCTGCTTCCCTCGCAGTAGTGCGTCGATGGCTGCTTCGTCGGATCCGGTGGGCGTAAGGCTCATCGAGGGACCGCTGTGAGCATCGCTCGCGGCAGCGGGCGATGACGGTCCGGTCGACGGCTTACGCTATTGGGTTGGCGAGCGGAAGCATCATCTTCTCTCTTGGGGGGTCGTCAATGAGCCTTCGTTGGAGTCCGGCAGCCGTGTGCCGATGGTGGACGTCTTGTCTGCTGTCTGGATCGGAATTGAATCTCTTGGCTCAGTGGAAAGCTCTTTTTATAGTCGCCAAAAGCGCTGTGGTAAGAAGCAGTTACTGGCCTCGCCTCGGTGACAAAGGTCTCTGTCGGTACGCCGACACAGGCCTACCACTCCTTTCGGAACTATTGGCGGTTCCCTTTGTCGGCGGTTCCCTTGCTACGTCGGAAGCTTTGTAGCCGGGAGCACTGTACTTAATCAAAGGGGAGAACGGTGATACTGTATCAAAAATAACCCTATTTTATTTTATTTTGAATTTCGAACTTTATTAAATTCCCGAAAATAGACAGTACAGTATGTCAAATAGGGAAAACGGACCTTAACCTTACCAATGTATTTCATATTGGTGAAGTTAAGATCCCTTTTTGGTTGGATACGTAAAAGAAAAACTAAAAGTTCTAGCTCACAACATGAAAAAAGTAAAAATGCACTTCAGAATATCCTTCCAAGAGAAGAGATTGGTGGCTCCACACTTAACAAAAAAAATTCTCAGAATGTAAATTTTTAGTTTAAGCCTGTTTCCAGTAGTATCATTATTTTTAAAAAACGATTAAAAAAAATTAAAATCTGGTGTTAAACACCCACACAACTTTCTCTTGCCAATGCAAATAATTAGCAATATAACCTAACATTAGTAATAAATAAACAAGAAATAAACAAAAAACTAACCTCAAAAAACATAACCTTATTTTAATCATGAGTGAATGATGCAAAATGAAAATCAACTTATTTAAACTTAAATGAAAAAAAACTAAAATGAAAAAGCTTAGTTTGGCTTAATAATACGGAAAATCACTCTTTCACGCTAAACTATAATATTCACACCAGATTATTTACTTAGTGATCAAAACCTCATTCTTATGAATCATTTTGAAGATACTAAAAAAAATTTTTCCGGGATAATTAAATCAAAATTTTGTGTAATTGTTTTTAAAATTTCTTAAAATATTATACGTAGAATTTGCTTCTTATATTTATATATATTTTTTTAGAGTAGGCCTAAGTAGCTAGTTGTAGAACTCAGTAAAAGAAAGTTCAGTACCCAAGTATTCTAAAAGTTTAATCAAATATTACGAAAGAGAAACGGAGCAATGAACGCTAAAATATTTAGCGTTAGACAAGCTTTAAAGAATATTAAAATAACCAGTGCAATTTGCGCAAATATATTATTTAGTTTTTATCTTATATTTATATTTACTGTTTTTATCTGTAAATCTTCATGAAGGTTTTAAATTTCAAAATTAAATTTTCCGTAAAGTATAAGGAAAAACGGTTATATATTTATACAAGACATTCGCATATTTTTACATAATTCTCCTTTCAGAAATGATGGATGCATTAATTTTAAAATTTTATAAAAGAGGAAAAAGGATCATCACTGAAAAGCGCAAGAAAATATTAAAAATTATGAAAATAAATGGGTTCATTCTTATGTAACTATTTTGTTGGATAATATTACGTTGCCTAATTTAGTAACTTTTAAGGAGTAAAAGGCTAAGAAGGTTATTAACGTAGTAAGAATATTTAATTATTAATTCTAATTTGTACTACTCTAAAAACAAAAGAAGTAATTTTATTAACAAAAGCTTGCAAAAACAAAACATCTTGAGTGATAAATTTAAATATTGTGTACATTTATATTAAGGGTACCCGGAATGCCTATCTCTATAATGTTAATGTAAGGAACATTTTCTCAAAAACTATTACAGTTATCCTGTCCAAGGTTTTTGTTTTCAGGCTATTCTACTCCCACAGAATTAGTAGCATCCTTTTATATTGTTAGGATGGTAATAAAATATGTATATGGATGTAGAATATGTAAAGAAAATTATAAAAGATTTAGGGTGTTACAGGTATGTAGATATGAAACGACTTGCGCACGATAGAACAGCTTGAAGAACTGCATCAAACAAGTCGAGAGACTGATGACAAAAAAAGGTAAGAAAATGTTTTTTGAAATTACCACTTTTGAAAATCATAATTTTTTGCCTATTTAAGTGGAAAATAAATATTCAAACACATTATTTTACTGTATTATTAACTCAGTACATTGCAATTACGGTATAAAGGGCTGTGCAAAAATGTCATTAAAATCCGTTCACAGTTGACTGAGAAAATGTTCCTTATGTGTCAAAAATTACTATTTACGGGAAACAAGAGGAAACTAAAAGAGAACACATTATAAATACTGCAAAATAGTTACCTCTAATACATTCCAGGATCAAAATCTGGAAATTCCTTAACTGTTAGTTACATTCACAGCTGGTATAATGCCAATGTAAAGTTTTAAAACAAAAACAAAAAAATTAGGAATTTATCGTTTGTCATTCAAAAAATAGACGTGTTTATTCAAACTGGTAACGTTTAGAAAATAACGTAAGGGTTCAACATATTTTTAACTATTTTTTTTTTTTGGGATAAAAACGACAAAAACCCCACCAAATTATACATCATTGGATCCAGAAAACTCTGAATTTTAATAATATGCAAAAAGCCGGATATGTGAAAATTTTCAATTTTCTCCGTTCCGGGTACCCTTAAAAGTTTCATCTCACAAAATTTTAAGGAAAAGGATAACATTCTAAGAAACTCTTGAAGATCTTACTCAAACCGGTTTTTATATAATTGTTTCTATTTATAATGAAAGTATAGTTTTATCAACTGCGAAGCACCAAAGCTCACGTCTTCTCTTTGCAGTCAACGTCATTGAAGAAGAACAGGCCAAAATTGTAGTGTTGTATTTCTATTTTTTGCGTTTGACATCATCATGTTTTGATGATGAGACGAGACTAAGCCTTCTTTTTCCCCTTTAATTTAAATTTATAAAATAGAAAGAATTAAAAATTAATATTCAAAATACATCTTTTTTATGTGAAAAATTCTTTTCATGACGCGTGACTCATGGCTGGTGGCAATTTTTAAAAAGGCTTACTTTTGATTTATTACAAAATTATTTGTGAATTCTTTATCTACTCTTTAGAGGAATCGAATGACACTATTTTTGTTTTAAAATTCCGACTTTGATTTCTTGACTTCCGTTTTAGGCCACTTCCGTTCGAAACCGGAAGTAAATTAAAAATGTATTTTCATTTGTTTATTTTAGTCCAAGTTTATTTAGAACTTTAATAATTAATATTAAGACAATCATTTTAAATTAACTGCTCTTAATTTTTTTGGTAATATATACGTACTATATTTCTTTAGAGCCTTTTAAGGTTTTTAATAAAACCCATAAATTTCCCATAAGTTTCATAAATTCTTCCCTTTCTTTTTATTTTCTGGGTCTTTTAATGCCAATTTAAAAACTTTTAAGTTGTGTTTAATAGGTTTTGATCATTCTTTAATTTGATTTTTAATTCCTGGATGCATAAAAAATACTTTTTCGTTTACTTGCTTTTCAGTTATGGAGGTGTCAAAAACTGAAGTTATGACTGCAACCATTTTTAACTATGGTAAGAGAGAATATAAAACCTGGGGAGGTTTATAAATTGCATGCAACATATCATTAGTAAAATTAAAAAATGCAAAAAACTAAAACTTTTAAAAGGATACATTTTTATAAAAAATATTCTAATGTAAAATATTTATTCAGAAATAAAATACAACATTCATTTACCCCTATTTTGATACTTTCATTCATTGATCATTTGTATTTTATTTAAATTTTCTTCGCACGTGTTGCTGGCATTAATTTCAGTTTTTATTTATAGGTTTCAATAGGCTTAATAAATTTAAATGTAACCTTTTGTGTCCAGTAAATTGACAAAGAAAATAAATAAAAGAAGGATCTAAAAATAATTTTACTTTTTTCAATGCCATAGTATAATTTTTTTTCATAGTATAACTTTTTCTTTCTTTTAGCTAATAGAGATCTAACTTCTTCCAAGGATTTTCCCAAAGATTCCTCATTTTTCCAAACCTGTTTTTCCTTACTTCATCATATATTTTTCTAGGTGCTCATGCTTGATCCTGCGGGAAATATAATTTTATTCTAAGATCGTAAGTTTCCTTTCTTAATAATCTCATCTCATGCAGTCTATATATTTAATTTTAAATTTATTGTTTTCTATCATTAAATTTTTCAAGATCTCTGGCATGTTTTTGATTAATTTTTTTTGTTTAGTTTAAATGTTATGCAATTACTGCTAATGCAGACGGCGAAAGATGAAATGATTTTTGTAACGTATGAAAATATGACGTGCCTGAATGGGATTCGAACCCAAGACCGCAAGATGAGAGGCGAGCACGTTACCACTACGCCAATGCGGCCGATTAGTTTGATTACGTAAAATATCTTCTGTTTAATCTTTCTAATTCATTTTCGCAATGTGTTCATAAAATTTTAGATGCCTTTTAATTAGAGTTTTTTTTTTAAAGAAAAGAGGTATGGAGAGGTAAATTCTCCGGTTAGGATTTTGGTTCATGTTACACGAAGACTTACAAGTAGGTATCATACGTAACTAACCTCGTGAAACAACTATAATATTTTTCAGGGCTGATGAGCTCTGAACGTCTGCATTGCCCCCTACCCACTTCATTGCTAGCCAATGACTTGCCAGCAACGTTGCCAACACTTGCTCTCGTAGCCTATTATATATTTCGTCAGCCATTTTTTTTTGTCTTTCAATAACAATCATAACCTATGAACATACAATCAGCTGATTATATTTTAAAGTATTGCATGTTAACGCGCTTTATAAACGATGTGTTCAGTACGAGATGCTTGACACGAGTGAACTACTGCGTCTCTTATACGCATGCGCGCGTAATTTTTGTCAGGCTGAAACATTCGTACAATCTGAAAACGCTGGCCAAAGTCCTGATTGGTCTCAACGCGTGGAACAGGAGAGCTCATCACCCGTGAAAAGCATTATTTAAAAGACAATGCACGATAAATTTGAATTACATGACAACCTATTCATACAAAAAATGCACACTTATGAAAATATGTGGCTGCCTTAGTGACGTAGTGACTAGTGCGCTAGTCTAAAAAGGTCCCCAGGGTTCGATTCCAGGCTACAGTCTTGAAATTTTAACACGTTAAAATCCACCTTTTATAGTACCAAAACCCACAGTAGCCAATCTTGATGCGACTTTAAATAAATAAAAAACAATGAAAACAAAACATGTAGGTCTACACTCCACGATAAATGGTACTAGCACAGACATTTAAAACGCCTTTGGCCAAGGGATCTTCTTGGATAATTATAGGACTGTAGTGATGACTGCAAGCTACAGCAATAATTAAACTTCTGTTATCTTTAGCATAATGTTTAGAAATTGTTATAATATTGTAATAACATTTAAATTTTCAATAAAAAAAATGTTAAAAAAATGATCATGTGTTATTCACTTTTCGGACTTTTTTCATTTAAACGCTCCGTTTTCACTTTAAACGTCGTACGGTTGGATAGTTTCTTGTAGCTAGGACAAGGACTAGCTGGTTAGGATGGTTGTCTAGTTGATCGCGAAATTTAATACAGAAGGATGCAGTCAGCTCTTTTACTGTCGGAATTTTGAAATCGTCGTGGAAGGTTTTTTAATTTAATTTCAACATTTCCGTAAAAAAGTCAAAGTTAATGACACTTACTGGTAAATATCCTACCAGGTCTGAAATTGTGGTAGATGATGTAGTGCTCGAACAAGTATCACAATGCAATTATTTAGGTTGTGACATCGGGTTTGATCAAGATTTGGATATAGAGAAGAAAGTTGACAAATTCCAGGCAGTGTGCGGCAATATTAGCAGAACCCTAGGCAGAAAAACAAGAAAAAATTCAGATAAAATTTTACAAGGTGGTGGCTACCCCAGTTCTACTGTACGGAAATAGACCGACTAAGAAATGAAGACATAAGAAGGAAAATGGATGTTTACAACGTGAATGGGAAGATTTCAGAATATCGAAATCGATGGAGGGAGCACGTAGAGAGAAAATGCCTGAGGGAAGGATCCCCTCAGTGTTTTGCAATATAGACTGTTGGGGAGGAGAGATGTTGGGAGGCCACGCAAAAGATGGCAATAATTCACTGGTTTGTCGCTGTTGTGAGTTGGAAGAAAAAGAAGAAGAAGAAGGAGGAGGAGGAGGAGGAGGAGGAGGAGAAGAAGAAGAATAAGAAGAAGAGGATTAAGAATAAGAAAAAGAAAAAAAGAAGAAGAATAAGAAGAAGGAGAAGAAGAAGAAGGAGAATGAGAAGAAGGAGGAGAAGAAGGAGAAGAAGAAGAAGAAGAAAAAGAAGAAGAAGGAGGAGGAGGAGAAGAAGGAGAAGAAGAATTTATTGCTTACAAGGAGGAAGTATGATAATTAACTAAATAAGTAATATTTTAATGAATGATAATTATATGTTGTAAAATTAAATAAATTACCTATTTATTTCATATTATTTTAGGTATTGTAATGTATCTTTTACAATTCTTTAATATTTTTTCATAAAAATATACTATATATTATAATAAATATGTAAGGAAAAATATTCTGTGTATTCTACTCCAGCCAAGCTTTCATATCGTTCCTTACAAGTTGTTTAAATTTGTTATACTGCAAGTAGAATAAGGATCTTTGCTCTACCTTTCAAGTTGTAACAATTTCTCTGTATCCTTTGTGGACTGGTAACCTATTCTTCTCGTGCAGGTCAATTTTTATATCTAAATAAACTTTACGCTGAGTCCATATTTCCTTGGAATACACGAACAAACAAACATAACAGTAAACTATTATACAACAATATTAAATCTTTTTTCTCCGCTTTCAATTTACTAATGGAAAATATATTTTCCGTCGTAATATTATCTTTTGTAAAAATGCCTTTGTAATATTATTTCCTGAATGTTACTATCACTTCTCATCATTGTGTATTAGAATTGGAATCTTATTATAATCCATAAACTACAGTACAGGCTTAAACATTATTATTGTGACACTTTTCGCTAAGGTCCGTTTCGGGATCTAGGTTATTAAATAATTAATACACTAAAGTTTACAATTACAAATATTTATTACTTTAAACGATTTACAAAATAAATAATAAACTAATTATAATAAAGTAATACAATAAATAACTTATTAATTTACTTAAAATAAATAATAAACAATAAATAACTTAATAATTTACTTAGCACTACTTAAAACCAATTTTATAGACTACACCTAGAAAATGGAACTGAATACACAAAAACTGAACTTAATACACTTTACACAAAGACTTTACACAATACATACACAAACAAAGGCAGTATAACAATCGTGAATCACTACAATGCTCGGATACGTAACCTGTATACGCACTGTAACCACTCGTCAAAGATCAAACGAAATACTGACTCTGACCGCGCTCGGGGGTCTCTTTATATAATCATTTAAAAAGATCATTCCCGAAAAAGCAGAGAAACTCCATGCAAATGATAAAGTACAAAAAATAACCCTTTATAAATGAGTGCTAGAAAAAATCTATTGTAAACAAGTCAACAATAGGTCTTTTGTAAATAGAAGCTGTTACAGGTCTCTTTCACAAATAGTTGTACACAATACCAACCTTTTATCATATTCAATAGCGCAGTCCTATTAAATAATTTTTATGAATAGGCATACCTTTATTGTCATTATTGTCCTATTGTCACTTATTGTTACTATTTCACTCTATTATCCTCTCTTTACCATTTTCATTAATGAAATTCTAGAAATTACGCGAACCCTGCCTTTTAGATTTTGTCACATTATTCAATGCAATAGAGCTTCGATAATTTGGATTAACTGGGGTTAGGTTAGCTAAATAAAATAAATAGCTAAATTTTTGTAATAAAATCTTAGTGGCTGCCTCCATTAATGATTGGTTAAAGCGCTAGCCTACAAAGCAGAAGATCCGCTGTTCGGTTTCCGGACTAAAGAAGGCTGTGAAATATAAGTTACTTCACGTACAATTCGTTTTTTCTGTTATAATTTTTGTTTCTGGTTTATTTACTCTCTTTTCTAATTTTTAAGACCACAGCTTACTCCACCTGTTCTTTAAATTAATAATTTCAAATATGTTACTTTTTCAGTTGCACAATTGAATTGCAAGATTGAAAATTTTCCATACGGAATTGAAAGTACTAGTAAATACTGTTGAAACTCTTTTTTTAGTTGCTATGTAATTCTTGTAATCTGACGATTTGTTCATTAAATATATCATTACATTAATACTAATTTATGATTTTATACAATATTATATTTTTGTATATAATATTAAGTCTGCGAAGGCATCACCTTAGGTCCAAAATGAAAAAATCTGGTGTGAAAAACTCACACGACTTTCTCTTTTGCAATGAGAATAATGAACAATATAACCTAACATTACTAATAAAATAGTACAAATAAAAAAAAACTCACCTCAAAAAACATAACCTTATTTTAATCATGACTGAGAGATGCAAAATGAAAATCAACATGAGTTTGGCTTAATAATACGGAAAACCACTCGTTGACGCTAAACTAGGCTCCGTGAGAAAAATGATTAAACAGAAGTTTTAGATCTTTTAATTTTCTATAAATTTAATTATGTAGGCCTACACTTTTTTCATAAAATGCATACTAAGACTGAAATCTAAAAAATACCGATTTTTTACACATTTTCGTGAAAAAACCCAAAAAACACTAAGTACCGCTAAACTAAGTGTTATACAAAGAAATGTTTGGATTAATAGTTGTAGGATTTAAAATTTTCTACAACTTTTTAAATATACACTTTTCCCATGGAATTTCAGCACACATGGCGCTCTATTGTGTAGAGCATTAAAATTTAATAAATGAGGCGATTTTTAAAAAAATCGTTGGACCCGGTTTTGAGAAAATCGCAAAAAAGTGAAAAATTACACGAATAAACTACTACTTCCGGTAGACCGATTTTGATAAAAATGTTCGTGACCGGTCCTCTAAAGGTACCTAACTTAAGTTTTAAGTTTCAAGTTCGTACAATGTTTCGTTCTTGAGATATTTTGTTCACACACAAACACACACACACACACACGCACACACACACACACACACACCAATCGCAAAAACATGTTTTTTATGGGGCCAGGGGTTTGGAAACGTGTAGCCTATATCCGCCCTTCTAGCCAAGTTGGAAGATGAAGCAGCCCACCAACTGGAAGTTCTGCACAAATAAGCACACCTTAAGCACCTAAGCAAAGAAGCACCCAAAGTGAAGTCATATTTTTATGTTTTTCATTATATTCACTGGTCGTAAGTTGTTTGTACAGTTGTAACTGAAGATTTAAAAAAGTAAAATAAATAATAAAATAATTGAAACTGCATCAAGAGCAATCATGAGAGCTATAGTTAGTTTCAACGAGTAATAATTTCCATTTCCGGTCGGTTTTTAAAACTGAGACCCACAAATATCACTAAATCACTGCGCTTAAGAGGCATTATCATTATTATTTATTATTATTATTATTATTGTATTATAAATATTAGTATTTTATTAAAATTTTAATGTGGTATGGTTGTGACAGTATGAGATTCTTTTAACACAACCTAAGAAATTTCTAATGCTTTAAACAATTTTTACGATGAAACATATAATACTGGAGTTTAAGTACCTAAACTTAACAGCGATTAGGTGGATATTGTGGGTGATAAAAATCGAATTATGTTTTATTATTTCATCATCGATATAATAAAGTATCAGGAAGTGTCATCAAATTTATTAGATTTTTATAGTTTTATGGGAGATTCTTAAACATTTTTATTTTTACTATAATAATAATAATAATAATAATAATAATAATTGGTTTTAAGATGCTCGATGTTCGTGGTTCTTTCATATTACATATACGTAAAATTTTGAATTTGATGATTTGAAATATACAGAGAAATTCTGGTGTAAAACACTCACACAACTTTCTCTTGCCAATGCAAATAATTAACAATATAACCTAACATTAGTAATAAACCATTTGAAAAAAAACAAAAAACGAACCTCAAAAACATAACCTTATTTTAATCATGAGTGAAAGAGGCAAAATGAAAATCAACCTCAGTTTGGCTTAAAAATACAGAAAATCACTCTTTCACGCTAAACTAGGCTCTGTAGAGAAAAATGCTTAAAATAAACGTCGTAGATCTTTTAATTTTCTATAAATTTCAGTAATGTCGTAGAATGCATACTAACGCCGAAATCTTAAAAAATCTAATTTTTTACAGATTTTCATGAAACAAAAACAAAATCACAAATTACCATGAGAGTTTTCATGTCGATTTTTTGAAATTGACTATTCACCGGATATACACGTTTTCAAACCCCCTGAACCCAAAAAACATGCTTTAGCGATTGGCGTGTGTGTGTGTGTGTGTGCGCGCGCGCGCGCGCGCTTGTTTGTGTGTGTGAACAAAATATCTCAAGAGCGGAACATCATACAAAAATTAAACTTGAAACTTAAGTTAGGTACTACTAGAAGGACATGAGTGTACTTAAGAGGACCCGACACGAACATTTTCATCAAAATTGGGGTACAGGAAATAGTAGTTTATTCGCGTCATTTTTCACTTTTTTGTGATTCTCTCAAAAATGGGCCTACGATTTTTTTTAAATCGTCTCATTACTACATTTCTTATGCTCTACAAGGTAGGCGCTGTGTTTGGTGAAATTCTTAGGGAGGCTGTGCTCTTGTAGAAAAAAATGTTTTTTACTATTGCGACCTTAATATGCATTTAAGGGCAAAAAGTGTATATAATCAAAGTTGTAGAAAATTTAAAAACCTACAACTTTTATTAAAAACATTTCTTTGTATAACAATTAGCGGTAATTAGTGTTTTTTGTTTTTTTTTCATGAAAATCTGTAAAAAATGGATCATTTAAGATTTCGGCCTTAGTATGGATTTTACGACAAAAGTGTAGGCTACGTATAATCAAATTTATAGAAAATTAAAAAAAACTAAAACTTTTGATTAAGCATTTTTCTCTACAAAACCTAGTTTAGTTTCAAAGCGTGATTTTCCGTATTATTAAGCCAAATTAGGGTAGTTTTCATTTTGCATCATTCACTCATGATTAAAATTAGGTTTTTTTGAGGTCAGTTTTTTGTTTATTTCTAATATTTTATAACTAATTTTAGGTTATATTGTTTATTATTTGCATTGGCAATAGAAAGTCGTGTGAGTGTTTCACATCATATTTTTTAAACTAAAGTTTATGAGCCATTATTTACCTATTAAACATTTAGGTTATACAATATTACATTCTTACGGTATAGTGTATAAAATAACAGTATTTAGCGTATTTGATTATCAAAACCCAATTAGTTACATTAGTTCGGATAACTGTCGCTCCACTGTAGAATAAAAATATTTTTCTAGGTAAAATTAAACAAACGTAATTATAAACTGAAACAAATTTGAGCTGAAAAATTTGATGGTGGAACTTAAACGGATTGTGCAGTGGAAGAGATTTTATTATACAAAGTATTTCTTTTTAATAACATTTTTTATTAACTTAAAGAAAACTGAAAGATTTTTCATTCAAAGAATAATTTAAAATTGTATGAACGTGAACCTAAACTAAGTGAAATTTATGTACGGTATAGAAATATTTTTATAAAAAAATATGTACGAGGAAAAATATTTTGTATTACCTCGATTTCAAGTTCGAATGTAAAATATCATGTAAAACAAACACAGAAACTTACAAATCAAATTTTCTAAGAACCTCGAGTTATTGATCTTTTAGAAGGAAAACGACATCGATGGGACGGACATCTAGGTCAACATGAAAGAAGAATAAATAAGAGAATAAACAAACTGACATGAACAATTTGTGGTAGGTGAATACGTTTCGACTTGATCTACTGTTTTTTTTATATCTAACATAACTTAAGTAGTTATATAACATATGAAGTATTTAATAAAGATAAATCGAATGTATAAAGGTTTCAGTTTAAGTTTTCAATCTGGAGGATTAAAATTAACGTTACTAAAACTGTACAAGTCACGTTTTCTTTACACAAACAACAATTTTGTCCTCCAGTCTGTTTGCATGGTGTGCCACTTCCTCAACATGGCAAAATAAAGTATCTTGATCTCTAAATCAACATAAGACTAACGTGGAATTAACATGTAAACGAAACGCGAAAAACTTTGGACGCTAGATGTAAAAAACTGCATCGTTGATTTCCAGATCTTCTAAACTCCCACGTCATCTAAAACTACATGTTTATAAGTGTTATCTTAGACCCGTTTGGATGTATGGCAGCCAAATTTACTGTTGTGCCAAACCGTCGGTCATTTTGAAAATACAACGCTTTCAGTCCAAACAGGTGGATTTTCATTTTGCATCATTCATGATTAAAATAAGGTTATGTTATTTGAGGTTAGTTTTTTTGTTTATTTCTAATGTTTTATTACTAATATTAGGTTATAATGTTCATTATTTGTATTCTGATAGATCTATTTAAAATATCATTCAAAAGAGCGCGGATGAGGCTTTCAAGTTGGCGCAGCGACATCTTTTATTAATACAGGACTGGCTTACCCGTTGGCGTATTAAGGTGAACCCAGTTAAATCAACATAGGTTACCTTCACCTTACGACGTCAAACTTGTCCACCTGTGATGCTGAATAACATCCATATCCCACAGGCCAGGGTGGTACGATATCTTGGCTTATGGTTTGACAGGCGACTAACTTGGAAGCATCATCTGCGTACGAAACGTTTACAACTTAACCGCTGCCAGAAGCGACTCTTCTGCTTAATTAACCCTCGATCAAGATTGAACCTCCACTCCAAGATTTTAATATACAATTCCCTATCAAGACCAATCTGGACTTATTATTTTGAATAGCGGCAGAGAGTAATTTTTTTTCTCTCTCTTTAATTCTTTATTTACAGCTGTAAAATGTTACAACAAGCAAATGCGATGATTATCGTGATTATGTAAATGACATGATAGGCATGAGAGGGGTAGGGCCCCCATTGGTGCCTCCTCAAGAATGAAATTTGTATATCAAATTAGCATGTCTCTACTCCAGCGTCTTTTAAGGCGTCTAGGAGGATTGTCAGGTAAATGGACGGAGGAAAGTGAACGCACCAGGGGGTTCTCGTGTTCGTGTGACTTGTCGTGAAAGCGTTTGTATAGGTATTCAATGGAATTTTGTACAAGTGGTGTTTTCAAATCTGTATGTAAGGTTTTGTTGCTAACGTAAAGAGGTGCTTTTGCTATAAGGCGTAATGTTTTTGACTGGAATGCTTGAATTCGTTGCAAGTTAGAGGGTTTGGTTGAACCGTAGATTTGGGATCCGTAGGTCCAAATAGGTTTCAAAAGAGAACAATATATGCGTAATTTTTGTGCCATTGGTAATTTTGATCGTTTGTGAAGTAGGGAATATAGAAGTTTAAGTCGGGAATTCAGTAATAAACGTTTCCGTTTGATATGTGTGCTCCAAGTTAGTCGTTTATCAAAAGTCAGACCGAGATACTTGACCGTATCTGTTTTTGTGAGAGGTTCATTGTCTATGTATACTGGTGGGCAATCACCATGACGGAGTGTGAAAGTTACGTGAAGGGATTTTGTCGTATTAAGTTTTATTTTCCATGTTTTACACCATTCGTGTATAAGATTGAGATGATGTTGGAGTGTTAGTGAAGCGTGTATAGAGTTTTGGTCTCGGGCTAATATCGCTGTGTCGTCAGCGTAGGTAGCAGTTAGGGTCTGGGGTAGGGTCAGAGAGTAATTTAAAGTCGATCCTGGTCTTTCAATCAAAATTCTTAAGACTTGCTTCTGGCGCTCCTTTTCATGTAAGCAATAAAACCCTTCACGACGATTTCAAAATTCCTACAGTAAAGGAGCTAACCGTGTCCTTGTATAGTACATTTCACGAAAGACTAGATGACCATCCAAACTAACTAGCCCGTGATATAGCTTCAAGGAACTTCCCAACTGTGCGTCGTTTAAATCGAAAATGGAGTAGAGACCTCTTGGTCTGAATAAAGGATAATACCCGAAGTTTTGAACGGAGAATGTATCACAGGGTACCTCTTCTCCTTAAAGTGAAATTCCCCACCGCCATTTAAATATCAAATACGGAAGTTGTGCAGCTCAATGTACAGTGCCGTAATAAAAATTAAAGACAAAAAAAATCATTTGCCGTTTTGTACGAGAACTTGTACCGTCATTTTTTAAGCACATAAGTAATCTTATATCAAAAAAGAATACAATGATCTATCCTTCTTCAAATAAAACTAACCTATCATGTCTGAATTACGAAGTCTGATATTAGTCAAGGTTGAGTGACAGTCGGCTTCGCTATGTAGAGGTACCTTTGTGTACAGCTTTAAAACTTACTACTTTGCATGCCATGCAAAGTAGAGGGTGAACTTTGAAGATCAATATCAAATGTCTCTGATATTATAAACTTTAGTTTGATATAAATAGAACGAGACAAACTGTCTGTCTGAATATATTTTTGTTGTGTGCATGTATTGATTTACCTTAAAATTGTTTAGTTATGCCCATGCATTTCAATCCTTTTATTGCACTTCTGGAATTCTAATATCTTTATATTTTTTTATTATATCTAGATTATTGAATCTAAATTAAAATTATGTAATTTTCAATTGAAGAAGTCAATTACTTCTCATTTTATGAGCACTTAAATTTATATTTCTTAGTAGATAAAATTCAAAAAGCAAATTTATTTTATTACATTTCTCTTTTTACTTTTATTTCTAGTACTAAATATTTCATTTTATTAGTCTTTACATAGGATACTTTGCAAAGGTAAAAGTATATTTTTAATATAATTCAAAAATTTTCTTCCTGTTTAGCTTATATTGCTGTGCAACGAAGCTATTATTAACCAAAACAGGAAAACTTTTAAGAAATAATTTTTCTTTTAAAGATTACTGTGAAAGAAAACACTTCAAAAGTAGAAATTTGAAATAAATGTATTTAAATCATTGTCTGAAAGTTCCTAAGGGTTTTTTAAAATAAATAATGCACCCATAGAAAGAAAAACAACGATACGATATTCAGGTCTGCATTTCGATGGGAGGTTATCTTAGAAGACATAAAATTAAAGCATGATTATGAGTTAGAACATTGTAAAATAATCAGCGTTCCTTGTTAGAGAAGTATAAAAAAATTGAAATGTAAGCTATTTTTCAAAAATAAATTTTAAATTTAAAGGAAAATTAGAATGACAAGTGTTATATATCAATGGATTCAGAAAGCCAGATACGTAAAACGGGGCTAAAATTTATAAACAAAAAAATATTTTTTTTGCTTTCCGTCTCTCCTTAAGCACATCACGTTGTAATATGTCAGTTTATAAACTTCAGGAGAGAATTGGTGTTAAAAATAACAAAAAATTCCGGTGTTTATATCTAATATTGTTTGTAGGAGTCTCCAGTACCTCCAAGCATGTCAGTGCTCTCCAGAATCCGAAGCCCCCGCATATGTCGCTCAAGGCGGCGGTGAATTGGTTACCACCTGGGGAGTAGCTTCAGCTGAATTTTCCTCAATACTTTTACCAGTTGAAAAAGTGTAAATAAGCACCGGTAATGTTTCACACCAACTAGGTTACTACCAAAGGTCAAAGATCGATGGATGTTAGATTTTTTTTAGTTTTCTCGTTTTTTGCCCCACCAGGTTTTGACTGTTATTTAGTGTGTATAAAAAAGGAAAGCAACAGTAGGCTACATTTACGTACTGATTGGAACGTGAGTTGTACTAAATAAGGTATGAGAAATGGGTAAAACAATTTTTGTACACTTTTTAATAAAAAGAGTTTGTAGGCCTACGGCAGAATAAATCAATGTAATTACCATTAGGTATCGTAAATAAAATAATTGAAAACAGGAATTCATTTCGAAGACAATGTTTTATTTCAAGTGAAATAAACATGCCTCATTTTGAAAATCATATGCATATACAGTACATACCATTGTATAGTACACATACTACATAGAAATACAGTACAGAGTATATGATTGTTGAAAGCTATACTCCAGGCAATAACACATTCAATTTGAACTTCATTTTATTTAAAGTGATGAAAACACCGGGGGGTACCAACAAACAATTCAGTTTGTAATCGAATGCAATATTTCAAGGATTTTCAAAATAGATTTCCCGGAAATAATGTTATCATCTATTAAAATTTGCTTACGGTTCAAAGTAGTTTAGAATAGTATTCTAAATTTAAACGATATTTATAGTAATTTTAAACCCTGAAGATTAAATTTTAACATTATTTAAGTTTTCTATTTTTTCAGTGGATTATGTAACGTTTTGTTATCTTAAAATTCGAATCAAGATAATATTATTACTTAATAAAAACCCTCTTGAAATTAAGGAAATTATCCGATTCTTTCTTGTAGGGTGTAAATCGCTTTATCAACCGTTTGCATTTTTCTCAAAGATATCTCCAAAAAGTTTAAAATTAAAATTGGAGTTAAACAACATAGGATTGTCACCTCGTGATCAACTGTCTTGGTTTTATTAAAAGCAAGTAAGTTAAAAAATTCGTTACATGTTAAAATATCAAGTCAATCGTCTACAAAATTACTGAAAATACATAATGGGCATCAAAACAGCCTCATATTACTTAACAGACGACTGGAACGAAGGTGGAATAGAGACCTTCTCCGACCACCATAAAAAAATCAATTTAACTTGTCATGTCTGTGTCATTTCATAAAAACAAAAATCATTTCATATAAAAAATAAATCATCCATCAGAGTTTATAAATCATTATCATTTAAAAATATTGGCATCACATTCCTTGCAAAATTTCACGCCGAAATCGGTCACTGGATCGATTCACATTCACGTCACATTCCCGGCATTCCTCTTTTATTCCATCTTATTTACTAGTTAATGTGCTTTAAAAAAAATGTACAGTTGTAAATAAAAATATAGTTAAAGCCAAAAAAATTTACTTGAAGACTAAATTCGGAAACTTTGGTAGTATCAAACCCCTTGGGAAAATAATACACCTGAGAACCAGCGAAAAGAAATCGAGCTACAGCAGGCGAAGAAAGATAGCTGCTGCACTCCGAAGAGTCCAAAACCTGGACTAGAAAAAATCCTCGAAACAAGCTGAGACCAGACATTAGAATACTGTCACAAAACCTGCGTTTCTGTACGCGAATAAATGTCTTCAAATGACCGGGAAGGCTGGTCTAGGAAAAGCAGAGAGGTTTGAGAAAAGGTTATAGAATAGTAGTCTATGTTCCCGTATATCGTTGATCTAAGATCCAGCTTAATAAATAAATTGTTGAAAATTAAAGGAATAATTTAAAAATAATAATAAATAATAATAAAAAATAAACAGTTTCTAATTAAAATTTTAATTATTCTAAACAAAAACTAAATATATCAAGATAAATTGTAAGAAGAAAATATAAAATCTTAAATAATATTCCAGGAGCCAAATATCTAAATTTGAAGCAAGAAAACAAAAGATAGTATATTTTAAAACAAATAATTTGAACCAGTTAGAAAAGAATTGAAAGAGATTACAAGAATATCAAGATACAATTTAATTATGGAACCTACTGAAACGATTTTGATTCCCGATCGATGGATGGACAACAAGAAACCAGAGGACTGCAAGCAATCCAGAACAATTCGTAATTATAAATTATTCATTATAACTAAGCTCATTAATTAATATATTAAACAAACTTAAATATCTTAAAATCACATATTGCAATATTTTGTACCAGTACATTCATTAAATTAATTAGTATTATAATCAAAAATATCATCAATAAATTTATTTTAATAGTTTCAATTTTTAATTTTATGTAAAATCAATTTTGTCAATTCAAATAATTATCAGTTTCATTAAATATTTCTTTACTTTCAATTTAAATTATTTTCAATTCCTTATTTCATTTCTTTAATTTTACAGGATCTTCCGCAAGACAGACAGTTCCGAATACAGTAGACGAACAGTCCAGGTTACGGGAAAGAAAAGGAACTGGACAAAACAAAAAGCAAAGGGTAAATGGAAAAAATCAGAAAATGAAGCTCAAATTCTACGGATGCTTGTATGGAATGGATTACTAAACAATTTATAAGGGTACTAAACATTATAATATTTTTCAGGGCTGATGAGCACTGAACGTACACATTGGTCCCTATCCACTTCATAGCTAGCCAATGATTTACCAGCAACGTTGCCAACACTTTCTCTCGTAACTCTATTATATATTTCATCAGCCATTTTTTTGGTCTTTCAATAACAATATAACATACGACAAACATGGTACAAGCTGATCATATTATAAAATATTGCATGTTAACGCGCTCTATAATCGATGTGTTCAGTACGAGATGGAAGACACGAATGAACTACTGCGGCTTTTATACGTATGCGCGCTTAATGTTTGTCAGGCTGAATCATTCGTACAATCTGACAACGCTGGAAAACATTCTGATTGGTCTAAACGTGTGGAACATCAGAGCTCATCAACCGTGAAAAGCATTATAGACTTAAGGTATCACAGAAGTGATTTCAAAAAGTTATAAAGGATATTGAGATAATTGTAAAAAACATGGGTACAAACAAAGGGGCAAACCAAGTCCAGACTCATTATAATAAATGCAAAAGACTGATGAACAGTAAAAAAAGTCTACGATGAGAGATTACTGAAAGTGAGGACTGGAAAAAGATTGTCAGATATGTTGGAAGTTATTTTATATGGTTTTAAACAAGCCTTTTTTTTCTATTTATGAAATTCACAATCTGTTAGAAACAATCAGTGAATTTGATATCACAAAATTTGAGAAAAATTAACATGGTATACAAACGTGAGTGGAGACACAGTCCAGTGACAGAACTCCGACGTGAATAGACAAGTGTAGCATTAAGTGCAGCATTTAGAACATTGTAATGGATAGTCAATTACAGTACTACGTTAGTAGATGAGGTCCCTGCTCCATCGACGTTTCAGACGTCTTATTGGATTGTTTGGGAGAGTCTGCGTAGCCAAATTTGAGATCAATGGGTTATGGTGGTTCACGAGTTTCTTCCTAAATTTTGTATAAAGTTTTAAGAAAACGTCATTTATGTAGGGTACGTTTAGGTCTGAGTGTAGCGTTCTATTGGTTACATAATATGGGGCGTTAACTATCCTCCGTAAAAGCTTTGATTGGAAACGCTGAATCTTTGCCAATACCGATGGTTTTGCACAGCAGTAAAGCTGACTGGCATAGCTCCATATTGGTCGAAGGTAGGAGTTGTAAATGGTTAATTTGGACGTAGTTGGTAACTTGGATTTGCGTGAAAGAAGTCTGTACAACTGTTTGAACCTGTCCTGGAGTGCCTTTTTCGTTTTATTTACGTGTACATTCCATGTGAGCCTCTTATCTAGATATAAACTTAGATAACGGACAGATTCAGAAGTGTGAAGTTGAGTGTTACAAAGAAACAAAGGAGGACAGACACGTTTACGCAGGGTAAATAAAACGTGAGACGTTTTTGTAGTGTTGACTTTGATCCGCCATTTAGTGAGCCATGATTCTAGGAGGGAAATATGCTGTTGAACAAACCTAAATGAAAATAAAAGTAATAATCATTATTATAGTTAAGTGATTTGTTTTATAAGTAGTTTCAAAAAATTGTAAGTTAAATGGAACAGAAAAGTAATTTCTTTAGCTTAATACAAAATGAATTGCAAATAAATTATAATATCACAGAAATTTCATCTGAATAAGAGAATAATAAACTGAAATAATTTAAACGCTCTTTAACTTTACTGTAAAACAATTAAAACTGTTTCAATTATAACTTTAGAAAAAAAAACAGTAAGTCAATTTTGAATGTAGTATGTTTCAATCAAATGATATTACACAGTGATAGAATAACAGATAGTAGACAGATGTGTACAATGATTTTCTGTTAATGGAAATTTACGCTAGAAAAAATAACATCAAAGTATTTTAAATCAATCCGTGAAAATTAGCATTAAATTGACTGTCTATTTACTTTCATGTGTACATTACCGTTCATTCTTAGTAAACGGATTTAAAACCATTTATTATGCATACCTCTAACGAACGTATGCATTAGACTTTTTCACAGCGTGACACGCAAATACGTTTCCGACATACATAACACCAGTTATTCAAATGACAGAATAATTATAACGTTGAAAAGTACTGTTATCAAATTTCCTGTCTATTTGAAAAAAACTATTAAAAGTTCATTTCATGTATAAAATACTTTTTTTGTACTAAACTTTTTACTTTCTCTTGCTTATATGAATATATAGGAAGAAAAGTATTGTTTTCATGTCGATTTTTCTTCGCATCTACACGTTTTCAAACCCCCTGAATCCAAAAAAACATGTTTTTAGCGATTGGTCTGTGTGTGTGTGTGTGCGCGCGCGCGTGCGTGAACAGAAGATCTCAAGAACGGAACATCGTACGAACTTATAACTTAAGTTAGATGCTACTACCAGACCCGACACGAATATTTTCATCAAAATCAGTCAAACGGAAGT
Organism: Catonia carolina; assembly: GCA_035578175.1. Classification (NCBI taxonomy): domain Eukaryota; kingdom Metazoa; phylum Arthropoda; class Insecta; order Hemiptera; family Achilidae; genus Catonia; species Catonia carolina. The sequence goes on from JAQMRL010000004.1 coordinate 48,247,310, forward strand.
AGTAGTTAATTCATATAATTTTTCACTTTTTTGCGATTTTCTCAAAAACGGCTACTCGGTTTTTTTTAAATCGCCTCTTTTACTAAATGTTTTATGCTTTACAAGATAGGGTAGGCGCCATGTCTGTTGAAATTCTTGGAGTGGCTGTTTTCACGTAAAAAAATTGTTTTTTAAGACTGCGGCTTTAATATGCATTTTAGCGCAAAAATGTATATAAAAAAGTTGTAGAGAATTTAAAAACCTACAACTTTTTTATTTCAAACATTCTTTGTCTATAACGCTTAGTTTAGCGGTAATTAGCGTTTTCTGTTTATTTTCTCACAAAAGCGCATAAAAAAATCAATTTTTTACGATTTCAGCCTAAGCATGCATTTTACGACAAAAATGTATAATAAAATTTATAGGAAATTAAAAGATCTACAACTTTTATTTAGAGCATAAATTCTTCCTCACTGAGTAGAAAAGTAGCCTTTGCTTATCATCATGCCAGGCCCTCTGAAAAGCAATTACCTTCCACCCTGCATACGACACCTTTACTTTATTCGCCACAAGGTCTGGCTGTATAATGAAATTCATTATTCTCAGAGAATAAAACTCTGACTAGTCTCTTCTACAACTCTACCTCTTCTGTTCTTAAATGGTTGTCATACGATTGGCTACCATATGATAAGAAACAGAACTATTTTTTGTAGCCCTGGAACTAGCATATAGAATGCAAAAATTTGACACTCCAACTGCATGTTACGGGCAAAATTAAAACCTGTATAGACATAAAAATTACGGCATAAGTTATAAATAACAATTAGTGAATCCGTTATTGAGATTCTCCAAAGATTTAAATGAAATACACGAAGAGCCATCCTAAAATCACCATGAAATGAATCAAACAAATAAAATTATCATTTTTTAAACTAACATTAGTCTTATTGTCAATAGCTGATAAAGGAAAATTGTTAGATCGTTTTTACTTTCTCTTGCCTATATGAATATATAGGAAGGAAAGTATTGTTTTCATGTCGATTTTTCGAAATCAAGTTTTCACCGGATCTATACGTTTTCAGACCCCCTGAACCCAAAAAACATGTTTTTAGCGATTGGTCTGTGTGTGTGTCTGTGTGTCTGTGTGTGTGTCTGTGTGTCTGTGTGTGTGTGTGTGAACAGAATATCTCAAGAACGGAACATCGTACGAACTTGAAACTTGAAACGTAAGTTACATACCACTACCGGACGCGACACGAACATTTTCATCAAAATCGGTCAACCGGAAGTAGTAGTTTATTCGTATAATTTTTCAGTTTTTTGCGATTTTCTCAAAAACTGGTCCTACGATTTTTTTTAAAATCGCCTATTTTACTCAATTTTTTATTCTCTACAAGATAGGGTAGGCGCCATGTTTGCTGAAATTCTCGGTGAGACTGTTTTCACGTAAAAACGTTGTTTTTTTTAAGATTACGGCTTTAATATAAATTTTAGCGCAAAAACTTATATAATAAAAGTTGTAGAGAATTTAAAAACCTACAACTTCTGTTTCAAACATTTTTTTGTATAACGCTTAGTTTAGCGGTAATTTGCGATTTTCTGTTTTTTTTCTCACGAAAACGTGAGAAAAATCGATTTTTTTAACATTTCGGTCTTAGTATGCATTTTACGACAAAAGTGTATATAATAAAAGTTATAGAAAATTAAAAGATCTACAACTTTTGTTTAGAGCATTTTTCTCTACAGAGCCTAGTTTAGCGTGAAAGCGTGATTTTCCGTATTTTTAAGCCAAACTGAGTTCGATTGTCATTTTGCGTCATTCACTCATGATTAAAATAAGGTTATGTTTTTGAGGTTAGTTTTTGTTTATTTCTAATATTTTATTAATAATGTTAGGTTTATTATTAATCATTTGCATTGGCAAGAGAAAGTTGTGTGAGTGTTTCACACCAGATTTTTTATCTTTTGAACTACTTTCAATTTCCAGATTAGTATGGTTTACGTTTAGCTATAGAAACGTTTGTTAAAATTTTTAAAACCTAATTTGGAGTCGATATTTTTAGCTTAGCTGTGGAATACTTGTTTGAGTAATCGAGAATGTCTGAACGTTTCTTTCTACACTATATTACTGTTCAAAAGAGATGAAAGGGAAAGTGAGCAAGAGTAGGTACTTAACAAAGGAGTTTGCAGATCTGAAACTGACTGAGATTAATTTGTTTTGACCGTTACAAAGAAGAGTACTCTACACTCCATTGGACAATGCACTATCATTCCTACTGATAATTTTGTTTTAACTGTTAATAATAAATATTTATTTCATAATTTTGAATATTACTATTTTATAAATAATTAAATAAGTACGAAGGTGAATTTTAGCACAAAATAATAAACTTAAAAAAACTGCCTCCTTAGCTTAGTTGTATCATGCTAAAATACAAAGCGATTCGGTTCCCCAATATCCACTGCCCTTCTTGAATTGGGAGTCCAGTAAGAAGATGCTGTAGTGAACCCTGACGGCCCTTAAGGGGACCGTAGATCCCTATCTTATTCAATGTTAACAGAGGTACATGTTTCTCAGGAACCAATTGTTATAGAATCCTATATTTTTTAATATTAAAGATCAGCTCCTTTTACACATTTTAAATGAATAACTTTTTGTTCCGTTAGAAAATATAGTTTTGGTAATTTTTCAAGAAACGAAGATTTTTGATGTCAAAATGTTTCAAAAATAATTTTTTCCCCAAAACTATTAAACACAATATTTTTCAAAACTATACATTCAGTTGAAGGAGCATAACAACCTCTACAACTCCAGAAAATTTCATTGTTTTTTTTATGGGAGCTGAAAAATGTGTACCTGAATATGAAAAAATAAAATTTTGAGAAAACCGCATTTAAAGTTGTCCAATAAAATTAACATTCTTCCTAAACTTACGATAACAAAATAAATAATAAAAACCTTTCTACACTACCTATAAATCTGATAAATACATCATTTTAAAGCGGGAATTTCAAACAATATTTTAAGGTTAAAAACAGAAAATCGAAAATCTTTACGATTTTTCGATCTACAATCCCCTTAAAAGACGAGGTGAACGAGAGGATTAGTTAGGTCGTAACGAAAAAAATCAACAGATCACATCCTTTTCATGTACTTAATCCTACATTATAGAAAATTTAACTATTAACTGAATCTATAAAGATACAAAATATATTTATTCTATAAAAAAATGTGGTCAATTTATATAAATTCCGCACCGGATAATAAACTTTTGCTATATTGAAAATAAAAAATATTATGGGAAAAAAGAAAAGTATTTAGAAACTGATATTAAGAAAAATATGGTTTACGAAACATAGAGATCTGGAAAAACAGGAGATAAACATTTACGACAGTCATATCGACAAAGGAATTAGGTCAGTATTAATTCATAGTATATAATATTGTGTTCAATGCACTTTTGCAACATACGTTGTATACTTTAACAGAAAAACAACAATAAGACCCGGAATGGAAATACAGAAATGTGACCTTTAATTTCCAACATGACACTTGCCCTTTTGTCTACTAAATTAAAGTCACTTGCTATATAGAGATAGTATATATCTATACCGAAGATTAACCTAGAAAATCATACTAAAAGAGACCGGCTATGTAGTTAAATGAAAGATCCCAAATATTGAATAGGATTCAACGAAGAAAATTTCCGCTAACGTGCATTTCAACTTGTGGTACACATACTTTTCTAATAACATAAAATATGAGTTACTGCTTCGGGGATTTTGACGTAATTTGATAACTGAAATTTCAGTTGAAGTTATATTATAGTAGTGTAGAATGAGGAATAACGATCCTGAATATTACATTTGTAAAAGAGATTCAGAAAATCAGCGTTGCATGCAAATCCGAATCCCACTACTATTAGATTGAATAGAAAAGAAAGTCGTTCTACATTACGTACTACGTTCCACATGAATCATGAAACTATCGTTTGGTCAGTGACCAGCCAAAATCTGGTGTGAAACACTGTAATATGACAAATTTACTGGGCACCTGGAGTTGTTTATTTTTGAGTCTATTGAAATAAAAATAGATATTTCCAGCTGATTAAAATAAATATTTTAAAAATTATTTGATTTCATTAACAAAAGTATGGTTACTAGGCAACTAAGAAGAAGAAAATAGAAATTGTAAATTATTTTAGTGGGGGACTGGAGGCCAAACCAAACGAGTGGGTCCCTCATTCGTTCTTAACAAATAGTAATAATATATAATAAATAGTGAATATAAATAAATAGTAATAAATATAACGTTCATATTATTAAAAGAGACACAAATTATTCTACTTTATAATAATAGTGATTATCTGATAGCTTTTCAATGGCAGACGTATAAAAACAATAACAACAACCATTCATTCAAGTATGTAATTATTAATATATATATATATATATAAAGATTAAAATAAGGACTTAAAAAATTAAATAAAGCAAGAATTGATTCGCTGATATTGACACATGTTTAATCATTTCATAATAATTTAGCTAATCCCTCATGGGGATAATTTAATACATAACAAATTTGGCATACCCTCGTGGAGATAAAATAGTTCTCTTCAAATTTGGCTAATCCCTTGTGAGGAGTAAAAAAAGTTTTCTACAAATTTGGCCGATCCCTTGTGGGGATACTTAGAGGATAAAAATAGTTTTCTACAACACTCACACGACTTTCTCTTGCTAATGCCAATAATGAACAATATAACCTAATATTAGTAACAAAATATTAAAAATAAACAAACTAATTTCAAAAAACATAACCTTATTTTAATCATGAGTGAATGATGCAAAATGAAAATCAACCTCAGTTTGGCTTAAAAATACGAAAAACAACTCTTTTACGCTAAACCCTGGTTTAGCGCATTTTTCTCTACGGAGCCTGCTCCGTAGAGAAAAATGCGCAAAATAAAAGTTGTAGATCTTTTAATTTCCTATAACTTTTATTATACACTTATGTCGTAAAATGCATACTAAGGCTGGAACCATTTTCCATTACCTCTGATGAATCAGCAAAATAATATCCCTTTGTCATTTTCAGTTGTGGAAACAGGTAAAAATCCGGTGGTGCACGATCAGAAGAATATTGGAGCGTGTTCCAGAGTGGTGACATAGTTCTTTGCAAGGTATTGTTTGACCATTAGGGATCGATGTGACAAGGCATTGTCATGCAACAAAAACGTTTTCGTCGAATTGCATCTCGTAACCGTTTTAAGATATCTGAGTACAATTCTTTGTTGATTGTTTTCCCTGTTATCGCCTGTTTTCACAAACAAGTTGTCGAAAGCGCTCAACAATCTCATTTGTAGTAGAAGTGGAAGGCCACTCAGTCCGAACGTCATCTTTAATTGTTGTGCGACTGTCACGAAAATGCTTGTGCCACTCGTAAACTGCCGTTTTCTTCATTGCATCATTTCTGTATGCTTTCTTCAGCATCTCAAGAGTCTCCAAGAGTGATTTCTCCAGTAACACATAGAATTTGATTGTCACGCTTCTCTGATGATGATGATAGAAAAAACTACGTCTAAAATATCATACATCGCATGCAGGAAACCAACTCTCTGCCTGCTGAATGGTACAGCACCTTCCCTAGTAGTGATACCAACCTCCCAAACAAATATTTTCCTTTCAGCAAACAAATGTTTGACTGCAGCATGTGACCATTCCGGGAACTTTTTGATCCTACCTCGTATACACAACAACACATTAATGTAGACAGACATTCAGTCGTACACGTGTACAGTTTTATACATTTATGTAAAATTTAAATAAGATGAACAATTAATTCAAAATTGGAAAAACTAATCAAGTTATTTATAGTTTAGAAAATTGAAGTAGAATAAAGTATTTTCAGAGTTTTTTTGACCTTGCAAACACTTGTAGTAATCTGATGTATAGAATTTTATGAACTTCAATCTTAGTTGAAAAAACCCCGTATGTTTTGAGACATAAAATATTACTTACATAAAAATGTATATATCACGTATAACGAAAAATAAAAAAAATTAACAGAAAATTTTGAATCACGTAGTACGGCTATATAAAGAAAAATATTGGAAAGAGGCGTGAAGAAAAATCTGAAAACTTCTGTTATTCCCTTTGGGAAGGAACTCACTAACGAACCTTTTATGAAAGAAGGGGTTTTTGAAGACATAGACCATAGTGTCAGTAGCCAATAGATAGACATGGGAAACTGAATGAGTTATGAAGGATAGAAATGGAAAATGTCAGCTCCGATTACATTACGATGAAAAAAGAAGAAATTCAAATTGCTCAAACAAGACTTCGAAAATTATCTTATCTTGTAAGGACGAATGGCGTATTAAAATTTATTTTTAGACTGAAATCTATTTAAGATAAAATTCCTCTCCTGTCAACTACAGCCCATACCGAACAATAATTACACAAACTTGCTTTGTACTTGTATTTAACCCAGTCATATTACTCCAGGTTATTTACAGGATTTGGTTTTGATAAATAAAAAAACTTCTTTTTTTTCTTTCTCTTCATATATGAACATAGGAAGGAAAGTATTGTTTTCATGTCGAGTTTTCAAAATAAAGTTTTCATCGGATCTACACGTTTTCAGACCCCTGAACCCAGAAAACATGTTTTTAGCGATTGGTCTGTGAGCGCGCGCGCGCGCGCGTGTGTGTGTGTGTGTATGAACAAAATATCTCAAGAACGGAACATTGTACGAAGTTGAAACTTGAAACTTGAGATGCTACTACTTGACCCGACTGGAACATTTTCATCAAAATCGGTCAACCGGAAGTAGTAGTTTATTCGTGTCATTTTTCACTTTTTTACGATTTTTTTAAAAATCACCTCATTTACTACATTTTTTACGGTCTACAAGATAAGGTAGGCCCCTTGTCTGCTGATATTCTCGGGGACGCAGTGCTATCGTAGAAAAAAGTCTATTTTAAATGTATAAAGCTTAGTTTAGCGCTAATTTGCGCTTTTCTGAGTATTTTTCAAGAATATCTGCAAACAATTCTTTTTAAAGATTTCAGCCTTAGTATGTATTTTACGACAAACGAGTATAATTACATTTACAGAAAATTAAAAGATCTAAAACTTTTATTTAGAACATTTTTATGTACAGAGCCTAGTTTAGCGAGAAAGAGTGATTTTCTGTAGGCTATTATTAAGCCAAACTAAGGTTGGGTTTCATTTTGCATCATTCACTCATGATTAAAATAAGGTTAGTTTTTTTGTTTATTTCTAATGTTTTGTTACTGATGTAAGGTTATATTGTTCATTATTTTCATTGCCAAAAGAAAGTCGTGTGAATTTTTCACAGCAGATTTTTTTAAATTTATAAATTATAATATTTATTAAAAAATTAACGACTTACATAAATTTATTCTAGTAATTTACAATAAACTATTTAACCTAATAACATACCAACCAAAAACCCGCCGCCTGACCACTTGATCCATCAGCAAAGAACCCTCCACCTCCCTCGGAACTGTTTATATAAAACTACAAGGGAAATGTCGGGTTAAAAAATTTACATACTGTCAGCGGGGCGTGGAAGGGAACTATAGCCTAATTCCCTTCTCGCTGTCACTGACCAATACTCACTCTCTCACTTTCATTTATCTCTTTCATCACCAGCTCAAGAAATTAGTGCGCCTACTTTCTGAGACCGGGATAGGATTGATTTACTGTGGGAGAGGGCGATCCCGCTGATCTCCAGATGTCTCCTTCCTCCGGAGTCTCCCGATAACCCTATCCGCAAACTGAGCGACCAACTCCCAGCTCTCCTCATCCCGCAGCATCGCTACCCCTACTTCTTCTATGATCCACAGTGCAACGCCTATCTTCTCAGATGTCTCCATTCTGTCGAGGCCTATACTTAACAGGAGAACAATACTTAACAGTAAAATTTCAACGGAATACATACAAATTGATGCAGTTTACCCCATATTCCTACTCCAGCTTCTAGAAAGACGTCTCGCGGGTTTTGAGGCACGTTTCGTGGATTGAGCTTGCGTATAAGTTGGTTTCGTTTTCCGAATCTGAGGTTATTTTCTGAAACGCCTGTGTAAGCGAAGGGAAACATCAGTAACGTACGGTAATTTTAGGTAACGTTTCGTTATACACAAGAATATAATATAAGTAAAAAATGAATTTAAAACAAAGTTTAAACACAATTTCAATTTATTAAAAAAATAAAGGATGCCGAGAACAAAATATTTCAAATACAGTTCCTGATACCATTTTATGTTGGATGGTAATTATACAGAAAATATAAATACACCGGAAGAAATTATTTTTAATATATTTTAAGATTAAAAGCTCGCAACGGAAAGTTTTATGTGACTCACTTATACAAAAGCAAAAATAGAAATCGAGCTTGTTCAACCTATATTTATAATTACACATTTTAAAGCGAGAAGTTCTTATGCCATTTATTAAAAACCTGATGCTCTGGGTCGTTTATCGTCGCTGTACCATTAAGTTTGATAATAGGGTGATAAAATATGCAAACTACATGGTTGAAAATTACATTAATGGAGTCAAATTTCTTACCGTTCTTATATTTTATTATAAAATCAATGTTATCAGCTATCGTACACTATTCAATTTCACATTAATATAGGTAAAAACAAGTGTAGTATGTACAAAGAACATTTTTAGTATAACTTCAGTTGTTAAAAATAATGTATTTTATATGTTAATTTTCATTTACATTTTGCGTTGAAGATCGTTGAAAATAAAAGGAAATCTGTAAAAGGATTATTTATAAAAGTTTTCACAATTAGTTTTTTTAATTTTAACATATAATGGACAAAGGAAAGATAAACTATATACTTTGTATACAGTAATTTGGCTAGTGGACCGCCCGGCTACCTGAGTCTGACCCTTGTCACCGGCTGTCAATCACAACCGCCCGTAGCTCTTTCAATGATGAGTCACCTACAGGTATCGATCGCCACAAGGTAATTTAACTTTTTTATCTTACTAATAATTTGAAATTTTTTGTACATATTGGAAAATATCATTAATAAATATGAAAAATGACACCAAATACGGTATTGTTCAGTACTTCCGTATAGAATTGAACGTGAATTTCGTATAGAACCGGTTCGGTCCAGTGTGTGTTGCTAGTTACTCCCACCACGTATTTCTCGAAATCCGAAATCCATATTGAAAGGGCTAAGAAGCCTTACGTTGGCGACATAGTGTTAAGGAAAACCTGGTCGCTCGTAGAATAAAATCTCAGATCTAATGCAACTCAAGAATTGAGGAGATTGTATGAATAAAAGATATTGGATTCGGGTTCTGCAAAGTGGGGGGAGACATGATGTCTTACAAGATATGGATTCAGTGGCTTAGGTGGAAGAATAATATTAAGGGGATAAATTTTGTGGGTGGGAATGAATTAAGTTGTGGCGGAGGTGAATAGTAGAAGTTGGTGGATAGGTAATAGTGGTTGAAATACGGTGGCTCTTTTAATTTTAGTTGATTAAATATATTCAGTTGGCCTTTAACTTTTTTTTTTAGGAAGAAATAGTCGAAGGAAATACAATGGGAAGTTGTATTGTGTGGGTTTCAGAGGAAGTCGTGGGACGGTAGAGTTAAGTAATCTTCTGGTGGATGTGGTGTTTCGTAAATTTGCCTGACGATGTCAAGACTGGAGGTCTTCCCAGCGCCGTGGAGTTTTCTTGAGGTAATGTAGATATACTCTTCGAAGGAAGGAAAGAGTAGGTATTCGTGAATTGTTTTGTTGGGGATGAGGTAACGGAATTGTGTAATTTTACAAAGAACTTTGTTTTGGAAAGCGGATGATTTCGTTGAGTTGTTTTGGAGAGGAGGGGCCACCAGACCGGTGACCCGTACAGATGATAGGACTTAAGGATGGAAGAATACATTAGAAGTTTTAGTTTAGGAGAGTAGGATTTAGAATTAAATAAGGGAGAGAGTGTGGCGAAGAGGACTCTGCCCTTGCGTAGCTTATCCTCGGCGTGTTCTCGGAGTGTCAGCTTCTTATCGAGTTGCACTCCGAGGTAACGGACGCTGTTCTGCCATGGGAGTGGTTGTACTTCCAAGTGAAGAGGCGATGGAAGTTTCTTCTTCACGGTAAAGTGTATGGCTTCACATTTTTTGGGATTGAGGGTGAGTTGCCAGGTACGACACCATTTAGTGATGAGAAGGAGTTGACTTTATAGTGCGCGGCAGCACGTATTTCTCGGCCACTCTGTTGGTTCCGAACGTTTCACAACTGTTTTGTTGGCCGCAGTGTGGTTTTACCCTTAGACAATAGATTTTTGCCGTGCGGCGAAAATCGTGCTGCCACTGTCACCCGTGTAAACCCCAAATAACCCGTGATGGATGACCAGTAATGGAAATTTTTTTTTATGTACCTTGAAAAAAAAATTTTTAGGTCCTGTGAAACTTGTCATGCCAAAAACTCAGCTTTTGTACAATACTTAATGAGCTCTGTAAAAATTTGAAAGAGATTAGAGTGTAAGAAGGGATTCCGTGTTACTTTAATAAGTTCAAGACGGCTTTTTAAAACAATTTTCAAACTGACTGAAGATTTAATTTATTAATAAAACCGATAAATTAAAAGGAGGTCATTGAAAAAATAAAAAATGTATAAAAATTTTACATTAATCTTAAAACGATACATTTTTTTACGAGGGCAAACCTACTTAATCATCTATTTTTAGATACAATAAATTTGGTTATCTATATTAATCCGAAAGATAAAATGAAGTGACAACTGAAGCATGCAATGTTGTCATAAGTTGTAAAGACAATCAATATTGTAATATCGGTTTGAAACTGATTTTGTCCAAGGCCTCGGGCAATGTCCCTTAAAACACTCACTCCATACCATCCTATTCAAATAGAAATTTGAGTAGACAGTATACTGTAACATATTACATTTTGATTTTGTACAATAAATAAACGGAATTTCACATTGTATTATATTGTGAACTATTCATAATTGTAAATAGCCTAGCTGTTTCAACATACTTAGATTCTACACAAATACACTACTTTATAATTACATTCACAACTAACCAAACAAAGGAAAACGGTATTTTATTACTGTTTGCCATGAATTTTTGTGTTTTTTTTAGAAAAGAAAAGGAAACAATAATTATCGAATTCTTTTTTAAGCTTACTATCTTTCTTGAAAATCTTCAACGAAATTTGCATTTCTAACAATAAAATATAATAGAAAACACAAGTATGCGAGCTTTCCTCCGATTACGTGGCTGTCAGGTTTGTTACATTATTTGAATCATTAGATTAGATAATCCTTTTTGTACACCAGAAGTGGCTTCATATACTTAGAAAGTATTATAACACATCCGTTTTTATAGGTTTTAACAGGTGCAATTCATTGCCGTATGGGTGTCAATTAGCGGCTAATTGTTGTTTTATAGAAAAGGGTAGAATTCCATTGCTATTTAAGTTGCTAGTGGATTCAATTTCTATTAAATTTATTTATTTAATGTCGCATCAACTGCTTGGTCATTAGCGACTATGGTGGATTATGTAACATTTACTGTGAAAATTTCTAGACCCTGGCTGGGAATCGAACTCGGGACCTCCGAATTGCAGGCCATGCGCTAACCACTGCAATACGGAGGCATATTTTCATACAAAAATTTCATTACTTTACAAATAAAATTAAAATAAATAAAATGAAAATAAATTTCATTTATTTCGTTACAAAAATCATTTTATCCTTCGCCGTCTGCATAACAGTAATTGCAGAACAGTCGAACGTTGAACAAAAAAAAAATACATAAAACTTACATAAAAGAGCCAACTCTCCATTTATCCAGAAGTGGTACTCTGTACAAAAGTGTACCCAGAAAAACACTCTCAAGACAAACCAAGATTAGATACTGTAATACGCGTACTGTGATAAAACCTGTGTATCTGTACGTGAGTGAGTGCCTTAGATTGACCGGGAAGGCTGGTCTAAAACAGGCAGAGGAATTTTATAAAAAGATTTTCCGCAAGGTAATGGGCCTGAAAATAGTAGAAGGACAATATAGGTAATGGAGGCAACATTTGGAACGGATACCAGAGGAGAGAATAACTTTAAAAGTGACAGAATATGTTCCAGTTGGAAGAAGGGAGGTGGGAAGACCTCGAAGAAGATGACAGTAGTCGAGATGTACGGGTTGGAATGTCTCGTGTTTATGTAGACGTACAGGATGGTTTGTGAGTTTGGAACAGGCTTATGCCTAATCCTTGATAGTAAGAAAAAGAAGAGACAATTATAGGTTACGTGGTCGAGAACTGTACAAGGAAAACGAACGTTAATGGAAACGATTAGAAAAAGAAGACTAAAATTTTACGGAAACCTGTATAGAATGGATGATAAACGGTTGAAAACACATTTTTAAGACACTAAATAATAGACCTAATGTGTCGGATAAATGGTTTAAAGAAGTCTGAAAGAATATTGAGAAAACCGGAACAAACCGAGAAAACTAATGAACCGAACCAAATTGAGACAACTAATTAACGGCTTCCATGAATAGCAAAAACAGAACACTGGGTAAACAGAAGAAAGGAGAAAAAAGCCCTGTAGTGTGTGAATGCTGAGAATACGGGCTGTAAAAAGAGCTTCCAGAACCGTCTAAAAGTCACCTCACGTGGTCTAAAATTGGCCTTATACGAAAAAAATCACAAGAGAAGACGATCCCTTGAAAACAAATTATAATAATAATTTTCCGCCGGCCGCATCGGCGTAGTTGGTAACGTGCTCGCCTCTCATCATGCGGTCCTGGGTTCGAATCCCACTCAGGCACGGCATATTTTCATACGTTACAAAAAAATCATTTCATCCTACATTGCATAAAGTTACTTCCCAACGTCGTCGCTAATGACCGTTGCAGTTGATTTGACGTTAAATAAATAAATAAATAACAAAAAAGACTTTTCATGGTAATAAAATATATCTGTTATTCATTTTATTTTGTTTATACGTTCAACATTTAATGCACTAAAACATTTTTTCGAAAAGTATTTTTTATTTGTTTTACATCGGACTGTTAGAGCAAATGGAAAAAGTTACAATCCATCCGAAACAGCATGATAATAAGCCTCTGAATGGTGGTAACTTTAAAATTAAAAAGTCCCTTTTCGAAATTAAAATTTCCCTTTTTATTATCTTACAAAATATAATATAAATCTTTGTTTTGCAATTTTAAAATCATAAGGAATTAATTATTATACTGGAATTTGTTATTGTTACATTCAGTACCCCAGGTATTTAATACATAAGACGTGATTAATTACTACATTAATAATTAATTTTTAATTAATAATAATATAATAAAATAACAATTAATAAATTTCATATCCATTTTCCTTGTCTTATTTGAAAAATAATTTTTTTGCCATTTTTAATTTATCTTTTAAAAAGATTTCATTCACTAACAGGGAAAGTTAACGCAAAGAAAAATCTGTTAAGTAGTAGCACTGACGTATAAGCAAATTACAAAATTCCCTCTGTTTTTTAATTCCATTTAAGTAGTAGTTTAATGCTAGTTCGAATTAACTGTAAATATAACCGGGTAGACAGAGAAATAAGTTCAGATTTGTAGCTAATCTTAACATGCATGTTAAAAAAACATATTAACAAATATTAAACGGGATCAATTTCTTTACTTTCTCCTATGTTTATATAATGCAAGAGATAAAAAAATAAGAAAACAAAAAGTGTACAGTATACAAAACACCGGAAGTTTTCCTTAGTTTCTGTTGTTAAATCGAGTGAAATGGGGTGAATCACAAGTGATGCTACTAAGGAGTGGATGACTAAAAGGAGAGACAAAAGATGTTTAAAATAAAAGGAGGACTTTGAATACCAGAACCACTTAAAGAAATAATGACGTTCTTATGATAATAAATAAGGAACGAAAGAATTATACCAAAGAAAAAATAAATCGTGTAGGAAGAAAATATCTGAAATTCTTCAAAAATTTCTACAATTTTTAATAAAAGAAAAAAATTTACTTTAAAATTTGATTTGCAAAACAATGAATATCATAGTGATCTTTCTATTACTTTTATTAAATCGAAAAATGGCAAGGATGTTTCTCTATCTACTAGATTTATCATGTACCAACAGTTTTTAAATTTTTTGAAAACTTGAAAATTTTTCTGTAAACTCAAGAATTTTTACGAGGATAAAATTGTATAGTATTTGTTGTTTTGGTCTAGCAGTTTTACTAAGTAAAAACGAGGAGTGAGGTGGTTTAAATACCTTCGTCAGTGAGTAGAAAAGTGTACTTATCAGCATACCAGGCCCTCTGAAAGGCATCTACTTTCCACCCTGTAAATGACACCTTCACTTCTTTCACTACAGGGTCTGGCTGTGTTGTGTTGTTTAGGTCAACAGCTGAAAGGCTGGTTTGAACCTCTAGAGCTTTTATTAAGTAAAAAGGAGGAGTGAGGTGGTTTACTATTGCCTTCCTCACTGAGTTGAAAGAGTATGCTTATCAGGATGCCAGGCCCTCCGGAAACCCCCCACTTTCCACCCTGCAAATGATACCTTCACTTCATTCACCACAGGGTCTGGCTGTATAGAGAAATTCATTACTCTCAAAGGAGATAACTCTGACTATTGTCCTCTTCCTCTTCTATTCTTAAATAGTTCAGTCATATAAAATTGGCTGAAATGGGCAATAATGATGATGATGGGCGGTCTGGCTGTAATGATGAAATTCATTACTTTTAGAGGAGATAACTCTGACTAGTGTCTTTTACATCTCGACCTCTTCTGTTCATAAATGTTTCAGACATAAAATTGGCTGACCATTTGATAAGAAACAGAACCTTTTTTGTATATAACAAGGCGATCAAATAACGTTTTATTTTATTTTTTAGATTTACACAAAATAATTTTCTGTGAATTCCCGAAAATCTTAATAAATTTTAACTTGATTGAAGAGAATGCCACTGAGCAGTATAATTTAAATTATTCTACTGAAAGTTAGGAAAATATTTTGTTATAAAGAATTTGTGTTTATTTATTAAATCCGTTCAATTTTTTTTATTATTGGTGACGATGGTGGGTGTTTAATAGTAATTATGGATTAAAACTACACGAACATCCACATGCTAGCTGGGAATCAAACCTGGGACGTTCCACTTTGAAATACAATCTAAATTTTTACCACTGTTTCGTATAGGCAGTGGAATATTAAAATCATCCGTCTAAAATGCATTACCTTAAAACGTTTATGTAATCTGGTTAACCAAAACGGGAAGAAATCATTTATTCAGGGTAGTAAATATCTCGTAAATTTGACGTTAAGTATTCTGAGTAAAGTAGTTGCAAAATTAAATGCGTTAATTATTTTGAGTAGCAAGGTGGAGGGAAGAAGAAATTCAGAAACTTTATAAATAAAGTCAGGTTATATTTAACTAAACCAAGAATAATTAGGCAGATAATTTACTATTCAGGTTGCGGTAGATTGATGTGTATGCACTCCGCGCATTAACGTTACTACACGAGAAGTATATAGTACGAAAACATATACCGGTACATGTGCCCCACAAGTTTGTCTATTTAATGCAACGTTAATTCCAGATGGGTAAAATAAATTGATCTAGAGCTCATATAACTGAAACTTTTCCCTAAAAGCTAATATGACGTGATCATTAATTAGATACAGCAGTTCATAAATTAATTATATGATAATAATTTAAACACAAAATATCTATGCGTTTAATTGGAGTTTATTGACATGAGGCAAAGTATTAAAAAGGACCTAAGATAAAAATTTATCTTCAAGTAAAATGGGTTGGTATAAAGCCACTTTTATTGGAGGAAATTTAAAAAAAAATTGTCATCTATAATTTTCCTTTGTCCGTCCGTCCTTCACACCCAGATGTCAAAAATTATAAGATATAGCAACAAATGGTTTTTGGATTCGTAATCTACACAAAAAATAAGGGGGTTTAAATTGAGTTTGAAATTCAGGTTTTGACCAGAAGAAGCCAAAAACTGGAAGTATAAAAATAACAGTCAGAAACTACAAGATATAGCAACAAAGGGTTTTCGGATTCGTAATCTACACAAAAGTTAGCGGGTTTAAATAGGGTTTAAAATTTAGGTTTTGATAGGAAAAAGCCCAAAACCGGACGTTAAAATATAAAAGTTGGAAACTATAAGAAATAGCAGCAAACAGTTTTCGGATTCGTAATCTACACAATATATTAGTGAGTTAAAGTTGGGTTTGAAATTCCGGTTTTGACCGGAAAAAGCCCAAAACGGGAAGTTCAAAAATAAAAGTCATAAACTACAAGAGATAGCAACAAACGGTTTTCGGATTCGTAATCTACACAAAAAGTTAGTGGGACTGGATTGGGTTTGAAGTTCGGGTTTCGACCGGAAGTCAAGAAATCAAAGTTGGATTTTGGAAACAAAAATACTGTCATTCTATTCCTTTTAAAGAGTAGATATAGAAATCATTAGGGTTGAATTTCCGATTTCGATCGGAAGTGGCTCGAAACCAGAAATCAAACAATCAAAGTTGGAATTTTGAAACAAAAATAGTGTCATTAAATTACTCTTAAAGAGTTGATACAGAAATCACTAATGGTTTTTGCCAAAGGTCAGAAGTAAAGCTTTTTAAAAAATTGCCACCAGCCATGAGAGATGTCTTTTGAAAAAGACTTTTATTAGTTCAGTTAGTTTGAGCTTTACGTTTGGTCATTAATTTAATTTAAAATTAATTTTAATTTAAAATATTTTGAATAAATAATTTTTAAAAGTTCAAAGAAAGTCTGTTTGTTATTAATTATAATCAGATCCCGACGAACCTTGGCTTAAATGTTACAATATTTAGAATAGTTAAAGGATTCGAGCTTGTGGAAGGTAGATAGCCTGAAAGGATACTGGTTGAAGATGGAGGGAAAAGATTAAGGGGTAAACCAAGAGTGAAGTGGGTGGGTTCAGTTATAGATGAATTAAAGGGAAAAAGATGCGAAAAAATTAAAAAAATTGTTCAGAGGAATTGTGTTGGGCTTGACCCGAGGAACCTAAGAAGATGGAAGAGAGGATGATGATGATAAAAATGTATTATGTTATGAACACAAAGAGGACTGATTGTTGGTTGCCATGACGATGATACCTTTTTACTGAAGTTATTCGCACGTGTCAAACTTTCTCATTATTTTAATTTTAAGACTTATCGTTATTTCACTACTTGTGTTTATAAAAATGAAAAGTATTTCTTCATTTATTTTTAATTTATGTAATTGCGGTCAAGGTTAAAAGTGCAGTTTAACCGGCATTTTGTTTACTTATTTCACTATTTTATAAGTAAAAAGTTATAAAAACTAACAAAGAAAATTAACCTTTATTTAATTATAAAGAACAGAGAATTTTATTTTATTTTTGGTAGCAATTTTTAAAATGTCATTGTAATAAACGGAAATGTTATTTTTTTAAATACATGAATTAATATTAGTAACATGCAAATTACCGTGTTGGGTGGTTGTTGTTGAATTTGTTTGTATTTGAACTAATATGCCGGGTGATCAAAGGAAAAGGAACTAACAGTATAGGCATATCAGCTAATCGAAATAGTCGCAAACGACAATTTAAAAAATTATTTTATCAGGTACAAGGCAACTACATGTGACCAGAAGAAAGTATTGCCTCTTTGGATGGATCCCAATTGATATTTCGGTTAAGAAGATAAATCGAGATGACCTATTCTGGGAGAAGAAAATGATTCAGCCTCTGAAATCCTTTTGTATGAAATATGTTCTTCCAGAGCTGATCGACTCTTGAATCCCACGACGATTTCCTGCAAGAGAGAGCGAGCGAGCGAGCGAGAGAGAGAGAGAGAGAGAGAGAGTGAGAGTCTCTTTCATATATTCACTTTTCCCGGTACAGAAATCAAATTTCCAGTTAATCGCTGTTCATAAAAATTTAATATTACATAGGTATTATTACGTGCAATATGATTGTTAACGAACTATAATTATTTTAGTATTAGGTAGCATCGTAGAAGCCGAATCTAGAATAGAGTTAGCTTTCAAAAATTATATTATCACCTTTTTAATGCTTGTATTTTTTTATATTTACAAGTACTATTGCGGTGCGCACCGATTAATCAGGTAAAAATCTGGTGTGAAACACTCACACAACTTTCTCTTGCCAATGCAAATAACAATAAACCTAACATTAGAAATAAACAAAAAACTAACCTCAATAAACATAACCTAATTTTAATCTTGAGTGAAAGACGCAAAATGAAAATCAACCTCAGTTTGTCTTAAAAATACGGAAAATCACTCTTTCACGCTAAACTAGGCTCTGTAGAGAAAAATGCTTTAAATTAAAGTTGTAGATCTTTTAATTTCCTATAAATTTGATTATATACACTTTTGTCGTAAAGTGCACATTAAGGCCAAAATCTTAAAAGAATCGATTTTTCACACGTTTTCGTGAAAAAATAACAGAAAATCGCTAATTACCGCTAAACTAAGCGTTATTTAAAAAAAATGGTTGAAATAAAAGTTGTAAGATTTTAAATTTTCTACAACTTTTATTATATAAAGTTTTGCGCTTAAATGCGTATTAAAGCCGCAATCTTAAAAATACAATTTTTACGTAAAAACGGTTTCACCAAGAATTTCAGCTAACATTGAGCCTACCCTAACTTGTTGAGCATAAAAAAATTAGTAAACCAGGCGATTTAAAAAAAAAATCGTAGGACCAGTTTTTGAGAAAATCGCAAAGAAGTGAAAAATTACACGAATAAACAACTACTTCCGGTTGACCGATTTTGATGAAAATGTTCGTGTCGGGTCCGGTAGTGGTATGTAACTTAAGATTCATATTTCAAGTTCGTACGATGTTCCGTTCTTGAGATATTCTGTTCACACACACACACAGACCAATCGCTAAAAACATGTTTTTTTGGGTTCAGGGGGTCTGAAAACGTGTAGATCCGGTAAAAACTCAATTTTTAAAATCGACATGAAAACAATACTTTCCTTCCTACATATTCATATTGGCAAGAGAAAGTACTAGTAAAAATATGTTTTATTAAACAGAACCTACCGGATTGGTCCAGAAGTAAAGTCGCCACCGCGAGTCAGCTGTTTAACTACTGATTTTCGGAGACGATGGTTCTAGGTTCATATCCTAGTAAAGGTAGTTCCTTTTACATGGATAAATGAATACTAGACAGTGGTTATCGGTGTAATTTGATGGTTGAAGTTTAATTAACTAAAATCTCTCAGGAATCGGCTTGGGTCTGTACCAGATGTTCTACATCTTACTTACACGTCATATATGATTTTAATCTCATTGAGTGATGGGGTTGCTTATTGGAAAAAACACAGTCTTCTACGTTCGAGCCCAATAACTTTGTTAAATGACCAATAATCAAATTGTTTTTCCCAAGAAAATAGTAGAGAATTTAATTCCGAAAACAATTATGTAAGCAATGTAAACTAAATGTAAATAAAAGTTTAATAAAATGGACTCTTATTTAGACGATGTAAAACATATTTCGGCATAACCGCAGCCATCTGCAGTATACGTACTATAAGCGCGTCAGCTCGTGATCCGTGTGAGGAATTTCTGTTACGGCATGCAGTGAAAGATTATACTATTCATAAAATAAACATTTATCATAATGTTCTTGTCATTATAAAGTAACATTTTGTTTTATTATTTCAATTTATTCTATAATATAGTAACTCTTTTACTTTTCTTTCATTGTATTTATTAATATGTAGTAATTATTTACGGTTTGAGTCTATTAATTTACCTATTCTATTCTTTACGTAACATTCTATTAATTTACCTAACACAAAACACACAAAACAAATAACTTTTGGCACGTTAACACACTTTAAATTTCAAAATAAAAATCACTTTAGTGATAAAAAATCATGAATAATTATTAACACATCCGAGACGCATTAGCACAAATGTACAACTGTATATTGTGACACGTGTATCCGTTGTGAAAAGCAATAATACGTAGGCCTATAATAAATAAATACATAAACATCATAATAATATTTACATGATGACTAAATGTTTTTGTACTGCACGATAAGACAAATATATTACTCATATTCTATTACGCCACCCGCCCCACTTCCCCAGGCGACAGAGATCATGAGCTGGCGCGCGTATAGTACAGTACATTGTAAATGTACGTGTAATAAATATAGATTACGCTGTACACTTGGCAACATCGACGCTACGCATCGTTGTTGCGTGCGGAAGTGAATAGCACACTAGCACGGCATGATTACTCCCACCTTTAGATTTACTAATCAAGGTTATGAAGATCACACCTAGCGGACGCAACCGAAATCGCTCTGTCAAATTTTTCTAGTGATGAGGCGCACCCTTAAGTCTATAAGTGTTTGGCGGTAAAATGCCGACATCAAAATAGCAATATGTGTTTCCAAATTAATGACTGCTTTTTTTTAAACGCACGTACAAGCAGCGCTGCGGTGTAGTGAGCCTTACACGTGGCAAATGTGTAACAAAGGACGGAGTAACCGTTGAATGTTTATCAAATTTCATTGGTTTAAAAGATTAAAGAGAGCGTGCGTGATTGGCCAAATTTTTTTAAATATTTTATTACATTAAATTAAAGTCATAAATTTCATAACTTTTTTATTGCATTTTACACAAAAACCTTCTCAACTTAAGTTACTCTTTTCTAGAACCTACGGCTGATGGATAAAGATTTTGAAAGTAAATTCTTTATTAAATTTTTATTACTTTATTTTTTTATGTAAGTATTTTAATTTTTCTCAGTTAATACAAATGTGGCATACCTTGTTGGAAATCTCTTTCCATTATTTTAGTTAATACATCATCTATCATTTTGTGTTGTCCGTCCGCCCGTCCGTCACACCCAGATGTGACAAATTACAAAAGATAGCAAAACAAACGGTTTTCGGATTCTCAATCTACACAAAATATAAGTGGATCTAAATTGGTTTTGAAATTCCGGTTTTGACAGGAAGTGGCCCAAAACCAGAATTCAAGAAATCAAAGTCACAATTTGGAAACAAAAATACTGTTATTCAATTCCTCTTAAAAGTGTAGAAACAGAAGTCATTGGGTTGAAGTTCCGGTTTTGACCGGAAGTGGCGTAAATTCGGAAGTCAAGAAACCAAAGTCAGAAGTTAAAAGATATAGCAACAAACGGTTTTCGGATTCGTAATCTACACAAAAGTTAGTCGGCCTGGATTGAAGAGAAGAAATCTTAAAATGATTTTTGCCATATAAATCAAAGGGTAACCTTTTTAAAAATTGCCACCAGCCATGAGACGCGTCGTCTCATGAAAAACATTTTTTATTTTATAGTTATATAAAAGGAACAAAGAAAATTAACCTAAGTTATACAAAAAACAGAGATTTTTATTTGCATATTTTTTAAATATAATTTAGCAGAACTTCCCATTTATTTGTTATTAGAGAATGCATATGTGAACGGTTTGACTTATAAGTTATTTAAAATGTGCTTCTGTAGCAAAACTGACGTTTTGTATTAAAACATAAAATATTTGCTATACCATAACTCTAGAGGTTTAGAAATGTTATTAGAAATATAAATAAAGCATTCAGGGTCGAATAAATTCCGATTGTTTAAGTAATTTATTGAAAATCGATATTAGATAATATCAATACTGTCAACTTCATTTTTTAGGAGACAACTACGAACAGAATTTTGTAGTAGATTGGCACAAGTATTATTAAAAGTAAAAAAATATAGATAAATAACTAAAACAGTATATGTCAGTAGAAACATGAAAACAATAGGTTTTTTTTAAAAAAAGAACTCAAACATTTTATTAATATATTTTACTGTTGTCAGTACCGATTTTCTATTAATTAAAAATTAAATTATTGTGTGAGGTTTGAATTCAAGAATAAAATAATAAGAACAATTCATTATTTTAATTTTGTTAATTCTTTGTCTCAAAATTTCCATTGAATATTTTTCCATAAAATTAACTTACAAATGTTGTATTTTCTCCCGCTTGGTAGGTAGAGCTTGTCTAACGGCTGCGCAAAACGTGGAAGGTAGACTGTTTACCACCACACAAGATTCAGTTCTAAAAGACAGCAACTTACGAATTGTTGGCATTACACTAATATTCAGTTATATTATATAACATAAATTTAAAATAACATAAGAATACAAAAAAGAATACAACGTAACATAATATTTTTGTAGAATTTTCATAAAGGGGTTTTGTAACTAAATAGTCCTGCAACAAACTATCATACAGTACATTTGTTTATTATTTAATTTTTTTTTAATTTGTTCACATCCTGATTATATAATTTACGAGGCGTATTTTTAAAGAAAGTACCGTTTTGAAATAAAAAGAAAATAAGTAGACTTTTCGTAATAATTTTATTTTTACATGAAAGTCTGTATTTTAATCTACTTTTCTACATAATTCCCACCAATATTAAGGCACTTATCGTATTGTACAACCAGCTTTAGATTGTCATCCTCGTAGAAATCTGCCGTCTGCTTAGTCAACCACTGCAACCCAGCGTCAATATAACTCTCAATAATTTAAACGTTCTGTCACAATTTCATGAAGCACACTTCTTGAAACTACAGGAAACTCATTAGATAGCGACGAAATCGTAAAGCGTCTGTTCTCTCTCACTTTTTCCTCAACTTTCTGCACAAGTCGTCAATAATGATTGAAGGTCGCCAACTTCGTTCCTCGTCATACACATTCCAACTGGCCACTAGGTAAGGTCTTTGAGAGTACCAGAAGATCGGTGGTGAGTCCTACACCAGTTTTTACGTCATTAGAGTAGCGTTGGTAGATTCTCAGACTTGGTCTCGAAGGAAACGTTGAGAGTAGGTGTAAACCTTGATGAAAGGAAAGCTCAAGAAGAAACCGGAGGTGGAGAAGAAGAAGAAGAAGAAGGAGGCCTTTCCCCCTTCTCCTTCAAGAAATGAAGGATAAGGGAAGAAAATAAAATAAGAAGTAGGAAGAGAAAAAAGGAGTTTGAAAATAATATATAGAAGAAGAAGGAGAAGGAGGAAGAGGAGGAGGTGAAGGATAATAAAACAACGAAGAAGGGGTGGAAGGGCGGAGGAGGAGGAGAACGACGACAACGAGAAGAAGAAGATGACGACGAAAAGAAGGTACTGTACAAAATATTAGACTTGGGAAAATATGAAAGGAGACTTCTTTAAAATTTAATTGCATCTTTGTTGTGTCTTTAACAATTTGGTTCAGAAACATGGATCAGATTGCTCAGCAAGAATGGAATTTGCTAAAATAAAACTTAAGATCTTAAACGGGTGGGGAAGGGGAGGGGTTTATTGAACTATAAATTAAAGAGAATAAACTCAAAGTGAATATATCAGAAGTAATGTTTTAATTCATAACGACAGGCAGTGTTGGTATAACCATTTACTGCAAGAGCATCATAAAAAGGTTTTTAATTATAATTAAATTACATCTACAGAGTAAAAACCACCAATAAACACTAAAAATAGGCTCCTAATAATTTCCGCAAATGGCAAAAAAGACTCTCTATCAGCGTCACTATGGTTATTTGGCGCCCAAAATGTTTAATTTACTCACTTTGCACGTAAAAAATTTTAATGACAGGTCTTTTAAAAGTAATGTCCATAATTGGATAATTAATGCAGGAAGAGACAATATAAAAAGGGGACTATCAAAATAAAATTTTTCGCTTACTTATTTTTATTATCTCTTGCCTATACGAACACATAAGAAGGAAAGTAGTATTGTTTTCACATAAATTTTTCGAAATAAAGTTTACACCGGATATACACAATTTCAGACTCCTTGAACCCAAAAAACATATTTTTAGCGATTGGTGTGTGTGCGCGCGTGTGTGTGAACTAAATATCTCAAGAACGGAATATCGTACAAAACTCAAACTTGAAACTAAAGTTAGGTACCATTTTTTTTTTTTTTTTTTTTTTTTGGTTTAACGTCCGACTGTTTTGAAAATTGCTGCTAATGCAGACAGTTAGGTACCAGTAGAGGTGAGGTTTGGACACGAACATTTTCATCAAAATTGGTCAACCGGAAGTAGTAGTTTATTCGTGTCATGTTTCACTTTTTTGCGATTTTCTCAAAAACGGCTCGTACGATTTTCTTTTAAAAATCGCCTCAATTACTATATTTTTTTATACTTTACAAGATAAGGCAGGCGCCATGAATGCCAAAATTCTTTGGGAGCCTGGTCTCTCGTAGAAAAAAAGGTTTACTAAAAACTACCGCCTTAATATGCATTTTAGCGCAAAATTGTAGGCCTATATAATAAAAGTTGTAGAAAATTTAAAAACCTACAACTTTAATTGAAACATATTTTTGTATAACGCTTAGTTTAGCGGTAATTAAAGATTTTCTGTTTTGTTTTCATGAAAATCTGTAAAAAAATTGATTTTATTAAGATTTCGGCCATAGTATGCATTTTAAGACAAAAACGTATTATAATCAAATTTATAGTAAATTAAAAGATCTACAATTTTAATTTCAAGCATTTTTCTCTACAGAGCCCAGTTTAGCGTCAAACAGTGATTTTTCATATTAATATTTTTCTAAGTGGCTATATTAGGCCAAAATAAATTGATTCTCATTTAGCATTATTCACTCATGATTAAAATAAGGTTATGTTTTTTGAGATTCATTTTTTGTTTATTTCTAAAGTTTTATTACTAATATTATGTTATATTATTCATTATTTGCATTGGCAAGAGAAAGTTGTGTGAGTGTTTCACACTCCTCTTTATATACAATTTTGCACTAAAATGCATAATAAGGCCGCAATCGTAAAAAACTTTTTTCTACGAGAGCACAGCCTCCCATAGAATTTCAGCAGCTATTGTAGAGCATAAAAATGTAGTAAATGAGGCGATTTTAAAATAAATTGTAGGGACCGTTTTTGAGAAAATCGCAAAAAAAGAAAAATTAGACCAGTAAACTACTACTTTCGGTTGACCGATTTTAATGAAAATCTTCGTGTCGGGTTCTCTAAAGGTACCTATCTAACTTAAGTTTCAAGTTTCAACTTCATACAATGTTCCGTTCTTGAGATATTCTGTTCACACACAGACCGATTGCTAAAAAACTATATTTTTGGTCCAGGGGGTCTGAAACCATATATCCGGTAAAAACTCGATTTCGATAAATCGACATGAAAACACTACTCTTCTCCCACATATTCATATAGGCAAGAGAAAGTAAAAAATACGGAAATAAAGTTATTATTATTATTAATGAAACAACTTAGCATTGGACGACAACTGATAGGAAAAATTTCATGTCTTTTAATTAATTGGCTACTTCATGTCATATGATGTTAAAATTACGCGATTGTTTTCTTTGATTTTCTTTGGTTGATAGATGAGCCGCAAATGAAACAAATAGCGTAGCCCATATAAAATAAATATAAAACCTGCCCATAACAGACGGGTGGAGTGTCAAATTTTTTACACTCAATCTGTTAGTTGCAGGGCTAAAATAAATAGTTCTGTTTCTTGTTACATGGTCAGCCAATTAAATGACTGAATCATTTAAGAACAGAAGAGGTAGAGGTGTAAAAGACACTAATCAGAGTTATTTCCTCTGAAAGTAATGAATTTCATTATACAGCCAGACCCTGTGGTGAATGAAGTGAAGGTGTTATTTGCAGAGTGGAAGATATGTGCTTTTCAGAGGGCCCGGCATGCTGATAAGCATACTTTTCCACTCATTGAGGAAGGCAATGGTAAACCACCTCACTCCTCGTTTTACTTAGTAAAACCTCTACAGGTTCAAACCAGCTTTTTGGCTGATGACCTAAACAACATATAAAATACAACCAAAAATTAAACGACTGACAGAAACACAATTGTAATGATTAAATATTGTAATGGTGGGTACTTAAATCCGCGTTATTTTAGAAGTAGCTATATTACTGAACACCGAATTCTTTTTGAATGGCTGTCAGATTGTAAGAGGGTGTGGAAATATGTTTCGTAACAACCTACCAACCGCCCACCCTGGTTATGACCATACAGTTTACCTTTTTAATATTTGATATCAGCATTTTTCCCGTACGCTAATCAGATCATTAAATACATTACTGAATCAGCAGCATTTAACATAATTACAAAGGGATAATAAAAGCTGTGTATAAATAGGTAAAACGGCTGTAGCTAATAAAAAATAAATAGATAATTTTATAGAACAAAAGTAGAATAATTAACACAACCACAAGTATTCTCGTCAAATTAAAAAAAACATCAGATCTGTATTTTAAACAACTATTTTGAATACGAATATAAAATTCAACAGCCAACAACAGTTGTTGTCAATTCAACAGCCGTTGTTCAGTCGACAAGACGCTCGACTGCAAAGCTGAAGGCTCCGAGTTCATGTCCAGGCTAGTGTCTAAAACTTTCCACCCAGACATAATATTCCGCAACCCGCTGTAGTCGCTAATGACTAAGCAATCGATGTGACTTAAAAAACTAAATTAACAAAAAAAAAAAATCTGGTGTGAAACACTCACACGACTTTCTCTTGTCAATGCAAATAATTAACAATATAACCTAACATTAGTAATAAAACATTAGAAATAAACAAAAAACTAACCTCAAATACATATCCTAATTTTAATCATGCGTGAATGATGAAAAATGAAAATCAACCTTAGTTTGACTTAAAAATACGGAAAATCACCGTTTCACGCTAAACTAGGCTCTGTAGAGAAAAATTCTTGAAATAAAATGGAAGGCGCTCGTCATTAGAACTTAGAATATGAAGTGTGGGCCTAACGGTCTTTATAGAAACATCACAATAATTTTAATTATTATTATTATGAATTAAATGTTCATTATATACATTCATGCGAGGATTTACAGCCCTAGCCGTATCTCGCTTCCTAAGCACCACCTCTCTCTGTCTCGCCAGTCCCCATCGGAGAGCCGCCGCAAAGACATTGCCTCCTGCACCCCATCCAACCATGTCACTTCCGGCCTACCCCTCCTTCTTCTACTGGCTGGCGTCCACTCCCATACCCTCTTTGGCCACCCACCATCCTCCATCCTTTGCAAATAGCCCAACCATTTTAACTGCTTCCGGGATATGGTATCCAAGATATTTCCTTGAACGCCGATTCTTCTCCTAATTTCGGAATTCGATCGATCCGCGACACACCACAGCTCCGCCTTCAGAAATCCATCTCCACCGCTTTTAGGCGATCCTTCTTTCTCTTTATCAATACCCACACTTCACACATTTTAATTATTAAAATTTAGTTAAGTTTACTTTAGTCACCACAGTTATATCGTACCAGCAAGTGCTCGACACCATTATTTATTCACGGCGGTTAAAAATGAAAAGTGAAATTGTTACCATAGTATCGGACCTTATCGAGATATCCCCTTATTATACTACGTGACGACGGTAGAACGAAGATACCTCGTCAAGGAATTCCCACAACGGAGAGCTCACGGAGAGCCTCACGGTACAAACTCTCACGTATCGTGAAGGGCCAATTTTCCCTTGGCTTTGAAGCTCCAAGGTCAGTCGCTGCCAGGACCCCTCGAGAGCGGGGCAGTCATACAACAAATAGTCTTGGGACTGAATCTCCCCGCAGACACACGAATCATCATTTAGCAGGTGGAACCGTTTCAAATAAGCCGCAATTTTACCATGATCAGTGAGGAACCGGACACCCGATGTCCTTAAATAAATACTTGAGGTATACCCCCAAATCTTATATGATATCATACAAAGATCTTCCCTTACGCGAGGTGTTCCACTCGGCCTGCCACGCTTCCAAAGGGAGAGTCTGTAATTTCATCTTCAAGGCAGGGTAGGTCAACCTTGTATAAACGCCGGCATATTATTTTCCAGGTATTTCTAAAATTATTTTTCATTTTTTTTGTACGCATCTTTTTACTACTATTCTTTCCAATAACATTACAATAAAGAGTAGTTTTCGCTCTTGGAGATCTTAAAATTTTATAGTAGAAGCATTTAAAATAATGTTATTAATGTATCTCTTTTTTTCTTCTATAATAACTAGGTAATGTAAATGTTTTTTCAAAGTCTCTTACGTAATAAAGAATTTAATTTTCTAATTCCACAAAAGGTAGTCGTGAGCTGATATAATCTTGTAGTAGTTTTTACTCTCCGGCGATATTTGAGACTCAATTTACGTAAAACCCCTCTGAGACTTGCGAAAAGAACGTGCGCAGCGTGGGCGCAAATGGTTTAGTATTCAATATCATTAGATAACTATATATTGCATTAATTTAATACAGTTGTGTGGGATATCATTGACCGATTTTGAGCTAAATATAACTCCGGTATAGAAGGTCACAGATCAATAGGGAAAGGCTTTCCGGGATGGGATGGGAAGTATCAATATGCTATTGCATACATATCACGTTTCATTTTCTTAATCTATGAATGGTAAAAACACAAAACCAAATAATGTTTACAAAAATATTTAAATAATCGAATCACTAATTCAACAGCGAAAACTTTGTTATATTCGGAAAGATATTACAATTCTAGTTAAATAATTGTTATAAGAGAAATAGAAATGGTTTTAAAATTTTTTTAATCGCCCGGCTGAACGATTGTGTTTTGACTGTGTGGCGCTTGTCTGGTAGTGTCCTTGACACTAATTAATTATTTTCCTGGAACCGCGAGTCACTTATTGTTTTTATTATGTAGTTGTTTAGGTCAACAGCCGAAAGGCTGGCTTGAACCTCTAGAGGTTTTACTAAGTACTAACAAGGAGTAAGGTGGTTTTCATAGAGTTGAAAGAGTATAGGCCTACTTATCAGTATGCCAGGCCCTCCGAAAAGCACCCACTTTCCACCCTGCGAATTACATCTTCACTTCATTCACCACAGGGTCTGGCTGTATAGTGAACATTATTCTCAGAGGAGATAACTCTGGTTAGTGTCTTTTTCACCTTTACCTCTTCTGTTCTTAAATAGTTCAGTCATATAATTGGCTGATTATGTGTCGAGAAACAGAACTATTTTTTGTAGCCCTGGAACCAACAGATCGAGTACAAATAATTTCACACTCCACGTGCCCATTATGGGAAAGGTTTTATAGTATAGAGTATAATGTTCTATTGTTTATTTATCTTTGTGGATTGTTCTTTTATGTTCTTTATACTTCAAGAAAGTTCGATGGTGTAAAAGTGGCTGCCATTTTAATAATATATTAGTTGTTTGAACAATTGTGAAGCGAATTTGTTAAAAATAGTTTGCACGAAACATGTTCGTAATGAAGCAGTTTCTTCGTGATGGGAAGTCAGTATAAAATTTTTATCAGTACAGCTTTTTTTTAAATAAAAATTCACTTATGTCTCAGTTAAGTTTTAGAACATTTTGTATTAAAATTATAGTTTATTAAGTTAAGTAGTTCAGTGTAATTTATAGTCTTTAAAACGACAACAATTAATTTAAATAACTAATTGGATAAAAATATTTTCTTTAAATGAAAGAATGTTTTGTTATTTAGAAATAAAAAGCTGAAAGAACCTGCAATAAATACCACATTATAACCATTAAATTTTTAACAGGAAATGTATGTAATAATATTACACCAAAACATGTTATATACGATACATTTAACAATGTATAAAAAAAATAATACGATTTATGTAGACTATTCAAGTAGTAACGTGATTTAGTAATTTAAAAGGATGGAAATTTTAACAGTAAGGGAAAGTTACGTCCAAGTCTTTACCTTTTTTCATATCAGAGCCATCTGAATGTTGAATGTTGTATACAAATGAGCTGTTGTATAGATGAGAGCAGTGAAGCACATTAAAGTGTATCATTAAATTTCCTTTCAGACGTTTCCGTTTTGTTCCGTTAAAATTTAATTACAGATTTTCCAACGTTGAAATTTTTATGTAAAAATGTAGTCGGTATAAAAACCAGTCTAGACCTATTTTTTTTACAAATATTTTCAATAATGTATTGCTTGAATAGAGACGTGTAAACTGTTCATTTTAGTAATTTTAAAATACTAAAACCAAACGAGCATAAAAAAATTAATTAAATTTCCTTCAAGTAAGAGGAACGAAAAATTAAGAAGAATATAGAAAATATATTTCAATTATAAACTGAAGGAATGTTTGTAAAAGAGTGTTTAAAAATGTTTTTTTAAATACAATTCTATACAGCAAGAATAAAAATAAAATGATGCATGCTTATTTTCTAATTCACGAAACGTTTAAGTTTACCTTCATTTTCGTTTTTCATGAACCCTTTATTCTTCTTTTTACCTCAGGTGTACCAAGTGCACCAGGGCTTTGATGTAATTCAGGCAGAAGCACGTGAAAATTTCTTTTCATTAACTGCTCCAGAAATTTTTAATTCATTATTCTAGAATGAAAATATAATAAGAAATAAAAAAGCACGCTGTAAAATAAAGGGAGTGAATGTTTAAAATTGAAGTTGAAAATCTAACAAATCTACTATTCATAACGTAACAATTTTCTATTAAAAATTTGTGTTCATAACCAATTTCTGTTCATTGTACTAGAATTGTAAAATTATATGTGTTAAAAGTACTTACGGGTTAGAACTGTTTTAATCTATGGTATTAACTAGATTTTCGGCTAGGACCTGTTAGATTTTAACACATTAGACCCACTAAGATATGGTCTATCAAAATCCATTAGCAATTAACCTCCTCGACAACAGCGAAAATACCCTCAGACTAAACCGTTTTAAACATTAGACTTACCTTTACGATTTTGTTAATTATTAAAATCTTTTTTCTTCTCTAATAGGCTATTTGACAGGTTTTGAAAATACATTTTATATGATGTAGTAGAGTTTAAGGAACCCAGTAAAAGTTGTATTTTTTAAATCTGGTACATATTTGCTGAAAAATATCAAATTAAAAATTCAATATTTAAATAGTGCGCCAAAACACTACTTTGACAATATGGCGCTGCAAACGGGTCGGTGACGTCACTTGCCTGTATTTGGTCTGTGGCACATATCATCCACATACATTTTGTTGTAAACAAAAAACGAAAGTGCGGTTGGATTTACATTTTATCAGTGATTTATGTAACAAAATGAGTTACAAATGGTGTGCAGTTCCAAAATGTACAAATACGTCGTTAACAACTCCGGAAAAACTATTTGTAAGTGTTCCAAAGAATGTGGAAGTGCGCCGAAAGTGGTTGCAACTTTCTCGGAGGGATCCTAATGACATAGCGAATAGTACAAATATTTTCTTCTGTGAAGACCATTTTGATGTAAGTAAACATAATATTTATATTTTGTAATAATTAATTACATTCAGAATGTAAATATTTTCGTTATTGATTGGAGGTTATAATACCTCTTACATCTTCATATGCGCCGACTTATATCTTCATATGCGATATACCTCAATATCTTCATTTGCGCATAGTTCATTTAATACATAAACACACCCACATACCACATGAACATATATTAATGTGTTTGAAAAAAATTAAATTAAATAGTACTTTTTCTGAACTTGAAGATAATTTTGGACTGTCATTATCATACAACAGTAAATAATTCCTGAAAAATATTCCAATTATAGCTAGCTTTTTACGCCCTTTTATTGTAAATTTAAATAAATATTTATCAGAAAGACTTTACCGATTTCATTTCGACACAACTATCACAATGTAAGTTGTATTATTGATTGCCTGGAAATTGACATACAAAAGCCTTCCAAAGCCCTTTTTCAAGCGTTAACTTGGTCAGATTATAGGAAAGGTAATACCGTTAAGTATTTGATATCGTGTACACCTAATGGTCTCGTCAATTATATTTCTCCTGGTTTTGGGGGCAGAGCAAGTGATGTCACTATTATGGAAAATTGCAACTTCCTAGATTATCTAGATCCAGGTACTGCCATATTAGCTGATAGAGGATTCAAGCATGTGGAACAAACATTGAGTAAAAAAGGAATTAAACTGTTAAGGCCTCCTAGTGTAGCCTCTGGGTCAAAGTTATCTAAAGAAGAAGTACGGTAAACAAAAATTATTGCCAGTTTAAGAATTCATGTGGAAAGAGTCATAAGGCGTATAAGAGAGTTTAACATGTTAAAGCAACACTCTGTCATTAATAAAAATTTCTTAAGAGTGCTCAATGATATTATTGTTATAGCATGTGCACTAATAAACATTCAAGACTCTCTTATTAAATAGTTATTTAGCTCCGAAGCATAAAAGTCGGAATTATTTTTGAAAAATAATCCGACCATGATTGCGTCGACTTGGGGCAGGTTTCTGCTGTCTGCTTTTACAAAATCGTTGTCCATGGTAAAAGTAGGTACTTGACAGAATTTCTAAAATATTGCAAATAAATCACACAAAAACAAAGGAAAATCTTAATAACAGTTTCGAAAGCTAATATAACAAGTAGGCAAACGAGCCACGAGGTTTGTTTACAAGCATGTGACGTCATCATAAACTCGACCAATCAAGAGCGTTTTGTGTCACGTGACAAACGTTTAAAAATTTGCATTTTTATTTATGGATTTTTAAATAAATCAATTATTATTTTCAACTTACGTTAATAAATAACCATTTTTAAACTCTTAATTTATACTGATGACAGCAATTGACACTTTATTTTTCGCATTGTCAAATAGCCTATTCTACTACTAATCACCGTTATCTCATAATCGGCATCGTTGTCATCTCTATCATGGCCATCGTCATCTTCAACTTCAACAACTTTGTATTTCAAGACGTAGTTTCAGTTCATAAAGTTTAGTTTTATATGTTTATTTTTTCTTTACAGTTTTTGAAATAGTCTTCTAAGGAATTTTCTTTTTCCTTATCAGAAAAACTCAGCCCCACTGGATCAGGGAAATTAAGGAGGACATGGACGGGCTCCAAATCTCACTTGCGGACCTCAAAACAAAAGCCGGAAATTACCACAGGCTGAAAACCACAAGACTTGAACAGCAGAAACCGACGAAACGACAGAAAGTTGTGTATTCTGACAAGGAACGGCAGAGAAGATCGGATGGATTGAGGGAATACTGGAGAAAGTTCAAGGAGGGAAACATCAGGAAGGGACTCCAAAAACTGAAAGATTGAACCGCAAAAATTGATATGAGCTCTTTTTAGTTTGAACTTACGTAGTCTTATGTGGCTTTAAAAAATAAAAAAAAGACAAAACGTGTTTTTTTGTGCAGGCCAATTTCCAAAACTACTCAACGGATTTTCATGAAATTTGGACAGCATATTTGTACGAGACAGCATATTGGACAGCATATTTGTACTTCTGTTCTTACGTGCGTTAGTCATATAATTGGCAGACCCTGTGATAAAAATGAATATATATTTACGGTCAGGAACTAGCAAATTACGTGCAAAAAATGTTTAACACTCTACCTTTTCATTATGGCCACAATAAATTTCATCCATCTTACAATACAGGAACTAATGAAATACGAGTAACGCCAGAAAACCTTTTTCGAAATTACATCGGCCATTATAACATCATTTTGTCAGACCGTTGATTATTATTTTTCGACTAATGCTCGTTGGTAGAGCAAAATAGTTTTCTTGTTATAAAACGGATTAATGAGGTATATTTTCTTACCCGGTAGGATATTGGCTTTATTTTGTCTCAAGATATTTTGAATTAGATTTTTCAGTTGCCTTCTACGTATCGTAATATTTATTTACAGTTGTATAAAGTCATTCCCTTAACAATATGATACATTACTGGCCAAAAATTCGGTTACAAAAATTGAACAAGTAGGAAAAATAGATAACTCTCTTTTGTTTATTTTTCTTTGTGTCGGTATCGAATGAACACTCGTGATTTTTAAAAAAACCGTGTTAACATTAAGCAGCACAGAAACCAATTTTTAATTTCCTTAAGAACTCGAAAGATCTCTACAATGGGGTACTACATATTTCGTAAGTGATATTTACCTAGAAACTATAAATCTCATTAAAAGGTACCTTTATATGTTCTGCCCTACCGTTAACTAGAAGTTGACATTGGGTGTGGACTTTATATTATGATCACACTCGACGTGACGCACACAATCAGTACGGACCAATCAGAAAGCAGCATATCCTGACGAATGACGTAACGCTCAAGACACTTTCTCATTGGTTGATATCGGTGTGACGTAGTACAGTAATATAAACTCTCTGATTGGACAATATTAACCAATCAAAATGACGCAAAAGAAGACATCTGATTGGTTAAAACTGGGCTTTCTTATTGGCCGAAAATACGAGACTCTGATTGGGCAATTATTACCTGAGCCGTTGACGTCACATGCGCATCACACTCAACTTGGCCCGACTGACTCACGCAACCCTAAAAGATCGTTTGTGGAATACCAGTTATATTTTGATACATATATTTTTGTTTCTGTTAAACACAATAATAGCGTAGGTCAAAAATGATTTGTCAAGTAACGTCTTGTCAAGTCTATTTTTCGTTGATTTACGATCTGTTAGTTAACGGGAAATTTATAAGCAGTATTTATATCTTCTACACAGGCAGTGTAAAACTATAACATTTAACACCTGATTCGTACAGATGAGATAAATAAAAAGTAATTCGGCGACAGCATTCGCTTAATTGTCGTAGTAAAAGTATACGCAAAAAAATTACGATCCCGATAGCTGTGATTTTATAAAGTTTTACGCCTGTAATCAGTGTTTATGTAGGCAGCATGTTCGAATTTTACAATTTTATAAGCATTATCAGATGCGACTTTTTAACGTTCCGAAACCGAACGATTCATGCGTTCTCTTAAGCAAGGTAGGCGGCTAATAAAATTGCTTATTTTCAATCCAATTTGTCAGTAAACTAAAATGCTGGCTGTTGAAATTGTTGTGCAATGAAAGTTGTATTTTAGGTAAGCAGCGGACAAGGTGGTTTGAACCTCTAAAATCTTTTCTGAGTGAGATGAGTTGAGTTGGTTTACATGGTCTTCTCACAGCGTTTATAATTATACTTATCAGAATGCCAGTCCTTCGGAAAATCATGTACTTTCGACTCTCCGAATGACACCTGTATTTCATTATCAACAGGGTTTGATTGTAAAATGAAATTCATGAATCTCAGATGAGATAACTCTGACTAGTGTCATTTATACCTCTACCTCTTCTGTTCTTACGTGCGTTAGTCATATAATTGGCAGACCCTGTGATAAAAATGAATATATATTTACGGTCAGGAACTAGCAAATTACGTGCAAAAAATGTTTAACACTCTACCTTTTCATTATGGCCACAATAAATTTCATCCATCT
The DNA here is from genome assembly GCA_035578175.1 of Catonia carolina. Taxonomy (NCBI): domain Eukaryota; kingdom Metazoa; phylum Arthropoda; class Insecta; order Hemiptera; family Achilidae; genus Catonia; species Catonia carolina. The sequence continues at coordinate 48,282,653 of JAQMRL010000004.1, forward strand.
TACAATACAGGAACTAATGAAATACGAGTAATGCCAGAAAACCTTTTTCGAAATTACATCGGCCATTATAACATCATTTTGTCAGACCGTTGATTATTATTTTTCGACTAATGCTCGTTGGTAGAGCAAAATAGTTTTCTTGTTATAAAACGGATTAATGAGGTATATTTTCTTACCCGGTAGGATATTGGCTTTATTTTGTCTCAAGATATTTTGAATTAGATTTTTCAGTTGCCTTCTACGTATCGTAATATTTATTTACAGTTGTATAAAGTCATTCCCTTAACAATATGATACATTACTGGCCAAAAATTCGGTTACAAAAATTGAACAAGTAGGAAAAATAGATAACTCTCTTTTGTTTATTTTTCTTTGTGTCGGTATCGAATGAACACTCGTGATTTTTAAAAAAACCGTGTTAACATTAAGCAGCACAAAAACCAATTTTTAATTTCCTTAAGAACTCGAAAGATCTCTACAATGGGGTAGGCCTACTACATATTTCGTAAGTGATATTTACCTAGAAACTATAAATCTCATTAAAAGGTACCTTTATATGTTCTGCCCTACCGTTAACTAGAAGTTGACATTGGGTGTGGACTTTATATTATGATCACACTCGACGTGACGCACAGAATCAGTACGGACCAATCAGAAAGCAGCATATCCTGACGAATGACGTAACGCTCAAGACACTTTCTCATTGGTTGATATCGGTGTGACGTAGTACAGTAATATAAACTCTCTGATTGGACAATATTAACCAATCAAAATGACGCAAAAGAAGACATCTGATTGGTTAAAACTGGGCTTTCTTATTGGCCGAAAATACGAGACTCTGATTGGGCAATTATTACCTGAGCCGTTGACGTCACATGCGCATCACACTCAACTTGGCCCGACTGACTCACGCAACCCTAATAGATCGTTTGTGGAATACCAGTTATATTTTGATACATATATTTTTGTTTCTGTTAAACACAATAATAGCGTAGGTCAAAAATGATTTGTCAAGTAACGTCTTGTCAAGTCTATTTTTCGTTGATTTACGATCTGTTAGTTAACGGGAAATTTATAAGCAGTATTTATATCTTCTACACAGGCAGTGTAAAACTATAACATTTAACACCTGATTCGTACAGATGAGATAAATAAAAAGTAATTCGGCGACAGCATTCGCTTAATTGTCGTAGTAAAAGTATACGCAAAAAAATTACGATCCCGATAGCTGTGATTTCATAAAGTTTTACGCCTGTAATCAGTGTTTATGTAGGCAGCATGTTCGAATTTTACAATTTTATAAGCATTATCAGATGCGACTTTTTAACGTTCCGAAACCGAACGATTCATGCGTTCTCTTAAGCAAGGTAGGCGGCTAATAAAATTGCTTATTTTCAATCCAATTTGTCAGTAAACTAAAATGCTGGCTGTTGAAATTGTTGTGCAATGAAAGTTGTATTTTAGGTAAGCAGCGGACAAGGTGGTTTGAACCTCTAAAATCTTTTCTGAGTGAGATGAGTTGAGTTGGTTTACATGGTCTTCTCACAGCGTTTATAATTATACTTATCAGAATGCCAGTCCTTCGGAAAATCATGTACTTTCGACTCTCCGAATGACACCTGTATTTCATTATCAACAGGGTTTGATTGTAAAATGAAATTCATGAATCTCAGATGAGATAACTCTGACTAGTGTCATTTATACCTCTACCTCTTCTGTTCTTACGTGCGTTAGTCATATAATTGGCAGACCCTGTGATAAAAATGAATATATATTTACGGTCAGGAACTAGCAAATTACGTGCAAAAAATGTTTAACACTCTACCTTTTCATTATGGCCACAATAAATTTCATCCATCTTACAATACAGGAACTAATGAAATACGAGTAATGCCAGAAAACCTTTTTCGAAATTACATCGGCCATTATAACATCATTTTGTCAGACCGTTGATTATTATTTTTCGACTAATGCTCGTTGGTAGAGCAAAATAGTTTTCTTGTTATAAAACGGATTAATGAGGTATATTTTCTTACCCGGTAGGATATTGGCTTTATTTTGTCTCAAGATATTTTAAATTAGATTTTTCAGTTGCCTTCTACGTATCGTAATATTTATTTACAGTTGTATAAAGTCATTCCCTTAACAATATGATACATTACTGGCCAAAAATTCGGTTACAAAAATTGAACAAGTAGGAAAAATAGATAACTCTCTTTTGTTTATTTTTCTTTGTGTCGGTATCGAATGAACACTCGCGATTTTTAAAAAAACCGTGTTAACATTAAGCAGCACAGAAACCAATTTTTAATTTCCTTAAGAACTCGAAAGATCTCTACAATGGGGTAGGCCTACTACATATTTCGTAAGTGATATTTACCTAGAAACTATAAATCTCATTAAAAGGTACCTTTATATGTTCTGCCCTACCGTTAACTAGAAGTTGACATTGGGTGTGGACTTTATATTATGATCACACTCGACGTGACGCACACAATCAGTACGGACCAATCAGAAAGCAGCATATCCTGACGAATGACGTAACGCTCAAGACACTTTCTCATTGGTTGATATCGGTGTGACGTAGTACAGTAATATAAACTCTCTGATTGGACAATATTAACCAATCAAAATGACGCAAAAGAAGACATCTGATTGGTTAAAACTGGGCTTTCTTATTGGCCGAAAATACGAGACTCTGATTGGGCAATTATTACCTGAGCCGTTGACGTCACATGCGCATCACACTCAACTTGGCCCGACTGACACACGCAACCCTAATAGATCGCTTGTGGAATACCAGTTATATTTTGATACATATATTTTTGTTTCTGTTAAACACAATAATAGCGTAGGTCAAAAATGATTTGTCAAGTAACGTCTTGTCAAGTCTATTTTTCGTTGATTTACGATCTGTTAGTTAACGGGAAATTTATAAGCAGTATTTATATCTTCTACACAGGCAGTGTAAAACTATAACATTTAACACCTGATTCGTACAGATGAGATAAATAAAAAGTAATTCGGCGACAGCATTCGCTTAATTGTCGTAGTAAAAGTATACGCAAAAAAATTACGATCCCGATAGCTGTGATTTCATAAAGTTTTACGCCTGTAATCAGTGTTTATGTAGGCAGCATGTTCGAATTTTACAATTTTATAAGCATTATCAGATGCGACTTTTTAACGTTCCGAAACCGAACGATTCATGCGTTCTCTTAAGCAAGGTAGGCGGCTAATAAAATTGCTTATTTTCAATCCAATTTGTCAGTAAACTAAAATGCTGGCTGTTGAAATTGTTGTGCAATGAAAGTTGTATTTTAGGTAAGCAGCGGACAAGGTGGTTTGAACCTCTAAAATCTTTTCTGAGTGAGATGAGTTGAGTTGGTTTACATGGTCTTCTCACAGCGTTTATAATTATACTTATCAGAATGCCAGTCCTTCGGCAAATCATGTACTTTCGACTCTCCGAATGACACCTGTATTTCATTATCAACAGGGTTTGATTGTAAAATGAAATTCATGAATCTCAGATGAGATAACTCTGACTAGTGTCATTTATACCTCTACCTCTTCTGTTCTTACGTGCGTTAGTCATATAATTGGCAGACCCTGTGATAAAAATGAATATATATTTACGGTCAGGAACTAGCAAATTACGTGCAAAAAATGTTTAACACTCTACCTTTTCATTATGGCCACAATAAATTTCATCCATCTTACAATACAGGAACTAATGAAATACGAGTAATGCCAGAAAACCTTTTTCGAAATTACATCGGCCATTATAACATCATTTTGTCAGACCGTTGATTATTATTTTTCGACTAATGCTCGTTGGTAGAGCAAAATAGTTTTCTTGTTATAAAACGGATTAATGAGGTATATTTTCTTACCCGGTAGGATATTGGCTTTATTTTGTCTCAAGATATTTTGAATTAGATTTTTCAGTTGCCTTCTACGTATCGTAATATTTATTTACAGTTGTATAAAGTCATTCCCTTAACAATATGATACATTACTGGCCAAAAATTCGGTTACAAAAATTGAACAAGTAGGAAAAATAGATAACTCTCTTTTGTTTATTTTTCTTTGTGTCGGTATCGAATGAACACTCGCGATTTTTAAAAAAACCGTGTTAACATTAAGCAGCACAGAAACCAATTTTTAATTTCCTTAAGAACTCGAAAGATCTCTACAATGGGGTAGGCCTACTACATATTTCGTAAGTGATATTTACCTAGAAACTATAAATCTCATTAAAAGGTACCTTTATATGTTCTGCCCTACCGTTAACTAGAAGTTGACATTGGGTGTGGACTTTATATTATGATCACACTCGACGTGACGCACACAATCAGTACGGACCAATCAGAAAGCAGCATATCCTGACGAATGACGTAACGCTCAAGACACTTTCTCATTGGTTGATATCGGTGTGACGTAGTACAGTAATATAAACTCTCTGATTGGACAATATTAACCAATCAAAATGACGCAAAAGAAGACATCTGATTGGTTAAAACTGGGCTTTCTTATTGGCCGAAAATACGAGACTCTGATTGGGCAATTATTACCTGAGCCGTTGACGTCACATGCGCATCACACTCAACTTGGCCCGACTGACACACGCAACCCTAATAGATCGCTTGTGGAATACCAGTTATATTTTGATACATATATTTTTGTTTCTGTTAAACACAATAATAGCGTAGGTCAAAAATGATTTGTCAAGTAACGTCTTGTCAAGTCTATTTTTCGTTGATTTACGATCTGTTAGTTAACGGGAAATTTATAAGCAGTATTTATATCTTCTACACAGGCAGTGTAAAACTATAACATTTAACACCTGATTCGTACAGATGAGATAAATAAAAAGTAATTCGGCGACAGCATTCGCTTAATTGTCGTAGTAAAAGTATACGCAAAAAAATTACGATCCCGATAGCTGTGATTTTATAAAGTTTTACGCCTGTAATCAGTGTTTATGTAGGCAGCATGTTCGAATTTTACAATTTTATAAGCATTATCAGATGCGACTTTTTAACGTTCCGAAACCGAACGATTCATGCGTTCTCTTAAGCAAGGTAGGCGGCTAATAAAATTGCTTATTTTCAATCCAATTTGTCAGTAAACTAAAATGCTGGCTGTTGAAATTGTTGTGCAATGAAAGTTGTATTTTAGGTAAGCAGCGGACAAGGTGGTTTGAACCTCTAAAATCTTTTCTGAGTGAGATGAGTTGAGTTGGTTTACATGGTCTTCTCACAGCGTTTATAATTATACTTATCAGAATGCCAGTCCTTCGGCAAATCATGTACTTTCGACTCTCCGAATGACACCTGTATTTCATTATCAACAGGGTTTGATTGTAAAATGAAATTCATGAATCTCAGATGAGATAATTCTGACTAGTGTCGTTTATACCTCTACCTCTTCTGTTCTTACGTGCGTTAGTCATATAATTGGCAGACCCTGTGATAAAAATGAATATATATTTACGGTCAGGAACTAGCAAATTACGTGCAAAAAATGTTTAACACTCTACCTTTTCATTATGGCCACAATAAATTTCATCCATCTTACAATACAGGAACTAATGAAATACGAGTAATGCCAGAAAACCTTTTTCGAAATTACATCGGCCATTATAACATCATTTTGTCAGACCGTTGATTATTATTTTTCGACTAATGCTCGTTGGTAGAGCAAAATAGTTTTCTTGTTATAAAACGGATTAATGAGGTATATTTTCTTACCCGGTAGGATATTGGCTTTATTTTGTCTCAAGATATTTTGAATTAGATTTTTCAGTTGCCTTTTACGTATCGTAATATTTATTTACAGTTGTATAAAGTCATTCCCTTAACAATATGATACATTACTGGCCAAAAATTCGGTTACAAAAATTGAACAAGTAGGAAAAATAGATAACTCTCTTTTGTTTATTTTTCTTTGTGTCGGTATCGAATGAACACTCGTGATTTTTAAAAAAACCGTGTTAACATTAAGCAGCACAGAAACCAATTTTTAATTTCCTTAAGAACTCGAAAGATCTCTACAATGAGGTAGGCCTACTACATATTTCGTAAGTGATATTTACCTAGAAACTATAAATCTCATTAAAAGGTACCTTTATATGTTCTGCCCTACCGTTAACTAGAAGTTGACATTGGGTGTGGACTTTATATTATGATCACACTCGACGTGACGCACACAATCAGTACGGACCAATCAGAAAGCAGCATATCCTGACGAATGACGTAACGCTCAAGACACTTTCTCATTGGTTGATATCGGTGTGACGTAGTACAGTAATATAAACTCTCTGATTGGACAATATTAACCAATCAAAATGACGCAAAAGAAGACATCTTATTGGTTAAAACTGGGCTTTCTTATTGGCCGAAAATACGAGACTCTGATTGGGCAATTATTACCTGAGCCGTTGACGTCACATGCGCATCACACTCAACTTGGCCCGACTGACTCACGCAACCCTAATAGATCGTTTGTGGAATACCAGTTATATTTTGATACATATATTTTTGTTTCTGTTAAACACAATAATAGCGTAGGTCAAAAATGATTTGTCAAGTAACGTCTTGTCAAGTCTATTTTTCGTTGATTTACGATCTGTTAGTTAACGGGAAATTTATAAGCAGTATTTATATCTTCTACACAGGCAGTGTAAAACTATAACATTTAACACCTGATTCGTACAGATGAGATAAATAAAAAGTAATTCGGCGACAGCATTCGCTTAATTGTCGTAGTAAAAGTATACGCAAAAAAATTACGATCCCGATAGCTGTGATTTTATAAAGTTTTACGCCTGTAATCAGTGTTTATGTAGGCAGCATGTTCGAATTTTACAATTTTATAAGCATTATCAGATGCGACTTTTTAACGTTCCGAAACCGAACGATTCATGCGTTCTCTTAAGCAAGGTAGGCGGCTAATAAAATTGCTTATTTTCAATCCAATTTGTCAGTAAACTAAAATGCTGGCTGTTGAAATTGTTGTGCAATGAAAGTTGTATTTTAGGTAAGCAGCGGACAAGGTGGTTTGAACCTCTAAAATCTTTTCTGAGTGAGATGAGTTGAGTTGGTTTACATGGTCTTCTCACAGCGTTTATAATTATACTTATCAGAATGCCAGTCCTTCGGAAAATCATGTACTTTCGACTCTCCGAATGACACCTGTATTTCATTATCAACAGGGTTTGATTGTAAAATGAAATTCATGAATCTCAGATGAGATAACTCTGACTAGTGTCATTTATACCTCTACCTCTTCTGTTCTTACGTGCGTTAGTCATATAATTGGCAGACCCTGTGATAAAAATGAATATATATTTACGGTCAGGAACTAGCAAATTACGTGCAAAAAATGTTTAACACTCTACCTTTTCATTATGGCCACAATAAATTTCATCCATCTTACAATACAGGAACTAATGAAATACGAGTAATGCCAGAAAACCTTTTTCGAAATTACATCGGCCATTATAACATCATTTTGTCAGACCGTTGATTATTATTTTTCGACTAATGCTCGTTGGTAGAGCAAAATAGTTTTCTTGTTATAAAACGGATTAATGAGGTATATTTTCTTACCCGGTAGGATATTGGCTTTATTTTGTCTCAAGATATTTTGAATTAGATTTTTCAGTTGCCTTCTACGTATCGTAATATTTATTTACAGTTGTATAAAGTCATTCCCTTAACAATATGATACATTACTGGCCAAAAATTCGGTTACAAAAATTGAACAAGTAGGAAAAATAGATAACTCTCTTTTGTTTATTTTTCTTTGTGTCGGTATCGAATGAACACTCGCGATTTTTAAAAAAACCGTGTTAACATTAAGCAGCACAGAAACCAATTTTTAATTTCCTTAAGAACTCGAAAGATCTCTACAATGGGGTAGGCCTACTACATATTTCGTAAGTGATATTTACCTAGAAACTATAAATCTCATTAAAAGGTACCTTTATATGTTCTGCCCTACCGTTAACTAGAAGTTGACATTGGGTGTGGACTTTATATTATGATCACACTCGACGTGACGCACACAATCAGTACGGACCAATCAGAAAGCAGCATATCCTGACGAATGACGTAACGCTCAAGACACTTTCTCATTGGTTGATATCGGTGTGACGTAGTACAGTAATATAAACTCTCTGATTGGACAATATTAACCAATCAAAATGACGCAAAAGAAGACATCTTATTGGTTAAAACTGGGCTTTCTTATTGGCCGAAAATACGAGACTCTGATTGGGCAATTATTACCTGAGCCGTTGACGTCACATGCGCATCACACTCAACTTGGCCCGACTGACTCACGCAACCCTAATAGATCGTTTGTGGAATACCAGTTATATTTTGATACATATATTTTTGTTTCTGTTAAACACAATAATAGCGTAGGTCAAAAATGATTTGTCAAGTAACGTCTTGTCAAGTCTATTTTTCGTTGATTTACGATCTGTTAGTTAACGGGAAATTTATAAGCAGTATTTATATCTTCTACACAGGCAGTGTAAAACTATAACATTTAACACCTGATTCGTACAGATGAGATAAATAAAAAGTAATTCGGCGACAGCATTCGCTTAATTGTCGTAGTAAAAGTATACGCAAAAAAATTACGATCCCGATAGCTGTGATTTTATAAAGTTTTACGCCTGTAATCAGTGTTTATGTAGGCAGCATGTTCGAATTTTACAATTTTATAAGCATTATCAGATGCGACTTTTTAACGTTCCGAAACCGAACGATTCATGCGTTCTCTTAAGCAAGGTAGGCGGCTAATAAAATTGCTTATTTTCAATCCAATTTGTCAGTAAACTAAAATGCTGGCTGTTGAAATTGTTGTGCAATGAAAGTTGTATTTTAGGTAAGCAGCGGACAAGGTGGTTTGAACCTCTAAAATCTTTTCTGAGTGAGATGAGTTGTGTTGGTTTACATGGTCTTCTCACAGCGTTTATAATTATACTTATCAGAATGCCAGTCCTTCGGAAAATCATGTACTTTCGACTCTCCGAATGACACCTGTATTTCATTATCAACAGGGTTTGATTGTAAAATGAAATTCATGAATCTCAGATGAGATAACTCTGACTAGTGTCATTTATACCTCTACCTCTTCTGTTCTTACGTGCGTTAGTCATATAATTGGCAGACCCTGTGATAAAAATGAATATATATTTACGGTCAGGAACTAGCAAATTACGTGCAAAAAATGTTTAACACTCTACCTTTTCATTATGGCCACAATAAATTTCATCCATCTTACAATACAGGAACTAATGAAATACGAGTAATGCCAGAAAACCTTTTTCGAAATTACATCGGCCATTATAACATCATTTTGTCAGACCGTTGATTATTATTTTTCGACTAATGCTCGTTGGTAGAGCAAAATAGTTTTCTTGTTATAAAACGGATTAATGAGGTATATTTTCTTACCCGGTAGGATATTGGCTTTATTTTGTCTCAAGATATTTTGAATTAGATTTTTCAGTTGCCTTTTACGTATCGTAATATTTATTTACAGTTGTATAAAGTCATTCCCTTAACAATATGATACATTACTGGCCAAAAATTCGGTTACAAAAATTGAACAAGTAGGAAAAATAGATAACTCTCTTTTGTTTATTTTTCTTTGTGTCGGTATCGAATGAACACTCGTGATTTTTAAAAAAACCGTGTTAACATTAAGCAGCACAGAAACCAATTTTTAATTTCCTTAAGAACTCGAAAGATCTCTACAATGGGGTAGGCCTACTACATATTTCGTAAGTGATATTTACCTAGAAACTATAAATCTCATTAAAAGGTACCTTTATATGTTCTGCCCTACCGTTAACTAGAAGTTGACATTGGGTGTGGACTTTATATTATGATCACACTCGACGTGACGCACACAATCAGTACGGACCAATCAGAAAGCAGCATATCCTGACGAATGACGTAACGCTCAAGACACTTTCTCATTGGTTGATATCGGTGTGACGTAGTACAGTAATATAAACTCTCTGATTGGACAATATTAACCAATCAAAATGACGCAAAAGAAGACATCTGATTGGTTAAAACTGGGCTTTCTTATTGGCCGAAAATACGAGACTCTGATTGGGCAATTATTACCTGAGCCGTTGACGTCACATGCGCATCACACTCAACTTGGCCCGACTGACTCACGCAACCTTAATAGATCGTTTGTGGAATACCAGTTATATTTTGATACATATATTTTTGTTTCTGTTAAACACAATAATAGCGTAGGTCAAAAATGATTTGTCAAGTAACGTCTTGTCAAGTCTATTTTTCGTTGATTTACGATCTGTTAGTTAACGGGAAATTTATAAGCAGTATTTATATCTTCTACACAGGCAGTGTAAAACTATAACATTTAACACCTGATTCGTACAGATGAGATAAATAAAAAGTAATTCGGCGACAGCATTCGCTTAATTGTCGTAGTAAAAGTATACGCAAAAAAATTACGATCCCGATAGCTGTGATTTTATAAAGTTTTACGCCTGTAATCAGTGTTTATGTAGGCAGCATGTTCGAATTTTACAATTTTATAAGCATTATCAGATGCGACTTTTTAACGTTCCGAAACCGAACGATTCATGCGTTCTCTTAAGCAAGGTAGGCGGCTAATAAAATTGCTTATTTTCAATCCAATTTGTCAGTAAACTAAAATGCTGGCTGTTGAAATTGTTGTGCAATGAAAGTTGTATTTTAGGTAAGCAGCGGACAAGGTGGTTTGAACCTCTAAAATCTTTTCTGAGTGAGATGAGTTGAGTTGGTTTACATGGTCTTCTCACAGCGTTTATAATTATACTTATCAGAATGCCAGTCCTTCGGAAAATCATGTACTTTCGACTCTCCGAATGACACCTGTATTTCATTATCAACAGGGTTTGATTGTAAAATGAAATTCATGAATCTCAGATGAGATAACTCTGACTAGTGTCATTTATACCTCTACCTCTTCTGTTCTTACGTGCGTTAGTCATATAATTGGCAGACCCTGTGATAAAAATGAATATACATTTACGGTCAGGAACTAGCAAATTACGTGCAAAAAATGTTTAACACTATACCTTTTCATTATGGCCACAATAAATTTCATCCATCTTACAATACAGGAACTAATGAAATACGAGTAATGCCAGAAAACCTTTTTCGAAATTACATCGGCCATTATAACATCATTTTGTCAGACCGTTGATTATTATTTTTCGACTAATGCTCGTTGGTAGAGCAAAATAGTTTTCTTGTTATAAAACGGATTAATGAGGTATATTTTCTTACCCGGTAGGATATTGGCTTTATTTTGTCTCAAGATATTTTGAATTAGATTTTTCAGTTGCCTTCTACGTATCGTAATATTTATTTACAGTTGTATAAAGTCATTCCCTTAACAATATGATACATTACTGGCCAAAAATTCGGTTACAAAAATTGAACAAGTAGGAAAAATAGATAACTCTCTTTTGTTTATTTTTCTTTGTGTCGGTATCGAATGAACACTCGTGATTTTTAAAAAAACCGTGTTAACATTAAGCAGCACAGAAACCAATTTTTAATTTCCTTAAGAACTCGAAAGATCTCTACAATGGGGTAGGCCTACTACATATTTCGTAAGTGATATTTACCTAGAAACTATAAATCTCATTAAAAGGTACCTTTATATGTTCTGCCCTACCGTTAACTAGAAGTTGACATTGGGTGTGGACTTTATATTATGATCACACTCGACGTGACGCACACAATCAGTAAGGACCAATCAGAAAGCAGCATATCCTGACGGATGACGTAACGCTCAAGACACTTTCTCATTGGTTGATATCGGTGTGACGTAGTACAGTAATATAAACTCTCTGATTGGACAATATTAACCAATCAAAATGACGCAAAAGAAGACATCTAATTGGTTAAAACTGGGCTTTCTTATTGGCCGAAAATACGAGACTCTGATTGGGCAATTATTACCTGAGCCGTTGACGTCACATGCGCATCACACTCAACTTGGCCCGACTGACTCACGCAACCTTAATAGATCGTTTGTGGAATACCAGTTATATTTTGATACATATATTTTTGTTTCTGTTAAACACAATAATAGCGTAGGTCAAAAATGATTTGTCAAGTAACGTCTTGTCAAGTCTATTTTTCGTTGATTTACGATCTGTTAGTTAACGGGAAATTTATAAGCAGTATTTATATCTTCTACACAGGCAGTGTAAAACTATAACATTTAACACCTGATTCGTACAGATGAGATAAATAAAAAGTAATTCGGCGACAGCATTCGCTTAATTGTCGTAGTAAAAGTATACGCAAAAAAATTACGATCCCGATAGCTGTGATTTTATAAAGTTTTACGCCTGTAATCAGTGTTTATGTAGGCAGCATGTTCGAATTTTACAATTTTATAAGCATTATCAGATGCGACTTTTTAACGTTCCGAAACCGAACGATTCATGCGTTCTCTTAAGCAAGGTAGGCGGCTAATAAAATTGCTTATTTTCAATCCAATTTGTCAGTAAACTAAAATGCTGGCTGTTGAAATTGTTGTGCAATGAAAGTTGTATTTTAGGTAAGCAGCGGACAAGGTGGTTTGAACCTCTAAAATCTTTTCTGAGTGAGATGAGTTGAGTTGGTTTACATGGTCTTCTCACAGCGTTTATAATTATACTTATCAGAATGCCAGTCCTTCGGAAAATCATGTACTTTCGACTCTCCGAATGACACCTGTATTTCATTATCAACAGGGTTTGATTGTAAAATGAAATTCATGAATCTCAGATGAGATAACTCTGACTAGTGTCATTTATACCTCTACCTCTTCTGTTCTTACGTGCGTTAGTCATATAATTGGCAGACCCTGTGATAAAAATGAATATACATTTACGGTCAGGAACTAGCAAATTACGTGCAAAAAATGTTTAACACTATACCTTTTCATTATGGCCACAATAAATTTCATCCATCTTACAATACAGGAACTAATGAAATACGAGTAATGCCAGAAAACCTTTTTCGAAATTACATCGGCCATTATAACATCATTTTGTCAGACCGTTGATTATTATTTTTCGACTAATGCTCGTTGGTAGAGCAAAATAGTTTTCTTGTTATAAAACGGATTAATGAGGTATATTTTCTTACCCGGTAGGATATTGGCTTTATTTTGTCTCAAGATATTTTGAATTAGATTTTTCAGTTGCCTTCTACGTATCGTAATATTTATTTACAGTTGTATAAAGTCATTCCCTTAACAATATGATACATTACTGGCCAAAAATTCGGTTACAAAAATTGAACAAGTAGGAAAAATAGATAACTCTCTTTTGTTTATTTTTCTTTGTGTCGGTATCGAATGAACACTCGTGATTTTTAAAAAAACCGTGTTAACATTAAGCAGCACAGAAACCAATTTTTAATTTCCTTAAGAACTCGAAAGATCTCTACAATGGGGTAGGCCTACTACATATTTCGTAAGTGATATTTACCTAGAAACTATAAATCTCATTAAAAGGTACCTTTATATGTTCTGCCCTACCATTAACTAGAAGTTGACATTGGGTGTGGACTTTATATTATGATCACACTCGACGTGACGCACACAATCAGTACGGACCAATCAGAAAGCAGCATATCCTGACGAATGACGTAACGCTCAAGACACTTTCTCATTGGTTGATATCGGTGTGACGTAGTACAGTAATATAAACTCTCTGATTGGACAATATTAACCAATCAAAATGACGCAGAAGAAGACATCTGATTGGTTAAAACTGGGCTTTCTTATTGGCCGAAAATACGAGACTCTGATTGGGCAATTATTACCTGAGCCGTTGACGTCACATGCGCATCACACTCAACTTGGCCCGACTGACTCACGCAACCCTAATAGATCGTTTGTGGAATACCAGTTATATTTTGATACATATATTTTTGTTTCTGTTAAACACAATAATAGCGTAGGTCAAAAATGATTTGTCAAGTAACGTCTTGTCAAGTCTATTTTTCGTTGATTTACGATCTGTTAGTTAACGGGAAATTTATAAGCAGTATTTATATCTTCTACACAGGCAGTGTAAAACTATAACATTTAACACCTGATTCGTACAGATGAGATAAATAAAAAGTAATTCGGCGACAGCATTCGCTTAATTGTCGTAGTAAAAGTATACGCAAAAAAATTACGATCCCGATAGCTGTGATTTTATAAAGTTTTACGCCTGTAATCAGTGTTTATGTAGGCAGCATGTTCGAATTTTACAATTTTATAAGCATTATCAGATGCGACTTTTTAACGTTCCGAAACCGAACGATTCATGCGTTCTCTTAAGCAAGGTAGGCGGCTAATAAAATTGCTTATTTTCAATCCAATTTGTCAGTAAACTAAAATGCTGGCTGTTGAAATTGTTGTGCAATGAAAGTTGTATTTTAGGTAAGCAGCGGACAAGGTGGTTTGAACCTCTAAAATCTTTTCTGAGTGAGATGAGTTGAGTTGGTTTACATGGTCTTCTCACAGCGTTTATAATTATACTTATCAGAATGCCAGTCCTTCGGAAAATCATGTACTTTCGACTCTCCGAATGACACCTGTATTTCATTATCAACAGGGTTTGATTGTAAAATGAAATTCATGAATCTCAGATGAGATAACTCTGACTAGTGTCATTTATACCTCTACCTCTTCTGTTCTTACGTGCGTTAGTCATATAATTGGCAGACCCTGTGATAAAAATGAATATACATTTACGGTCAGGAACTAGCAAATTACGTGCAAAAAATGTTTAACACTATACCTTTTCATTATGGCCACAATAAATTTCATCCATCTTACAATACAGGAACTAATGAAATACGAGTAATGCCAGAAAACCTTTTTCGAAATTACATCGGCCATTATAACATCATTTTGTCAGACCGTTGATTATTATTTTTCGACTAATGCTCGTTGGTAGAGCAAAATAGTTTTCTTGTTATAAAACGGATTAATGAGGTATATTTTCTTACCCGGTAGGATATTGGCTTTATTTTGTCTCAAGATATTTTGAATTAGATTTTTCAGTTGCCTTCTACGTATCGTAATATTTATTTACAGTTGTATAAAGTCATTCCCTTAACAATATGATACATTACTGGCCAAAAATTCGGTTACAAAAATTGAACAAGTAGGAAAAATAGATAACTCTCTTTTGTTTATTTTTCTTTGTGTCGGTATCGAATGAACACTCGTGATTTTTAAAAAAACCGTGTTAACATTAAGCAGCACAGAAACCAATTTTTAATTTCCTTAAGAACTCGAAAGATCTCTACAATGGGGTAGGCCTACTACATATTTCGTAAGTGATATTTACCTAGAAACTATAAATCTCATTAAAAGGTACCTTTATATGTTCTGCCCTACCATTAACTAGAAGTTGACATTGGGTGTGGACTTTATATTATGATCACACTCGACGTGACGCACACAATCAGTACGGACCAATCAGAAAGCAGCATATCCTGACGAATGACGTAACGCTCAAGACACTTTCTCATTGGTTGATATCGGTGTGACGTAGTACAGTAATATAAACTCTCTGATTGGACAATATTAACCAATCAAAATGACGCAGAAGAAGACATCTGATTGGTTAAAACTGGGCTTTCTTATTGGCCGAAAATACGAGACTCTGATTGGGCAATTATTACCTGAGCCGTTGACGTCACATGCGCATCACACTCAACTTGGCCCGACTGACTCACGCAACCCTAATAGATCGTTTGTGGAATACCAGTTATATTTTGATACATATATTTTTGTTTCTGTTAAACACAATAATAGCGTAGGTCAAAAATGATTTGTCAAGTAACGTCTTGTCAAGTCTATTTTTCGTTGATTTACGATCTGTTAGTTAACGGGAAATTTATAAGCAGTATTTATATCTTCTACACAGGCAGTGTAAAACTATAACATTTAACACCTGATTCGTACAGATGAGATAAATAAAAAGTAATTCGGCGACAGCATTCGCTTAATTGTCGTAGTAAAAGTATACGCAAAAAAATTACGATCCCGATAGCTGTGATTTTATAAAGTTTTACGCCTGTAATCAGTGTTTATGTAGGCAGCATGTTCGAATTTTACAATTTTATAAGCATTATCAGATGCGACTTTTTAACGTTCCGAAACCGAACGATTCATGCGTTCTCTTAAGCAAGGTAGGCGGCTAATAAAATTGCTTATTTTCAATCCAATTTGTCAGTAAACTAAAATGCTGGCTGTTGAAATTGTTGTGCAATGAAAGTTGTATTTTAGGTAAGCAGCGGACAAGGTGGTTTGAACCTCTAAAATCTTTTCTGAGTGAGATGAGTTGAGTTGGTTACATGGTCTTCTCACAGCGTTTATAATTATACTTATCAGAATGCCAGTCCTTCGGAAAATCATGTACTTTCGACTCTCCGAATGACACCTGTATTTCATTATCAACAGGGTTTGATTGTAAAATGTAATTCATGAATCTCAGATGAGATAACTCTGACTAGTGTCATTTATACCTCTACCTCTTCTGTTCTTACGTGCGTTAGTCATATAATTGGCAGACCCTGTGATAAAAATGAATATATATTTACGGTCAGGAACTAGCAAATTACGTGCAAAAAATGTTTAACACTCTACCTTTTCATTATGGCCACAATAAATTTCATCCATCTTACAATACAGGAACTAATGAAATACGAGTAATGCCAGAAAACCTTTTTCGAAATTACATCGGCCATTATAACATCATTTTGTCAGACCGTTGATTATTATTTTTCGACTAATGCTCGTTGGTAGAGCAAAATAGTTTTCTTGTTATAAAACGGATTAATGAGGTATATTTTCTTACCCGGTAGGATATTGGCTTTATTTTGTCTCAAGATATTTTGAATTAGATTTTTCAGTTGCCTTCTACGTATCGTAATATTTATTTACAGTTGTATAAAGTCATTCCCTTAACAATATGATACATTACTGGCCAAAAATTCGGTTACAAAAATTGAACAAGTAGGAAAAATAGATAACTCTCTTTTGTTTATTTTTCTTTGTGTCGGTATCGAATGAACACTCGTGATTTTTAAAAAAACCGTGTTAACATTAAGCAGCACAGAAACCAATTTTTAATTTCCTTAAGAACTCGAAAGATCTCTACAATGGGGTAGGCCTACTACATATTTCGTAAGTGATATTTACCTAGAAACTATAAATCTCATTAAAAGGTACCTTTATATGTTCTGCCCTACCGTTAACTAGAAGTTGACATTGGGTGTGGACTTTATATTATGATCACACTCGACGTGACGCACACAATCAGTAAGGACCAATCAGAAAGCAGCATATCCTGACGGATGACGTAACGCTCAAGACACTTTCTCATTGGTTGATATCGGTGTGACGTAGTACAGTAATATAAACTCTCTGATTGGACAATATTAACCAATCAAAATGACGCAAAAGAAGACATCTGATTGGTTAAAACTGGGCTTTCTTATTGGCCGAAAATACGAGACTCTGATTGGGCAATTATTACCTGAGCCGTTGACGTCACATGCGCATCACACTCAACTTGGCCCGACTGACTCACGCAACCCTAATAGATCGTTTGTGGAATACCAGTTATATTTTGATACATATATTTTTGTTTCTGTTAAACACAATAATAGCGTAGGTCAAAAATGATTTGTCAAGTAACGTCTTGTCAAGTCTATTTTTCGTTGATTTACGATCTGTTAGTTAACGGGAAATTTATAAGCAGTATTTATATCTTATACAAAGGCAGTGTAAAACTATAACATTTAACACCTGATTCGTACAGATGAGATAAATAAAAAGTAATTCGGCGACAGCATTCGCTTAATTGTCGTAGTAAAAGTATACGCAAAAAAATTACGATCCCGATAGCTGTGATTTTATAAAGTTTTACGCCTGTAATCAGTGTTTATGTAGGCAGCATGTTCGAATTTTACAATTTTATAAGCATTATCAGATGCGAATTTTTAACGTTCCAAAACCGAACGATTCATGCGTTCTCTTAAGCAAGGTAGGCGGCTAATAAAATTGCTTATTTTCAATCCAATTTGTCAGTAAACTAAAATGCTGGCTGTTGAAATTGTTGTGCAATGAAAGTTGTATTTTAGGTAAGCAGCGGACAAGGTGGTTTGAACCTCTAAAATCTTTTCTGAGTGAGATGAGTTGAGTTGGTTTACATGGTCTTCTCACAGCGTTTATAATTATACTTATCAGAATGCCAGTCCTTCGGAAAATCATGTACTTTCGACTCTCCGAATGACACCTGTATTTCATTATCAACAGGGTTTGATTGTAAAATGAAATTCATGAATCTCAGATGAGATAACTCTGACTAGTGTCATTTATACCTCTACCTCTTCTGTTCTTACGTGCGTTAGTCATATAATTGGCAGACCCTGTGATAAAAATGAATATACATTTACGGTCAGGAACTAGCAAATTACGTGCAAAAAATGTTTAACACTATACCTTTTCATTATGGCCACAATAAATTTCATCCATCTTACAATACAGGAACTAATGAAATACGAGTAATGCCAGAAAACCTTTTTCGAAATTACATCGGCCATTATAACATCATTTTGTCAGACCGTTGATTATTATTTTTCGACTAATGCTCGTTGGTAGAGCAAAATAGTTTTCTTGTTATAAAACGGATTAATGAGGTATATTTTCTTACCCGGTAGGATATTGGCTTTATTTTGTCTCAAGATATTTTGAATTAGATTTTTCAGTTGCCTTCTACGTATCGTAATATTTATTTACAGTTGTATAAAGTCATTCCCTTAACAATATGATACATTACTGGCCAAAAATTCGGTTACAAAAATTGAACAAGTAGGAAAAATAGATAACTCTCTTTTGTTTATTTTTCTTTGTGTCGGTATCGAATGAACACTCGTGATTTTTAAAAAAACCGTGTTAACATTAAGCAGCACAGAAACCAATTTTTAATTTCCTTAAGAACTCGAAAGATCTCTACAATGGCGTACTACATATTTCGTAAGTGATATTTACCTAGAAACTATAAATCTCATTAAAAGGTACCTTTATATGTTCTGCCCTACCGTTAACTAGAAGTTGACATTGGGTGTGGACTTTATATTATGATCACACTCGACGTGACGCACACAATCAGTACGGACCAATCAGAAAGCAGCATATCCTGACGAATGACGTAACGCTCAAGACACTTTCTCATTGGTTGATATCGGTGTGACGTAGTACAATAATATAAACTCTCTGATTGGACAATATTAACCAATCAAAATGACGCAAAAGAAGACATCTGATTAGTTAAAACTGGGCTTTCTTATTGGCCGAAAATACGAGACTCTGATTGGGCAATTATTACCTGAGCCGTTGACGTCACATGCGCATCACACTCAACTTGGCCCGACTGACTCACGCAACCCTAATAGATCGTTTGTGGAATACCAGTTATATTTTGATACATATATTTTTGTTTCTGTTAAACACAATAATAGCGTAGGTCAAAAATGATTTGTCAAGTAACGTCTTGTCAAGTCTATTTTTCGTTGATTTACCATCTGTTAGTTAACGGGAAATTTATAAGCAGTATTTATATCTTATACACAGGCAGTGTAAAACTATAACATTTAACACCTGATTCGTACAGATGAGATAAATAAAAAGTAATTCGGCGACAGCATTCGCTTAATTGTCGTAGTAAAAGTATACGCAAAAAAATTACGATCCCGATAGCTGTGATTTTATAAAGTTTTACGCCTGTAATCAGTGTTTATGTAGGCAGCATGTTCGAATTTTACAATTTTATAAGCATTATCAGATGCGACTTTTTAACGTTCCGAAACCGAACGATTCATGCGTTCTCTTAAGCAAGGTAGGCGGCTAATAAAATTGCTTATTTTCAATCCAATTTGTCAGTAAACTAAAATGCTGGCTGTTGAAATTGTTGTGCAATGAAAGTTGTATTTTAGGTAAGCAGCGGACAAGGTGGTTTGAACCTCTAAAATCTTTTCTGAGTGAGATGAGTTGAGTTGGTTTACATGGTCTTCTCACAGCGTTTATAATTATACTTATCAGAATGCCAGTCCTTCGGAAAATCATGTGTTTTCGACTCTCCGAATGACACCTGTATTTCATTATCAACAGGGTTTGATTGTAAAATGAAATTCATGAATCTCAGATGAGATAACTCTGACTAGTGTCATTTATACCTCTACCTCTTCTGTTCTTACGTGCGTTAGTCATATAATTGGCAGACCCTGTGATAAAAATGAATATACATTTACGGTCAGGAACTAGCAAATTACGTGCAAAAAATGTTTAACACTCTACCTTTTCATTATGGCCACAATAAATTTCATCCATCTTACAATACAGGAACTAATGAAATACGAGTAATGCCAGAAAACCTTTTTCGAAATTACATCGGCCATTATAACATCATTTTGTCAGACCGTTGATTATTATTTTTCGACTAATGCTCGTTGGTAGAGCAAAATAGTTTTCTTGTTATAAAACGGATTAATGAGGTATATTTTCTTACCCGGTAGGATATTGGCTTTATTTTGTCTCAAGATATTTTGAATTAGATTTTTCAGTTGCCTTCTACGTATCGTAATATTTATTTACAGTTGTATAAAGTCATTCCCTTAACAATATGATACATTACTGGCCAAAAATTCGGTTACAAAAATTGAACAAGTAGGAAAAATAGATAACTCTCTTTTGTTTATTTTTCTTTGTGTCGGTATCGAATGAACACTCGTGATTTTTAAAAAAACCGTGTTAACATTAAGCAGCACAGAAACCAATTTTTAATTTCCTTAAGAACTCGAAAGATCTCTACAATGGGGTAGGCCTACTACATATTTCGTAAGTGATATTTACCTAGAAACTATAAATCTCATTAAAAGGTACCTTTATATGTTCTGCCCTACCGTTAACTAGAAGTTGACATTGGGTGTGGACTTTATATTATGATCACACTCGACGTGACGCACACAATCAGTAAGGACCAATCAGAAAGCAGCATATCCTGACGGATGACGTAACGCTCAAGACACTTTCTCATTGGTTGATATCGGTGTGACGTAGTACAGTAATATAAACTCTCTGATTGGACAATATTAACCAATCAAAATGACGCAAAAGAAGACATCTGATTGGTTAAAACTGGGCTTTCTTATTGGCCGAAAATACGAGACTCTGATTAGGCAATTATTACCTGAGCCGTTGACGTCATATGCGCATCACACTCAACTTGGCCCGACTGACTCACGCAACCCTAATAGATCGTTTGTGGAATACCAGTTATATTTTGATACATATATTTTTGTTTCTGTTAAACACAATAATAGCGTAGGTCAAAAATGATTTGTTAAGTAACGTCTTGTCAAGTCTATTTTTCGTTGATTTACCATCTATTAGTTAACGGGAAATTTATAAGCAGTATTTATATCTTCTACACAGGCAGTGTAAAACTATAACATTTAACACCTGATTCGTACAGATGAGATAAATAAAAAGTAATTCGGCGACAGCATTCGCTTAATTGTCGTAGTAAAAGTATACGCAAAAAAATTACGATCCCGATAGCTGTGATTTTATAAAGTTTTACGCCTGTAATCAGTGTTTATGTAGGCAGCATGTTCGAATTTTACAATTTTATAAGCATTATCAGATGCGACTTTTTAACGTTCCGAAACCGAACGATTCATGCGTTCTCTTAAGCAAGGTAGGCGGCTAATAAAATTGCTTATTTTCAATCCAATTTGTCAGTAAACTAAAATGCTGGCTGTTGAAATTGTTGTGCAATGAAAGTTGTATTTTAGGTAAGCAGCGGACAAGGTGGTTTGAACCTCTAAAATCTTTTCTGAGTGAGATGAGTTGAGTTGGTTTACATGGTCTTCTCACAGCGTTTATAATTATACTTATCAGAATGCCAGTCCTTCGGAAAATCATGTACTTTCGACTCTCCGAATGACACCTGTATTTCATTATCAACAGGGTTTGATTGTAAAATGAAATTCATGAATCTCAGATGAGATAACTCTGACTAGTGTCATTTATACCTCTACCTCTTCTGTTCTTACGTGCGTTAGTCATATAATTGGCAGACCCTGTGATAAAAATGAATATATATTTACGGTCAGAAACTAGCAAATTACGTGCAAAAAATGTTTAACACTCTACCTTTTCATTATGGCCACAATAAATTTCATCCATCTTACAATACAGGAACTAATGAAATACGAGTAATGCCAGAAAACCTTTTTCGAAATTACATCGGCCATTATAACATCATTTTGTCAGACCGTTGATTATTATTTTTCGACTAATGCTCGTTGGTAGAGCAAAATAGTTTTCTTGTTATAAAACGGATTAATGAGGTATATTTTCTTACCCGGTAGGATATTGGCTTTATTTTGTCTCAAGATATTTTGAATTAGATTTTTCAGTTGCCTTCTACGTATCGTAATATTTATTTACAGTTGTATAAAGTCATTCCCTTAACAATATGATACATTACTGGCCAAAAATTCGGTTACAAAAATTGAACAAGTAGGAAAAATAGATAACTCTCTTTTGTTTATTTTTCTTTGTGTCGGTATCGAATGAACACTCGCGATTTTTAAAAAAACCGTGTTAACATTAAGCAGCACAGAAACCAATTTTTAATTTCCTTAAGAATTTGAAAGATCTCTACAATGGGGTAGGCCTACTACATATTTCGTAAGTGATATTTACCTAGAAACTATAAATCTCATTAAAAGGTACCTTTATATGTTCTGCCCTACCGTTAACTAGAAGTTGACATTGGGTGTGGACTTTATATTATGATCACACTCGACGTGACGCACACAATCAGTACGGACCAATCAGAAAGCAGCATATCCTGACGAATGACGTAACGCTCAAGACACTTTCTCATTGGTTGATATCGGTGTGACGTAGTACAGTAATATAAACTCTCTGATTGGACAATATTAACCAATCAAAATGACGCAAAAGAAGACATCTGATTGGTTAAAACTGGGCTTTCTTATTGGCCGAAAATACGAGACTCTGATTGGGCAATTATTACCTGAGCCGTTGACGTCACATGCGCATCACACTCAACTTGGCCCGACTGACTCACGCAACCCTAATAGATCGTTTGTGGAATACCAGTTATATTTTGATACATATATTTTTGTTTCTGTTAAACACAATAATAGCGTAGGTCAAAAATGATTTGTCAAGTAACGTCTTGTCAAGTCTATTTTTCGTTGATTTACGATCTGTTAGTTAACGGGAAATTTATAAGCAGTATTTATATCTTCTACACAGGCAGTGTAAAACTATAACATTTAACACCTGATTCGTACAGATGAGATAAATAAAAAGTAATTCGGCGACAGCATTCGCTTAATTGTCGTAGTAAAAGTATACGCAAAAAAATTACGATCCCGATAGCTGTGATTTTATAAAGTTTTACGCCTGTAATCAGTGTTTATGTAGGCAGCATGTTCGAATTTTACAATTTTATAAGCATTATCAGATGCGACTTTTTAACGTTCCAAAACCGAACGATTCATGCGTTCTCTTAAGCAAGGTAGGCGGCTAATAAAATTGCTTATTTTCAATCCAATTTGTCAGTAAACTAAAATGCTGGCTGTTGAAATTGTTGTGCAATGAAAGTTGTATTTTAGGTAAGCAGCGGACAAGGTGGTTTGAACCTCTAAAATCTTTTCTGAGTGAGATGAGTTGAGTTGGTTTACATGGTCTTCTCACAGCGTTTATAATTATACTTATCAGAATGCCAGTCCTTCGGAAAATCATGTACTTTCGACTCTCCGAATGACACCTGTATTTCATTATTAACAGGGTTTGATTGTAAAATGAAATTCATGAATCTCAGATGAGATAACTCTGACTAGTGTCATTTATACCTCTACCTCTTCTGTTCTTACGTGCGTTAGTCATATAATTGGCAGACCCTGTGATAAAAATGAATATACATTTACGGTCAGGAACTAGCAAATTACGTGCAAAAAATGTTTAACACTCTACCTTTTCATTATGGCCACAATAAATTTCATCCATCTTACAATACAGGAACTAATGAAATACGAGTAATGCCAGAAAACCTTTTTCGAAATTACATCGGCCATTATAACATCATTTTGTCAGACCGTTGATTATTATTTTTCGACTAATGCTCGTTGGTAGAGCAAAATAGTTTTCTTGTTATAAAACGGATTAATGAGGTATATTTTCTTACCCGGTAGGATATTGGCTTTATTTTGTCTCAAGATATTTTGAATTAGATTTTTCAGTTGCCTTCTACGTATCGTAATATTTATTTACAGTTGTATAAAGTCATTCCCTTAACAATATGATACATTACTGGCCAAAAATTCGGTTACAAAAATTGAACAAGTAGGAAAAATAGATAACTCTCTTTTGTTTATTTTTCTTTGTGTCGGTATCGAATGAACACTCGCGATTTTTAAAAAAACCGTGTTAACATTAAGCAGCACAGAAACCAATTTTTAATTTCCTTAAGAACTCGAAAGATCTCTACAATGGGGTAGGCCTACTACATATTTCGTAAGTGATATTTACCTAGAAACTATAAATCTCATTAAAAGGTACCTTTATATGTTCTGCCCTACCGTTAACTAGAAGTTGACATTGGGTGTGGACTTTATATTATGATCACACTCGACGTGACGCACACAATCAGTACGGACCAATCAGAAAGCAGCATATCCTGACGAATGACGTAACGCTCAAGACACTTTCTCATTGGTTGATATCGGTGTGACGTAGTACAGTAATATAAACTCTCTGATTGGACAATATTAACCAATCAAAATGACGCAAAAGAAGACATCTGATTGGTTAAAACTGGGCTTTCTTATTGGCCGAAAATACGAGACTCTGATTGGGCAATTATTACCTGAGCCGTTGACGTCACATGCGCATCACACTCAACTTGGCCCGACTGACTCACGCAACCCTAATAGATCGTTTGTGGAATACCAGTTATATTTTGATACATATATTTTTGTTTCTGTTAAACACAATAATAGCGTAGGTCAAAAATGATTTGTCAAGTAACGTCTTGTCAAGTCTATTTTTCGTTGATTTACGATCTGTTAGTTAACGGGAAATTTATAAGCAGTATTTATATCTTCTACACAGGCAGTGTAAAACTATAACATTTAACACCTGATTCGTACAGATGAGATAAATAAAAAGTAATTCGGCGACAGCATTCGCTTAATTGTCGTAGTAAAAGTATACGCAAAAAAATTACGATCCCGATAGCTGTGATTTTATAAAGTTTTACGCCTGTAATCAGTGTTTATGTAGGCAGCATGTTCGAATTTTACAATTTTATAAGCATTATCAGATGCGACTTTTTAACGTTCCGAAACCGAACGATTCATGCGTTCTCTTAAGCAAGGTAGGCGGCTAATAAAATTGCTTATTTTCAATCCAATTTGTCAGTAAACTAAAATGCTGGCTGTTGAAATTGTTGTGCAATGAAAGTTGTATTTTAGGTAAGCAGCGGACAAGGTGGTTTGAACCTCTAAAATCTTTTCTGAGTGAGATGAGTTGAGTTGGTTTACATGGTCTTCTCACAGCGTTTATAATTATACTTATCAGAATGCCAGTCCTTCGGAAAATCATGTACTTTCGACTCTCCGAATGACACCTGTATTTCATTATCAACAGGGTTTGATTGTAAAATGAAATTCATGAATCTCAGATGAGATAACTCTGACTAGTGTCATTTATACCTCTACCTCTTCTGTTCTTACGTGCGTTAGTCATATAATTGGCAGACCCTGTGATAAAAATGATTATACATTTACGGTCAGGAACTAGCAAATTACGTGCAAAAAATGTTTAACACTCTACCTTTTCATTATGGCCACAATAAATTTCATCCATCTTGCAATACAGGAACTAATGAAATACGAGTAATGCCAGAAAACCTTTTTCGAAATTACATCGGCCATTATAACATCATTTTGTCAGACCGTTGATTATTATTTTTCGACTAATGCTCGTTGGTAGAGCAAAATAGTTTTCTTGTTATAAAACGGATTAATGAGGTATATTTTCTTACCCGGTAGGATGTTGGCTTTATTTTGTCTCAAGATATTTTGAATTAGATTTTTCAGTTGCCTTCTACGTATCGTAATATTTATTTACAGTTGTATAAAGTCATTCCCTTAACAATATGATACATTACTGGCCAAAAATTCGGTTACAAAAATTGAACAAGTAGGAAAAATAGATAACTCTCTTTTGTTTATTTTTCTTTGTGTCGGTATCGAATGAACACTCGCGATTTTTAAAAAAACCGTGTTAACATTAAGCAGCACAGAAACCAATTTTTAATTTCCTTAAGAACTCGAAAGATCTCTACAATGGGGTAGGCCTACTACATATTTCGTAAGTGATATTTACCTAGAAACTATAAATCTCATTAAAAGGTACCTTTATATGTTCTGCCCTACCGTTAACTAGAAGTTGACATTGGGTGTGGACTTTATATTATGATCACACTCGACGTGACGCACACAATCAGTACGGACCAATCAGAAAGCAGCATATCCTGACGAATGACGTAACGCTCAAGACACTTTCTCATTGGTTGATATCGGTGTGACGTAGTACAGTAATATAAACTCTCTGATTGGACAATATTAACCAATCAAAATGACGCAAAAGAAGACATCTGATTGGTTAAAACTGGGCTTTCTTATTGGCCGAAAATACGAGACTCTGATTGGGCAATTATTACCTGAGCCGTTGACGTCACATGCGCATCACACTCAACTTGGCCCGACTGACTCACGCAACCCTAATAGATCGTTTGTGGAATACCAGTTATATTTTGATACATATATTTTTGTTTCTGTTAAACACAATAATAGCGTAGGTCAAAAATGATTTGTCAAGTAACGTCTTGTCAAGTCTATTTTTCGTTGATTTACGATCTGTTAGTTAACGGGAAATTTATAAGCAGTATTTATATCTTCTACACAGGCAGTGTAAAACTATAACATTTAACACCTGATTCGTACAGATGAGATAAATAAAAAGTAATTCGGCGACAGCATTCGCTTAATTGTCGTAGTAAAAGTATACGCAAAAAAATTACGATCCCGATAGCTGTGATTTTATAAAGTTTTACGCCTGTAATCAGTGTTTATGTAGGCAGCATGTTCGAATTTTACAATTTTATAAGCATTATCAGATGCGACTTTTTAACGTTCCGAAACCGAACGATTCATGCGTTCTCTTAAGCAAGGTAGGCGGCTAATAAAATTGCTTATTTTCAATCCAATTTGTCAGTAAACTAAAATGCTGGCTGTTGAAATTGTTGTGCAATGAAAGTTGTATTTTAGGTAAGCAGCGGACAAGGTGGTTTGAACCTCTAAAATCTTTTCTGAGTGAGATGAGTTGAGTTGGTTTACATGGTCTTCTCACAGCGTTTATAATTATACTTATCAGAATGCCAGTCCTTCGGAAAATCATGTACTTTCGACTCTCCGAATGACACCTGTATTTCATTATCAACAGGGTTTGATTGTAAAATGAAATTCATGAATCTCAGATGAGATAACTCTGACTAGTGTCATTTATACCTCTACCTCTTCTGTTCTTACGTGCGTTAGTCATATAATTGGCAGACCCTGTGATAAAAATGAATATACATTTACGGTCAGGAACTAGCAAATTACGTGCAAAAAATGTTTAACACTCTACCTTTTCATTATGGCCACAATAAATTTCATCCATCTTGCAATACAGGAACTAATGAAATACGAGTAATGCCAGAAAACCTTTTTCGAAATTACATCGGCCATTATAACATCATTTTGTCAGACCGTTGATTATTATTTTTCGACTAATGCTCGTTGGTAGAGCAAAATAGTTTTCTTGTTATAAAACGGATTAATGAGGTATATTTTCTTACCCGGTAGGATATTGGCTTTATTTTGTCTCAAGATATTTTGAATTAGATTTTTCAGTTGCCTTCTACGTATCGTAATATTTATTTACAGTTGTATAAAGTCATTCCCTTAACAATATGATACATTACTGGCCAAAAATTCGGTTACAAAAATTGAACAAGTAGGAAAAATAGATAACTCTCTTTTGTTTATTTTTCTTTGTGTCGGTATCGAATGAACACTCGTGATTTTTAAAAAAGCCGTGTTAACATTAAGCAGCACAGAAACCAATTTTTAATTTCCTTAAGAACTCGAAAGATCTCTACAATGGGGTAGGCCTACTACATATTTCGTAAGTGATATTTACCTAGAAACTATAAATCTCATTAAAAGGTACCTTTATATGTTCTGCCCTACCGTTAACTAGAAGTTGACATTGGGTGTGGACTTTATATTATGATCACACTCGACGTGACGCACACAATCAGTACGGACCAATCAGAAAGCAGCATATCCTGACGAATGACGTAACGCTCAAGACACTTTCTCATTGGTTGATATCGGTGTGACGTAGTACAGTAATATAAACTCTCTGATTGGACAATATTAACCAATCAAAATGACGCAAAAGAAGACATCTGATTGGTTAAAACTGGGCTTTCTTATTGGCCGAAAATACGAGACTCTGATTGGGCAATTATTACCTGAGCCGTTGACGTCACATGCGCATCACACTCAACTTGGCCCGACTGACTCACGCAACCCTAATAGATCGTTTGTGGAATACCAGTTATATTTTGATACATATATTTTTGTTTCTGTTAAACACAATAATAGCGTAGGTCAAAAATGATTTGTCAAGTAACGTCTTGTCAAGTCTATTTTTCGTTGATTTACGATCTGTTAGTTAACGGGAAATTTATAAGCAGTATTTATATCTTCTACACAGGCAGTGTAAAACTATAACATTTAACACCTGATTCGTACAGATGAGATAAATAAAAAGTAATTCGGCGACAGCATTCGCTTAATTGTCGTAGTAAAAGTATACGCAAAAAAATTACGATCCCGATAGCTGTGATTTTATAAAGTTTTACGCCTGTAATCAGTGTTTATGTAGGCAGCATGTTCGAATTTTACAATTTTATAAGCATTATCAGATGCGACTTTTTAACGTTCCAAAACCGAACGATTCATGCGTTCTCTTAAGCAAGGTAGGCGGCTAATAAAATTGCTTATTTTCAATCCAATTTGTCAGTAAACTAAAATGCTGGCTGTTGAAATTGTTGTGCAATGAAAGTTGTATTTTAGGTAAGCAGCGGACAAGGTGGTTTGAACCTCTAAAATCTTTTCTGAGTGAGATGAGTTGAGTTGGTTTACATGGTCTTCTCACAGCGTTTATAATTATACTTATCAGAATGCCAGTCCTTCGGAAAATCATGTACTTTCGACTCTCCGAATGACACCTGTATTTCATTATCAACAGGGTTTGATTGTAAAATGAAATTCATGAATCTCAGATGAGATAACTCTGACTAGTGTCATTTATACCTCTACCTCTTCTGTTCTTACGTGCGTTAGTCATATAATTGGCAGACCCTGTGATAAAAATGAATATACATTTACGGTCAGGAACTAGCAAATTACGTGCAAAAAATGTTTAACACTCTACCTTTTCATTATGGCCACAATAAATTTCATCCATCTTACAATACAGGAACTAATGAAATACGAGTAATGCCAGAAAACCTTTTTCGAAATTACATCGGCCATTATAACATCATTTTGTCAGACCGTTGATTATTATTTTTCGACTAATGCTCGTTGGTAGAGCAAAATAGTTTTCTTGTTATAAAACGGATTAATGAGGTATATTTTCTTACCCGGTAGGATATTGGCTTTATTTTGTCTCAAGATATTTTGAATTAGATTTTTCAGTTGCCTTCTACGTATCGTAATATTTATTTACAGTTGTATAAAGTCATTCCCTTAACAATATGATACATTACTGGCCAAAAATTCGGTTACAAAAATTGAACAAGTAGGAAAAATAGATAACTCTCTTTTGTTTATTTTTCTTTGTGTCGGTATCGAATGAACACTCGCGATTTTTAAAAAAACCGTGTTAACATTAAGCAGCACAGAAACCAATTTTTAATTTCCTTAAGAACTCGAAAGATCTCTACAATGGGGTAGGCCTACTACATATTTCGTAAGTGATATTTACCTAGAAACTATAAATCTCATTAAAAGGTACCTTTATATGTTCTGCCCTACCGTTAACTAGAAGTTGACATTGGGTGTGGACTTTATATTATGATCACACTCGACGTGACGCACACAATCAGTACGGACCAATCAGAAAGCAGCATATCCTGACGAATGACGTAACGCTCAAGACACTTTCTCATTGGTTGATATCGGTGTGACGTAGTACAGTAATATAAACTCTCTGATTGGACAATATTAACCAATCAAAATGACGCAAAAGAAGACATCTGATTGGTTAAAACTGGGCTTTCTTATTGGCCGAAAATACGAGACTCTGATTGGGCAATTATTACCTGAGCCGTTGACGTCACATGCGCTTCACACTCAACTTGGCCCGACTGACTCACGCAACCCTAATAGATCGTTTGTGGAATACCAGTTATATTTTGATACATATATTTTTGTTTCTGTTAAACACAATAATAGCGTAGGTCAAAAATGATTTGTCAAGTAACGTCTTGTCAAGTCTATTTTTCGTTGATTTACGATCTGTTAGTTAACGGGAAATTTATAAGCAGTATTTATATCTTCTACACAGGCAGTGTAAAACTATAACATTTAACACCTGATTCGTACAGATGAGATAAATAAAAAGTAATTCGGCGACAGCATTCGCTTAATTGTCGTAGTAAAAGTATACGCAAAAAAATTACGATCCCGATAGCTGTGATTTTATAAAGTTTTACGCCTGTAATCAGTGTTTATGTAGGCAGCATGTTCGAATTTTACAATTTTATAAGCATTATCAGATGCGACTTTTTAACGTTCCGAAACCGAACGATTCATGCGTTCTCTTAAGCAAGGTAGGCGGCTAATAAAATTGCTTATTTTCAATCCAATTTGTCAGTAAACTAAAATGCTGGCTGTTGAAATTGTTGTGCAATGAAAGTTGTATTTTAGGTAAGCAGCGGACAAGGTGGTTTGAACCTCTAAAATCTTTTCTGAGTGAGATGAGTTGAGTTGGTTTACATGGTCTTCTCACAGCGTTTATAATTATACTTATCAGAATGCCAGTCCTTCGGAAAATCATGTACTTTCGACTCTCCGAATGACACCTGTATTTCATTATCAACAGGGTTTGATTGTAAAATGAAATTCATGAATCTCAGATGAGATAACTCTGACTAGTGTCATTTATACCTCTACCTCTTCTGTTCTTACGTGCGTTAGTCATTAAATTGGCAGACCCTGTGATAAAAATGAATATATATTTACGGTCAGGAACTAGCAAATTACGTGCAAAAAATGTTTAACACTCTACCTTTTCATTATGGCCACAATAAATTTCATCCATCTTACAATACAGGAACTAATGAAATACGAGTAATGCCAGAAAACCTTTTTCGAAATTACATCGGCCATTATAACATCATTTTGTCAGACCGTTGATTATTATTTTTCGACTAATGCTCGTTGGTAGAGCAAAATAGTTTTCTTGTTATAAAACGGATTAATGAGGTATATTTTCTTACCCGGTAGGATATTGGCTTTATTTTGTCTCAAGATATTTTGAATTAGATTTTTCAGTTGCCTTCTACGTATCGTAATATTTATTAACATTTGTATAAAGTCATTCCCTTAACAATATGATACATTACTGGCCAAAAATTCGGTTACAAAAATTGAACAAGTAGGAAAAATAGATAACTCTCTTTTGTTTATTTTTCTTTGTGTCGGTATCGAATGAACACTCGTGATTTTTAAAAAAACCGTGTTAACATTAAGCAGCACAGAAACCAATTTTTAATTTTCTTAAGAACTCGAAAGATTTCTACAATGGGGTACTACATATTTCGTAAGTGATATTTACCTAGAAACTATAAATCTCATTAAAAGGTACCTTTATATGTTCTGCCCTACCGTTAACTAGAAGTTGACATTGGGTGTGGACTTTATATTATGATCACACTCGACGTGACGCACACAATCAGTACGGACCAATCAGAAAGCAGCATATCCTGACGAATGACGTAACGCTCAAGACACTTTCTCATTGGTTGATATCGGTGTGACGTAGTACAGTAATATAAACTCTCTGATTGGACAATATTAACCAATCAAAATGACGCAAAAGAAGACATCTGATTGGTTAAAACTGGGCTTTCTTATTGGCCGAAAATACGAGACTCTGATTGGGCAATTATTACCTGAGCCGTTGACGTCACATGCGCATCACACTCAACTTGGCCCGACTGACTCACGCAACCCTAATAGATCGTTTGTGGAATACCAGTAATATTTTGGTACATATATTTTTGTTTCTGTTAAACACAATAATAGCGTAGGTCAAAAATGATTTGTCAAGTAACGTCTTGTCAAGTCTATTTTTTGTTGATTTACGATCTGTTAGTTAACGGGAAATTTATAAGCAGTATTTATATCTTCTACACAGGCAGTGTAAAACTATAACATTTAACACCTGATTCGTACAGATGAGATAAATAAAAAGTAATTCGGCGACAGCATTCGCTTAATTGTCGTAGTAAAAGTATACGCAAAAAAATTACGATCCCGATAGCTGTGATTTTATGAAGTTTTACGCCTGTAATCAGTGTTTATGTAGGCAGCATGTTCGAATTTTACAATTTTATAAGCATTATCAGATGCGACTTTTTAACGTTCCGAAACCGAACGATTCATGCGTTCTCTTAAGCAAGGTAGGCGGCTAATAAAATTGCTTATTTTCAATCCAATTTGTCAGTAAACTAAAATGCTGGCTGTTGAAATTGTTGTGCAATGAAAGTTGTATTTTAGGTAAGCAGCGGACAAGGTGGTTTGAACCTCTAAAATCTTTTCTGAGTGAGATGAGTTGAGTTGGTTTACATGGTCTTCTCACAGCGTTTATAATTATACTTATCAGAATGCCAGTCCTTCGGAAAATCATGTACTTTCGACTCTCCGAATGACACCTGTATTTCATTATCAACAGGGTTTGATTGTAAAATGAAATTCATGAATCTCAGATGAGATAACTCTGACTAGTGTCATTTATACCTCTACCTCTTCTGTTCTTACGTGCGTTAGTCATATAATTGGCAGACCCTGTGATAAAAATGAATATATATTTACGGTCAGGAACTAGCAAATTACGTGCAAAAAATGTTTAACACTCTACATTTTCATTATGGCCACAATAAATTTCATCCATCTTACAATACAGGAACTAATGAAATACGAGTAATGCCAGAAAACCTTTTTCGAAATTACATCGGCCATTATAACATCATTTTGTCAGACCGTTGATTATTATTTTTCGACTAATGCTCGTTGGTAGAGCAAAATAGTTTTCTTGTTATAAAACGGATTAATGAGGTATATTTTCTTACCCGGTAGGATATTGGCTTTATTTTGTCTCAAGATATTTTGAATTAGATTTTTCAGTTGCCTTCTACGTATCGTAATATTTATTTACAGTTGTATAAAGTCATTCCCTTAACAATATGATACATTACTGGCCAAAAATTCGGTTACAAAAATTGAACAAGTAGGAAAAATAGATAACTCTCTTTTGTTTATTTTTCTTTGTGTCGGTATCGAATGAACACTCGTGATTTTTAAAAAAACCGTGTTAACATTAAGCAGCACAGAAACCAATTTTTAATTTCCTTAAGAACTCGAAAGATCTCTACAATGGGGTACTACATATTTCGTAAGTGATATTTACCTAGAAACTATAAATCTCATTAAAAGGTACCTTTATATGTTCTGCCCTACCGTTAACTAGAAGTTGACATTGGGTGTGGACTTTATATTATGATCACACTCGACGTGACGCACACAATCAGTACGGACCAATCAGAAAGCAGCATATCCTGACGAATGACGTAACGCTCAAGACAGTTTCTCATTGGTTGATATCGGTGTGAAGTAGTACAGTAATATAAACTCTCTGATTGGACAATATTAAC
The DNA here is from genome assembly GCA_035578175.1 of Catonia carolina. NCBI lineage: Eukaryota > Metazoa > Arthropoda > Insecta > Hemiptera > Achilidae > Catonia > Catonia carolina. The sequence goes on from JAQMRL010000004.1 coordinate 48,316,878, forward strand.
CAATCAAAATGACGCAAAAGAATACATCTGATTAGTTAAAACTGGGCTTTCTTATTGGCCGAAAATACGAGACTCTGATTGGGCAATTATTACCTGAGCCGTTGACGTCACATGCGCATCACACTCAACTTGGCCCGACTGACTCACGCAACCCTAATAGATCGTTTGTGGAATACCAGTTATATTTTGATACATATATTTTTGTTTCTGTTAAACACAATAATAGCGTAGGTCAAAAATGATTTGTCAAGTAACGTCTTGTCAAGTCTATTTTTCGTTGATTTACGATCTGTTAGTTAACGGGAAATTTATAAGCAGTATTTATATCTTCTACACAGGCAGTGTAAAACTATAACATTTAACACCTGATTCGTACAGATCAGATAAATAAAAAGTAATTCGGCGACAGCATTCGCTTAATTGTCGTAGTAAAAGTATACGCAAAAAAATTACGATCCCGATAGCTGTGATTTTATAAAGTTTTACGCCTGTAATCAGTGTTTATGTAGGCAGCATGTTCGAATTTTACAATTTTATAAGCATTATCAGATGCGACTTTTTAACGTTCCGAAACCGAACGATTCATGCGTTCTCTTAAGCAAGGTAGGCGGCTAATAAAATTGCTTATTTTCAATCCAATTTGTCAGTAAACTAAAATGCTGGCTGTTGAAATTGTTGTGCAATGAAAGTTGTATTTTAGGTAAGCAGCGGACAAGGTGGTTTGAACCTCTAAAATCTTTTCTGAGTGAGATGAGTTGAGTTGGTTTACATGGTCTTCTCACAGCGTTTATAATTATACTTATCAGAATGCCAGTCCTTCGGAAAACCATGTACTTTCGACTCTCCGAATGACACCTGTATTTCATTATCAACAGGGTTTGATTGTAAAATGAAATTCATGAATCTCAGATGAGATAACTCTGACTAGTGTCATTTATACCTCTACCTCTTCTGTTCTTACGTGCGTTAGTCATATAATTGGCAGACCCTGTGATAAAAATGAATATACATTTACGGTCAGGAACTAGCAAATTACGTGCAAAAAATGTTGAACACTCTACCTTTTCATTATGGCCACAATAAATTTCATCCATCTTACAATACAGGAACTAATGAAATACGAGTAATGCCAGAAAACCTTTTTCGAAATTACATCGGCCATTATAACATCATTTTGTCAGACCGTTGATTATTATTTTTCGACTAATGCTCGTTGGTAGAGCAAAATAGTTTTCTTGTTATAAAACGGATTAATGAGGTATATTTTCTTACCCGGTAGGATATTGGCTTTATTTTGTCTCAAGATATTTTGAATTAGATTTTTCAGTTGCCTTCTACGTATCGTAATATTTATTTACAGTTGTATAAAGTCATTCCCTTAACAATATGATACATTACTGGCCAAAAATTCGGTTACAAAAATTGAACAAGTAGGAAAAATAGATAACTCTCTTTTGTTTATTTTTCTTTGTGTCGGTATCGAATGAACACTCGTGATTTTTAAAAAAACCGTGTTAACATTAAGCAGCACAGAAACCAATTTTTAATTTCCTTAAGAACTCGAAAGATCTCTACAATGGGGTACTACATATTTCGTAAGTGATATTTACCTAGAAACTATAAATTCATTAAAAGGTACCTTTATATGTTCTGCCCTACCGTTAACTAGAAGTTGACATTGGGTGTGGACTTTATATTATGATCACACTCGACGTGACGCACACAATCAGTACGGACCAATCAGAAAGCAGCATATCCTGACGAATGACGTAACGCTCAAGACACTTTCTCATTGGTTGATATCGGTGTGACGTAGTACAGTAATATAAACTCTCTGATTGGACAATATTAACCAATCAAAATGACGCAAAAGAAGACATCTGATTGGTTAAAACTGGGCTTTCTTATTGGCCGAAAATACGAGACTCTGATTCGGCAATTATTACCTGAGCCGTTGACGTCACATGCGCATCACACTCAACTTGGCCCGACTGACTCACGCAACCCTAATAGATCGTTTGTGGAATACCAGTTATATTTTGATACATATATTTTTGTTTCTGTTAAACACAATAATAGCGTAGGTCAAAAATGATTTGTCAAGTAACGTCTTGTCAAGTCTATTTTTCGTTGATTTACGATCTGTTAGTTAACGGGAAATTTATAAGCAGTATTTATATCTTCTACACAGGCAGTGTAAAACTATAACATTTAACACCTGATTCGTACAGATGAGATAAATAAAAAGTAATTCGGCGACAGCATTCGCTTAATTGTCGTAGTAAAAGTATACGCAAAAAAATTACGATCCCGATAGCTGTGATTTTATAAAGTTTTACGCCTGTAATCAGTGTTTATGTAGGCAGCATGTTCGAATTTTACAATTTTATAAGCATTATCAGATGCGACTTTTTAACGTTCCGAAACCGAACGATTCATGCGTTCTCTTAAGCAAGGTAGGCGGCTAATAAAATTGCTTATTTTCAATCCAATTTGTCAGTAAACTAAAATGCTGGCTGTTGAAATTGTTGTGCAATGAAAGTTGTATTTTAGGTAAGCAGCGGACAAGGTGGTTTGAACCTCTAAAATCTTTTCTGAGTGAGATGAGTTGAGTTGGTTTACATGGTCTTCTCACAGCGTTTATAATTATACTTATCAGAATGCCAGTCCTTCGGAAAATCATGTACTTTCGACTCTCCGAATGACACCTGTATTTCATTATCAACAGGGTTTGATTGTAAAATGAAATTCATGAATCTCAGATGAGATAACTCTGACTAGTGTCATTTATACCTCTACCTCTTCTGTTCTTACGTGCGTTAGTCATATAATTGGCAGACCCTGTGATAAAAATGAATATATATTTACGGTCAGGAACTAGCAAATTACGTGCAAAAAATGTTTAACACTCTACCTTTTCATTATGGCCACAATAAATTTCATCCATCTTACAATACAGGAACTAATGAAATACGAGTAACGCCAGAAAACCTTTTTCGAAATTACATCGGCCATTATAACATCATTTTGTCAGACCGTTGATTATTATTTTTCGACTAATGCTCGTTGGTAGAGCAAAATAGTTTTCTTGTTATAAAACGGATTAATGAGGTATATTTTCTTACCCGGTAGGATATTGGCTTTATTTTGTCTCAAGATATTTTGAATTAGATTTTTCAGTTGCCTTCTACGTATCGTAATATTTATTTACAGTTGTATAAAGTCATTCCCTTAACAATATGATACATTACTGGCCAAAAATTCGGTTACAAAAATTGAACAAGTAGGAAAAATAGATAACTCTCTTTTGTTTATTTTTCTTTGTGTCGGTATCGAATGAACACTCGCGATTTTTAAAAAAACCGTGTTAACATTAAGCAGCACAGAAACCAATTTTTAATTTCCTTAAGAACTCGAAAGATCTCTACAATGGGGTACTACATATTTCGTAAGTGATATTTACCTAGAAACTATAAATCTCATTAAAAGGTACCTTTATATGTTCTGCCCTACCGTTAACTAGAAGTTGACATTGGGTGTGGACTTTATATTATGATCACACTCGACGTGACGCACACAATCAGTACGGACCAATCAGAAAGCAGCATATCCTGACGAATGACGTAACGCTCAAGACACTTTCTCATTGGTTGATATCGGTGTGACGTAGTACAGTAATATAAACTCTCTGATTGGACAATATTAACCAATCAAAATGACGCAAAAGAAGACATCTGATTGGTTAAAACTGGGCTTTCTTATTGGCCGAAAATACGAGACTCTGATTGGGCAATTATTACCTGAGCCGTTGACGTCACATGCGCATCACACTCAACTTGGCCCGACTGACTCACGCAACCCTAATAGATCGTTTGTGGAATACCAGTTATATTTTGATACATATATTTTTGTTTCTGTTAAACACAATAATAGCGTAGGTCAAAAATGATTTGTCAAGTAACGTCTTGTCAAGTCTATTTTTCGTTGATTTACGATCTGTTAGTTAACGGGAAATTTATAAGCAGTATTTATATCTTCTACACAGGCAGTGTAAAACTATAACATTTAACACCTGATTCGTACAGATGAGATAAATAAAAAGTAATTCGGCGACAGCATTCGCTTAATTGTCGTAGTAAAAGTATACGCAAAAAAATTACGATCCCGATAGCTGTGATTTTATAAAGTTTTACGCCTGTAATCAGTGTTTATGTAGGCAGCATGTTCGAATTTTACAATTTTATAAGCATTATCAGATGCGACTTTTTAACGTTCCGAAACCGAACGATTCATGCGTTCTCTTAAGCAAGGTAGGCGGCTAATAAAATTGCTTATTTTCAATCCAATTTGTCAGTAAACTAAAATGCTGGCTGTTGAAATTGTTGTGCAATGAAAGTTGTATTTTAGGTAAGCAGCGGACAAGGTGGTTTGAACCTCTAAAATCTTTTCTGAGTGAGATGAGTTGAGTTGGTTTACATGGTCTTCTCACAGCGTTTATAATTATACTTATCAGAATGCCAGTCCTTCGGAAAATCATGTACTTTCGACTCTCCGAATGACACCTGTATTTCATTATCAACAGGGTTTGATTGTAAAATGAAATTCATGAATCTCAGATGAGATAACTCTGACTAGTGTCATTTATACCTCTACCTCTTCTGTTCTTACGTGCGTTAGTCATATAATTGGCAGACCCTGTGATAAAAATGAATATATATTTACGGTCAGGAACTAGCAAATTACGTGCAAAAAATGTTTAACACTCTACCTTTTCATTATGGCCACAATAAATTTCATCCATCTTACAATACAGGAACTAATGAAATACGAGTAATGCCAGAAAACCTTTTTCGAAATTACATCGGCCATTATAACATCATTTTGTCAGACCGTTGATTATTATTTTTCGACTAATGCTCGTTGGTAGAGCAAAATAGTTTTCTTGTTATAAAACGGATTAATGAGGTATATTTTCTTACCCGGTAGGATATTGGCTTTATTTTGTCTCAAGATATTTTGAATTAGATTTTTCAGTTGCCTTCTACGTATCGTAATATTTATTTACAGTTGTATAAAGTCATTCCCTTAACAATATGATACATTACTGGCCAAAAATTCGGTTACAAAAATTGAACAAGTAGGAAAAATAGATAACTCTCTTTTGTTTATTTTTCTTTGTGTCGGTATCGAATGAACACTCGCGATTTTTAAAAAAACCGTGTTAACATTAAGCAGCACAGAAACCAATTTTTAATTTCCTTAAGAACTCGAAAGATCTCTACAATGGGGTACTACATATTTCGTAAGTGATATTTACCTAGAAACTATAAATCTCATTAAAAGGTACCTTTATATGTTCTGCCCTACCGTTAACTAGAAGTTGACATTGGGTGTGGACTTTATATTATGATCACACTCGACGTGACGCACACAATCAGTACGGACCAATCAGAAAGCAGCATATCCTGACGAATGACGTAACGCTCAAGACACTTTCTCATTGGTTGATATCGGTGTGACGTAGTACAGTAATATAAACTCTCTGATTGGACAATATTAACCAATCAAAATGACGCAAAAGAAGACATCTGATTGGTTAAAACTGGGCTTTCTTATTGGCCGAAAATACGAGACTCTGATTGGGCAATTATTACCTGAGCCGTTGACGTCACATGCGCATCACACTCAACTTGGCCCGACTGACTCACGCAACCCTAATAGATCGTTTGTGGAATACCAGTTATATTTTGATACATATATTTTTGTTTCTGTTAAACACAATAATAGCGTAAGTCAAAAATGATTTGTCAAGTAACGTCTTGTCAAGTCTATTTTTCGTTGATTTACGATCTGTTAGTTAACGGGAAATTTATAAGCAGTATTTATATCTTCTACACAGGCAGTGTAAAACTATAACATTTAACACCTGATTCGTACAGATGAGATAAATAAAAAGTAATTCAGCGACAGCATTCGCTTAATTGTCGTAGTAAAAGTATACGCAAAAAAATTACGATCCCGATAGCTGTGATTTTATAAAGTTTTACGCCTGTAATCAGTGTTTATGTAGGCAGCATGTTCGAATTTTACAATTTTATAAGAATTATCAGAGGCGACTTTTTAACGTTCCGAAACCGAACGATTCATGCGTTCTCTTAAGCAAGGTAGGCGGCTAATAAAATTGCTTATTTTCAATCCAATTTGTCAGTAAACTAAAATGCTGGCTGTTGAAATTGTTGTGCAATGAAAGTTGTATTTTAGGTAAGCAGCGGACAAGGTGGTTTGAACCTCTAAAATCTTTTCTGAGTGAGATGAGTTGAGTTGGTTTACATGGTCTTCTCACAGCGTTTATAATTATACTTATCAGAATGCCAGTCCTTCGGAAAATCATGTACTTTCGACTCTCTGAATGACACCTGTATTTCATTATCAACAGGGTTTGATTGTAAAATGAAATTCATGAATCTCAGATGAGATAACTCTGACTAGTGTCATTTATACCTCTACCTCTTCTGTTCTTACGTGCGTTAGTCATATAATTGGCAGACCCTGTGATAAAAATGAATATATATTTACGGTCAGGAACTAGCAAATTACGTGCAAAAAATGTTTAACACTCTACCTTTTCATTATGGCCACAATAAATTTCATCCATCTTACAATACAGGAACTAATGAAATACGAGTAATGCCAGAAAACCTTTTTCGAAATTACATCGGCCATTATAACATCATTTTGTCAGACCGTTGATTATTATTTTTCGACTAATGCTCGTTGGTAGAGCAAAATAGTTTTCTTGTTATAAAACGGATTAATGAGGTATATTTTCTTACCCGGTAGGATATTGGCTTTATTTTGTCTCAAGATATTTTGAATTAGATTTTTCAGTTGCCTTCTACGTATCGTAATATTTATTTACAGTTGTATAAAGTCATTCCCTTAACAATATGATACATTACTGGCCAAAAATTCGGTTACAAAAATTGAACAAGTATGAAAAATAGATAACTCTCTTTTGTTTATTTTTCTTTGTGTCGGTATCGAATGAACACTCGTGATTTTTAAAAAAACCGTGTTAACATTAAGCAGCACAGAAACCAATTTTTAATTTCCTTAAGAACTCGAAAGATCTCTACAATGGGGTACTACATATTTCGTAAGTGATATTTACCTAGAAACTATAAATTCATTAAAAGGTACCTTTATATGTTCTGCCCTACCGTTAACTAGAAGTTGACATTGGGTGTGGACTTTATATTATGATCACACTCGACGTGACGCACACAATCAGTACGGACCAATCAGAAAGCAGCATATCCTGACGAATGACGTAACGCTCAAGACACTTTCTCATTGGTTGATATCGGTGTGACGTAGTACAGTAATATAAACTCTCTGATTGGACAATATTAACCAATCAAAATGACGCAAAAGAAGACATCTGATTGGTTAAAACTGGGCTTTCTTATTGGCCGAAAATACGAGACTCTGATTGGGCAATTATTACCTGAGCCGTTGACGTCACATGCGCATCACACTCAACTTGGCCCGACTGACTCACGCAACCCTAATAGATCGTTTGTGGAATACCAGTTATATTTTGATACATATATTTTTGTTTCTGTTAAACACAATAATAGCGTAGGTCAAAAATGATTTGTCAAGTAACGTCTTGTCAAGTCTATTTTTCGTTGATTTACGATCTGTTAGTTAACGGGAAATTTATAAGCAGTATTTATATCTTCTACACAGGCAGTGTAAAACTATAACATTTAACACCTGATTCGTACAGATGAGATAAATAAAAAGTAATTCGGCGACAGCATTCGCTTAATTGTCGTAGTAAAAGTATACGCAAAAAAATTACGATCCCGATAGCTGTGATTTTATAAAGTTTTACGCCTGTAATCAGTGTTTATGTAGGCAGCATGTTCGAATTTTACAATTTTATAAGCATTATCAGATGCGACTTTTTAACGTTCCGAAACCGAACGATTCATGCGTTCTCTTAAGCAAGGTAGGCGGCTAATAAAATTGCTTATTTTCAATCCAATTTGTCAGTAAACTAAAATGCTGGCTGTTGAAATTGTTGTGCAATGAAAGTTGTATTTTAGGTAAGCAGCGGACAAGGTGGTTTGAACCTCTAAAATCTTTTCTGAGTGAGATGAGTTGAGTTGGTTTACATGGTCTTCTCACAGCGTTTATAATTATACTTATCAGAATGCCAGTCCTTCGGAAAATCATGTACTTTCGACTCTCCGAATGACACCTGTATTTCATTATCAACAGGGTTTGATTGTAAAATGAAATTCATGAATCTCAGATGAGATAACTCTGACTAGTGTCATTTATACCTCTACCTCTTCTGTTCTTACGTGCGTTAGTCATATAATTGGCAGACCCTGTGATAAAAATGAATATACATTTACGGTCAGGAACTAGCAAATTACGTGCAAAAAATGTTTAACACTCTACCTTTTCATTATGGCCACAATAAATTTCATCCATCTTACAATACAGGAACTAATGAAATACGAGTAACGCCAGAAAACCTTTTTCGAAATTACATCGGCCATTATAACATCATTTTGTCAGACCGTTGATTATTATTTTTCGACTAATGCTCGTTGGTAGAGCAAAATAGTTTTCTTGTTATAAAACGGATTAATGAGGTATATTTTCTTACCCGGTAGGATATTGGCTTTATTTTGTCTCAAGATATTTTGAATTAGATTTTTCAGTTGCCTTCTACGTATCGTAATATTTATTTACAGTTGTATAAAGTCATTCCCTTAACAATATGATACATTACTGGCCAAAAATTCGGTTACAAAAATTGAACAAGTAGGAAAAATAGATAACTCTCTTTTGTTTATTTTTCTTTGTGTCGGTATCGAATGAACACTCGCGATTTTTAAAAAAACCGTGTTAACATTAAGCAGCACAGAAACCAATTTTTAATTTCCTTAAGAACTCGAACGATCTCTACAATGGGGTACTACATATTTCGTAAGTGATATTTACCTAGAAACTATAAATCTCATTAAAAGGTACCTTTATATGTTCTGCCCTACCGTTAACTAGAAGTTGACATTGGGTGTGGACTTTATATTATGATCACACTCGACGTGACGCACACAATCAGTACGGACCAATCAGAAAGCAGCATATCCTGACGAATGACGTAACGCTCAAGACAGTTTCTCATTGGTTGATATCGGTGTGAAGTAGTACAGTAATATAAACTCTCTGATTGGACAATATTAACCAATCAAAATGACGCAAAAGAATACATCTGATTAGTTAAAACTGGGCTTTCTTATTGGCCGAAAATACGAGACTCTGATTGGGCAATTATTACCTGAGCCGTTGACGTCACATGCGCATCACACTCAACTTGGCCCGACTGACTCACGCAACCCTAATAGATCGTTTGTGGAATACCAGTTATATTTTGATACATATATTTTTGTTTCTGTTAAACACAATAATAGCGTAGGTCAAAAATGATTTGTCAAGTAACGTCTTGTCAAGTCTATTTTTCGTTGATTTACGATCTGTTAGTTAACGGGAAATTTATAAGCAGTATTTATATCTTCTACACAGGCAGTGTAAAACTATAACATTTAACACCTGATTCGTACAGATGAGATAAATAAAAAGTAATTCGGCGACAGCATTCGCTTAATTGTCGTAGTAAAAGTATACGCAAAAAAATTACGATCCCGATAGCTGTGATTTTATAAAGTTTTACGCCTGTAATCAGTGTTTATGTAGGCAGCATGTTCGAATTTTACAATTTTATAAGCATTATCAGATGCGACTTTTTAACGTTCCGAAACCGAACGATTCATGCGTTCTCTTAAGCAAGGTAGGCGGCTAATAAAATTGCTTATTTTCAATCCAATTTGTCAGTAAACTAAAATGCTGGCTGTTGAAATTGTTGTGCAATGAAAGTTGTATTTTAGGTAAGCAGCGGACAAGGTGGTTTGAACCTCTAAAATCTTTTCTGAGTGAGATGAGTTGAGTTGGTTTACATGGTCTTCTCACAGCGTTTATAATTATACTTATCAGAATGCCAGTCCTTCGGAAAATCATGTACTTTCGACTCTCCGAATGACACCTGTATTTCATTATCAACAGGGTTTGATTGTAAAATGAAATTCATGAATCTCAGATGAGATAACTCTGACTAGTGTCATTTATACCTCTACCTCTTCTGTTCTTACGTGCGTTAGTCATATAATTGGCAGACCCTGTGATAAAAATGAATATATATTTACGGTCAGGAACTAGCAAATTACGTGCAAAAAATGTTTAACACTCTACCTTTTCATTATGGCCACAATAAATTTCATCCATCTTACAATACAGGAACTAATGAAATATGAGTAATGCCAGAAAACCTTTTTCGAAATTACATCGGCCATTATAACATCATTTTGTCAGACCGTTGATTATTATTTTTCGACTAATGCTCGTTGGTAGAGCAAAATAGTTTTCTTGTTATAAAACGGATTAATGAGGTATATTTTCTTACCCGGTAGGATATTGGCTTTATTTTGTCTCAAGATATTTTGAATTAGATTTTTCAGTTGCCTTCTACGTATCGTAATATTTATTTACAGTTGTATAAAGTCATTCCCTTAACAATATGATACATTACTGGCCAAAAATTCGGTTACAAAAATTGAACAAGTAGGAAAAATAGATAACTCTCTTTTGTTTATTTTTCTTTGTGTCGGTATCGAATGAACACTCGTGATTTTTAAAAAAACCGTGTTAACATTAAGCAGCACAGAAACCAATTTTTAATTTCCTTAAGAACTCGAAAGATCTCTACAATGGGGTACTACATATTTCGTAAGTGATATTTACCTAGAAACTATAAATCTCATTAAAAGGTACCTTTATATGCTCTGCCCTACCGTTAACTAGAAGTTGACATTGGGTGTGGACTTTATATTATGATCACACTCGACGTGACGCACACAATCAGTACGGACCAATCAGAAAGCAGCATATCCTGACGAATGACGTAACGCTCAAGACACTTTCTCATTGGTTGATATCGGTGTGACGTAGTACAGTATTATAAACTCTCTGATTGGACAATATTAACCAATCAAAATGACGCAAAAGAAGACATCTGATTGGTTAAAACTGGGCTTTCTTATTGGCCGAAAATACGAGACTCTGATTGGGCAATTATTACCTGAGCCGTTGACGTCACATGCGCATCACACTCAACTTGGCCCGACTGACTCACGCAACCCTAATAGAAAGTTTGTGGAATACCAGTTATATTTTGAAACATATATTTTTGTTTCTGTTAAACACAATAATAGCGTAGGTCAAAAATGATTTGTCAAGTAACGTCTTGTCAAGTCTATTTATCGTTGATTTACGATCTGTTAGTTAACGGGAAATTTATAAGCAGTATTTATACGAGTATTTATATTCACAACATTTTCTTTTTAAATTTAAATAAATGATAACACTAAGGGCCCAATGAAGATTTTTCATAAATATGTATGTATGTGTGTGTGTGTGTGTGTGTTGAAAAAAATATCTCAAGAACGGAACATCGTACGAACTTGAAACTTAAGTTAAGCACCACTAAAGAACCCGACACGAATATTTTCATCAAAATCGGTCAACCGAAAGTAGTAGTTTATTCGCGTCCTTCTTCACTTTTTTGCGATTTTCTCAAAAACGGCTTTAAGATTTATAAAAAAACAAAACTGCCCCATTTACTACATTTTTTTATGCATACCAGATAGGGTAGGCGCTATATCTGCTAAAATTCTTCGGGAGGTTGTTTTCTAGTAAAAAATTGTTTTTTTAAGCTTGAAGCTTTCATATGCATTTTAGCGCAAAAATGTATAATAAAAGTTGTAGAGAATTTAAAAACCTACAATCTTTATTTCAAACTTTTTTTTGTATAACGCTTAGTTTAGCGGTAATTAGCGATTTTATGGTTTTTTTCTCACGGAAGCTTGTAAAAAATCGATTGTTTTAAGATTTCAGCCTTATTAACATTTTACGACAAAAGTGTATATAATCAAATTTATAGAAAATAATTAAAAGATCTACAACTTTATGTTAGAGAATTTTTCTCTATAGAGCCTAGTTTAGCGTGAAAGTGATTTTGCTTATTTCTAAGCCAAACTGAGGTTGATTTTCATTTTGCATCATTCACTCATGATTAAAATAAGGTTATGTTTATTGAGGTTACTTTTTCTTTATTTCCAATATTTTATTACTAAATTGTTAGGTTTATTGTTTATTATTTGCATTGCCAAGAGAAAGTTGTGTTTCACACCAGATTTTTAGATTATATTTTATTAAAATCGGCATCTCCTAACTACAGATCGACAGCCATACTAACATTGGCAACACTTATCTAGTTTTTCTATCAAGAAATATGCAATGGATTACATTAAAAATGATTTCAGATGAGACACGTTTCATCTTGTTTGATATTCAGATGTCAAACAACTTTTTTAGCAATTGATCGATACACGAATTCCTGATATTGGTCTGACGTATATACATTTATACAAAAAAAAAATACCTTACATTTTTTGCTTTAGTTTATTTGAAATCAAATTATTCTTATCAATTATTTATCAAAAACATAAGCAAATTTAAAAAATATAATATTACAAAGGATGTAAAATTTTAAGAAATAAATAAAAATGATGTCGGAGGTAAATATGAAAATAATAAACTAAGTGATTGCTAATAAGGCGAAACGTTACACCGCCGGTAATTTCTGTTCGTCTTTGTAATTTTGTTTTCATTACAAATGTTTATCAATTTTGTTTACGTTTTACTTAATAAATTCAGCTCAGTGATTTGAAATTTGTATCAAAATGGTTTTATTTAGAGATGTTTATGAGAACGCTTTGGTGAATAAATAGTATTGTATTAACTGAATAATCTAAGTTCAAATCCCAGTTATAATCTGCAGAAAAATACACTAATTAACTGTTGTACAATGCTTTTCACGGTTGATGAGCTCTCTTGTTCCACGCTTTTACACCAATAAGAACGTTTGCCAGCGTTGTCAGATTGTACGAATATTTCAGCCAGACAAACATTACGCGCGCATGCGGATAAGAGCCACAGTAGTTCACTCGTGTCTTGTGTCTCGTACTGAACACATCGATGGTAGAGCGCGTTAACATGCAATACTTTATAATATAATCAGCTGATTGTATGTTCATAGGTTATAATTGTTATTGAAAAACCAAAAAAAATGGCTGACAAAATATATAACAGAGCTACGAGAGCAAGTGTTGGCAACGTTGCTAGCAAGTCATTGGGTAGAGGCATGGCGTTCTCTAATTACTAACTAGAGAACGCTATGGTAGAGGCCAATGCGTACGTTCAGAGCTCATCAGCCCTGAAAGATAGTATTATTTTAATTTTAATGTAATCAATAATAACCGTATAAAATTTAATTTTTTTAAAATTTATTTATTTAAAGTCGCATAAACTGCTTGGTTATTAGCGACTACGATGGATTATATGAATATAGTTGTGGGTTTTGACTTGTGAAAATTTCCAGACCCTGGGCCTGGAATCAAATCTGGGACTTACGCGTGGTAGGCTGACACGCTAACCAGTACGCTAAAAAAATTGTTTTAAGAAAAAACTTTATTAAGAACAAAACGAAACAGCTGAAGACAAAATTTAAACAATTTTATTGAATACTAGGTAAAAGTTCGACACTTAATCTTAACAAAAAACCTTTAATTCACAAATCAATTAGTAAACCAATTTGGACGCGTGGAATCCAATTACGGGGCTCAGCAAGCCATTCCAACATTGAAATCCCGGGAAGGTTTAACCGAAATTACTCTGGACAGTCACTTCATCACCTTGGTACATAATGAATAGCACATTACAAAGAGATCTACACGTTCCTACAGTTCAACAAGAAATGAATACATACAGAGCAAAATACCAAAGAAGATTCGAATCACTTACAAATCACCTCGCCATCTCACTTACTAAAAAAAAGACATCGTACGGACTTATTTTAAAGCGATAACGCAAAACATGAATTAAATCCGCACAGTTCCTCGTATGGGGAGGGGTTTCTTTGATCATTTACTCATTATTACCCTTAAGAATAGATTATAGATTTAGCTGTATTATAAAAAATTAAGTACTGAAAATGCTAATGTTTTCATGCATCATAAAACGTCACTATTTTGTGGTTTTAACTATTTCATTACTTACATCCAATTAAGTTTTGCAAATGTGCTGAAACATTTAACGAAAATGATCAGAATGTGTAATTAATTTTAAAAAAAATGGCGTTCGTGGCTTAGAGAAGGACAAAACTGTGATAGTGCTCTAGAAAATTAAAATTTTGTTTATTTTTCAGCTAGTTCAGGAGAATGTACTGTCTGTTTATAACTTGATGGCCTCCGGCAGAGAGGATCAACATGCTGATTGTAAAACCATTTCAGAAAACATTTCTAATTTTTTAAGTAATTAAAACTTGTCGGGAATGACGTATTTTTATAAAACAAAGTATTTCGTATGTTTTTGTTCTATAAAATTATGTTGGAAACCACGCCTAATGAGATGTAATAATGTAGTAAAAGTTTTGTTTTTGAAGAAAAAAAAACTGTCCTTGTAACTTAAAAAGTAATGATTTTCTGTTAAATTTTATTGCATCATCGTTTTTCATAATTATTACAGAACAAACCTGCCAAATATTATGTTAATCCGTGAAATAGCTGTTGAACAATGACGAAATATTTAAAAAAATACGTTTTTTCTTCTAAAACAAAAGTAACACTAAATTATACATTATCTTATTAACCGTGTGTTTTCGAAATAATTTTATACAACAAAAACATGCGAAATACTTTGTTTTAAAAAAATATGTCATTTTCGACAAGTTTTAGTTACTTAAAAAAATTACATGTATGTTTTCTGAAATGTTTTACAATCCGCATATTGCTCCCCTCTGCCGGAGTTCCTCAAGTTATAGACTGACAGTATATTGTTTATTAACGGGATTAATATGATTTTTTTATTTTATTTTGTTTATTTATTTAAAGTCGCATCAACAGCTTGGTCATTAGCGACTACAGTGAGTTATGGATTGTTAGGTTGTGACTTATTATAATTTCTAGACCCTAGCCGGGAATCGAACCCGGGACCTCCGCGTGGCAGGCCAGCGCGCTATCACTACGCTACGGAGGCCGCCACTACGATTTTATAGTATGTCTCTGAACCTACAAAAAAAATTAGTAATGTGTTACTGACGTATGTATCTACAAAAGTATGTCTCTGAACCTACAAAAAAAAACAAATTAGTAATTTGTTACTGACGTATATATCTACAAAAGTATGTCTCTGAACCTACAAAAAAAACTAGTTATGTGTTACTGACGTATATATCTACAAAAGTATGTCTTGAACCTGCAAAAAAAAATTAGTGATGTGTTACTGACGTATGTATCTACAAAAGTATGTCTCTGAACATACAAAAAAAAAAACAAATTAGTAATGTGTTACTGACGTATATATCTACAAAAGTATGTCTCTGAACCTACAAAAAAAACTAGTTATGTGTTACTGACGTATATATCTACAAAAGTATGTCTTGAACCTGCAAAAAAAAATTAGTGATGTGTTACTGACGTATGTATCTACAAAAGTATGTCTCTGAACATACAAAAAAAAAACAAATTAGTAATGTGTTACTGACGTATATATCTACAAAAGTATACCTCTGAACCTACAAAAAAATTAGTTATGTGTTACTGATGTATATCTACAAAAGTATGTCTCTGAACCTACAAAAAAAATATTAGTAATGTTTTACTGACGTAAGGAACGGATAAGTCAACGTGTAATGTTTTACAGGGTATGTTATTCGGGGAATTATCAATGAGTAGCAAGAATTTACTTTGGAAACTATGTATCCGTGAAATAATCTGCAACATAAATCTGGCCACCGTACAACCAGATCGGTTGGGGGATTGCCTTGAACGTTTAGAATTCGAAATTATGGTAATTTGACAGCTTGTCAAAAAATCTGTATAACCGTTTCAATACGATCTGCCAGTTCCAGGGCTACAAAAATAGTTCTGTTTCTTATCACATGGTCAGCCAATATTAAGACTGAAGAATTCAAGAATAGAAGAAGCAGAGGTGTAAAAGACTCTAGTCAGGGTTATCTTCTCTTGAGAGTAATGAATTTCATTATACAACCAGACCTTACGGTGAATGTAGTGAAAGTGTCATCCGCAGGATAGAAAGTAGATCTTTTCGGAGGACTTGGCATGTTGGTAAGCACACACTTTTTTCCACTCAGTGAGGAAGGCAATAGTAAATAACCTCACTCATCATTTTACTTATAAAGCATTAAACGTAAAGCCTCTAGAGGTTTAAACCAGCCTTTCGACTGATGACCTAAAAACCAACTATTTCAATCTGTGATATAGTAATTATCAAATATGAATGACGTGTACTCCTCACATCAGACGCCTGACTAAACACAATTTAAGACACTAAAAATTGTTTGATGGGAACGAGGTAGATTGAAAAAAAAAATAGCTGCGGACATGTTTGTCGACAAAGGGTAAAGGTCATTTAAAACGTAATGTTTATTAGTTTATTTTTTGTTTAAGAAGTTTGTCATACATCGGTCTCTGATTGTTTTCAACTTTTACAAAAAAATTATTACATCGGAAAAGTATAAATTCTGGGTATTATACAATACGAGTTCAAAGAACTGAATATGGAATCCAGAAATTTTTATTTAAAAGTTACGCCTACAACAGTATTATAAAAAAAGAATATTTTATGTATGAAAACAAACGTTAAAATTATAAAAAATAGAACAGGATAAAATTTTGTAAACATATCACATAGTAAATTCCAAATTTTCTAGTACGGTATTGGCACTTTAAATGTGTTTGTATACACTTCTCCACCTACTTCTACGTAGTTGGACGTGTGAGGATAACAGGAAAAGCTTTGAGTTTAATTTACGAGTTCAAGGGCTTTTCTCATCAGGAAGTAGTGAAAGTAAAGTCGGAAATTATGTACACCCTTTCTTTTATGTAGAACAGGAAAACACGATTGAAAAGTCGAAGCCAACAGAGAGTTACGAAAAAACAACTACGGAGTAATTTATTTCCTGCTTCACACATACTAAGAATTATATTAAGATCCCTATATTGCAGTTGGTTTTTGAAGTAGCTTATCAATAATTTAACTTATTTTTGTACCAAGGAAAGTTGTTTTCGACGATAATTTGTTATATGTTTTTATAATTTTATTGAATTTTTGTTTAATATTTGTCATATTTACGTTATAAAAATTTGGTGTGAAAGACTCACACAACTTTCTCTTGCCAATGCTAAAATGAACAATATAATCTTACATTAGTAATAAAACATTAGAAATAAACAAAAAACTAACCTCAAAAAACATAACCTTATTTTAATCATGAGTGAATGATGCAAAATGAAAACCAACTTAGCTTAATAATAGTTTAGCTTAATAATACGGAAAATCACTCTTCGACACTCTTCGAAAAAGGCTCAGTAGAGAAAAATGCTTTGCATAAAAGTTGTAGATCTTTAAATTTTCTATAAATCTGATTATACACTTTTGTCGTAAAATGCATACTAAGGCTGTAATCTTAAAAAATCCACTTTTTTACACATTTTCATGAAAAAAACACAGAAAATCACTAATTACCGCTAAACTAAGCGTTAAACAAAAAAAAGTGTCAATTAAAGTTGTAGGTTTTTAAGTTCTCTAAAACTTTTAAAAATATAGTATACATTTTTGCCCTAAAATGCATATTAAGGCCGCAATCTTTAGAAAACCATTTTTTTCTTCCACAGCGCAGCTTCCCCAAGAATTTCAGCAGACATGGCGCTTACTTTATCTTGTAGAGCATAAAAAAGTAGTAAATGAGGCGATTTTTAAAAAAAATCGTAGGAGCCGTTTTTGAAAAAATTGTAAAAAAGTGAAAAATGACAAATTAATTACTACTTTCGGTTGACCGATTTTGATGAAAATGTTCGTGCCGGGTTCTCTAGCAGTGCCTAACTTACGTTTCAAGTTTCAAGTTGGTACGATGTTCCGTTCTTGAGATATTTTGTTCACAAGCACACAGACCAATCGCTAAAAACACGTTTTTTGGGTTCAGGGGGTCTGAAAACCTGTATATCGGGTGAAAACTCAATTTCCAAAAATCGACATTAAAACAATACTTTTCTTCCTATATATTCATATAGGCAAAAGAAAGTCAAAATATAACTGTTAAGATTAATTTTGGAATCGAAATTTAAGAAACTGAAATTGAATAAAACCAACAGAATAAATGTGACATAATAAATCAAATAAACTTGAACACTAAGCTTATCACTTTATATTGATGAAGTCATCATAAAAACTGTATTTAAACGTTACTTGTCACGGGGCAGCATACATTTTTTTTTAACAGAAAAGTTGAGTGAGTTTCATATAACGTATAATACAATAAGTAATGTGCAAAAACGGAAATTTCTTCCAAAAAAAAAATTAAACAAACCATTCTCTAATAATAGAAAACACCGGGAAAACCATATTTTTGTAGACATATCCTGCTTGTTTAATTATAAATTTTTTTGCCAACCATTTGTTATCCATTCTACACAGGTGTCCGTATAAGTTTAGTCTTTTTCTAATAGTTTCCATTATTCATTCAAGAATTTAGTATTTATTGTATACATAAATTTTTTTCATCCGAGGCGGCGAGAAAAACTCATGTTCACTCCCTCACGATGGGTAAGTAGTGCTGGACTTAATTGAGGCGTCCGCGTCCAGCCCCAAGGAGGCCGCAACCGCCTACCAACCAAAAACCCGCCGCCTGGCCACTTGATCCGACATCAGCAAAGAACCCTCTACCTCCCTCGGAACTGTTTATATAATACTACAAGGGAAATGTCAGGTTAAAAAATTTACACACTGTCAGCGGGGCGTGGAAGGGAACAGTAGCCTAAATCCCCTGTCGCTGTCACTGACCAACACTCACTCTCTCACTTTCATTTATCTCTTTCATCACCAGCTCAGGAAAGAAATGTGCCTACTTTATGAGTTGGGACAGGATTGATTTACTGTGGGAGAGGGCAATCCCGCAGATCTCCAGATGTCTCTTCCCTCCGTAGTCTCTCGATCACTCTCTCCACTAACTGAGCGACCAACTTCCAGCTCTCCTCATCCCGCAGCATTGCTGCCCCTACCTCTCTATGGATTCACTGTGCAACGCCTATCTTCTCACATGTCTCCATTCTTGCGAGGCGAAAATAGGGAGATCTTTCAAAAATATGCGCAATGGACTCCTCCTCTTCACTGTTGTATAGTCGACATTTCGGCACTTTACTTAGTTTGAACCTCGTCAAATATCCCCCAAACCAACCATGCCCTATTAACAACTGCGTCAGTTCGTGGGTGGTATCACCAAATGTCCTCCTTATCCACACCTCGACATTTGGAATGAACCTCCTTGTCCACTCCCCGACCCTAGCTTCACTCCATCTCCTGTGCCACCTGCTGAGTAATCGATTCCAAAATTCCTCTTTTTCAGCACTACTTCAAATTATAAATTGGCAGACTAAAATTTACAAATCTTCAGTTATTTATGAAAACTCAAAATAAATACGAAAAGCAACAAAGCAAGTTCGTTGAAACCATTTCATAAGATCATTCAATTAAAGTAGTACTTGAATACAGTACTTCGCATCAACAGACAATTTGTTTCTTTTTTAGTGATAAAACATTGTCGTAACTTTTTAAAAAGTTAGAAATGTTACACGACGACGCCAATAAAGTTTATATAGTACGTTATTACATTAAACAAAGAAAGATATATAAAACAAGAAGGAAAAAAGATGGGAAATGAGGTTGCAAGAAAATACAAAAATAAATAAAGAGGAAAAGAATGTAGTCGAAAGAAATAATACGAAATAAAGAAACAGGGTTAAAATACGTATTATGAAAAGATGGAGATTGTAGGGTATTCACCTGAAAGTTTCGTATCATAAGGAAATCCTTGGAACGAGGTCAAAAGAAAAGGAACTGAAATACTAGAGACAAGAAATGAGTAATAAAGAAACGTTTAAAGTCAACGGACAAAATATAGCAGTTGCGAAATATTTTATACGTTCTTATCTTAGTTTTTGAAAACGATGTGCAAAATATTTTTCAGTAACGTCATTCAATTTAAATCTTAAAAAATATCTTTATTCTGTTAAAAAACTTAAATTATGCCGACCTTTGTTTCTAGTAGACCTTTAAAGAATTTAAAAATATAATCTTTGATTTATTTGTTCCGCCGATAAAATAAAATTTATTAACCAATGAAAGAAACTGTGTATAACTTCGCAAGTAACATTTTAATGTGACTGAAAAACATAAGGAAACCCACAAGGTATTCCTACTTAATTTTAAATATTTACACATAATAATCAGCAAATAATATGGAAAATCTGGTGTGAAACACTCACACGACTTTCTCTAACAAATTCAAATAATAACAAATATAACCTAATATTGATAATAAAACATTAGAAATAAACTAAAAAACTAACCTTAGAAAACATAACCTATTTTTAATCATAAGTGAAGGACGCAAAATGAAAATCAACCGTAGTTTGGCTTAATAACACGGAAAATCACTCTTTAACGCTGAAGTAGGCTCTGTAGAGAAAAATATTTTAAACAAAAGTTGTAGATTTTTTAATTTCCTTTAAATTTGATTATGTACACTTTTGTCATGAAATGAATACTAAGGCCGAAATTTAAAAAATCTATTTTTAACAGATTTTTATGAAAAAAAAACATAAAATCACTAATTACCGCTAAACTAAACGTTATACAAAAATAAAAGTTTGAAATAAAAGTTGAAGGTTTTTAAATTTTCTACAACATTAGTTATAAACACATTTGCCCCAAAATGCATATTAAGGCCGCAATCTTTAAAAAACCATTTTTCTCTACGAGACTTTCGTAAAGAAAGTACTTTCTTCATGTCAATTTTTCGAAATCGAGTTTTCACCCAAAAACATGTTTTTAGCAATTTGTTCTTGTCTATGTCTTAAAAAACAATTTTTTTACCCCTTCAAGAATTTCAGCAGACGTGGTGCTTACCCTATCCTGTAGAGCAAACATATTTTGCTCGCCTTCAAAGCAAACACAAATTATCTTGCTCTACAAGGCGGTTTAAGAAAAATCGAGGTGCTTTTTTCAGAAAATAAACCAAGTTTCAATTTCATACAGTATTCCGTTCTTCAGATATTTTGCTCACACAGACGGATCAATCGCTAAAAATATGTTTTTTTGGGTTAAGGGGGTCTGAAAATGTGTTATTTGGGTGAAAACTCAATTTAGAAAAAACATACCGATTATAATATTCACATAAGGCAAAAAAAAATTAAAACACTTGTGCTAAATAATTAAATATACGTTTGAACACAACATTGTACATATTTAAAGTCAACTTACGAAATTTCTTTGTATCATAAATTTCCTTACCTGAAACAAAAAAGAAAAATGTAGTTATTTAATCAGAAATAAATTTTAAACAATAAATACATTGATTGTGTTTTATATTTTCATTCGAAGAAGATTATTATTCAGGCTTTTATCGTATTTGTTAAAGTTTATGTTTACATTTCAAAAAAACTGATTGTAAAAGAATTAGGCCTACACCTTTTTAAAAAAATTTGTTAAAGAAACCGGCGCGCATTAGATTTGATAGTGCATTACGTTCGAGTAAATATTACAACATGTGTTACTAGTGAAGAGGAAATTCTCTAGTAAGGGGATGCTTTAAGTGATGGAAACTCTTAAAAACCTATTTCAGTATTCTTGTTTACAAGTACAGTACTATAGTCAACTCACGGTATCTTGAAAATGAAGTCCATCAAACTAATATACAGTTTCAACAATATGGTTTTAATATAATAAAATATGCTATTTAATATACCTTATGAATATAAATACAAAAACAGTGAAGTAAATTTTGAGTTGAATACATTAATACAGGTATTCAAGTAAGTTTTATGGTGCTTAGAGAATGTATCTTTACTAAACTACAACTTATAGTTAACGTACTTTGTTATTTAGTTACGGAATACGTTGTT
The DNA here is from genome assembly GCA_035578175.1 of Catonia carolina. NCBI lineage: Eukaryota > Metazoa > Arthropoda > Insecta > Hemiptera > Achilidae > Catonia > Catonia carolina. Next base: position 48,339,053 of record JAQMRL010000004.1, read on the forward strand.
AGATAGTTAGTTAATATGTATACAAGTTACTAGGTGATGACCCAAACTAATTTTGTATTCACAGCTTAACGTAACACATCTAGTCTTATTATAGTCCCAGTGGAACCCGTAATTCTCTAAAACTTTCAAGACGCAACCTATCCGCTGTCAGAAAGCCTGTATTATTTAATCAATTACTTTAAAACAATTCCCAAAATGGAAATAAAAACAACGTTGATGTCAAAAAGTTGATGTAATATTTAAAATACTTTTTATAGTTTCTCGAGTCACGAGTCTGCCCTTGTTTGCAATGACAGGTAAAGAGGGGAAAACATCAGTGCTTTACTTTACGACTGCTTTACTTTTAGTACAACAAAAACAACAACTTATTCTATACCCAGGGTATATACAGTATTTCACAGAACCTTTTGTAGGTTAACTGTACGAATATAACTGTTCGTTACCGTAAACAGAAATGTTAATTTCTCGAAAACATGGGCAGACTATTCACAGTGCTGAACGAAATCTAATATGCAGTGGAATAAAATGCTGTGAAGTTGAAGCTAAACAAAAATGCCTTTCCCTGCCTCTTAACAAAATCCACGAGCGAGTGGCTAACTACTGTGATGTTTCTCTTTCCACAATTTGATAAATAAAGGAAATTAAAGACGTGAAGAAGCTATTCTTCAACAATTTTGTTGACACCTGGTAAAAAAAGAAAACGGTTAGGTAGATACTAGTGAGACTGATAGTAAAGACGCGGTGACAGCGATAGTAAAGAAGGCGATTAATTTGTAGAAACTTGTGTTCCAATGGAGTAAGGTAATTACAGTAAATCAAAAATGTTTAGTCATGCAATTATGCTATAGGCAATATTACAGGTCACATTTATTTCTTAAAAGGTTTATGAAGAAAACATTTTCTCGGAATAAACCACAGCTTACAAAATGTATGTTGAAACTGCACGGTAATGAAATGTACGAGTAGTCTCTCAGTGTTGACGTTGACAGCACTATAAAATTTTCACTTCCGTTCCTCACAGCCCATTCATGCACAAAAGGCAATCTCGTGAGTTCAGTATCTTTATGATCATGTTCATTTTTGTGGATCATGAAATAATAATCGTTACAAAGGAATAAATTTACAAATTTAGTGGGTCAAAATTGTTTTTATTATTCATTCGGTTAGAGTAATGTATGTATTTCAAATTACATTGATAAATAAAAGGTAACTGTATTGAAGGTAGGGCGTAATGAAACGCTAATTGAAATTTTACCAAACAGGTGGAAAATGGATCTAATTGCAATTTACTTGCTGGTTTCAGTGCTATAGAAAACTTTTATATTTTCTATGGGCTGCTTTTAAACTTGTATATAGAAGAGGCTACATAAGTGAAGTGGAGGAAAAGTTGATGCGGGAATAAAAATTCAAGGATAAACAATAAAAATGCTGAGATTCGCCGATGATATCGTAGTATTAGCCAAGACAAAGAAAGAACTAGAGGATTTCTTAAACGGAATGGATGAGATCATGAGAAAGGATTACTTCATCAAAATGAATAAGAACAAAACGAAAGTGTTGAGCAGCAGCAAGAGTGGTTTAGAAGAGATGGGAAATTTAAAAGTATGCAACGAAAACATACAGGAAATTGGGGAATTCTGCTATCTAGGGAGTAAAATAACAAAGGAAAGTAGAAGCACAAAGTGATATCAAAAGTAGGGTTGCTCAAGCTAGAAAAGCTTGAACCCAAGAAAAGAAAAGAATCCAAGTGTTTGGACTGGAAATTCCTGCAGAATAAATTCATAAAGGCTATATAAATAAAACAAAGCTTCTCATGAAGAAGACCAAAAGCAATTTCTGAGAGAATATTGAAGTATTGGATAGAAAAGAAGAAAAATCCAAAAGAAGAAAATAAAGATCAAAATTTATTTTTATTTCGAAAGATGACCGGGTTGGTCTAGAGGTAAAGTCGTCGCCAAAATCAGCTGTTTAACAGCTGATTTTCGGAGACGAAGGTTCCTGGTTCAAATCCTAGTAAAGGTAGTTACTTTTATACGGATTTGAATACTAGACAGTGGTTACCGGTGTACTTTGATGGTTGGGGTTCAATAAACTATACTCTCTCAGGAATGTTCGGCCTGAGTTTGTACAAGACTACACCTCATTTACACGTCATACATAAATCATCCTCATCTCATTAGGTCATGAGGTTGCTTATTGTTCTGAATTGAACAGATTGCAACGTTCACACATTAGGGATACAAAAAAATAAAAATAAATTCGAAAGAAATAAAGAGAAGAAAATAATACAAAGAGACAAAACTTTTTGAGTAATGTGCTCAAATAATCTAGATCAGATTTAATTCTTGGGAAAAAATACTATACCTGAACGACTGAAAGACTGCAGATGAGATCTAACCAATAACAGCCAAGGTCCGGGTGTGAGATTGCCTCTTCGTTAAGTCACACTCTGTTCCATTGAACTCCAGCTGACTTTTTGTTAGGCTGTCATCCACAGCGTGACCACAACGTGACAACGCAGGATACGATTAACGAAAGTCAATTGGCTCTGTGCTCTAATCTAAGTCACTATGCTCCACCTTCATCTGCAGTCTCTAGTTCGTTAACCTATAGTTATAAGTTCACAAGGAAGTTTTATTATTTATAAATAACCAGATCCTGAAAAGAGGGTGGAATAAACATCACAGAATATTTTATACTTATTGTGGTTTAACCAACCGCTTTAATACTTACGACCCAAACTTATTGTAATCCCTTCTGATGGTATCAATAATCTCGAGAGTAGCGCTGGCGCAAATGATAGTATTTTATAAAACGAACGACTAGAAAATAATTAACTTAATAATTTTTATTTTTTCGATAAAAGAAATTTCCATTCCACAACGTACTTTTACAGACATTAAAAAATATATCAAAGTAAAATTTAACTGGAAGTTATAACTTAACATTAGATTAGATTTTTCTCTGTTTTAATGTCAGGATTAAAGCTCGGGTCTAAATAAAGTAAGTTTACATTAACGTTTGGTGATACGCCAGTTCTTTGATAATATTTTGCATATATATTAAAATGTCATGTTACTAGACTTTGTGTTTGTCGATATTAATTAAAAGAGCAATATTTTCTCCATCAAAAATAAAAAAATGAAAGTTAACACTTTAAGCCTGTTAGAATACCTTTCATAAAAACATTGATTTTTGGAAAGTTAGAATGAATATTTCTAAGAAATGTTATAAAAGTTTGAACCTATAAAAAGTTAATGAACTTTTGATGTAGCGGTATCCAAGTTTTTCAAGTGTAAAACTAGATGAACTTAACTACTTTACAATTGACTTAACTTTCTTGCGGTGGAAAATCAGAGATGTAAAAATTTAAAATAAGTGAACTGTACAACCTGCTCCCTTAAAATAATACGGAATATCATAACGTTTAGAGGTGAATTACTGAAATGGGTTTTTAACATTGGTAGACAGCACACGAAGGAAATTTAAATTTAAATCTGTGAGCTTACATTCTGATACTTTGATTCTGTATGACCTGATGCTGAAAGAAAGAGACATTAAATTGACCTATCTTAGAACATGGGAAACCATTGTATGATAAGTCAATTCCCGAACGCATGCATAATTACAATACTGGAGATAAATGTGTTTGTAATAAGGTTATTGTAATAAGCTATGTAATACAGAGTGATTTTTTTAGTCCTGTTACCCAATTGTTAATGTCTGGTAATATTTTTCTAAAAAAAAATAAATTTTGTTTTGTGACACTAAGTTGGTAGCCCTACTCAACCAGTATGGATATGGCAGTGTAAGTTGATTCTCCTTGAGCTGTGTAAAATTTTGTACCATTTCCGGTCGTGCTACGAACAGAATGTCTTTTATCCTAAAACAATCTCTTGTTTAAATCTGGAGGCTGAAGCTCTAGAACTAATCGTATGTGATACGGATACAATTTCAATTTTTTAGCAGCTTTCTGAGCACTCGAACATGACAAATCAACATGCGAGGAAAGTTTTTGTAAACTTTTCCATGGAGAATTGAGCAATCTTGTTTTCACATTCTCTTAACGTCATCTTTCAAGAGAGTTGGTCGACCACTACGTTTTCTGCTGCAAACAATACCTGCCTCTAAAAATCAGTTAGTTAGCCTAGAAATTGACTAGAATAGAGTGGAGGAACACCAAAAAATTTAATTTGAAATGATTCTTTTACACTCGCATACGATTTTGTAGCAAAATATTGTTCAAGAATGAAAACCCGTTGTTCTAGGGTAAAAGACATTCTGTTCGTAACACAACTGGAAACAGCACAAAATTTTACGCAACTCAAGGAGAATCAACTCAAACTGTCGTATCTATACCGGTTGAGTAGGGCTACCAACTTTGTGTCACAAAATAAAATATCCCTTTCTTAGAAAAAAATTACCAGACATTAAAAATTGGGTAACAGGACTAAAAAATCACCCGGTACCTTATGTAATTATGTGAATTTATTATAATGTGCATAATATAAGTTTTTTCACATCTAAATTGTCCAAACTATACTATTTTTCAGGGCTGATGAGCTCTGAAAGTATCCATTGCCCTTTACCCACTTTATAGCTAGCCAATGGCTTGCCAGCAACATTGCCAATACTTGCTCTTGTAGCTCTGTTAAATATTTCGTCAGCCATGTTTTTGGTCTTTCAATAACAATTATAACCTATAAACATACAATCAGCTGATTATATATTTTAAAGTACTGCATGTTAACGCGCTCTATAATCGATGTGTTCAGTACGAGATGCAAGATGAGAGTGAACTATTGCGGCTCTCATACGCATGCGCACGTAATGTTTGTCAGGTACAATGTGACAACGCTGGTAAACGTTCTGATTGGTCTAAACGTGTGGAACAGCAGAGCTCATCAACCGTGAAAAGCATATTAGGCAGGTGGAATGTTAAATTATTTGGACTCAATCTTCTGCTAGTTCCAGGGCTACAAGAACTAGTTCTGTTTCTTATCACATGATCAGATAATTATATGATTGAAACATTCAAAAACACAAGATGTAGAGATGTAACACTGATCAGAGTTATCTCCTATGAGAGTAATGAATTTTCTTATACACCCAGACCCAGTGGGGGAAAGAAGTGAAGGTGCTATTTGCAGGGTGGAAAGTAGATGCTTTTCATAGGGCCTGGCATGCTGATAAGCACATGTTTCCACTCAGTGAGGAAGAGAATAGTAACTAATGTAAAATGTAACTAATTACAAAATCGAGTGAAGTTTAATCTTCATAAACTGAGTTGTTTTAATTCATGAAGATTTCTCATTTTTCAGAATTTAATTAGCCATTGGTTATTTTATAGAGAATACTTTATAATTATTGATTTAACTAGGCTTATTTTTCCTATTTAACAATTTTAAAGCATTCTTTGTAGTATTGTTATAAATTTTAGAATTAGTCATTTATTTTTAAAATAATAGAAGTTTAAGTGTTTAGGTTGTATATATAATTAAGGAGGGGTAGGCCCTATTTTGTTGTTATTAGATATTTATTTATTTTTTAGATACGCTCAACGAAAACAGGGAGTTTCATTTGATTTATTCTGAATTTACTAATCCTGGTAGACGACCATCTACAGGTCACGTCAAGATTATGCTGAGTTTTTTGTTTATTTATATTTCTCTTTTAAATTTTGTATTATATTTTGTGATATACTGTAAATCAATTATGTTTTAAATAAAGGGATTGTATTAATTAATTGTTTTTATAGGATTAATATTACTGTTAGTATTCTCTTTTCTTTTAAATTTTTTTCTTTAGTGACTAAAAATAATGACAGTAATTTTTTTATTATATTTAATGTCACATCACTTGCTTTGTTATATTCTATTGAATTGGTTATGCGATACAGTCTGTAGGTTTTAATGTGTTAAAATTCACTAGGTGGTGGGTTATCGAACCCTGCACCTAAAATAATAATTTATAGGAAAAAGTCAAGCTATCGGAGTCTGATAAATGTGACAAAAGTTTTACTAGCATAAAAGTTTCTACCAAGTTGTGAGTTTTGTCACATTAAATTGAAGATTCTATAAGGTATTTATTTACAAATCATTTTCTGTTTAAAGGAAGTAAAAGTTTTTTTTCATTTAAACTTTGATCGAATCACATTTAAGTCACACTAATGCTCATAATTTATCTACTTGTACGATAGCTCATTTCACTTGGGAATGAATGAAAGACGCATTTCTTTTTTTTTAAAAATGGTGAAAAGAAAAATAGTAAAGAAGACTGAAAATATTTCACCATTTTATTTCGTAAAGTCTACATGTCTTAAAAATCCGTTAGGATTTTACGCTTTCTTTTTTTACTATTTTTACTTTTTTCAAATGTATAATTATCACCAATACCTACGCACATGGGTTTATGTTATCATCACCCAAGGTTTCCATTTTTTAAATACAAGTTAGAATTTGTAGTTAATTTGTGTTACAATTCCCATTTATCGCAAAAGCAGCAACACAAACAAATATACTACGGAAAATTACTTAAGTAGTCACCGCTATTAGTATTTTATTTTCAAAATTAGGCTAAATATTTAAAAAGTAACTAACCTAAAAATTTAATATTAATTATAATTTTAATTCCCAAAATTAAACAACTTATTTAGATATGTTGTTGTTATTTAAGTCGGAACAGGCAAGAGCCTAAATTATTGATTGTGAGAAGAAAAATAAAAATCTGTCTTTATTTATAATTTGTTTGAATAATTGTATAAATATTGGTTTCGATTTCTATAATTTATTTTTAGAGTTAGAATTTTTTAACAAGTATTATACTAAGAATATACAACATTTAATATACTAAATATACTTTTACATTTAATATACATTGAATATACACAAGTAATATACTAAGAATCCGGCAACATTTTCAGCGGGAAAAGTTGAGGTGGGTAAATTTTTGAACAAGTGAATATAAATTGTTTTATTTTAAAAACAAAACAGTGGCCGAATCAATGTGTAACAACTACAAATCAGGCGAGAAAATATCACTTTAAATTTGATAAAACGTAAGGATTTCTGATTTTACACTTGATTTAACAGGAATGTATGCACAATTGAACTCGTAGAAGGATATTTCATTTTTAATTAACTTATTGTCGATATGAACTTTGTTTATACTTAAACGGAGTTAACTGTTAACAACAGAAATTCATAGAAAGAAGAATATACACTAGTGGAAAATTTATGTAAAGAGAAAGAAAAATAATCACCTAATCAAAAGGACAATGACAACTCTTTTAAATAAAATTTAAGAATATACACGAACAAATTATAACTATGTAGTTATATTATTCTATTAGTGAAACGGCACGGAATGTATAAATTTGGATAAAAGTAGGTGTTAATGTACTTTTCTTTACTGACATTATCCATATGAATAAATTTATTCAGAAATTGTTGGAATTTTATTACACGAGAGAGATGAAATATACCTATATTTTTCTTAATAAGTTCTCATTTTTGTTATTCTATGAACCACAGAAATTTGCAAAGTATACTATAAATTTTATTACTTTATTCAAATATTTTTACTTTTGTCACTATTTATTTTTAAAAACTGTTTTCTTGCAGCCTAAAATGTGAATTTTGCAAACACATATTATTGGGTGACATATCATCCGTATGAATAAATTTATTCAGAAATTGTTGGCATTTTATTACACAAGAGAGATTAAAGATAAATTTTTCTTAATAAGTTCTCATATTTGTTATCCTATGAACCACAAAAATTTGTAAATTATACTATAATTTTATTACTTTATTAATTTTTTTTACTTTTGTCACTATTTATTTTTATAAACCGTTTTCTTGCAGTCTAAAATGTGAATTTCGTTTTTAAAATTACATCAAACACTGTTTACACGAGTATTTATAAATAATTGTAAAAAAATGTTTGTTCTTTTATTTGCATTATTACAGCCGTGCATTCTCATTCACAAACAAGTTCCCTCAATCTTTAATAAATTTTTCTTTTTAGCATACAAAGGAGAATGTTTTTTTAACTTTATTTGGAAAATTCAAAACTGTAGACTACATAAAAGTAACGAGTAAATGAGATGATTACGAAATGAGATAAAATGTTAGATCACCTTTTTACGAGGGTCCCAGCTGGAAATTTTCTGTGAACAGTTTACATAAATGTGTGTACTATTGGAAACAACTTATTACAAAATGATGTCCCTACACCATCGTCGGCGCAGACGTCTGCGGGGATTTCCGGGAAGGTATGGTAAGTATAAGGATCATGTTAATCATTTTTTCTCACGCCTGATGCCATTTCATTTTCGTTGCTATTGTTCGTCGTTAGACCATATCTTTAAATTATTTATAGTCGTCTCTCTCTCTCGGAACCCCTCAAATAACCTTTTTTTCTTAACCTTAAGAACTTAACCTTTTTTTCTAAATTCACTAACACTTTCATCTTCACCAAGAAAAATTGAAATTAAACTATTTTTTATAAGTATTATTTATCAGAAAAACTTAATAGCGTTACTTCCATAATCATGTTAGTGATTTTAGAAAAAAAAGGAAAAAAACCTATGGAAGTAACGCTATTAAAGCCAGCCGCATTGGCGTAGTTGGTAACGTGCTCGCCTCTCATGATGCAGTCTTGGGTTCGAATCCCATACAGGCACGGCATATTTTCATACGTTACAAAAATCATTTCATCCGTCTGCATTAGCAGTAATTGCAAAACAGTGGGACGTTAAACCAAAAAAAAAAAACATTCAATTTATTGTACAAAGTTTTATTAAACTGATAGTAAATAATTCTTTAAAAAGTTACAAAAAGATATCTAAGCAACACGATTGCTATAATAACGAAAATAATATGGCTCAAAACATTACTAATTAATGGAGTTTAAACAGATTAGCATATCATAACTGGTCTGTAATAATCATTAATAATTCAAATGAAGTTTAACCTATTAATTTTATTTACGAAGCAAATTTAAATGTAATGAATAATGCAATGAGTGTAAAATGATGCAATGAATTATGCACTATCAAAATTATATGGTTACTAAAACGATTAGTAATTTAAATGTCTGGGACCTCTTTTATTTCAAAAAATATTATCTATTAATCACTCGTATTTAGTGTACTAATTTCCTTCGAAAGAACTAAATACATAACGAACATCAAAACAGCCCTTGACACTTGAAGGCACAATACGGAAAAATTGGAAAAGACGATAGCTTTAAGTACCTCGGGAGAAATACAGCAAAAGACCGGTGAAAAGGAAGCGAACAACAGATGGCCGGTGGACTCCGAGGAACTCACCACTTGTGTAAGAAGAAAGCACTTTCAAGACAACCCAAGATTAGGCATAATACTGCGATAAAAACCGGGGTACTGTACGCGAGTGAGTGCCTTAGAATAACCTCTGACTACATGGCCGCTTAAATTTATTTCTCTTCTTCTTCCAAACAAGGATTAGGCCGCAGCTTATTCCAAACTCACACCCTGTACCATCTATCTCCATCTTTTCCTAGGTCTACCGAGATCCCTTTTCCCTTCTGGAGCATACCATTTCGCCAGCTTAGGTATCTTGTTATCTGACATCCTTTCCATAGGCTGTCTCAAACGTTGGTGATAATCCTTTATCTTTACGTTCAAGTTGTAAATTCTGACCTTATTTTCTCATTCCTTATTCTGTCTAAGTGCGTTCACCCCTTAGTCTTTCGCAGAAATCTCTGCCATCTGGATTCTCCGCTCTTGGGTTTTGTAGTAGTCCATGTCTCACTTCTGTACAGAATAACTGGAGCTGCCATAAATTTAGAGAACTTAAGTTTTGTGACCCTCCTCGCTCTTTTTCCCTAAGTTCTGCGAGTAGTCCCGCATATCCTCTGAAATAGCTCAATTTCTGCTCTACATCCAAATCAGAATCAAAACCCTAGTCACACTCTAAATAACGAAATTGAGGTAATCTTTCCTTGCCGGTATTATCCATAACTATTTTTGAACGAACGAGATATTTTCCTTGAAAAGCCATTATTTTAGTTTTACCAATGGAAATTCTTAAGCCAAAATTTTTACACAGTTTGTGTAACACATGAACCGCCCAATGAAGATCTGTCTCCTGCAAAATCCACACGTAATCCGCAAATAATAGTGCATTCTAATAACTACTGCTATTAATACCAGAACTAACGCTGCGTTTCAAAATCTTAAAAATATAATCAATTTAAATATTACATAATATAGGTAATTGAAAATTCTTCTAAGCGGTTTGTTCCGTATTTATAGCTATCCTTGGATTGGCATAGAGACTGCACCAAGTGAGTAGGGTACCCCAACTCTGTCGTAATCCGTCAAAGAAAATTACGGTCCATCCGACCAAAGGCTTTCTCAAGATCTACAAAGGCCATATGGGTCTCCCGATTAAACTCTCACTGTCTCTTAATATATCTTGAAATCGTAAATATATTATCCATTTATGATTTCACTACCAATTCTAAATCCACTCTGCGGCTCACCTAGAATTCATTCCGTTATTACCCTTACTCTATTATTAATTGGTTAAATTTATTTAATAACATAAAAACTATAATTTTTAAGTAAAACTAATTTCAAAAAAAAACCTTTGAGACCGGAACAGGCGATTCGCCTAAATCCTGTAGTGAAGAAGAAGAAGAAGAAGAAGAAGAAGAAGAACTAATTTAAGGATACGATTCACTACTTTTTTCAAGATTTTATAGAAGATAAGTTCAGAAAGAAAAAAAATCGATAGATAATTAAGCAATCTACTAGGGATTGGATTAAGGTACAGGAATAAAACAAAGTAAATATCTTTGAGATATACATTCATTTAAAAAAAAACATTTAAAAAATGAATAAAAAAGTATAAATCTCTTAGTAGTACAGAATAGATAACTACAGGTAATTAAGTATATTAAATTTTTAATAAGAAAATAGGAGACATTAAAACAATTACATGAGGTGAATTAAATACATTGAATTTTTGAAACGAAAGAAAAATTTAAAACAAAAGAAAATTAAGTGAAGAAAATGAGAAAATAGATTACACGAGGAGAAAAATAATGAAATGAAGTAAGGTGAAGGCAAATCGATTTTTAAGATACTAAGAGTGAAATAAAATTGAAAGCAGCGGTATTGTTGCATGAAAGTGGAGAACTATAAAGTCAAAAAGGTATATACGAGTATTCCATGGAAAAGAATATTATTAGGTCAGGGTTATTTCCGGTAAAAAACTTCTGCTATCTTGAAAATTCCCAAAGGTTTGAGATTACAAGTTTCTCTCACGTCATATGAACTGTGTCGGCACCTGAGAAACTATAGACAGAAGATATTACTTAATAATTCTTCTACATTAGAAAAAAGAGTATTTCAATGGAACGTAAGAAATTTCATTACTTTTACAATAATTCTACGCAGTATATAAGAATCTCGGTTATCCGAACCCCAGGAATCATATATTTAATATAATTCGAACATATTTTTTTAATATTCTGAAAAATGTTAATTAAAGATGAAGGAAAAATAAAAATTACGAATCAGAAAGAAAGCTAATATTTAATTATTCTGGAAACAGCACTGACACTAGACATACCAAGTAAAGAAGAAAGAAATAATACAAAACAAAAATTAATTAATAAGAGAAAGAGAGAAAATAGGAAAGATTGTGAAAAATGACATGTGACATTTCTGTACTACGATGTGTATGACATCCTACTGGAAAACTACCATATTCTAACCGATACTCATTACACCAGACAATCGAACATACCGTTTTTGCAAATGAAATTTTGCTTCATCAAATTTTATTAATTAAAATAACGTACCTATGTTTTAAAAAAATAATTTTACTGCACTAGTTAAATACTTTTTCAATACAAAATGTACACAATTTTTACTTTGTCTTGCTCTGCTTGAATTATAGTTAAGGAAAGTAATGTTTTCTGTTGATTTTTCGAAATCTAGTTTTACTGGAAATACACGTTTACAGATCCCCTGAGCCCAAAAAACATGTTGGGCAACATGTTGTAGTGGTGTCTAACTTAAGTTAGACACCACTACCAAACTCGACACAAACATTTTCATCAAAATCGGTCAACCGGAAGTAGTAGTTTATTCGTGTCATTTTTCACTTTTTTGCGTTTTCATAAAAAACTGGTCCTAGATTTTTTTTTAAATCGCCTCATTAACTCTTTTTTATGCTCTACAAGATAAGGTAGGCGCAATGTCTTCTGAAATTCTTGGAGAGGCTGTTTTCACGTAAAAAAAGTTTTTTAAGATTGCTGCTTTAATATGCATTTTAGCGTAAAAATGTATAAGAAAAGTTGTAGACAATTAAAAATCCTACAACTTTTAATTTAAACATTTTTTTGTACAATATAGTTTAGCGGTAATTAGCGATTTTCTGTTTTTTCTCACGAAAACGTGTAAGTAAAAAATTGATTTTTTTAAAAGATTTCAGCCTTAGTATGCATTTTACGACAAAAGTGAATATAATAAAATTTATAGGAAATTAAAAGATATACAACTTTTATTTAAAGCATTTTTCTCTACAGAACCTAGTTTAGCGTGAAAGAGTGATTTTCCGTATTTTTAAGCCAAACTGAGGTTGATTTTCATTTTGCGTCTTTCACTCATGATAAAAATAAGGGTACGTTTTTTTGTTTATTTCTATTTTTTTAATACTAACGTTAGGTTGCATTGTTAAATATTTACATCGGCAAGAAAAAGTCAAGTGAGTGTTTCATACCAATTTTTTATCTAGGGCAGACAATAAACAAATTTACCAATATTTTTATGAATAGGTAAAGAAATCTTTTAAATTACACAAAGATAATTTTCAAAGCAAGAAAATATAAAAGAAGACTAAAAAACGTCTGAGTAAAATGATAGAAAATATTTTCCCAGGAGTTTCGTGTTCATTAGGTACAATTCACTGAAAGTACAATAGGAAGAAAATATTAATTTCTTTTATTTCCAGTTAGAGGTGAGGTAAAGTATATTCTTCTCGTTTAAATGACCATGTCTTTACCCAACAATAATCTTTAAAGAAGTTTAAATATACATGAACAATACATTTCTAAATTTCACAATAAAATTTTAATTTAAAATATATTATTAAATTACTTTTATTTAAACTTTTACAAAGAATTGTCGATTACAATGTTAAGTGGAATTTAACAGTCCTAATAGTACACATGGTAAATACGGAAATATTAAACCCATTATCTTAGGTACTAGTGCAACTACAGTACTGAATTTATACCACATACAAATAATGAGCAATGCTAATTGAAAAAAGGTGTAACATATTATAATATATCAATAGTTGGTATTACATTAAAACCTCTCTTAACCGAAACGGCTCTAAAAAATTAAAAGTACAGTACTGTACGTTTTAGCGCGACGTGCCGGCTGCCTATGTGTTTCGAAATTTTCTCTTGTAAAAGTATTGTTCTGCATTTAAGTACGCGGTAATTTCTTGCACTAGCATTTGTTTATTATTAATTAAACTTACGTCAAAATATTCAACATTAAATTCTCAACAAATTTCATTACTAAAATTTGATTGTTTATTCTAAATTTATTTTTGCCAAGTTATTGCAGTTCAAACACAAGAAACGCGTTTTTTATAACAATATTTTGTGTTTTACGGCAGCTGTCTTTAAAAATACTGAAGATACAGTTCTAGGACTTGTTTTATTACATTTTTTAGACCAATTATCACATAATGCCACCAGATTTGCCACTAAAAGTGGCCCCCAAAAATTTAGTATGATTAAATTCCATAAAAAACCAAAGTAACTTATGTCATGGAATTTATCGTGGGTCTTAAGTGAAGATGGGTTGGACATGTGCTGAGGCAGAGCAGTCCGTGACGGATGGATACACCAGATGATCCAATGGAGACCTTGTGAAACCAGCAGAGGTGTTGGTAAACCACAGATGCGGTAAAAAGATTATGTTAGAGAAATCATTGGGAGAAATTGATTGAGATCATCTCATGACAGGGAATCTTGGAGAAAATGAGGAAAGACCTTTGTCTAGCATTGAAGGAAAACAACTAGAGAAGAGAAAATGACTTATCAATAAAAAATTAATAATGTTAATAAAATCTTGAAAGTATATCACAACGAAGCAAAAAAACTAAAGTTTCAAACAGAACTAATTTTCGAAATTTGTTTTATTTAGAACGGTTTCTGCGTGTTCTAATATTTTAAAATAAAACAATGTAACTTGCATATTGATAAAACTAACTTTATTTTATGTTTAAAAACTTATGAGTAAAATAAAAAAGCAGATTAAATTTATTGGTTTTTGGGATGAAATTTATGACATTATTAAAAAAAAGCACCACCCGCAGATAAATAGGGTGTACATATTTTTTATATTAGCAAGAGTAACGCGTTTAATAAGCAGGACACTTCGACCATGTCGACTTATTTAATGAAAAATTTTATAACGTTGAACTTGAAAATAACTTTATATAAAAATTTCAATAGCCTAAGGGTGATCTTGTTTATTAATATATACCGGATGTCCCACGGAATTTAAACCATAGGAAAAACATTACTTTTCATTAGTTTGCCAATATTTTCTTCCCACGAATAAATAAAGACTTGTTATAATCAGGAATCATTAGAAAACGTTTTGACCTTTTAATAAATATTAATTTGATAAATTTCAAGCTGTATTTTAGCTTAAAACACATAAATACGTAACCGTTTTCTATTTAAGTATGGTTAAATTTTTGAGTACGTCACATTGTATGTTTTGAGTAATGGTAACGTTGCTGTGTGAAGATGTAGAGTATAGGTGGTCAAATCCATCTGCAGAAAATTTTTTTGTTAAAAAAATATTAGAAATTAAAAAAAAAATTATTTCTTTTTAATTTTGACAATTTGTTTAATCAACTAAAAAAATATTATTTTAATATCTTTTTTAAGCAAATTCAGTATTACTTTAAACACCTTATTTTCTTAAGTAACATTTAATTTTCAGAGAGAGCTGATTGTTGCAATAATTTTAGATGATAAAACAATTATTGTCATAATTAAAAAAAATAATTAATTTTTTTTTATTTCTAATACTTTTTTAAAAATAAAAAAATTTTCCGCTTATGGATTCGACCCACCTATATCTACATCTCCACGCAATAACGTTAACATCACTCAAAACATATAATGTGACGTATCCACAAAATTTACTACATTTAAATAGAAAACGATTACAAATTTATGTACTGTATTTTAAGCTAAAATACAGCTTAAAATGTATCAAAATTGATATTGTTTTAAAGGTCTAAATGTTTTCTAATGATTCCTGATTACAACAAGTCTCCATTTATTCGCGGGAAGAAAATATTAACAAACTAATGAAAATCAATGCTATTTCCCAATGGTTTAAATTCCGTGGGACACCCGGAACTTGTTGTTTAGGTAACAGCCGAAAAGCTGGTTTCAACCTCTAGAGGTTTTACTAAGCAAAAACGAGGAGTGAGATGGTTAACCTTGCCTTCCTCACTGAGTAGAAAGAATATGCTTATCAGTATGCCAGGCCCTGCAAAAAGCACCCACTTTCCACCCTGCAAATGATACCTTCACTTCATTCACCACAGGGTCTGGCTTTATAGCGAAATTCATTACTCTCAGGGGAGATAACTCTGACTAGTGCCTTTTACACCTCTACCTTTTCTGTTCTTAAATAGTTGTCATCTAATTTGCTATGTGATAAGAAAAAGAACTATTTTTTATAGCCCTGGAATCAATGGATCGAGTGAAATTAATTTAACATTCCACCTGCCTGTTATGGGTAAAACGTTCACTTATGATTAGAATTAGGTTATGCTTTTTGGGCTTATTTTTTTGTTTATTTCTAATGTTTTATAACTAATGTTAAACCGGTAGCTCTAATCCGCCAAAAGAGTGAACATCAACACATGCGTGCTCACACAACACACCCACACAATTTCTGCACTGCTATTCTGTATATTTATGCTGAATTGTTATCATAAAAAAAAACATCTACTCACTGAGTAATGTTATGCTATAATTTAAAATTTAAGCAAATTAATTTTGTGTTGTAAAATAATAGTGGGTGAAAATTAATAAAAAAATTGAGCGGATTTAAAATAATTCCATTACGAATGTTTCTCTTACCGTGCACTTTCATAAGGAGAAAAATCTGGTGTGAAACACTCACACGACTTTCTCTTGCCAATCCCAATAATGAACAATATAACCTAAAATTAGTAACAAAATATTAGAAATAAACAAAAAAATTAATTTCAAAAAACATAACCGTATTTTAATCATGAGTGAATGATGCAAGACGTAAATCAACCTTAGTTTTGCTTAATAATACGGAAAATCACTCTTTCACGCTAAACTAGGCTCTGAAGAGAAAAATGCTTATAATAAAAGTTGTAGATCGCTTAATTTCCTATAAATTGTATTATATACACTTTAACGTTAAATGCATTATTAAAGCCAAAATCTTAAAAAAATCCATTTTTTACAGTTTTTCATGAAAAAAAAAAACAGGAAATCACTACCACTAAATTACGCGTTAAACACACGCGCGCGCGCACACACACAAACGAATCGCTAAAAAAAAATGTTTTTGGGTTCAGGGGGTCTGAAATTGTATATATCCGGTGAAAACTCGATTTCGAAAAATCGACATGAAAACAATACTTTCCTTCCTGTACATTCATATACGCAAGAGAAAGTAAAAACAGAGAATGAGAAATATTTCACTTTAATTTCAATAACTAAACAGTGTGCCTTACTTTATCAAAAGCTTGACGTAGTGAAAACTCGATTTCAAAAAATCGACATGAAAACAATACTTTCCTTCCTATATACTCATATACGCAAGAGAAAGTAAAAACAGAGAATGAGAAATATTTCGCTTTAATTTCAATAACTAAACAGTATGCCATAGGCCTACTTTATCAAAAGCATGACGTATATCAAGCAATGCAACTGAACAGAACTTCTGTTTATCAGAGTTTTGTTAATGTTGCGTTCAATATAATTTACTCGCTCTACCGTAAAATTACCAACTCTAAACCTAAATTAATGACATGGGATTAAATTAATCTGAGAAATTTATTTAATTTATATACGAATACTTTTTAAAACTAACTTTATTACGAATTCAAATTATGCTAATTTATTTCAAATAACCATTTTACGCATTTAAATTTTTATGAAAAGGTTTTCTTGTCATTAAGTAGAAAATTATTTCCCTCTAGCTAATATTCCGAAAGAAAATGTGGTTGGCTTTTTACTGATAGAATTAAATTGAACATTCTTTAAATTCTTCGCACTTATTTCTCCTTTTTTATTTTTCTTATTTTAAACGAATACCACTTAAATATGCTATTTATTCGTTTATACAGTTTAAAAGTTACTATCACAAAAGTCAAAAATTATTCTTAAAATTCCTTTAATTCTAATTCTGTTTTAAGTTGGTACAATGAGTCGCAAAATTTTATTTTGGAAACGCTGTATTCGTGAAAAAACTGACGGCTTTGCTTTACTGCTTAATATCTGACTACCTTATAATCAAGAGATTCCCTTTTGCGTATGGATGAGCTGTGAGGAAGGGAAGTGTAAATTTACAGTGCTGCCAACCTGAACAGTGAGATACTACTCATACATTTTGCTACCGTGCAGTTTCTACATATTTTGTAATCTGAGGTCTATTCCTAGAAAATGTTTTCTTCATAAACCTTATAAGAAATGAATGTGACCTGTAATATTGCTTAATTACATAAATAGATATGTTTGATTTACTGTAATTATTACCAGTTACCTTATTCCACTGGAACACAATTTTCTACAAATGAATCGCCTTCTTTCGCTGTCACCGGCGTCTTCACTATAAGTCTCACTAGTATCTACCTAAGCGTTTCATTTTTTTACCAGGTGTCAACAAAACTGTTGAAGAATAGCTTCTTCACGTCTTTAATTTCCTTCTTTATTTTTCGAACTGTGGAAAGAGAAACATCACAGTAGTTAGCCACTCGCTCATGGCTTTTGTTAAGAGGCAGGGAAAAGGTTTTTTGTTTAGCTTTAACTTCACAACATTTTATTAAACTGCATATTAGATTTCGTTTAGCACTGTGAATAGTCTGCCCACGTTTTCGAGAAACTACCATATCTGTTTACGGTAACAAACAATTAATATTCGTAGAGTTAACCCACAAAAGGTTTCGTGATATACTGTATGTGCTCTGGGTATCGTGTAAGTTGTTATGTTTGTTGTACTGAAATTAAAGCAGTTGGGCATGAGTACTGGTGCTTTTCCCTTTTACCCCTCGTTGCAAACAAGGGCAGACTCGTGACTCAAGTAACTATACATCCAGATCGGTTGGCGCATCGCCTTGTACATCATGGGGTTCGAAGTCATGGGTGGTTTTGATCGCTTGACTTTTAGTCTGAACAACCGTCTTAGTCTGTCTTGTAGTTGTCTTGTCCACGTCAACCTCCTGCCTAAGTACAACCCAAAATAACGAACATGTTAGCTTGCGGAAGAGGTTGAATGAATAAAAATAATTGCAAACACGTTTGTGGAAAAAGGGTGAAGGTCATTTATAACGTTTTGTTTATATTAATATTTATACTCCATTTTCTGAACCATATTTCAAGGAGGGCAAGATGTCGTTTGAAGCATCGACAGGGTTATCCGGGAATGGAAGACAACAGTATCATCAGCGAAAGTAACACGCTTTAACAAGGATCGGAAACAGGGATATCGTTGTAAGTCAAACAAGAAAATATTGAAACAACATGATCTTCAATGAACAAAAGACAGTTAACATTTTATGGCTACGTAATTAGAATTAAATAAGAAAAGTTTACACTCGTACAACAATTTTTAACGTAAATTATAACATTATTAGTTTGCATGGAATTCTCAAAGAAAAACAACAAATCAAAAATAATATCCTTGAGATAAAAGAGTAATATTTTATTAGAGAAAAATAGAAAAATAACTCACGAGTTAAGTGATTTCCAAGCAAGTCAAACAATGAAAAAAGAGTCTGTTCATAGGAAACTAAAAATAAAATGCAGCAAGGAAAAGATGGTAGGAAGGAAATATCAGAATGTTGGTTTCGAAATGAATAAAAAGAGACAATGGTGAATAGGTTTTCTAATTGTTTGATCATAATTTGGTCTATTCACATAAAAAAATAATTTTGGATTTCTATGACAAAGAATTTTTGCTGTAAACGTGTAGCTATATTTCATAGTTACGTATATTTCATAGTTAACGTTTAATTTAGTATTGTAATATGAGCACTAAAATAAATTGTGGTCAAAACAAGAAAATTAAAAACTAAAAGCAAAAATTATGAAATTTATACCTATTTTTGAGAACCTAATATAATATTTATTTCAATATTGTTCAATAAAAGTTTATCGCAGAGGTCAACGTACAGACTATATAAATGCTAGTGAAAAACAACGTTAAAGTATTATGACAAAATACAGGAAAATCGGAAATTGAAGTGAGTAACACACGAGAGTAGATTTACGATTTGGAAATAAAGAGCAGGAAATAGCTTAAGTAAGCCTCGTAAAGAAAGGAAAGTAACAGACAAACAAAATTAAAGGAAAAGCTATTTGTCAATTTCAATTTATCCAGTTCACAAATTATTTAACAGATTTCACGGGTTTTTATACATCAGAATATATAAACAAATAAATAAAATTTACTTCAGAGAATATATTTTATTAAACAAAATTATATTGATAAAATTATGTTTATTTTTTCGGTTTAGATTTCTTAATAAAATCATCTTTATATTAGTACTGTTAAAGTTAATTCTTTAAGGCAACAAAATATTTTTTATCAGAAACAACATTTAAGCAGAATGGCAGAAATAATTTTGAATTTCTTTTTAAAAATTCACATAAGAGAAATAAGTTACTGTGGAATTTGTTCGGTAATATATAACTCCAAGATTGTGAATTACTTACTGGTACTGAATTATTGAAAAACTTTTACGAGTTGTAAAAGAAATAAATTAATCCTTACGATTTTTTTAACGTCCGATTATTTTGAAAGTACTGCTAATGCAAAAGGTGAGACGGATGATAGATGAAGATGAGCGATGAAAAAATGCCAGACCTGACCGGGAATCGAATTCTGGACCCCGGCGTAGAAGCCAGGTGCGCTAACCACTATGCCAACGGGCCGGCCCCTTATGAATGTAATGTTTATGGTTCTAGTGACGGTATTTCTGTCTGTTTCACAAAACAATTTTAAAAATTGAGGAACGATAAACTTGTAACTATGATGTGAAAACAAAACACAAATTCATATACGTTAATCTATACATTTTTTCCTAAAGTATTTTAACAGCTGTTCAATAGTATTTATCAGCTGTTTAAGAGCTGATTTTTGGAGATGAAGATTCCTGGTTCAAATCCTAGTAAAGGTATAGGGTGATTCAAAAAGAGCGCCGGTTTTTAAACGGCTGGTAAATTTTTGTTTATCGGTTGGCAACATTGTTTGACCTCATTTCTATTTCGGAGAACATTCCGATTGACGATTCAGTTGTAGTTTCTCTTGTTCGCAGTGTAATACTCTCGCAGTCTCTGTCTAACCATGGAGAAGTTTACTATTGCGCAACGAGTGTTAATCGTCAAAACATTTTACCAGAGTGGAGAGAGTTATGCGGCTACTGTCAGGCGACTTCGCAGTACTCTAGGACGTATGAAGCACCGAATGAATCAACAGTTCGCAGGCTCATGAAAAAGTTTTTTGAGACGGGTTCAACAGTCGACCTTAAAAGTTCTGGACGTCGTCGTTCTGGCCGAACTGAGCAGAACGTTGCGTTGGTTCGTGACAGTGTGGCTGTTAGCCCAGCAAAATCAATACGTCGCCGTTCTCAACAATTGGGTTTAAGATGTTCTTCTGTACGGAGAATTCTTCGGTACGATCTCCAATATCACCCGTATAAAATTCAGTTGACGCAACATTTGAAAGTGGCAGACCACCAGAAGAGACGACAGTTTGTTGACTGGGTATTGAGAAAACGGCAGGATGATGACACCTTCGCAAACAAAATCATTTTCAGTGATGAGGCGCACTTCCACTTAAACGGTTTTGTTAATAAACAGAACTGCCGTATGTGGGGTTTAGAAAACCCCACATACGGAAACTTGTCCCACATAGTCGAAACTTGTCGTGCAGTAATATCCAATTTCATGGACAGAGTTGATGCGTGCCAGCGCAGTAGAGGAGGACACATGCATGACATCATTTTTCATACATAAAATCGGAAGGTAAGATGAACTTGTTGATGTATTTATTTTCAGTTTTTTAATAAAATAAATCTCTTAATTTGATATATCAAAACCGGCGCTCTTTTTGAATCACCCTATAGTTACTTTTGTACGAATTTGAATACTAAAGAGTAGTTACCGGTATACTTTGATGGTTGGGGTTCAATTAACTATACTCTGTTAGGAATGATCGCCCTGGGTTTGTACAAGACTAAATTTCATTTACAAGTCATATTTATCATCCTCATCTCATTGGGTCATGAGATTGCTTATTGTTCTGAATTAAACAGATTGCAACATATGCACATAAGGGATTAAAAATAAATTCCTTTCCATACATCAAAGAATCCAGATAGAGAGCACTGGAATAGAGAAAAGAAGAAATAAGAAAAAGAGGACGAGGAGGAGGAAGAAAAAGATGATAGTGAGTGAAGTGAAGAGAGAAGATATGTTCATAATGAACCGCGATCAGGGCGACCATCAGTGATTACAGAAGATTTGGTCAACGCCGTGGACGAAAAGATTCATGAAGACTGGCGATTTACAATTTCAACTTGAGCATTATAATTTCCGAATATGGGTACAACTTTCCATAAATTTGTTTCTGTGGACGAAGTGATAGAAGTAGTTAAAGACTGGTTATCCTCACATGCATCAGATGTCTTTGACTTAGGTATACAAAAGCTTGTAGAACGTTATGACAAAGTTTAAACAAATATGGAAAGTATGTACAAAAAACAAGTGTTATGAAAAAACCTGTGACGGTTTATGTTTTATAAGAAGTCGGACCTTACTTTACGAATGTAGGGACCCGTCGAATTTTAGAATTCGTTTTCTGATAGTGTTTATTAATAATTTGTTTTTCTTGTACAGTCCTTCTCTTCCTCATGACCTATACTCAAAATTTGTATGTTTGCATATTTCATAAATATTATATCACACCAACAATCCATGAAAATATATTCGATTTAGAATTTTCTGAATGATAAAATACATTTACGTAACGACAAAGGAACATAAAATTTTAAGGCACTTAAGTTCAGTACTTTTACTAGATTTTGTTTTGGGATGTATAGAAAAAAGGAAAGTAAGTCTGAGTTATATGGATCAGTTCGGAAGTAGGAAAATAAAGCTGTTTCAATTTAGTGTTGAGTGGGAGCAATTGTTTTGATATGTGATGCCCATGAGAGACACTTGTCGAGAATAATACAGAAAATCTATTGTTTTTCTTTTGTTTTGTTTATTGTAAAAAAAATACAAAATAAACAACTAGATATTTCGTTATAAAAAATATAAATAAACAATTTAAATATTTTTAGAATTATATAAATAAAACTTATCGTTTTAAATTTTATAAATACTTATTTTTTTATTGTATTATATATTTGTGTAAGTACAGTGATTACAATAAGAAAAATTGAGCTGATAGTGACAATGATACAAATGACAACATGAACGAAACGAGGAAGTAGACCATTCATCGAGTAGGCTTCTATGTTTTTGTTTTTATAATTTAATTTTGCATTAGTGTTTATAGTTATATTTTAATATTCTGAAGCAACAAATGTATGTTCCAAGATATTGTAACAAGATCGAAGAAAAGGATGGTTCACGAAGGTTCTAGTGTTTCATTCATGAAAATAGTAAAGATGAGATAATAGAGTCAAAAAGGAATAATAGGACATAAGTGACAATAGGACAATAATAACCATAAAGGTAGGGGCCTATGTCTAATCATAAAAATTGTAATAACTATCGTGTAGGATAAAAGGTCGGGTATTGTAAAACTTTTATGAAAGGGACCCGTAACAACTGTTATTCTATTTAAAATAAGACCTATTGTTGACTTGTTTACAACGGATTTTCTATAAATCCTTAATAAAGTGTTATTTTTTGTACTTTATTTTTGCATGTTGTTCTCTGCTCTTCTCAAACTATCTTTGTGAATGAGTATAAAATAAAGAGACCCCCGAGCGCGGTCCAGTCAGTATTTCGTTTGATCTTTGACGAGTGGTTACGGTGCGTATACAGGTTACGTATCCGAGCATTGTAGTGATTCACGATTGTTATACTGCCTTTGTTTGTGTACGTATTGTGTAAAGTCTTTGTGTAAGTGTATTAATTTCAGTTTTTGTGTATTCAGTTCCATTTTATATGTGTAGTCTTATAAAAGTGATTGTAAGTAGTGCTTAGTAAGTTACTAAGTTATTTATTGTTTATTATTTATTTTAAGTAAATTATTAAGTTATTTATTGTAATAAGTCATTTTAATTAGTTTATTATTTATTTTGTAAACCTTTAAGTGTAATAAATATTTGTAATTGTAAACTTAAGTGTATTAATTATTAATTACCTAGATCCCGAAACGGACCTTAGCTATAAGTGTCACACTATCTTTAGCCTTCTGAGATTGTCCTGTATAACTTTCTTGCCGAAGGTTTGTTCTTGGCCAGCTGTATGTACTGTTGTAAAAGTACAATTGTACAAACAATGGAAGTTATAGTAATTCCTAATTACTATAACTTCCATTGCTCCTTAAAAAACCATTGAAAAATGCCTGAGAAAAACTACTATTGCTAGAGTAAGTTAAATTAGAATAGTAGTTAAGACAATAAGTTGTAAATATCACTAACTGTCAATAATCTGGTATTCTTTAGACGGGTATATTTTTCCCTCTGTGTTTTCAGGCCTTTCTTCCACCTACAAAGTTTCAGCCAATCACTGGGGTGGTTCTCTTCTTTCCGTTGGCCCTCGAGGTTGATTGAACAGTTGGTGTGACAGGGAGGCTTGTTAACCAGATGTTTCCTGGTTTGAACTCAGGAAATTTACAATCAGTTCCCTTGGGACTTAAGAGAGGAATAGAGAAGATTGTTAAGAAGGGTTATTTTTGAAAAAGTGAGTAGGAGAACGAGGAGAAGAAGAAGACAGGGGGGAAATATTTGAGGTAAATTCATTTCGTATTTATTAAGGGTTTGTTAAGCTTTATTGTTTTTGTATTAAAGTCGCGGCAGAAAAAAGGTTGGCTATATTTTTAAATATGTTAAGGATTATTTTGTTAGTATTTAGTAGTCTATTCATTAAATATTTAGTTTAAAGCAAAGAGATATAGTCTTATTTATTTATTTTTCTCATGCTCTGCTGATAGAGCTGGCGCCCAACTTTTTTATTTTTTTTAGTTCATATTCAAGTTTTTGCCCACCGGTAAAATTGAAGGTGGTGCATGTAGTATCAACTAGCGTACTATTAATACAATATATCGGTCTAATGCATTTGTGTAATTCTCATTAATAGTTAACACAATATAGTTTCGAATGATATCAGCAGCTACAGTAGTGTAACCATTATTTTTGACTCCACGCGCCTCGTCTATCATAAGCCACCCGTCCATTCAGTACTCAAGGGGGGTAGGCCGGCCCGTTGGCGTAGTGGTTAGCGCAACTGGCTTCTACGCCGGGGTCCCGAGTTTGATTCCCGGTCAGGTCTAGAATTTTTTCGTCATTCATTTTTATTATCATTATTATCCACCGTCTGCATAAGCAGAAATTGCAGAACAGTCAGATATAAAACCAAAAAAATGTACTCAAGCGAAGGGGCAAAGCTTGAGCTCGTGAGTTATAAAGCAACTGAGCTATTTGTCTTGACGAGCTGTTGTCCTCAGCTGATTGTTCGTTTTTATGTCTTGCTAATTTTCTGTGATTA
This sequence comes from Catonia carolina, assembly GCA_035578175.1. Lineage (NCBI taxonomy): Eukaryota > Metazoa > Arthropoda > Insecta > Hemiptera > Achilidae > Catonia > Catonia carolina. Next base: position 48,364,085 of record JAQMRL010000004.1, read on the forward strand.
CGTTCATTATACGATATTCTAGAAATGGTTTAAAGAATTAAATTGTTCATTGTAAGAAATTGTGTATTTTAGGAAGTGTTGTGTTTTGAACAAGTACAGTATAATGAATTACGATGAAATGTTTTATTGTGTCGAAAACGTACGGAAGTTCATTGTGAATAATTCCGTTTTGTACATAATAAGAGAAATCCGTTATAATTCTAAGTGATTTGGATTGGCACGAACGTAATCGAGTTAGGTTTAGAGGATCCTTAAACGTGATAACCGTACGTTCAGATCCGACAAAGTAATAATATATATGCGTAGATAAAATTTCTTGGAAAAAGCGTGAGAAGAATGTCTGTCAATTGTAGAAGCCTTTAAGGGAGGTTTCAACGTCCTCTCTCCATCATGTTAACCTTTGACCCTTTTCTCAGGAATGGTTAAAGATAATTAGTCCAAATTTTCAACACATATTTATCAATATATTTTTTAACTTTTAATGCAGTCGTTTGTGTTGGTACGATCATTTTAGAAAAATAAACTATTTTTTGCCAAGATACCCACTGTTTATTCCATATTTCACATTAGAAAATGAGTAATAACTAAGAAACTGATAAACCCTTGTGTTTAAAGTTGTAAAACATATCAAATAGTATGCATAAAAAATATCTATTTTTTAGACTGGTTTGGCTATAGTAATACGGAACTATTCCGTGCAGTAGCGAATAAGATCCGCTTAAGGGGACAGAGCAAGCAAAAACTTTTTTCCTCGTTTTTAATATTTTCTTAAATTAAAATTCAACTCTTTCTGAACAGTTTGATATATAACTTCAGGGTATAGGAAGCAAAATTATATTTATTTTTTAACTTTTTACTTACTGCTACACCAGAAATTTCACCAATCCTCGAGGAGCCCATCAAAGAAAACAAATGCCGCTTTATATTATAACTTTTGAACCAAATAAGATAAATTGTTGAATTTTTTTAAATTGTACAATAATTTATGATGTTTAAGTTGGCAATGCCAGCTACTTGCTAGCTTACTAAAATATAGTGTTTCTATACATAGTTCTAAAATAATTATAGTAAAATATAGTGTTTCTTTTCGTTTTTTCTTGTTTCCCGAAAATTACATTTTTTGGCACGTTAGGAACATTTTCTCAGAAACTGCTGGATCAATTTAAATGAAACTTTGCTAGCAGGTTCTTACTATAGCTTTACATGTTGGGAGTTTTTTCCAAGTCATAAAACAACTTTTAGTGTATTTATTTAAAGGTAGAAGACGATTTTTTAAAAAATTTTGATCTACGTTGAGGAAAATTCTTTTTCTCAGGCTCTATTGACGATATTTGTGTGAAAAAACTCCCAGAGTTTAAAACAATTGTAAAAAATTTGACTGTGATAGACCTAATAGTTTTTGAGAAAATGTCCTAACGTTAACATGTAAGGGTATAGAGATGCCCTGTCCCCTTAAGGGGAGGACTTTACCTCTTATCTAACCCATATTATATTGGCCTCTCTTTAGGTACACATTTCTAAGAAACCGTTAAGAGTTAGGGCTTTAATTTTTTCGTGCCTTTTCTATGACATCGTTTTAAGCTCTGGTACTAGAATTATTAATATAGAGCTAGCGATACCATTTCGAGATGTTTTTTTAAAAAATACAAAAACAATTTAATTTTTTTGTAGAATTTTTTTATTTTATTTCGAACTTAGTAATAATGCTGCTATGATTCTAGTACCATATGTCACAATTATACTGGGAAACATGCTCAAAAAATTTCAACCTTCAAAGTCAAATAGTTTTTGAGAAAACTATATCTTTATGGAAAAAAATGAATTTGAGGAAATGAGCTGTAAAGTTTTACTTACCCTAAAATTGGCCTGCACAATAATATTGATCCTCACCAAACTGTTCTTTTTCCTGAAATAATTTCCTCTTTTTATCTCTTGTCTTGCTTCTTTTGACACACTTTCCATTGCCTTCACAGCTTTCTGTGTTCTTTGAATATCGAAACTCTTAATTGTTTCCAAAGATTAACTCAATTAAAAGAAATTCTGGTCGAAACATTACTTAACAAAAATCTGCATAGCTTCCGTAATTTCTATCGTACAATATTATAATTTTTATATGTAGTTACACAGAAAAAGATACAGAAGGCAATAGCGCCAAAATTAGAAAAATCGATTTTTTCGATTTTAGAGTTATAGTGTTCTCTTAATGATTTCCAACCACCGACAGGAGAGGGGGCCGCAGGGGAGAGAGAGAGAGAGTAGGTCAAGAAGAAGGTTTACATGTAGTACGTGTTTTGTCAAGAGAGAGATACCAAAATATCTAACTGTGTCAGTCTGTATTGTGGGTGTATTGTTTATGTCGACTGAACATAAAAATAATTTTCCCAATACGAATATAATTCTAAACAGAAATTGTTTTATTTAGCATAAAATATTATTTATATTATTATGCATCATGAAATTTTATAGTATTGTATCTACGAATTCTATAAAAGAAAGTGGATATAAAGTAATAAATTTGTTAGCATAGAAAACCGTACTTGACCTATTTGAGAAAATATTACAGTAGTAAGTCGATCACTATTATCTTGTTATATAACTCATATCTTCTTGAAGTAGGAAGAAGACAACTTGTCTACACGAGGAGCAACAATTTGTATACGTTCCGAAATAAGATATGAAATTGAATATACGAATAATATGCTTGAAAAGAAAAATGCGTATCAGGAAGGTTTTTTTAAAAAAAACCAACTCGTAAATGCTGTTGAACTAAAAGAAAAACATTTATTTTGAAATGGTATTGACACTTATCTCTAAGGACCGTTTCGGGATCTGGGTAAAATAAATAATTACCAAACTATCGTTTAAAATTACAAGTATTTATTACAAATAATAATCTTACTTAAATCTGCTAACACGTTACAATTATTACAATTAAAATATTGAGAATAAATAATAAACTAATTATAATAAATTAATGATATTAAATGAACTTAACTATATATTTTTTGTCATCAGTCTCTCGACTGGTTTGATGGAGTTCTCCAAGCTGTTCTATCATGCGCAATTCGTTTCATATCTACATACCTGTAACACCCTACATCATTTGTGATTTGCTTTATAAACTCTAACCTTTGCCTCCCCCTACAATTTACTCCCTCAATATTACCCTCCATTATTGATAGACCCATACCTGGATGTCTTTAAGATATGCCCCACTAGCCTATCCCTTCTTCTGGTAAGATGCTTCCATATACTTCTCTTTTCATCCACTCGCCTAAGAACCTCTAAATTACTTATCTTGTCCACCCACCTAATCTTTAAAATTTTCCTATAACACCACATTACAAAAGCTTCTATCCTCTACCTTTCTACAGCCCTTACCACCCATGTTTCACTCCAGTATAATGCTATACTCCAAACATAGCGTTTTAAGAAATTTTTCGTAATCTGTAAATCAATGTTTGTAGTCAGTAAGCTGTTTTTCATTTCAAAGGCTTTTCTAGCTTGAGCAATTTTACTTTTGATATTAGGTACTTGTTATACCATCCTGCGTTATTTTGCTCCCTAGATAGCAGAATTCCCTAACTTCCTGTATGTTGTCGTTGCCTACTTTGAAATTTCCCTTCTAAATCACTCTGTACCACATTATATGAATGACAAGTGACAACTAACCATAAGTTGCAAGGAGGCTATACAGCTTGTAAGGTTGGGCTTAACTAGTGGATATGACTCACTGAAATTTCGGCAATGACGATTATCTAGCCTACTCATTGTACTGTAAATAACATCTTTATTATGACTGTGTGATTACTGTTGCTTATCTGTCGAAATGTTTACTACCTCCAGCCCCTCTCTCTCGCTCTCTTGCCCCTTAGAACATGTTGTTCGTTGCTGGCCTGTAATTGTTTTAATAAAACATATAGTGATTGACCCCAATAAGCGGCATTATGGACCGAATAAACGGAGTACTTATCAATTTAAAATACCGTTCTGTTTTTGTTCATTAAAGAACTGTCCCAAAAAAACCGGCTGCCACAATTAACCAGTCGACCAATTATCCGGAATTGTCTGTATTTCCCTTCTAGATATTGTCACAATAATTTACAATAAATAATCTATATGAATAAAATAAGATTTTTATACAACATAAAAATTTTATTTTTTATTTTTATTTTTGAATTTATATAACAACAACGTTTAGTTACTTTGTGTTCTACATTACTTTTCAATGATATAAAACTCCTACAATAATTTTCTATTTCCTTATTTGTTATCATATCACGTATAAACTGCAAAATCGATTTCAAAGTGACTTAGAGAATAATTTTATTGTAACTGAACTTAGAATTTAGGTTACAACGCATTACGCGATCCCAGACAATAGTTCAACCCCTCTTCCTAAGAACTTTTTATTTTAAGAAGTATCATCAAATGGTGGTTTGTTAGCGAATGAAGTCGGTTACGGAACAGGAACTGTGGTTTTTAATATGGTAGAATTTAAAATACATACAGCTTAAAAAAACTTCTTTAAATGTGTTGTATAGGTCAACAGCCGAAAGGCTGGTTTGAACCTCTAGAGGTTTTACTAAGTAAAAATAAGGAGTGAGATGGTTTACTATTGCCTTCCTCACCGAGTTGAAAGAGTACGTTTATCAGCATGCCAGGCCCTCCGCAAAGCACCCACTTTCCAACCTGCAAATGACACCTTTACTTCATTCGCAACAGGGTCTGGCTGTATAGTGAAATTCATTACTCTCAGAGGAGATAACTAACTAGTGTCTTTTACACCTCTACCTCTTCTGTTCTTAAATAGTTGTCATAATTGGCTGACTAATGATAAGAAACTGAACTGGGTTTGTAGCCCTGGAACCACAGATCGAGTGCAATTAATTTTACACTCTACCTGACCGTTATGAGCAAAACTCATTTAAATAACGATAAATAAAATTTATACAAATTATTACAATTACATTGAATTTACAATTAAACCACAAACTTTTCAATTGGTTACATCTGTATTATTCCATTGGCACACAAAGTTCAAAAACACACTATCTAGGCCAGTGATTATCAACAAAATTTGTTCAATTTTTTTGTTTACTGTCCAACTGTTGTGCAATTACTTCTAACGCAGACGGTGAAGGATGAAATGATTTTTTATAACGTATGAAAATATGCCGTGCCTGAGTGTCAAATCCATCCGCGGAAAATATTTTTTATTGTTAAAAAAATATTGAAAGTATTAAAAAAAATATTTATTTATTTTTATCATCTAAAATTATTTACTTAAAAACTGATTTTTTGGAAGCAAATTCAGTATTTTTTTTTAAATACCTAATACATATTTTCTTTCAGCAAAATTTAATTTTTAGAGACAGCTGATAGTTGCAATAGTTTTAGATGTTAAAACAATACTGTCAAAATTAAAAAATAAATAAATGATTAATTTTTTTAATATTTCCAATATTTTTTTAGCAATAAAGAATTTTTATCGCAGATGGATTCGATCCACCTGACTCTACATATCTACACCAGAACGTATTAATCCAAACATACATTGCAACAAGTTGATAAAATTTACAATACTTAAATAGAAAATGGTTACAAATTTATGTATTTCTGTATTTTAAGCTAAAATACAGCTTAAAATGTATCAAAATTGATATTTTTTAAAAGGTCTAAACATTTTCTAATGATTCCTGATTGTAACAAGTCTTCATTTATTCATGGGAAGAAAATATCAACAAACTAATGAAAACCAATGCTATTTCCCTAAGGTTCGAATTCCGTGGGACACCCGTAGGTATAGGATAAATATTACAAATATAGGACTCAGATAGTTTCTATCTTTAATAGGAATGTGGCTAATCTTAATAAGTCAACGGAATTTGTAGTAAAATATTTATATACTATGGTTTCATGTTTGGGGTTTATCTCAGGTAAATTTATTTGAAAATTCCGTTTATTTTTCAGGATCTATAAAAATCAAAAAACAAGAGAAACTTAATTCATGTACTCCTTTAAAGACCAATATACATTTTATTTCCTTTTTACCGACTTTGATATCGGTTAAAAGAAGATATATATCTTCTTAATACACTTTTCCTCAACTTACAAGAAGTCCCAGGCAATAACTTTCAAGCACTTAAAAGGTTTATTGTTACTTTTTATTTTGTTTCAGTTTTGTTAGAAGAAATAGAAATTTACAATAAACCGTTAAGTATCTGTTAAATTACTCAAAGAATTTTATGGTGAAATTGTACAAAGTTTTTCGATACTACTTTAAAAGCCAATTGTTGATTATTTATTTATTATTACATCAATTGAGGTACCAAATTAAGCATGAAATATTTAAAGTAATTTTTAACTTTATTTATTTTGAAGTTGTAGAGTAATTAATGCATAATTATAAAATCAACTAAAACAAATAATAATATTTAAATAAATTAAAACCAGTCCATCATTACAAGTTTACTACTCACAATACGAAAGAAACTAAATTAGTATTTAAAAACACACTATTGCAAAAATTGTGCATTAAAACAGTTGAAGAATAATTTTTATTAAGATTAAATGAAGTTTCCATCTTTTTCTTACTCTTCGATTTATTAATTTTTTTCTGCAAATATTTATCTAGAACTAACGAATTTTGATGATATAATTTTGTAAGAATAAATGTATGGTAGTGTCCAATACAAATGAGATGTTAGGTTCTACGTTCTACGTTTTATACGTAGCATGGTGGATTAATAATTGGATTGAAAGGGCTGAATTTATCTTAAATTGCTAAGTTTGGTATTTCAAAATTCACTTGCCTTGTCACTTGGTTTAGCACTTTAAAATTAGTAATTTGTGTTGTTCAGGTCATCAACCGAAAGGCTGGTTTGAACCTATAGAGGCTTTACTCTAAATAAAACGAGGAGTGAGGTAATTTACAACTGCCTTCCTCACTGAGTGGAAAAGTATGCTTATCAAAATGCCAGGCCCTCTGAAAAGCATCTACTTTCCATTCTGCAAATGACATCTTCACTTCATTCACCACAGGGTATGGTTGTATAATGAAATTCATTACTCTCAGAGGATATAACTCAAAACCATTCCAGCCCCACTAACTTTTTGTGAATATTACGAATCCAAAAACCGTTTATTACTATTTCTTGCAGTTTCTGACATCTGGTTGTGATAGACGGACAAAAGAAAATAATATATGACAATTTTTAAAATTTCCACCAAAAAATACTTTATAGTTTCCCAGAGAGTTACTAAAGATACTATAGGAAAACATCCAAATATTAAATTTTGTATGTACATGTAACATATACATCACGTTTTACATCCGGTTTTGGGCCACTTCCGGCGGATACAAACCTGTATGCGCCGCGCGCGCTTACACGCACACCAATCGCTAAAAACATGGTTTTTGGGTTCAGGGGGTGTAAAAACGTGTATATCAGGTGAAAACTCGATTTCGAAAAATCGACATGAACACAATACTTTCCTTCCTATAGGTATGAGAAAGTGAAAATTGCCCCAAAAAATACTTTATAGTTTCCCAGAGAGTTACATTCTACACTTTAGGAAAACTAAAAAAAAATCTGGTGTGAAACACTCACACAACTTTCTCTTGCCAATGTAAATAATTAACAATAAACCTAACATTAGTAATAAAACATTAGAAATAAACAAAAACTAACCTTAATAAACATAACCTTATTTTAATCATGAGTGAAAGACGCAAAATGAAAATCGAACTCAGTTTGGCTTTAAAATACGGAAAATCACTTTTTCACGCTAAACTAGGCTCTGTAGAGAAAAATGCTTTAAATAAAAGTTGTAAATCTTTTTATTTTCTATAAAATTTATTATATACACTTTTGTCTTAAAATGCATTCTAAGGCCGGAATCCTAAAAAAAAATCAATTTTTCACACGTTTTCATGAGAAAAAAAACAGAAAATCGCTAATTACTGAAAAACTAAGCGTTCTACAAAAAAAATGTTTGAAATAAAAGTTGTAGATTTTTTAATTCTCTACAACTTTTATTATATAAATTTTTGCGATAAATTGCATATTAAAGCCGTAATCTTAAAAAAACTATGTTTTTACGTAAAAACAGCCTCACGCAGAATTTCAGAAAACATGACGCCTACCCTATCTTGTAGAGCATAAAAAATTGAGTAAACCAGGCGATTTAAAAAAAAATCGTAGGACCAGTTTTTGAGAAAATTGCAAAAAAATTGAAAAATTATACGAATAAACTAATACTTCCAGTTGACCGATTTTGATGAAAATGTTCGTGTCGGGTCCGGTAGTGGTATGTAACTTAAGTTTCAAGTTTCAAGTTCGTACGATGTTCCGTTCTTGAGATATTTTGTATACACACACACAGACACACAGAAACACACACAGACCAATCGCTAAAACATGTTTTTTTGGGTTCAGGGGGTCTGAAAACGTATAGATCCGGTGAAAACTCGATTTCGAAAAATCGACATGAAAACAATACTTTCCTTCCTATATATTAATATAGGCAAGAGAAAGTAATAATATAATCGTAATTTTCAATGTACTAATAAATCCATTACATTGTTGTTTTGTTCAACATGTTGTCGGCTATTCAACTACAGTGAACTGGGTCAGTGACTTTTGAAATTCTGTTTGGACTATAAAACCGCATGCTGTAATAAAATACTCTTTAGAAGTTTCTTCTTTTCCGGTAGCTAACTCTATACTGTTTTGAATTTTTCACAATAAGAACTGATTTTGTATTGCTTTTGTATTTTGTTATTTCCCTCTTTATTAAAAAATCACATACGAAAATCTAATAAAATATTTTAAAAAATTTTAAGGTATTATTGACACAAGAGACCAACTTCTCTTAAAGAAAAAACAACCCTATATAGAGAAATTGAGTCATTTGAAAAAAAACCCAACCAAATTTTCAATAAGAACTTTTCATGATTACTTATATTTCGTAAATTGATTATATTTCAAAACTAAAACGATTATAAAAATATAAGTTTCGAAATAGTCTATTATTGAATATTTACAATATTTGGCATTAATTAATAGTGAGATTTTCTGAACAAAATAACAAGAGAATAAGTTAAATACATTTAATAATATATATTTTTAAACAAAATTACGAGTAAGTATATTGAAAAACTTAAGATACATTAATAAATATAATAAAATATTTCATAAATTTTTCAAGAAGAGGTCTTAGTTAAGAATATGGAAAGTAATAAATATTTAAAAAAATCAAAATTTCGAATAGACAACCAATAAATTCCTAATAATTTATTTAATGTATTATAACTTATGATAATGCCCAAAACGGGCAGGTAGAATGTTATTTTAATTGCACTCTATCTGTTTGGTCCAGGGCTAAAAAAAAAGTTCTGTTTCTTATCACATAGTCAGCCACTTATATGACTGAAATATTTAATAACAGAAGAGGTAGAGGTGTAAAAGACACTAGTCAGAGTTATCTCCTCTGAGAGTAATGAATTTCACTATACAGCCAGACACTGTGGTGAATGAAGTGAATGTGTCATTTGTAGGGTGGAAAGTGAGAGCTTTTCGGAGGGCCTGGCATGCTGGTAAGCATACTCTTTCAACTCAGTGAGGAAGACAATGGTAAACCACCTTACTCCTCGTTTTTACTTAGTAAAACCTCTAGAGGTTCAAACCAGCCTTTCGGCTGTTGACCTAAACAACAACAACAACAATTTATGATAATACGTTGGGACGATGACACTTCTCATTTAAATAAGCTAACAGAATAATAATAGTAATGCACTACAACATCTTCATGTGTAAATAATTCAATTTGATTTCCCGTACTAATTTTTGATACTGATGAATTATCCATTCGCACTGTGTTTACTAGCGGATCTATGTTAATGCGAATTTTAAAAAAATAATCTATATTCAGATATTATGATAATAAAAAATGGTTTTCTCCCTTACTTTTACCGGAACAGGGAATTTATTCTCGGCTCGTAACGATCTCCATTATGATACAAAGGTAAAGCGGGAATTTCTGGGAGAAAAGAGAATTTTAATCAATGGTCTATCTGTACTCTTACTGTCAAGCTATATGAAAACCACTCGATATATTTTTAGCTGATACTGTATATTTTACCAGCTTGAATCCGAGTAGAATTTAATTTTCGGATATCTTACGAAAATTACAAATTTAATTCCAGAGTTCAATTTGAAAACGTATCACGTCTGAACTACATATTGATTCTGTCAATAATCTGTCTAATTCCATTTCAAATTATCAGGTTAAATTAATTAACATTAATTTATATTAGATTATTATTAATGTTGTGAAATAGGGAAACAGACAGAATAAAATTGAATGATGTTTTGATGAAAATTAGGAAATTTGTAGGAGCTGAGAGAGAATTTTACTAACATCGATTAGTTTCCAATTAAACTTGGCGTTATCATCAGTGGTGGGTTGCCTAAACTGTTCGTTGAATTGAAAAATCTGTGTAAATAAAATTTTAATTTGGATTTTACAATTTTTTTAAAACTCTTCTAAATTAGTTTCTAAGTCGCATATATGAAGTAACCACTGATAAAAGCTCAGCTGAATTTAGTATGTCTGTGTGTTACGGTTGTCACACAAATACCGCTAAAATAAGTTTTAAAAGGTTAGGTATTTAGATTCCGAACAGGATCAGATCAAATTTCTAATGAAGGAAATATATCTAATTTTCAAATTTCGTAGAAGTGTATTAAGTTAAAATTGCATTATACCGTTTTATAATATTAGGGGTTAGTGCCAGAAAAACCGGTCTCTTACCGGTAGGTAACCGTGCCTGCTTCACACCCCTACCCTACTTGTATAAAAGGAAGCATAGTTAAAAGTTTTGAAACATCAGTCACCAATTAGAGTTAATTGGTTAATAATAATAAAATATGAATAAAATAATAATTGTTGTCACTGTCGACCTGTTTGATTAGGTACTATGCTGCCGGCTATCAAAGCTTCCGACTTAGCGACAGAGGGAACCGCCAATAGTTGTGAAAGGGGCGGTAGGCCAGTGGCGGCATACCGACACAGGCCTTTGTCCCCAACGCCGAAACAAAAACCGCCCCTTAGCATAGCGCTCTCGGTGACTATATAAAGAGCGCTCCACTGAGCCCGGAGAGATTCGATTCCACGCCAGTCAAAGCATCGAAGAGACTTCTAACATCGGCACACGGCTACCGGACTCCAACGAAGACTCATCGACGACCCCGCAAGAGAGATGATGATGCTTCCTTTCGCCGACCCGACACCGCAAACCTTCGACCGGGACCGTCATTGCCCGCTGCCGTGAACGATGCCTCAACCGAGCCTTACGCCCACCGGATCCGACGAAGCAACCATCGACACACTACTGCCAGGGAAAAAGATGATGTCTCCGCTGGACGATGACACGACGAATACGACCGACGCTTTGTCAAGACGACCACCGCTTAAACGGCCCTATTCAGGGCCGTTAAAAAAGTTAAAAGGTTAAAAAAAGTTAAAAGTTAAAAAAGTAAAGGTTTCCACTCGCCACTTAATGTCGCCATCCAGTGACATTGTCAAGAAACAGATTGTCACGACGAGTCGTAGAAAAACTCTGGGAGAGTAAAAGTAACATTAAGTGGATCACAGAAATCAAGGAAGATTTGAAAGATGTTGGAATAACAACAATAAAAGATCTACAAAGAAAACCAGACAAAATCAAAGAATTGAAAAATAAATAAACTATGTTACAGCAGAGAATACATAGACAACGAGTAGGAAGGGTGATTTTAGAGAGAGAAAGATAGGCAAGGTCTGAAAGGATGAAGAAATATTGGGAAAACAGGAGGCTGAAAGACCTTTCTTATAGTTGACTAAAGTAGTCCCGATTAAAAAAAAAAAACAAAAAAAATAATATAATCATCACGTAGTGTCTTTTTCGAGGTTTAGTTAACATTTTAACAGCAAAAAATTATAATTATCACGGTTCTGTTGCAATTTAAATTAATTACAGTTACATTATACTCACAGATAATAAGATAATGGGACTCACCTTTTCTGTTCGTAACTTACATTAAAACGTAATTAAATCAAATATTTTCTCGGTGTGTGACAAAGGAGAATCAGTTTTTGTACCCCGAAATACTATAATTGCGAGCAGTTACCCTTTCTAGTTTAAACACCTTTAATTCTTGGTCAACGCCTGTTTTGAACAAAGAAATAGATAAATTGTCACTAACAATAAGTCATAGAATAATTGTAATAATAACACGAATAGTAATAAAAACGCCACGTTAAAAAACATTCCGAAACCTATGGTTTCACCAATTTTTCAGAATAGTGTATGCAATTAATTAAACGTACATATTACACAAAAATGAAAAAGTCTGAATTTAAGAGACATTTGGAAAAATGCAAAAAAGGAACAATCAACATTGTATCTATCTTGCTTTTGATTATACAGCTACTGACAACCCCTCCAACTTTAGGAAACAAAAGTATTCTGATTACATAGCAAATGGTAAGAAATGGGTGCCGAAAGTAAAGTTTAATTGCATTTTAGAGGATGGCTACACCGACAGATTAAGAATGAATTAGAATCAACAGTTCTAGATTGTGTCAAAAAAAAACACGTTCACATATGCTGTATTTCTAATAATTTTGTTATTACCCCGAAACCCAATATTTTGAGAACGGCAAGGTTCAACGAATCAAAACCGAGAATTCATTATTTTTAAAAAAATTTCTAAATTTAATTCACTGATATTTCCTTCAGGACGAAATTTTAAAACATGTAAAATCATGAAGAAAAGTCGTGACATCTACTTGGTTAACAGCTCTGTTTTTAGAAGTTAAATTTTTTGTCTGTAATTTCTATTACGGTACATTGAGCTGCACAACTTCCGTATTTGATATTTTAAATGGCGGTGGGGAATTTCACTTTAAGGAGAAGAGGTACCCTGCATACATTCCCCGTTTAAAAACTACGGGTATTGTCCATTATTCAAACCCAGAGGTCTCTTCATCTACTCAGAAGTTAAAATTAAAGCTAATTTAATAAATTTATGTGTAAAAATGTTCTAAAAGTCAAATAATAAGTATAAAAAGAAAACATGATCAAAATGGTTCAGTAGCTTTCAAGTTTTTAGCGGAAGCATTTACTTACATATTTTTTATTTATTTTTTTGTTTATTTAACGTTGCATCAACTACACTGGTCATTAGCGACGACGTGGGGTTGTAATTGTGAAGGATGAAATGATTTTTTATAACGTATGAAAATAAGCCGTGCCTGAGTGGGATTCGAACCCAAGACCGCATGATGAGAGGCGAGCGTACGTTACCAACTACGCCAATGCAGCCGGCTCACATATTGTACATATTTTTAGTACATGCTAATCGTGATGTAATTAGATTGGAAATGTGGTCAATAACAACTAATCCGAGGATAAATATGTAGGAAAAAACAAGATATACAAGATAAATACAGCAAGATAAGATACATACTCGTAATAGCTAGTTAATTCGTAACGGTAAACATTAGGAGTTGGATTCAATAGGCTGATTAAAAAGAATAAAAAACGAAGAGCAACGATAGAGAGAGATAGAGTGGATGTGAAAGAGATTCAGGAAAAGACTGTGGCAAAGAGTAGTTGCACCAGATTAGATAAACATATTAAATAATTTTCCATACAGTATCCACATTAGAATTAATGTAGAACTGAACTCTAACAGCAGCTCACTGTCTGTAATTCCAAATAAAACGTCCATTTTCCATTACCGTCATTCAGTACATGGAACATCTCTTTATGATAATAACACTGTAATACTAGTACAAATTACATCTATAATGAGTATCAGCCGTACTTAAATAGTCTATTTAAAATTACCGTAATAACTACAGGGTGATTAGAAAAAAACTGAAAACAATTCCACGAAAATAATATGTTGTAGTACAACATAACAAAGAAATGATATATATTTTAATACTTTTCAAGATTTGACCTCAGAAAGAAAGAGAAGCTCAGATTTCCATACTCCTGTTTTTCAAAATAAAACTCGATCCAATTTTCAAAATATCGCGTCAAAAATAACTCTTTTTAAAACAATATTAATTTGCGTAGATAAATATTGAAATTTTACGAGAACGAAAATATGAAAAAATGAAGAACTGCAGCAGGGAAAGGGAGAAGGAAAGGAAGGGGAGAAAGAAAGAAAAAAAGAGAAAGAACAGGAAAAGAAAATGAAGGAGAAGAGAAAATTTGAGAAAACCCCAGCGAGGAAGAATTAGAGAAGGCAGACGAGGAAAGGAAAAGTAGAAGAAGAAGGGGCAAAAGGAACGAGAGGAAGAAGAAAAGTAGAAGGAATATGACGAAGGAGAACGGAAAAGTAAAGTAAGAGGAGGAGGAGGAGGAAGATTACTAAAAATTAGGAGGACAAAGGTGCTAGAAGAGAAAGAATAAGAAGAAGGAGTGAAGGAGATGAAGGCAAGAGTAAGAAGAATCGGAAGAAAAGGAGATAAAGAAAGGAAGGAATAAGAAGAAGGAGGAGAAGAACAATAAGATGATGGAGTGGAAGAGGAGGATAAAGAAGAAGAAGTAAAGGGAGAGGAGATTGAAAAAGAACAAAGGGGCGAGAAAGAAGAAGATGAGGAGTAGAATGAAGAGGAGGGGCAACCGAAAGAAGAAGAAAAAGATGAGGAGTAGAAGAAAGAAGAACAAGAGGAGGAGGAGGAGGAGGAGGAGGAGGAGAAAGAAGATGAAGAGAAAGACGAGAAGGAAAAAAAAGAAGAGAAAGAATATTAGGAGGAGGAAAAGAGCAGAGAATAAGAAGAGGAAGAGGAAGAAAAATAAAAAGAAGAGGAGGAGGCGAGGCGAAGGTGATGGAGGAGAAAGTGGAGGAAAACAAGATAACGAGGAAGAGGAAGAGAAAGAGAATGGTTGGGCGAAGACGAGGAAGACATAAATAAGAAGAGAAGTAGACAAAGAAAAACAAGAACACTGAAAGAGAAAGAAGGGGGAAAAGGAGAAGGAATTTATTCAACTTTAAAAAAATCGCTTAAACTTTAGCTGTATCCTTTCGTCTAGGATCAAAGTATTTATATCACTATTCAGTAAGGAGTAGATAAGAAGAAAAATCTATCCAGAAAATATTTTTCAACAAGAACAAAAGAATTTATTACTCTAGTCTTGATAAGACAGATATATTGCTGACAAACCACCCGGTGCACTCCATTTATAGTTTATAAATAAAATACGAGTATAATACTTTAAAACCCCCAGCAATTGCATATTCACATAATGAATGGAATACGGACAGTATACGATGACAGTGAAAAGTTATAACACTTTATGTACTGTCACGATGACAGTTCCACATGATCCAACTGCTCTACTGTTTCACTATTATGAACTGCACGAGAAAATAGAAAATATAATCTAGAAATAGAAAATATAGTTAGCAACATAATACAATTCTGATATCACAAAACTGGATATAATAGGAAGAGGCAAACGCTGTTATAATATAACAATACGGGTTTATTAATTTTCTCACAACGTTTTAACAAAATATTAATATAAAATCCATTTTCAGATATAATACGCCAGACAGATTATAATTACTTTGTTTATGTTGTAATTGGAATAGCGTAAATTAAAGGATAGGTTCAGATTATGCTATAAAATTTCAATATATTGAAACTTCATTAATTTTTCTCCACTAAATAAAAAATCTGGTATGAAACACTCACACGATTTTCTCGTATCAATGCAAATAATGAACAACATAACCTAACATTACTTAACATCGTAAAAAAAAAACGGAATAATGGCCGCCTCTGTGACGTAGTGGATACCGCGCTAGTCTCCAAGCGGAGGTCCCAGGTTCAATTCCTGGCTAGGCTCTGGAAATTATTACGTGCCAAAACCCATCATCACAAATTCTTAACCTACCGTAGGCGCTAATGATCAAGCTGTTGGCAATTTTAAATAAACAAAAAATTAACCTAAAAAAACAACCGAATTTAATCCATGAGCTCTTTGATGCTAAACTAACTAGACTCTGTAGAGAAAAATGCTTAAAATAAAAGTTGCAGGTTTTTTCTTAAACTATAAATTTTTACTTTTCTTTTTTAATTTACTATAAATTTGATTATATACACTTTGTCGTAAAATGATACTAAGACCGAAATCTGAAAATAAATCCATTTTTTTACAGATTTTCATGAAGAAAAAAACAGAAAACCACTAAACCGCTAAACTAAGCGTTATACAAAGTAATATTTATAATAAAAGTTGCAGATTTTTAAAGGTTCTACAACTTAGATTAAAAAAGTAAAAAACGTTGATAAAAAAAGGAAAGGATCCAACCTTGAAAAAAATTACATGGCGCCTACCCTATCTTATAGAGCATAACAAATTTAGTAAATGAGGCGATTTTTAAAAAAAACTCGTAAAAACCGTTTTTGAAAAAATCGTAAAAAAGTGAAAAATTACACGAATAAACTACTATTTTTGGTTGACCAATTTTGATGAAAATGTTCCTGTCGGGTCCTCTAGTGGTACCTAACTTTAAGTTTCCTTCACGCAAAACTGCAAGTTTTGCGTGAACTTAATAAAATTGAATTTAAAAGAAAACTATTCCGTTTTTACTGACTTTATTTACATTATTTTTTTAAGGAAAAAATTCTCTACAAATTTATTGAACTTTTATTTTTGTTTACAGGCAATTTAACGGAGTTACTTTAGTCCAAATGCAAAAGAAGTGTGTTTTCAACCCTAACCTTTTTTGCTTTACCTCGATTTCCTCCTAAACTATTGGAGATAAGAGTTCTGGGACAGATTTTATACGATTTGTCAGCTCATTTTACATAAAAATTATCTAATTAACAAACTCAATTAACACCCTAAAAATTTCAGTGTGAATTAATTTCACTGAGGGAGCTGAATTTCAGGTGAAATCTTTGACCCTGTATAACTCGCCAACAAAGCATTTCCGGACCCATGTTTATATGAACTTTTTTCATTATTTTGATGAAAGGAATAAGCTTGTGCATTATGGCAGATTACTTCTGAAACACCCTGTATATTCATATAGGGAAGAGAAAGTAAATAGCAAGCTCATCGGTATATTATTCTACGTAGGAATTCAGCCAATTATATAACTGAACTATTTAAGAACAGAATAAGTAGAGGTGTAAAAGATACTAGTCAGAATTATCTCCTCTAAGAGTAATGAATTTCACTATATAGCCAGACCCTGTGGTGAATGATGCGAAGGTGTCATTTACAGGGTGAAAAATAGGTGCTTCGCGGAGGGCATGGCATGCTGATAAGCATACTCTTTCAACTCAGTGAGGAAGGCAATAGTAAACCACTTTACTCCTCGTTTTACTTAGTGAAGTCTCTAGAGGTTTAAACCAGCCTTTCGGCTGTTGACCTAAACAACAACAGATTATAGACCTTGCGCTATTGCAAAAAAAGTCTGTTACTTAATTAACTGTGTCATCGAGTTGATGATAATTTCTTTTTAGTAGAGTAAACTTAAAAATCTTTTATAACATTATTATAAATATATAAATAAACTACTCAAAATGTTTATTTTTGAAGAACATTTCAATTGAACTGTTGTCTAACGAATTTTTTATTTAATAACAATTTGAAAACTTGAACATCTTTCTTTTTGACATATTCTAAGAAATATGAATTGAACTGTAAAATTGAATCAAGAAATTATAGTTTGGAACTATGGTAGTATTTAATTTAAGAAATCAGTTGACGATTTTAACGATAGCGTACTTAACTTTTCAACATTGGTCTCTTCAATATTTTAACAGAAAGAAAAAGAGGTCAGTAAAGTTCAAAATAATGCAGTATTCATAGTTCCCAAGATAGTTTCTTCTATTCTTAAAATGGGTTACATTTTACCTAAAAACATCTTGTCCAGTTTACCTAAAAATCTCTAGAGAAAATAAATAATGAAGAATCTGATTAAATTGTTTATTAGCCCAGAGAATTTCTTATTATTTCGCAAAAGAAGTACAACTCTTTGCTTTGTTACTAATGGTTTGTATTTTTTTCTACCTTTAATACTCGTATGTCCAAATCTTTGTGATTTTTTACTTTCTGTATTATTGTTTAAGGTTGTTAAACGAAAAATGACGTTACACATCTTAAAAATCATCTTTAGCAGCCTAGATTTATTGTAAGCTTTCCTTCTTTCTTCCATCTACGCTATCATTTTTTTCTGAAGTCTCTAAACTCTCTAACCTACAGTCTGTAATTTTTGCATTCAATTTATAATCTATGGTAAAAAATCAGTCGTGTATCGTTTGTAACATAATTAGGTACCAGAAAAATATATAATACTAAGTATTTGTGGTCACCTAAGCAACCTACTAAGTAACTTACTTAACTGTTATAATTTAACTTCTAAAACGGCCGGCTCGTTGGCGTAGTGGTTAGCACAACTGGCTTCTACGCTAGGAACCCGGGTTCGATTCCTGGTTAGGTCTGACATTTTTTCATCATTCATCTTCATCTATCATCCTTCTCATCGTCTGCATCAGCAGTAATTGCAAAACAGACGTAAAACCAAAAAAAAAAAAAAAAAGAAACGATATCCTGTCAGCTATTTTGCTAGCATTGTTTTTATGGTGGAAATAATACAAGGGCGTGCCGATGCCCATATTGCTGTGTCGTCACTACCGGAACATTGAGCCTCATCTCACCGTAAAAGAATTTAAGATCGTTATAATGTTTACTCTGTTATACCGTATTTTTTTTTGATAGGCTGAGTTGTAGGTGTGTTCGTGAAATTTTCAGCAATCTTTAAGATTTTTTTTGCGATTTCAATCGTAGTTGAAGTAATATTCAGTATCATTTAGTTAGACTATAACCTAAGAAAGGTAAGGCAGTATTTAATGAAATGAGTCCCAAATTCAAGAGTTGTAATCTTCTTATGAAAAAAAACGAGGCATCTAAGATGGCATGTCTTCACTGTACTTCTGTTTGGTGTAGAATCCTTAATCTTGGATGAGGCCATCATAAGGTTATTGAAAGGTATTTGAGATGCCACTTTTTGAGCAAATGTTGAGAATACCCGAATGACAAATGCAGAGGTTTTCAGGAGAATGAAGAAAGACGTAGAGATTATTTCATACCATCAAGTGTAGAATACTCCAATTCTTGGGATATTTATCATGGAGACTGAATTCAGATATTCGTTACTTCAAGCCGTTCTGCTGGGGAAAATATATGGGAAAAGAGCTGGCAGCAAGGGGAGTTTTGGCTTTGAAATCTGAGAACTTGGTATGGAGAAAGCTTAGGAGAGCTACTCCGCAGTGCAACAAACAGAATGAAAATGATGGTCGCCAACATTCGGAGTTGATAAATACCTGAAAAATAAGAATCTAAAATTGCTTGCCGTGTACTATTTGGTTGTAGGTTGTAACTACATAATTGGCACAACTGGTAGAACTTTGTGTTCCAAGAGTAATGTAGATCGGCCTAAATTAAGCAGCAGGATGAGTACAGCCATGCATGCAGGGTACCATGCATTATTCAAAGCCGTACTGTAAATTTATTAAGGTTGTGATCTTAATCCGTGGCAGCAAAAAATTGGATCTTCTTAAATATTTCATTTACAAGATATATAAAATACGATACATATCTTTGTCAAATCGACTATTTAGAAAAATACAATTATTTAAGTCCTTTAGTTTCATAACTAAGGTTTATAAAACAAAGAAATATTAAAATATTTCATTACCATTGCTTAACACGCACAATAACTAATAAAAAAATTAAAAATACAATTTTAAGTAAACAGTTACGTCGAATGTATATTTTTATCGCACGAATATATTTTATAGACTTTACTTTAGTTCGACCTTAGATAATTTATAATAGCATTCATGTGTGTAAATTAAGTAAGAAAGTATACAGGGTACTTAAAAAAATGGTACATGATATTTAAAAATCCGGTGTGAAACATTCACACAACTTTCTCTTGCCAATGCAAATAATTAACAATATAACCTATCATTAGTAATAAAACATCAGAAACAAACAAAAAACTAACCTCAATAAAAATAAACTAATTTTAATCACGAGTGAATGATGTAAAATCAAAATCAACCTCAGTTTAACTTAAAAATACGGAAAATCTCTCTTTCATGCTAAACTAGGCTTTGTAGAGAAAAATGCTATTAATAAAAGTTGTAATCTTTTAAATTTCTATAAATTTGATTATATACACTTTTATCGTAAAATGCTAAGGCTGAAATCTTTAAAAAAATCGATTTTTTACACGTTTTCGTAAGAAAAAACAGAAAACGCTAATTACCGCTAAAGTAAGCGTTATACAAAATATGTTAGGAATAAAATTTATAGGATTTTAAATTCTCTATAACTTTTATTATATAGGCTACATTTTTGCGCTACAATGAATATTAAAGCCGCAATCTTAAAAACAACAATTTTTGAACGAGAAAACAGCCTCCCCAAGAATTTCAGGCGACATGGCGCCTACCCTATCTTGTAGAGCATAAAAAATGTAGTAAATGAGGCGATTTAAAAAAATTGTAGGAGCCGTTTTAGAGAAATTCGCAAAAAAGTGAAAAATGACACGAATAAACTACTACTTCCGGTTGACCGATTTTGATGAAAATGTTCGTGTCAGGCCCTCCAGTGGTATTTAACTTTAGTTTCAAGTTCGTACAATATTCCATTCTTGAGATATTTTGTTCACATAAACACTCACACACACACACAAATCGCTAAAAACTTGTTTTTGGGTTCGGGGGTCTGAAAACGTGTAGATCCGGTGAAAACTCGATTTCGAAATAGTTTACATGAAAACAGGACGTTACTTCCTATGTATTCATAAAGGTAAGAGAAAGTAAAAATGGTACAGTAAATTTAAAAATAATTTATGAATCAGAAGTGAAATAATAAACCATCTTAAATACCGTTAAATTACAATAAAATAGTTGGCTGTGGATTTGAAAGAGAGAGTTAATGCAAATTTCTGGACAATTTTCTATAAAAATTAGGCCAGTAGATAAAAAGTTGTTTGGTACCATATAAATCAGTAAGTAAATAAATGAAAATATAATTAATTGAGATTATTTTAGTGTTTACAAAATTTTTAATTAATAATAAATTAAAATAAATTGAAGGGTATTTTAAAAAAATAGTGGTGTACAAATTAAGTTAGGGTGCCTGGTATTCATGACGCAACGAAGGTCATACGATGTTGTAAATTGTACAGCTGGAGATTCCCTCGGAGAGTTATCGAATCACGCAATTTGTTATTACTATAACCTTGCAATAAATAAGCGTGAAGTCGCGTCAAAAACCATTTCTGATATTTTCATACTCGTTACACTCACTTTCACACACACCCACACCCACAGAATAAATCGTAAAACGATATCTTTATATTCGCGTGTGTTGTTTAAATACGTAGATTTTTCATAATGCTTTATTTTCTGGGAAAATTCAGAATGATCACGCATGATTTTCTTAATACTACTTTTGTGTTTTAGTAATAAAAAAAATATTGTAATTAAAAGAACAGATATAAGGATTCTCAGACATATTCAAATCTGTAGAAATAACTTAAAAATCTATGTGATCAATCCAGTGATTGAATTTCGATCTACCTAGGTGGAGGGGATATATTTCTTACACGAAGCGTTTGAAATTATCCCATAAAACAATTTTTGTATCGTATAGGGTCAATTTTAGACTACGTGAAGTGATTGTAGATGTTTCTGGAAGTTTTTCGCATCCCACATGTATGCTTTCCCACTGTGTGCTTTTCTTTACTGTAGTCTTTTCTCCTTTCTTCTGTTCACCCGGTGTTCTGTCTTTGATCTTCATGGAAGCCCTTAAAGTCAGTAATTTGTAGTCTGAATTTTCTGATTTTCTCAATATCTTTTCTGACTTATTGAAACCACTTATCTGACACCTCTAAATCTTTTATTTGGTATCTTAAAAATCTGTGTTGTCAACCGGTTGTCATCAATAAAATTTTAGTCTTCTTTTTCTAATCGTTTATTTTTTTTGTACAGCTCTTTTTAACCTGGTAACTTATGTTGTCCATCTACTCTAAGGACCCTTGATCTCTCAAAAAATCTTTTCTTAGGATCTTACTCTCAAATTTCTCTGCTTCTCTTAGCCTTCCCGGTCATTCTAAGCCACTCACTCGCGTACAGATACAAAGGATTTATCACAGTATTATAATATATAATGTGGCTTTTCTTGAGAGCTTTCATCTTACACACGTGGTGAGTCCTCGGAGTACGCTGGCCATCTTTCCTCATCTGCTGTTGTTCGCTTCCTTTTCACTGGTATTGGGTTGTATTATATCCCCAAAGTACTTGAAGCTATCAACTTTTCAAATTTTTCCGTATTCATAAAACAATACTTAAAGGTAATTTTTAAAATTTGTAAAAAATATATGCCCTAAGAATAAGATTTTCAACATTTGCTATTTAAGTTAGTGAAGAAGTAACTCTAGATGTAATTAAATATATTTGGGGATGAATCTAATTCGAAATGGGATTTCTGATCCCTGCTGTATAAAATTTTATTTAAATTTCTAAATGCTGTACGGGTTTTATCAATACATGTGATTTAATTCTGATGTGTTACTCCAATCTTTGTTCACCAGCATCCTGTATATCTATCTATTACTTTCAAAATGGTGTCTTGAATTCTAATATTAGCAGTCATATTAGGTCGTTCACCTGTCAGAAGTACTTTAGTTTTATTGATATTTATATAGAATCTCAGCTCTTTACATTTTTCTACGATTTTCTTTAAAAGTAATACTTCATCAGAGGAAGTCGTTAGTATAATATAATCTGCATACCTAAGACTGTTGATTAAGACTTCTCCGTTAACGAGATTAGTTTCTTAAACTGCCCATAACAGACAGGTGGAGTGTTAAATTATTTACACTCAATCTGTTCGTTGCCGGGTTAAAATAAATAGTTCTGTTTCTTATCACATGGTTAGTCAATTTAATGACTGAATTATTTAAGAACAGAAGAGGTAGAGGTGTAAAAGACACTAATCAGAGTTATCTCCTCTGAAAGTAATGTATTTCATTATAAAGCCAGACCCTGTGGTGAATGAAGTGAAGGTATTATTTGCAGAGTGAAAGATATGTGCTTCTTAGAGGGCCTGGTATGCTGATAGGCGTACTTTTCCATTCAGTGAAGAAGGCAAATGTAAACCACTTCACTCCTCGTTTTACTTAATAAAACCTCTACAGGTTCAAACCAGCCTTTCGGCTGATGATCTAAACAACAACACAGTTTCTTAATTTCTGCAAGAGCTTCTCTGAATATGTACATTAATCAAAAACAGTGATACGATGCAGCCCTATCTAATACCATGTGTGATACGGGCCAGTTAAGAAAGTTTGTCATCAATTTCTTAAAAACTTACTGATTCCATTACAGATTTCAATTAAAGGGATATCCCTGTCATCAATCCCCAAAATACAACACTTTGACAAGACTTAATCAAAGTTAACAAAATACAGAAAACCAGAAAAATATGTTAAAATTTAATGGTCTAAATGTATCTAACCGTATAAGTAATTTTGAGTTAGTTCGCACGCTGAATTTATTCTGTTGAGTTAGATGGAAACTTATTTGGAATTCTGTGACACAAGTCAACAGGAGACTTCTGTAACTCAAAGATACTACGTCACTGTCAATAAATAATTTAGTAGGACGTTGGTCACCATCTTACAAATTGACTATACTTTGTACAATTGTTGTAGCCTTTTATCAAATTGTTTCTATTTAATATCATTAGGGTACAAAACGGTCGTTTGTATCCAAACCTCCATTTATTTGTACCAGAGTAAATTGTATTGTTTTGTTGTTTACAATTTTATCATATCTATTTATTTTAGACAAAACAAAAGAATAGCCGATACATTTGAATAACCCTATTCTACAGGCTGTTCTTGAAATATATAGAACAATTTCAGGTGCATTTTGCTTCTATAAGTTTTTTGACAAACCTGCAACGTAACAATCTGTTCTTTAAAGTATGAGAACAATAAGTAATATTTTTAAGCCAAACTGAGATTCATTTTGCGTCTTTCACTCATGATTAAAATAAGATTATGCTTATTGAGGTTAGTTTTTGTTTATTTCCAATGTTTTATTACTAATGCTAGGTTATATTGTTAATTATTTGCATTGGCAAGAGAAAGTTGTGTGAGTGTTTCACGCCATTTTTTTGAGCATAACCAAAACGTGCTCAATAGGATTTAAGTCTGGAGTGTTGGCTGGCCAGATCATACGGTTAGTCCCTACTTCATTAAGATACAGTGAAACCATTTAAAATCTTTTAAAGTGACGCGTTAATTTTGTTCACGACCGTATATAATAAATATCACCAAAGTGTAAGAAATCGTGTAAAATGGTTTGATAAAAATGGAAATAGTCGGGCCGTGACGAAAGACACGCGGTTCGAAGCTGGAACAGTGGCATTAAAAAATGAAAACCATAGACAGGAACAAGGAGACGAGGATGACCGCAGATGGAATGGGACAATGACATAAAGAGAGTGGTGGGATTGAAATGAACAGAGATCCCTAGACATATGTGAAGAAATGTAAAGGAGGTTCAAGTTTAATTTTGGGAAAATGGGTTATAAAATGTTTTCATCGTTATTCAGTAAATTATTGATCAAAAAATAATGTTAAGGAAAATTAATTTTTTATTTATTCACAAAAAAGTTTATAAAAATTTAAATTGATCTATAAATTTTACTTATGAGATTACGGATCTTTGGAAAATAATTTGCAAATAAAAAATTTTAAATATTTAAAAAAAAACGAGAAACACATGCAACTAGTAAAATGTGCAATAACATAGAACTTATAGTAACGTTAATAGAGCGGATACTTTAAAAAGTAGAATTCTAAGATTTTACAAACTCGCCATGGTATGTCAAGTATTACAATCCTTCTTTTTAACATGTACGTCGACAAAAGGAAAATATTTACACAAGAAATTCCATTGAAAATTAGGTTGAAAATACAGGCCATAAACTTAACTATTTACCTTGTAACACACTTTTGCAACCTGATGTAAACCTTTATTCTTAATTCCATCATTTAAATTTTTTGCCACAATCTATACTAATATTATAAAGACAAAGAGTGTGTTTTTTGTGCACGCTAATTTTCAAAACTACTGAACGAATTTTCATGAAATTTTGACAGCATATTTGTATTTATATTCACAGCAACATTTTATTTTAAAATTTTCCAAAATGATAACCCTATGGGCCCTAACGAAGAATTTCATATACTGTGGACAATTCGAACTGGCACAACTCTTGCTCTGCGTGTACACACAGTTCCTCATAAAGTAAATCCATAACCTATTCTTTCAAGAAGGTCTACAAATTTTAATGTACGCAAATGCCTACAACCTTATTTCAATATGCAAACATACAAATAATTATTTCATTTTAAAATATGTATTTAATTTTTCCCAGTAAAAACTAAAATTATAAATTACAAGATATAAACTGCAAAAACTCACTAAACTCTACTCTACAGACGCACGCAACTAACTAAACAAATTGGTCTAAATATAGATTAAATAACGAACAGAAAATCATATATGAAAACAATTTAGTCATATCATTCTGTCTGACAGATTATTAATAACAACAGTGAAAACAAAGCGTAGCGACCATGCGTGAGTCGCACATTACAGTAGCGATTGTATACTTTTGTGACTGTACCGTCGTTGCATGGCGAGGGGTGAAGAGTGGAGTAAACACCGAAGCTGCTTGTGCCAATTCGAATTGTCCAAGGTATATATATATATATATATATATATATATATATATATGTATGTATGTGCGTGCGTGCGTGCGTGCGGGCGTGTATGTGTGTGTGTGTGTACATGAGAGTACGTTGAAGTATATGAAGAAATTTGATGATGGTGAGAGAGTACGCGGGGAAAATTATCAAAACGTCGTTTTGTGCGCGTTAATGAGAGAGAGGGAGTGAAGGGGAGAGGAAGATGGGAAGGGAAGAGAGGGGGAGAGAGAGTTTACGTTGAAGTATGCAGGAGCATATAAGAGTTGAAGTGTAGATATTTATTTCTAAAAAAATTGGTTAAGCCTAAACATGTTTCGCGTGCGAAGCCGCGCGGGATATGCTAGTATTGTATAAAAACATCAATTTTTTGTATCCGTGCAGCTACTAATGCCTGTTGGGTCTTCATTCATCTGATGTAGGTGTCTATAGAGCAAAGGTATATACAGGAGCGTCAATAATCCGAACGTCAGTCATCCGAACTACCAACGATGGAAAAAATACATATTTACTCACGCAGAGGCCTTTACTGCCCTAAAAACTGCAATATGGTGCGAAAAATCGCATGAATTTAGTGCCGCTGAAGCACTGTTACTAAAAGGAATGAGAGATATTGCTGCCGCAAAAATAAGTTCAGTCTTAGTTCAAAAGAAAATTTTTTTTTTTTTTTTTAACGTTAATTTTATTTAGAAACTATACAGTACAGTATAACCATCCAAAAGCTTAACTAAATTTTGATAAAAACAAATGACTTGATAAATAAACAGAAATATTTTTTTAAAGAATACATCCCAGTGGATAATTCAAAAGTATAGTGGATTTCAAAAAAAATAAGTTAATAAAAATATAGAACAATTATATCAATAGATCTCTACTCCATTTTCTTCGTAGGCGTCGGTGTGGTAAGTTTCGTCTTGACATTTGCTGTATTAGGGGATTGATGTGATCTGTTAATTTTCTGTTAAATTTGGAATATTTTATTCCAAATTTAAGAATTTGGAAAAAATAATTTTTTAAAAAAAGAATTTTTTAATAATTACTGTATAGTATAAACGAGGTTTGATCGAAAAATGACGAGAACTTTATTTTTCTTAAAAAATCTTTATTTATTCATCTGTATCAATTTTGTCCCCTCCAAAGTAATCTCCCTCAGATATCAAACACTTGTGCTAGAGCTTTTTCCAATTTTGTAAGCATTTCTGGAACTCACTTTTTGGTATAGCTTTCAATTCCTTTAGTGATTCTGGTTTTATGTCATCAATGGTGGCAAAACGTCGTCCTTTCATGGTTCTCTTCAGCTTCGGAAATAGAAAGATGTCACCGGAGGCCGTGTCCGGTGAATATAGTAGCTGAGGTAACATAATGGTGTTGTTATTTTCCAAAAAGCGTGTGAACGTGAAGTGTGAACGTGAGCATAAAGGTCTCTACCCACTAGACCGTACCATAATATGACCGTGCCAGGCACGAAAACAACCGCTCCGGTCACTACTATCCCCACTGCAACGGATCAACCGCGTCATATACCCGTATACAACGCGTAGGATAACCGTTCCATGCCCGTTCGGCTCCGGTCACTGTATCGTCATTTTTTGGAGCGGAGTCAATGAGATAACTACAAGTTGTGAACAGTGTGTGAATTCCAGTTGTCAATTATCTAAACTAAAAATATTCCTATTACAAAATTATCTATACGAGAATTGATAATAATTGCCATTATTTTGGACGAGGAAGAGGAAAACGAGAAAAATACTGTGAGACGCTACTATGTCACAACGGGGTTGCAACGCGGTGGGCCGCCGGCACAAACCGGTTCGGCAACGTCACTTGCCATGCACACACCGTACCGACACCTACAAAATATTCTCGCCTGCAAATTGTTGACTGAACGGGCCTGGTACGCTACGGTGTTGGCCGGTGACGGTACGGTCTAATGGGCGTTTTGCTGTACTAATTGATACAAAGAATTTTTATTTGCATGTGTCGGTACGGTTACGGTCCTAGTATGATACGGTCTAGTGGACAGAGACCTTTATCATGATGCAATTTCCACGAGCGGTTTTGGCACAATTCTGAACATTTTCGGTGGATTGCTTCAGGCAATCCACGCGTAACTCCCAAGAAATATTCCTTTTGACCAAACCACCACTAGCAGGAACACTTGTATAAGTGTGTTAAAAAATATTTCCCAACGCATTTTACCGTAGTTTACTTCGTTAATTTATTCAGTTTTGAAATTCTGTATTTTATCTTTATTTTTATGAACTAATTGATTGTACTCTACAATTGCAATAAATTAGAATTTTTTTTTAATCAAAGTTTATGTTAGCCTTTATTAACCTGTTAAACATTTAGGTTATATTGCATTGTTGCAGTACAGTGTATTAAATTACTGTATTTAGCGTATTTGATTATCCGAACTATTTGCTTATTAGAACCGCTCGGGTCCCAATTAGTTCGGATAACTAACGCTCCACTGTATTTCTCTATTTAATCTAAAACACTGTTTGACCTTTCTACTTTTTCTTAGATTGTTCAGTTTTCAATGTGGTTCAACCTCGAGATCCAATAACTTTTCCAGAAGTCGTTCTGTAATTACGACTGCAATTATCCTTTTAATTCTTTTTGACAATTTGAACGTTTCTTACCATAAATTATAATTTTTTGTTTATATAACTCAATAAACCCTTCCATTTGTTTTGATTCGAAAATCCTTTGATTTCAAAACGAAATTTAGCAACTTTATTTCTGTTCTTCCCTAAAAATCCCTATAACTTAATTAATTAATATCTTATACTACAATAGTATCCGTTTAATACACTCACTGCTAAAACAATTTTCTGCTTAAACGCGGTTTTGGTGAAGTTCCTTGATTATTAATATAAAACACGTGTGTATGTTTCCGTTTAATACGCATTCAATTCCGCCTAATACGCGCTCAAAATTGATGACTATTTTAAAAATAAGTAATGGAAATTTCGTTATTAGTTACAGTATTTATGTACATATGTATTAGTGATGTTATTCGTTTGTGTTTTTAAGTAAACGTGATGTTCAAAAAAAGGTATCTATCTTTACGTTTATATACACCATATGTAAATACTGTTATTAATATTTTCTCACACAACGAAGAATGTTTCTGCTTTCAATAATGATTTCTTTAAAAAGGACTCTCTTAAGATTGTCTTGACTGCTTCTCGGCTAAGACGATTTCCGCCTTAAACGCTAATTTGTATCGGACCCATGCAAATCGTATTAAGCGGATTATACTGTATTTAATTACCAGTTTTGGTGACTTAATACATTTTTTTTACAATTCAGAGATGAATTCAAGCGTTTGAAAAAGATACCGTTGTATTCTAACAACATGACAAGAAGACAGTTTTCGTACGCTGATTATTAAAATTCAATTTGCTCCCACACATTCTCTTCCTCCACTCTGGATCTAAATGGAGAGGAGGTCTTCGATAGACAGGTCGTGATAGTACAAGAAATGTATTCCCTTTGCCGGTAACACGGATAGAATAATCTGATACTGTTATACTGTATGAATACTAATACACAAATTACTCATATGTGGGTAAAATCCGAGGAGAAATACAGCTGTTACATTATTAATGTAAACTCAGATCAAAAAAATCTGGTGTGAAACACTCACACAACTTTCTCTTGCCAATGCAAATAATTAACAATAAACCTAACATTATTAATAAAATATTAGAAATAAACAAAATCTAACCTCAAAAACATAACCTAATTTTAATCATGAGTGAAAGACGCCTAATGAAAATCAACCTGATTTTGGCTTAGAAATACGGAAAATCACTCTTTCTCTCTAAACTAGGCTCTGTAGAGAAAAATGCTCTAAATAAAAGTTGTAGATCTTTTAATTTTCTATAAATTTAATTTTATACACTTTTGTCGTAAAATGCATACTAAGGCCGAAATGTTTAAAAAATCGATTTTTCTCACGTTTTCGTGAGAAAAAAACAGAAAATTGCAAATTACCGCTAAACTAAGCGTTATACAAAAAAATGTTTGAAATAAAAGTTGTAGAATTTTACATTCTCTACAACTTTTATTATATAACGTTTTGCGCTAAAATGCATATTAAAGCCGCAATCTTAAAAAGAAAATGTTTTTACGTAAAAACAGCCTCAAGCAGAATTTCAGCAAACATGGCGCCTACCCTATATTGTAGAGCATAAAAAATGTAGTAAACCAGGCGATTTAAAAAAAAATCGTAGGACCAGTTTTTGAGAAAATCGCAAAAAAGTGAAAAATTATACGAATAAACTACTACTTCCGGTTGACCGATTTTGATGAAAATGTTCGTGTCGGGTCCGGTAGTGGTATGTAACTTAAGTTTTAAGTTTCAAGTTCGTACGATGTTCCGTTCTTGAGATATTCTGTTCACACACCACACCACACACACACACACACACACACACACACACGCGCGCGCGCACACACACGCACACACACATACACACACACAGACCAATCGCTAAAAACATGTTTTTTGGGTTCAGGGGGTCTGAAAACGTATAGATCCGGTGAAAACTCGATTTCGAAAAATCGACATGAAAACAATACTTTCCTTCCTATATATTCATATAGGCAAGAGAAAGTAAAAAACTTATATCACTGCCTTTCAGCGAAATTATATTGTTTGTAGATATTCATATACTGAAAAATCTGCTGTGAAACACTCACACGACCTTCTCTTGCCAATGCAAATAATGAACGATGTAACCTAATATTAGTAATAAAACATAAGAAACAAAAAAAAACAAACCTCACAAACATAACCTAATTTTAATCACGAGTGAATGATGCAAAATGAAAATCAATCTCAGTTCGGCTTAAAAATACGAAAAATTACTCTTTCACGCTAAACTCATAATTATGTGCCTTAATATTCTTTTCAATAATTGTATTGAAATTGTATATAACAAGTTTATAGGAAATTAAAAGGTCTACAACTATTATTTCGAGCATTTTTCTCTACAGAGTCTAGTTTAGCGTGAAAGAGTGATTTTCCATATTTTAAAGCCAAACTGAGGTTGATTTTCATTTTGGGTCTTTCACTCATGATTAAAATAAAGTAATGTTTTTTGAGGTTAGTTGTTTTGTTTATTTCTAATGTTTTATTACTAATGTTAGGTTATATTGTTAATTATTTGCATTGGCAAGAGAAAGTTGTGTGAGTGTTTCAAACCAGATTTTTTAGTAACAAAAAGAAATAAGTTGAAAACAGTTTTTATGAAGTACAAATCCGTGAATTTCTAAATTTTTAAATCAGATATATACAAAAAAAAATTCGATTTTTGTTTTACTATGTAGGTCACATGTTATGAAATAATTGAGTTATAATAAATTAGTATTTCAATCGGTTCTGTTATTGAACGGACTGACACAAGCCAATTGATGAAAATGTAATACGTTATGCAATGTTGTGACACCAAATTAGTATAATATCAGATGCATTCGAATTCAAAGGCATCTCTACAGATATGAAATGGTAGTTAACTAAAGCATACATGATAATATACTATCCATTACGTGATAAATATTAAGCAGATATTACCTATCAGGTGTTCCAGGGCAAATGTAATTACTCTCTCTTTGAAATTGTAATTATACATACGAGTGACTACTATAACGTGTATTAAGCTCGTCTTTGTATATTAGTGAAAATACGATACATGGCTTAAAGAAAGATATCTCCCTTGCGGTAAA
Source organism: Catonia carolina (assembly GCA_035578175.1). Lineage (NCBI taxonomy): Eukaryota > Metazoa > Arthropoda > Insecta > Hemiptera > Achilidae > Catonia > Catonia carolina. The sequence continues at coordinate 48,395,704 of JAQMRL010000004.1, forward strand.
ATGTTAATCTTTTATATACGAGGGGGTACCCAAAAGTATCCGGAATAGCTCTGCTGTGGGCGGAGCTTGTGCAGTACAAATTTCCGCCACTAGGCTGCTTGTAGCGCTACTCATTGCCAGTTCAATGCCATTTTGTTCGTTGATCTAGCTTGTTCTGTTCTCGTGCAGTGATTGTTCTCGCTAGTGCTGTTTTTTGCTCGTGTCGTTTTTCATGATGGCAAGTTTTAATGAACAACATGCGGCTGTGAAATTTTGCTTCTTGCTCGGTAAAAACGCCGCGGAAACAGTTGTAATGTTGAACACAGCTTACAAAGACGACGCTATTGGAAAAACCCAAGTGTACGAGTGGTTTTTGCGCTTTAAAAATGGCGACATGTCGATTGAGAACAAACCTCGTTCTGGACGACCGTCGACTTCCCGAACAGACGAAAATGTTGTGAAAGTGAAAGAAATTGTACGAACAGACCGACGACAGACCATTGACCAAATATCACAGGTTAGTGGGTTATCTTGGAGCTCAGTCCAACGCATTTTAACAGAAGACTTGACAATGAAAAGAGTCGCTGCCAAATTTGTGCCTCGGGTTCTGACAGACACTCAAAAGGAACGTCGAATTGAAACGTGTAGTGATTTGAAATAACAGCTTGAAACTGATCCAGATTTCATGTCAAAGATCATTACGGGTGACGAGTCTTGGTGCTATGGGTACGACCCAGAAACTAAACAACAATCCAGTCAATGGAAGACTTCATTATCACCCCGACCAAAAAAAAGTCGTCAAGTCAGATCGAACATCAAAACAATGCTGATTTGTTTTTTTGATGTGAGGGGAATTGTCCATTCAGAGTTCGTTCCACCAGGCCAGACGGTAAATCAAGCTTTTTATCTTGAAGTGTTAAGAAGACTACGAAACAGAATTCGTCGTAAAAGACCTAATTTGTGGCAGACAGGGGACTGGTTTTTCCACCACGACAACGCGCCTGCACACACGGCAATCTTGGTTACCCAGTTTTTGGCGAAAAACGGCATGGTTTTGCTACCACACGCACCGTACTCACCCGATTTGGCTCCGTGTGATTTTTTCTTGTTCCCACGCATGAAAAGGGGCATGAAAGGTCTCCGATTTAACAACGTTGATGATGTCAAGAAAAAAACGACGGATGAGCTGGCAGCCATCACTGAAGAGGAGTACAAAAAATGTTTTGAACAGTGGAAGCACCGGTGGGACAAATGTATTAGTTGTAATGGAGAGTATTTTGAAGGGGATAAAGTTCTTTTGTAAAAAAATTAAAAATAAATAGTTTTAAAAAATAATTCCGGTTTCTTTTGGGTACCCCCTCGTATATCTTCATATTGTCTTCTTTGGACTCCGTGCAGACGGGGCAGAAGTTGATCTTACGAATAGTCAATAAAAGAGAACTAAGGTATCCATCGGAACAGCTTTTCCAAGAATTCAACGTACTTGACATTCGCCAAATATTTGTAAGAGAAGCTTTTATTTTCGCGTACAAAAATATGAAAATTTTTACTACAAGAGCACACCATTTTTTTTTACTAGGAACAAGGACTTCTTACTTTTACACAAGGTCTCAAAAACTTTATACCAAAGGCATTTCTGCTATTTAGCGTCCAAACTGCTCAATCTGCTCCCTTTACAAATTAAAAATATGCCAGACATCATGAGGTATAAAAAGGCAGTAACCATTTGGCTATTGGAAGTAGGGAGAGAAGCTATAGTACTATATAATGGTTATTGTAATAGTACTGTAATACTGTAATAGTACTGTATAATGGTTACTCCAGGAAACATATGGTTTTGTGAGCTCGTTTACCGGTTTCGATTTTAGTTTTATATTTTTAAATAAATTCTTTTGTATTGCATATTTTATTGTTTGTTTTGTTTTCATTTGCACATATAATTATATAATACCAATTCCGGTTAACCTTTCTTAAAATGTATCTCTCCACGTGGATATTTGCCATTACCCGTCGTCCAAACTACGGATTAATGCAAAAAAATAAAGGTTTTTTTTGGACATTTACCTCATCCAGTCCGTGCTTAATAAATTTGTGCCCCCTTTCGAGAAGACTAACTGGTAAAACTGTACTGCAGTTTTCTTAGTTTCACTGATTATATCTTTCTGAAAAATAAAGAAATCGTCAGCTGTTTGCTGACCCTTTTAGAGATTCGGGGTTTTCATAGATGTTAAGACAGAAAAGGATATGTGTTCTTGCCAAGTCTATTTGTAGAGTCCTTTCCGTATAAATTCAGATCAGAAAACTTATATATATATATTCAAGCAAGGATTTACAGCCCCAGCTGTATCTCACTTCCTAAGCACCACCTTCTCTGTCTCGCCAGTCCCCATCGGAGAGCCGCCGCAAAGACATTGTCTCCTGCACCCCATCCAACCATGTCACTTCCGGCCTACCCCTCATTTTTCTACCGGCTGGCGTCCACTCCCATACCCTCTTTGGCTACCTACCATCCTCCATCCCCTGAAAATGGCCAATTAATTTTAACTGCTTCCAGGATATGATATCCATGATATTTCCTTGAACGCCAATTCTTCTCCTAATTTCAGAATTCGGAATTCGATCGATCCGCGACACACCATATTTTTGGCTCCAAAAATCCATCTCCATCGCTTTCAGGCGATCCTTCTGTCTCTTTGTCAATACCCACACTTCCACAGCATAGGTACACTCACTATCCAGGATAGTAGAAACTATCCTGGACCAGAAAACTTAACCTTGTAAAAATAAGACCTCATTTTCAGAATTGACGTCAAAAATTAATTGATAAAAATGTCATTTACTATTCATTTTTGTATAATTAGTGTTTTTAACGATACGGTAGAAACCATAATTTTTTAGTTTCTATCAACTGTTTGTCAGAATTCTTATTGACATTTTAATATTCCATATTTTATTATTCTTCTTATATGGGTTTACCCGCAGTTTGAGTTACCTGATAAGCAGCCTTTTGTTTACTTATGAAAGTTGGGTTATTTCTTTGACGATTAACCTTTTACTTGCCATATTTATACAATTTCCTTAAATTACTACAATGGTCTAATCAATACTTTTAAAATCTGCAACCACAAATTTAATTTAATACCCCTGTTGCTAGCAATAAACCCATGCATAGTGCGGGCGCAACAGGTTGTAAGTTTTATTATTGAAATAACGACTATGTTACCCTTCGAAACTCAGCCTAAACAACGGGTGGATGAACATGGGTTAAATGACCTTCAAAAGTTCGGCTATGGAGGAGATAATTTCGACTGACTCATTCCCTCCCTATCATTTTCCATTCCTTAATTTCTTAATTACTCCTCACCCCAAAAATGAGTAAGTAAGATTTAGATAATATCGAAATTTAAATATGTAAAAATTATAATAAATTATTTTCTTTATAAAACTTAATTGGGCTTCTGCAAGTTTCCGTAATAATAAATCCAACAAAAATACAACCATTAGTACAAAAAAGCAAGATGAGCATTCCAATTACATAAAATACAATCTAACATAATAACAGTACTAAGTAAATTGACTGAAACAATTACAGACGATTCTAGTAAAAAATAATGGATTTAACTTTTATAGAATGTAGTAATAGATAAATGGAATACGGAAAGAGAAAATTGAGATTACTCTTTGGAAAAGAAATAACCATTACACAGCCCGAGTATTCTACAGTTACATTATTAAGGTTTCACAGTTACTTGCACGTATTAATCAATTTAAAGAAAATTAAGTAATTATTTTAAACTTCAACTTTAATTGCAACTCTAATTCTAAAAAAAAAAAAAAATCAAAATTATAAAGTTTCTTTTTTATCTTATGATAATAAGCTCGTATATAAAAATAATAACACCTACTTATTCTGGTTTATTCATTAAGATTAAGGTTTCTTATTATTTTAGTAGACAAGAAAGATAATCCAATAAAAATCCTACAAAAATATTCTTTAATTTATAAAACAAAATCTGGTGTGAAACACTCGCACAACTTTCTCTTGCCAATGCAAATAATGAACAATATAATCTAACATTAGTTATAAAACATTAGAAACAAACAAAAAACTAACCTCAATAAACATAACCTTATTTTAATCATGAGTGAAAGACGCAAAATGAAAATCAACGTCAGTTTGGCTTAAAAATACGGAAAATAACTCTTTCACGCTAAACTAGGCTCTGTAGAGAAAAATGCTCTAATTAAAGTAATAGATCTTTTAATTTCCTATAAAATTGATTTTACACACTTTTGTCGTAAAATGGATACTACGGCTGAAATCGTAAGAAAATCGACTTTTTACACGTTTTCGTGAGAAAAAAACCAGAAAATCGCTAATTACTGCTAAACTAAGCGTTATAAAAAAAATCTTGGAAATAAAAGTTGTAGAGAGCAACCTGATAAGAGAGCAACTTTCCACGGAAATCAGCTGACATTATTGACGATCAAATTCCACTAATGGTTCGTTCACAAATTCACATGCCTACGAGGAATATTAGTTAAGGGCCGTTTGGTTAAAAAACATAAATATTTGTACGAAAAATATTTTATTGGCGGTTTTAAGTTTCTACAAACCTTTTTAACTTTTCAACATAATTGCTGTTCACTTCTAAGCCATTTTCGTAACGCCACACCAGCTCCTTTAACCCTTGTGCATAGAAGTTTTCCGCCTGAAAACTGAACCACTTAACAACGACAATCAACAGGAAATAGTTGCTGGATGCAAGGACCTTGCATCTGCACTGTAGGGCGGGTGATCAATAGTTCTAACCAAAATCATGAATTTTATGCTTGGTTTGGGCAGCAAGTCAGAGCTGCGGAAATGAAATTTCTTCTGGCAGTAAATGGCTACACTATTGAAGACAAGATCAGAAGTGACGCTATAAAGCAAGATTTGCAAATATTTAGCATGGAGAAGATCAATGAGTACATAATCAACTGAAGTAGTCATCTGGAACGCATGAAAGGAAGTCGTTTGTCTAGATTGGCATTGAATTTTAAGCCAAATGATCGAAGGGGTGTTGGTCGTCCGAGGAAGGTGCTGCCTACTACGAAAAGTGAATTGGTAATTGGTTTGCTGGCATTTCTTCCACGACCTCCCCACTGATTGGTCGCCAGAAGGGATAGCCCCGGAGGCTGTTCCTAAGAACTCTTAATTTGTTTGTTGTGACGGCGACAGTAATCTGAAATTATTAAACTTAACTAAACTAAGTTAAAAATTAAAACTATTTCGAGGGCGAGTTGGAGCCACATTGGCCGACCTGGGGAGTGTGTACTGCTCGCCCTCTTGTCATAGTGCCTCTTGGAGCTCAAGGCCCCGGTCAGAAAGTTAGAATAAAATGATCCTAACAGTCAATACTAAATGTAAAAGAAAAGTTAGGATCTAAAGTCGCCTTAATTACCAGCAAGTGTTTGTCCACCAATATAAATTTAGCTTGGCGAGTCGAGTTGTGACAGCTTTATCCCTTACTAATACGAGAAGTAAAGAAGAAGAAGAAGAAGAAAAAGAAGAAGTAGGAGGACGAGAAGGAGGAGGAGAAGGAGGAGAAGTAATAGGACGAGGAGGAGGAGGAGGAGAAAAAGAAGAAGAAGGTTCGGGCAGCAATGTAAGAACACGTGTTGTTTTGTACTAGAAGAATTTTTCCGTACGACAATATCCCATCATGTTAATATTGTGATATTAATATAATAATGTTACCACAATACAATACAGTATAATATAATAATGATACTAATATAATATGAAATAACCCATAATGTTTATTTATGATATTTTTAGGCGCCGTCGGTTTCGGATCACAAGTGTCAGTTTGGTCGTACACGTCAGCTGTAGATGTTGCCCCACCTTGCATGAAATCAACCAAAAGAACACCCTTTTTGTCCTAGAAATAAAAAAACGGTAGCCATCATTTTTTGACTAAGGTAAGGAGATTGCACTTGTCATCGTTTGTAACAATGTGGGAAAACTCAAGAATGTCATTATCAACTAGTTCAATTGGCAAACGGCGACCTTTTATGTAAAGAGGTTAAAGAAACTGGTGCAGCGTTAAGAAAAGTGGTTATAAGTGAACGGCGAGTGTATAGAAAAATAAAGTAGGTTTTTTTTATTACGTGTTATAAGTATTTAAATTAAAGGACAGTTGTTTAATAAGAAGGTAAAGGAATCAATCAATTTTGTTAGTTGTCAACAATCTACCTTTTCTAATAATAATAAACTTTTCTTTATTAACCCTTTATAGGTCTTTGGTAAATATACTTACCACTGGTAATAAGGTCGGTTTCATTTAGAATAAGGTATGCATGAACCTTATTGCCATTTTATGGTTTTATAGATGTTTTCTGGTAAGTAGGATATCCAGATTTTAAAATTAGCGCGCATAGAACATTTGCTTCGTGAGTTGTACCAATGTGGTAAGGTAGCATACCAGCGTATGCTACCGTGTTGTTTTGTTGTTACTTTTGTACAGTGCTTGGAAAATTCGAGTTTTTTACGGGAAAGCAACCATTCATGCTAATAAAAATTTAAGATAAGCTAATCTATAAATTTTTTGGTTATATAGTACTACAAGTTGTTTCAATGAGTATTCTTACCAATTTTGTGATTTTAATTTCAGTAAAAGCTCCTTGGTAAGCATACTTAACATCAACAAAAAAAATATCTTACTGTTCTGGCACTAGAAATACATTATTTTCAAGTACCTATAAAGCAAAATATAATATTTTACAACATTGTATATTTTTCCCTGTAGTACTGCCCCTTATAAAGGGTTAAAATATTTATATGCAAATGACCGACTCTGAGAAAAGGACCTAAAGCAGATAGCCTAGAGTTCGATTCCCGGCAAGATCTGGAAAATTATTACACGTTACAACCGACCTTAACCCACAGTAGTTACAAAAGATAAAACAATTAATATGACTGAAAGTAAACCAAAAAATTAATTCTGGAAAAATTTGTTAATTAAAAAAATTGAATGAATCTACTATAAAACAATAATTACAACAGCATTATAATAATTATAATTACAAAAATTATTTTTGTAATACTCAACATGTGCGCTATAAATAACAATGAAGAAAATAGTTATATCAAGGCGCTTGCAGCTAAAAGCAGTATAAATCGACTTCAAAATATCTCTGTTATCTTGTCGTAAAAACCGCTGCATAATAGCACGTGTAAACTACAAAACACTTCACAATGCACACTGTTTATTTTCATCGAAGTACTTTCTAGTAGTTTGTTTTTTTACTAAAATTAAAAACACAGCTAGTGATGAAACGTGTTCAATATGATACAAACATTTTTATGTAAACAGAAAATTCAAATGAAATGTATTAATAACATAAATTAAATTCATAGGAATTTTAATATAACCTTTAAAATTCACTCCGTATTTTTTTGTTGTGATTAAATTTGATTGCACCTTGGTACAAAATTAAAAAAATGTTTAACTTCAACTAGAATTTATAGTTTTTCTTTAAAATATACTTAGTCTAAATGCACAATCTGTTATATAAAAAATCGCTTTGAATTTTCTTGGGAAAAAATTTTTGTAACAATTTAGTCTAGTTTTGTTACAAATAAAAGTTGAATTTCAATACCTTGTATTAATTTTTTTTACTTCATTCATACAAATATCATGAGAATTTAATTTTATACCTGTTGAATTAAAATGAACATATTTAATAAAGTTATTTTAATTAAAACCTAAAGAAGTTTATTTTCGACTGCTAATTTTTGTGGTTTAGATCAGGTATATTTAAAATTATTGGATATATAGTTCTATGATCTTATTTTAAATTTTTAAGGTTAAAAACTATAAGAAATCGCAAGGTTTTTCCCTTAATTAATGTTTTAAAATGTTTAGTATCAACTTATTTCACCGGGCTTGTCTGACGGCTTGTGAACGAAATACGCTTTTAAAAACAGACCACTAGTGTAGAGGCAAACAGACTATTCCTAGTATTTGTACAGCTGACTCGAGACGTCAGACAAGCTTTACCTGGAATTCTTAATCTAATTGGTTTTCACAATATTCCAAAAAAAATCTGGTGTGAAACACTCGCACAACTTTCTCTTGCCAATGCAAATAATTAGCAATATAACATAATATTAGTAGACGCAAAATGAAAATCAACTTTAGTTTAGCTTAAAAATACGGAAAATCACTCTTTCACTCTAAACTAGGCTCTGCAGAGAAAAATGCTCTAAATTAAAGTTGTAGATCTTTTAATTTCCTATAAATTTGATTATACATTTTTGTCGTAAAATGCATACTAAAGCTGAATTCTTAAAAAAAATCTTTTCACTCGTTTTTGTGAGAAAAAAAAACAGAAAATCGCTAATTACCGCTAAACTAAACGTTATACAAAACAATGTTTGAAATACAAGTTGTAGGATTTTAAATTCTCTACAACTTTTATTATATACATTTTTGCGCTAAAATGCATATTAAAGTCGCAATCTTAAAAAACCATTTGTTTACGAGAAAACAGCCTCTCCAACAATTTCAACAGATATGGCGCCTACTTTATCTTGTAGAGCATAAGTAATTGAGGCGATTTAAAAAATCGTAGGAACAGTTTTCGAGAAAATAGAAAAAAAGTGAAAATGACACGAATAAATTACTACTTTTGGTTGACCGATTTTGATGAAAATGTTCGTGTCGGGTCCGGTAGTAGCATCTAACTTACAGGTTTAACCTGTAAGTTTCAAATTCATACGATGTTCCGTTGTTGAAATATTCTTTTCACACACATAGACACACACACACACACACACCCACATACCAATCGCTAAAAACATGTTTTTTGGGTTCAGAAGTCTGAAAACGTGCAGATCCGGTGAAAACTCGATTTCGAAAAATCGACATGCAAACAATACTTTCCTTCCTATATATTCATATAGGCAAGAGAAAGTAAAAAGCTAACTAGTAGTATTAACTATAGTGCATTACTGCATTGTTGGTATTACAAGGAGTATTTATAGCGAATTACTATACACCGTCATAATAACATAATTTTATACTATATTCTACTGTACTGCACTGATACTATTGTATATTATAAATCCAATCACATAATACTAAAGCGATTATTATGCGAGCTCTAACAGTTGACAGATTGATATTTAGGTCATTTATTCAATTCCAATTTTCCACCTAAAAAACTTCTAATTGTTATTATGGAAACGATCGAAAATATCTTGAAATTGAAGCCAAAAGATGAAATAACACTTTCCATAAAGTGAGCTCTAATAAATTTAACAAAGAAATTTTAATATGAACGAATTAGATTTATCATTGCTTAAAAAAAGAAATACGTGATTCAATTTGATAATACTTTAGAACTTCCGTTTTTAATCTGAGTTACTTATTTTATAATATAATTTATGTGTAAATTTTCAAAGAAAATCTCAGAGTAATAGTATCTCTCCATTATTATTTAACTGTGCGTTTGAAAAGGTGATTAAGGAGTAGAATTTTAAATACCAAAAAAAAGTATATTGAATGTTTAAAATTAGGAAGTAAATTTGTAAAAGTTAATTACTTAACTTTTGTTTATTAACTTTATAGCTGGCAATAGCACTTTTCTAAACCGGTAGGGAATTTCTAGCCGGTGGTCACTGAACCGTAAAGAAATCATTAAAAATTTGCTTTAGATCACAAACCTTATTAAAGTAGGTTGTTTAGGTCAACAGCCGAAAGGCTGATTTGAACCTCTAAAGGTTTTACTAAGTAAAACAAGGAGTGAGGTGGTTACCATTGCCTTCCTCACTGAGTACAAAAGTAGCCTATGCTTATCGGCATGATAGGCCCTCTGAAAAGCTTCTACTCTGTACCCTACAAATGCCACCTTCACTCATTCACCATAGGGTCTGGCTGTATAATGAAATTAATTACTTTCAGAGGAGATAACTCTGACTAGTGTCTTTCACACCTCTACCTCTTTTGATCTTAAATGCTTCTGTCACATAATTGGCTGACCATGTGATAAGAAATAGAACTTTTTTTTGTAACCCTGGAACTAGCAGATCGAGTTCAAATAATTTAACACTCCAACTGTCTGTTATGGGCATAAATTATTTCTATAACATACAAATTATGTAATACAAATTAACTGTCAAATTTCCTTCAATCACAAATAGTGTAATTATTGAAAAATTTCATATTAGGAGCAACAGAATTAAAATTGTAGTAAAATTATACCACAAAAAGCGTGTAGGTAAAAAAGATCGAATGGTAGTAAACTTAAGGGGGTCATACACCTTCAAGAGTGAGAAAAAGTTTTTTTTTCAAATTGTTTTTACTATTTTAATTCTCTGAAGTTTTCTCTACAAGATGGTATATTTATTTCCTTGAGCAACAATACCAAAAAAATTTAAAACAATAAAATATACATAGACGTCAAGATGGAAAAACTGAATATCCAACAAAAAAAAATTCCCATTTTCATATTGCTATTTTGAAATAATAGGTAAAACTCCTGGTAGCCATAAAAATAAGTAGGGAACTTCAATAAATTTAACAGTCCTAAAACATATAGGGCCAAATTTATAAACGGCTAATAAATACAAATTTGTTAGAGCGATGTTTGCGAAAGCAGACACAAAATACAAATGAAAGCCTCCATAGCCAAATATGGAGCAACAAGCCAAAAAATGTTTCTAAAAGACTCGTTGATAGGGCTGTAGCAGAGGCTGTAGGAGAATACAATTTTGGGACAAATGTGATTACTCAGTCTATGCAAAAACTTGGCATGTCACCTAATCGGAAGTGTAATATTTTGGCAAACAGAAGAGACAAACTGAGAAAGTAACGGATGATAAAACAAGCATCAAAAGAATATATTGAGCGTAAAAAAAATTGAGGAGTAAATTTAGAAAAGAAGAAGAAAAAAAAAGAAGAAAGAAGGTATCATGTAAGCTGCAGGAGAATTTTAATGCCTAACAGGACCTTTAAGTATAATAAAATCTTTAAACTTGATTTTCCGAAAATTTTAATTTTTTGTGTTTCATAAACTTTAAATTGGCATATCTCAGGTTCTACTAAGGTTAAACTTACAATTTTTTTTAATTGTTGGAAATTTAGTTCTTCATACGTTCCGCATTTACATAAGTTAAATTCTGTTTAGTTTTTTTTGAAATATATGTCCCTTTGCAACATAATTTTTAGGGGTTGTTAAAAAAAAAACTTTTTTTTCGAAATCGGTGACCTACAAATTTGTAATATTAATGCGGATTCACGTAAACTGGGATATTAGCTTTCATTTTGTGCTAAATGTAAGTAAATACCATTTATATTACCTGAGATCTTCTATTTTTTTTCTAAACCTGATTTTTATCATCCCCCCAATATTTCAGAGGGTTGAAGCTGAAATTTGCTTGTTTGATTGGTGGGATCCTTCTTTTATGTTGTTATTTGTTACCATATAAAATATAAAAGTCATGGAGTTAACAGAAGAAAAAATGTTTTTAAAGGTGTACGACCCCCTTAAGCAAATTCATAAAATGCTACACTAATATTTTTCATTCCTAAAACACAAACCTTATTTCGTTGTAACACACTGTACATTTATTTTTATAATATATCTTCCTTACTTTACTTGTACAGTTGACAGAAATTCGTATCATACGGATTCCAGTTCTTACAACACACTTTGCGGAACCACAGTAAAAACTTTCCGGTAACTCGTTTGTCATTCTAACCAACTTTAGAGAAGATGACAACAAGGATTAATAACGTAAAGTAGGTACTACTTTAATACTCCATATGTAGGCTACATTTAAAAATTCTAACAAGAGATAAAAAATCTGGAGTGAAACACTCACACAACTTTCTCTTGCCAATGCAAATAATTAACAATATAAACTAACATCAGTAGCCTAATACGCGTAAAACATTAGAAATAAATAAAAAACTAACCTCAATATACATAGGCCTAACCTAATTTTAATCATGAGAGAATTATTATTTTTTTGGTTTAACGTCCGACTGTTATGCAGTTACTGCTAATGCAGACGGTGAAGGATGAAATTATTTTTTAACGTATGAAAATATGCCATGCCTGAATGGGATTTGAACCCAAGACCGCATGATGAGAGGCGAGCACGTTACTAACTACGCTAACGCGGCCAGCATGAGTGAAAGACGCAAAATATAAATCAACCTCAGTTTGGCTTAAAAATACAGAAAATCACTCTTCCAAGCTAAACTGGGCTCCTTTGAGAAAAATTCTTTAAATAAAAGTTGTAGATCTTTTAATTTCCGATAAATTTAATTAACACTTTTGTCGTAAAATGCATATTAAGTCTAAATTTAAAAAAAAATCGATCTTTTACACGTTTTGGTAAGAAAAAAACAGAAAATCGCTAATTTCCGCTAAACGAAGCGTTATACAAAAAAAGTTTGAAATAAAAGTTGTAGGATTTTTAACTCTCTACAATTTTTATTATATGCATTTAGCGCAAAAATGAAGTATATAATAAAAGTAAAAAAATCGAATTTTTTATGATCTACAACTTTTATTTAGAGAATTTTTCTCTACAGAGCCTAGTTTAGCGTGAAAGTGTGATTTTCCATATTTTAAAGCCAAATTGAGGTTGATTTTCATTTTGCTTCTTTCACTCATGATTAAAATAAGGTTATGTTTTTTGACGTTAGTTTCTTTGTTTATTTCTAATGTTTTATTACTAATGTTGGATTATATTGTTAATTTTTTGCATTGGCAAGAGAAAGATGTGTGAATGTTTCGCACCAGATATTTTTTCTGTTAAAACTGTCTTTGAAGATTTGAAATTTTTAAAAATGTTTGTTGTAATGATTACATTTATAAAGTTCTAATTGTGTCATGAGGTGACTGTATGTCACTTTAGTGTGATCAAAAGTTCTCCTGTAAGTGCCACTTGGCCTAGTACAATGTCAAAAATGTCTGGTTGAAAGTCGTAAGTATCAGCTTGAATTTTTGTTTTATTTAAATATTATGTTAATAAAGTGTAAAAAGGAAACTAAGTAGCTAAGTTTAAAATATCAAATGAAATTAAAAAGAATTACTTGAATTCTTTAGGGGCTTAATTTACTTGATAATAGCGAAGAATTAACAAGACTAAAACGAATAAAATTACTTAATTTTCCTTTCAGATTTGTCGAATAAACTATAATCCACATTATTCACTATTTTCTTCTTCTACGCCTTCTATTCTCATCTCTGTTGAATTCACCTTTTATCCTTGTCTAATTTGTCTTGGTGTTTATTTATGTTATCATTGTTAAATTTGGCTTCTACTCTTATCGTTTTTTATCTAGATTGTTTTAAAAAATACTGAATAATTTATTATTCTTTAAGAAGCGATACGATTGGGTATTATCTTCATCATGTAAATAATTTTATATAACATATAACTTATAATAATTTTTAGATTGATTGTAGGTAACCTCAGTCGTTAAAAAAAAAATACGAGGTGTGGCTATTAAATAACGAGACTGACGTTGTAAAAAGTTCAATTTTAATTTTATACATAATCACTTATTGTCACCTTCAATGTACACTTTTTCTCTACCCCTACAACGCTCCATGCAAATTTTCAATCGTAGGAAACAGTGCTGGAAGTCATCTTCTGTCAGCTCCTTCAGGACACGTGCCGCTTTCTCTTTTACAGCTTCCACAGACTCAAATCTTGTCCCTTTTAATGCAGATTTCACCTTAGGGAACAGGTAGAAGTCACATGGTGCAAGATCTGGTGAATAAGGTAGATGTTCTAACACTGAGATTCTGTACTTGGCTAGGAACCTTTTGACAGATAACGCGGAATGAGCTGGCGCATTATCTTGGTGGAGAACCCATGATTTGTCGTTCCACATTTGGGGGGGGGGGGTTTCCTAACTCTTTGACGTAGTTTAGAAAGTACCTCAAGGTAGTAATATTGATTAATTGTTAAGCTTCAGGAACCCAGTGAAGGTACACAATCCCATGGATATAAAAAAAAACAATCATCATTGCTTTAAATTTTGACTTGCTCATTCGAGCTTTTTTGCTCTCGGTGAAGTTCGGCTCTGCCAGTGCATGGATTGGCGCTTCGTTTCCGGATCATAAGTAAAAAACCACGTTTCATCACATGTTATTATCTGCTACCTGTTCCCTAAGGTGAAATCTGCATTAAAAGGGACAAGATTTAAGTCTGTGGAAGCTGTAAAAGAGAGAGCGGCACGTGTCCTGAAGGAGCTGACGGAAGATGACTTCCAGCCCTGTTTCCAACAATGGAAAATTCGCATGGAGCGTTGTAGGGATAGAGAAGGAGTGTATATTGAAGGTGATAATAAGTGATTATGTATAAAATTAAAATGAAATTTTTTACAACGTCAGTTTTGTTATTTAATAGCTACACCTCGTATGGAGCAGTTAATAAATGAAAGTATACTACTAATTTTAAGTAAAATTTCAAATTCGTTTTACAATAATATTTTCCAAGAATTTTAATTCTCAGAGACACGATGGAAAAGTAAACGTTGATGAAATTCAAATGAGTCCTTAATTTATGATATCCTGGAGTAATTGTTAAATGCTAATGATGATTCTGATGTTGTATGGAAATACAACAGCGCGCACGTGAATTCTATTATATTATCTTAAGGTGGCAATGGCAACGCCCAGTGTTCTCTGTTAAAGGCAAATGATTACAAATGTTCTTTGTAATTAAATTGTTACAAGAAACGTGTTGCAATGAGAGAATTTACTCTATCTTCTATTATACTGTTGTTATTCTCCGCAGTTCCATTTATACTTTTGTTTGACTAAGTTTGCATAGTATCCTCCATTGTAATTCTGTAATACATTACCACTAGCGTGAATACATTCTATTAAAACCTAACAATCTTTATTGCTAATAAATCATTTATTATTGGCAATAAATTGTCACATTTAAATTATAGAGCACAATAAAACAGGATTGTGTAATTCCGAATAATCTCAGTTTACATAATTCCATTTTAAAGGACTTACATTTCATAACTTCTATTAGAACTTCATAATGTCAATATATACCTTAAGAAACAACTTCTAGTAAACAAAGCACGTGACTTAACATACAGGTGTAATTCTCCATGAGTTTTGATATAACAGTCACGTTTCCAGATAATTGTAAAACAACTAACATGTAGGAACTTAGGGAATAAAGAGGTTTTACACAATCCATGCCATATAATAAATCAGTTAAAAAAACCCTTTCACGGGATGACGCGTCCCATAGCTAGTGGAAATTTAAAAAAAAGGCTTAATGTTTACTTATGGTAAAAACCATTAGTGATTTCTATATTTACTCATTAAAAGTAATCGAATAGCACTAATTTAGTTTATTACGACTTTGATTTCTTGACATCCGGTTTTAGTTCACTTCCGGTCGAACCGGAACTTAAAACCTAATGATTTCATAAGTATTTTTGTTTCTAAATTCAGACTTCCGGTTTTAGGTCACTTTCAGTCGAAACCGGAAATTCAAACCCAATAATGTTTGTACCTACTCTGTAAGAGGAATCGATGACACTATTTTTGTTTCCAAGTACCGACTTTGATTTCTTGATTTCCGGTTTTGGGATCACTTCCGGTCGAAACTCGGAACTTCAAACCTAATGATTTTTGTATCTAATCATTAAGAGGAATCGGATGACACTTTTTTGTTTTCAAATTCCGACTTTGATTTCTTGGCCTCCGGTTTTGGACCACTTCCGGTCGAAACTGGAACATCAAACCCATTTCTGTAATGTCACTTTAAGAAGAATCGAGTGACACTATTTTTGTTTCTAAATTCCGACTATGAATTCTTGACTTCCGGTTTTAGGTCACTTTCGGTCGAAACTGGAAATTCAAACCCAATGATATTTGTATCTACTACTGTAATAGGAGACACATATACAGACACACAACGGACAGTACACACGTTAACAACACTCAAACGTAAACATAAACACACAACTTCACAGCATCAACACCAACGTACCAGATGATCTCATTTACAGAACTGTCAGATGTGAGAACAAAAAAAAATAAAAATAAAATTTTATTCAATTAATAAAATTGGATTGTTGCCTTCATTCCTTTTTAAAACTTTTAAAAGGATAGGTGGTTTGTACAACTTTTATAGTAAAAAACAATATTAAGAATTTATTAATTTCAAAGCATTATATTTAAACGAAAATATTAATTTTAGAAGATTTTGATAAAGATTCAACTATTTTAAAGAATTTTAAAGAATTTTAATTGTTTTTAAATATTTTAAAAAAATTTACCAAGGATTTTCTTTTAATAAAAGAAGTTGGATTTTTGAGAATAAAACCTTTTTGGAGTCTTTATTTATGAACCTGGGACAATAAAATGGTGCCGTGACCAGGATTCTAAAAAACACAATAACCAGGATTCCAAAAAACACAATAACCAGGATTTGAAACATTCAAAAAAAAAACAATAACCAGGATATCGAAATAATTTCAAAATAATCAGGATATCAAACGAACTGAAACAAAATTCATCGAACAAAATTAAATAAATAACATACGATAAAATAAATCTTCTAAAATTTACAAAAACCAATTATAAATAATAATTACAAAGTATAAACAACTCACATCTGGCAAGTATATTGAAGTCATCTGGTAAGTCATTGATCACATACACTTAAATCATCACCATCACTAAACAAAAACAGGTAGAAACATGGATAGGCAAGTAGCACCAATTCTTGACCCCACTAAATTAGACGAAACAAACGTTAACTTCCAATTACGAATACGAAAAAGCACGACAACAGGAAACGTAAGACAAAAAAGACAAAGGTTACAAAAACTATTAAATAATGGACGACAAATTGATTTAACTACACTACATAGATTTGACATAGACAAACAACTGACGGAGTGTCAAAACTATTTGGTAAAGTTACAAAACATAGAAAATTTAACTGAATTAGAAAAGTATAATGCCGAAATATTTGATGATCGGCTTAACAAACTATTAACATTCATATTACCCAACAAACCAGATAAACTCGTAGGATTTCAAAATTAAAAGAAGGATTTGATATTTGGAAACTTAATAGGTTACAAAATTTCGAAATTGAACCTAATTTCGAGCAAAACAACATAAACCTTGAAGACGCACATTTAGGAAATAATTTCTTACCTGATCAACAAGGAAATCTTGGTGTTGGTCATGTTAATCTTTTACATCCCCCAGAATTGCAAAATCCTGTTCTTAGAAATGAAACTCCTGATATATTAATACCAAATGCAGTAGGTAACCGTAATCCTGTCTATTTTCATCGTGAGTTAAATTTCAATTGGACAAAAATTGCAAATCCAATTGAAAACGAATTAAAACAATTAACTATAACTGATGGACGTGATATTGACATGTTGGTACGAAATATCAAAATTATTAAACAAATTCAGAAACGTTATGCAGTAGATTTACCTTTGGTATTGTTGACTCCGTTTATGACCGGTTTCACTGAACAAATTTTTGAAAATTCTATTAAAAATAATCATGATTTCGATCAATTTCATAGAGATTTAGTAAGCAAACTAATCACACCAAAAATGAAAGAAATATTAAAACTCAAATTGTTATACCGAAATCAGTCACAAACGGAGACCCTTACTGAAAATATAAGAGAAATTTTAGAAAACCATGAGGTGTTAAGATTAGATCTGACAGAAGGTGAGTTAATTAATATAATTTTAACCGGTTTTAAATGAAATATACGTCACGCACATAGGTATAATTGGCAAACCTAATAACTTACAAGATTTCAATAAATTAGATGCCTATGTCTATGAAAGAGTTTACGCTAGGACTCTGAATGACATCGGTTTATCTAAAATAAATAATACAAGCGTAATAAATGATGTAAATGGCATAGTACCTTCCCAAAGTAAACAAAATACATTAAAAGATGCAACTTACAACAAAATCAGATCACAAATGCCTGCAACCACTTTAAAATGTTTTTATTGCCATAAATTAGGTCATATCAAAAGGAATTGTAAACTTTTACAGCAAAAAGAAAATAACCATGTTTCCAAAAAACTGAATCTTTGCAAACACACATCATATGATTTTGATATAGACAAACAACGTGTTTGTAAACATCACCCATGTAAACATTTAAAGTTAAAAGAAAACAGGTTAAATTGTAATTATACCTTAAAAGCCTTATCAATAAAAATCAAAAATAATATATTTAACGCCCTCATCGATTCTGGTTCCACCCATAACATTATTAATCAACAACTGTATAAATTTTTAAAAACTAAAAAAGCGATTATAAAGGAAGAAAACATTAACACAATTTACCTTACAGCTGATCGATTTCCTCTAAAAATAAATAAGCAGATCTGGGTTAAAATTACTCTTCAAAAAATATCGTGGAAAATAAATTTTAAAATATTACCGAAAATACAACACCGAATAATACTCGGAATGAACTTTTTACAAAAAACTCACGCAATATTTAATGCTACAAGATCTTTCATAACCTTTGATTGGGCAAAAAATAAACAATTTCATCTAACGAATCTATATCCAGAGCAGATTAACAACGTGGAACAAAGTGAGTATATTAAAAATACAATTAATAATTTATGTAAGGAATTTCCTGATGTACTCACAACTAAATTAGGTTGTACCCATGTATTGAAATATGATATTATACTTAAAAATAGTGAAATTATAAAATCTAGGCCCTATCCCTTAAATCCAATAAAAACATTTCAAATGAAACAACAAATTGATAAATTATTAAAAGATAAGGTAATTCGAGAAAGTGTTTCACCTTATTCCTCCCCAGCATTTCTAATTCCGAAACCAAACGGCACAAGTCGTCTAGTCGTAGACTATCGCCAAGTTAACTTAATAATTGACTCAGAGGCCCAACCTTTACCGAATATAAATCATGCTTTCCAATGGTTTTCCAATGCACGATGGTTCAGTACATTAGATTTAGCGCAAGCGTACCATCAAATACCATTGACAGAAAAATCTCGTCAAATAACCGCATTTTGCACACCGGACGGCTTATACGAATATGAAAGATTACCTTTTGGTTTGTCGACTGGCGCACAAGTTTTAACACGCCTTATGAATACAATATTCAAAAATATTAAATATAAATTTGTATTTAATTACATGGACGATATATTAATATATTCTAAAAGTTTTACAGAACATGTCAGACACCTTAAAATAGTATTGGCAATTCTGCGGAAGACTGGCATTACAGTTAACCCTGATAAGGTAACATTTGCTGTAAATGAAATACCGTTTCTTGGACACACATTGTCGTACAAAGGAGTTTCTATAGACTCAACTAGGACACAAAAAATATTGCAGTACCCACAGCCTACGACAGTGAAACAAGTACATCGATATTGTGGTATGATTAATTATTTTTCTAAATTTATCAAAAATTATGCTGATAGGATCGAACCCCTAAATAAGTTGCGTCGTAAAAACACTCAGTTTATCTGGGGAGACTCACAAAAAATTGCGTTTGAAGATCTCAAACAGGCAATCGCTAATCCCCCGATATTGCCAATACCAGACTTCTCCAAAACTTTCATTTTACAGACGGATGCGTCTGATACGGGTCTAGGAGCTGTCCTACTTCAGGAACAAGAAGGATCTAGAAAACCTATAGCGTATGCTTCCAAAACATTAACAGAAGCAGAACGGAAATTTTCTGCATATGAGCGAGAGTGTCTTGCAGTTGTTTTTGCAACAGATCATTTTAGGACCTATTTAACTCATCGTGAATTTCTTTTAGAAACCGATAATCAAGCCTTAGCCTGGCTTCTTTCCAGACCAAAACAGTTAGGTAGACTGGCTAGATGGTTACTTAGATTATCTGTTTTTAAATTTAAAATTAATCACATCCGTGGTTCGGATAATAATGTGGCTGACGCATTATCAAGGATGTATGATTTAAATAATGAAGATATCTCAAAGGATATAGCTTATATTAATACTTTATTATCACAGTTCCCCCTATCTTTTACAGACATCAAACAACATCAGGAACAGGATACCTTTATCCTACAACAAAAACAACAAATGGATAATAAATTTTGTTTATCCAAAGGAGTCCTATGTTTAAAGGATAAAAACAATAATCCAACCAAAATCGTTCTCCCTGATTCCTTAAAAGATTTAGTATTTAAATATTTTCATGATTCGGAAATCGGCGGACATTTAGGTGTTGATAAAACTATACACAAAATCACACGGTATTTTTATTGGCCAGCTATATATCGAGAAATTCCTTTAAAGGTGAATGCTTGTACAACCTGTCAACGCAGCAAACCTGGAATAAATTATAAATGGGGAAATCTCAGTTCCAGAGTTCCGGCAGCGCCATTTGACACACTGTTTATTGATACGGTAGGCAGCCTACCAAAAACCAATCAAGGTTATAAATATATTCTAGTGGTAGTGGATAGTTTTTCAAAATTCACATGGTTAGCCCCATTAAAAAACACTAATACATCCTCCATTATAGATGAATTAAAACGTATTTTCCAAAATTACTCCATCCCGAGGTTAATTGTCACAGATAACGCTAAAAATTTTAATTCCATAATGTTTAAAAACTTTTGTTTCAATCTAGGCATAAAACGGACCACCCTCTCACCCTATCATCCTCAACCATCTCACGCCGAACGATTAAATCGAAATCTTAGGTCTATCCTTATTGCATATCATGCAACGACTCAAGCAACCTGGGACAAATCTCTATTTTGGTTTCAATTAGCCTTCAATATGGCTCGACATAATGCTCATGGGAAATGCCCATTTGACATATTGCATACTTTTCCAGCTCACACACCGTTGGATAGAGCATGGAATATCGAAGATATCCTCCATAGAAATCCTATACGTTCTAGTAACATGATGTGTGACATAAGAAGAAAACTAATTAAATCCCATCATGATATGGCACGACGATATAATGCTACACGCCACCCCAATCCGTTTTCGGTGGGAGATAAAGTTTTGCTTAAAACTCACCCCGTAAGTTCGAAACGGAGAAATATTTGTGCAAAAATGGCATATCGATGGTCTGAACCTTTTTATATCATCGGCTTCTCTACTCCAGTTACAGCCTTACTTCGTAAGACTATTGGAGGAGAAATAACTAAAGAACATATTTCTAACCTTAAAAAGGTTACATAATTTACTCGTAATTTATATAATTTATTTTTAGGTGATGTCTGTCGCGATACTCGAGCTTGAGATGATTGTAACAAAACGAAAACTATGCTGTTTGCATGCTATTTGAATGTTTTATTGAAAGGGGCCCCGAATGAATGAATTTTACAATCTCAGGCCGACAACTGCTACATGCTCACCTTTTCTTTTTACAATCACCCACAAGCACCCACAAGCACCCACCCCCTTTCTATTGCTTGCACATGCCTTGTGCTTCTGTTTCCTCTCCCGGGGGGGGGGGAGATTGTAATAGGAGACACATATACAGACACACAACGGACAGTACACACGTTAACAACACTCAAACGTAAACATAAACACACAACTTCACAGCATCAACACCAACGTACCAGATGATCTCATTTACAGAACTGTCAGATGTGAGAACAAAAAAAAATAAAAATAAAATTTTATTCAATTAATAAAATTGGATTGTTGCCTTCATTCCTTTTTAAAACTTTTAAAAGGATAGGTGGTTTGTACAACTTTTATAGTAAAAAACAATATTAAGAATTTATTAATTTCAAAGCATTATATTTAAACGAAAATATTAATTTTAGAAGATTTTGATAAAGATTCAACTATTTTAAAGAATTTTAAAGAATTTTAATTGTTTTTAAATATTTTAACAAAATTTACCAAGGATTTTCTTTTAATAAAAGAAGTTGGATTTTTGAGAATAAAACCTTTTTGGAGTCTTTATTTATGAACCTGGGACACTACTACGACTAACTAACAATTTTGTTCTAACTTAATTGATCTAACTACTTAATTTAATCATTTACCAACTAGTATTTATTACATGGAATTGACATCAATGTCAATAAAACAAAAATGATGATCATCAGCAAACAGCAGATCGGTTCTGATGTTCACATATTGATAAACAAGGTCCAAATAGAACGAGTCGCACGATGACAATATCTGGGTA
This sequence comes from Catonia carolina, assembly GCA_035578175.1. Lineage (NCBI taxonomy): Eukaryota > Metazoa > Arthropoda > Insecta > Hemiptera > Achilidae > Catonia > Catonia carolina. The sequence continues at coordinate 48,417,908 of JAQMRL010000004.1, forward strand.
CCTGTATTAATTATAGGTGGAATAATTCACAAGAGATAACATGTCAAATTACCAAGGCCAGAAATGTCTTCAACACCATTAATTCTGTTTTTAAAAGCCACATTTTAACCCTTGACACTAAAACGAGACTCATGAAGTGTTATGTGTTCTTAGTCATATTTTACGGAGTTAAGGCCTGGACTCTTGACAGAAGCAACATTCAACTAATTGAGAGCGTTCGAACTTTTGCTGTACAAGAAAATGCTGCGAATATCCTTGATTCAGAAAATTACTAATGCAGAAGTGGTACGTCGAATGAACAGGGTAGTGGAATTGGTCAGCATAGTGAAGGCGTGAAAGCTACAATAACTCGGTCATGTCATGCTAGATGAGCGCAGGTATGAATTGCTCCAACGCATTCTGCAAGGAAAAATCGACAGTAGAAGGGGACCAGGATGCAGAAAAATTTCATGGTTGGCCAACTTGAGGGTATGATTTAACAAAAGCTCAGAAAATCTTTCGGATAGCTGCCAGTAGGGTAAGCATTACCATGATGGTCGCAAACCTTCGGAACGGAGAGGCACCCTAAGAAGAAGAAGAACTAATAGTTCTTAGTTTATGTCTGATATTGTTCTAGTACACTATTACTTATTAAAAGTAAACTTTTATTAAATAGATAATAAATTTTTAACTGTAGCAATAAACAATCGAAGAAATTTTAAATACGCACCCATTAATAGGTGTTATATTTTAACTTGTCAATATGAGTACTTAAAATTTTATGTAAAAGAAACAAACGCAAAATTTTTTACGAGCATCAGAATAGAAAGGTCATGTTTTAAAAACCATAAACACCTCATTTATAAGAAAAACATTGTGAATGTTTTAAAACAGTTTACAGTTATTTAATGCGTACTTATATATAAATTAGATTTAAAATTTACGACTTGAACGAAAGGCATGAAGAATTTAAGTTAAGTATAGAAACTATATTTATAGTATTTAAAGAGAAACCCAAATTTTATTGAGTGAACTTGTTAAAAACAATAACAACTGTAGTATTAGCATAAAATAAAAGTGATTTTAAAATGATTCATAACCTTATGAAAATAAATTTATCCGAAGTTGTTAATTTTACGATTATTTTGTAAATGTGAAACGGAATTCAGAAAATAATTTTATGGTGTAATAAATTAAATATAATTTACAATGTCTGTCGTTAAACAGATTTAATGAATGCCATACTTGCAATAAAAATTAATTGGCATAAATGTAATTAAAATTTACAAACTTTGAGTTGAAAAAATATAGAAATTCATGTATTGGCTAGGGGCAAATTGGGAAGCGTGTAGCGCATGTGAGGTGAAGTGACACGAGTGGGACGACGAATATTTACCACATGTGTAACGTGTTGATCCGCAAATCGAGACGCAGTTTCCAAGCGACCCGCATTTAAAAAATTGTGACCCGTAAAGAAAGCATTTATTATTAGGTCTATTATTAAACCAAAATCAGATGTTTGTGTTTAAGAAGTTTTATTGGATTTTTAACGACACATTGTATTCGAAAAGAAACGTTACGGAAAACACGCTACACTTGTGGTACGTGCACTAATTGCCGCTCGTGTCACATCACCTCACATGTCCACATTTTTTCGCTTGGCCCTCCGAAGAGCATTTACTTTTCACCCTGCAAAAATATCACCTTCACTTTATTCATCGCAGGGTCCCTTGTAGTATCATATGAACAGTTCCGAGGGAGGTGGAGGGTTCTTTGCTGATGTCGGATCAATTGGCCAGGCGGGGGGTTTTTGGTTGGGAGGCGGTTGCAGCGTCGTTGGGGCTGGACGAGGACGCCTCAATTGAGTCCAACACTACTTTCCCCATCGTGAGGGAGTGAACATTAGTTTTTCTCGCCACCTCGGATAAAAAAAACAGGATCTGGCTGTGTAATGAAATTCATTACCGTCAGAGAAGATAACTCTGACTAGTGTCTTTTACACGTCTACCTCTTCTGTTCTTAAATGCTTCTGTCACATAATTGGCTTACCATGTGATAAGTAACAGAACTATTTTTGTAGCCCTGGAAATAGCAGATTGAGTGTAAATAACTTAACACTCCACCTGCCTGTTTTGGACAAATAGTTTTATGAATGGGGTAAATTTTATTGTTTAAATTTATTATTTTTTGATGACTTGATCTTTATTGCTTTATTGGAAAGTGTTATATTGTTGGAATTAATGGAAGTGTTTATTTTAGTTTTTGGTATTTGTAATATTATTGAAACTGTTTGTACTTGGTTTATTTTAACTTTGTATGCATATTGTGAAGACTCGCTGCTGGCGCTCATGTTTTACTTTATCTAGCACCATTTGAATTTTCTCTTTGGATGTTATTAAATAGTTATTAATTTATCTAACTGTATTTAATCTGTACTAAATAATGGCAATGAAACTTTTTAAACTACTGGGTCTATTTTTTTAAAAATTTACATCAAAAAATCGAGCAAAATGAATTGATCAAATTGAATGGTCGTTTGAACACAATAAGTCCCCGATAACACGTATCTAAAAGATAAAAAGTTGTTTATGAAACAAAGCTGAAAATCTGTAAGATTAATACGAGTGTCTAAAAAGTTCTTTTTTTATTTTAGTTCAACTAGAAATAAAATTTACACCTTTGTTCAACATTGTTAGGAGTTTTGTCTTGTTTTCTCCTTACTTTTGTCCTGCGCTTGATTTTCTCGCTCATTTTCCTTGAATTTAAAGTTCATTCAATTTCTTTTTCTCTTTCTCCTATGTTATTACTTTTTCTTTTGTCCTTTATCTTCATAATACGATTTCTTTCATACAATTTCTTTTCCAACTCCGTCATCTTAATGCATTTATTGATTACTCAGTCTCTTTGTACCTTTTGTGTACACTAAATCGTGTTCATCATCGTAAAAAAATCAATGAACTTATTTTTATCCATTCTTATTTAGAAAAAAAGAAATTGGTGACGTCACAATAGAATAAATAAAGTGGAAGAAATAAACAGAACGGTTTTGCATCTTGCAGGTCACGTGGTTTTATAAATTGCACACGCTAGAGTTGAGAGAAGATTTACCTTGACTCAAACTATTACATCAGCAATTTTGAGGGTACAATAATTTCACGCCACTTAAGCTTTGGAAATTTATCATACTGTTTAGTAGATTTAAATAGAACTATCTATATTCCACTTAATACAAGATACCGTGACAATAGTTATTCAATTTTAGTGACCAAGTAATAATATTATGATAAACTGTATTTAAAACGCGATGTAAAATCTAGTTAACAAAAAAAAATTCATGTAACAATTTCCTGATACTTTATTTTTTCAAGTTTAATCTAATACAAAACAACCCTACTAATCCGAACTAATTAGGAACGGGACCCGTTCAGATTACCGAAAAAATGTGCACAATAACAAAACTTTATCCAAAAATCGGTGAAATATTGAACAGAGCGGCACTACGACGGTAAGCTCGCTGACATAATGTTTATGACGTTCTGACAAAATGTTGCATCATCAAGGAATTACGCAGTAAACAATTAGTGTTTTTTTACTTTCTCTTGCCTATATGAATATATAGGAAGGAAATATTGTTTTCATGTCGATTTTTCGAAATCGAGTTTTCACCGGATCTACAGGTTTTCAGCCCCCTGAACTAAAAAAAAACATGTTTTTAGCGATTTATCTGTGTGTGTGTGTGTGTGTGTGTGCGTGTGTGTGCGTGTGTGTGTGTGTGTGTGTGTGTGTGTGTGTGTGTGTGTGTGTGTGTGTGAGTTTGTGTGTGTGTGTGTGTGTGTGTGTGTGTGTGTGTGTGTGTGTGTGTGTGTGTGTGTGTGTGTGTGTGTGTGTGTGTGTGTGTGAACAAAATATCTCAAGAAAGGAACATCGTACGAAATTAAAACTTATAACTTAAGTTAGACACCACTACCGAACCCGACACGAACATTTTCATCAAAATTGGTCTACCGGAAGTAGTGGTGGTGGTGGTGGTTGTGGTGGTGGTGGTAGTGGTAGTGGTAGTGGCGGCTTTCATAAGCATTTTAGCGTAAAAATGAATAAAAAAAATGTAGAGAGTTTAAAAACCTACAACTTTTATTCCGAACATTTTTTTGTATATAACGCTTAGTTTAGCGGTAATTAGCAATTTTCTGTTTTTCCCATGAAAATTCGTAAAAAAGTCGATTTTTTAAAAGATTTCGGCCGTAGGGTAGTATTCACTTTACGACAAAAATGCATATAATTAAATTAATACAAAATTAAACGATCTACAACTTTTATTTCAAGCATTTTTCTCTACAGAGCCTAGTTTAGCGTGAAAGAGTAATTTTCTGTATTTTAAGCCAAACTGAGGTAGATTTTCATTTTGCATTATTCACTCATGATTGAAATAAGGTTATGTTTTTTGAGATTAGTTTTTTTTATTGAAATTTTTGTTTTTATTTTAGTTGTAATGAATTCATACTAATATTAGGTTATATCGTTCATTATTTGAATTGGCAAGAGAAAGTTGTGTGAGTGTTTCACACCAGATTTTTTTTTGTAACAAGGCAGTAGTGAAAATTTATAATTTCTTGTGATTTCGAATGAATTAGAAGAATTGTTTTACAATCAGTGATTTTTTGTATTTTTTTTAAAAATCGGTAAAATGAGATTCTCCAATATTAATTTTATAGGAAATAACAACTTTTATTTTAAAAAGTTTCTTCCACAAAGCCTGGTTTAGCATCAATTAGTCATTTTTCGAATTGTTAAGTCGAACAGAGGTTGATTTTCATTTTGCGTCATTCACTCATGATTATAATTAGGTTATAAGTTTTATTAATTACATGGGCAAGAGAAAGCCTTGTGAGTGTTTCACACAAGATTTTTATTTTACTATTCTGTACCTAAGATTTTTAAAAAGTGGATTCTTTACAAGCACACCAACTAATAAATTCTACAAGAATTAACTATCGAGACCATCCTTTGAAAGAATCCGTTTTGAAAAAGTAAGAAAGAACCTCGAACAGATAAAAGAAAAGGGGTCACCCAAAAGTCATTGAAAGTTTCAATACAAGTTTAATTGCATTTTATGTAGCCAATCACAGAACTACTACCAACAAAAAAAGGGTGAAATGAAAGTAGCGTGACCTTCAGTTGCTGGTTACGGGAGTGTTATACGTGACGAGGAAAAGAAAATACATCAATCAAAGCTTAAAATTTTCTGGTACCTTCAACGATACACTTTCTGCTTCAAAACTTGTTGAAAGAAACAAAGAAACTTTTAATGTTAAGTTCAGCAAAATATCGGAGGCAAGATGTCAGTGAGAAATAAAGTTACGTTTCCAATTAAGTGTTTTTACTTTCTCTTGCCTATATGAATATATAGGAAGGAAAGTATTGTTTTCATGTCGATTTTTTCGAAATCGAGTTTTCATCGGATGTATACGTTTTTAGACCCCCTGAACCCAAAAAACGTGTTTTTAGCTATTGGTGTGTGAGTGCGTGTGTGAACAAAATATCACAAGAACGGAATCGTATGAAGTTGAAACTTGAAACTTAAGTTAGATCTACCGGAGCCGACACGAACATTTATGTCAAAATCGGTCAACCGCATGTAGTAGTTTATTCGTGTCATTTTTCATTTTTTTGCGATTTTCTCAAAAACGACTTCTATGATTTTTTTAAAAAATCGCCCCAAACATTACAATTTTTATGCTCTATAAGATAGGGTAGGCGCCATGTCTGCTTCTTGGAGAGGCTGTTCTCTCGTAGAAAAAAATGGTTTTTTAAGATTGCAGCTTTAATATGCATTTTAGCGCACAAACGTATACAGTAAAAGTTGTATAGAATTTAAAATCCTACAACTTTTTCAAACATTTTTTTATAACGCTTAGTTTAGCGGTAATAAGTGGTTTTCGGTTTTTTTTCATGAAAATCTGTAAAAAATTTATTTTTAAGATAGGTATCAGCCTTAATATGCATTTTCCGACAAACGTGTACATAATAAAATCTATAGAAAATTAAAAGATTTACAACTTTTATTTAAGCATTTTTCTCTACAGAGCCTGGTTTAGTGTGAAAGAGCGATTTTCCGTATTATTGAGCTAAACGGTTGATTTTCATTTTGCATCATTCACTTATGATTAAAATAAGGTATGTTTTGTGAGGTTAGTTTGTTTGTTCATTTCTAATGTTTTATTACATTGTTCATTATTTTAATTGGCAAGAGAAAATTATGTGACAGTTTCACACCCGTTTTTTTTAAAGTCCACTTACATTTTAAAATAATACTTATATAATTATTATTATCAAGTCAATTACTTGTAAACTTTTGTAGGTTTATCAATGATTAAAATTTAGAAAGAAACCATATATAAATTCCGTTCTTTAATAATATATCCAAGGATTCTTTTCAGTATGCTGATATAACATATTACAAATTGTCTTCTGTCTTCCCAGTTATCCTCCTTGAGATTCCTCGCTACCACAGCTTTTTGAACTCCTTGTATCCATGTTTTCTGAGGGTGACTTCTGTTCCGGGATGGAAAGAAACCGCTCTTTGGGGCATCTGTCCGCGGCAATTCTTAGGATATGCCTTTTACCATACCGTCTGATCTCTATTCTGTCTACAATAGTATTCTGAGAACTTTTTGTAACAAATTCATTGGTTTTTTTCTTGAAGCTCATTTGCCAGTCCACAGCCCAATTTGTTTTTGGTAGAAATTTTTAAAATTGTCATCTATTATTTTCCTTTGTCCATCCTAAACACCAGATGTCAGAAACTAAAATAGATAGCAACAAACAGTTTTCGGATTCGTTATCTGTAAAAAAAATCTGGTGTGAAACGCTCACACAATTTTCTCATGGCAATGCAAATAATTGAAAATATAACCTAACATTAGTAATAAACAAAAAACTAACCTCAAAAAACATAACCTTATTTTAATCATGAGTGAAGACGCAAAATGAAAATCAACACTTTGGCTTAAAAATTCGGAAAATCACTCTTTCACTCTAAACTAGACTCTGTAGAACAAAATGGTCGCTATAAAAGTTGTAGATCTTTTAATTTCCTATAAATTTTATTAAATACCATTTTGTCGTAAAATGTATACTAAGGCTGAAATCTTAAAAAAATAGATTTTTTTACACGGTTTCGTGATAAAAAATCTGGTGTGAAACACACACAACTTTCTCTTGCCAATGCAAATAATGACCAAGATAGTCTAACCTAAAATTATTAATAAAACATTAGAAATAAACTAACCTCAACAAACATAACCTAATTTTAATCATGAGTGAAAGACGCAAAATGAAAATCAACCTCAGTTTGGCTTAAAAGTACGGAAAATCACTCTTTCACGCTAAACTAGGCTCTGTAGAGAAAAATGCTCTAAATAAAAGTTGTAGATCTTATAATTTCCTATGAATTTGATTATATTGTACACTTTTGTAATTAAATGCATACTAAGGCAGATATCTTGAAAAATCGATTTTTTACACGTTTTCGTGAGAAAAAAACAGAAAATCGCTAATTTTCGCTATACTAAGCTTTATACAAAAATTTTTTTAAATAAAAGTAGTAGGATTTTAAATTGTATACAACTTTTATAATATGTATTTTGCGCTAAAATGCATATTAACGTCGCAATCTCATCAAAATAATTTTTTTACGAGAAAACAACCTTTCCAAGAATTTCTGGAGACCTAGCGCCTACCCTATATTGTAAAGCATAAAAAATTTAGTAAATGAGGCGATTTAAAAAAAAAAAACAGTAGAAGCCATTTTTTGAGAAAATTGCAAAAAAGTGAAAAATTATACGAACAAACTACTACTTCCGGTTGACCGATTTTGACGAAAATGTTCGTGTCGTGTCCTCTTGTGGTATCTAACTTAAGTTTCAAGTTCGTACAATGTTCCGTTCTTGAGATATTCTGTTCACACACACACACACACGCACGCACGCGCACGCACACACACACACATACAGACGCTCAGACCAATCGCTGAAACATTTTTTTTGGGTTCAGGGGGTCTGAAAACGTGTAGATTTGGTGAAAACTCAATTTCGAAAAATCAATAATGTCCTTATATATTCATATAAGCAAGAGAAAGTAAAAACAGTAAATCGCTAATTACCGATAAACTAAGCATTAAACAAAAAATGTTTGAAATAAAAGTTGTGGGAATTTAAATTTTCTACATTTTTTGTTATATACATTGTGATGGTGATTTTATAAGATTTCATATTTGCCCTAAAATGGGAAGCAAAAAATTAGTAATGAAAGAAATGTGTTTTTGTAGTAACATGAATTAATAATACTCGTATAATAAAATGTGTAACTGACATTAAAAAAAATATGAGCATTTGTGTATGTACAGGTATGTAGTTTCACTGATTCTAATAAGTACTTGATAAGGTCATAGGTTGCTGACCACGATCTATTCGTTGTATGGAAAAGTTGGATTGGAATAAAAACAAAAAACAACTTTACACACACTCAAAGAATTAAATTTAATTAAATAAAAAATAAATGAATTGATAAACACCGGACATACAAAATTTAACAATTTTAAATTATAATCAATTTGAAAATTAGCGCTTTTAATTATCAATGTTTTTAATATTCTGTACAGAAAATTAATTACTTTACAAATACCTGCCATGGCCTTTTCGATGATTCGCGGTTGGTGCAGTGAAATCCATATAAAGTCAGCATCATTCTCTCCGGTTGTTGAATTCAATTTACTTGTTAAAAATATTATTTACTTAATAAACAAGAAGTTCTTATTTCATATAACTATTCAGATAACTTTTATATTTTACATTATTGTATTATTGAGCCACATTGTTACTTTTTATGCAGAAGGAGAACACGTCCTGTTCACATGACTGCAGAGTTTGAATTCCCTAAAATCGGTTTCAAATTCTAAGCGTCGCTTCTTAATTTCGCCTTCAAATGATTAACTAAACTATTACATCCAATCACAGCTTAGGATTCAAAATTTCCAACCAATCATATTCAACTGTATTTTTTACTAACTTTAGCGGTCTAAGTTCTTTGATTCAGTCACGTAGCCCCACATGTGTTAAGGGGAGCAGACTGATTTTAATAAAAAATATTGATTTTTCAATTTTACCATAAATATTGATCGATCGTTTTCCACTATTTAAATTGATATATAGCACGACATTTGTTGCTTTATCTGTTGAGAAAAATTATGTTTTTACGTTGATGGGGTACGTAGTGTTTATTTCGATATTTTTTCACGTTTTTCATTTTTGTAAATTGAGATTAATATAATCATGTTACTGCTCTAACATTACGGAGATCGCGTTTACATAAAAACGATAATTTCTAGAACGCCTAGGAATCAGCCGTAGAGGAATTATTGGTGTCTTTTTGTTTAGAAGTTAATTCCAATTGGCAATAGGTGTTTCTGTTACGGTATTATGCTTTTACTATATCCGCATTTTCCGCGTATTGTATTTTTTGACTTTAGGTACACTTATTTTAGGAACCATCCCACCTAGGAGTGTGAAATTACACACACTACATTTTAATACTAAGGTGTGTATTTACTCCAGAGGTATTTCAAAAATTTTGGAGTGTTTATTTTTTTGGGTGTGTTTTTCATAAAAAAAATTTGGGCACATTTGAACATTTTTTGAGAATAACAATCATTTTTAGATTGGATGAAGATAAATGAAAAAGCTCTGATACAAATTTGTAAAACGGTACTTTAGAAAGGTGTGCCAAAGCTCAGCTTTGTAGCTTTAACGGTTTTTACAAAAACATCTACCTAAGTTAGTATTGCAGGTATAGGAATAATGAAAATGGTCTGCTCCCCTTAAATTATTTGCAAAAGTTTGTTTTTTAATAATCGCTTATTTCACTCAAAAGTTTGTTATTATGACATCGGCCTTTTCCCGACAATGGACTAACTGATAACTACAAATTTTAATTATTAAATTAACAATTTATCTGTCACATTATTTTTTATTTCTGACACAATCAATTAATTTATTAATTTATAAATGACAGTCTATTTTTCATTCGCTACAACATTTTTGCGCTAAAGTGTATATTTAAGTCGCAATCTCTAAAAAAACAGCTTTTTTACGAGAAAACAGCCTTTCCAAGAATTTCAGCAGACATGACGCCTACCCTTATAACGGCCCCTCTATCTACATCGATAGGTTGGTAGGGTCGTTAACAAAAAAACAAGAAAGGAAGCTAATAAAACAAATAAATATATGTACTCAAGTTGCGGTTGCGCATAAAATATCAATCAAAAGATTTAATAAAACAGTAAAAATCATCAATATAAAAATTTAGAAAAACAAAAGAATTAATTTACAATAATAGCTTTACCCACAAATATTTTAAATTCTGTTTAAGCAAGGCAAGATTTTAAAAATATAAATACAAAAAACTAAGTTATTAAAAATTGCCTTTTACCAAAATTTACTTTTACATTAACTGAGCTTAGTAAATTAGATTTAAAAATCAATCTGAATAAATTACATTATTAGCTTTATTAAAAATGTTTGAGTTCAGTTAAACAGAGCAAGACTTTAAAAATATAATTTCCAAAAAAAAATTTTAATAAATTGTAAAAATTGCTTTTTACCCAAAATTTACTTTAAATATTAACTAATTCTTTGTAAATCAAATTAGAAAAACTCAACCATGATTCAAACACATTAACAGCATTATCAAAATATTTAAATTCTATCAAATAAGAAAATTTAAAAGAAATATACAAATTCAAAAAAAAGTTAAGTAAATGAAATTACTTTTTCAAAATTTACTTTTATCATTTACAGAACTAGTGAATAGATTGAAAAGTCAAGAAATATTGGCCAATTTCTTTTTTAATAAATATTAATAAATTATATATAACAGTGAAAATCCAGCACAGACTGGTAAAACAACAGATAAATTTCGCAAACAGTATAAAAATGAAAGTTTACCAAATACATAATACATTAAGAAAAGTTATACAACATTTTATTGTTTTTAAGCAAGCTACCTTAATGTTCTTAATATAAATATAAAAAATAAAGATAGATAATAATAATTTGGACAATAAGTTTCACCATACTGGGTACATATGTATGTAAAACGTTGATTATTCAGTTAGAACATGTTGGAGACAGAAAGTTTTGACGCAATAGACTTTTCCAGAAGTTAAATTAATAAACAATTACATACCGTCGCTGTTGATATTTAGCAAATACCTCCTGTAAGTTAAACCAGGACGAACTCAGTAGTAGCCTTTGCATTTTTACATGTCTTGTTGTTTAACAGGTGAAGAATTATCTCGTAATAAAATTTAATCGGTATGGTTATTGAACGGGAGTCGAGCCCTGATAATAGTTAACAATGTTCATTTTAGAAAGACACAGTTCAAGTTCAACAAACACGCACAAACACTTTGTCACCAGCAAACCGTAAGAGTTCTCAGTTCCAGAATGCTATCAGCCAATAAACTTTCCAAAATTTAAATTGGGCAAAAACGAATTACAAAATTTATTTTCAAACTGATTGCAGAATCCAAAAAACTTTAACAATGAATACGGAAACCGATAAATTTAATGCCGAAAACAGACTGTTCAATCATAATAAATAAAAGAAGATATGAAAGCAATAAAACTTTTTCACTAAAAAGAATAAAATAAAAAATTGGCCCGTAACATTACGCAGCCGTAATGCAACGTCCTTACATTTTGACTATCGAAACACGACTCTACTTGTAACAGGAAAGTATTCAATAAATAATTAGAAATAGGCCACCGCAAGTACAAACAGCTGATGAGTAGAAAATAGAACAACCGCCGTAATTCGAAATTTGATATTAAATAAGTAACGGCCTGAAAATCAGACGTTACACCCTATCTTGAAGAGCATAAAAATTGTAGTAAATTAGCCGATTTAAAAAAAATCGTAGGAGCCGTTTTTGAGAAAATCGCAAAAAGTGAAAAATTACACAAATAAACTACTACTTCCGGTTGACCGATTTTGATGAAAATGTTCGTGTTGGGTTCGGTAGTAGTATCTAACTCAAGTGTCAAGTTTCAAGTTCTTACGATGTTCCGTTCTTGGAATATTTTGTTCAAACACACATACGCGCGCGCGCACGCACAGGCACACACAAACCAATCGCTAAAAACATGTTTTTTGGGTTCAGGGAGTTTGAAAACGTGTAGATCCGGTGAAAACTCGATTTCAAAAAATCGACATGAAAATACTTTCCTTCCTATATGTTCATATAGGTAAGAGAAAGTAAAAATAGTAGACCTGGATGGAATTTGAAGTTCCGGTTTCGACCGGAAATAGCCCAGAACCGGAAGTCAAGAAATCAAAGTCGGAATTTGCAAACAAAAATAATGCCTTTCAATTCCTCTTAAAAAATAGATACAGAAGTCACTAATGGTTTTCGCCATAGGTCGAAGGTAAATCTTTTTAAAAATCGGCACCAGCTATGACGATGCGTCTCTTACGCATCGTAAGACGCGTCTCATAAGAAAGATCTTTTTAAATTAAAAATCCTAAAAATTAGCCTTGGAATCAGAACAATCATGTATTAAATTCATCTAAATAAATAATGTATTACATTTTAAAATTTACTGACTTCAAGGGCTTTCAAGACCAGAAAAACCAAAAGAGAGAATTTACGGAAGATGAGAAAACCCTACATTAAAACATTGTTAAAAATCTGGTGTGAAACACTCACACAACTTTCTCTTGCCAATGCAAATAATTAACAATAAACCTAACATTAATAATAAAATATTAGAAATAAACAAAAAACTAACCTCAAAAACATAACCTTATTTTAATCATGAGTGAATGATGCAAAATGAAAATCAACCTCAGTTTGGCCTAGAAATACGGAAAATCACTCATTCTCTCTAAACTAGGCTCTGTAGAGAAAAATGCTTTAAATAAAAGTTGTAGATCTTTTAATTTTCTATAAATTAAATTATATACACTTTTGTCGTAAAATGCATACTAAGGCCGAAATCTTAAAAAAATCAATTTTTCACACATTTTCGTGAGAAAAAACAGAAAATCGCAAATTACCGCTAAACTAAGCGTTATACAAAAAATTGTTTGAAATAAAAGTTGTAGAATTTTACATTCTCTACAACTTTTATTGTATAAAGTTTTGCGCTAAAATGCATATTAAAGCTGTAATCTTAAAAAAACAACGTTTTTACGTGAAAACAGCCTCACCCAGAATTTCAGCAAACATGACGCCTACCCTATCTTGTAGAGAATAAAAAATTGAGTAATCCAGGCGATTTTTAAAAAAATCGTAGGACCAGTTTTTGAGAAAATCGCAAAAAAGTGAAAAATTACACGAATAAACTACCACTTCCGGTTGACCGATTTTGATAAAAATGTTCGTGTCGAGTCCGGTAGTGGTACGTAACTTAAGTTTCAAGTTTCAAGTTCGTACGATGTTCCGTTCTTGAGATATTCTGTTCACACACACACACACACACACACAGACCAATCGCTAAAAACATGTTTTTTGGGTTCAGGGGGTCTGAAAACGTATAGATCCGGTGAAAACTCGATTTCGAAAAATCGACATGAAAACAATACTTTCCTTCCTATATATTCATATAGGCAAGAGAAAGTAAAAATATGAGCAAAATGAACTTTCAAAATGTTAAAAATAATCTAGGAAGACTACACTAAATGAAACAATTTCTACTTTTACTGTAAAATAACAAAGACAAAATTAATCTTTGGGAGTTATTGGCGTCCTTTATTCCAGTAGGCTACGTTACTATTTAACTTTTTACAATCGAATTGGGTAGTTAAAAACAAAAGTCTCCCATCACAATAAACATTTTTATATTTTCTGTAAAAAATAAAGATAATAAACGTTACAAAAATTACACAACTGACTTTAATTTAAATTTAAAATATGCGGGTATATAAGTATAAATTTCGGTTTATTATACCTGGATATTATTTTGTACATCCCCACGAGATCGGACGATCCCCTATTTTAATTTATCTGAGGCAATATTATAAACCTATTTATTATTCTACAGGAAATCCCTATTATTATTCATCTTGAATTCTGAATCTGGCATGTCGGCTGGATGGGGCTGTGGACTTAATAATCTGGAACGGCAAACTGAATTAAATTTTTAGCGACCTTTACATCAATAATTATAAATTTTCCAAATATTTGTAACATCATCATTACAGATTTCGTAATTCAATGTTATTTGCGCCCAAAATATAATAAATTGACCAAATTTGATGAAATTTTAACTGAAAATGATGATTCTCTACTAAAATAAACCATCAAACGGTAAAGCTTTTTGTTTTTTACTTTAGGAAGGAAAGTATGGTTTTCATGTCGATTTTTCGAAATCGAGTTTTCACCGGATCCCCTTTTTCAGACCCCTGAACCCAAAAAACATGTTTTTTAGCGATTGGTCTGTGTGTGTGGTGTGTGTGTGTGTGAACAGAATATCTCAAGAACGGAACATCGTACGAACTTGAAACTTGAAACTTAAGTTACATACCACTACCGGACCCGACACGAACATTTTCATCAAAATCGGTCAACCGGAAGTAGTAGTTTATTCGTATAATTTTTCACTTTTTGCGATTTTCTCAAAAACTGGTCCTACGATTTTTTTAAAAATCGCCTTGTTTACTTCATTTTTTATGCTCTACAAGATAGGGTAGGCGCCATGTTTGCTGAAATTCTGCGTGAGGCTGTTTTTACGTAAAAACATTTTCTTTTTAAGTTTGCGGCTTTAATATACATTTTAGCGCAAAATGTTATATAATAAAAGTTGTAGAGAATGTAAAATTCTACAAGTTTTATTTCAAATATTTTTTTGTATAACGCTTAGTTTAGCGGTAATTAGCAATTTTCTGTTTTTTTCTCACGAAAACGTGTGAAAAATCTATTTTTTTAAGATTTCGGCCTTAGAATGCATTTTACGACAAAAATGTATAAAATAAAATTTATAGGAAATTAAGAGATCTACAACTTTCATTTTAAGCATTTGTACGGTGCCAAGTTTAGCGTGAATGAGCGATTTTCCGTATTTTTAAGCCAAACTGAGGTCGATTTTAATTTTGCGTATTTCATTAATATTTTTTGAGGTTAGTTTTTTGTTCATTTCTAATGTTAGGTACACATATCAGAGTGCGTATTGGCAAGAGAAAGTTGTGTGAGTGTTTCACACCAGATTTTTTCTTATATTTTGAATTCGATACAATACAGTAAAGTTATACCCATAGCAGTCAGGTGGAGTGTTTAATGATTTGCACCCAATCTGCTTTACCATATCCAACAGTCACTTGAGGCTGTAGGATAGATAGGCGATTCCAGTTAAACATTGGTTGTATAAAGCAATACACTCTTCGCTACTATCTGTCCTACAAACATAAATGTAGTATTTAATTAATAACTTCTACGTTTTAGTCGTAATTTAATTGTAATTTAAACTAAAGTTAAAATGATAACTGATTATTATTTAAAGAATAATGTTCGGCCCTCAATAACCGATTAAAAGAATTAGTATTTTCTACATTGGCTACCTAAAATTAAAAAGAAAAGAAATACTTTAAAATAAATGTAAATGGTTACATTTATAGAATATTTTATAGAATTTATAGGCCTACGGCGATGAAATGGATAAATACAGATTTTGAAAGAATAAAAAAATGACCGGGAGGCTGGTCTACGACAAGCAGAGAAATATCCTTCAAAAGATACTGGGTCCGATGATAGTAGCTTAGACGTAGAATACGATAAGAAAAAGAATACTACAATAAACAGGAACTATCAATGGAAACGATCATAAAATGAAGACTACAAATTCTGTAGAGATTTGTATATGATACAAAAATGTACCTATTCATATAGGACAACAAAAAGTAAAAAAAATCTGGTGTGAAACACTCACACGACTTTCTCTTTTCAATGCAAAAAATGAACAATGAAACCTAGCATTAGTAATAATACATTAGATATAAACAAAAAAACTAACCTCAAAAACGTAACACATATCAGAGTGCGTAATGATACAAAATGAAAATCAACCTCAGTTTGGCTTAAAATACGGAAAATCACTCTTTCACGCTAAACTAGGCTCTGTAGAGAAAATTTTTAAAACAAAAGTTGTAGATCTTTTAATTTTCTATAAATTCTATTATTACACTTTTGTCGTAAAATGTATATTAAGGCCGAAATCTTAAAAAAATCCATTTTCTTACAGATTTTCATGGAAAAAAACAGAAAATTACTAATTACCGCTAAACTAAGCATTATTTAAAGAAATGTTTGCAATAAAAGTTGTATATTTTTTAATTTTCTACAATTTTTGTTACGTAAATTTTTGTATTAATATGCATATTAAGGCCTCAATCTTAAAAAAAAAACATTTTTTCTACGAGAGAACAGCCTCCCTTAGAATTTCAGCAGACATGGCGCCTATCCTATCTTGTAAAGCATAAAAAATGTAGTAAATAAAGTGATTTAAAAAAAAATCGTATGACCAGTTTTTGAAAAAATCGCAAAAAAAGTGAAAAATAACACGAATAAACTACTACTTCCGGTCCGCCGATTTTGAAAAATGTTCGTGACGAGTCTTCTAGTGGTATCTAACTTAAGTTTCAAGTTTCAACTTTGTACGGTTTTCCGTTCTTGAAATATTTTTTTTCACACATATACAGCCACTGACACATACACCAATTGCTAAAAACAGGTTCTTTTTTGGGTTCAGGGGGTTTGAAAACGTGTAGGCTATATCTGATGAAAACTCGATTTTGAAAAATCGACATAAAACAATACTTTCCCTTCCTATATATTTGTATAGGCAAGAGAAAATAAAAATGATAGTTTAAAATCCTTGTGAATCAATAAATGTAACATAAATTAATTAACTCAATTGCATTACAATTTTAACTTGCATAAAGTTAAACTTTTGAAGTAAAATTTAATTTACAATGAAAGTATAACTACCTTTTATGGTAACATGTAATATACGGTAATTATTATGAAATTATAACTTTCAAGGTATCCCATTATGCAGCACAACTACTTCACTGTTACCACTACAACGACAAGAAAAATGCTTAAATACTTAATAAAACTTGCTACCACTTATACTGTAATTTTCCAACCTGGAGTACTACAATACATGGTTAAGGTTACAATGTCAAGTGAAAATTTTACAGCGCTTCAACTAGACTATTAAAAAGGAAAGTAAGTACATAGTTGTAAATTTTATGACCTTAATTATTATTAAAAATAAGTTTTTAATATTTCTTTTCATAAACAACCAAAGTAATAAAAAATCTTTTTACTTTACTCTTCGAATATAACTTAACTTTTTCTTTTTAACTTTGTCCAAAAGCCTTAAGTTATTAAACCTAAATAATTTTTGAACGTTTTTCATTAGGTAATTTTTGTAATTTTTTTTTATAGTTTATGGAAAGCTGAAAACTTTTCTTGTGGCGTTTAGAACTATTTAAGACTACTTTAAAAATTACTGAAGAAAATCCTCGTGGTTAAAGAATATTCGAGACTGAGTAAGTATAAAACGGTACCTGAATATTTTTGAGGGTGTTTCGCGATATTCAGCAAGTCAGTTCTAATACAATAACTTCTTTTAACCACTTACTTAACACCTTAGGCCTGTTATTTATAATATTTTTCAAAATTGATGAGCTTTGAATGTAAGCATTGCCTACTTCAAAGCTAGCCAATGACTTGCCAGAAACGTTGCCAATACTCGCGCTCGTAACTCTGTTATACTTTTTCAGCCATTTTTTTTTGGTTTTTCAATAACAATTATAACCTATTAACATACAAACTTTTGTATTGCATATTAATGCGCTCTAAAATAGACGTGTTCAGTACGAGATGCTAGACACAAGTGAACTACTTTGGCTCATTACGCATGCGCGCGTAATGGTTCTCAGGGTGATACATTCGTACAATCTGACAACGCTGGCAAACGTTCTGATTGGTCTAAATGCGTGGAACAGCAGAGCTTATCAACGGTAAAAAGCATTATAGTGTCTTGACACTAAAACAAACAAAAAATTAGTTTTTTCAACTGTTAGCCATCCCTTCTATAAGGTAGAATTGTAGTCTTTATTCAAATTGTTCGTTTTCCTTGTACAGTTCTTCTCGTCCTTGTAACCTGTACTATTGGTCTAATATTTTTGAATCCATTACCATGCGGTTGATCTTTCATTGTTGTTGTTCATCTTTTTTAGGTTCCTATCCGTTCCGGACGTTGGCCACCATATTAACAATCTGAACCTTTTTCACAGCTGCTCGAAACAGCTGTGTTGTCGTTTTTGAGCACCACATTCTTAGATTTTTTAACCCGGAAAAACGCCTTCTCCCCACGCTACGTAGTTCAGCTATTCATCCTTGTAATATAGATTGCAACAACCCATATCTTCTAGTTGCGCATTTTATGTCCCAAATACTTGAATTTCCTAAACTTTATCGTGTTCATAACTTCTTTTGATTTCTGAATGCGTCTCTATACCTCCTTTTTAAAGACGCGATCTACCGGAGACTCTCAGCATCCTTCTGTAAAGCCACATCTTAAACGTTCAAGTCTTTTACACATTAAATTACTTGCATGGCACGCGCGGCTTCGCACGTGAAACATGTGTAGGATCTAATAATTTTTTTAAAAATAAATATGTAACAGAAATTATCTAGCTGCTAGATAACGTACAAACACCCACACACACAAGTTTTGAGAAACTCCTCCACGTATCTCGTTCATCTGCCCTTTCAACTATCTACTTCAACAATAAGTACACACACAACGTTTTGATAATCCCCCGCGTATGTCTCTCGTCTTCATCAAACCCCTTCATCTACTTCAACAGCAATACCGACTCACATGTACAGCACACACACACACACACATTTATGAAAATCCTCATTAGGGACCTTAGTGTTATAATTATTGAAAATTTAAAAAGAAAATGTTGCTGTAAATATAAACGAATATGCTGTCAAAATTTCATGAAAGTTCGTTCAGTAGCTTTGGAAATTAGCCTGCACAAAAAACACGCTTTGTCTTTTTAATATTAGAATAGATCAGTGATTCTCAACGTTTTTTTGCTCCGCGACCCCCAAATAGTAAAAATAAATAAAATTAATCTTTCGCGCGACCCCCCCTCCCCTGATGAAAATAATAGTAAGCCTTACTATTAATAATTGAATTTTAACTGCAATTATAAATGTAAAATGTTTTTTTAATTTTATATAATCAAACTGCACTAAATTTATGTCTTTAAAGAAAATACAGACAGTAAAATAATGGAACATTAATACTTTTTTCACGTCTTATCTCTGTGATAACGGGTTTTCCTCTATGGTTGCTATAAAAAATAAATATAGGAATCGTATGTTATCACTCGAGAACAATTTACCTTTATATGTTTCTTACGAAGATCCACGTATGAAGAACATTTTACGTGAAAAACAAATGCAACTATCACATTAATAAATAATTAATGATTAATTTCTTTTCTTTACAAGTAAGTGTACTCATTGAATGTAAAATGTTTATAAGTAAGTTTATAATAAATTATTTTTTCTCAAAAAAATGTTTAAATTTTAAACATTATTGTTTCGCGACCCCCCTATAATATCACTACGACCCCCAGGTTCAAAATCACTGGTATAGATTAAGCGTTCAAGAGATAAAACAGAACCTAGACAACGTAGCATAGTCGCATTTTTGTTTTAATATTCAGATCGTACTTTTTGAATTTTTTACTTATTCTATTAAATGCCCAATGAACTGTTTCAATGCGGATTCTAATCTCTTGAGAATGGCCCCATCTATCATTTAATGTCGTTTCCAAATACTTATATGTGCTGACAAGTTCAATAATTTGTGATTATTTATCGTAAGACTGAAATTTGGTCGATACGAATAACCATCAGTTTGGTCTCATTTATATTAATATTTATAATATAATATAATATTATATATAGTATTATAATATTTATAATTTATATTAAAGTAATATTAATATATATTTCTCACTGTATGATCAACACTTTCAGGGTCTTTTCTTTTATTCCCCCGCCAGCATGTTTTTTGTAGATATTTTGTATGAAATCTTATAGCATTTTGAACGATCAAAACGGGAAAAATATTTTAAAAAATTCTACGTAAATATTTTACAAATTAATTATGTTATTAAATCTACCGACAGCAAGTATGTCTTTAATTAATAGGTAACTCACTTACTACTTAATGCTTCTATTTCATATTGGTTTCCAGTGGGTAAAACACCCCAATATCCGAATTTCATTAAGGTATATTCTTCACACCAACAGTTAATGAACAAAACATTTTTTTCTAGAGATAATCTACTGCCTCCGAGCCACGTACCTACTCTTATATCCCTCTTCATCACGACGTGCGAGGCTGTGACAATCCCATCAATCGTTTTTATCTGCAAGCAACATTCATATCATGATCATTTTTAAAGATGCGCTGCTTGTGCAGAATATTTCGTTCTTGCAAAAATTCTACAGCCTTTTCTTAAAAATTTACACTACGAACTAAATCAAACAAATTCATTGCCATTGTAGCAATAGCAGCTTCTTAACGTACGGTGAGGAACGACAATAACTGAATACTAACCTATTTTCCATTCTGGTTTAATTTATGTAATTTAATGTTTTATATTACAGAGTACAATGCATTAAGATAGGATACTACAATTGAGTAGAACAATTAAGATAAGATAAGACACTAAATTTCAGTAGTTCTACTGTGGTGGGGGAATAAGAGAAAATACCCCACTTTCACTCAAATGCTCGTAAAACCAACCTTCCCGGTCAATCTAAGGCACTCATACCGACACACAGTTTTTATCACATTATTATAATAATCTTGGCTAGTCTTGTAGGTGGTTTCTTCTAATACGGTGGTGAATTCTTCGTAGTGCACGGGCCATCTATCCTCTTCAGCTGTTTTTCGCTTATTTTTTGCTGGTCTTTGGTTGAATTATGTTCCCGAGGTACTTGAAGCTATCACCTTTTTCCAACTTCTCCGTATTGTGTCTTCAAGTGACGTGAGGCTGTTTTGATGTTTCTTATATATTTAGTTTTTCGAAGGAAAAAGTGAATAATAATAATAATAATAATAATAATAATAATAATAATAATAAAAAATAATAATAATAGTGAATTAATGAAACCACATTTACACAAAGTTTTGTATTTAAACTAATGTCTCAATGAACGACAAAATTACCCCTTAGCAGTTACATTGTAATTAATTAAATTAATATGCATTAGTATTCATTAGTATAATAGGAATTAATTACTTCAAGCATTAACAATTAATTATTACATAATGTCCTGCAGCTAAATGCTAATTGTTAGGAGTGGGAGACAAGCAATAAAATATTCCTACTAATAAATTCTATTGAAAACTGTAAGAGTTATACTACGTTATTTACAATGGATTATAAAACAAAATATCGTTATTTCTATTTATGTATTAAACGCCAATAAATGTAACAGTATGCCCATAACGGGCAGGTGGAATGTTAACTTAATTCCATTCGATCTGTTGGTTCCAGGGCTACAAAAAATAGTTCTTTCTTATCATATAGTCAACCAATTATATGACTGAACTATTCAAGAACAGAAGAGGTAGAGGTGTAAAAGACCCTAGTCAGAGTTATCTTCTTTGAGAGTAATGACTTTCACTATACAGTCAGACCCTGTGGTGAATAAAGTGAAGGTGTCATTTGCAGGAAAGTAGATGCTTTTCGGAAGGCCTGGCATGCTGATAAGCATACTCTTTCAACTCAGTGAGGAAGACAATAGTAAACCATCTCATTTTTACTTAGTAAAACCTCTAGTAGAGGTTCAAACCAGCCTTTTGGCTGTTGACCTAAACAACAAATGTAACAGTATTTTCTTTTAGAATACCATAACGTTATAACACCTCCTATATTTTATATCCATTACTCATATTGAAAACCATGCTATCTATCGTTATTTTATTTATTTACATTAATATAAAGGCTAGCAGAACTTATCCATACAAGCCTTCTTGACATAACAAATTTACATGTTTACAAAACAATCTTTGCTAATAACTATTTTATTTACATAATATACATGCTAATACACTTTTTGTCTCTTTTGCTCAGAAAAATAAAATAATGTTAAAATAAAATTATTCACTATAATAACAATTAACAAGAAAAAAAAACGAAAATTCCCACGAAAAAATTGTTTAGCAAAACTTGATCAAAATAATATTATTTATTAATAAATTAGAAAAAAGGAACAGAAAAAGAAACTGTAGAAGAAAGAAAAAACCATGTGAGTCTGTTCTGTAAATTTATGACCTTTATTGGTTGGTGAGCGCCTGAACATATTTTAATGAGCATAGTTCGTAATTATTATCAAAAAAAGGATCGAGATCCAGATTAAATTCATTGAAAAAGGATGATGTCCGTATTAAGAAAGTATTACTGTATTGCACAGCGTTCACTATAGGCATATGATACAGATATATATTAATATATATATATTTATATAAATAATACTATTAACTTCTAAAAAATTTAGTAACAGGCGATTTTTAAAAAAAATTGTAGGGACCGTTTTTGATCACAAAAACGTGGAAAATGACACAAATAACTACTACTTCCGGCCGACCGATTTTGATGAAAATGTTCGTGTTGGGTCCCGGTAGTAGTATCTAACTTAAATTTTAAGTTTTAAGTTCGTACGATGTTCCGTTCTTGAGATATTCTGTTCACACACACACACACACACACACACACACGCACACGCACACACACACACACACACACACACACAGAACAATAGCTAAAAACATGTTTTTTGGTTTCAGAGGGTCTGAAAACGTGTTGATCCGGTGAAAACTCGATTTCGAAAAATCGACATGAAAACAATACTATACTTTCTATATATTCATATAGGCAAGAGAAACTAAAAAACGAAATAAATCATTAATATAAATATTATTATATAACAATGCAAAAGTAAAATCCTGAAACAAAGTCTTCTTTGTTATATGACCGCATTCCTTTAAAACTTTCTTGTACAAAAGTAATGAAATTCTATTACATTTTGTTTTGTTTAAATTCAATATTATTGATTCCACGACTTTATTTGACATGTTGTTGTTTAGATCAACAGCTCAAAGGGTGGTTTGAACGTCTAGAGGGTTTACTAAGTAAAAACGAGAAGTGAGGTGGTTTACTATTGCCTTCCTCACTGAGTAGAAAGAGTATGCTTATTAGCATGCCAGGCCCTTCGAAAAGCACCCAATTTCCAACCTGCAAATGACACCTTCACTTCATTCACCACAGGGTCTGGCTGTATAGTGAAATTAATTACTCTCAGAGAAGATAATTCTGACTAGTGTCTTTTACACCTCTACTTTTTCTGTTTTTAAATAGTTTAGTCATATAATTGATTAACGGATTTAATTGGCTGAGTATGTGATAAGAAACAGAACTAATTTTTTGTAGCCCTGGAACCAACGGATCGAGTGCAATTAATTTAACACTCCAACTTTCCGTTATGGGCATAAAGGTTTCCATTAACTCTTTTATTTAGACAGATAATTAAAAAAACTTTATGTACAAATTAATTGAAAACTACATCTACACCATAAAGCCACTGTTAAATTTATCAAACAGTCATGACTGCTTTTGATAGGTATTTAACAACGAACAGTTCTCAACTGCAGTATTCTAGTTACTAACTACTTTGAGTATCACAGGATACCGTAGTGTAGAGTGCTCGTGTTGTAGTGTAAATGCTGTACCAGTTATAAACCTCTTCAAATTCATTTCAGATACCTATCAAACATATTGTTCTACTTATTAGTTCAATGAACTCTAGTGTTGTATTTATAGTAAATGTACTATTTTTTAAAAAATTTATTTTGTTTATTTGTATCCTCATATTACATGAAGATACAAAAATAAAGCGGTAATTAGCAATTTCTGTTTTTTTTTCACGAAAGTGTGTAAAGAAAATTGATTTTTTAATGATTTCAGCCTTAGAATGCATTTTGTAACAAAAGTCAATACAATCAAATTTATAGAAAATTAAAAGATCTAAAACTTTTATTTTGAGATTTTTTCTCTACAGAGCCTAGTTTAGCACGAAAAAGTGATTTTCCATATTTTAAAGCCAAATTGAGGTCGATTTTCACTTTGCGTCTTTCATACATGATTAAAATAAGGTTATGTTTATTGAGGTTAATTTTTTGTTTATTCTAATGTTTTATTACAAATGTTGGGTTATACAGGGTGATTCACGAAGATATGCAGAAACTTTGGGAGCCCACTGTACATGTAAAAATAATGAAAAAAGTTTATATAAACATGGGTCCGGAAATGCTTCGTTACCGAGTTACGGCTAGCGAAAGATTTCGCCCGGATTTCAGCTCACCAGGTGAAATGAGGTCTTCCTGAACTTCTGGTAAGGTAGATCAAGGAGCGAATTCAATCGTTTCTTATGGTTTTTGACCTGATAAATTGAATAAAACAGGTTCCAGAATTGTAAGTTAAATAGTTTTTGAGAAAATCAATGTGAAATGAAAAAAATGGAGTGAAAAAAAAACATTTTTTCATCTTAGTTTTTACGGCTAATTTTACTTTGTACTCTTATGAATAAAAATTCATTTAATCAAACATCTATTCGCTTTCTGTGTACTTAATTTACACCGGTTTGTTCAGAATAAAATTTTCTACATTTTTTATTCAAAAATTTTAACTGTTTCTTGGTGCAATAACAAAGTTATTCTTGCCCAAAGATGAAAAAATGTGTTTTCACTCCATTTTTTGAATTTGACACTAGTTTTCTTAAAAACTATTTAACTTACAGTTCTGGGACCTGTTTTATTCAATTCATCAGATCAAAAACCATAAGAAATGATTGAATTCGCCCCTTAATCTACTTTACCAGAATTCCAGGAAGACCTCATTTCACCTGGTGAGCTGAAATCCGGGCGAAACTTTCGCTAGCCGTAACTCGGAAACGAAGCATTTCCGAACCCATGTTTATATAAACTTTTTTCATTATTTTTACATGTACAATGAGCTCCTAAAGTTTCTGCATATCTTTGTGAATCACCCTGTATTGGTCATTATTTGCATTGGCAAGAGAAATTTGTGTGAGTGTTTCACACCAGATTTTTAGATAAACGAGTGTGTAAATTTCGTTTCCAAATAGTATTATAGGCTACATATAAAGAAAATTAATTAAAATAGTGTCTGGTGACAACCTGACCTATCAGAAGGACCAAACAGATTCAGTTACATATATATAGACAGTAAAGTTAAGCGTACAACCACGCCTTTTCTCTGTAAATAACTGAGTAACACTGGAACAACTAATTTAATCTTGTGCTATTACAACTACAGAGATACACGTATCCACGTGGAAATACAGAGTTCAATATACTATATTGATGATTCAGGAAGGATTTAATAATATCGAAAGAAAAGATAATACGAAGAAAATGAGGGTAAACAATGAGTGTAAGTAAAGTGAGAGAGAAAAAAGAACGACAAAAAATAAGTGAGGGGATTTCGAAGGCATAGTAACGGAATGAGGAAAGAAAAAAAATCTTATGAAGGAGCATTGTAGGGTCAAGTTTTTTCCGAGAATCTTATTTGAAGAGAAAGATAGAAGAGATGTTGTGTTCACGACAACAGTTTTCTCCCTTCACAGCGTTTCAGACCACGAATACTATCTTCAGTGATACGTGTCTTTATTCGCAAACACATATGCACACACTTATTCTGTATTCTTATGCTTCAATGAATCCCTTCACGAATTTTATCATCAAAATTTATATTTTTACGTTACAGAGACTACGCATATCGATATAGGAAAAAACCTGATTGTCTTGGCAATATTTACTTTATTTAACAATACGAAAATTCAATCGAATGTAATAGTTATTACGGGAAAACAAAATTTGATTATAATTAAAGATGCACAGAACGTCATATTACTTTATTTTATATACTTTTAACTTTAGATTCAAATAGATTTTACGGTGTACAATTTAAAAAAATATGGTGTGAAACACTCACACAACTTTCTCTGACCAATGTAAATAACTAACAATAAACCTAGCATTAGTAATAAAACATTACAACTAAACAAAAAACTAACCACAATAAACATAACCTAATTTTAAATATATGTGAAAGACGCTAAATGAAAATCGATCTCTGCCTTAAAAATACGGAGAATCACTCTTTCACGCTAAACTAGGCTCTGTAGAGAAAAATACTCTAAATAAAAGTTGTAGATCTTTTAATTTTCTATAAATTTGATTACATACACTTTTGTGATAAAATGCAAACTAAGCCTGAAATCTTAAAAAAGTCAATTTTTCACACGTTTTCGTGAGAAAAAAACAAAAAATCGCTAATTACCGCTAAACTAAGCGGTATACAAAAAATGTTTTTAATAAAAGTTGTAGGATTTAAAATTGTCTACAACTTTTATTATATACATTTTTGCGCTGAAATGCATATTAAAGCCGTAATCTTAAAAAAAAACAAAGTTTTTACGTGAAAACACCCTTGCCAAGAATTTTAGCCAAGATGGCGCCTACCCTATCTTGTAGAGCATAAAAAATTGAGTAAACCAGGCGATTTTAAAAAAAATCGTAGGACCAGTTTTTGAGAAAATCGCAAAAAAGTGAAAAATTATACGAATAAACTACTACTTCCGGTTGAACGATTTTGATGAAAATGTTCGTGTCGGGTCCGGTAGTGGTATGTAACTTAAGTTTTAAGTTTCAAGTTCGTACGATGTTCCGTTCTTGAGATATTTTGTATACACACACAGACACACACACACACAGACCAATCGCTAAAAACATGTTTTTTGGGTTCAGGGGGTCTGAAAATGTATAGATCCGGTGAAAACTCGATTTCGAAAAATCGACATGAAAACAATACTTTCCTCCCTAATATATTCATATAGGCAAGAGAAAGTAAAAATTTAGAATCTGGCATTCTTGACTCACACACGAATATTTACTTCAAAATACAGATGAGGTACCATCCTGTTGTCTTTGTATCGAAACTTTGGTAACAATTAAACAGTTACTTATTTAATAACCATAATCCATATGTCTAAAGTTGAGGCGTGATGTAAACAAACCATTGTAATAAATAAACAACATCTTTTATTCCACGAATTACTCCGTTCCTAGTGAATTCTTTTTACAAAGAAAAGATAAGAATAATACATTTTTACATAAAAATAGTTTAATTATTACTCAAAAGTAAAATCTGTTGAGTAGCCTACTTCAAAAACTCGTGACCTCTATGCACCGAATTTCTTAAGTACTGTTCGTTATACGATAATAAATGTATATTGGCTACTTTTATAATCACGCAACAAACGAAAAACCGCGTGTAATACCGTACTATATTTAGCTGATGAACAAATAAGAACAAATAAGTAAGATCATTTTGTGCTATTACAACAACTAGAGTCTATCTACGCTAAGAGTACTCCGACGTATGCAACCAGCAACACAAGTGAGCATGCGCATTAATTAAAAATACGCACAGCATGATCAAAAACAAAATTCCATAAAACACTAATTCGCTGTAAGCTTAATTTTATAATGAAAACACGTTCAATTCATCTGTTAGAAAATATTTTATAAATCGAACATTAGTTTACCATTAATAACTAAAACTTTTACTATTTGTTACTCTTACATTGTTATTTTTCGTTAATTATTTAACTATTATTACATTTTTATTTATGATTAGTAGATTTTTTTAATAAAGCCTCAGTTTTATTTTTGGTCACAAGTAATGTAAGACTAATGCGCTTGAATTATAACAGGAGAGTAAACAATTCCAGTGATTCGTTGTTTATCATTTCAGATTGTTTACTTCATGTCAATAAAATTAATGTCTGTGACTAGTTTAATACAACTGTTCGCGCTCGCCCGTGTTGAACTCATTTTTTGTTTCATTATTTATCTTTTGGTATTGTATCGGTTCGTTTCGATTCTTTTCATAGACTGCAGTTGAAAAGTTTTGTAAGCTGTGTTTTTTTAACATGTGTGACAGTGAATGTGTTGAGATTTTGAAACATAAAAGCGGCAACCATTAAAAAGAAGAAAAAAATTGTTTTGTTAAATGTAACGGTTAAAATAATTAATTAAGGAGTCTCTTTATGAAACTACAATAATTACAAGTAATCTGAACGGTATTATTGAAAACGCTTATAGGATTGTTTATTTTAGCTGGATGTAGATTGTAGATTTTTATGATTATAATGGAACGTAGTGCAAGTTAATTGTCTGGGGGAGAGGTAGATACGCGCCAAATGAGTACAACTTTCGTTTACAACCTATAGGCGCTTGCCTCACGCGGAGTACTCTTACAGTAGATAGACTATACAGAGATACACGTATCTACGTGGAAATACAGAGTTCAATATACTATATTGATGATTCAGGAAGGATTTAATAATATCGATTATTCCCAAACAAGGCAAACCAAGGCATCATGGCGTTCCATCACTGCGATGATGCGTTGGCACACCCGTGATTCCAGCCTCCGGTCTCAACGTGTTAATGAAATTGTGAGTCCAAGAAGAAGATCGGATGCAAATGAAAACTCAAGCTTGAATAAAAGGAAGGCTAAATGTATTGGACACATTATGAGACACAAAAATTTCGTTGTAAACATTTTCGATGGTACGATGGTAAAAGAGAAATGATAAGACCGAGGAATAAAAATTAAGGGTCTAGTAAAAGATATGAAAATATAATTAGAACTAAAACTTGAAAATAACGGTTACTGAAAAGAACTCATAATAACTGAACGTGAGGGCGGCAAAAAGGGCTTCCAAAAATTTCGAAAATTAGTTAACGCGATCCAAGATGGTATTTAACGAAAAGAATCATATGCGGTATAAAAAATCAATACGAACAAGAAATATTTAAGTACTAAATATTCAGTATTAAGTAAGAAGAAATATTTAAGTATTTAAAAATAGTGAACTGAAAGATAAAAGAAAATATACGATTATGTTAAGAAAACAAATTAGGAAATCCTGGCTTTTCCAAAAAAAGTAGTTAAAATTTTCGTCGGTTACGGAGGGAAAATAGGACGTGTCGGGGGATACCTTAAGAACTAAACAGGAAGTTGTAGAGAGACAAATGGTCGGCTATAATTCACTGAGATCGACCAATCGAAAGGCACAGGTAACTTAGACAGAACAGACATTGCGGAAGGGAGAGAAAAAGACTTTTTCTCTTGGTTTGCTCAGCCACAATGGGGATGAACAGCATGATAGTAAACAGAATCACGTGTATATAATTTAAAAAAGCGCCGAGTTGGACTGAGTTTTAACATTACTAAGTTAAAACTCAAACCATCGTATTTTAAAATAGATTTATGTTTACAACAAATCTATAAATTCAGCAAATTAATTGAATACATAAATTTCTTCGCCGACGGTTTTTCTAATCAGCAATATCGAAAGAATAAAATTAAAAAGAAAAAGTTGAGTAACATTTCATTGTACAAATGAAAAACATAATTTTTAATTTAAAACGGACTGTAATATTCTTAAGAAAACTCTGAATTTTTGATACTAAGATTTTAATTCTAGGCTATTAACTCTGCAATTAAATAATCATTTTATTAGTAGTTATTCTGATTGTTACATGCAGTTACTTACATATTACTGTAACATGTTAGTTACAAAATAGTAGATATTTATTAGCACTCACCTGAAACAAAATAAATAAAATATTTAATCAAAATTTTAAATTAATTAAAAATCTCTAGGGTATCATAATGTGATATTGATTAAGAACGTTCATTGCGCTGAATTGCAATGCAGAAAGGTCCACGTTAAATTACCAGTTAGGATCTAGAAATTTACAAAAGATATGATTGAATACATTATAAAAAAAATCTGGTGAAAACACTCACAAAACTTTCTCTTGTCAATGCAAATATTGAACAATATAATCGAACATTAGGAATAAACACACAACTAACCTCAATAAACATAACCTAATTTTATTATGAGTGAAACACGCAAAATGAAAATTAACCTGTTTGGCTTAAAAATACTAAAAATCACTCTTTCGCACTTAACTAGGCTCTGTAGAGAAAAATGCTCTAAATAAAAGGTAAATAAAAGTTGTATTATACACTTTTGTCGTAAAATGCATACTAAGAAAATCTTTAAAAAATCGATTTTTACAAGTTTTCTTGAGAAAAAACACAAAATCACTAATTACCGCTAAACTAAGCTTTTTAGAAAAAAATGTTTGAAATAAAAGTTGTAGGATTTTAAATTCCCCACAACTTTTATTATACAAATTTTTGCGATAATGCATATTGATGTCACAATTTAAAAAAAAACATTTACGAGAAAACAACCTCCCCAAGAATTTCAGAAAACATGTCGCCTACCCAATCTTGTGGAGCATAAAAAATTTAGTAACTGAGGCGATTTTTTTAAAAAAATCGTAAAAGCCGTTTTTAAGAAAATTGCAAAAAGTGAAAAATGGCACGAAAACAATACTACTTCCGGTTGACCGATTTTTAAGAAAACGTTCATGTCGGGTCCGGTAATACTACTATCTTACTTAAGTTTTAAGTTTCAAGTTTATACAATGTTTTGTTCTTGAGTTATTCGGTTCACGCACACACACACACACACACACACACACACACACACACACACACACACACACACACACACACACACACACACACACCAATTACTAAAAAAGTGTTTTTTTTGGGTTCAGGGGTCTGAAAACGTGTAGATCCGGTGAAAACTCGATTTTGAAAAATCGACATGAAAAATACTTTCCTTCCTATATATTCATAAGTAAAAACGAATGAAAATAATAATTTATATTTATTTGTTGTTGATTTCCCAGACGAAGATACTACCAGTGAAACCGTGAAGAAATTAGAAGGTCAAATAATTTAGGACGAACAATACTTCTTATTTAGGAAAATCAAACAAACTGAAGTATAAAATGAGTTCTACAAATTGTAAGTAATGGTGGTAAATTAATCTTAGTTTTTGTTTAAAAGGTTTCTCAACAAGTGAGTCATTATGAATTGTGAGTTATTTTTAAACTTAATCGTGAAATATGTGAGCTTATATCTGAATAACTTGAATGTTTGTCACTGAGATAAACGAAGCGAAGAACTGATCAATACTGTACTAGGAATTGAAGGTAAAATGGTTCAGTCAATGCACTCTGCATTACTAAATCAAGTTTCTATTAAATTTATTCATACTTTCACGTTATTTTAACGTCTAATATTTTAACAGATTTTCACATTTCATGACCACTACAATCCATAAATTATAATCCTAGCAAAAATTTGCATATGCTTTGAATTTATGCATGCGAATTATTTGTCCTAGAGGAAAAACCACTTTTCCGATTTTGCTTAAAATCATGAATTTCTCATCCTTTCCATATTATATAAGATAACTTTTAGAAATTAATCATATATGTTTTAAATCGAATATTTGTTTAATATAGAGTTACCCAAAACTGGCAGGTAGAGTGTTAAATTATTTGCACTCGATCTGCAAGTTACAGGACTACAAAAAACGTTCTGTTTTTTATCATATATAGGGTGATTCAAAAAGAGCGCCGGTTTTGATATATCAAATTAAGAGATTTATTTTATTGAAAAACTGAAAATAAATACATCAACAAGTTCATCTTACCTTCCGATTTCATGTATGAAAAATGATGTCATGCATGTGTCCTCCTCTACTGCGCTGGCACGCATCAACTCTGTCCATGAAATTGGATATTACTGCACGACAAGTTTCGACTTCCATTTGCCCGATAACCCGTCGAATTTCCTCCTTCAAGTCATTGATGTTTCGGGGTTTATTGGCATACACCAATGACTTCAGATGACCCCAAAGATAAAAGTCACAAGGCGTCAAGTCACACGACCTTGGTGGCCATTGATGGTCGGAATTAGGAGAAATGATGCGATCCTGGAACCGTTCACGGAGCAACAACATTGTTTCTCGTGCAGCAACTGAATTTTATACGGGTGATATTGGAGATCGTACCAAAGAATTCTCCGTACAGAAGAACATCGTAAACCCAATTGTTGAGAACGGCGACGTATTGATTTTGCTGGGCTATTTTCATGAGCCTGCGAACTGTTGATTCATTCGGTGCTTCATTACGTCCTAGAGTACCGCGAAGTTGCCTGACAGTAGCCGCATAACTCTCTCCACTCTGGTAAAATGTTTTGACGATTAACACTCGTTGTGCAATAGTAAACTTCTCCATGGTTAGACACAGACTGCGAGAGTACTACACTGCGAACAAGAGAAACTACAACTGAATCGTCAATCGGAATGTTCTCTGAAATAGAAATGAGGTCTAACAATGTTGCCAACCGATAAACAAAAATTTACCAGTCGTTTAAAAACCGGCGCTCTTTTTGAATCACCCGTTAGTTATAATCCGATTCACGAAAGAAAACACTTGTCTTTTAACAGCAATATTTTTTGAACCGTTGTATGTAATAACAATTAGGATGTATCAAATTAAAGCTTGTTTTATTGTTGGTTTTTAACAAATTCATCCCCGCATGAAACACGGTAATAATGTAAAATTATGTCACAATT
Source organism: Catonia carolina (assembly GCA_035578175.1). Lineage (NCBI taxonomy): Eukaryota > Metazoa > Arthropoda > Insecta > Hemiptera > Achilidae > Catonia > Catonia carolina. The sequence continues at coordinate 48,450,657 of JAQMRL010000004.1, forward strand.
TCCAATCTGTTGTTAATATGTAACATGCGTTTTTGCCTATCCATTTCCGGACATCCCTCGTCCGCCAGCTACGCTTATTCCAAAGGAATTTAAGCAGCCTAGTGGCTCTGAAGCGCTACCTAGGAACCTACAACCCCTGAGAGGCCAACCCAAATGAGTGGGTGCGGTCACGTCCGCAGGGCGCCCCACTCCCCTCAGTACTCCTGTAAACGTTGGACGAGTCACCGTCGAGCTCGTTACGCAGCTAATGCTTTGCACGTGGCTCTACTACACATGGATGTTCTGCGCACAACCGTGTACTACGAATAGCACACGGAGGTGCTACAGCCAGCGCCTGTTACCTCAAAGCAGGTGAGGATTGGGTAGCTAAACTGCAGTTCTATGGGCACGCTCTGTGTGGTCTGGGGCGTGCCCCCTGTTAATATGTAACAGTCAGTACAAAATTTATTTCCGTATCATTACTGGTAGCCGAAATAACAATTTTTTTTAAAAACGGCCGCCATTTTAAAACCAGTCCTAAAATTTTTAAACAGCCCAAAAATAAAACAAAAATATGCATTACACGAAGAAACCTTTATTTTAAAATACTTTGTAGTCCTACATATTTTCAAGTACGCGTGAACAAAGTAATAGTACCTTGAAGTTGGGTATACTGGAAAAGTGGTTAAAAACAGCGTAACTTTTTATGCATAATTCGTTATATTTAATACACTATTAATTTCCAAAAATGTTAATGTACGAGTATATTCTACCGTGCGTTCGGAAAGTCGCTGTGCACTGGAATTGTGACTATGGATTTATGAAAATATGTATAAAGAAATGACTAAGCATTTTGGAAAAAAATTTATTCAATACCTTAATTACATTGTTAAACCGTGATTACATTGTTTATAGAAGGTGTTCGAAATGACCTCCATTGGCATCAATACAGCATTGCACTCGTTTCATTTTGTTTGCAAACACCTTTCGCAACTGAAGAACAGTGATTCCTTGAATGTATGCCGTTATTGCGGCTTTAAGTTCGTCAATCGTGTGTGGTCTGTTCCGATACACAGTTTGTTTCGCCGCACCCCATAAAAAGAAATCGGGGGGAGTCAGATCAGGAGATCTTGCAGGCCACAAATTCTTTGAAATTATTCGTTCACCAAACACGTTGCGCAGGAAAGCCATTGAGATGTTAGATGTATGTGCTGTTGCCCCGTCTTGTTGGAACCAATCATTATTCATTTCCACTTGTGTTATTTGATGCGTAAAGTTCTCTAAAATATCAGAACAATAACGTTCACTATTGATTGTGTTTGCAAAAAAAATTGGTCCAACAATACGTGCTCTACTCACAGCAACCCAGACTCCAATTTTTGCTTCGTGTAAGGACTGTTCATGTAAAGCGCAAGGGTTAGTTGTCGACCATACTCGAGTATTTTGTGAACTTATATACCCTCCCAAGTGAAACCACGCTTCATCTGTATAAAACGTTACGTCAAGGATGTCTTCGGAATTTTGGTTGATGAAACGTTGAAACCAATGACAATAATTTAGTCTCTTGTCATTATCTGAAGGTTTCAGCTCTTGAACACACCTCACTTTGTATGGGAATAGTTTAAGTTCTTGTCTGACAGCTTTATGTGCGGTAGCAAGTCCGATATTATGCTGTTGTGCTAACTTACGCATTGATTTTTTTGGACTTTGTGCCATAGAATCAGAAATATCCAGCAGCTTTTGTTCGTCTAGCTTAGGGGGCCTACCACTACGTTCAGCGTCCTCAACAGAGCCAGTTGCCCGAAATTTTTCTATCAGTGTTCGTACTGCATTACGGTGAGGAATAATTGAATCTGGAAACTTTTCAGAAAATTTGCGCTTCACTAAATCACTGTACTTGTCACCTTCGCGAAATACGTATTCAACGAGGAAAATGCGCTCCTCTACTGAAAGAACCATCGTGTCCAACAACAAAAAACGTGCAACAGAACTGCAATAAATGAAACATATACAACTTCAACTCAATGACTGACAGGCCTCGACGTGTTCGGCAACAATTGAACAGCACAGAGCTACCAACCTAGCCATGAAATTATTCCCTGTCATGTCACTTGGTGCACAGCGACTTTCAGAACGCATGTATAACCAGCAATAAAACAAGCTTTAATTTTATACATCGTAATTGTTTTTACATACAACGGTTCAAAAGATATTGCTGTTAAAAACAGGTGTTTTCTTTCGTGAATCGCACTAAAGTCAATTATATGACTGAACTATTTAGGCATAAGAACAGAAGACGTACAGGTGTAAAAGACACTAGTCAGAGTTACCTCCTCTGAGAGTAATGAATTGTATTATACAGGAAAACCCTGTGGTAAATGAAGTGAAGGTGTGATTTACAGGGTGGAAAGCAGAAGCTTTCAAAGGGCCTGGCATGCTGATAAGCATATACTTTTCCACTCAGTGAGGAAGGCAATAGTAAACCATCTCACTCCTCATTTTAATTAGTAAAGCCTCTACAGGTTCAAACCAGGCCTTCGGCTACGGCCTTAATAACAACATTAGTGTTACTATAAAGACCTATTTTTTACTAGTTAACTTAAAATGATAGGATTAGGGACAGCGTTATAAAGTAGTTAATATGTTATTTACAATTTTATAGTTCTTTACTTCTATTATATTAAAATTACAAAAGGGATTTAAAGCCTAGGAAGTATTTTGAAAGTTTTAAATGATAAAAACCGCGAATATGGTTCTTTTAGACACTATTTCGCTAATAACACTCTTATTGTGACGTAGCAGAAACTAAAAAAATTCACATAAGTAATCTTAAAATAAATCAAAACGGAAGAATTTCGTATTACCTTTTAAGAGGAAGTATTTGTACATTTTTGTTTGCTCCGGTTTAACATTAAGCTTTCATAAGAGAAGAGTAGGTACTATTGTTCAGATGAAACAACTGAGCATGTGTAAATCCGTTTTCCATTAAAACATTACTGTTACAATGACTTTAGAAAAGGGATTTAAAGAGTTCCGCAGATTTTTTTGTTTAAACCAAATAAAAAGTAAACTATGCAACATAATATAAGTTTGTAAGTGAACTACCATGATTACAATTAAGCCAATTAATACGGTAAATAAAAAGAATAACTTGAAATTAATAATGAATATAAAAAATCTGGTGTGAAACACTCACACAACTTTCTCTTGCCAATACAAATAATTAATAATATAGCCCAACATTAGTAATAAAACATTAGAAATAAACAAAAACACTAACCTCAAAAAACATAATCTTATTTTAATCATGAGTGAAAGACGTTAAGTGAAAAACAACCTCAGTTTGGCTTAAAAATACGGAAAATCACTCTTTCACGCTAAACTCGGCTCTGTAGAGAAAAATGCTCTGAATAAAAGTTGTAGCTAGATCTTTTATTTTCCTATAAATCTGATTATACTTTTTTCGTTAAATGCATAATAAGGCTGAAATCTTTAAAAAATCAACGTTTTTACACGATTTCGTGAGAAAAAAACAGAAAATCGCTAATTACCGCTAAACTAAGCGTTATACAAAAAAATGTTTAAATAAAAGTCGTACAATTTTAAATTCTCTACAATTTTTACTAGATACATTTTTGCGCTAAAATGCATATTAAAGTCGTAATCTTTAAAAAAACAATTTATTTACGAGAAAACAGCTTCACCAAGAATTTCAGCAGATAAAGCGCCTACCCTATCTTGTAGAGCATAAAAAATTTAGTAACTGAGGTGATTTTTTTAAAAAATCGTAAAAGCCGTTTTTGATAAAATCCCAAAAAAGCGAAAAATGACACGAATAAACTACGACTTCTGGTTGACCGATTTTGATGAAAATATTCGTGTCGGGTCCTCTAGTGGTATCTAACTTAATTTCAAGATTCAATTTCGTACAATGTTCCGTTCTTGAGATATTCTCTTCACAAACACACACACAAACGTACATGCACACGCACACGTACGCACGCGCGCGCATACACACACACACATATACACACATACACAGACAGACCAACCGCTAAAAACATGTTTTTTGGGTTCAGGGGGTCTGAAAACGTGTAGGTCCGGTGAAAACTGGATTTCAAAAAATTGACATGAAAACATAACTTTCCTTTCTATAAATTCATATAGGCAAGAGAAAGTAAAAATTTATACTTGCTTTACACATTTTAATAAGCTATTGAGTATATTTTTATAAGCATAGCTAAATAATACAGTGGAGCGTCAGTTGTCCGAACTAATTGGACCAGAGCGGTTCTGATAATCAAATACGCTAAATAATGTAATTTGATACATTGTACCGTAACTATGTAATATAACCTAAACAGTTATACGAAAATTTTTATTAATTGCAGCAACGAGCTGATAATTGCTTGACAGTATTGAAATTGATTAGATATTTACCTAAGAAAATACGGGGCCACTCAAATGTCTCCCCCACTTAGAAACAGTTGACAAATACAGAGAGAAAAGGGAGAAACATTTGATGGGAATGAGTGAAGATAGATGACCGAAACGAGCATTAGGCAATATACCTGCTGGACGAAGAGATCTAGGTCGACCGCAAAAGATGGGAAAAAAGTAGGAAGCCCTAATCTATGAAAGGAAGAATAATATTAAGATTAAGATCTTTGTGAAACAATCAACCAGAATAAATTTGAAAAATTATCGCGCAATTATACAATTAACTGCTTTGGGTTTTAGTTCCGTAATATCAAAGTCTAAATGTTTGTGTAATAAATGTAATTGTAAAAATTGATAGGCTACGTTGTTTCTGCTGAATATATTATTTGTTAATCTTAAAAAAATGAGAGAAGGGAATTTTTATTCATTTAACTGGTGATAGAAGTGTTTTAAGGTATCTGATTTTGTGGTTCTTAGGATTATCCCACCGTGTTACATTTTCAGCATAGTTAGTTCCAATCGTTATAGGACCTAATTAGGAAACTGAAGTAGTTGTTAGACAAGCTCTGGGATTCCGTTCAATAAACACTAACCGAACGATCTTTGCGGTAAAGAAGGTAACGGTAGAAAAGCATACTGACCTATCTTTTCATTTATTGGGGGTTGATTCGACGTAATTAAATTAGGAAATTGGTTAACTCTTGAGTTTTCAGTTACTGAAGCATAGTTAATTAGAATAAAATAATAAATCTAAATTTTTCTGAATGTGAAATTAATTAACTAAGTAATCATCGGACGTTAGAAGTGCCGTCATGTATTTTCCAAACATATTTTAAACTATCTGTAGAAAAAAAGAGAAAGAACTTTTCTAGATGTGTCCGTAAAAGCACAGTATTTAGGAATTAGATTGGAATATAATATTATTTATAATTTGTAACATAATTTATTTATAAGATTAAAAAACCGTTCTTATTTACAACTGCGTAAAATAATGTAATATTAATTTAAGTAGTAATTTTTAGGCCAAAAACTGCTTTGACTACATGAGTTTATTCCTAATAAAAAATTTACAAAGGCGTACGCAAAAAAATTAAAAAAAGATATATCTGTAAATAATTTAATAATCTGTAATAATTTAATTCGTCAATTATGCAGAAACTTTTTTGGAAGTATTTACGTAGCCCTAAAATTAAGAGCCTTAATACAAAAATTTAAAAAATAAAAAGTGGTTTAAATCATTTTCATTTAAACTTTCTTTAATTACTACAATTATTTGGCTGAATCACCAAAGAAGGTAAATTATTTTTCTAAAAAACCCACAAAACAAAATTTTTAAAATCTACAACTTTTGTATTAAACGATCTTAAACGCTGGGTTTAGCAGAAATTGTCCATCTTATGTGAAAACTGCATAAATATTGGCCCATTTATTTGAGTACTGTCACACTACGACATCACAAAATTAATTTTTTTTCTAATAAACTACTTAATATTTTGCTATTTATAGAATGCTATTGTTAAATTTCGCAACAATAAAAATTAGGTAATAACAGTTCTGTTTGCCTTACCATTTACTAGTAATACAGTTAAGGAAAAATGAATGGTAGGTAGTTCAAAAGCGGTAGGTACTACAAAAAGCGGGAAAAAAGAAAATCATTATTACTCTCTCTTGCCTATTTAAATAGGCTATAATATAGGAAGGAAAGTATTGTTTTCATGTCGATTATAGAAATCTAGTTTTCACCGGGTATACAAGTTTTCACACCACCTGAACCCAAAAAACATGTTTGTAGCGATTAGTTTGTGTGTGTGTGTGACGCACGCGCGCGCGTTTGTGGGTGGGTGTGAACAAAATATCTCAAGAACAAAACGTTGTACGAACTTGAAACTTAAAACTTAAGCTAGATACCACCAGAGGACTTGACACGAACATTTTCATCAAAATCGTTCAACCGGAAGTAGTTGTTTATTCGTGTCATTTTTTACTTTATTGCGATTTTCTCAAAAACAGCTACTACGAATTTTTTAAAAACCGCCTCACTTACTACATTTTTATGCTCTACATGAATATTTGCTGAAATTCTTGGGGAGGCTGCTCTCTCTCGTAGAAAAAAATGATTTTTAAGATTGCAGCCTTGATATGCACTTTAGGGCAAAAGTGTAGTAATCAAAGTTGTAGACAATTTAAAAAAACTACAATTTTTATTTTTAAAATTTCTTTGTATAGCGCTTTGCTTAGCGGTAATTTGTGAGTTTCTGTTTTTTTTTTCATGATAATCTATAAAACATGGATTTTGTAAGATTTCGGCCTTGGTATGCATTTTACGTTGAAAGTGTTTAAATAATAACATTTATAGAAACTTAAAAGATGTACTAACAACTTTTTTAAGCATTTTTCTCTACAGAGCCTAGTTTAGCATGCAAGAATGATTTTTCGAATTATTAAGCCAAACTAAGGTTGATTTTATTTTACATCATTCACTCATGATTAAAATAAGATTATGTTTTTGAGGTTAGTTTTTTATTTATTTCTGATGCATTGTTACTAATGTTAGGTTATATTGTTCATTATTGGCAAGAGAAATTTGGTAAATGTTCAAACCAGATTTTTTATAAGGTAAATAAGCAAAAAAAAAAATACAGTATATAGGCATTAAAGCATACATCCAACTTAATTAGTTGAAGAACAAAATTCATCCAAATGGGAACAACTATTACGAGGTAAAATCAACGGATGTATGGAGCATTAACATTGTTTTTCTTTCAAATTATCAATTTCCAGTACTGTAACGAAACATAAAAGCGTACCAATTTAAAATAGAAAGAGTTTAAATTGAGTGCAGTCGTTGATTTCTGAAGGAGACAAATCAATATTTACTTGTTTGATTACAATTCAATAACGATTGTAATGCTCGAGTACTTTAATAGGTATCGAGCAATAAAATGGGGTTTCCAGTAAAAAAGTAATGGCAATGTTGTCTTTATTTCACTTCGTTTAGATGTAGTTGGTAAAAACTTTTAAAGAGTAAGAGTTCGGTAGATACACTGAGGATTCAAAAATAAAGTTCTTCTAGATTTTACACAGTTAACAATAAAATAAATAAAGACAAAAATAAAAAAATCTGGGGTGAAACACGCACACGACTTTCTCTTCCCAATGCAAATAATGAACCATATAACCTATAGTTACTTGAGTCACAAGTTTGCCCTTGTTTGCAACGAGGGGTGAAGAGGGGAAAAACATCAGTGCGCATGGGTGACTGTTTTAATTTTAGTTCAACAAAAACAACAACTTGGACTATACCCAGAGCATATACAATACATCGCGGAGCCTTTTGTAGGTTAACTGTACGAATATAACTGTTTGTTACCGTAAACAGAAATGTTAGTTTCCTGGAAACGTGGGCAGACTATTCACAGTGCTGAACGAAATCTAATACGCAGTGTAATAAAATGCTGTGAAGTTGAAGCTAAACAAAAATGCCTTTCCCTGCCTCTTAAAAAAAGCCATGAGCGAGTGGATAACTACTGTGATGTTCCTCTTTCGACAATTCAAAATATAAAGAAGGAAATTAAAGAAGTGAAGAAGCTATTTTTTAACAGTTTTCACCTGGTAAAATCAGGAAGCTGTTAGGTAGATACTAGTGAGACTAATAGTGAAGACGCCGGTGACAGCGATAGTATAGAAGGCGATTTATTCATAGAAAATTTTGATCCAATGCAATAAGGTAGCTGGTAATTACAGTAAATTACAGGTCACATTCATTTCTTATAAGGTTTATGAAGAAAACATTTTCTCCGAATAAACCACAGCTTACAAAATATATGTAGAAACTGCACGGTAGTGAAATGTACGAGTAGTGACTCACTGTTGAGGGTGACAGCACTGCAAATTTTCACTTCACTTCCTCACCGACCATCAACACGCAATAGGCAATTTTGTGACTTCAGTATCTACAACATTTTTTTAAACTGTTTTATTTGTTATCGGGAACTGGAGGCCTACATTATTGACAACTACCCAATTTGATCGCTGCTTTTGCTGTATTTTTGAAGTGGATTAGGCATGAGTTTGAACAGGGACCCCCAGTAGAGTTTGTTCATGGATAGCTGTCAACTGGTCGCCATAAAAAATGCTTGCGCAACCGGTGATACTTAACAAATAAGAGCGACTTTCTACCAGCTGACTAACTAGGCTAGCCCGGAGGCCCAACCTAACATCAATAATAAACCATTAGAAATAAACAAACAACTAACCTCTAAAAACACAACCTAATTTTAATCATGAGTGAAAGACACAAGATGAAAATCAACCTCAGTTTGGTTTAAAAATACGGAAAATCACTCTTTCATGCTAAACTATGCTCTGTAGAGAAAAACCATCCAAATAAAAGTTGTAGATCTTTTAATTACCTATAAATTTTATTACACTCTTTTGTCGTAAAATGCTTACCTTAGCATGCCTGCACGCTAAGGCTGAAATCTTAAAAATATAGATTTCTTTATCTATAGGCAGAGTTCTTCAAGTTGCTCAACTATGAGAACACGACACTCTTGACGGGTATTTTTAACCAGATATACTCATCGGCCAAAATCCCTGTGGATTGGCTTAGGTCTGAATTTATCACCATACCTAAGAAGCCTGGATCTAAAGTGTGTGGGGATTATCGGCTCATCAGTCTGATGAGCCATTTTCTAAAATTATTCCTGAGAATAATACATAAAAGAATTTACAAGATATGTGAAGAACAAATAGCACCGAACCAGTTTGGTTTCTTAAGAGCAGTGGCCACTAGAGAGGCACTCTTTAGTGTGCAAGTGCTTTTTCAAAGATGCAGAGATGTTAGCTGCAATGTTTTTGCGTGCCTTATCGATTATCAAAAGGCGTTTGACCGGGTCAGACATGACCAAATGATGAAGATTCTCAAACGAACTGGACTGGATGGGAAGGATATAAGGGTGATCGCCAACTTATACTGGAATCAATCGGCAGTGCTGAGAGTGGAAGAAGATCATACAGAGCAGGTCGAAATACGCCGTGGGGTTAGGCAGGGCTGTATTCTCTCGCCAATACTTTTCAACCTCTATTCAGAGCACATCTTCAAGGAGGCCCTGCAGGATATAGAAGAGGGTATCTCAGTAAATGGTGTCAAACGAAATAATCTACGATATGCAGATGACACAATTGTGTTCGCTAATACAATAGAGGGACTGCAAATACTAATGAACAGAATAACAGAAGTGAGCGAGAAATATGGCCTGGACATCAACATCGTCAAAACCAAATTAATGGTAATTAGCAGGGGGCTGATGACTGGTGTAAACCTATATATAAAACACGAAAGAATTGAGCGCGTGGAGAGGTATCCATATTTGGGCACTATTATTAATGAAGCCTGGGATAACGTGCAAGAGATCAAGTGCCGTATTGGTAAGGCGAGGAGTGTGTTTCACGCAATGAGTTCGGCGTTTAGGAGTCATGATCTCACTATGGGCACTAAGTTGCGGCTCTTACGGTGTTACGTGTTTTCCGTGCTTCTGTATGGGGTGGAGACTTGGACGTTGACGAAGGCAACCACTGCTACACTTGAAGCCTTCGAACTTTGGTTGTACAGAAGAATGTTGAAGATACCATGGACGGACAGGGTGACCAACACCGAGGTACTGCGCCGAATGAGCAAGGAACCAGAGGTAATAAACATCATAAAGTGTCGCAAGTTGGAATACCTTGGTCATATTATGAGGAACCACGGTAGATATGAACTGTTGCAGCGCATCCTGCAGGGTAGATTGGATGGTGGAAGACGGCCAGGCCGAAGAAGAATATCCTGGCTTGCTAACCTGAGAGACTGGTATGGACAGAGCTCAGCCCAACTTTTCCGCATTGCAGAGGACAGGACCAAGATAGCTATGATGGTAGCCAACGTTCGAATCGGACAGGCACGTTAAGAAGAAGAAGAAAGTCGCAATCTTAAAAATCAATTTTTTTACGACAAAACCTTTACAAGAATTTCAGCAAACATGGCGCTTACTCTATCGTTTAAAGCATAAAGGATTTAGTAAATGAGGTAATTTTAAAAAAAAAATCGTAGGTGCCGTTCTTCCGAAAATCCGAAAATCGCATAAAAGTGAAAAATGACACAAATAAACTACTACTTTCGGTCGACCAAATTTGATAAAAATGTTCATGTCGGGTCCTCCAGTAGTACCTAACTTAATTTTTAAGTTTCAACTTCGAACGATGTTCCGTTCTTGAGATATTTTGTTCACACACACACACAAGCACCAATGGCTAAAAGCGTGTTTTTTTTTTGGGTTGAGGGAGTTTGAAACCCCCTCAACCCAAGATAATAATAGTAATGATAGGAGTGTTTTTTTTGTATCCGGTGAAAACTTGATTTCAAAAATCAACATAAAAACAATACTTTCCTTCCTATATATTCATTTAGACAAAAGAAAGTAAAAATGAAGAGAAGGTGATGAAGAAAATACCAGCATACTGATAAATTTAAACAATAGTAAAACGAAAAAAGGAAAAACGGAAAGAAAATGAAGATAATAATCAGAAGAATAATGCCAAGTTAGCAGGTTAAGTAGTCTGAAAATAATAGTGCAATTAAAATTCTAAACGGCCTGCATTACAATGGAAGCAGGTTATAAAATACCTCCTGCATTTAAAATAAATGCAGCGATTAACAATTTGAAGTTGAAACAGTGAGGTTGGGGTAGGAAACGTCCGATAAAAGTTAAACAACTAGCTTTAAATAGTTCTGAATTGATCCAGCAAGTAGTTTTAGAAAATACCTGCGAGGTCAACGATGAAGTTAACATAGTTATGTAAGGTTAGTTGTATAGAAAATGAGTTTCAGGGAAACATAACCTTCCATAATATATACTCTATTTATTATGGTTTAATCAATGAATCGATTGAAATTGTAGATAAGCGTATACAATTTGAAGAAAGAAATAGAAAACTGTTTAACAAACTTATTTCCAACTTAAACAGAATTTTAGAGTACAAATTATTGTATACAGAACACTTTAACACTGACCCCTACGATGGCAGCATTTGCACACACTAACCTGAAATCGATTACCGCTAGTGGAGAAATTATGTGTTACAAATTATCAACATCACAAACATTTTTAGTTTTCTATATGAATATTAAGGAAGGAAGGAAGCTGCCGTAACAGACAGGTGGAGTGTCAACTCATTTACACTCAATCTGTTAGTTGCAGGGCTAAAATAAATAGTTCTGTTTCTTATCACATGGTCAGCGAATTAAATGACTGAATGATTTAAGAACAGAAAAGGCAGAAGTGTAAAAGACACAAATCAGAGTTATTTCCTTTTATAGTAATGAATTTCATTAGACAGCCAGACCCTGTGGTGAACGAAGTGAAGGTGTCATTTGCAGTGTGGAAAATATGTGCTTTTCAGAGGGCCTATGTGCTATTCAAAATTCTTCTTACAAATACTTTCGCGGTGCGCACCGCTTCTTCAGGTAATGCTAATAAAAGTTCTAGAACTAATAATGCTAATAAAAGTTTTAGAACTTTTATTAGCTTTATTTACTTTTATTACAAGTTCTAGAACTTTTATTAGCATTACCGGAAGAAGCGGGGCGCACCGTGAAAGTAGGCCTACTTGTAAGAAGAATTTTGAAAAGCAGTAGGCCTATAAGGTAAATTACTAAGTTTTTTATATATACATAAAAACAAAACATTAATATGGATTCTACTGCTATGATGCTAACTACCAACTTAAAAAATTATGAGTATTGTGTTTTTGCAAGTTTTTCTTAAAAGAAACATATCAAAATAAAATTTTAGAATGAATAATTAATATTGGTAAATTTATTTTAAAGAGCTAACCAATTTTTGTCATACCAGTTGAGTAGTAACATGTTGTCTAACGGTACGTTTTATTAATAATTAAAAATGACAAATGTACAAACAAAATGAAAACGCGGGTCTGAAATAATAAATATTTCAGGCGTTTGCATTTGTTATTTTAGTCGGAACATCATGTCGTGCACATGTAAATGTGTCTACATTATTTATAAAAGCACAGAGAACATTTTACAAATTGTGAAGACAGTACAGAAGAAGCAGGTGTAATATTTTAATGCCAGTTAAATTCAAGGATACTCAAAATCCTTCAAATCTATTTTAAATGACTAAAATAACTTCGTAAAGAAAACTAGTAAGAATAATCTTAAAACTGATGTTCTTAAAATTTTTCCAATCTAATTTTTACTTTCTCTTGCCTATATGAATATATAGGAAGGAAAGTATTGTTTTCATGTCGATTTTTCGAAATCGAGTTTTCACCGGATCTATACGTTTTCAGACCCCCTGAACCCAAAAAACATGTTTTTAGCGATTGGTCTGTGTGTGTGTGTGTGTCTGTGTGTCTGTGTGTCTGTGTGTGAACAGAATATCTCAAGAACGGAACATCGTACGAACTTGAAACTTGAAACTTAAGTTACATACCACTACCGGACGCGACACGAACATTTTCATCAAAATCGGTCAACCGGAAGTAGTAGTTTATTCGTATAATTTTTCAGTTTTTTGCGATTTTCTCAAAAACTGGTCCTACGATTTTTTTTAAAATCGCCTATTTTACTAAATTTTTTATTCTCTACAAGATAGGGTAGGCGCTATGTTTGCTGAAATTCTCGGTGAGGATGTTTTCACGTAAAAACGTTGTTTTTTTAAGATTACGGCTTTAATATAAATTTTAGCGCAAAAACTTATATAATAAAAGTTGTAGAGAATTTAAAAACCTACAACTTTTATTTCAAACATTTTTTTGTATAACGCTTAGTTTAGCGGTAATTTGCGATTTTCTGTTTTTTTTCTCACGAAAACGTGAGGAAAATCGATTTTTTTAACATTTCGGTCTTAGTATGCATTTTACGACAAAAGTGTATATAATTAAATTTATAGAAAATTAAAAGATCTACAACTTTTGTTTAGAGCATTTTTCTCTGCAGAGCCTAGTTTAGCGTGAAAGCGTGATTTTCCGTATTTTTAAGCCAAACTGAGTTCGATTGTCATTTTGCGTCATTCACTAATGATTAAAATAAGGTTATGTTTTTGAGGTTAGTTTTTGTTCATTTCTAATGTTTTAATACTAATGTTAGGTTTATTGTTAATTATTTGCATTGGCAAGAGAAAGTTGTGTGAGTGTTTCACACCAGATTTTTGTTCCTAAAAATTAACTAGCTTAAATTAATATTGATTAGAATCTCGTGGTTATCACCATGAGATAGAATTCCTTTGAGAACTTCGTGTACAATTTTTCATCATATGTTAAAAAACACGTTTAATTAGATTTCATACGAAAAAATCTGGTGTAAAACACTCATACGACTTTCTCTTGCCAATGAAAATAATGACCAATATAACCTAACATTAGAATAAACAAAAAATTAATCTCAATAAACATAACCTCATTTTAATTATGAGTGAATGATGCAAAATGAAAATCAACTTCAGTTTGGCTTAATAATACAAAAAAATCAATGATGATAAACTAGGCTCTTTGTGAAGAAAATGCTTAAAAGAAAATTTGTAAATATTTTAATTTTTTATAAATTTTATTAGTAAACACTTTTGTCGTAAAATGTTAGTAATGCCAAAATCTTAAAAAACCCGTTTGTTTTCACAGATTTTCATGGGAAAAAATCACAAATTACTGCTAAACTAAGCGTTATACAAAGAAATATTTAGAATAAAAGTTGTAGATTTTCAAATTGTCTTTAACTTTGATTTTGCATTGGCAAGAGAAAGTCGTGTGAATGTTTCACACCAATTTTTTATTACACTATTGCTTTTTAAGATTTTATATGAACAATTCAAAATTCAATATTATTTAGGTTAAAATTTAACACATTAATTTTTCTCATAAGTATAAAATATAGCTTTTACAAATTAAAATTTATTTTACAGATGATTTGACAGTAAATTGAAGATTAAAGGTAACGAAAAAACCTAAGATTTAAATCGGTCAATTGGTTAAATAAATTCAAACCATCAAAAGAAATTTTTCTTTTTCAGTTGAGTTTCTGATATGAAATAAAGTGGAGTTTATAAATAAATATTGGTTTTGGTTGACATCATAAATAAGTTATGAGGGGATAGGCTTAAAAAAAGGAAGAGTAAAGTTAAAGAGAAGTTTACAGAGACGATGAGATAATTTGATAGGACATTTACTAAGACATGATGTAATAATACAGACCATGTTGAAAATAAACTAACTAAAGGGTTGAGGCAAAGATGATCGTTAGTCGGTAAAAGGTCACGAATAAAAGTACTTTGCACAAATTATGGACGATGTAGCAATAAACGTTTACACGCTTAAAACAAAACAAATGCCGTAAAAAACGATAGGGGGAAAAATACAGACATTCTGCGATAAAATAAACCAAAGACTATAAAATTTACAAGTAATAATTTTCAAAATTATAAATAAATTTGTACCGCAATTATTCTACACCGTTTTAAATAATCCTATTAATAAAATGAAAGAGATATTTGAATGTAAATTGTATTTTTAAATACTAGTATACAGTAAAACTCCGATTATCCGAATTGACTGGGGATTGGGCAGTTTCTGATACTCGGAAATTCGGATAGTTGGATATATCATGGGAATCAAGCAAAAAGGTAGATTACATTGAGAAAACCGATTTTTTTTGACAAAGTTACTGTAAATGTCTTCTTCTCAGGGTGCCGCTCCGGTCCGGAGGTTGGCGATCATCATGGCGATGCGTACTTTATCTGAGGCTATACGAAACAGTTCCAGTGAGCTCTTCTCAAACCAGGTTCTTAGATTGGCCAGCCAGGATATTCTTCTTCGTCCCGGTTTTCTTTTCCCGTCAATTTTGCCCTGCAGAATTTGTTGCAGCAACTCATATCTGTGCTCGTTACGCATTATGTGTCCCAAATACTGAAGTTTACGTGCCTTTACTGTGTTAACTAACTCGGCTTCCTTGCCCATTCGACGTAAGACTTCCTTGTTGGTGATTTTTTGGGTCCAGGATATTCTCAGTATTCGTCTATAGAGCCAGAGTTCAAAAGCTTGCAATTTGTTAATTGTTGCCTGTGTTAATGTCCAGGCTTCTACTCCGTAGAGGAGGACTGAGAATACATAACACTTCAGCAGTCGTAATTTCATTGGAAGTGTCAAGTTATGGCTCTTGAAAACCGAACCCATGTTATTGAAGACACTTCTAGCCTTTGCAATACGACATTTTATTTCCTGCGAGTTATCCCACGTCTCGTTTATACATGTGCCCAGATATTGACATTGTGACACTCTTTCTATTCTAACCCGATTGACTACAATATGATCGTGTGCACCAATCTGTTGTTTGCTGATGATCATCACTTTTGTTTTGTTAGGATTTATCTCCAATCCATATATTGCACTAACCTCTGTTAGCTTGTCCATTACTTTTTGTAGGCCTTGTATGGTGTCGGCAAATACCAGCGTGTCATCAGCATATCTTAAATTGTTCAATCTGATTCCATTTATTGATATTCCCTCCTCTATATTATGTAATGCTTCTCTGAAAATACGTTCGGAGTACAAATTGAACAGGATCGGCGACAAAATGCATCCCTGTCTCACACCTCTCAAGATTTTAACTTCATCTGTGTGGTCTTCTCCACATTTCAGTACCGCCGTTTGGTTCCAGTAGAGATTTGTTATTATTTTGCGGTCTTTTGCGTCTATTCCTATCTCCTCTAGTATCGCCATCATCTTCTCGTGCCTGACACGATCGAACGCCTTTTGATAATCAATCAGACAGGCAAAAACGTCGCAACTCACATCCCTACATCTCTGGAACAGTATTTGCACACTAAATAGAGCCTCTCGATTCCCAACCGCATTCAGGAAGCCGAATTGATTGGGCGAAATTTGCTCTTCACAAATTTTATACATTCTTTTATGAATTATTTTCAAGAATAACTTTAGGAGATGACTCATTAAGCTTATTGTCCTGTGGTCTTCACACTTCTTAGCACCTTTCTTCTTTGGTAAAGTTATAAATTCTGACTTCAACCAGTCCCTTGGAATGATTCCTCTTCTATAAACGGTGTTGAAAATTGTAGTTAACCATTGCACTCGTTTTTCATCCATCAGTTGAATGATCTCTGCAGGAATTCGATCCAGTCCTGTTGCTTTTCCCTTTTTGAGCTGTTGAATGGCTGCTTCTACTTCTTCCTTTAAAATGTCCGGGCCATCTGTATCCTTGATCTCTGGCTCCACCTCCTGTCGTGCGTCATAAAACAATTTTTCGAGATACTGTTTCCAAGTGTCTTTCTTTTCTTCTTTATCAATTATTATCCTTCCGCTCTCATCTACCAATTTCCCATACGTTTTCTTCCGAAACATTCCCGTTGCTTCCTTGACTTTGCGATGTACATTAAAGTCATCATATCTCTTTTGATATTGTTCTATTTCTTCACACCTCTCCCTTTCCTCCTTCTCCTTGGCTTCACGTATTTTCTTTCTTATAATGTTTTGCATCTTTTTATATTTCACTGGATGTTGTTTCAATTTTCTTCTTTCATCCATTAGGCTCAGAATTTCCTCTGTCATCCACGATTTCTTCTTCCTTCTATCTACTTGTAATTGTTGTTGTTTGACTTCTTCCACAACTGCCTTCAAGTTCTCAATCTCCGTTTCCACATTGAGATCGTGGCTCTCATTTACACAATCGTTTATTATTTGTTTAACTTCTTCTTTTATCACCGGATCATTCAGCTTCCTTATGTCCCATCTCTGTTCCTTTTTAGGTATTATCTTTTTCATTCTAAATTTGAAAGTACCAACCAGAGGCACATGATCGGATTGAATGTCTGCTCCAGGATACGTTCTTACATTTATACATCCATTCCTAAATCTCTTATTAACCAGTATATAGTCTATTTGATTACGTATTATTTGGTCAGGTTTATCCCTAGGTGACTTCCAGGTGTATAGTCTTCTTGGTGGTTGCTTGAACCATGTGTTCGTGATTACTAATTGATGTGTTTCAACGAACAGTTCCAAAGTGTCACCACGGTCATTTCTTCCTCCCAGACCAAAAGCACCCACCAACTCAGATGTCCTACCTTTCCCAATTTTTGCGTTAAAATCGCCCATTGTGATGAGTATTTCATGTTTCTTTAGTTTTTTGATAACGTCATTTATACTTTGATAAAATTCTTCTACTTCCTCATCTGTATGGTCCGCTGTGGGAGCGTATACTTGAATTACGTTGATATTAACTGGAGCCGCTCGAAATTGTACCAGCATTACTCGTTGTGATATGGGTACAAAGTTACTGATGCATTTAGCCATTTTGCCCGTCACAATCACTCCGACTCCCTGCTCATGTACTCCTGTTGATGTACCCGAGTACAACACAGTGTGTTCTGCAATTATGTTTACTCCTGTACTCGGCCATCGCATTTCACTAATGCCAAGTATATCTAGTTTCATTCTCGTCATTTCTTGTATAGCATTGCGTATTTTACCCGCTTGACTCATTGTTTTCACATTCCAAGTTCCGATTCTGATGTTTGCCTTTTGTTTAATCTTCTTCACTGCCGTGCTTATAACTGTCCCTCCCGGAGACCCGATTGAGGGACTTACTCCGGATGCTAATTTGGTTACAAGCATTGCCATGTAGATTACGAGGGCCTAAATTCATTTTGAATCTTTAATGAGTTGTCTGGGTCCTAATCAGTCGTACTCATCCCTATGCCGTTGACCGCTTTACAGCTCTTCCGCCTTGGGAGCCCGTTTCCAAACTCCAGGGCAAAGGGGTGCCCTTACTATTATTAGCTCATCCGCCCTAGACCGTTGGCCTCTAATAGTTGATTGTTTCTTCCGACAATCCTTCGGTTGGGTATAGACCCTGTATAAATTCGTCATATCTGACTACCCTCACTTGGTTTAGCCTGTAGGTCAATACAGTTTACCGGGGTGTGGCGCTTGGAGCCAACAAGTGAGAGTTGGTTGTCTCGTGAGGACCAGTTCCAAAGAACCTCCGCCAGTCATATGACTCTTGGAGTGACCGTTCTCAGAAAAAGGTACTACCTCTCCGACACAACCCTACACCCCAAAATGTAATGAACATTAATGAACACTGTAAATGTAATGAACATTAATTAAGCAAACTATAGCCTACACAAATAATCTTTAAAGAAAATATGTAATTAATGACGATTTAAATTTAATACTACTTACAGTAGCTACATTTATTTAATTTATTTGAACATCTCGAGTAAAGTTCGTTGCCTTGCCGTAGTAGCACGTTTCGAGCGGCAAGGTCAATTTGAAACTTGCTTTCGGTTTTTATTTCGATTCATATTTCACCTTTCGCCTGATTCGGATAATTAGATTTCTACTGTAACTAGATTGCTTAGTTAATTATTTACTTATTTTTTATTTAATTAATTATTTTATAGTAACTATTTACTCTTATTGTTCATTTTATATAGACATAATAAAGGTTTAGAAATAATTTAAAAATTTCGTTTTATAGATTATGTAACAATAGCCAAACGATTATTTTTGAATTTTTAAGCACATAAAAAGTACCTACACCATATGTACATTTGTCTCTGCAACGAATTTATGGAATGCGTATGCAGTGTTCACAGAACGGTCTGGAAGGGGGGGGGGTTATTGTATGTTCATAATTGTTGTACAACCCATTTGTCTTTGATATTAAACATAATCCTCATCCAAATTTCTCCACGTTTCCATGTTTATGTTCATTGCTTGCTGTGTTCAATGTAATCCCGCCACACTCTTGATATCATCTCCCCATCGCATCTGTGGTCGTCCGCGTCCCCTTGTTCCTGTCCATGGCCTTCGTATGTAAATTACACTATTTAATCCTTCGACTTCCATTATTCCCCATCCATTTTTATTTTTGTTGACATATTTGTTGTACTACATCCAGCTTTTAAGTGATGTTTCTTATATCCTCGTTTCGCTTTCGATGTTGCAGTGATACTCCTGTGATCTTTTCACGGCCACCTGTTATATTTCTGCATCCAAATAAATTGTTTGTCAAACAAATAGTGGTCAATAAGATCATGACTATGTACAGAAAGAGTGGGAGACTAAAAATATATTTTTTAATTAACAGTAATACTCATGGTTACTATAACAACTAAACTTACTGTGACATACGTCGGTTTGGCGGACAATGGTATTTTTGTAAGAGTTTTGACAGGTGTAATTTTCTAGTACAGAGTAGAGGGTTTCATTCAGCTATTATATTTCTCCAGTAGTTATTTATATCTCTAAATTACTCCATTATTATGTTATATACTTTATCTTTCTAAAAATTTTATGGTGATTATCACAAATAGTTACGGCCTCCTTGTTAATCAGCCAGGGTTCTTTTCTCAACAGCTGTGAACTGTTAGTTAAAAACAAGTCTCTGTGAAGCGTATTGAAACAGATTCTTCGTAACGGTCAAACTGAGTGCAATTAGTATCAGGTATTACATAAGGATTAATTATTTACTTAAGTAAGTACTTAATTTGTAAATAAATATAAAGGAAATTGTGTTATTTATAAATAACTAGATCCTGAAATAACTAGGAAACGTCATAAAGTAACAAGGTATAATGGCAGCACGGAAATAACTCGTCCCTTCGTTTCACCTTCCAGAGACAAAGTTATGAGTGTGATACTGGTTTCGTTTAGTACTATTTGTCCTTGACCTCTCGGTACCATTCTACTTACTACCCTCAAACGTTGAAGATTACTGGAAAGCATTATCTACTTTTTTTATTAAAGAAAAGTACATACAAATAAAGAGGAAGTAGACGGAAACTCACTGTGGGACACACTATCCTATACTACTTTTCTCTTCTACTATCCCCCATATCTGCCGGCCGCATTAGCGCAGTTGGTAACGTGCTCGCCTCTCATCATGCGGTCTTGGGTTCGAATCCCATTCAGGCACGGCATATTTTCATACGTTACAAAAATCATTTCATCCTTCACCGTCTGCATTAGCAGTAATTGCAGAACAGTCAGACGTTAAACAAAAAAAAAAAAAAATATCCCCATATCTGCTAGCCCTTTATAATGTCAAATAAGTTAGTTCGGTAAGGTATAAATAAATATATTATTTTGAACTTTGTTTACTAGTGGACCAGTGCCAAAAAGTTTTGTACTATTTATATTTTTACGTTCTCTTGCCTATATGAATATATAGGAAGGAAAGTATTGTTTTCATGTTGATTTTTCGAAATCGAGTTTTCACCGGATCTATACGTTTTCAGACCCCCTGAACCCAAAAAACATGTTTTTAGCGATTGGTCTGTTTGTGAATGAACAGAATATCTCAAGAACGGAACATCGTGCGAACTTGAAACTTGAGTTAGATACAACTACCGAACCCGACACAAACATTTTCATTAAAATCGGTCAACCGGAAGTAGTAGTTTATTCGTATCATTTTTCACTTTTTTGGGATTTTCTCAAAAACGGCTCCTACGATTTTTTTTAAATCGCCTCCTTTACTATATTTTTTATGCTCTACAAAAAAGGGTAGGCGCCATGTCTGCTGAAATTCTTGGGGCGGCTGTGCTCACGTGGAAAAAATGGTGGTTTTTTAAGATTGCAGCTTTATATAATAGAAATAGATATATAATAGAATTGTATATAATAGAAATTGTAGGGAATTTAAAATTCTATAACTTTTATTTCAAACGTTATTTGCATAACGTTTAGTTTAGCGGTAATTAGCGATTTTCTGTTTTTTTCAGGAAGTTTTGTAAAAAACCGATTTTTTAAGATTTCAGCCTTAGTATGTATTTTACGGCAAAAAATTATTAAATCAAATTTATAGAAAATTAAACGATCTACAACTTTTATTTAGAGCATTTTTCTTTACAGAGCCTAGTTTAGCGTGAAAGAGTGATTTTCCGTATTTTTAAGCCAAACTGAGGTTTATTTTAATTTTGCGTCTTTCACACATGATTAACATAAGTGTCACCGTCGTCCCCTTTGATTAAGTACTGTGCTGCCGGCTAAAAAGCTTCCGACGTAGCAACAGAGGGAGCCGCCAATAGTTGCGAGAGGGGCGGTAGGCTTGTGTGCGAAACGACAGAGTCCTTTGTCATCAAGGCCGAGCCAGTAACCACCCTCTACCACAGCACTCTCGGCAACTATATAAAGGGCGCTACACTCAACAGGGGGATTCAATTCCGAACCAGACAGCAGACAAGACGTCCACCATCGGTAACACGGCTACCGGACTCCAGCGAAGACTAATCAACGACCCCGAAAAAGAGAAGATGATGCTTCCGCTCGCCGACCCGTCACCGCAAGCTGTCGACCGGACCGTCATCGCCCGCTGACGCGAGCGATGCCCACAGCGGTCCCTCTACCGAGCCTTACGCCCACCAGACCCGACGAAGCAGCCATCTACGCACTACTGCGAGGGAAGAAGATGTCTCCGCTGGACGACGACACGCCGTGTCGTCCAGCTCCTCGACTGCCACGACGACTACAACCGACGCTTCCCATGAAGACGACCACCGCTTAAACGTCCCTTTTCAGGGCCACCAAAATTAAAGGTTTTAACTCGCCATTTAAAGTCGCCATCCGGTGACATAAGGTTATGTTTATTGAGGTTAGGTTTTTTGTTTATTTCTAATGTTTTATTACTAATGTTAGGTTATATTTTTAATTATTTGCATTGGCAAGAGAAAGTTGTGTGAGTGTTTCACACCAGATTTTTATAAAATGATTAAGTTAGTTACGAATTCTGGTATAGTAATAAATAAATTGGTTAGGAAAATAATACAAAAATGCCAAAATACTTAATGGTTCCTGATAAAAATTAATAAATCTTATCGAATTAAGGAGTAAAAATTATAATTAAAAAAGAACAATATACGGTGTTTTATTTTTAAGAAAATAATTATATTTTTAATTTCGTTGCGTACAAAAACAAGGTATACAATATAAGAGACCTTGTAAAAATTGATAAAGAGGGAAAAAGGAAGGTGGAAGAATTATAATGTATTTTCTCTTACCTTAACCTTACACGTGTCGTCTAGTGAGGACAACGCAGTAGAAAGAGAGATATAAGGGTTAGTTAAAACGTATTTACGTTATATTTTACAAGGCCAAGCCTTTACTACGAACGTACGTATCCCCCACCTATCCGCTACCCGTAACAAGTTACCTTATAACGGGTGATTCAAAAAGAGCGCCGGTTTTTAAACGGCTGGTAAATTTTTGTTTATCGGTTGGCAACATTGTTAGACCTCATTTGTATTTCAGAGAACATTCCGATTGACGATTCAGTTGTAGTTTCTCTTGTTCGCAGTGTAGTACTCTCGCAGTCTGTGTCTAACCATGGAGAAGTTTACTATTGCACAACGAGTGTTAATCGTCAAAACATTTTACCAGAGTGGAGAGAGTTATGCGGCTACTGTCAGGCGACTTCGCGGTACTCTAGGACGTAATGAAGCACCGAATGAATCAACAGTTCGCAGGCTCATGAAAAAGTTTTTTGAGACGGGTTCAACAGTCGACCTTAAAAGTTCTGGACGTCGTCGTTCTGGCCGAACTGAGCAGAACGTTGCGTTGGTTCCTGACAGTGTGGCTGTTAACCCAGCAAATTAGGGAGTTTTTGTGGCGTCATTTGGATGGAATGGACATTGACGAGTTGTGGTTTCAGCAGGATGGTGCCACCTGTCACGCTGCACGAGAAACAATGTTGTTGCTCCGTGAACAGTTCCAGGATCGCATCATTTCTCGTAATTCCGACCATCAATGGCCACCAAGGTCGTGTGATTTGACGCCTTGTGACTTTCCTCATTGGGGTCATCTGAATTCATTGGTGTATGCCAATAAACCTCGAAACATCAATGACTTGAAGGAGGAAATTCGACGGGTTATCGGGCAAATGGAAGTCGAAACTTGTCGTGCAGTAATATCCAATTTCATGGACAGAGTTGATGCGTGCCAGCGCAGTAGAGGAGGACACGTGCATGACATCATTTTTCATACATGAAATCGGAAGGTAAGATGAACTTGTTGATGTATTTATTTTCAGTTTTTCAATAAAATAAATCTCTTAATTTGATATATCAAAACCGGCGCTCTTTTTGAATCACCCTATACAATGTTTGTTATCGGTCAGTTTATCCCCCTGTTCTACCGTTTTTACCCTTCTAACTTATGTCGCTGTAGTAATAATTGATCACATCCTGCTTTTCTAACCTGTATTGCACTGGGTGACTGGAAAACAAATGGGCAATTAAATTTTCATTTAAAAAAACCGAAATAAAAATCTGTTAGGTCAAAATCAAAAAATACATCTTGATTACCGAATTTCCATTAAAATAGAATGTCATATTTCATTGAAAATTTACAAGTATAATTTTATATAAATTACCCTAGTTGATTGATATTTAATTTAGATTATAAGTAAACACAATATTCTTTATACATTTACTTTTTGACCATGGAGCATTTATTTTTAACAGTATATTATATAAGGTATACTTATTTATTAATTTTTTCGTTAATATGATATCTTCTACATCGTGTGCCAAATTCTCAGTAAAAATTGGCGATCATTATATTCTATCAAATCCTGTCCACAGCAAATCGTGAAAAGTACATTAAAGTGAGATCAATCCATTATTTGAAATTTTTGAGCCAGCATGTTTGTCCTTGTCCAGGACCCCCTTCACCCTTCAATGTTTTCCTGCGGCGCCAGCCTCAATAACTCATATTTTCCCAATTTTAAAGTAATAAATTTTCTTTTTGACAGTGCACAATATCTCTTTTTCTTTATTCTCTCCGATTTTTTCATTTGTTTTTTGGTGGCTTTAAGAAAACATTCAAGCGTTTGTCGGTAGCACTACATTTTGAAAGTCCCAAAGGTCTAGTACACAACCCCACTAATCCGAACTAATTGGGAAGGTTTTGAATTCCGTAATACTCGGATTATCCGAAAAATAATAATGCATAACAAATTAATTAAGAATAGAACACACAACTAAACACGTAGTCAATACTCACTGAACTATTCTACCGAGCATAAGGCCATCATGGAAGGAATAGAGGGATAGAGGTCTTCAGTTTACAGACGAAGAAATAGTTTCCGTAATCACGCTGGACTCTGGTGAAATTCCAGAAGAAATTAATAAAATATGTATCACGGAGCGGCTTATCCTACATTCAGAAATAGCAAAAGCACTGATAACGTAGCTGTATTACGTAGAGCATCATAACAAAGCTACGGACACAAAAGTCATGCTTATGAGGGAGACAATGATAAAATATTGTCATCATCAAGGCTTTTGGGACTCCAATAGCAAACAATTAATGATTTTATGCAGCCAGGGAGCAGTGAAAACATAAAATTTCTTCTAATTGCAAGTAACTACATCTAGTTAAAGAATTTGCTTTTATGTTTGTTTTTTTCTATTTTAAACTACCTACATTTAAAAGTAATTTTTATTTTTAGAAGAATATTACGAAGGTCATCTCTAAAGTAAAGACCGTTGGGAAATTTCTCGCCTTGAGGTTGGCTAACCTGTGTGGAAGGCCAGTCTCGTAATATACACACTGCATTGTTGTTTGCCAGTTGTCGTGTTGTATCTTTATTTACGTTTGGTATTATTGCGATTAAAAATAAAGCAGATGATTGATGTTGCCGCAGATTGTGAAATACGTGGTGATACGGTTTTTAAACCATCAAAATGTTAAACCGGTTGAACTTCTTAGGCAGTTGGTTGCTGTGTATGGTGATAAAGTAATGAATGAAAGAAACGTTCTAAAATGGTGTGAAAGGTTCAGGAATACGAGAGTTAATGCGCATGCTGAAGAACGTTCGTGAAGGTACTAAATAATCCACAAGGACTTTTTGTAAAAGGTCGATGAAGAAATTAAAAACAATCGTCGCGTGACAAGATCTGAATTGGCCCTCAGTTTCTCTGATATTTCAAGAGCTGTTATTGGTCGCATTGTTTGTGACCATTTAGGCTTCAGAAAGGTTTGTGCACGTTGGGTGCCGTACGTGTTATCGGAACGTCACATAAAATCCGAATGGGTTCTGCGTTGGAATATCTGATGCGCTACAGAGAAAATGGTGATGAATTCCTTAATTCAATAGTTAAGCGATGGAACGTGTATTTCTTATTACATGCTAGAAAGAAAACGGCAGTCATGTGAATAGCGTTATCCTCAGTCACCACCGAAACCGACAAAGATCAAGCCACTGCCATTTGGAAGGAAATTGATGGCCACGGTCTTTTGGGATCGATTTGGCATACTGTTGATTGACTTTACGCCACGCGGAACGACTGTAAATCCAGAATATTACTGCAAAACTCTACGCAAGTTACGACGTGCCATTCAAATTCGGTGTCGTAGACGGCTTACCGACGGCATCGTATTCTTGCACGATATGCAGTCCACATGTGGCAGGTAAGACGCTCGTTTTACTGAGAAGATTTGGATGGGAAATTTTCAGTCACCCACCATACAGTCCAGATTTAGCGCCTTCAGATTACCAATTTTTGGCAAATTGAAAGAATTTTTAGGTGGTAAGCAATTCGCAGGTGACGATGAACTTAAGATTCTGTGAATCGGTGGCTAAATGAACTGGCGGCAGAAGAAGGCAATATGACGAGGATACATTAAAGCTAGTGAATTACTATGACAAATGTTTCAATTCATATGGCGACTATGTAGAGTATTAATGTAAGTTCTGTATCACTTTTGTTTATACAATTTTTTCTGAATAAAATTTTTACAACAAAACGGTCTTTACTTTAGAAATGACCCACGTAGATATATTTTTTTAAAATATCTACTTATTTTTTGTTTTAAAACATGTTTTATACATAAAAACCAAGTTAAAAGTATTAAAATCAGTTCGGATGAGTGGGGTTTTTGTGTAATAATTATTTCCTCTTGACGCTACACAGTATTTCGTTTCCTTTCGGCGTTTTGTCCAATATCGTTTGGTTTCTCGAATAGTGCACTCCGGAGACTCTAAGAATTCGTCGGTAGTACTACATTTTTATAATCATTCCAAAGCTTAGTATTTTATTAGAAATAGGTTTCTTTTGTACAATTATATATAATTTACATTTTTTGTGCTCTAATTGTATATACAATTTTAGAGCTTAAAATAATAGAATATTTTGAAAATAACTTTTTACCCATTTTGTTTAAGTATACGTTAGGTAAATGGTAGATAAGTTGGTTGTAATAATGCAGTTACAAAACCGACCGTCAGATACATTGAAATTCTAATCCGGAGTTGTGTTGCTGTTTGCTTATTCCATTTTCCTGTGTAAATTATTTGTCCCTTGATGTATGTACATGTCATCACGAAAAATATATAATATACAGAATTTATTTACCTATTATACCACTGCGTATAAACGAATTCGTAGAAGGTAACTGTGTCATTGGAACAATTATTATAAAAGCTAGACTATTCAAATATAATATTTATTTATTTTATTTGCAAATATTTATTTGGTAAATAAGTTACACAATAACATCTGTCTACTCATTATATAACGAGAAGTTCATTTCTCTTAATCCAATACATTTAATTTATTTTCCTTGTGTTGTAATACTGTATTTTATCCAAAGAAATGCGTCATCGAATCTTATTACGTTTATTAAACAGCCAAAAGAAAAAAAATGATATTTTTTTGGAAGATAAATTTGTTTAAATAAGCAAACATGGATTTAATTTTAGTACGGAGTATACACATTTGTAAATCATACAATATTTTTTATTCTGCGTTTCTTCGAAATTGTAATAAATCTTTATGGTTCGATGTCATAAAGACAAATGTTGCTCGTTTCATAATCTTTGCCAAACTACAACGTCTCTTAGACACTTTTGGAAGAATTACCAGAGTTCTGGTAATATCAAAATTTCCTTTAACAATTCTCCAGGTTTCCTCGGGTCGGATCCAACACTTCTCCAACTTTTTCTGTATCGCTAAATCATCTCTCCTCCATGACTCACTTGGCATCGCATCTTTTTCCTAATTTATCAATAATTTAACTCATTCACTTCACAATTGGTTTTCTCCCTGTTCTTCAAATACTGTATCATCAGATATAGATTCTTTTAAGGCAATTTACCATTTTCCATTCTACTGAAATGGGCAAACCATCGTAGGTTCTTTATCTGTCTACCTCTTCCTATCATAATGTCCATCTCCATTTGTTCTTAATATCATAATTTTTCATTCTATCTTTTCCTATCTTTCTTAGAGTTCTTTTTTTGAACTTCATTTCTACGGCCACAAAAGATACCATCCTCTTGCATGTTTAACAATGATCCCACAGCTGTTTGGAGGAAGGGACTTGACGGAACGCATAAAATTCCCTCGGAGCGTCAACCTTAATAATACCTAACCTATTATGGAAGTTTTGAAAGAATGCTAGCAATATCATTAGCTTTTTCTAATCTGATATGGTACAAGCAAGTGATGACAAACGGAGGCAGATGGATAGGACAGGAATAGATTGGAGTCCAATGGGAAGATACAGGAAAAGCAAAACCTGACGGTTCTTTACAAATAAGGTGGACAAGTCCTTGGAAGATGAGGAAGATTTGATGGATCGGTGTAAATATAAAAGATGTTGGCATAGGTGAATATGCTATAGCTAACTGTAGGAAGCCTTTAAAAATGTTCAAAACCTAATCAGGAATCGAATTCCTGACTTTCCACCTTGGCGTCCAACACAGTGTAATACTCAAACGCTACAAATTTAATTTAAAATTTTAGTTACTGATGAATAAACCACTCGAATGTTCCATCCGATTATTTTTCACAAACTGTACGTACGAACGGAGTTAAATACAACATAATCTTAGAAAACTAATAAAAGATGGCCACGAAAGACTGTTAACATGCATAAAATAACAGAAGATAATAAATAATTGAAAACTCACTGTGACGTTATGTAACTTCTAGATCACAAAAATATCTCCACTAAAAAAGTAGCGAAATAAACTTTCTTAAATTTTAATGATTTTTAAAAAGTTTTCACTTCCTTTTACTGAGTGTACCTTGTAAAATAATAACATCTTTTTAAAGAAAAAAAATCTATAAAATAAATTGTTAAAAGCATTTGAACCATTTTAAATTTGTCTAATTTTCTTTTACGGAAAGATAAGAACATAAAATCTCATTACTTCTGTTCAAAACACCATAACGAATTTTTCCGGAAAACCTATACTTTTCAATTTCCATTAAATATGGCAGGAAAAAGAACGTACGTTGTAACGTTTTCTTTAGCATTATCCATTAGGTATGCTATTTAAAATAAATTGCAAGATGATAATGATATTTGCGAGAAACAAGTCCATTTACTTTTAACAACAGTAACTTTATCTTTTATGTTGTTCAGATCTAAATAGATGATATTTAACATATATTTCTTGAATTTTATACTACTTCATTTAAATAATTTACTTTATTTTCTTATCTTTGCGGTTGAATAAGATAATGTTTACATTTCTTTTTATAGCAGTAAAGAGTGGGGTTTGATTCATTTGAGGTATTACAGAGATACATAAGTTTTATTTATTATTTATTAATAAAGAATAAAACGTGAATAGTCTACTTTAAGGTGACACAAGAGTCCTATAATTCACCATACTTACTTAAGGAACATTTTCTCAGCTTGTACTGCTTAGAACAATGTGCATTTATTTTACAATATTATGCTTTTATAAATATACATTTTGAATGTAACAACATTTTATAATATTTTGATTTTTAACAAAGATACAAAGTTGAATTCGGCTCATCTTTCAGACTTATGAAATTTTGAAACATTTATAGCTGTAAAATATTTCAGAAAACATTTTTTACATAAGTTATTCACAGAAACTACGCATCCTTATAAAGGTTAACTACCCTGAAGTTTTCATCAAAATTGGTAGAGTAGTTGCAGAGAAAACATTCCTTTTGTGCTAAAAAATGAATTTTTTGAAAATTACAAATAACTATAAAAAATTTAACATAGTGCATCCGAACTTATAGTTATTAGACTGTGTTAGAAAACTTGCTTCATGCAGTCTGAAGCAACCTGTTGAGAAGGCTGTGCTTAAAAATAGCATGAATTGTGACAACGGAAATAGAAATTTATTAGCAGGTTTCAACTGAACCAAGCAAAAAGGGGTTATCAGCTAATAGTATTGATACAGGCAAGATCCTAGATGTGGCCATACTCAAAAAATTCTATGACCGTCTTTTTAACTACTGGAGCACTATAAGGAAGTTTTAAAGAATTCAAAACCAAGTTAGTTCTAACCAAAGTTACAGCAAAAAAAATCGATTTAATGTCACAAACACAGAAGAAAAGTCTATTTGGAGCACAATTTTTTTTTAAACCTCCTATAACCATCATAACCCATTAATCTCAAATCTGGCTACACAGACTCTCCCAAACAATCCAATAAGACGTCTGAAACGTCGATGGAACGAATGAAACGAATCGAGAGTCGAAGAAGCGAAGGTTTCCTGTATCTTGATTGTAGTAATTGTAATTTATTAGCAGATTTAAATCAAATTATTATTTGTAATTTATAGTTTGTAAATTATTTTTATTACCCAGATCCCGAAACGGACCTTAGCAATAAGCGTCACAACATTTTTCAAGTACAACAAAATCAGGCTCGTACTCAGAAATACCTTAATTCTTCTTTTGTATGTCAATTTTCATTAACCCGCTCTTGCAAAGAAAGTATTGTTACTTTAAATTTTTAATATCACTCAAAGTCGTTCAGATATATTATAATGTCTTTTACTTTGTAACGTTACAAAGAGCTTAAGGAAGATTAATTTCCTGTTTCTACTAACTGGAAACAAAGAGAATAGCTAAAATTTTAAGAGTGATGAAAAAATAATGAAAAATTTTAGCGGTTACAAAAAATAATTAAGTACAAAATTATAAATAAATTAACAACAGTGTAGGAAGAAGAATTAAAATCCTTACTCATTGTTCTTAGAGAAATGAAAAGAGAATAATTTCTTTACACGTTTACTTCTAATATGATACGGATTCTTTTAAAATCTCATTAATTTATTATATAAGGTTTCAGTAAGTAGCTATTTTGAAATGGTAAAGGTTTTTTACCTTAATTGTTTTTATTTTGAACTGTACAAAAAGATACAAAACGACTAAATTGTCGAACAAATAAAGAGCAATACAAAATTTCATGACATATTATGTAAATTTAAACAAAAGTTCATAGACACGGTTTTAGTATTCACAAAATACGATAGATATTGTAACATAATCGACGAGACGGATCACGAATGTTCCAGAAATCCATTCATGAAATAGTTAAGAAATAACAATAGTAACAACAAGAGAGAGTAATAAAGACAGAAATAACGATACACAATAAGATCAGTTTTATAAATGACAGTTTTAACCATAAAGGGTACGCCTATTATAAAAGGGTATTGTGTGTTATAAAAAGGGTATTTTTATGAAGTTGTTTATGAGGTTGTCTTCGTTTTCTATTTACAATAGTTGACTTGTTAACAAAGGGATTTTCTAGCATTTATTAATAAAGAGTTATTTTTGTACTTGAGTAGATTTCACTACTTTGTTCTGGAACGATCTTTATGAATGAGTAGGTATAAAAAGAGACCCCCCGGGCGCGGTCGTCAGTATTCGTGTGATCTTTGCCGTTTGATTGTCGAGGTGCGTAAACAGATTACGTATCCGAGTAAGATTGTTATACCGTCTCTTTGTTGTGTGTGTATTGTAAAGTTAATGTGTAGTTTTGTGAATTCAGTTTGTGTTGTATGTTAGTGTAATCTATAAAAGTGATTGTAAGTAGGCTAAGTAAGTTATTAAGTTATTTATTGTTTGTTATTTAGTTTAGGTGAATTATTAAATCATTTATTGTGTTATTTAATTATAATTAGTTCAATCATTTATTTTGTAATCTTTTAGTCTAATAAATATTTGTAATTTGTAAACTTCAGCGTATTAATTATTTAATAACCTAGATCCCGAAACGGACCTTAGCAATAAGTGTCACAATATATTATTTTTAGAAAAACCCACCTTCATGAGATGTATGAAAAAACATGATAAGATACTAACTTTAAAGGTTGAAAAATATGAATATTATAAATTGAAGAAAAACTTATTTTTGGGCACATCAAGAGATTCAGGATAGTGAGGATAATTTGCAACGAGCCCTCTTTAGGTTTTATGAGGCATGCCGTCAGTTTAATTTAAAAATATCAAGTGTTAAGACAAAAGTGATAGCCTTTAGAAAATAATATCCAGCCAGGACAAAGATGAAGGTGGATGGAGTGGTTCTGAAACAGGTCAGCCACTTTGCCTATTTGGGATGTGATGTGTTATAAGGAGGACAA
The DNA here is from genome assembly GCA_035578175.1 of Catonia carolina. Taxonomy (NCBI): domain Eukaryota; kingdom Metazoa; phylum Arthropoda; class Insecta; order Hemiptera; family Achilidae; genus Catonia; species Catonia carolina. The sequence continues at coordinate 48,482,519 of JAQMRL010000004.1, forward strand.
TGATGAACAACAAAAAGTTCAGAGATTTAATAAGATTTGTGGCTGTATTAATGAGTTATATATATTATTATTACTATACTATACTATATATTATTGTGGATATTAATGAAGTTTTAAAAGACAGTGGCTGTCCACTGAGAGTAAGGAAAAAACGCCCCGAAATGCGGAAGGACAAATCATGGGTTCTCCACCCAGACAATGCGCCACCTCATTCCGCGTTATCTGTCAAGAGGTTCCTAGCCAAGTACATCATCTCAGTGTTAGAACATCCACCTTATTCACCAGATCTTTTATCATGTGACTTCTATCTGTTCCCTAAGGTAAAATCTGCATTAAAAGGGACAAGATTTGAGTCTGTGGAAGCCGTAAAAGAGAAAGCGGCACGTGTCCTGAAGGAGCTGACAGAAGATGACTTCCAGCACTGTTTCCAACAACGGAAAATTTGCATGGTGGAGCATTGTAGGGATAGAGAAGGAGTGTATATTGAAGGTGACAATAAGTGATTATGTATAAAATAAAAATAAAATTTTTTACGTCAGTCTCGTTATTTAATAGCCACACCTCGTATATATTGAATTAACAGATTTTTATGATGTGATTTTTTGTAGAATTTGGGATATAAGTGTTTAGAAGTGTCTATTATGAATGGGACGTTTAGATCATTATGTAATGTCATACTCGAGAGTAACAGGGTAGGGTAAAAACATAGATTGGAAGATTTAATGTTTATTAGGTTGCTTGGTTTTGCAATTCCAAAAAAAATTGTTGAATATGAACGTTATAAATTGAAAACATATGAACATTATAAATTAAGGAATAACTTTTTAAAAGATCAATTTAAAAAATCTTAACTCCACCTTTCTTTTTATAGGAATGTTCTATTCAATATGTAGTATTATAAGAAAGAACTAAAAAAAATATTCAGAAGATTTAAACACCAAACACTCCATTACTATAAAGTGAAGAAATGGATTAGAAGAGATGTCAAAGACAGTAAGTACCGTGAACATTGCCAAAAAGGATCTGAATAACAAGAGTTCAATACAATAGGTAGGTTCATCTCTGTGAGAAAAATCAACGAAAGGATAAAAAAATGGAAAAATTCAACCTAACAAAAGATTCTTGGGGTAAAATCTGTTCACTTTACAGGATTTTCCATCGTAACAAAACATAACCCTGATATTATAAAAATACTTGTAATAACAAAAAAAAATCTGGTACAAAACACGCACACGACTTTTTCTTGATAATATTAATGTACAATATATATAAATTATATTTATTTATAAGTAAACAATATAAATTGATAAATATAACCTAATTTTAATCATTAACGAATGACGCAAAATGAAAATCAACCTCTCTTGGACTTCAAAATACTAAAAATCCCTAATTGACGCTAAAATAAGGTCTATGGAAACAAAATCTTGAAATGAAAGTTGTAGTTTTATATTTTTCTATAACTTTAATTATATACACTTTTATCGTAAAATCCATACAGAGACCACAACCTCCTAACATCATTTTGTACAGATTTTGACGAGGAAAGCACAGGATATCATTAATTGACGCTGAATGCTTGATATAAAAGTTATGGGTTTTTTTTATTTCCTGAATCCTGAATCCTGGTTGAGAGGGCTGAGAAGCCCTATGATGGCGACATCGTGTTAAGGAACACCTGATCGCTCGGGGAACAATTTTACCGAATAATTGCAACCTCATGAAATTTAGGGGGAATTTTATAGTTTAAAATTAGGAAATAGGATTCTGGCTCTTGCGGGATTGGGACTGGGACTTCAAAGGAGGTAATGTATTTTAAGAAGTTACTCGTGGATGAAAATTTATATTAAGGGATATTTATATTAAGTGGGTTTAAAAGCGGCTCTTTTCTTTTATTTTGTTTTTCAGTGGCCTTTTTCAGTTATGTGGGAGTTTTATTGTCTTGGGGAGGGAAAGGCACGCACCGTACTTAACGTGGACAAATGGTACAATTTTAGGTAGGAGTTAGTTTATGATTTTAGGGGAGACGGAAAGGGTAGAGTTTGGCATAATCACCGGCCTTTTATTTTCTAAGTGTTTAATAATTTAAAATGGCGGCTCTTTTCACCGTAGTGGAGTGATTATGCATAGGAACATGGGGAGAACTACCAACTGGGGGGCGTGAGTCATACAAGTAGATGAAGGGGCATGGGTATATAAGAGGAATACAGGGCGGAATAAAACTGTGGCAACTCTAAATTTTGATAAGTGGGTCATACTGCAATTTAGATAAAGTCGTGGAATGGTAATGGCATAAAGACTTCGGGTGGATGTGGGCGTCGGTACAAGTCCTGAATGATCTGGGGTCCGTCAGTTTTCCCGGCGTCGTGGAGCCGTTTCGAGGTATTGTAAATAAAGTCCTCCATAGAGGGGAAGAGAAGGTGTTCGTGTACGATGCGATTGGAGATAAGATAGTGAAACTTTGTGATGCACCGGAGGACTTTGTTCTGGTATGCTGAAGTACGTTTTTTGTTGGTCTTGGAGAGAAAGGGCCACCATACCGGCGACCCGTACAAAAGGAAAGGACGTAGAATGGAGGAGTACATCAGAAGTTTAAGTTTTGAGGAGTATGCAGTAGAAATGAACAAAGGGACGAGTAAAGCGAACAGGGCCCTACCCTTGCTAAGCTTGTTGTCAATGTGCTGCCGAAGTGTCAGTCGTTTATCTAGGTCAACCCCTAGATATCTGACGCTGTTCTGCCATGGGAGGAGTTCCCCTTCCAATCGTAGAGGCGGAGGAACGTTGCGTTTTAATGTAAAATGGATTGCTTCGCATTTGGTGGGGTTAAGTGACAGTCTCCAGACACGACACCAGCTCGTGACGTCTAAAAGTTGAGTTTGAAGCGCGCGGCAATTGAGGCGGTGAGGCGGAGGCATCTGCCGTGACGGTACAGAATAGCGTCATCGGCAAACAGTCCGAATTGGATTGAATCACGGACAGGGAAATCGAAGGTGTACATAAGATAGAGGATGGGCCCAAGGACCGAGCCCTGAGGTACACCCGCGGACGAAGGGGTGAGTGGGGACATGACCATGTGGAACTGAGGAATCGTGACAGAGGCTTGGAATTGTCTCCCAGTAAGGTAGGAATGAAGTAATCGGACAGTTGAGGGGGGAAAAAATTGTGCCAGCTTGTAAAGGAGGCCCACATGCCAGACGCGGTCAAATGCAGCCCTAAAATCGAGCAGCACAGCCGTCGTGTCGCAGTGGGAATTTCTGGCATCCACAAGTGCCGTGACGATGCGGAGGAGTTGGGTAGTTGTGGAGTGTCCTTGACGAAAACCAAATTGCTCAGGAGGAAGAACAGAATCAACAACAGGACGCAGGCGCGGGAGAAGAAGCCTTTCGAATAATTTGGACAGGATCGGTAAAAGGGAAATTGGCCTATAACTTTCGGGATCAGTCGGAGGTTTGTGGGGCTTCAGAATAGTAATGATTTTGGAAACCTTCCACGAAGAGGGGAAATGCTGCAGCGCCAACACTGCATTGAAAATTGCCAAAAGATGAAGCTTTAGATCTGGCGGGGAATTCAGGATGGCGTATCCAGAGACATTATCAGGACCAGGGGCCTTACGCGGGTTGATCGAGAAAATTACAGAGGTGACATCATCCTCTGTGAAGGGCTGCATGTGACAGGGTGTAGGGTCAGAAAGCGTTAAGTTGACTTCGTCATTAATGAGTTCATCCTGGCCATGATGAACGGGCGGAGGGGCAACAAAATGTCGTTCAAAATGCGAAGCGAAAGTGTCAGCAATCGCCTGCTTTTAATAATACCCACTTTTGTCTAAAATGCATATTAAGACCTGCTGTAGTACAAGTGAGTAGTAGATATGAAATTTTTAATAATTAAATTTTATGAGAAATTATTTTAACCAAGTTGCATTGATATTTTATTTAAATTATAGTTTTTAATTATTTTGTAAAATGTTTTGGTTCATAATTTATTAATATGGTTTTCATTCATTCTTTTTAAATAATCGTTCTTAACTTGTTGAATTATAAAAAAGAAAATTCTGGTGTGAAACAATCACACAACTTTCTCTTGCCAATGTAAATAATTAACAATATAACCTAACATTAGTAATTAAACATTAGAAATGAACAAAAGGCACAACTCAATAAACATAACCTAATTTTAATCATGGGTGAAAGACGCAAAATGAAAATCAACCTCAGTTTGGCTTAAACGTACGGAAAATCACTCTTTTACACTAAACTAGGCTCTGTAGAGAAAAAAGCTCTAAATAAAAGTTGTCGATCTTTTAATTTCCTATAAATTTTATTATATTTATTTTTGTCGTAAAATGCATACTTCAGCGGAAATCTTTAGAAAAATCGATTTTTTTGCACATTTTCGTGAAAAAACCCAAAATCGCTAATTACTGCTGAACTTAGCGTTGTACAAAATATGTTTGAAATAAAAGTTGTAGGATTTTAAATTCTCTACAACTTATACAGGGTGATTCATGAAGTTCTCCCCCCACTTCTACAGCACATTGTACTAGTAAAAATAATGAAAAAATGTTATATAAACATAGGTCCGAAAACGCTTCGTTAGCGAGTTACAGCTAGCGAAAGTTTCGCCTGGATTTCAGTTCACCAGGTGAAATGAGGTCTTCCTGGAATTGTGGTAAGGTAGATTAAGGGGCGAATTCAATCATTTCTTATGGTTTTTGATCTGATAAATTGAATAAAACAGGTCCCAGAACTGTAAGTTAAATAGTTTTTGAGAAAACCAGTGTCAAATGCAAAAAATGGAGTGAAAATCACATTTTTTCATCTTTGGGCAAGAATAACTTTGTTATTTCACCAAGAAACAGTTAAAAATTTTCAATAAAAAATGTAGAAAATTTTATTCTGAACAAACCGGTGTAAATAAAGTACACAGAAAGCGAATAGTTTTTGAGAAAACCAGTGTCAAATGCAAAAAAATGGAGTGAAAAAAACACATTTTTTCATTTTAGTTTTTCCGGTTAATTTTACTTTGTACTCTTATGAATAAAAACTCATTTAATCAAACATCTATTCGCTTTCTGTGTACTTAATTTACACCGGTTTGTTCAGAATAAAATTTTCTACATGTTTTATTGAAAAATTTTAACTGTTTCTTGGTGAAATAACACAGTTATCCTTGCCCAAAGATGAAAAAATAAGTTTTTCACTCCATTTTTTGCATTTGACACTGGTTTTCTTAAAAACTATTTAACTTACAGATCTGGGACCTGTTTTATTCAATTTATCAGATCAAAAACCATAAGAAATGATTGAATTTGCCCCTTAATCTACCTTACCACAATTCCAGGAAGACCTCATTTCACCTGGTGAACTGAAATCCAGGCGAAACTTTCGCTAGCTGTAACTCGCTAACGAAGCGTTTTCGGACCTATGTTTATATAACATTTTTTCATTATTTTTACTAGTACAATGTGCTGTAGAAGTGGGGGGAGAACTTCATGAATCACCCTGTATAGCTACATTTTTGCGCTAAATGCATAATACGACAAAACCGCAATCTTAAAAAAACAATTTTTTTACGAGAAAACAGCTTTCCCAAGAATTTAAGCAGAAATGGAGCCTACCCTATCTGGTAGAGCATAAAAAATTAAGTAAATAAGAAATGAGGCGATTTAAAAAAAACATCGTAGAAGCCGTTTTTGAGAAAACCTAAAAAAATTAAAAAATGACACGAATAAACTACTACTTCCGGTTGACCGATTTTGATTAAAATGTTCGTGTCGGGTCCTCTAGTGGCATCTGATTTAAGTTTGAAGTTTCAACTTCAAACGAACATTGAAAAAATTAACTCGATTTCGAAAAATCGACATGAAAGCAATACTTTCCTTCCTATATATTCATATAAGCAAGAGAAAGTAAAAACTTGATATGAAGACTTATAATCTAGAGTTCTAAGAGCAAGCATTGATTTTTTTTATGTTTAAACGGCTTCAGACCTAATTAATTAATATATATCAAGATAACTAAATAGAGTATAGCCAATACTACTTACGTACGAGTATATTGAAAGATATGATACAATTAAACCAAGGATAAGTTTGAATTTACTTGATTTTTATTTACTAATTAATTTGTTTTTTCTATAAGATTTTCAGATAAATATATTTACTTGTAACACAATAATCACCTAAGGTGAGACGTTATAGACTGCAATCTTAAGAAAACAATTTTTACCATGAGAGCACAGCTCTTACAATTTCAGAAGACCTGGCGCTTACACTATCTTTAGAACAAAAAAATTAGTACACAAGTAAATTTTTTCTACAAAAAAAAATTGTTGGTGCCGTTTTTCAGAAAATTGTAAAAATGTACAAAAACGTGCGAATAAACTACTAAATCTGTTTGACCGATTTTGATGAAAATGTGCAATTGTCGGGTCCCCTAGGGGTACCTAACGTAAGTTCCAAGTTCATCTTCGTACGATGTTCCGTTCCGTAATTTAGCAATTTGGATTTTTTAAAATTTCCATTCATTTAAAAATTTAATAATTTCAAAAAATCCTCATTTAAAGTACCTGAAGATTAATTTTATGAGTAGGTTGGTAAGGCTTTAACCAATAATATTGTTTGTTCATAAAATTGCCATAATTGACACGTTCTCTTTCTACACAAATTGACATTCCAATATAAATTAGTATACTCATTAAAGTGAATTAACATTTACATGTATTAACATAGTAAAAATTTACGCGCACACATTGGCCACAATGTAAAAATTTAAACATATTTATCGATGAGGAAAACTAGTTTAAAGTCTTTAAACACTAAATTAAAGCGGAACTTCATACCATTCAGCCGGGAGGGATTTTTATGAAACATGAAACTTCTAACTTTATTGGCCTAGTTCCTAAGGATGAAACTAAACTCCTTAACTTGTTTAAACGGACTACGCAATGATTATCACGAGGAAATTCGAGAAACATAGATGAAGGAGTGTCATTACATTTTGGTGTAAATTACTGATAAATAATCCAAAATATCAAGTTGCCTATAATTATATCCAGTTTACTAGCGACCCCCACACGCTTTACATTAAAACTTATTACTTTCTCTTGCCTATATGAATATATAGGAAGGAAAGTATTGTTTTCATGTCGATTTTTCGAAATCGAGTTTTCACCGGATCTATACGTTTTCAGACCCCCTGAACCCAAAAAACATGTTTTTAGCGATTGGTCTGTGTGTGTGTCTGTGTGTGTGTGTGTGTGTGTGTGTGTGCGCGCGCGCGCGCGTGTGTGTGTGTGTGTGTGTGTGAACAGAATATCTCAAGAACGGAACATCGTACGAACTTGAAACTTGAAACTTAAGTTACATACCACTACCGGACGCGACACGAACATTTTCATCAAAATCGGTCAACCGGAAGTAGTAGTTTATTCGTATAATTTTTCACTTTTTTGCGATTTTCTCAAAAACTGATCCTACGATTTTTTTTAAAAATCGCCTATTTTACTCAATTTTTTATTCTCTACAAGATATGGTAGGCGCCATGTTTGCTGAAATTCTCGGTGAGGCTGTTTTCACGTAAAAACGTTGTTTTTTTAAGATTACGGCTTTAATATAAATTTTAGCGCAAAAACTTATATAATAAAAGTTATAGAGAATTTAAAAACCTACAACTTTTAATTCAAACATTTTTTTGTATAACGCTTAGTTTAGCGGTAATTTGCGATTTTCTGTTTTTTTCTCACGAAAACGTGAGAAAAATCGATTTTTTTAACATTTCGGTCTTAGTATGCATTTTACGACAAAAGTGTATATAATTAAATTTATAGAAAATTAAAAGATCTACAACTTTTGTTTAGAGCATTTTTCTCTACAGAGCCTAGGTTAGCGTGAAAGCGTGATTTTCCGTATTTTTAAGCCAAACTGAGTTCGATTGTCATTTTGCGTCATTCACTCATGATTAAAATAAGGTTATGTTTTTGAGGTTAGTTTTTGTTTATTTCTAATATTTTATTAATAATGTTAGGTTTATTATTAATCATTTGCATTGGCAAGAGAAAGTTGTGTGAGTGTTTCACACCAGATTTTTTTTTAAATTGTGTATATTTTAGGCTTTTTGGAGGTAATGTTTAGGGGTCTAAGTTTGAAATTCAGGTTTCGACCGGAAACCAAAAAATGAAAGCCAGAAACTATAAGAGATAGTAACAAATAGTTTTCGGATTTATGACCTGTACAAAACGTTAGTGGGCCGTTAGTAAGCAAAACCGTTAGCAGAACGTTAGTAAGTTTCAGTTTTGATCGGAATTGGCCCAAAACCGGAAGTCAAGAAATCAAAAACAGAATTGGAAACAAAAATAGTGTCATTTGATTCCTGGAGTGGATACAGAAATGACTGGGTTTGAAGTTCCAGTTTCGACCGAAAGAGGTCCAAAACAATATATCAATTTACATTGGCCTACATAAATTTGTTCGTGCAGAAGCCCCAAATATCTGTATTCCGTACTTTTATAGTGGTTTTAGCAAAACATTATGCAAGTTAATTTTTTACTTAAGTGGTGGACGAGATTGAAATCTAACTTTATAGTTTGAGTTTTATAGTTTTATAGTTTTATAGTTTATGAAGCGTTTGACGGATTAATAATAAAAATAATAATAAGAGAGTTCCAGTTCCAGATATCATGTGGAGTGAGTTCTATACTACCAGTTAAGGAAGAGAAGAAATACTAGTAATACGAAAGATCAATTTGCATCAATGATGCAAAATTTAAAAAAGTAATTTTTAGATACTAAAGAACCACAATACAACCCAGGTACAGCGTTAAAATTTTTTCACATGTTTTCTCATTCTAGAATGCAAAATTGGTAGTTTTATTTCTCGGGCTCAGTAAAATAAATGACTAACTTGTACAAGAACAGAATATATAGAAGTTTAATTGACACTACAGCTATTTATATTAAAAGTATTGTGCTTCATTAACAGCAAAACCGCTTGGATAATGAAGTAAAGGGTAAATTACGGGATAGAGAAATAATATTCAGAAATCCTGGGGCACTGATACACAAGTCATGCTTTTCATCCTAGTGAGAAAGTCTGTAGTAAACTAGTTAAATTCCAGTTTAAATTCGTAAAACTTTTAGGAGTGGAAATAACTGTTTCGGGTATTCATTAATCAACCGACAAAGAATGTGTTCCAACAAAGAGAAAATAAATTAATTATCTTGATTAAAATTTGTAGAGTGGCTGAGTAGTGTAAGAACTTGGAAGGACCCAGGAAATTAACCCCATAATAATTATAAATTTGAAAAACCTGAATATTTTGAGCGGATGTAGCGTTGTTTTTCGTTCATCTCGATGTAAACAAACAAAGTATCAGCGTAAGAAAATTCATTTAAATAATAATTTTACAACAAGCCAATGTGATGATTCCGCCTCCGTAGCATAGTGGTAGCGCGCTAGCCTACCACGCAAAGGTCCCGGTTCGATTCCCGGCCAGGGTCTGGAAATTTCACAAGGTTCACTGTTCCTATCCACTGTTCATATTCCACCGTTGTCGCTAATGACTGAGCTGTTGATGCGACTTCAAAGTAAAAAAAAAAAATGTGATGACTATTATACTAATTGTGTAAATGACAAGATAGCAAGATATACATGAGTGGGGTAGGGCTCCCATTGGTGCCTCCCCAACAATAAAACCTATATATTGATAGCAAGCAGGTTTTTTTCAACACGATTTTAACCACCAAAACCTTCACCAATTTTCCCCGAAGTGGACTCAAATGAATCTTCTGATTGAGTAGATTTGCAGAAAACTAACCAAAATCATATATTTTGATTTATGACCCTAAAATAGGAGGTCTAAAATAAATATAATAATACTTGAAGTTAATAAGAATGAGAATACGGTAAGCGATGTGTCTGTGTACCAAATGCAGTACTACACTACGCATGTATCTCTCTCGTTCTCTATACCTCCCACATCTTGCACTATTTCAGGTTGGAGGGGGAAAGTTCAACGAACTAAAGTACTATACCGACGCATTGGCAGTGACACACCGCTTTAGACTTTCCAACGTGGTTGTTGCTACTTCGGGTAGTTTACAGTGAGTTCCGCTATATTTTATTTTTGTTTATAAACTCTGTTCAGAGCTATTATAATTTTGTAGATCATTTGATAGCCTAAAAATTCAAATAATGCCACGCAAAATTAAAACAAAAAAAATCTGGTGTGAAACACTCACACAACTTTCTCTTGCCAATGCAAATAATTAACAATAAACCTAACATTAGTATTAAAACATTAGAAATGAACAAAAACTAACCTCAAAAACATAACCTTATTTTAATCATGAGTGAATGACGCAAAATGACAATCGAACTCAGTTTGGCCTAAAAATACCGAAAATCACGCTTTCACGCTAAACTAGGCTCTGTAGAGAAAAATGCTCTAAACAAAAGTTGTAGATCTTTTAATTTTCTATAAATTTAATTATATACACTTTTGTCGTAAAATGCATACTAAGACCGAAATGTTAAAAAAATCGATTTTTCTCACGTTTTCGTGAGAAAAAAACAGAAAATCGCAAATTACCGCTAAACTAAGCGTTATACAAAAAAATGTTTGAATTAAAAGTTGTAGGTTTTTAAATTCTCTATAACTTTTATTATATAAGTTTTTGCGCTAAAATTTATATTAAAGCCGTAATCTTAAAAAAACAACGTTTTTACGTGAAAACAGCCTCACCGAGAATTTCAGCAAACATGGCGCCTACCATATCTTGTAGAGAATAAAAAATTGAGTAAAATAGGCGATTTTTAAAAAAAATCGTAGGATCAGTTTTTGAGAAAATCGCAAAAAAGTGAAAAATTATACGAATAAACTACTACTTCCGGTTGACCGATTTTGATGAAAATGTTCGTGTCGCGTCCGGTAGTGGTATGTAACTTAAGTTTCAAGTTTCAAGTTCGTACGATGTTCCGTTCTTGAGATATTCTGTTCACACACAGACACACACAGACACACACACACACACACACACACAGACACACACACAGACCAATCGCTAAAAACATGTTTTTTGGGTTCAGGGGGTCTGAAAACGTATAGATCCGGTGAAAACTCGATTTCGAAAAATCGACATGAAAACAATACTTTCCTTCCTATATATTCATATAGGCAAGAGAAAGTAAAAATGCTTACAGAAAAGTTCTAGAAACACAAATTTACAATTTTGTGCGGGTTTTCCCGCATGTTGTTCACCTAGTTTGTATATTAAGTTAGCAGTGAGTTCTCGTGATATTGTGATCTGTCCAGAAAGTGTTTTTATAGGTATTTGATAGAATTTTGTACAAATGATGTTTTCAAATTTATATGTAAGGTTTTGTTGCTAACGTATACGAGTGGTTTTGCTATAAGGAGTAATGTTTTAGACTGGAATGCCTGAATTCGTTACAAGTTAGAGGGTTTGGTTGAACCGCAAATTTGGGACCCGTAGGTCTATACAGGTTTAAAAAAAGAAAAAAATATATCCGTAATTTTTGTGCCAATGGTCGTGTGCAATTCTGGAAAGTTTTTGAACGCCCCACATATATTTTGGGGTAAGGAATTAAATTTTAATTAAAGATTTAAACTTGATTCGTTACTTTAAATTTTCACTAGAGATATCCAACTTAAACTTAAGAATCAATTTAGAAATATTTCAATAGTTCAGTTAATTTTCTTTACATTTAACCAGTTACTCGTTTTGTCATCAGTCTCTCGATTATTATGATGCAGTTCTCCAAGCTGTTCTATCTTGCGCAAGTCGTTTCATATCTACATACCTGTAAAACCCTATATCTTTTGTGATTTGTTTTATGTATTCTAACCTTTGCCTCCCCTATGATTCACTTCCTCAATATTACCCTCCATTATTGATAGAACAATACCTGGATGTCTAATATATGCCCTACTAGCCTATCCCTTCTTCTGGTAAGATGTTTCCATATACATATTTTTTCATCCACTCGCCTAAGAACCTTTAAATTACTTATTTTGTCCACCTACCTAATCTTTAACCATTTCCTATAACACCACATTTCAAAAGCTTCTATCTTCTTCCTTTCTACAGGCCCTATCGCCCACGTTCACTCCAAACATAGTGTTTTAAAAAATATTTCTGAAACTGTAAGTCAATGTTTGTAGTCAGTAAGCTGTTTTTTTTATTTCAAAGGCATTTGCATAAAACTTGTTTTTTTCTATAAAACTTAAAATCTTGTTTATAGTTTGAAATATCAATTAAAAAATTAGATGAAACTTTTTAGTTGCATAAAAATTGTTTTCTGTAATTAAATTTTAAACCAAACATTTGAAGGTTAGTTAATTATTATGGAAATGACGTAGAAGAAATTGAAACCAACTTTTAGTATACATATATCTATTATTTAGTTAATGGTTAAATTTAGTGCTTATAGCCAACTGCAGAAAGTTTTGTAGGTGTTCTACAGTAGTTTAACTTAATCAGTAAAGGACGAACAAGTTAGTTATAATGTGATTTAACCCTAAAGCGGCAAGAGGTGCAGCTCTATGTTGGAGTAAAGCGAATTTCAGAAATACAGTCAATCAATAAATACGTCTGCGGTCAATAGATTGTTGACTATAATTACTCCCCAACCTACCAACCAGAAGATATGCTGTTACACTTTAATTACTTACATTTAGGATCACTGGACCTTTCCAAAATCTGAAAATTTCATTACGTATTACAGTTCATTGACCTTAATCATTTAAATATTGTCTTTTTTTAAATTAATCTATTTAAGGTGAGACTGTATAACGGTTTTGACTGAAAAATGCAATTTTCGGTTTTTGTGTTTTTCAAAAGTTCAGACCTAGATCTACAAAAAAGAATATTAAATTACGTCAAAAATTATTTTAATGAAAAAATTAAGATTTTACCAGGTTTTACCAAAAACCAAATCTTGTCAACAAGAACAAATATTTTTTATATTTTTAAAATATCTGCATTATTGTTTTCAATATTCTCGCTGCTGGTCCAGCTTTCAAACCAACTGTTGATGGGAAATTTACTCGATTGTGTAAATTTTGTTTTTTGCCTTTTCCCGTAAATTTAGAATTTTAACATTCAGGAACATTTTTCTCAGAAATTATTAAACCTATCAGGCTGAAATTTTCACCAGTTATTTATCTTGTACATACACATAAACTGACATTTTTACGACTTCCTATGAAAAATGTACCTCAAAAGAGAAAATTTAACATTGGCGGTATACAAAGTACAGTCTCCCCTTAAAGTCGCATCAACTACTTGGTCATTAGCGACTACGGTGATTATGTAACATTAACTGTGAGATTTGACAAGTAAAAATTTCTAGACCCTCGCCGGGAATTGAACCCGGGACCTCCGTGTTGCCAATCAACAGCAACAATCGGCAGATCAATTTCATTGACCTGCCGGTCAACGCGCTAACCACTACGCTACGGAGGCGTCCTAAATATTGTATTGTGCTACACCACATACGATATTTACTACGCACTAAACGAAAGTTCGTATACTGCTTGAAGTGCAGTATGTGCAAAATTGATTTTGAACAAGCTTAAAAATAAATATTATTTTTACATGAAAGCACATCCCTCCTACGAATTTTGCATCTGGTAGAAAATAAAAATTTCAGTAATTTAGATGATTTTAATAAAAATCGTTTATTTATATTTAATAAAAATCGGTTTTTGAAAAAATTGGAAAAATTTCAAGAATAAACTGTTACTTCTGGTTGACCAATAATAAGATAAATACTACGCACTAACCAGGAATAAAAATGGTACAGTGGTTATTGAGACTGGAAAGCGGAAGATGCTGAATTTGTTTAATTCCTGGCTAAGTTCTGGAAATTTCAACACGTTAAAACTACGTAAAATACACGTTTTCAGTTCCTCTAATCCCAAAGAAACATGTTTCTACGTGTTGATTTGCGTGCTTATTTGTATACCACAAGAAGAAATTATTAAAATTTATCTATACAATCTTATTTACTGCAAATGCAATTTAACAAAATATTTGTGTTAATCGTGTAAGAGTAATATTGAGAAATTTGTACCAACTGAATAGTTTATTTCCAAAAACTGCTATTTTGAATTATTTATGTCCCCCACTATTTTCAGATCAGCTGATTTCATTGGTGTGGTTATTTTTTAACAAAACCTACTATTTCCTATAGAAAATTAACAATTAAAAGTGATTTTTTTGTCAAAATCTGATTTTTATCACACAAAGTATACAGAATTTTCCCAAAGGCCTCTATTTTATTGTTGGGCCAAAATCTACTGTTTGTGGCACCAAAACATTTCCCATAAGAAGATTTCTTTACAAAACATGTTATTTTCAAAATTTCAAGATGGCGCTGGGTTTACATTATATTCTGTGCCTATTGTTGTAGAAAGTTGCTTTGTAATTTAAATCTGTTTTATAAGAAGAATTTAATAAAATAAATTATTTATATTTTGTACAAAGGCTTTAGGTTGGTAGTAACGATTCCCTAGCTTTTTATTGCACAGAAGTAAATCGTTGCTAAGTACTCAGTTTGTGAGAATACGTTTGTTTAAACCGTCTATTTCATAGCCGTGTTTTCTTGCCAAAACCTGCTATTTTGAAACTTTTTTCCAAAACCTGCTATTTTAATTTTCGTATAAAAAATTTTAAAAAGTAATTACATTGCTTATGCATAAAAATTACATAGAAATATTTCTAATTTTAATTAATTTTTTTAAATATAGCCTATGTAAGCAAAATCGCTCGTGCAAATACATTCTACAGATTTTTGCCCTTCCTGAAAAAAATGACAAAACTGAAAAAGTACGTTTTGAAAACAAACCATTCAATTCTTCTAGTGACACAACGCACAGTAGTCTGTAATGAATAAGCTGTTGACGCAGCTAAAGAAAAACAATATTACAGGTAAATATTTTTCAAAAAGTATACAACTTTCAAATATTTGTTTTTTTTTGTTTAACGTCCGACTGTTCTGCAATTACCCTAATGCAGACGGTGAAGGATTAAATGATTTTTGTAACGTATGAAAATATGCCGTGCGTGAATGGGATTCGAACCCAAGACCGCGTGATGAGAGGCGAGCACGTTACCAACTACGCAATGCGGCCGGCAACTTTCAAATAAGTCTATAAAATTTTTTATTGTCTTAAAATTTAAAAATATCAATATTTTCTATGATAAAAAGTAATTTCAGGGTCAATGCTCTTTCCTTCAAACTGTAAAATTTTTACTGATCTATAAAATTGTTAGTTGTAAGCTATTACAGTAAAAGAACAAACAGAAACAGTAGAGTTATTTGTTAGTATTTCAAAATTTCAGCTAGGAATTAAACCGAGGAGATTTTGCTTTAAATTTCATTGTAATAAAACGCTGTATTACTGTACCACAGCTGCCACTGCATTTCAGAAGCGGACATTACAAATATTATTCAGCATGTAAAAACAATCTTCGTTCCTCAAAACATCTTGGAAAATAAAACAATAGAAATTATTATTATTGTAATGAAAGTTATTGTTTATTTTACATTAATGAAATTGTGTAAAAAATGCAATTCTATGTTATAAAGAAAAGTTTATCTTCTTATTTGCAATAGATATTTTTTTTCTAGG
The DNA here is from genome assembly GCA_035578175.1 of Catonia carolina. Taxonomy (NCBI): domain Eukaryota; kingdom Metazoa; phylum Arthropoda; class Insecta; order Hemiptera; family Achilidae; genus Catonia; species Catonia carolina. The sequence continues at coordinate 48,498,173 of JAQMRL010000004.1, forward strand.
AAGTTGAAGTTATATTTTTGTGTCAAATTTTCGATATCAAGTTTTTACCAAAAATACCGTTTTCAGTTACCCTAATTCCCCCCAAAACATACGTCTACGGGTTGGTTTCCGTGTGTTTTTATTTAAGTATTAACAAAATAACTCAAAACCGGAAAATTGTACCAAGTTGAAATATGGAATTTAATTTAATTAACAAAATTCTTAAGACTTGCTTTTTGCGCTCTTTTTATGTAAGCAATAAAACCTTCCACGACGATTTCAAAATTCCTACACTAAAGGAACTAACAGCAACCTTCTACATTAAATTTCACGAACTAAGATGACCATCCAAACCAACTAGCCCGCTATCTAGCTACAAGGAATTTTCAAACTGCGCGACGTCTAAACGAAGCCAATACCCATAGTTATAAACGGAGAATGTACCACTGGGTACCTCTCCTCCTTGAAGTAAAATTCGCCACTGCCCTTTAAATATCATTTACGGAAATTGTGCAGTTCAATGAACAGTACCGCAATAAAAAGAAAAGAAAACAAATTAGGTATTACGAGAAGATAGGTGTTGCACAGTGGATCCCAGAGAGAGTAGGGGCAGCGATGCTGCGGGATGAAGAGAGCTGGAAGTTGGTCGCTCAGTTTGCGGAGAGGGTGGTCCGGAGACTGCAGAGGGAGGAGACATATGGAGATCAGCGGGATCGCCCTCTCCCACAGTGAATCAATCCTTTCCCGATTCAGAAGGTAAGGTAGGCACACTGATTTCCTGAGCTGGTGATGAAAGAGTTGAATGAAAGTGAGAGAGTGAGTATTGGTCAGTGACAGGGAGAGGGGAATTAGGCTACGGTTCCCTTCCACACCCCGCTGACAGTATGTAAATTTTTTAACTCGACATTTCCCTTCTAGTATTATACAAACAGTTCCGAGGGAGGTGGAAAGTTGTTTGCTGATGTCGGATCAAGTGGCCAGGCGGCGGGTTTTTGTACTGGACGAGGACGCCTCAATTGAGTCCAACACTACTTTCCCCATCGTGAGGGAGTGAACATGAGTTTTTCTCGCCGCCTCGGATAGTAAAAAAAGGTATTACGAGAAGACCCGACTTTTCATCATTTGAATTAAATTTTTCGTTTATTGCAATTTCCTCAAAAACAGCTCCTGCGTTTTTGATTAAAATCACCTTATTTACTAAACACTTTATATTCTACAAGACGCAAAATGGGAAATGTTAGGAAAAATTTATAGGAGGGATGTGCTCTCATGTAAAAATAATATTTGTTTTTAAGTTTTGTTCAAAATCAATTTTGCACATACTGCACTTCAAATTTTGGTACTTTTTGCATTGGCAAAAGAAAGCCATGTGAGTGTTTCACAACAATCTATCATAACAATTTTCTTTTTAACTAATATTTTACTCAAAAGAAGATAACATGTTTACTTTAGACCTACTTTTTTATTTAATTTTTCAAATTTCCTTAAATACTTGTAGAAATGTTAACATTAAACAATATTTTAACGTTAATAATATTTATTGCAAATGCAATTAACATAATATTTGTGTTAATTACCGAGAAAAGTTTTTAAGTTGCTGAAATAAAGGTTTAATCGGTTTCACTACTATTTCATTCCAACTAATGTAACGTTTTAGTTTATCTTTCCCCTAATAGCTAGCATAAAAACTATCGTTTTAAAATTTAAATTATTTTCAACGCTACCGACCGTGGTAATAAATTTTATAATGTATTTAACCTAGATTTTATAATTCTATATCCCAGTAAAATTTTAAACGTACAAAAAAATATTGTTAATTTATAATATAAAGTTTCAATCTTATAAGCAAACTCGTATTAGCAAAGTTTGCCAATATAAGTGAAAAATTAAATTTTTATTCTTTAATAATATTTTCACAATTCCTTATCTATAACTCTTCAATAATAATAAGTGAATTATATAAAGAAATTTAGTAATAATTGACATTTTATCTTGGAGAAAAATACCATTCAACAGTAGAATTACAAACGAACTTTATACACTGTTAAATAAAATGTATGATTAGAGAATATAGATTAAAAACAAAAAGTTAATATAGACATTAAAACTTGATAGTGACAATAATTGTCGCTAAAAAATTATAAGATCATTATACAAGAAAATTACAAGATCAATTATTGATCTTCTTTATTTTTAATTAATTTTTTTATTTATTGATATTTTCTTTGTCACATCTTATTCCGAATTTTTAATTTTTTCAACACTGAAGGGATCTAAAAATTGAGATCTACTTAGCAGTAGATTTAACCGATTAATCAAGTTTGCCAAAAAATCATACACCAGACAATTTATTAATATAAAAACTATTTCGGATTGTGTGTGATAAAAATCTTCTACACTTTTAAAATGCTCTTGTATTTAATATTAAAAAATAATGTTAATATTGGAAAATTTCGTAGTTCTTTGGAACTATCTGAAATTAGAAAAGGTATAACAGTACAGATTCACTAAATAGCAATCAGTAATCGAAAAGGGAAGTTTCTTAGGCAAGAAAACTACCGGCTGCATTGACAAGGTATTCAGTTTTATTTCCTTACAAAAAGGAAAACATATAGTCATTACTTTTTTCGTACAGAACCATTTATAAACCACGTGAGGTGACTTTAGACATTACTGGAAAATCTTTCTGCAGGCCACATTCTCAGCATTAAAAGAGTAGCCTTTTCTCCTTTTTTCTGTTCACCTAGTGTTTTATTTTTACTTTGTATAGAAGCCCTTAAATTTAGTAATTACTTGACTAAATTTATTTCGATTCATCATGTTTTCTCGGTTTCATCCAATTTTCTCAATATTCGTCTGTCTTCTTTGAACCATTTATCCGGCACCTTAGGTCTATTATTTTTGTCTTAAAAATTTGTTTTATCAACCGTTTGCTATCTTTCTATACAGGTGTCCGTAAAATTGTAGTCTTCTTATTTTCATTTGTTTCCATTGATTGTTCATTTTCCTTGTACGGTTCATTTTGTCCTCGTAAGTTATATTGTCCGTTGGCTACTATCTTTGGACCCATTAGCTTGCGGAGGATCTTTCGCTCATATTTCTCTGCTTCTCCGTTTATAAAGATTGGCTACAAATCTTGTAAATGGCACTTTTTCGTGAATTGTCCTGAAGACAGTATAAGTTCATATCGTATGTGTTCATCAAATCTCTAATATTACTTAACAATTTGAGCATATATCCTCATCCAGGTCAGCGCCTTCGTTCAATTTTACCTTTGAGAATAAATCCTTGATTGTTCAAGGATAAGTTCCTTGATTGTTTGGTCATTTAACAGTGGATAAGAATTCCTTTTGAATGAATTTTTGTTTGAAAAATAGAAAAAATTAAGTTAACGGTAAGCAAATTATGTATTATTTGATAAAATTATTGGATGACATGTTTATAGAAATAACTAAGTGGTTGTAATCAAAGGGTAATAAATGGAATTGGTAAGTAATAAATTTGATAAATTGTTGATATTTATGCGTAATATCTTGACATGTCAGTACTGCCATTTTGGAGCTTCCTGGTTGCAGTATAAAAATCACCACCACCTTAGTTATAGTGTGCTGATTTTCAGATCAAGAGCTTTTACATAGAAATTGTACCTACCAAGCGATGTGAAGTCACTATGCTGAATCTGTAAAATAACTAATATCTAAAAATAATAATATCAGCTAATATCTTATATTTTAAAGAAGTACTGCGTTCATTTAATTCCAATTTAAAGGATTTTAAAAGGCTCGTTTCGAAATACTAGTCTGAGTAGAAATTAAACACAAATGAGGAAATAATACAAACCTGCCGCATTCCTTTAAAAGTAATCTATTTCATCAACATTACAGTTATCTATCAGAAAACAAAAGCTGCTGTAAGAAAGGGTGTACGACAAGGATGTTCATTGTCACCACTACTTTTTTACTTTTATAAATGAAGTGCAGAAAAATTTGACGTAGGAATAAAAGTTCAAGGAGAAACAATAAAAATGCTGAGATTCGCCGATGATATCGTAGTATTATCCGAAATAGAAAGAACTAATGGATATCTTAAATGAAATGGATGAGATCATTACTTCAAGAGGATTACTTTATGAAAATTAATAAGAACAAAAAGAAAAAGTTGTGCAGCAGGAAGAGTGGTTTAGAAGAGATGGGAAATTTAAAAGTAAGCAACGAAAACATACAGGAAGTTACGAAATTCTGCTAACTATGGAGTAAAATAACAAAGGATGGTAGAAGCACTAGTGATATAAAAAGTAGAAATTGCTCAAGCTAGAAAATCCTTTGAAATTAAAAACAGCTTACTGACTACAAACATTGATTTACAGATTAGAAAATAATTCTTAAAACACCATTTTTGGAGTGTAGCATTATACAGGAGTGAAACGTGGGTGATAGGGGCTGTAGAAAAGAAGAGGATAGATGCTATAAATGTGGTGTTATAGGAAAATGATAAAGATTAGGGGGTTGGATAAAAGAAGTAATTTAGAGGTTCTTAGACGAGTGGATGAAAAAGAAGTATATGGAAGCATCTTACCAGAAGAAATGATAAAATAGTGGGGAATATTTTAAGACATCCAGATATTGGTCTATCAATAATGGAGGGTAATACTGTATTGAGGGAGTGAATTGTAGGGGTTAGAATATATAAAGCAAATTACAAAAGATGTAGGGTGTTACAGGTATGTAGATGTGAAACGACTTGCCCATGATAGAACTGATAAAAAAATAAATCAAACAACTTTATAGCGTCAACAGTTAACCTAATAAAAATATGAGCAAAAAGAAATTGTGGTGGGGAACGCGAAACAGAGACAACACATGACGTTCTCCCATCAAATCACTGGGATTTTCATGTGGTAAAACAATAAAATATCTAATAATGCTATCTACATTAACTTAAACTGATTGATTTCATCCAATACAAATTTACAACCACGTTATATGCTACAACTGGAAAATTAATAGGAAACAATAGTAATGAAACTTAATTGTAACAATAAATTATTTCATAATGGAGTCATTGTTTTATATAATGTTAAAAAATGTATGTAATTTAAAACAATACAATAGTATTAAAACGATACATTGTTGATTTAGACTAATAATTCTTGCTTATAAATAGAGTCTAAAAAAACGCATAAAAAATTAATACGGTGAATTAAAAAGCTTTATAAAAACCCATGAATATTAATATTATAAAAAGTATAGCAGAATGTAGCAAAAGTACATATTCATGTATTATTCTTTTGATTGTATAGAGACCATTGTCATTCAACTACGTGAAATTAATAACCAGTGATGCATTTAAAACCGTATCGTACTTTAACGTACCGAGCGCAATTTAAAATTTACAACAATGTACCAAATTTAATAACGCGTTTGAATAAATTATAGAATTACCGAATTTTTTACATTAAAGCGAAAATAAGTCAACGTATAAAAATGATGTATACCGGGTGTCCCACGGAATTAGAACCACAGGGAAATAGCATTGATTTTAATTACTTCGTTAATATTTTATTCCCACGAATAAATGAAGACTAGTTATAATCAGATATCATTAGAAAATGTTTAGACCTTTTAAAATATATCAATTTTTGATATATTTTAAGCTGTATTTTAACTTAAAGTATAGAAATACATAAATTTGTAACCGTTTTCTATTTACGTACTGTTAATTTTATCAAATTGTTTTGTATGTTAGGAGTAATGGTAACGCAGTTCCCTAACCACCACTGCTGTGTCATTGATCTTTCACTCACCTTGGGCCAGTCTGGCGCTAACAGCAATTCGATACATTCGTGTACTGATTATTTGTAGGTCTTTAAAAAGTGTGACAAAATTCGTTAATTTTACAACGATCCCAAGTGTGAGATTCGTAGTGTATACACTTTTTGAATGCTAGGGAGTACGAAATTTCTAGACAAATACCGGAGGTTTATGGTAATGTGAAGAAAGTAGCTTCAGTTTGAAAAAGGTGCATTAAATTTAATGAGGGACGGACGAATGTTCTCGATGAAGAGCTCGATGGATCGACCTTCAGCTGTGACTCACGAACTCAAATCAAGGATTGAGGAAAAAATTCAACAGGGCGGACGTTTCACGATAGATGGACTAAGTTCATTCTTTCCTAAATTTTACGATCTTTACTAAATTATTAGAGGGATTTGGGTTACAAAAAGTGTATGCAAGGTGCGTCTCTCGAATTTTGGCGGACGTGAGTGTTTAACAACTTGGCGGCAACTGAGTATACGGATGATATAGAAAAATTGATGAAACGGTACAAGTATTTAAATTTGTATGACGATCATATAGAAAAATAGTTTAAGTATCAGGTGAACCCACCGGGTTGGTCTAGAGGTAAAGTCGTCGCCACGAGTCAGCTGTTTAACAGCTGATTTTTGGACACGAAGATCCCTGGTTCAAATCCTACTAAAGGTAGTTACTTTTATACGGATTTGAATACTAGGACAGTAGTTACCGGTGTACTTTGTTAGTTGGGGTTTAATTAACCAGACTCTTCCAGGAATGGTCGGCCTGGGTCTGTATAAGACGACACCTCATTTACACGACTTACACATCATCCTCATCTCATTGGGTCACGGGGTTGCTTATTGTTCTGAATTAAACAGATTGCAATATACACAAATTAGGGATAAAAAACAGAATCAGGTATGTTGTAAAAAATGTATTGTTTGGCTATAATAAAAATTTCAAAATAAAGAAAAGTTTTCTTTACTTCCCGAATGACCCTCTTACATTCCTGATGGCCGAAGAGATGCGGGTACAGACCATAAAATAAATAGTATATTTCTTTGTATTGGTCACAAAACCAATAATGTTGGATTCAACCTTCTCTGTCTTATAAGAGAGAGATTACTTAATGATCCTCCTGAAAGAAAAAACTAACTAAAGAACAATAAATTATCGTAGAGTAATGTCTTAAAGAAGATAAGTTTTTCTTTTGTATGCAATTACTTTAGGTATGGGTTATGTATTCAAGGACTGACAAGGAAATAAAGTATATGCGACAGAATTACTAGAACTACTACAATTCAGAGAATTACATCTCAATACCCGCAAATTGAAAGAAGAAATTATACTGTATAGAAAGTCTGGTGGATTTAAATGTACTAGATTCAAATGAAAATAGTGCAGGAATAAGGGATACATAGAAATATACTTCCCGTATTACCAAGCTGAGAAATGGATTACATAAATCTGAATAAATTTTTTTTAACCTTGAACCTTTTCAAAAATCCTCTTATGAGTGATAAAACTTACTAAACTAAAGGATTTAGTTACATTCAAAGAAACTGTATTCAAAGTTAAGCTTCTTTCATGGAAATATAAGTAATCAATATTTTACATTAACTTCTTCGCCAAATTTACTTAAAAATATCTTAATATTTTGTTCACCTCCGTAGCCCGTGGTTAGAGTTCAAGATTGTGCAGCCCAATGCAAAGCGAAAGTTCTTAGGTTCCATTCCCAGCAAAGAAACACGAATTATTACATATTAAAACCCAAAATTACCGTAACCCTTAGTAATCGCTAATAATAATTAATCAAACCAGTAGATTTGGGTTTAGATAAGATAAATTAATTATCTCTCGTTTTAGTTCCAAAGACATAGTAGAGCTAAAAATCCCTTTCATAAGGCGACGCGTCTCATAGCTGGTGGAAAATTTTAAAATGAATTTAAGCCTACTTTTGATTTAGGGGGAAAACCATTTGCGATTTCGATTCCTACTCTATAAGAAAAATTGAATGACATTTTTTTGTTTTTTAATTCCGACTTTGATTTCTTGATTTGCGGTTTTAGGCCACTTCCGATCAAAACTTGAACTTCAAACCCAATGATTTCTGTACCTAATCTTTAAAAGTAATCGAATGACACCATTTTCGTTTTCTAAATTCCGATCTTGATTTCTTGACTTCCAGTTTTGGGCCACTTTCGGTTAAAACCGGAACTTCAAACCAAATCCAGGCACACTAACTTTTTGTGTAGGTTACGAATCCGGTAACCATTTGTTGCTATCTCTTGCAGTTTTTGATACCTGAGTGTGACGGACGGACAAAGGAAAACGAGTCGTCGCAGCGAGTCACCTGTTTAACAGCTGATTTTCGGAGATGAAGATTCCGTGGTCTAAATACTAGTAAAGGTAGTTATAGCCTGATTTTCGTAAGGTGAGCGCTGGGCAAAATGTGCGTCTGCCTTAGTATAGTCTTGTATGTACGACAAAAGTGCAGTGCATGTAATCAACAATGGAACAGTATGCCTACAAAATACAATGGGTGTTGTCAATTTTCAACAACACTCTGATTGTACATCTTACAATCTTACATCTTCGTAGGTCGGAGGGGTATGCGGGGTATGCGCATGTTTAGTCCAGCGCTCACAGCAATTGGCAAAGCATTTACTTTCGTACGGATTTGAATACTAGACAGTGGTTACCGGTGTACTTTGATGGTTGGGGTTTAATTAACCGTACTCTCAGAAATGGCCAGCCTTGGCCTGTATAAGACTACACCTCATTTACACGACATAGGTACACAAATCATCCTCATCTGATTGGGTCATGGGATTCCTTATTGTCCTGCATTGAACAGATTGCTACGTATGCATTTTCCTTTGTACATCCGTCCGTCCCTAGCAGATGTCAGAAACTACAAGGTTTTTTTTTGGTATGACTGTTTTACAATTTCCGACTGTTTTGCAATTTCTGCTAATGTAGTCAGTGGAGAATGATGATATATGAAAATAAGTGATGAAAAAATACCAGACCTGACCGGGAATCAAACCCGGGACCCCGGCATAGAAGCCAGTAGCGCTAACCACTATGCCAACGTGCAGGCAAGAGAAACTACACGAGATAGCCACAAACAGTTTACAGATTCGTAATCGACAGAAAAATTTAGTGTGCCTAAACTGAATTTGAAGTTCCAATTTTGACCGGAAGTGGCCCAAAACCAGAAGCCAGTCAAAGTCGAAATTTGGAAACCAAAATTAGTATCATTCGATTCCTATTAAATAGTAGATACATAAATTATTAGGTTTGAAGTTCCGGTTTCTACAGGAAGTGGCCCAAAACCGGAAGTCAAGAAACCAAAGTCGGAATTTGGAAACAAAATTAATGTCATTCGATTCCTTTTAAAGAGTATATACGGAAATCACAAATAGTTTTGCAATAAGTCCAAGGTAAGCCTTTTTAAAAATTGCGACCAGCCATGAGACGTATCGTCTCATGAAAGGGATTTTTTAAATTTAGATTAAACTTTAGTAACACAAAAATTTTATTTTGTAAATATAATATGAAGACTTGTCTAAAGATTTTTAATTAAGTACAGTACTTTGTAAATAAACGTTTTAATATTTTAATCTATAATAAAATTCTCTGAATTAATAGATTATTTTTACAAAATTTTCAAAAGGTCAACTGATGAATGAATTTACTTTTGTATTTAACAATTTTAAAAAGAGTTATAAATAAATCTCAGTGCATACAAATTGACCTATAAATATCAGGTATTACTTTTCTTGTAATCGTCAATATTTACAGATGGGTTTTTATTGAACAAAACTAAACAAAAGAAACAAACGGAAGAATTTTATTCTGGTTGTAGAAACCACTTGAGACGGGAAAAGTGAGGAAATACTCAAACAAGCGGGGCAATATCTGGGGTCAGAGATGCCTGAAGCGTAGACATCCGGAAAAGGGTTACAAAATTTCTACCTTGTCCTAAGTTTCATCAAAGAGAAAACGTTTTATGTTCAAATGAAAAATGCGTGTGACCGAATGGAAGTTTTTATTACTGTTTGAACTTTGATAATAATGTCACTTACCGAAAATTTCAGTTATACTAGGGATTATCTATTATAAAGGAAGATTTACATTAAAATATCACATTATATGAAGACAACGAAATATTTGACTTCCACAATGACATAACTGACCTATAGTTCTAAAATGAAAAGTTTATATACCATAATATCCAATTCTATCTGAATTCAAACCAGTCGTGAAAAAAATACACTCGTACTCCTTTGGTTCAAAAAAAGGTTTGTTTATTAAAACGTAAAATTGAGGTGAATTATATACTAAACGATTAAAAAATGAAATAAATGACCAAGACAACATATCTTTAAAAAACTGACCGCCTCTGTGGCGTAGTGACTGGCGCGCTAACCTATAATGCGAAAAATCCCGGGTTCGATTCCCAGTTCGGTTCTGGGAATTTTAATACGTTACACACCGTCAACTACCAAAAGCGACAGTAGTCGCTAATGATTAAGCAGTCGATACGACGTTAAATAAACTATGAAAAATCAAAAAAAATCTGGTGTGAAACACTCACACGCCTTTCTCTTTTCAATGAAAATAATGAACAATACAACCTAAGTAATAAAACATAAGAAATAAACAAAAACCTAACCTCAAATAAACCTCATATTATTTTAATCATGAGTGAAATACGCAAAATGAAATCAACCTCAGATTGGCTAAAAAATACGGAAAAAACACTCTTCCACGCTAAATTAGGCTCTGTAGAGAAAAATTCTATAAATAAAAGTTGTAGATCTTTTAATTTTCTATAAGTTTTATTATAGACTTAAATCGATTTTTTACACGTTTTCGTAAGAAAAAAAAATCGCTAATTACCGCTAAAACAAGCGTTATAAAAAAAATGTTTGAAATAAAAGTTGTAGGATTTTAAATTTTCTACAACTTTTATTATATACATTATTACGCTAAAATTGTTATGATCGCAATAAAATTTATTGCGAGTAACATAAAGTTAACGCAAACCGCCGTAAATTCAAGAACTAGCATATTTCGTAAAAAATGACAGCCATTGGAGTAGAAAAAAATTTAAAAATGACAATTTTTTTGGTGTTCTGTAATCGTGTGGGAATGCACAAACAATGACTTATCGTACAAGAGTCAAGTAACTTCTACTGGATCTCTTAAAATGGAGACACCCCTTAAGGAAATGTTTTGAGATGTTATGGGAAAAATCTCTCTTGCATTTAATATTTTCTATAAATACACTACCTTCTTTTTAAACAATTAATATATTTTGATTTAAAGGATGACAATAAATATTGGACAAGAAGCAGAAGACTTGAAAATTAATTGATTTATATAAAACTGTTTTTGTAAATTAGAAAAAGTTCTTTGTCTCCGATATTATTTAATAAGTGTTTACTTTCAACTAGTACGATCTTTGCAAAATTATATTACAATAAAATTTTAGTCTTACAATGAAAGATCTTTAGAACTTCCTTTTTATTATTAACAGAAAAACGATTTTATAAACAGATTTTAAGTGCACTTAAACAGTAACTTGAATTTATATACATACTAACAAAACAAATGAATTTATTTTATCCATTTAAAATTTTATTTACAATAAGTGCAACCGTTAAGTAGGAAGTCAAGTTAGAAAATCCAGTAGGTTCGACTATAACAGTAAGACCTTTGGATCGATAATAAGGTGCCTAACATATAACGCACACATACATACAAACTTAAATACTGTGTAAGAGAGAGAATTTGTGAACAGCCTTTGTGTGTGTAAAGGTGAAACAAATACGAATACTCAAGTAACTTTGTTTAATCCTTGAAGAGAAATAATGAGAGAGTGTGAGAAAATATGTACAGTAAAGAGAAAGGAAGGTACAAAAACTATAAGAGAAAGAGTGAATTGTAATTTTCTACCTCTTGGATTTCTACGCTTTATTAATACACACATCATACGAACGAAACTAGTAGAAGTACTAACACAAATAAACATTACGTTCTCAAATTAACTTGGTATAATTTATGACTCTAATAAGGATAGATGTTTAAATATTTACATTATTTAAACACCATTTACTCTCATACAATGTGATACAAGGTTAAAACAGCTACTCTCTAATTGGTTACTCTTTCAAATAAATATACGGCAGAAAACAAATTTAATATTATTTCGTTGCCTTAAATTGTTATTAAAGTGAAATTCAATACTAAAACAGCTTTTACAACCCGCTTTAAAATATTTTCTTAAGTTATGATTACATAAAATTGAAATACCATAAAACTTCTCATGAACCCATTGTTCTTTATACGTACTGTAAACACCTAAGCCAAAGTTCATGAAAAAATGTTATGAATAAAACAGTAAATTAAAAAAAGAAATTCTGGTGTGAAACAATCACAAACTTTCTCTTGTTAATGCAAATAATGAACAATATAACCTAACATTAGTAATAAAACATTAGAAATAAACAAAAAAACTAACCTCAAAAAACATAACCTTATTGTAATCATACGTGAATGATGCAAAATAAAAATCAACCTTAGTTAGGCTTAATAATACGGAAAATCACTTTTTTACGGTAAACTAGGCTCTGTAGAGAAAAATGTCTAAAATAAAAGTTGTAGATCTTTTAATTTCCTATAAATTTGATTATATACACTTCTGTCGTAAAATGTATACTAAGGCTGAATCTTAAAAAAACGATTTTTTACACATTTTCGTGAAAAAAAACCAGAAAATCCCTAATTACCTCTAAACTAAGCGTAATAAAAAAACGTTTGAATTAAAGTTGTAGGATTTTAAATTCTCTACAACTTTTATTAAATAGGCTAAATTTTTGCGCTAAAATGCATATTGAAGCCGTAAGATTAAAAAAACATTTTCTTCTACGAGAGCACAACCTCTCCGAGAATTTCAGCAGACATGGACCTAACAAATTTCAGTAGACCCACCCTATCTTATAGAGCATAAAAATTTAGTAAATGAGGCGATTTTAAAAAAATGTATGAGCCGTTTTTGGAAAAATTGTAAAAAAAGTGAAAAAATGAGACAAATAAACTACTACTTCCGGTTGACCGATTTTGATGAAAATGGTCCTGTCGGGTGCTCTAAAAGTACCTAACTTAAGTTTCAAGTTTCAACTTCATATGATGTTCCGTTCTTGAGATATTTTGTTCACACACACACACAGACCAAACGCTAAAAAAATGTTTTTTGGGTTCAGGGGGTCTGAAAACGTGTAGATCCGGTGAAAACTCGATTTCGAAAATTCGATGTAAAAACAATACTTTTCTTCCTATATATTCATTTAGGGAAGATAAAGTAAAAATCTGGTGTGAAACACTCACACAACTTTCTCTTGGCAATTTAAATAATGAAACATAATGATCTATGTTTAATCGTGAATAAACAATGTAAAATAAAAAAAACAATCTAGTTTTAATCAAGAGTGAATAGCACAAAATGAAAATCAACATTTCTTTGATTTAAAAATACAGAAATACAGTAATTGCCTCTAAACTAGGCTCTGTAGAGAAAAATGCTTAAAATAAAAGTTGTAGGTTTTTTAATTTCCTGTAACTTTGATAATCAAAAGTTATATTTATGCTACAGCTTTTCCATCAAATACATACTAAAGCAGCAATATTAAGAAATTTCATTCTTTACAGATTTTCATGAAAAAAAAAATCACTTATTGCCGCTAAACTAACTATTGTACAAAACGATGTTTGATATAAAAGTAACATTTGAAATGCATATGAAGGCTGCAATCTTATAAAAACGATTTTTTTCCACGAGAGCCTCTCACCAAAATTTCAGCAAACATAAAAATGCCCCTTACCCTATCTAGCAGAGCACAAAAAATGTAATAAATGAGGCGATTTAAAAAAAAATCATAGTAGACTACCCGTTTTTGAGAAAATTGCCAAAGAGTAAAAAATTACACGAATAAGTTATTTCTTCGGGTTGGCCGATTTTCATGATAATGATCGTGTCGGGTCCAGTCGTGATACTCAACTTAACTTACAAGTTTCAACTATTTTTTCACACACAGACACAAAGACTAATTGCTAAAAACATGTGTTTTGGGTTCAGGGGGCCTGAAAACGTGTAGTCTATATTTTGTGAGAACTCGATTCGGAAAATCGACACGAAAACATTACGTTCCTTCCCTATATATTCATATGGGCAAGAGAAAGTAAAATAGAAAAGAAAAGATTCTTCGTTCAAATAAAATTATATAAGGACTGATATCACATATATTTTACTTTCTCTTGCCTGTATGAATATATAGGAAGGAAAGTATTGTTTTCATGTCGATTTTTAGAAATCGAGTTTTCACCGTATATACACGTTTTCAGACCCCCTGAACCCAAAACACATGTTTTTAGCGATTGGTTTGTGTGTATGTGTGTGTGTGTGTGTGTGTGTGTGTGTGTGTGTGTGTGTGTGTGTGTGCGTGTGTGAACAGAATATCTCAAGAAGGGAACATATAAAATTAAAAATCCTACAACTTGTATTTCAAACAATTTTTTGTATAACGCTTAGTTCAGCACTAATTAGCAATTATCTGTTTTTTTTCTCACGAAATTTGTAAAAAAATCGATTTTTTAAGATTTCAGCCTTTGAAGGCTATGCAGTTTACGACAAAAGTATATGTATTAACAATAGAGAATCAAAAGATCTACAACTTTTATTTAGAGAATTTTTCTCTAGAGAGCCTAGTTTACCGCGAAAGAGTGATTTTGGGTATTTTTAAGCCAAACTGTAGTTAATTTTTTTTATTATTTATTTAACGTCGCATCAACTGCAAGGTCATTAGGGACGACTTTGAGGTGTAACTGAGCGTAATGAGGACGAAAAATGATTTTTTGTAACGTATGAAAATATGCCGTGCCTGAGTGTGATTTGAACCCAGGACCGCATGATGAGAGGCGAGCACGTTACCAACTACGCCAATGCGGCTGGGAAAGTTGATTTTTATTTTTCGTCTTTTACTCATGATTTAAATTAGGTTATGTTCATTGGGGTTAGTTTTTTGTTTTATTACTAATGTTAGGTTAAATTGTTAATTATTTGCATTGGCAAGAGAAAGTTGTGTGAGTGTTTCACACCAGATTTTTATTTAAATAGTTTCTAGACCAACATAATACGAAGCAAAAGTGGTTATCAAAGATGTTATAAGAAAAATAACAGCAAAACTACAAAACAAAGTAAAAGAAAATTATATTGAACGACTAAAAAAACTCTTGAAAACTTTTGTATCATTCGTTTAGATGGAGAAAATAAAAATGAATACAGACCAAAGCGGAAAAAAGAAAGTGTATTTCAAATTGATGATCCCAGAAATGAATTGGCGTAGAAATGAGAAAGATGGAAAAGATACATTTAAGATAGAACTTCAGATAACGGTGAGATAACTTAAGAAAGATTTCGAGACGTATTTTGGTCGATTTAAACGAGCTCAATCTCGGTAAAGTAGGCTAAAATCTTTCAACATTTAAGCCAACTACAATTTATCAATGTGTTACAGCTAAATTAATTTAAAACCCAAAATTTTTTAAGAGTCGAAAATTACAAACTTATTTACTGCTACAATGTCTTATAAATTATGCATTTACTTTAGGCAAACTTTTCTTAATGCAATTTGTTAAAATTAAGCTACTTTCTACTTAATACTCTTGTATATTTTTGCATATTAAATAACCTTTTGTTAGTTTTTCTTTTCTAAAGGACGAGCTTGTTCAAACAGACTCCATTTTAACACCTTTAGAAAGCTTGCTATGTTTTAATCCAATTTATTTGTACTTTACTCCTTAATTTAAAAGTAGGCTATAAATCATAATTCAAAATTGTTTTTAATTTACATATTATTTCAGTGTATGCAGAAACGACATACACGATAGAAATCTAAGTATACATACTTCGTTAGAAATCTCATTTAAAACTTTACCAAGCTCGAAACTCTACGTCGGTTTGTTACTGTACAATTTTTCTCAAAATCCAATTAGATACACCACACTCGTGTATATTGTTTTGTCCAATCATATAACTTTAAAATAAGTCTGTAGGATGTCTTCTTTTTAGTCTCCGGGTGTTGTCTGAATTGTTTAAAAGTAAGAAATCCTGATGGTTTGTATGTAATTGTAGAATCGTCCTTGGTAATTTGTCCTGAATGGCCTACTAATTTTGTGTTGGACTGTAGAAATGTACACATTTTTGTGTATTGTGTTGTTTGTTATCGGTATAACAAATTCAAATTCTGTGGGACACCCGGTGGGTGTCTCACGGAATTTGAACCATACGGAAATAGCATTGATTTTCATTAGTTTATTAATGTTTTCTTCCCACGAATAAATGAAAACTTGTTATAATCAGGGATCATTAAAAAACGTTCAAAACTTTAAAATAATATCAATTTTGATACATTTTAAGCTATATTTTAGCTTAAAATTCATAAATTTGTAACAGTTTTTAATTTAAGTATTGCAAATTTTATGAATACGTCATATTGTATGTTTGGAGTAATGGTAACGTTGGTAGCGTGGAAGTGGAGAGATAGGCGGGCCGAATTCATCAGCGGAAAATTATTTTATTGTTAAAAAAAATATTAGAAATATTAAAACAACTTTTTGTCAATTTTGACAATTTATTTTATCATCTAAAATTATTGCAACGATCAGCTGTCTGAAAATTAAATGTTACTAAAGAAAATATATTACCTATTAGGTATTTTACTGAATTTGCTTACAAACAAAAAAAAATATAAATAATTTATTTAGATGATAAAACAAATTGTTAAAAATTAAAAAAATTAATAATTATTTTTTTAAATATTTCCAATACTTTTTTTTGACAATAACAAATTTTTTCCGTTGATGGATTCGACCCACCTATTCCTACACCTCCACGCAACAACGTTACCATTACTCCAAAAATACAATGTGACTTGGTCATGAAATGTTCAATACTTAATTAGAAAACTGTTCCAAATTTATGTATTTATCTATTTTAAGCTAAAATACTACTTCAAATGTATCAAAATAGATATTTTTTAAAAGGTCTTAACATTTTCTAATGATTCCTGATTACAACAAGTTTCCATTTATTCGTGGGAAGAAAATATGAACAAACTAATGAAAATCAATGCTATTTCCCTATGGTTCAAAATCCGTGGGTAATACCAAGGTGATGAAAAGATTTTTCTGAGTAATTTATATTGAAAAAATTGCAGAAATTCTATATGTGAGTGACTTGGCGTCTCTCACAAAAGGGACTCATACGTACAAATTGGTTTTAGAATAGTCTTTTATAATACCGTTTAATGAAAATGTTGATAGTTTTTTTTTAGAATCTGATAAAAATAGTTTAAATTTTGTATTAGGTATTAATGTAATAACATAAAAAGGTATTACAATTTAGGATAAAGTAAATACTGAAACATTAATTATGCCTACTTACCAAATGAAATTTTTTAGTGTACATGTTACTGGATGTATCATCATTAATTGACAAGAAAACTGGAGAAACGACCTGGAAAATTAAAAAAAATCATTCAATGAAAAACTTAAAATATTGAAGTACAGAATCTAACTACAAAATGAATACAATATGAAGAAGAAATATTTTTAACATAACCAGAATAGAAACGTACTGCTTTTAGTTCTGTACGCCTTCACATACAGATAACTGTAGTTTTTTACCTTTAAAGCCATTTGGACCAGGTAAGGTAGACATCTTTGAAAAAACCGTTTGCAGACAACAATTTTATTATTTCACTGTTTATTTCGTGCAGGTTTTACTCCTGTCCTTGATACATGAGGTGTTTTAATTTTATTCTTTGTGGAAGCCCTTGAAATTAGTAATCAGTAGTCTGAACTTGGTTTAGTCCATTGCATTAAATATTTTCTTCTTCTTCTTCTCATCATTCCTCTCCGCCGTATTAAGTATATAAAGCACAGGCAACATAAACAATTTTATTTTAGTCTGTAAACTAAATTCTGCCCATAACAGACAGGTGGAGTGTCAAATTATTTACACTCAATCTGTTCGTTGCAGGGCTAAAATAAGTACTTTTTTTCTAATCACATGGTCAGCCAATAAACGACTGAATCATTTAAGAACAGATAAGGGAGAGGTTTAAAATACACTAATGAGAGTTATCTCCTCTGAAAGTAATGAATTTCATTATACAGCCAGACCCTATGGTGAATGAAGTAAAGGTATCATTCGCAGAGTGGGAAATTGTTCTTTTCAGAGAGCCTGGCAAGCTGATAAGGTACTTTTCCACTCAGTGAGGAAGGCAAAGGAAACTACCTCACTTCTCGTTTTCCTTAGTAAAACCTCTAAAGGATCAAAGCAGCCAGTCGGCTGATGATCTAAACAACACAAACTAAATTAATTGGTAATTTTTTAAAACAGAGGTTTAGTTTTTTGCGTTATAACTAATAAACCACATCTAAAATATACTGAATCATACTGGCTTGGGAAAGGTCTATAAATTATCTATGAATGGTTGTATGAAAAAATCAGATGACTGATTGTATTTGTCTGTGTGTGTGTTCACTTTAAAAGTGTAGGTTGATGTAAAGCATTCCCCCATAAATTTTAATCGTTGTTTTCGCGTATTTTGAAAAAAAGTTATGTTACTGCAGTACCTAATGAATCTATTTTTACTTTCTATTTCCTACATGAATATATAGGAAGAAAAATATTGTTTGCATGTTGATTTTTTGAAATCGAATTTTCAGCGGATCTACACGTTTCCAAAACCCCTGAACCAAAAAACATGCTTTTAGCGATTGGTCTGTGGGTGTGTGTGTCAACAGAATATCTCAAGAAAAGACGTCGTACGAACTTGAAACTTGAAACTTAAGTTAGATACAACTACCGGACCCGACACGAACATTTTCATCAAAATCGGTTGGGTCAACCGGAAGTAGCAGTTTATTCCTGTAACTTTTCGCTTATTTGCGATTTTCTCAAAAACGGCTCCTACGATTTTTTTAAAAATCGGCTAATTTACTACATTTTTTATACTCTACAAGATAGGGTAGGCGCCATATCTGCTGAAATTCTTGGAGAGGTTGTTTTATCGTAAAATTTGTTTTTTTAATATTACGGCTTTAATATGCATTTCAGCGCAAAACGTACGAGTATGTCATAAAAGTTGTAGAGAATTTGAAAACCTACAAACTTAATTCCAAACATTTTTTTGTATAACGCTTAGTTTAGCGGTAATTAGCGATTTTCTGTTTTTTCTCACGAAAACGTGTGAAAAAATCGATTTTTTAAAGATATCAGCCTTAGCATTTATTTTTACGACAAAAGTGTATAATCAAATTTATAGAAAATTAAAAGATCTACAACTGCTATTTACAACATTTTTCTCTACAGAGCCTAGTTTAGCGTGAAATAGTGATTTTCCGTATTTTTAAACCAAACTGAGGTTGATTTTCAATTTGCGTCTTTTCACTCATGATTAAAATTAGGTTATGTTTTTGAGGTTAGTTTTTTGTTTATTTCTAATGTTGTATTGCTATTTTTAGGGTACATTGTTAATTATTTTCACTGGCAAGAGAACGTTGTGTGAGTGTTTCACACCAGATTTTTTGTAACGTCATCTATTATTATAACCCGAGTAATGTAAATTGTATACACTGATGAGATACAATCATACAAAGGGTTACCATCAAATAAATATTGTTTATTTATGGTGTATATATGCCAGTGGATTCCGTAATCAGAGGAAAATGTTCCATAAAATTCATCTACAGCGTTAGCCGCCAGTCCTGTGTGTTTGCTAGACGAAGGGCGAGAGGAATCTATAATCTTACGTTGCTAGAATAGTATATGAATGCCAAGTGCATTATAAATTCTTTAGTGTTATATAAATAGTGTATTTTGCCCACAACGTGCAGGCGGAGTGTAAAATTAATTGCATCGATCTGTTCGTTCCATGGCTATAAAAAAATTATTCTGTTTCTTATCACAAAGTCAGCTAATTTTATGACCGAACTATTTAAGAAGAGAAGAGGTAGAGGTGTAAAAGACACTAATCAGAGTTATCTCCTCTGAGAGTAATGAATTTCACTGTACAGCCAGACCCTGTGGTGAATGGAATGAAGGTGTCATTTGCAGGGCGGAGAGTGGGTGCTTTACGGAGGGTCTGGCATGCTGATAAGCATACTCTTTCAACTTAGTGAGGAAGGCAATAGTAAACCACGTAACTCCTCGTTTTACTTAGTAAATAAAATCTCTAGAGGTTCAAACCAGTCTTTCTTCTGTTAGAAAGACACTAGTCAGAGTTATCTCCTCTGAGAATAATGAATTTTACTATACAGCCAGACGCTGGGGTGAATGGAGTGACGTTGTCATTTGTAGGGTGAAAAGTGGATGGTTTTTGGAGGGCCTGGCACGCTGATGAGCATACTTTTCCACTCAGTGAGGAAAACAATAGTAAACCACCTCACTTTTACTTAGTAAAATCTACAGAGTTTCAAACCAGCTTTTCGGCTGTTGACCTAAACAACAACAAATATTGTATATTACTTTTAGTCGTAATCTATATTTAAGGTAACTGTAAGTAAACGTTAGAATAATAGTCTACTTCTGTAATAAATAAAGCCTTTTCCTATAAAAACTGATCTACGCCCGAATATTTATTAAAAGATTTAGTTGATTAAAACTGGTCTAAGAGCCAAACCATTATTTTTCTCAAAATTAAACAAATTGCGGAAGTAACAATACGAAAAATTTATTAAGAGAATAAAATTGTTTCCAATAAATTGTAATACCGAAACTTAGATTTGTTCGGGATCTGGGTTTAATTAATAATACACACACTTATTACAATTATTTATTGATAAAAATTAACAATTACAAAAATGATTTAACTTAACCTACGAACAAATTTTACATAAATTAAATCCATTACAAAACCTTAAGCTCAAACAAACTTGACTACTGTTCTTAATTACAATAGACTACTGTTCTTAAGAACCAAAACGATTAACTGTCTACTAAACTTGCTATAATTAACGTAACTCAGAACCGGTCCCTTAACGACACTATTTCGAACGTTCCGACACTGTTCATTTACGATTCAGTTGTTCACTATTGACTGACTACTAAAAAGGCGCTAAGTGCTTTTATACGTGCGGTCTCTAATGGTTAATCTAAACCTTTTGAACAATTACCAGTTAACAAAAGTTCTGTTGTTTTCAAAACACGTAGAAGGAATCAAAACAAACACCTCAACCGAGCTCGATTTCTTAAAAATCCCATTCTAAACATCTCATTTATTGCGATTCACCACCCCTGTTTAACACACTCCACCTCGTTCAATCTACTATTTCTTAGAAATTAAGGCAAACTAAAAAAATCCGTTTCATGAGACTTCTCATGGATAGTGGCAATTTTCAAAAATGGCTTACCTTGAAAATTAATTATGGCAAAAAACATTAGTGTATTCTGTATCTACTCTTTAAGAGGAATCGAATGAGACTATTTTAGTTTTTTCAAATTCCGGCTTTGATTTCTTGACTTCTGGTTTTAGGCCACTTTCGGTTGAAACCGGAACTTCAAGCTCAACCATTTCTGTATCTATTATTTAATAGGAATCTAATGACACTAATTTTGTTTTCCAATTTCAACTTTGGTTGATTTCTGGTTTTGGGCCACTTTCGGCCAAAATCGGAACTTCAAACCGAATTTAGGCCCACTAAATTTCTGTCGATTACGAATCCGTAAATTGTTTGTTGGTATTTCTTGCAACTTGTGACTACTTGTAACTATCAGTGATTTCTGTATCCACTCTTTAAGATGAATCGAATGACACTATTTTGTTTTCAAATTCCAACTTTGATTTTTTGACTTCTGGTTTTGGGCTACTTTCGGTCAAGACCGAAACTTTAAATCTAATCCAGGTCTACTAACGTTTTGTGTAGATTACGAATCCGGAAACGGTTTGATGCTATCTCTTGTAGTTTCTGACATCTGGGTGTGACGGACGGACGAAAAAAACAAAGTGATAGATGACAATTTTAAAAATTACCACCAACAGAAATAAACATCCTATGAATATCCTATTACATTAACCATTTATAGAATAATCACCAACTATGTTGCAATATTAAAAATTGAAAAAAGTTAAAGGAAAATAAAATTAGGATAATACGTAGGGCCTAACACAAATTAATAACATACTTGTTCTTTTCATTTAATTTAAAAGATATAAGATCTGAAAAGAATATTTGAAAAGCATGATTTCTCAAAATTATTATAACTAATTCTGAGAATATAAAGGTATCTCGTTTTAAATTATATAGAACAAATAAAACACGATAAGGAACTTATGATAAAGCAACGAGTATAAGAAAACGAAGAGTTAACGACCTTCGTAGAATACAGGGGTCAGGATAAAGTAGCGAGCTGAATTTTAAATTAGGTTAAATATTATAATCCGTTAGAAATATCTTATTGATTGACTCAAAGTAATTTAAAATCAATTTTAAATTGGTCGTTAATCAGGAATAAAGATAAATTCTTTGAGATAAATTATAAATCTTAACTAATTTTATAGATTTATATAAAATGACAAGTTGAAACCATTTATTTTTGTCCTAACGGAAGGTCAAGGTTTTTGGTATTTTGAACGAATTGTACATACCGTTCTTACCAAAAAACTTTATTACTCCTTTTTATACTCACGATTCATTCATAGAATGAATGTTTCTCTTATATTAAGCAATTACAGAACAAATCCAATTCAAATATTCTTTTGTTAGTATACTTTCAATAAAATGGACATAATTTATTCCTTACATATGAAATTTATTTCAATATAAAATTTCAACGGATGAGATCTGAATAACGAGTGAAAGAAAAACAATTTCCTATAAAATATGACAAAAGAAAATAATTGTTTTAGAATTACATTTCTAATTTAATACAAAAAATAAAAAATAATTTTCAGTTGTTACAAATTAGATACAAATCATTTGTTGTCAGAAGTTATAAAATTTTATTACAAAATATTTGTTAGCCATTGTAAATCTATGATCTGCTTTCGTATGAGTAATAACCTCTAGAGTCAAACTAAAAATTTGTAGTTTTGTACTTTACACGAAAGTAATAAAATGAATCTGCAGGACGTAGTCTGTGTGATCTTCAGTATGTTTTACTGTTATCTAAAACAGCAATTCTCAAATAATGGTCCGAAAAATATTGGCCTGTCGGCATAATAATAATTATTATTACTTTTTATGGCCTCCTCTCAGCCCTTACACCCATTCTAACCTCCAGGAAAGGAACTATCAGGGAAGCGGAGAATAGTTACTTAACTTAAAGACGTGCAGCAACAGACACAAATCCTTGAAAACGCTGGACTTACCTAACGGAACGTAATCATAGAGGATGTCAATAGAACAACACATAACTAACTACATAGGCAAGTGAAATCGAGCAGGGATTGGCAATGATACCACAACTACAGCGTGGAAAGGTAACTTAAGGAAACTCAAAGAAGAGAAAACAAAAACACTAACAACAAGAAAAATCAGCAAGCTAAACAGATTCCTGTTGAATATTTATCAACCCAGCAATTGTTGTTAAGGTCATCAGTCAAAAGGCTGGTTTGAATTTCTACAGGTTTAATTAAGTAAAACGAGGAGTGAGGTGGTTTACAACTGCCTTCCTCACTGAGTGGAACAGTAAGCTTATCAGCATTCTCGGCCCTCCAAAAAGCATCTAAAGGGTGATTCAAAAAGAGCGCCGGTTTTTAAACGGCTGGTAAATTTTTGTTTATCGGTTGGTAACATTGTTTGACCTCATTTCTATTTTGGAGAACATTCCGATTGACGATTCAGTAGTAGTTTCTCTTGTATGCACAGCGAGTGACAGTTTGGTGCGGCTTTTGGTCGGGCGGTGTCATCGGCCCTTACTTTTTTGAAAATCAAGAAGGACAAGCCGTGACAGTAAATGGAGACCGATACCGTACGATGATTAGGGAGTTTTTGTGGCGTCATTTGGATGGAATGGACATTGACGAGTTGTGGTTTCAGCAGGATGGTGCCACCTGTCACGCTGCACGAGAAACAATGTTGTTGCTCCGTGAATGGTTCCAGGATCGCATCATTTCTCGTAATTCCGGCCATCAATGGCTACCAAGGTCGTGTGACTTGACGCCTTGTGACTTTCCTCTTTGGGGTCATCTGAAGTCATTGGTGTATGCCAATAAACCCCGAAACATCAATGACTTAAAGAAGGAAATTCAATAGGTTATCGGGCAAATGGAAGTCGAAACTAGTCGTGCAGTAATATCCAATTTCATGGACAGAGTTGATGCGTGCCAGCGCAGTAGAGGAGGACACATGCATGACATCATTTTTCATACATAAAATCGGAAGGAAATATGAACTTGTTGATGTATTTATTTTCAGTTTTTCAATAAAATAAATCTCTTAATTTGATATATCAAAACCGGCGCTCTTTTTGAATCACCCTATACTTTCCACTCTGCAAATGATACCTTCACTTCATTTAAAAAAAAATCGTAGGAGCTGTTTGTGAGAAAATCGCAAAAGAATGAAAAATGACACGAATAAACTACTACTTCTGGTTGACCAATTTTGATGAAAATGTTCGTTCGGGTCCTCTAGTGGTATCTAACTTAAGTTTAAAGTTTCAACTTCGTACGATGTTCCGTTTATAGGATATTTTCTTCTCTCTCTCTCTCTTTCTCTCTCTATCACACACACACGCACACACACACACAAACCAAAAAATGACTAAAAATAATTTTTGGGAACAGGGGGTCTGAAAACGGGTAGATCCGGTGAAAACTCGATTTCGAAAAATCGACATGAAAACAATACTTCCTTTCCTATATATTCATATAGGCAAGAGAAAGTAACAATTCTGAAACATATAATAAATTATGAAATAAAAATGAAAACAGGTTCATGATAACTACAAAACAGGACTGTACTATGACCGGATTAGTAAGGTTGGATAGTGAGAAGAAATTCAAAATGTAAAATGTACTTAAGTTCTCCTGAAATCAAAATTATTTATTCAGTCATACATTCAACGTGGCGTGACTACGATGCATAAACGTAACGCATAGTCGGTTATTATGCAATATTCCGTGTAGGATTGTTGTTGCACCACTTTTCAAGTAACATAACGAGAAGGTTTACATCAAGGACGTTAAATCATGTTAATTTGTCTACTAGGGTAACAATTTTTAGAGTAATTATCCTTTAAAATATATAAGGATTTATTGAAATAATGTTTTCAGTGTATAGGTGTCAACATGAAGTGAATATTTGATGAGAAATTGTATGACTGAAATGTATTCAATAGAATATTTTTACTTTTTCTTGCCTATATGAATATATAGAAAGGAAAGTATTGTTTTCATGTCGATTTTTCAAAATCGAGTATTCAGAACTTTAAACCAAACCTTTAAACAGACCAAACGTTGTAGAAAATTTAAAATCCTACAACTTTTATTTCAACATTTTTTTGTATAACGCTTAGTTTAGGGGTAATTAGCGATTTTCTTTTCTTTCTCACGGAAACGTGTAAAAAATCAATTTTTACGATTTCAGTCTTAGCATGCATTTTACGACAAAAGTGAATATAATTAAATTTATAGGAAATTAAAAGATCTACATTTTTTATTTTAAGTATTTTTCTCTATAGAGCCTAGTTTAGCGTGAAAGAGTGATTTTTCCGTATTTTTAAGCCACACTGAGGTTCATTTTCATTTTGCGTCTTACACTCATGATTAAAATAAGGTTATATTTTTTGAGGTTAGTTTTTTGTTTATTTCTAATGTTTTATTACTAATGTTAGGTTATATTCTTCATTATTTGCATTGGTAAGAAAAAATCGTGAGTGCTTCACACCAGATTTTTCATCTCTGTATCAGCACATATCCTACGTACAAGCCAAGGCTTATGTAAGCACAATCACTCTTAAAAAGACGACTTTCAAGAAGAAGTAGCGGTTAAAGAGTGTAATAAATTTATGTAAAGATGTTTGTATAATTACTGCCATTAATTTTATGGTAGCCAGAATAAATTTATTTATTTTTGTAAGCTTTTGAGTGAAATACTAGAAAATGCGATACAGATTTCAGTAGGTGTATAAAGTTAATGACGACTACACGTGCTTTAAGTGCGTTAAAAATAAATAAATAACGAGAAATCTTGTTTGTACAATTTTCTCTTTATCAGTGATGATCGTGGATACCGTAGGGAAATATTTGACCATCTGTAGGACTTCCATAAGAGTATTGAAACGAGATTGCGTGGGTTTGTGTCTTATACATTCAGATTAATTGATCACAACTGTAAATGAAAATCTGCTGAAACACTCACACAACTTTCTCTTGCCAATGCAAATAATTAATAATATAACCAAACATTAGTAATAAAAAATTAGAAATAAACAAAACAACTAACCTCAAAAACATAATCTTATTTTAACCATGAGTGAAAGACGCATAATAAAAATCGACCTTAGTTTGGCTTAAAAATGCGGAAAATCACTCTTACACGCTAAACAAGGCTGTAAAAAAATTCTCTAAATAAAAATTTTAGATCTTTTAATATCCTATAAATTTTATTTTATACATAAATTTTTGTCGTAAAATACATACCAGAGCTGAAATCTTAAAATAATCGATTTTTCACACGTTCAGCGTAGGAAAAAAACAGAAAATCGCTAATTACTGCTAAACTAAGTGTTATACAAAACGACGTTGAAATAAAAGTTGTAGGAATTTAAATTATCTACAACTTTATTATATATACATTTTTGCGCTAAAATGCATATTGAAGCCGGAATTTTAAAAAAGCAATTTTTTTACGAGAAAACAGCCTTCTCAAGAATTTCAGCAGACATGGCCCTATCTTGTAGAGAATAAAAAAATGTAGTAAATGAGGTAATTTTAAACAAAATCGTAGGCGCCGTTTGTGCGAAAATCGCAAAAAAGTGAAAAATGACACGAATAAACTACTACTTCCGGTTGACCGATTTTGATGAAAATGTTCGTGTCGGGTCCTCTAGTGGTATTTCACTTACCACACACATACAGACACACACACACACACACACACACAATAGCCAATCGCTAAAAACATGTTGTTTTTTTGGTTCAGGGGGTCTGAAAACGTGTAGATCCGGTAAAAACTCAATTTCTAAAAATCGACATGAAAACAATATTTTCTTCTCTATAATAGTCATATAGGCAAGAGAAAGTAAAAAACGGAAAATAAAACATCTCGTTCAGTATGAACTTTTAAAAATGGCTAAAATATTTAATAAGGCTATAGAATTTAATTTTACTTAATTCAAATTTTGTAAAATAATTTTAATGATCCGAAATTTGTCTCAAAATTAAAATGGAATTGAATTAAAGAAGGTTAATTACATCTTCAATGGTTTTATAAAATGTCTAGGTTATCAGTAACAGGTTGAAAAATATAAGAGATTATATTTATGACTGTATAGGACGCAAAAAATATTATTTTCAAATTTTGAAAATTTAAAATTGGTGTACTCCGAGCTATTGGTGGTTTTATAGTGTAATGAATTATTAATATTTTAAACAAAAAATAAACACACAGAGTGAACAAAAAATAAATTGCTTTGAAATAAATTAAAAAATTAAGGAAACTGATGAGGTAATTAATAACTAGGAAGCAGTGCTTTATAGTAGATAACTAAGTTACGGTCAATGAACCGAGTAGAGAGAGAAACGGGAGTGAGATTGTTTAGAATTATGTGCAGCGATTATATTGACCTCAGAATATACGCTGTATAATACACAGGGTTGTAACAACGCATGAATGCGTTACGTTGCGAAACGTAATATACGACAAAGAGATGGTTCTACATTCAACTTTGCAGGGATTCAAGGTAAGTAGCGAGCGTATTTTTTTAAAAAATTGGTTCGAATTTACAGTTCGTTAGTTCTATATCACTGACACATATATTATAGTATCAATCGAGAAATCTGACGTACGGAAGTTTTAAGCAAAAGAACTAACAATTTTTGTCGTATAACTTCTTTTTACTTTCTCTTGCCTATAAGAATATATAGGAAGGAAAGTACTGTTTTCATGTCAATTTTTCAAAATCGGGTTTTCACCGGATCTACCGTTTTCAGACCACCTGAACACAAAAAACATGTTTTTAGCGAATAGTCTTTGTGTGTGTGTGTGTGCGTGTGTGTGTGTGTGTGTGTGTGTGTATGTGAACAGAATATCTCAAGAACGGGACATCGTACGAACTTGAAACTTAAGTGAGATACCACTAGAGGACCCGACACGAACATTTTCATCAAAATCGGTCAACCGGAAGTAGTAGTTTATTCGTGTAATTTTTCACTTTTTTGCGAGTTTCTCAAAAACGACCCCTACGATTTTTTAAAAAATCGCCTCATTTACTACATTTTTATGCTCACGAGATAGGGTAGGCGCCATGTCTGCTGGAATTCTTGGTGAGGCTTTTTCTCGTAAAAAAAAGTTTTTTTAAGGTTGCGACTTTAATATGCATTTTAACGCGAAAATGTCTCTTGTAAAAGTTATAGAGAATTTAAAATCCTAGAAACTTTTATTTCAAACATTTTTTTGTTAAACGCTTAGTTTAGCGGTAATTAGCGATTTTCTGTTTTTTTTTCTCACGATAACGTGTAAAAAATAGGTTTTTTAAAGATTTCAGCCTTATTATGCATTTTAAGACCAAAGTGCATAACAAATATGCATAATTTTATCTAGTGAAAATAGTTCATTGAATTGTGAAGTATGTTAAGTGTGGAAGGGAATTGTTTGGTTTAGAAGACTAGTACGTAAATTACTTATTATTAATTACTATTACACTCTTACTATACTAATAATCCATCGAGTTGTCTAGCAGTGAATTTACGAGTCAGCTCTTTGACAACTGAAGTACGGAGACGAAGGTTCCAAGGTCTAAATCATATTATTAGCTTTTATTTGTTATCGGAAACTGTACTTTATTGCAAATCATCCACCCTGATCGCTGCTGTATTTTTGACGTGATTAGGCATGAATTTTTGAACAGGGACCCCCAGTGGAATTTGTTCAGGAATAGCTGTCAAGTGGTTACCATACAAAGTCGCTTGCCCAACCAGTGTTGCTTAACAGTTGATAGCGACTTTCTACCAGCTGACACACTGGGGTGGCCCGAAGGCCTAATAAATTTGTAACTTAATTTTTTATAGTTTATCTTCATGAAACAAAAAAATATTAAAAAAAGAATACTCATTTTTCAAGAGAATAATACTTTGACATTTTATCAAAAAAGTTAGAAAGCAGAACATTATAAGGATAGCAATTTCAATACTAATCTTTATTAAAAACGCTGAATTGAGAATACTAAACATTGTGAAGTTATCAAGTACACAGACTGGACACATGTCAGAACACTTGAATTCGTCTCTAACTGGAGTATATTCTTATACACCAGTAGCCATGCATGAAGTTAATAGTAACAAACACCACGTGTTTATTTTAACACCATTCTTCACATTTTCTTCCTCATTCTTATCTAACAAGATTATTAAAAGCAACATTTGACCTACAAACACAATTGCAGTGTGTTTATGTCCGATTTTTTAATGATTGAAGTCAATATTTAACTTAACATACAAGAGAGACTTATAAAATTCTAAAATTTTTAAATACAAAAACAAAATAAAGTACAGTAGTAATAATCGGTTGGTGTAGAGATTAGCACAGCTAGTTGCTATGCTAGGGTACCTGGGTTCGATTTTTGATCATGTCAGGCATTTCCTCATCTATGTCACCTCATATTGTTACCTAAGAGCAAACCAAGGGTTATATTATTCCAAAAAAATGTGTTGTTGTTTAGTAAGTCAGCAGCCAAAAGGCTGGTTTGAACCTCCAGAGGTTTTAATAAGTAAAACGAGGAGTAAGGTGGTTTACCAATACCTTCCTCACTGAGTAGAAAAGTATCCTTTTCAGCATACACGGTCCTCTAAAAAGCATCTACGAGTACATTGGACCCTGCAAATGACAACTTCACTTCATTCACCACAGGGTGTGGCTGTATAATGAAATTCATTACTTTCAGAGGAAATAACTCTAACTAGTGTCTTTTATATCTCTAACTCTTCTGTACTTTAATATTTCAGTCATTTAATTGGCTGACCACATGATAATAAACAGAACTATTTTTTTTAGCCCTTGTCCTAGCAGATCGAGTGCAAATAATTTAACACTCCACCTGTCTGTTATGGGCATGCCAAAAAATGTATAGGTTAAAAACTAAATTGAATGGTGCTTACTTTGGGACAAATAAAATAAAGTACCAAAAACTCAATGATTTATTTTGGTATACTATAAAGATACGAAGATTTGAGAAACTCCATCGGTGAGTCCGCCGCAGAACTGCAATCGGATCTTTAGTTTCACTTAAGAAAAAGATGGGACTTTATATACTCAACAATACTCTTTTTTAAGTACGTAGAGAGAACTCACTCACAGTACTAGAACTCAAAAGTCACAGAACAATATACGAAACAACAAACACACTTTGAAGTTTAACGAAAGGTCGCTAATTTATTTGATAGATTATTAAGAAACATTGATATACCTTCTGATAAATTTAGGTTAAAAAAGATTACAAGAAGAATATTTTTCACAAAGGTAGTTAACAAAAAAGACAACTAACAAACGGTGCAAAGGGGATTTAAACGAAGCTAAGACACGAAATCACAAGGAGTACACAATAAGATGAAAAAACAGAACTTTCATTCAATTGAAAAATTCCTGGAACAAAATAAAAGAATACCAAAAAGTGAAAGTAATTACTATTGTCCTACATATACTAGTAATTAAAACGTAAATAAATAGCCTACAAAATAAAATAAAAATTAAGGTATTTCAGAAAATACAAAAATTATTATATCGAGAAAATTATTATATTATCATAATAGTTAACTAAAGAAGTATCTGAACAAAACAAAAAAATTAAATCTAAAATATCAAGAAACTGTTGCCAAGCGTTTGGAAATTATTGATAATACAATTTTTTTTTGAATTAAGGAGTTTAAAATGATACAAGTAATAGATAAAATTAAATTTGTTTATTTTACAGCAACAATTTTGCCATCGATATTTGGTACAGCAGCTGTTTATACAGCCTCAAAATTTACAGTAACTGAGAAAGGAAAGGAGTGTGAAAGGTATTTATATGAGTTTTAAAAGTTAATTGATGTTTTTTTCAGTGTTTCTTATACCTATTAACAAACAATGAATAATGTTTAGTAAATATATTTTTTATTTATTATGTATTTTTTCAAAACTAAAATCATGATACAAAAATATTTCATCAAATACAAGCGAATGATTAAAGTATAGCACACCGCTGGTAAGTACGCCTTTTCAGGGTGAAACAGAGACAAATTAATTTCATGCGGCCATTCTAAAACGTCAGGTTGCTATAGTAACCACGAATACTATTACTCATTACGAAAAAGTTGTTTAGCCTACCGCTTTGCTAATACGTTACCGTGATCTGATTCACATGACCATCTGCGTGTTTATTTTTAGTAGCTCTGCAATTAATACTGTCTGTTTAAACCTTGATGGCCTTCGGCAGAGAGGAGTAGTATGCGGATTGTAAAACCATTTCAGAAAAAATATCTGATTTTTTTAAGTGACTGAAACTTGTCGGAATGACTTTTTTTTATAAAACGAATTATTTCGCATGTTTTTTGTTCTATAAAATTATTTCGAAAAACACGCATAATGAGATAATGTATAATTTAGTAAAAGTTTTGTTCCTTGTAACTCCTATACGGTTCATCCAATTTAAATAAATCTCTCACTAAAAATTAATTGAAAATTTTCTCTTTATTCCATTTCCTACATGTGTACAGTTATCTTTAAAGACCGAAAAGTATCTATGGTGAATTTTTTACGTCGTGTTTCGTGATTTCACAAAATATATTTATGAAAACAAACTGCCAAATAATTATGTTAATCTGTAAAATACGAGAAAATTGTTACGTGAAATACGAGAAATTGTTCTCGTAGATGAAAAATGAGTACGTAAAATTACGCTTTTTTCATCAAAAACAAAACTTTTACTAAATTTTAAAATATTATCTCATTAAGCGTTAATTTTTCAAAATAATTTTACACAACAAAACAACATGCGAAATACTTCGTTTTATCAAAAAACCGTTTTATCGATTAATTTAGTAATAAATAATTTAAAAAATACACAAAAGCGTCAATTATCCGAGCTTCAGTCATCCGAACCGTCAATTATCCAAACCACTACGATAGAAAAAACAATACGCATTTATTACTAAAATAGAGACATAACAATTCAAAGAAATATTTATACTACAGTTAAGTTTCCTTGTTCAATTTAGGAACAGTGGAGACTATTTAGAGCAAAATTCAAGATTTAAAAAAATTACTGTATCGTAAATACAAATGGGTTAAAGCATATTTTATAAAGGATTTTACCGTCAATTTTTCGTTAATTTAATTAGTTTTGAGATTCTGTATTTTTCAGTTTATGGTAGCCTCTTATAATCCCGTTGGCGTAGTGGATAGGGCAACTGGCTTCTACGCCGGGTCCCGGGTTCGATTCCCGGTCAGGTCTGGCATTTTTCCATTACTCTTCATCTATCATCCTTCTCCCCGTCTGCATTAGCAGCAATTGCGAAACAGTCAGACGTAAAAAAATTATTACTTTATCAAACGTATAGGTTATATGTATTAATATTACATTGTTACGGTACAATGTATCAAATTACAATATTTACGGTTTGATTATCCGAAGTATTTGATTATCAGAACCGCTCTGGTCCTAATTAGTTCGGATAACTAACGCTCCACTGTACTGTATTATAACAACTATTATTCAAGTAAATTATTATCTACTTTGCGAGCTGCGCTTTTCTATGACCAGTGACAATGACGAACGACGTATTTGCCTGTAGTAGTACGACGTAACAACCCCTCAGCCGTATCGTGTACACTGCATACTTATTCCATCATACATGCCTTAAAGAGGCACATTTACCAGCCGTGAACAATATTAATTCAAATTATTTCTTCATTATATTCAACAATTTATTAGAAATAAAGTGATAAATATAAGGAATGTTGTTGTTTAGGTCAAAAGCCGAAAGGCTGGTTTGAACCTCTAGAGGTTTTACTAAGTAAAAACGAGGAGTAAGGTGGTTTACCAATGCCTTTCTCACTGAGTTAAAAGAGTATGCTTATCAGCATGCCAGGCCCTCCGAAAAGCATTCACTTTCCACCCTGCAAATGACACCTTCACTTCATTCACCACAGGGTCTGGCTGCATAGTGAAATTCATTACTCTCAGAGGAGATAACTCTGACTAGTGTCTTTTACACCTCTACCTCTTCTGTTCTTAAATAGTTCAGTCATATAAGTGGCTGACTACGTGATAAGAAACAGAACTTTTTTTTAGCCCTGGACCAAACAAATAGAGTGCAATTAAAAAAACACTCCACCTGCCCGTTTTGGGCATAAAAAATATAAGGAATACTTTAAATTTTTGTATATTTTATAACACAATTTATTTACTAATATAATTTTTTAAGATACTTCAGAATAACTTTTTTTAATTTTTTCAGCAAAAAATGTATCACCGAGGAATTGAATTTGAACGATGATAAGAAATCGATAGAATATTTCATATTCACATTAGAATCTATTATAAAATAAATAAAAATTTAGAAAATAATATGGTTATAAAAATCATTGTCGAAAAATTAGAAAAAATTATTAATTTCATTATTAGTATGAATATTATAAACGCTAAAAAGCACAAAAAATCTGAAAATCATGTACGAATTTATAAAAAGAACTTGATGTTTACATCGTATGTGATACATTTAATGACATCGAAGGTTTCAGCTGAATCAATATTTAAGATTAACTCTTGTTTCTAAGGTAACGACTTAATAGTAACGGTTTATTGACATCATTTGTTATTTAAATTATTCGAAGTAAAACTATTCAACCAATCAAGTGACCGTAGAAAAAAATTGTATTCTTTGTTATTTAAAAATAATGAATTTATTTTACTTTATTAAAAAAGATTGTTGATTTCATTATGTAGCCTATTTTTATTATGTTTTTTATTTATTGTACAATTATTACCAATTTAAAACTGTAATTAAAATTTAAAAAAATTAAATTTTACCGAATAAAGTTGCGTGGAGTAGTAGCTTTACCGTATACGGTAAAATGGTCAAAAAACCAAAGTCAGAAACTACAAGAGATAACAACAAACGGTTTACGGATTCGTAATCTACACAAAAAGTTAGTGGGGCTAAATTGGGTTAGAAGTTCCGGTTTCACATGAAAGTGTCCCAAAACACCAAGTCATAAAACTAAGGTCAGAAACTACAAGAGTTACCAACAAACGGTTTTCAGATTTTTAATCTGCACAAAAAGTAATTGGGCCTAAATTGGGTTAGAAGTTCCGGTTTCAAACGAAAGTGTCCCAAAACACCAAGTCAAAAAACCAAGGTCAGAAACGACAAGAAATAGCAACAAACGGTTTTCGGATTCGTAATTTACAATATCTACAGTGGGTCTGGATTGGGTTTGAAGTCCGATTTTGATCTAACCCAATTTTGGGATTTTTCACAAATTTGATTTCGGAAATCAAGAAATCAAAGTCTGAATTTGGAAACAAAAATATTGTTATTCGATTCCTTTTTAATGAGGAGGTACAGACATCATCAGGTTTGAAGTAACGGTTAGGCCAAATATAGCTCAAAACCTGAAGTCAAGAAATCAAAGTCAGAAACTAAAAACTATAGTAACAAACGGTTTTTGGATTCGTAATGTACACAAAAGTTAGTGAAGCTGGATTAGGTTTGAAATTCCGGTTTCGACTGAAGTGCCTCAAAAACGGAAGTCAAGAGATCAAAGTCGGAATTTGGAAACAAAAATGTTGTTATTCGATTTCTCTTAAAGAGCTGATAAAGACATCATTGAGATTGAAGTTCTGGTTTCAACTGGAAGTGTGCAAAAACCGGAAGTCAAGAATTCAAAATCAGAAACTACAAGAGATAGCAACAAAAGGTTTTCGGACTCGTAATCTACACATAAAGTTAGTGGACCTGGATTGGGTTTGAAGTTACGGTTTACCCCGCAATTGTCAAAATTGTCCGTTTGTCAAAGCTAGGCATCTTGAAAAATTGCCAACAGCCATGAGACTCATACAAGGGATTTTTGTATCTTCATATCTTCTTCATTCATTGTATGGAATACATAAAATAATAACGGTGGATATATTGAACAATTTAGATAAAATTACAGTATATTTTGTATGTAACGTTCTTGAAAGTTTTTTCATTTGGTTTACAATTTCACAATTTAAATTTTCTTAAGAAAAGTAATATATGTGGTATTTTGTACAAAATTAAATGTATTTAATTGGATAAACCCGTCAGCTTTTGTTCATAACTCAATACGCTGTTATAAAAATGTAATTACTTATTCAAAAATAAGTTAAGTGTTAGGTAACCGTTCACAAGAAATTTCATTTATCAAATTTTTCTATCACTAAAAATTTTAGATTTTTTTATGTGAAAAAAGAAACTGAAAATACATTAGCAATACTACAACCATCAATGTTATGGAGTTAGATAGTAACTGCCAGATTTTCAAATAGGATTTCACTGCTTCTGAGTAGTAGTTCATAGGTACTTAGGCTTATATCATTCCATCCTTCCTTAATGTACGGGCTAATGCCAAAAACAGGAATAACTTTCTCTGAGCTAAAACTTTCTGTTGGGAAAAGTAGATGGGTTGATCCATCTTTGTGCAAATGTAAAGACTTGGAAACTTGAAAACCACACAGTTATTTCAATTAGATTATTTTAAAAGGAAAATGTACATCAAACTAAATGTAAGAATTTCGTAAAAAATATCTTCTGTAAGGTATAATTAAATTTTTTCAAATTATATACAAATTCTTTTAAATTACAGAATTTTATTATGTTATCGTATGTATAACGTACGTACAAACGCATAAAATACCGATTCTTATCTAATTTTTTGCTATAATGCCCACCACGAAAGAAGTCTGTTATGTTTAATAAGCGTTATTTCAAAAACGATCGAACTGTTCTTTCCTGCGTTGATTTTTTTTGACTAAAATTCTTTTATTTAAAAATTTTCTGGAGATGTTGTGGTTATGCATTTAAAAGTACCTATATTTTACCCAATTTTTTGTTAATATATGCTTTATAAACGTCTGTTACTTCATCCAGGCTTTGGATAAAAATGGCGTGCACTATAGTACCTAACGGAATATTACGCATAATATATTGTGACAATATGTAAAGGGAGTGTGTGTTCGAGAATTTTCGAGGAGGACCGAGATTTTTAAAATGTTAACGTAAATAATAAGAGTGATAAATAGCGTTTCCAAGAAATGGTTAGGTCATGTATAGTAAAGGCAGGCCCGCCTATTGTTGTACGACTATTGTGAAAGAGTCGGGTACCTAATTAGATATTTGGTCTTTTTGTAACAGCTTTCATTCAATACTAATTTGTTTAGGCCGGCCCGTTGGCGTAGTGGTTACCGCAACTGGCTTCTACACCGGGGTCTCGGGTTCGATTCCCGGTCATGTCTGGAAAATTTCATTTTTTGTATTGGATAGGGGTATTTTTAAAAAAAACAAAAAATTTTTCATCACTCATTTTCATTTATCACCCTTCTCACCGACTGCATTAGCAGTGATTGCAAAACAGTCGGACATTAAAAAAAATACTGGCTATTGTTTAACGTTTATTTATTCAATATCATTTTTGTAAGTAGTACTTAGTAAATTGGTTAAGTTTATTTATTGTTATTAGTTAATTATAATTAGTTTATTATAGGTAATTCACTTGTAGAATTTAATCACTTTATTAATTGTATTTTTTTAGTAGTAATAAATACTTGAATTTTAAACTATAGTGTGTTAATTATTTAATTTGCCCAGATCCCGAAACGGACCTTAGAGATAAGTGTCACAATATTTATTTAATACATCCATAACGTGTAGTAGTAATTCGGTAAAAGAAAGCTATTGGATAGAACTTTCACTAGTATAATAAAATAACAAAAACTTTATAAAAAATCTGATGTGAAACACTCAAACCGACTTTCTCGTGCCAATGCAAATAATGAACAATATAACCTAACATTTGTAATAAAACATTAGAAATAAACAAAAAATTAACCTCAAAAAATATAACCTTATTTTAATCAAAAATGAAAGACGTAAAATGAAAATCAACCTCAGTTTGGCTTAAAAATACGGAAAATCACTCGTTCACGCTGAACGATATATAGAGAAAAATATAGAGAAAAATGCTTTAAATAAAAGTTTTAAATCTTTTAATTTTCTATAAATTTGATTATATACATATTTGTCGTAAAATGCAAACTAAGGCTGAAATCTTGAAAAATCAATTTTTTACACGTTTTCGTGAGAAAAAAACAAAATCGCTAATTAATTATCGCTAAGCTAAGCGTTATCAATAAAATGTTAGGCATAAAAATTGTAGGATTTTAAATTCTCTACAACGTTTATCATAAACATTTTGCGCTGAAATTCATAATATTAAAGCCGCAATCTTAAAAAAAAACAATTTTTTACGTGA
This sequence comes from Catonia carolina, assembly GCA_035578175.1. NCBI lineage: Eukaryota > Metazoa > Arthropoda > Insecta > Hemiptera > Achilidae > Catonia > Catonia carolina. The sequence goes on from JAQMRL010000004.1 coordinate 48,535,717, forward strand.
AAACAGTCTCTCCAAGAATTTCAGCAGACATGGCGCCTACCCTATCTTGAAGACCATAGAAAATTGTAGTGAATGAGGCGATTTTTAAAAAAATCGTACGAGCTGTTTTTGAGAAAATCGCAAAAAAGTGAAAAATGACGCAAATAAACTACTACTTCCGCTTGATAAATTTTTATGAAAATGTTCATGTCCGGTTCTTTAGTGGTACTTAACCTAATTTTCAAGTTTGAAGTTTGTACAATGTTCCGTTTTTGAGATATTCTGTCAAATACACACACAGAGAGACCAGTCGCTAAACAGATGTTTTTTTTTGGGTTCAAGGTGTCTGTAAACGTGGAGATCCGGGGAAAACTCGATTTCGAAAAATCGACATGATAACAATACTTTACTTCCTTAATATTCATATAGGCAAGAGAAAGTAAAAATATAATAGAAGTTAGTTATTATTACTGTTATAAATTTTTTTAATACTTAATTTATCAGAAATTGTACTGGCTAATAAGGATAAAACCTTAGAAACAAATATGTTTAATACGGAAAGTTTGAAAACGAATGTTTTGTATCAAGAGTAATACAACAATCGTTCGCCCAGCATGCGTCACTCATTCATTATACCTCACCCGTACCCTTCAGCCTGCAACTACACGAAGTTTGGAACCGCATAATACTTATGCTTGTATTTCTTTGCATACAAACACAAGAAAATAATAATGTTTCAAAACTTACTGATTGAGATATTCTTATAAAAAATACTTTTAATAATTTTAATTTTAACGTTTAGAGAAATGACTTTTCGGTTGCATAAACTTCTGTTGTTGATATTTTAAAGTATTGTGACAATATCGAGGGAAGGGCATGGTTCGCGAAATTTCTAGTAAAATGGTAAAATGTTCATACAATGGTAAATAGTAGATAATAGAGTGAAAAAATAACAATAAAAGTTTACCTATTTATAAAAGGTATATGAGAAGGTCGGGTTATTGTTTTACAACTATTTATGAAAGGGCCGGTTGATTACACTTTCTATTTACAATAGGTCTATTGTTGACTTGTTTACAATAGATTTTTCTAGCACTCATTTGTAAAGGGTTTTTTTTGTACTTTATTATCTGTGTCGAGTTTCGGTGTCTTTCGGGAAGATTCTTTTTTGATTCACTATATAAAGAGACCCCCGAGCGCAGTCAGTGAGTTAGTATTCGTTTGATCTTTGACGAGTGACTATCGGGACGTTATATCAGGTTAACGGTTCCGAGGTATTGTTATACTGTCTTTGTGTGTGTGTGTGTGTGTGTGTGCGTGTGTGTGTGCGTGTGTGTGTGTGTGTGTATTGTGTAACGTTATTGTGTAGGTGCATTTATTCTATAAAATTGATTGTAAGTAGTGCTAAGTAAATTAATAAGTTATTTATTGTTTATTATTTATTTTAAGTAAATTATTAAGTTATTTATGGTATTACTTCATTATAATTAGTTTATTATTAAATTTGGAAATCTTTTAGTGTAATAAATATTTGTAGGCCTAATTGCAAACTTTAGTGTATTAATTATTTAATTACCTAGATCCCGAAACGGACCTTAGCGATAAGTAGTGTCACAGTATTTTGTAAATTAAATCAATTTTAGAAACCTACAAAATTTGCATTGTAAATTGTTACAGCAACACGAAAAATTGAGACCCATAAGTGCATATTGGTTGTAAAAATAGCTCATACCAATGTTAACCAGCATATAGTATCTGAGTTTCATTTTCTGTCATTAAAATTCCAGAGAGTGTGTTACGAATAAAAAAATTATTCCAGCTAAATTTTTTATTTATTTATATAAATAAAAATTTATTTGAATTTACTTTAGGCTCAGACATAAATATTCACTGGTATTCTACATAATTTGAGAGAGTTATGCAATTACTCGTATCCAGTTTGAAAAATTCATTTTTACAGAAAAACAATGGATTTAAAATACAGGAATTATTTAAAGTTTAAAACAGATTTTTTCTATATTTGGAAACGTGTCACTGTATATTATTTTGGCATTAATAATAAATACCAGTTTTGTCTTACATTCTGTACTTTAAATAAATAAAATAAATTGAGACTCCAAGTGAGAATTTCCGAAATTTAAAAGGAAATTTTTTAAGGGAGGGTAATCAGGTCAACAGATTTATTTTTCTGCAGATTCTAATACTTCATTATTTCCTGTATTTAAAAATTCAATTGATTTTAACGTGTTATACTTAAAAGTCTATAAAAAGATTATTTTTGCATAGGCATGTTGTGTGGAGCAGGTTCTGAATTTTATGGCAAAAAAGTCGCTTAATTTAGCATAGTTTCGACTAAAATACTTAGTACTTTGATGATATTTGAATACGAAATTTGAGGAGAAAATAAGGAAAGAAAACTTAGTTCAATAATCATGAATAGAGAAGGAAAAACAAAAAGCCAGGAGCAGGAGTTAAAGAATCGTATTAATGTCGGATGTTCTAACTCTGTGTTTATTTAAAATTTTTTGTTAATGTTCGGGTAATTTATCATTTTCTTCTATAAAACATATCTTTAAGATTTTTTTATTTTAATTGTACCGAATCCGTTTTTCTTAAATCGGTAAATCACAACTTTTGGGTTTTAAAAAAATTATTAATAAAATATTTTAGACATATAGGTACTTAAAACATAAACATTCACCGGGATTTTTCAGTCAATTTGATATACAATACATGTTAACAGCTGATGTGTTGTTTAGGTCAACAGCCGAAAGGCTGGTTTGAAACTCTAGAGGTTTTACTAAGTAAACCAAAAAGTGAGGTAGTTTACAATTACCTTATCACCGAGTTGAAAGAGTATGCTTATCAGCATACCAGGCCCTCCTAAAATCACATACTTTCCACCCTGCAAATGATACCTTCACTTCATTCACCACAGGGTCTAGCTGAATAGCGAAATTCATTAAGACTAGTGTCTTTTACACCTCTACCTCTTTTGTTCTTAAATGATTCAGTCATGTAATTGGCTGACCATGTGGTTAGAAACAACTATTTTTTGTAGCCATGGAACCTGTATATCGAGTGCAATTATTTTAACACTCCACCTGCCTGTTATGGGCAATAATAGCTGATATATTTCTGAAATTATAAGCGCTGCTTGGAACAATATTTCATTCCACCATTATGCAGATTAGGAGCTGTTTTAAACCATCGCTCTGCTCCAATTGGCTGGATGCAAAATAATTACGAAAAATGCTAAGCGCGGGCCATTCTAATGACGAAAGAAAAATCGAATTTTTAACTATCATAATTTTTACCCAACTTACTTAACTACACACAAGAGCACCGAAGTAGCCTATCTGTGGCAGAAGCAGACATAATTATAAATATGTTGATATAACATGACTCGTTACTGGCGGCTGTCTGTCCGATACAGTAGCTATCAGTCACGTTAGTCTTACTCTTTTGAACATAGGCTCATGTGGTAAAATGTCAAGGTTCCTCTGAAAAAGTGGATACAAAAATCACAAACAGTTAGCTATAAGTCAAAGGTAAACCTTTTTAAAAATTTCCACTAGCCATGAGACACGCGTCTCATGAAAAGTAATTTTTTACATGATATTTATATGGTAACTGCTATTTCATAAAATTATGAGGTAAATAAAAAAACTGTACAAAGAACGTCAAATTTTAGATTTTAAACTTGGCTACATACTTTTGCTCTTCTAAAGAAGGCCACTTCTTAACCGGTCTTCTTAATCCGGTAGAAAACTAGTCGGAAAAAAGTTAAATGAATTGCCAGAAAAACAGATTAAAAAGTGTGAAAACTTTTAACCTAAATATAAAATTGTGATATTTTGTGCAAACATGATTTTCTAGCATGCCTTATCAATCGGCTAAATCACTTTGAATTGCAACATGACACTGATTAGGTGAGAGACTATTGTGTGGTGACAGGCTGACGCCCAACCATTAACAAGTGTAAAACTCGATAACCCTGTTCAAATTCAATTCAATTTAAAAATACAGTAAAAAGGAATGACCAAACAGAGTGGATGTCAACAATGTACAGTTTCCAGTAAATAAAAGCTAAACGAAATGATGTTTGCTTGAGTTAACAAAGGAATTTTTCTTTAATCTGCAGTGATTTCCTATTTCTTCCCCAACCATTAACTGTAAGTCTATCATCTCCAGATATTTTACAAATAATTTGTATCACCTTTATCTAGACACTCTAAACCGTAAAGTTTTTACTCTAGACTACACGTTTCAATTTTATAGTAATCATGTTTAGAAACTTCACAAAGGTACAATAAGGTCAAAGTAATGTTAAAATAGAAAATGGAGCGACCGAGGAAATTGAAATATAAAGAGGGGTGAGACAGGGATGTGTACCCTTATTATATAACTTGTACTCCGAAGTAATATTTCAGGAAGTACTGGAAGGAGAAACAGCTGGAATAATAATAAACACCTCACCTATAAATAACACTAGATACGCAGATGATGCAGCGATACTAATGAATATAATCTGCGATCTTCAACAGATGATGGAACGGCTAAACATACTTAGTGAATTATGTATTAACTTGAAACAAAATTTATGGTCGTTTCCAAAGTTCAAATCAAGGTGAACGTAACTGTAAATAACATTCGCATTAAAATAAGTAAAGTGATACAAAATTTGGGACAACAACAAACGATAGAAATTCCTTTCATGAGACGACGCATCTCATGGCTGGAGTCAATTTTTAAAAAGGCTTACCTTTGACTTATGGCAGAAAACCATTAAAAGATTTCTGTATCTACTCTTTAACATGAATCGAGTAACACTATTCTGTTTTCTTATTCCGACTTTGTTTTCTTGATTTCCGGATTTACCACTTCCGGTTCATACCGGAACTTCAAACCCAACGATTTCTGTTTCTTTTTGTCATCAGTTTCTCGACTAGTTTGATGCAAGTCATTTCATATCTACATACCTGTAACACCCTACATCTTTTGTAATTTGATTTAAATTTTCTAACTTTTGCCTCCCCCTACAATTCACTCCAATATTACTCTCCATTATTGATAGATAAATACCTGGATGTCTGTGCCCCACTAGCCTATCCCTTCTTCTGATAAGATGTTTCCATATACTTCCGCTTTCATTCACTCGTCTAAAAGCCTCTAATTTTGTACTACTTATTTTGCCCACCCACCTAATCTTTAACATTTTCCGATAACACCACTTTTCAAAAGCTTCTATTGTCTTCCTCTCTACAGGCCCTATCACCCACGTTTCACTCTGTATGATTTCTGTATCTACTCTTTAAGAGGAATCAAATAAAACTATTTTTTTTCCGAATTCCGACTTTGACATTTGTTTCAGTAATGAAAGTTGACAGCCGACCGCAATCTTCCGAAATTAACGCACTTGAATTTCGTCTTTAGAAAACGCTTTGTGCCAACGGAAAATTATACTGGTACCCAAACAGTCTTCCCCATACGGACCGTTCGTCTCGTTTAAGGTATCAAAACCCGATAAACTGCAGCGAAAAAAATAGCAAATCGCATATCATCATTTTTTTAAGTTTGGCACTCATAGCAAATAAAACCGGAGAATACCGCAAATCCTTCTGAAAAATAAGGCTGCTGTACGCTTGCTAATCAACGAAAATCATACGGCACTACTGTACAAACCGCTTTTGTAATGAGTTAAACTTTGTATTGAAGCAGTTTCCAATTCGTCCAGTAGCTATGACCGCTCATACGAACGTCATCCCAGTTTTTAGAGACCCTTTGAACAACACAAAACTATTTAATTAATTGTACTTGTTGTAATTAAATATTCCAGACTTTGTGATTGTTAAATTACAAATTTAGTTTTACTTGAATTGTGTCATTGTTTTCTTTTAAATGCCATTTTACTGTCACCACACTTAGTTATAGTTTGATAGTTTAATTGACATTAACCCACCGGGTTGGTCTAGAGGTAAAGTCGTCGCCAAAATCAGCTGTTTAACAGCTGATTTTCGGAGACGAAGGTTCCTGGTTCAAATCATAGGAAAGGTAGTTACTTTTATACGGATTTGAATGCTAGACAGTGGTTACCGGTGTACTTTGATGGTTGGGGTTCAATTAACCATACTCTCTCAGGAATGGTCGACCTGGGTCTGTACAAGACTACACTTCATTTACACGTCATACACATCATTTTCATCTCATTGGGTCATAGGGTTGCTTATTGTTCTGAATTGAACAGATTGCAACGTACACATATTAGGAATTAAAAAAACAAAATTGACATTAAATATTCATTATTTAATTAATTCTTTATTGTATTTTTTTACGCCCATAACAGGGAGGTGGAGTAGTAAATTATTTTCAATCGATCTGCTAGTTCCAGGGCTACAAAAAACAGTTCTATTTCTTATCACGTGGTCAGCCAGTTATATGACTGAACTATTTAAGAACACAAGAGGTAATAAATCTGATTAGTGTCTTTCACACCTCTACCTCTTCTGTTCTTAAATAGTTCAGTCATATAATTGGCTGACTATGTGATAAGAAACAGAACTATTTTTTGTAGCCCTGGAACCAGCAGATCGAGTGCAATTAACTTAACACTCCACCTGCCCGTTATGGGTAAATGGAGTATTTATTTTATATCAAATAATTGTTTATTATTATCGAAATTGTAAGACTATGCTTTATATTATTATAGAACCGTTTCCTGCCCATAACAGACAGGTGGAGTGTCAAATTATTTACATTCAATCTGTTCGTTGCAGGGCTAAAATAAATAGTTCTGTTTCTTATCACATGGTCAGCTAATTAAATGACTGAATCATTCAAGAACAGAAGAGGTACAGATGCAAAAGACACTAATCCGAGTTGTGTCCTCTGAAAGTAATTAATTTCATTATACAGCTAGACCCTGTAATGAATAAAGTGAAAGTGTCATTTGCAGAGTAGAAAATATGTGCTTTTCAGAGGGCCCGGCATGCTGATAAGCGAACTTTTCCACTCAGTGAGGAAGGCACTTGTAAACCACTTTACTCCTCGTTTTATTTAGTAAAACCTCTACAGGTTCAAACCAGCCTTTCGGCTGATGACCTAAACAACAACAGAACCGCTTTGTTGTCAGGATTTAGTAATGCGTGAATCGTTGACAAGTGAGTGTCAGTTGAACCGTTTTTTTTTATGTACTTCTAAAACAGTTACTGATGTGAGAAGCCAATGTTACAGTAATGTATAAGTTATTATTTTACGTGACAATAAATATTTATTTATGCTAGAACAGGGAGCTCTAGTAAAATACCGATGAGTATTTACCATTGGTTGACTTCATCGATGAATATAAAGTCAATACATAGGACGTTTAAATTGACATGAAATCAGTAAGTTGTATTAATGAACAGTTGTAGTAACTTCTAAATAAAACTAAAATAATAATATTAATTAGGAAAACAATATATCAAATAAACTTTTGCGTCGTTTGAATATACTACAATATTTAGATTTACAGTTGAACAGTATGAGTAAATATTTCAAACATTGGTTAAAACATCTATTTCGGTACAGTTTACTGTTGAGATTAACGTGCAGGTTGATAGGTATTACGTGGGATTAGAACGGAATTTTGGTTAATCAGAATAACAATGTGTATTTTCAATAGTAAAATTAACCTTGGATAAGAATAGGTACTGATAATTAAACAGGTAAAATAACGGGCATCAGAAACACAATAACACATTGTTAAAATTTGGCACGTAGATTTACCTTGCTAACTAGAACGGCAATGGACATTTAAATCCGGATCCATTACAGGTAAAAACAGAGTACAGAATGGATATGATCCGATTATCGAGAAGTGGTTAAATAATGGTTAGAGGATTGTTCCTGCTACGGTTATAGTTTAGCTCTTTGTGTAAACATACTGAGATTGATTTTCCCCGGTAATACCTTTAAATCCCTGCGAGACGTTTTAATTTTAATTGATTGCCTTTGAAAATAATTTATTCTAACCCAATTTGTACGTTTCAAGAATAAAAAATGGTTTTGATAATTTTTACTTAAAATAATATAAAGATTAATACTACGTATTAGATACTATAATGTGTCCACAGCTCGGTGGCATCTAGACCATAAACCGATACACACAAGCGCGCGCGCAGCACACCTATACCTGCCTTAGCGGTGTTATACATTGTTCACTATGTGTGTGTGTGTTAGGGTCGGGTTATGGGCTAGGTGCCACCAAGCTGTGGACATATTATACGTCCCAGTTTATAAAATTCTTTTACTCATGCTTACCTGTTATAATAATTTTCAAAAAATTTGAGGTAACTATGCATGCAAAATTTTCTTCCTCTCCTCCTCCTCCTCCTCCTCCTCCTCCTTTTATTCTACCTCCTTCTTCTCCTTCTTCTTTTGTCATTTCGAACTACTAAGAACCACGTTAAATTATTTCTATCTCACATTAGATCTCTCGCTTTCATCTTTCCCATTTTTTTTTCTTCAATAAACTCTTTCCTCTTTTCTACTGACCATTTCTTCTTTAAATATCTTTCAGTTTTCATGAATTATCTATTCAATGTTTAAATAATTTTTGCATCATTAAATAACTGTTCCGTAAATATTTTTTGGTTCAGTCTATAGATAAATCTATAACAACTTCGAAACTTTTTACAACTTTTTGACATTTTTTCTTTCTCTTGCCTATATGAATATAAGGAAGGACAGTATTGTTTTCATTGTCGATCTTCCGAAATCGAGTTTTCACCGGATCTACACGTTTTCAGACCCCCTGAACCCAAAAAAACAAAGGTTCTTAGCGATTGGTCTCTGTGTGTGTGAACAGAATATCTCATGAACGAAACATTGTACGAACTTGAAACTTGAAACTTACTTAGATACCACTAGAGGACCCGACACGACATTTTCATCAAAATCGGTCAACCGAAAGTAGTAGTGTATTAGTGTCATTTTTCACTTTTTTGCGATTTTCTCAGAAACGGCTCCTATGATTTCTTTTAAAATCACCTATTTACTAAATTTGTTATGCTCCACAAGATAGGGCCATGTCTGCTGAAATTCTTGGGGAGGTTGTTCTCACGTACAAAAAAATGGTTTTTTAAGATCGCGGCCTAAAATCGCATTTTTTGGCAAAAATGTATCTAATTAATAAAAGTTGTAGAGAATTTAAAATCCTACAACTTTTATGCCCAAACATTTTTTTGTATAACGCTTAGTTTAGCGGTAATTAGCGTAATACATACTGCACAATTATATTACACTTCCATAATGCTTTTATTACCATGACAAACTGTAAACAAAACAGTTCCAACAATAACATTCAGAAACAGCTGATCAGCTGATAAAATTAATTGTATTAAACACATGTCAACTCTCCCCCTTTAAAGTCTTAACCGTAGCATCTGATCGACGTGTCGCCTGCAAACTTGACCACTGTCTAGCTTGATATAGTTTAAATTACCGTCTCTAGATTGAACTTGCCCAAGACTCCATTTCCCTTGGCCACTGTAATTTCTTACTTGCACACGATCCCCAACCATAAATTGGCGTACTATGCCCCTTGGGCGTTGTTTTATCTGTTCTCCTTGAGGTGGCACTAGTAAACTGATGTAAGTTCTTACTTTCCTATTAAACATGAGGAAGTATGCCGAGTTTCCAACAATAACATTTAGAAACAGCTGATCAGCTGATAAAATTAATTGTATTAAACACATGTCATAGCGATTATCTGCTTTTTCTCACGAAACATGTAAAAAAGCGATTTTTTTAAAGATTTCAGCCTTAGTATGCCTTTTACGACAAAAGTGTATTTATAATTAAATTTATAGAAAATTAAAAGATCTACAAGCTTAGTTTAGCGTCCGTATTTTTAAGCCTAACTAAAGTTGTTTTTCATTTTGCGTCATTCGCTCATGATTAAAATTAGGTTATGTTTTTGAGGTTAGTTTTTTGTTTATTTCAAATGTTTTATTACTAATGTTAGGTTGTATTGTTCATATATGAATTGGCAAGAGAAAGTCGTGTGAGTGTTTCACACCAGAATTTTTTTCAATAAACTCTTTCTTCCTTCTTCTGACCATTTTTTCTTTAAATCTTTTCAGTTTTTATGAATTATCTATTTAGTGTTTCAATAATTTTTGCATCTAATAACAGTTCAGTAAATATTTTTTGGTTCATTCTATAGATATATCTATACAACTTTGAAACTTTTTACAACTTTTTTGATATTTTCCTTTTTTAATAGTCTATATATTTTCTACATTTCCAATCCTAAATATATTTTTATTTCGCAAATTGGCATCAATTCACCGCTTAACAGTTTTCAGCCCCGACTCCGTCTTCTCTTGGACAGCATTCCAAATAAACAGAAAAATATTCCAATTTTCCAGAAAACAGAAGAACCGTATCGTCCGCAAACGCAAAAATCGTCCCATTAACTTGCAGTCTTCGAAACGGATTTTTATACAAAAGAAAATCGGCCCAAGTACGTGCCCTGAGGTACACCGTATTCAATATCAACCTTATCGCCAAGGTGGCCATTCACTCTAGCACTCTTAACCCGATCCGATAAATAACTACGAAACGGGTTTTTTATATTTACATTAAAAGATAATGACTTCACGATAAGAAGAAAAATTAATTAATCTGATGAAATAAAATTTATTTTTTATTATTATATTAAATATGATAAAAATAAGAAACAAGAAAATACGAATTTGGCTTCTACATAAGAAAGCCTTCAAAAATGTTGAAAAGGAATGGAACAATAAACGTCAATTTTCATTTTTCACATCCCAGTAAAGAGACTGGTGAAAAATACCAGAAGATTTAAGAGAAAGATAAATCAGCTTACTACGTATTACTTTGTTGAAAGCTCTAAAATCTTGATTGGCATTTCTTTTGTTATTTACAATAACATAAAAATATTTGACCTGCATCTTGTCAAAATAATATCAGTAATATTTTGTATTAAAGTACTCAACGTTCTATAAAATGTCGTATACAACTGAACAATTTATTAGCTACATATTACAAAGAAAAATGTCTAAAAACTGTCTTAATAAATTAATATTACTAAAAAACCTAAAAATGAAATATTTTTCATCATATCGTGTTTTAAGTTCTTATTATTTTATGTAATTCAAAATGTAAACAAACTTATGTTCTGATCAAAGCAGAGTAATTTTAATAAAGTAACTTCCTGTTTAACCGGATCCTGTTCATCCGGACTGATCTTTACATCTTTTAAAAAGTTTTTTGTCATTTTCATTACAAAACGGTAATAAGGTAATTACTTTTTCATACCGTAATTAGTTTTTACAGAAATATAAAGTTTTCTCTTCTTTCTGGCCTCGCCTACCTTGTTGTCTATTAGGCCTAAGAAACGTCGGGCTGCCTTTCTTTTGCCTTCCCACTGGATTTCAAACAGTTACCCATTTTATCCATTTCCCTACTGTAACTCTCACTTAGGTGAGATCTTTGTTACTTAAGTTTAACATAAATTATTTAAAACATAAATGATTAGTATGTTGTGTAAAAAAATCTGGTGTGAAACACTCACACAAATTTCTCTTGACAATGCAAATAATTAACAATATAACCTAATATCAGTAATAAAATATTAGAAATAAACAAAAACTGACCTCAAAACTTCTTAACCTTATTTTAATCATGAGTGAATGATACAAAATGAAATCAACTCAGTTTGGCTTAAAAATACAGAAATCACTGTTTCACGCTAAACAAGATATAAAAACGCTATAGATAAAAATGCGCTAAATAAAAGTGGTAGATCTTTTAATTTCCTATAAGTTTTAATAAATGCACATTTGTCGTACAATGCATTCTAAGGCTGAAATCTTAAAAAACTGATTTTTCTACACATTTTTGTGAAAAAAAAACAGAAAATGGCTAATCACCGCTAAACTAAGCGTTATAAAAACAATGTTAGAAATAAAAGTTGTAGATTTTTAAATTTTCTATAACTTTTATTACCTATACATTTTATTGTAAACATTATATAGGCCTACATTTTTGCCCTAAATGCGTATAACAGCCGTCATTCTAAAAAAGATTTTTTTCTACGACAGCACAGCCTCCCGAAGAATTTCAGCAGACATGGCTCCTACCCTATCTTGTAGGGTATAAAAAACGTTTAAATGAGGCGATTTTAAAAAAATCGTAGGAGCGGTTTTTGAGAAAATTGCAAAAAATGAAAAATGACACGAATAAACTGCTACTTCCGGTTGACCAATTTTGAAGAAAATGTTCGTGTCGGGTCCTCTAGTGGTACCTAACTTATGTTTTACGTTTTAACTTCGCACAATGTCCTGTCCTTGTATTTTGTTCACACACACACATACACACACACACACACACACACACACTCAGTCCAATTTCTAAAAACATGTTTTTTGGGTTCAGCGGGTCTGAAAACGTGTAGATCCGGTGAAAACTGGATTTCGAAAAATCGATATAAAACTACTTTTTTTCATATACATTCATATACGCAAGAGAAAGTAAAAAATTATGTATTAGTCGGTTAGGATAAAGTTCCAATCAAAATTGTGTCATTTTTCAAAAACAGCAACACATAAAAAACTTAAGAATCGAAGTATTAGCATTAAGTGATTACTTAATTTTGCCTTATACTCTTACGACATCATACAAAATAAGCCAGGAAATCTAAAAATAAAATGCTATTTTACTCCTAACGTTTGGTGAAACTATTTTTTTCTGTTTTTTCAGTGAATCCTGATTGGAAATTTAATACTTCAGAAATTAATCGCCGTACGAATAAATTACCTAGGATTAAAAATGGGTGAAGGAAATCCACTAATAACAACCCAAAATTTTCTCTATAAAGACGATTCATATAGCCTTATTTTTCTATGAAAATTTATCAAAATAGGGAATAAAATTAATTTGGCTGAATGTGGAAGGATGTTTAGTTATTTTATTTATTTTACCAAAACGGAGTTTTTGCAAATTTTTCACATGTTCATACACTCACGCACACCGTTACTGATGTAGCAAGCAAGGAACTTGAGGCGTTTATAATTTAAATCTTTTTCAAACGAGTAGGATTCTAGGATATCTTTAAAAGTAAATTCTAACTTCATTCAGAGATATCGATTAACTGTCAAACGTACAGCTTACTGCAGTTTATTTATCGACCAGAATGAAATCCTTTAGAATGTTACAGTTGAATATTTGAAGGAGTACTGAATTTTTCCAACTTACGTTTAAAATTTTTTAGTAATTTATATTTAAATATACTATAGAAAGTTTGACGCTAAAATCAAGAACATATCTTTCAATTTAAAATTTCAATCAAAACTTTGAAAGTTAATAACGAAATTTTCTGTTATTACCGGTATAAATATGGTGACAGGAGCTTGCCATGAATAGATTTATATTTCAGTGAAATTCAATTGCAATAAGTCATAAAATAATAATGCATCATTGCGTTATTAATTTCTTTCATGAAAATTTCTGCAATTTACTCCAATCTCAATAAAATATTAATGACTATGTCTAGACTACTAAATCACTATTTTTTGTTTCTTCAGATTTTACAATCAAATCAACTGGTAAAATTATTTGCGACAAGCTCGGTTACAAAATGTTTTTATATGTAGCCTAAAACGTTGAGTCATATATTTAACCCTGCGACTGATAGGTTCTAGAATACCAACTTTTCGAACACTAATTTAGAGATCGTGCCGATAAATCTGACTTTTTTTAGTCATCTTTTATCCAGAAAATTTTAAAATTCTATGAGACATTAAGAAAACGTCGAGATATGTTTTTAAAAAACAAACATGAAACTCCGTTTTTTTAACGCCAGTTACCTGTTACGTTTATAATTTATTCTAAATTGAAACGCCCTCACTTACCACACTATACGGCTATTCAAGCGTATGTAAGAGTCAAGTGAATATGGATTCTATGGTAAAATACACAGCGGAAAAAATTTTTCTTCTTGAGCTGATGTCATTAACCCATTCCTACAGTAATTTATATGAAAGCACGGAATTTTTTGAACAAACTGCTGAGTAACACACTTGTCATCTAGCAAAAATATATGGGCTATCCGCCTGTTAAAGGTTAAAACGCAAAACCTGGTTCAATGCATTTTAAATTGAGATTCTCTTTGTCATTGAATACAGAGTTCTACGGCCCGGATTTTAAAGAAAACTTTCACACGATTGTAAAGAAAGCGGCTTGTGAATCCTTCAAAAAAATCCAAAAATTAGAAATTGGTAGAACTGTAAAGAATACAAATGTATTCTTTGCTAATGTATCCTTTATGTCTGTGCTAATTTTACAATCTCTAACGCCCAAATTGAAAGAGTCACGTCGTACAAATACGAAGCCATAGATGATCGAAATAGAAAAATTAAAGGAAGAACAGAAACAGCGAGACAAATATTTATTAAAACGAAGAGGTTCCTATGCTAATAATAATTTGAATTTGAGAGTGAGAATGTTACGTTGTTATGTTTACTCCGTATTTCTGTACGGTGTGGAATTATGGACTCTTTAAACAGGGAAACATCAGGAATTTTGAGGCATATGAGATGTGGTTTTATAGGATAATGTGAAGAGTATCATGGACGGAGAGAGTGACAAATGTGGTTGTATTTATGAGAATGAGTAAAGAGTGCGAATCGGTGAAGACTATAACGAGAAGAAAATTGGAGTATCTGAGCCATATTATGAGAGAGATAAGTACTCATTACTGAGGGTTATTGTCCAAGGAAAGATTAAAGAAAAAAGAAGTGTTGGGCGTAGAAGACTTTCCTGACTGAAATCTGAGGGAGTGGTACGGGTGCAGTTCAGTGGAGCTGTTCAGAGCTGCAGTCGACAGGATCCAGATAGCTATGATGATTTCCAACCTTCGATTGGGAACGAAAGAAGAAAAAGTCAAGCCGTAAAGAAATTTTGCAAAATACAGAAAAAATTAAAGTTTCTATGATCCTACTATTCTGGTGGCGACGTTGAAAAGTTTAATTTCGTTTTAAAGGGTCGTAACTATGACAAGAATTGTTTATTTAAATGTATATCTTATTTTGTAATAACACTGACACAAAACATTGCGAATGAAGATCATGAGTGTTACTATAAATTGAAACATTGGTTGCCAAGAATGTATTTATTATTGTGCGATAAAATTCGCAGGTGACGTCAGCTAGTTAATTTTATAAACTCTTTGGGAATCAAATGGGAAATTTTTTTTTTAACGTCACATCAACATCAAGGTCATTAGCGACGACGTTGGGGTGTAACTATATACAATGGAGGATGAAATGATTTTTTGTAACGTATGAAAATATGTCATGCCTGAGTGGGATTCGAACCCAGGACCGCATGACGAGAGGCGAGCACGTTACCAACTGCGCCAATGCGGCCGGCCAAATGGGAAATTTGTTTAATAGAAAATTAAACGTTTGAAGTTGTACAACGATTGTTTGCAATTCAATCTTGTATTTTAACAATTTATTTTCTAAGTTAGTCCTGAAGTAAATATCTGTTACGTCTTTTCCGTAACCGGATACATTTTATCAGATTTCTACGACGGATGCAGCATTAATTGGTAAAAATTTAAATTAAGAAAAATTATTAGGCCTAACGCGGAATTTAGTAAGGTTATCTGTACTCTTCTTACTTTCTGTCAGTTTTAGTTCATCTCGCCGCCACCAGAATAATAGCACCATAGAAACTTAAATTTGATTTTGTTTTTTATTTTGCAAAATCTCGTATCAACATATTGGTCATTGGTATCTACTTTGGGTTAAGGATCAGTGGGTTCAAACGTGAAATGATTTTCTACATCCTAACCGGGAATCGAACTCAGGACCCTTCGCTTTGAAGTGTAACATATAACCACTAGACCACGGAGGTCACCATTTGTATTTATAAAAGTGTAAGAAGAAGGACAAAGCATTATGCAACTGAATATAAATTTAAATAATAGGAAAGGAAATACAATTATTTCAAAAGAATTGATGATCTAAAACTTTTTACCATTGTGCTTTGCATTACAAAGTATAAATTTATTAAGAAAATAGAATGAAGAGATGAAAATCTAGAAAAATTATTTTCTGCTAGAAAAATAATATATGGTATAATTATTTAAATAATGAAACTAAAAATACTTATTACAACCGAAAACAGGTAACTAAAGCCCTTACGAATGCTATTGGAATATGAATAAAAATTTCTGAAGAAGCGTAAATTACTAAGATCATTTATATAATAGAAAATATGAAACTTTATTAATAAAATTGAAAAATTTTATAATAAAAAGTTTTATTAAGTATACAATCGTCGTGAACTTACAAAAGTACCATTGTAATTGTATATTACCAACTTTTAGAAGAAAAAATATGCTTTATACTCGAAAATCGTATTCAAATTGAGGATCTTTCTTTACCAACAATAAAGGATACCAAATGCAATTTTACTTTGCATTAGAATTCTATTCATGAAAAAATTAATCATCTTTTAGAAAATTTGAATTATGATAGGGAAGAAATATAAAAGCCAGAAAATAAATTGATTTCAAGTTAAGTTATTAGTTTAATTTAGAATAATCAAATTTATGAATAGAGATTAGATTAAGAATTTAATTTTCTTAAGATCATCAAATAAACTTACATTTTATTCAAAAGTTGTTATTTTCTTTATTTAATATGGCGATAACGATTTGACTATTATCTATTATCTATCGTGAATTGTGGGATACAGACCGAGTGGTACATATTACTACATAAGAAACAAACCCCTCCATTTTGAAGTTGAATCTTGTATACTGCCATACCCACTGTGGAAACGTCCAATTTAGCATCTTATTGGAAATATTCTCTCGAATGTTTAAGTTGTATTTGATTCGAACTTCCGGTGTGAACCAGTGCACTTCAGTCTGATTGTTGTGAGTTTATTATAAAAAGTTTGCATGGTTTTTTTTTTTTTTTTTTTATTTAAATAATGTGATAATTATTAGTGCGGGAAGGTACTTGTTTGTTTGTTGGTGAGTGAACTTTATTTATTGTTTTGTCCGAACTTTTTTATTTTGTAACGAATTTGAAATAAAAAATAACCTCAATATGGACGATTTAATTTCGCCATGTGATCTGGAAACAAACCCGACTGATCAAGGCCATCTTGATATCGCCGCCGAATTTACAACGGTCGGTAAGAAGCGTTCATCGTCACCGAACGCAAAAGACCCGCGTAAATTACGTCGGCAGCCGCCAGCAGACGACATTCAGTTGCAGAATCGATTCGGTGTACTGTCACAAGATGTAAGTGGCAGTGATCAGCTGATTGAAAAACGTCCGCCGCCCATTGTTATTTCGAATGTTTGTAACTACGAAAATTTAATTAATTCAATTAAATCTATCGCTGCGAATCAGGATTTTAAATTAAAATCAACAACTGAAAATGTTGTTATATATCCTAGTACGCCATCTTTGTATAGGACACTGGTCCATGCTTTCAAGTTACAAAACACTGAATTTCACACTTATCAGTTACCACAAGATCGTCCGCACAGAGTAGTTATGCGTGGCTTACACTGTACTACCTCGCCAGAATTAATTAAAAATGAACTTTCATTACTGAATTTTAATGTAGTAAACGTGACGAATGTCATTTCTAGGGATAAGACTCCTTTACCATTATTTTTTATTGATATAGATCCTAAAAACGGTAACATTGATGAGATATATAAAATTAATTCATTATTGCACACCATCGTTCGTGTAGAAGAAGTACGTCGGCATAGAAACGTGGTACAGTGTACCAGATGCCAGCGCTTCAACCACACCAAAGCATACTGCAACCGGCCAGCGCGTTGCGTTAAATGCTCCGGGCCCCATCTCTCGACTGACTGTAAAAAGAGTAGAGATTCAGCTCCTACTTGCGCTCTGTGCAAACAACAGCACACGGCAAATTACAGAGGTTGCACTGTGTATCAAGAGTTACAAAATCAGCGGAAACGCCAGTCGACTACCAGCACTGAGAGACCTTCACCAGAGACACATAATAATGGAGTAAATTTTAAGCCTGATGACATGAACATGTTCCCGAAAATCCCAGCAGTTAGCCGACGAGTGAGTGAGCAAGAAACCAAAACCATTTCTGAACCTATTTCTTCAAATGAACGCAAAAACGATACAAATAATTCTAAATCTTATGTTTGTTATTCTAATTCTCGTTCTTATGTTTCAGCTGTAAAAGGAGACCGCCAAATAGTAGACCATTCCGTTAATTTAAATAATATAATGCAATCATTTTTAACAGATATAAAAAATGTCATCATGCCTTTGATATCTCTAATGACACAACTGACACAAGTCTTACTGAACACTTATGGCCCAAAACCCTAATTCTTCTGATTCTCTTCTTGTCCTCCTTTGGAATAGTAACGGTATATTGCAGCATAAAAGTTTACTGGAATTTACTCTTAATACTCGTCGAGTAGACGTTGCATTGCTTTGTGAGACTCATTTAACAGCAAAACACACCTTCTTCGTCCCTAATTATACAACATATCGTTCCGATCACCCGGACGGAACAGCCCACGGTGGTACCGCTGTTCTTGTTCGTTCGAATCTGTTGCATTATCTTTGCCCTTTGGATCAACAAAATTTTCTCCAAGCTACAGCTATATCGCTTTTGTCGAATAACTTTCCCATCACACTAGCTGCAGTGTATTGTCCTCCTCGATTTTCAGTTTCGGCTCAAACATTTACTTCATTCTTTCAATCTCTTGGCCCTAAGTTTGTGGCAGGAGGTGATTTCAATTCAAAACACCACCACTGGGGCTCTCGTCTCAATAATCCCAAAGGTCGTAACTTGTATTCCTGTCTTCTTTCCAATAACTATTCTTTCATTGCTCCTCCTGGGTTTACATACTGGCCGACTTCTATAAATAAACAACCGGACCTTCTTGACTTTTTTGTTACAAAAAATATTAAAAATTTTTCAAGAATAGAGTTTGCCGACGAACTTTCATCGGACCATTCCAGTATTCTTTTGACGCTAAGTTTAATACCTCTTATTCGACCTTCTCCCCCATCACTTACCCGTGGAGTCGTTAATTGGCACACTTTTCGTAATTACTTCGACGATAAGATAAATTTACGAGTACCCTTAAAAACTTCTGAAGACATTGAAATGGCTGTTGAGCATTTTGTCTCTACCGTGCAACAAGCCGCTTGGTCAGCTTGCGATTCAATACAACCAAGACCGCATAACGTCCCTTGTTACCCAATCTATATCCGTAATCTGATACGAGACAAACGACGCGCTAGAAAAGTCTGGCAAGTTTCTAGACGACCTGCTGACAAGATTACTTATAATAGGTTAAACAATGAGTTGAAGAGGCTTATACGTGAATTCAAGCAACATGCGTTTGAGTCAAGTATTAGTTCTCTTACTGTTAAAGATGGATCGTTATGGTCCAAAACTAGACGGATACTAAAGTATCACACTCCTTCTCCTCCTCTTCGACGTAGCGATGGTAGTTGGGTGATCTCTGATGAAAGTAAAGCCTCTGAATTTGCTTTTCATCTGTCTCAAGTTTTCCAACCTCATCCGGATGTTCAGAACCCTCTCTTCGTCTCTGAAATTGATCGTTTGATATCAAATCCCTTACAACTTTCCCTTCCCCCTAACCCGTTTAAGCCATCTGAAGTCTTTAATCTTATTAAGCACCTCCCTAAACGCAAATCCCCGGGCTACGACCTCATAACTGCTGAGGTTCTTCAAGAACTCCCTAGAAAAGGTATATTATGTTTGACCTTCATCTTTAACGCAATATTACGAACCACCAAAATTCCAATTCAGTGGAAATCTTCTGTTATTAAAATGATTCATAAGCCTGATAAACCTCCAGGAAACGTAGCTTCATATCGTCCTATAAGTCTACTTCCTCTATGTTCTAAAATTTTTGAGAAACTACTTTTCGCCAGGATTTTACCGATTGTAGAAAACCTGAATATACTACCATCACATCAGTTTGGGTTTAGATCAGAGCACTCAACTATTCATCAGCTTCACAGGGTTGTAGATTTCCTTGCCTCTGCCTTAGAAAGAAAACATTACGCTAGTGGAATATTTCTTGATATTAGTCAAGCTTTTGATCGAGTATGGATTGAGGGGTTATTATCTAAACTTCGCTTTTTGCCTTTCACGTACTATCTCATATTAAGGTCCTTTCTCACAGATCGATATTTTTGTGTCTCTCAAGGTAATGCAAGGTCTGCTTATTACAGAATTCTTGCAGGAGTTCCTCAGGGATCTATCCTTGCACCTCTCCTCTACAACATTTACACTTCTGACATGCCTACTACCAGAATAACTACAATAGCCACATACGCAGATGATACTGTCATTTTAGCAGCTTCAAAAAGTTGCATTGAAACTACTCAAAATTTACAACACCATGTGAACATTCTTGACACATGGTTTAATAATTGGCGTATAAAGGTGAATGCTACAAAAACAATGCAGAGTACTTTTACTCTTATGAAACAAAGATGTCCCGCTGTTTTCTTGCGCGGTCAACCGCTTCCACAAACCGATTCAATTCGATATCTCGGCCTGTACATTGACAGACGCTTGACCTGGAATAGACACGTTCAAATAAAACGGCAGACTCTGGATAACAGACGAAAACAACTATTTTCCTTGATATCGCGACGATCAAAACTTCCACTCCATTTAAAACTACAAGTATACAAATCTTTTCTGAAACCGATTTGGACTTATGGTGGCCAAATTTACGGCGCAGCAAAACATTCAACTCTACAACGAATTCAACGATTTCAATCCAAATTGCTTAGACAAATAACTGACGCACCCTTTTACGTTACTAATCACACATTGCACAACGATTTACATGTTCCATACATTAACGACACATTTTATCACATCTATTCTCGGTTCAAACGCAAACTTGATTATCATAAAAATCATCTCATTAGAACGCTGGCATCCCCAAACTTACCCGGAAATCCGCAACGCAGACTGAAACGACGATGGAGTAGAGATATCATAGTGCAGATGTAAATTCTATCAATTTATTATCCAAGATTAATCCACCGTTGGAGTGGCACTATTGAGTGGCGGTCTCCTTAATGTCTTAACGCCATTTTTGTTTTTGTTAATAACATCACATTCACTGGTTGTATTTTGTACAGTTGTGAATAAATAAACTAAGTTAAAAAAAAAAAAAAAAAAAAAAGTTGTATTTACTAAAAATTTGTAAGTTTAATTTTAAAGTTGCTTATTACTTTTTCTTCCCCTGTATGAATACATACAAAGAAAATTATTGTTTTCATGTCGATTTTTCGAAATCGTGTTTCCACCGGAAATAAAAGTTTACACACCCGTAAACCAAAAAAAAACATATTTTGTCTATGCGTGGACAGTATATCTCACGAACGGAATACCGTACGAAGTTGAAACTTGAGACTTAAGTTAGGTACTACTAGGGGATCTGACACAAACATTTTTGATAAAGATCTGTCAACCAGGAAATTATTCATGCGATTTTTAACTTTTCCGATTTTTTTAAAAACAGCTACGATTTTTAAACAAATAGGCTCATTTACAACATTTATTTATCCTCTACAAAATAGAGGAAGCGCCATGTCTACTGAAATTCTTGGGGGCTGTGCTCTCGAGGTAAAAAATGTATTTTTACTTTCTCTTGCTTATATGAATAAATAGGAAGGAAAATATTGTTTTCATGTTGATTTTTGGAAATCGGGTTTTCACCGGATCTACCGTTTACAGACCATCTGAACCCAAAAAACCATGTTTTTAGCGATTTGTCTGTGTGTGTGTGTGTGTGTTTGTGTCTGTAAACAAAATGTCTAAAAAACGGAACATCGTACGAAGTTGAAACTTTAAACTTAAATTAGATACTACTACCGAACCCGACACGAACATCGGCCAACCGGAAGTAGTGTTTATACGTGTCATTTTTAATTTTTTTTGCAATTTTCTCAAAAAAAGCTCCTTCGATTTTTTTTTAAATCACCTCATTTACTACATTTTTTATGCTCTATAAGACAGAGACTGGCGCCATGTCTGCTGAAATTCTTGGGAAGGCTGTCCTCTCGTAGAAAAAAATGTTTTTTT
Organism: Catonia carolina; assembly: GCA_035578175.1. NCBI lineage: Eukaryota > Metazoa > Arthropoda > Insecta > Hemiptera > Achilidae > Catonia > Catonia carolina. Next base: position 48,557,878 of record JAQMRL010000004.1, read on the forward strand.
TAAAGATTACGGTCTTAAAATGCATTTCAGAGCAAAAGTGTATGCAATAAAAGTTGTAGAGAATTTTAAATTCTACAACTGTTATTTCTCACATTTATTTGTACAACGCTTGGTTTAGCGGTAATTAGCGATTTTCTGTATTTTTTTTCATGAAAATGTGTAAAATAAATCGATTTTTTAAGATTTCAGCCTTAGTATGCATTTTACGACAAAAGTGTATATAATCAAATTTTTAGGAAATTAAAATATCTGCAACTCTTATTAAGAGTGCTTTTCTCTACAGAGCCTAGTTTAGAGTGAAAGAGTGATTTTCCGTATTTTAAGCCTTTAAAATCAACTGAAGTTGATTTTCATTTTGTATCATTCACTTATGATTAAAATAAGGTTACATTTTCTGAGGTTAGTTTTTTATTTATTTCTAATGTTTTATTACTAATGTTAGGTTATATTGTTCATTATTTGCATTGGCAAGAGAAAGTTGTGTGAGTGCTTCACACCAGATTTTTTAAAAATATTTATTTATTTAATTTATTGCATTTTTGAAGAAAATAACTTTAAGAACGGTTCAGTTTTATCATATAGCACTTTATATAGCTCTAAATGGCACCGGACTGCAAAGCGAAAGATTCCTGGTTACATTTCCAGCAGCGGTTTGAAAATTGTTTAAACGTTATAATTATTTGAACTAGTCATTAAAAATGAAACAGTAGTTGATGCGAAGTTCATAAAGAGACAAAAATTGAGAAATTAAAAGAAGAGAATTCATAGTTTACGAATTAAAGTGGTAGTTATTTACTTTGGAGAAACTGAAAAAATTCGAATCCAACAAAGGTAAAGAAAGAAATTGAAGAAAAGGAAGAAAATTAAAAAGACTGAAGTTAAAACTAAAGAAATGTAATAAAAGAATTCCAAGACAAAGAGATAGGTGTACAAGAAGAAATTAAATATAAAAAGAATAAAGTTGAAACTGGAGAAGTCCGCTAGAAGATTAGTTGTTTGAGTCTACAAAAGCATACTTAGGTAACCAGCAATTCATAAATATTTTAGTGGTATTACTACGAGTATATTACCTTACAAACGTATATCTCCGTGCTAATTAAGATGTATTTTTATTCGAATTTATACAAGGTTAGTTCCGTCATAAACCCAATTTTTTCATTCAAAATTTTTTAATTACAGAATTATAAACTTTCTTTTACTTTTTTAAGAAAGAAAATATTTCATGAGACATAAAATTAAGCAATAAAGTTGGTATGGAGTAATAGACGAAGTGTTATTACTTAAATTTACATTTTAACTATTAAATTTAACAACTTAAAAATAATTTTTAAACTGTAATAAATTCTTAAGAATGTATACTAAATTTTAATTAAAAAATACAATACCATATTATTAGATACGATACCCTATTAAAGTAAATATATATATTTATTTTACAAACATAATATATCTGTATTTTGTATGCGAAATTTATCTTAAATAAATATTTGCTTTAATTAATTCAGGTTGAGAAAATGGAAAATTTTATAGCACAAAAAAAATTCTATACTGAATTGAAAACGACATCAGATGTTTTTACATCTTCGTAACACCCTGTTTTAATCGTAAAAACGTTTTTAATTTTTAAAACTCAAAACATGCTTATATCAACTGAAACGTTTAGGCCAACTCGATAGACGTTCTAAATTAAACTGTCACATAAATTAACAATCTGCAAGACAGTCATAAGACCAAACTGGACATATGGAGTTCAACTGTGGGGATCTGCTAATCCAGCGGTTCTCAAACTAGAGCCCCCCCTAAATGGTTTAACAATAAGTTACGCCCCCTTATATGCATAGGTACTGTATAAGTGTGCATTTTTTACTTTCTCTTGGCTATAAGAATACATAGGAAGGAAAGTATTGTTTTCATATCGATTTTTCAAAAACGACTTTTCACCGGATCTACACGTTTTCAGACCCCCTGAACCCAAAAAACTTATTTTTAGCGATTGGTCTGTGTGTGTGTGTGTGTGTGTGTGTGTGTGTGTGTGTGTGTGTGTGTGTGTGTGTGTGTGTGTGTGTGTGTCTGTTTCTGTGTCTGTGAACAGAATATTTCAAGAACAGAACATCGTACGAACTTGAAACTTGAAACTTAAGTTAGATATTACTACTTGAACCGAAATGAACATTTTCATCAAAATCGGTCAACCGGAAGTAGTAGTTTATTCGTGTAATTTTTCACTACTTTGCGATTTTCTCAAAAACGGCTACTACGATTTTTATTAAATCGCCTCATTTACTACATTTTTCACGATCTACAAGATAGGGTAGGCGCCATATCCGCTGAAATTCGAAGAGGAGGCTGTTATCTGGTAGCAAAAACGGTTTTTTAACATTGCGGCCTTAAAATGCATTTTAGAGCCAAAGAGTATTAAAGTAAAAGTTGTAGACAATTTAAAAGCATACAACTTTTATTTAAAATATTTCTTTGTATAACGCTTACTTTAGAAAACTGTATGTAATAAAATTTATAGATCTACAATTGTTGTTTTAAGCATTTTTCTCTACAGAGCCTAGTTTAGCGTGAAAGAGTGATTTTCCGTATTATTAAGCCAAACTAAGGTAGATTTTCATTTTGTATAATTCACTCATGATTAAAATAAGGCTATGTTTTGTAAGTTAAGTTTTTTTGTTTATTTCTAATGTATTATTACTAATATTAGCTTAGTTAGATTATATTGTTAATTTTTTGCAATGGCAAGAGAAAGTCGTGTGTTCATACGAGATTTATCTTCGCTCTAAACCAAAAATGTAGGTTTTAATTTATTTTAACATGTATCTCTATATAAGGAAACATCTTACGAAGATCTAAACTTAAACTAACGAATATACATTAAAATGTTAACTGAAATTACAGGTTTTATAAATTCTTTAGAAGGTTGTTTAAAAGTTAACCCCAGTTTACTGCAGTCCAAAATAAAAATTAACTTTTCTTTCACTATTATGATTTAGTTGTAGCTTCCATGTTTACTACACATTTTATGTTCACTATCGCAACGTAATTGGTAAGACTGAGGAAAGTCGGGAGCATAGACCTCAGCTACATAAATAAATTTACTTCCTAAAAATCTGGTGTGAAAACACTCACACGACTTTCCCTTGCCAATGCAAATAATGAACAATATAACCTAACATTAGTAATAAAACATTAGAAATAAACAAAAAACTAACATATCGCTATAAACATAGTTTTTGGTTCAGGGGGTCTGAAAACGTGTAGATCCGGTGAAAAGTCGATTTCAAAAAATCGAATTGAAAACAATACTTTCCTTCCTATAAATTCATATAGACAAGAGAAAGTAAAAAGTAAAATTAGGGTGCAATTATATACTACCCGTACATTTAAATAAAAATCAGGAAAAATGACAAATCCCCGATTTTGTTTTTAATTTACTTAAATAAAGTTGCATAAACATATTATTTGTCATTAGCGATAACTTATGGTCAAGATTAAGAAACTGAATATTTCTTTTAAAAACAGGATAAAAGATTGGTTATTTATTTTCGGTTTAGTTGTATTACACATATCGTATAACTAAATCGAATAAAATTTCAAAATACGATTAAACTGTATTTTAATTTGAAATAAAGATATGTGGTCTCCAAAAATTAGAGTGATAAAATTCTTATTTATATGTGATCTGCTCAAACAGAAAATTGGTAAGACTGAAAATATTTACGATTTTGTTTAGACTGAAATATTATAATCTTTGTAATTTAAACAACGAATTTTTTTTAAAAAAATTTCGTATTTTCATTTTCCTTTTATAATTTTATAAAAATACTATAATAATTTCAGGAAAAGTCATCGTAGAGTTATCAATTTTGTTTACGTAGTATCTTTTAAAAATTGTTTTCTTGATGTACTTATAAAGTTTATTTTTGGTAATGTTATATCATATTTTTGTGGTTTAAATAAAGGAAAATATATTTTGACTTTTCCAAGATAAAATGAAAAAAAAACCTTGACGGTGCATAAATTTTATTGTAAGTTTTCTTAGGAGTAGACTACACAAAAAAGTATACGATTGAATCTGTTTCTAACTTTTAAGTAAATTTCAAATACATAATTGATTTTAGACTTTTCATAACTGATGTAGAAACTAATATTTTAGAAATTTCTTTTAAACTACCTATTTGACAATAAAGAACTTCAGTGTATAAAATAAATATTTTCTAGTGCTTAAAAATAAATTTACGACAAACTGTACAACTGACTCGTGAATTTTCAACCAAATTTTCATTTAACTTTTACTATTTCGGCTGATTTTAATGCTGTATATTTGTACCAAAAATGACATTGATCAGAAACCAAACTTTTTATTTTATAATGTATTGGAGTTGAACGCATCTGGCCGCCAAGTTACTAGTGATTGACTCTTGGTATTCCCAATTTCGTCAAATTTTTATTTACATGCTTACGTGGCCCCCGCTACATGGTTTAAAGAACATTTTTACCGTTCTCTGATATTGAAACAGCTCTGTGACGAAATGGAATTTCTAAAGAGCCTATTAAAGTGCGAAAAGAATTTAAATGAGTACGGATTGACAAGATTTTTACTTTTATACGAATTGAAAAAAAATTGACCAATATTTTTTCTGTATGTACAAAAAATACAATCCAAAGGTAAGGTATAAACAGATATGCATTTCATTATTGTAAAAATCTGGTGTGAAACACTCACACAACTTTCTCTTGCCAATGCAAATTATGAACAATATAAGCTAACATTAGAAATAAACTAAATAACTAACCTCAAAAAACATAACCTTATTTTAATCATGAGTGACTGATGGAAAATGAAAATGAACCTCAGTTTGGCTTAAAAATATGGAAAATCACTCCTTCACGCTAAACTAGGCTATGTAGAGAAAAATGCGCTAAATAAAAGTTGTACATTTTTATTTCCTATAAATTTTATTACGATGTTCCGTTCTTTAGATATTTTGTTCATACGCGCGCGCGCACGCACGCACGCACGCACACACACACTCACACACTCACACACACACACACACACACACACACACACACACACACACACACACACACACACACACACACACACACACACACACACACACACACACACACACACACACACACACACACACACACACACACACACAGACCAATAGCTAAAAACCTGTTTTTTTGGGTTCAGGGGTCTGAAAACGTGTATATCCGGTGAAAACTCGATTTCGAAAAATCGTCATGAAAACAATAATTTCCTTCCTATATATTTGTATAGGCAAGAGAGAGTACAAATTCAAATAATTTTATACTCAACCTGCCTGTTATGGGCAGATTTCAACATTATCAATTAAAATCACAATATTTTATCTTTTGCTCAACCCTATGGTAGAGAGTAAAAATAATCATCTTAAAAATAATATTTATTATTTTTTCTTTAATGAAACTTTTGTTCAAAACGGGTATATGAAGTGTTAAATTAATTGCAATCGATCTGCTGATTCCAGAGTTACAAAAAATAGTTCTGCTTCTCGTCACATAGTTAGCCAATTATATGACTGAACTATTTAAGAAGAGAAGAGGTAGAGGTGTAAAAGACACTAGTCATAGTTACCTCTTCTGAGATAAATAAATTTTACTGTACATACAGACCCTTTGGTGAATGAAGTTAAGGTGTTATTTGGAGGGTAGAAAGTAGGTGTTTTTTGGAGGGCCTGGCATGCTGATAAGCATACTTTTTCAATTCAGTGAGAAAGGCAATAGTAAACCATCTCATTCCTCGTTTCTACTTAGTAAATAAAACCTCTAGAGGCTCAAACCAGCTTTCCGGCTGTTAACCTAAACAAAAACAACAACAATGGAACATAAAATTGATCATTAAATTGTATTGTCATTAAATTGGTCCCATATAAATTGTAGAATAAAGTTTATATAAAACTATTTAATTAATGTAAGGTCAAAATAGTAGAGCAAGGATCGATTGAACCTTTCAGAACGTGCAGTGTGGTACTGCATTTTATAATAAATAATAATGTTATTATAGTTTTATACAGCATTTAGTTAAACCACTCGTGCAGATATGGATTAAAATTTTAATAAATTTCTATTGTAATATTGTCACTAATTTATAAACATATTTTGTTTCATCAACTGTTACAAATTGCTGAAATACAATTGGCTTTATTACTATAATAATTGAAACATAATGTAATTAAATTTCACTCAACTGTAAAGCGTTATTTTGAACATTTAATGTAATATTAATTTTTCGACATAAATTCGTTATAAAGTTAATTTTTTTCTATGATTTCAAGTATTCTATTATACATTTTGTTATTTTGTTTCTAACAGTTAAGGAGTACGATTTCATCACGTACTTGTTAGTCCTGTAATTTTCTTTCTCAAGTTTCTTTACTGGACATTGAGTTTTCGTTCTTTTCATTTTTCTTCGAAAATTTCTAGAAAACCCTTATGTTCTTCAATGGTTACTCTTTTACCTTCCTTTATTTCAATATTACAGAATATTTAATATTATAGAACATTAATGATTACAAAAATAAACTAGAAATAAATAGCATAAAACAAATACATAATGTCCTAAAGGAGTACGATAAAATCTTACCTATTGTAGAAAGGAAATAATTAGCAGTCTGCTCAAAAACACCACCCTTCAAAACTCACACAAACCCTATTAGGATTTTATTATAATATGTATTCATTCACGTATGTATTTAAAAAAATTTTGTTTACAGATAATTCTGTTAGAGACTGCATTCGAAAATCGTATGATCAAATAAATTAAATTTTGATACATAACACAAATTTAGTAATATAATTATTGCAAATAAATCAACTGACATTAACCAATTAAATGTCATAAAAATTAGCTACGTAAAGTTTAACTGTTTCATTGAGCAATTTTTTATATTTATTAAGAAAAAATACAAAGTCAAAATCATTTATCTGTTTAAACATAAAAAATTTCCTTGAAGGTTCACGACTAACACGGAACCGTCACTTCTATTTACACTTGTATCGTGACGAGATATTACTAACAATTGCAGAAATTAAAAGACCACAAGAAGTTTTATTCACTACTTTATCTTTGAATCGTAGATACGATAATATATTCATAAAACCACACCTACATTTGTTTGTTACAAATTGCATGAGTAAAACTCTTACAGGGAAACAACTTCATTTCCAAGACGGATCTATTTGAATATTCATAAGAACGTAACACCTTATCTCAGCTTCTTAGACAGTTCTTTCATTATAAAACAAACAAGAACTCAATACCAGTACAGAAATAATATTATTGCATGTAAACTTTTGTTAACCGGAAAATTGTCTTACAAAGAAGGTTTTATGAAAGTTCCATAGACTGTTTTGTAATCGGGTAAAAAATTATTATTTTTTAAATTAAAAATCATCAATGTGCATCCCTAGTACTTCTGCAAAAAAGAAAAAGTATAAACATTTAAGTACGAGTTGTACCGTTGTAAAAGTACTATTGTACAAAGAATGGTCGTTATGGTAATTTCTGATTACTATAACTTCCCTTACTCAGTTACAACCCATTAAATACTGTAAGGGAAAACCCCCATTGTTAGAATAAGTTACATTAGAATAGTAGTTAGACAATAAATTGTAAATATACAATAATCTGGTATTCTTTAGACAGGTATATTTCTCCCTCTGTGTTTTGGGCATTTCTTCCACAAACCAACTTGCAGCCAATCACTGGGGTAGTTCTTCTTCCCGTTGGCCTTCCAGGTTGGTTGAACGGTTGGTGGAAGAGGGAGGGGCTTGTCAACCAGAGGTTTCCTGGTTTGATCCAGGAAATTTAAAATCAGTTCCCTTGGGACTGAAGAGTGAAACTGTTAGTTAAGAAGGAGTAGCATTTGAAGAAGTGATTAGGAGAAAGAGAAGAAGAAGAAGAAGAAGAAAAAGAAAGGGGAAACATATTTAATTTGAGGTAAATTCATTCGTATGTTTATTAAGGGTTTTTAATTTCTTGTTTTTATATTAACGTCGTGGAAAAAAGGTTGGCTATATTGTAAAATAGATTAGGGTAGTTTAAGGATATTTTTTTTTTGTAGTTAGTTAATTTAGTTAGTAGTTTATTATTCATCAAAGTGTAACTGCTTCTCGAAATCGAACCTCCATTTCCAAAATCTTAATTAAAAAATCACTTTTCGTCCAATCTGGATTTATGATGTCAAGCTTTTTGCAGCAGCGACAAAGAATAACTTAGTCAATCCAGGCTTTCTAGTCAAAAATCTTAAGACTTGCTTCTGGAACTCCTTCTTATGTAAACAATAAAATCCTCCTTGGCGATTTCAAACTTCCGACAGCAAAGGAACTCACCACATCCTTTTTCAGTAAATTTTTTAATCGACTAGATAACTATCGAAACAAACTAGCCCCTGACCAAGCTGTAAGGAAATTCAAACTGTGCACGTCTAAAGTGGAAATGAACCAGATACCATTTGGTCTGATTAATGGACAGCTCCCCAAGTTAAAAACGGAGAATGTACCAGTAAGTACCTCATCTCCTGACAGTAAAATTTCCCACCCAAATTAAGTATAAAATATCTTTGACGGAAATTTTTCAGATCAGTATACTTAATCAAAATCAAAGACAAAAATGACGGCAACGTTCGCAGATCACGCAGCAATTTTAGGGGCGGACGCTTCTCCGACATGTGCCTCGGAGAAGTTACAAACCTATCCTGACAACATTCATGAATTATGTAAGAAATGGAGAGTGAAGATTAATGAGGATAAGTCAACGCGCGTAACGTTTACATTAAAGAAACCAACATGTCCAGTGGTCAGCTTGAATTTTACAGTAATCCCACAGAAGGAGGAAGTTAAATATCTGAATTAAGTAAATCTCAACTCTCGCTTAAAAATAAAGCACTCGTTTACAAAGTAATGCTAAAACCAGTTTGGACTTATGGGTTAGAGCTACGGGGTACAGCTAGTTCATCAAATATTGAAATACTGCAGCGCTTCCACTTGGAATGCCTGAGACTAATCACTGCAGCTCCATGGTACGTAACCAATGAAATACTACAAAATGACCTAAACGTGCCGTTCATAACAGAAGAAATTAAACAACATAGCGAAAATAGTTTACAGAAATTTGAAGACCATCAGAATCCATTAGCGATTAACCTCCTCGACAACAGCGAAGATACCCACAGACTGAAACGTTCTAAAACACTAGACTTACCTCTACGATTTTGTTAATCATTTAAACTTTTTTTTCTTTTCCACTTCAACTACTAATCATCGTCATCTCATAATAGGCATCGTTACCATCTCTATCATCGTCATCATCTCCAGCTTCAACAACTTCGTGTTTCGGGGTGTTGATTCACAGTTCATCAAGTTTAGGTTTTGTACATACGTATACATACATATTTTTCTTCACATTTAGTCTTGTTGAATCACACTACTGAGTGTGGTTTATATTTTAATTTTAAGGACATTACTCAGATTTTCTCGTCTTTGCTTAAAGTTTTTGTATTTATAAACTGATAGTAAAAGAAATACACTGTTACAAAAAAAAAAATACAAAAAACATTCCGCTTTATAAAAAATGTGGAAACAGCCGTATGTCAACTTGTAAAACAATGTTAAACATCCATTTGGTAGAAACAAATTGAAAACAAGGTATCTTAATAAAAACAATTTAAATCGAAAAAAACCTTGTAAAAATATTTTTCACAAAAAATAACGATCAAAACTGGATTAAACGGACTAAATAATAAACTTGGCTATTGGCTATAAAAATATAATGAAGAAAATGTAATAAAATCGTACTAAAACTAAAATACGATGAAAAAGGCAGGCGTGAACAAAAAAGAAAAACTAAAGTAGCTATGAACAGGTAACACAGCTGAAAAGAAATCGTATATTGATTTCTACCGTCAAAAAAGGAAGGAAATAAGACACCCAGGGGAATAACATACATTGTTAAAATTTGAAACTCTTAAGGGGCCGACACTCACACGTGTGGTAGAAATAAACTGCTGATAAAATGTAAAAATGTACAGCTCCATAAATTTATGACAAAAAGCAAATTCATAAAAATGGAAGAAAATTCAATATTCCAACAACTGAAATATCTGATAACAAAAAGTGAAAAGCTTTTTACAAAAAATTAGAACCTTTATTTAATTTCGTTACAGGGATAATAACAAAGAGATAAGGTAGGTTAAACAATAAAATTAAACATCTGGTGTGAAACACTCACACGACTTTCTCTTGCCAATGCAAATTATGAACAATATAACCTAATATAACATAGCGTGCCATTACCAAAATAAACCTTTTGCGCACTTCAGAAAACCGACAAGCTTATTTGGCGACCACTGTACCTACTATACCTTCCCGGAAATCCTCACAGGTGTTTACACCGACGATGGAGTAGGGACATCATTTTGTAATAAGTAATTTCCGATAGTACACACAATTATGTAAACCGTTCACAGAAATTTCCAGCTGGGGCCAATTGTTGATTGGTGACCTACACTAAGTCTTTTTTTTATTACTAATGTGTGACGTTGCAATCTGTTCAATTCAGAACAATGAACAACCCCATGACCCAATGAGATGAGGAAGATCTGTATGACATGTAAATGAGATGTAGTTTTGTAAAGATTCAGGCCAACCATTCCTAAGAGAGTATGGTTAATTGAATCCCAACCATCAAAGTACACCGGTAACCACTATCTAGTACTCAAATCCTTATAAAAGTAACTACCTTTACTAGGATTTAAACCAGGAACCTTCATCTCTGAAAATCAACTGTTAAACAACTGACTCGCGGCGACGACTTTACCTCTTAGACCAACCCGGTGGTCTCTAAGTCATAAAACACATTTTGTCTCGTTTCATAATCATCTCATTCACTCGTTTTTTATGTATATTCGTAAATTTTCCCACTAGTCAAAAAAAAATATTTTTGTGTAAAATAAAGTATGAGTTAGCTTAATATTATTATTAACAACTTTAATAGTTTTGGAACGGTTTAAAAATTTGACACATGATGATTATTTACCGAAAGTTAATCAGGAATCAAAGCTGGGACCTTCAGGTTTATGATCAAGCGGGTTGATGAAAATAACAGAAAAGCAGCTATTAAAAATGTTGTTATCTATATTGAAATGGGAATGACAATTTTTATTTTGTAATTTGAGTCTAAAAGCATACGTTCATATTATCTGAATCATACTCTATTCAGATGCTTTTTACGAAATCGTTTTAAAGCAACGTTTTTCTGTTCAATCTATTTAGTGAGATTTCACGCAAGTATGAACAGAATACTCATAACAGTGAAGGTGCACAAGACCGGAACTAATGTTTGTACATATGTAGTTCAACTAAAAGCTTTTGGGTGTCTCATTACGTTAGTGGATCGATTATCCGGAATAATCAGGGCGTAACACTTCCGAATTATCGAAACTATTCAATTAAAAAAATCAGTTACATTTATTTCATTAAAATTGCTAAGAAACCAATTTTGGTTGACCTAGTCGACCACAAGTTTGATTTTTAACCCATTGGTCCCGCGTTAAATTTCAGAGATATTCCGCGTTAAATTTCAGAAAAATTTATAATCATTACCGAACTTTTGCCCACAACCTGAAGGTGGACTGTTAAATTATTTACACTTGATCTGGTAGTTCCATGGCTACAAAAAATAATTCTGTTTCTTATCATATGGTCAGCCAACTGTATGACTCAAGCATTTAAGAACATAAGAAGTAGAGGTGTAAAATACACTAGTCACAGGTATCTCCTCCGAGAGTAATGCATTTCATTATACAGCCAGACCCTGTGGTGAATGAAGTGAAGGTGTAATTCCCAGGATGGAAAGAGTAGATGCTTTTCAGAGGGTCTGGCATCCTGATAAGTATACTTTTCAACTCAGTGTGGAAAGTAACAGTAAACAATTTCATTCCTCGATTTAGTTAGTAAAGTCTCTAGAGGTTCAAATCAGCCTATCAGTGATGACCTAAACACAACTTTTTATGTTTTATAAACAAGCAGTAGATAAGCAGGAGAAATGAGTCTAAATAATTGTTATGTTTTACCTTTTAAAATGTAAGTAAAACATATTAATCTTTATGTACTTAAATGTCTGTAACAAATATGTACTGCGGGATGAGATTCCAGTTATAAGAATAAGAGAGAAACTGAGAGTTCCAGCCAAAGGCGACAGAATTAGAGGTTGTAGGAGTAGGTGAGGTAAGCATGTGGAAAGATTAAGTTCCAACATGGCTTAAAAATCAAACTTCTAGTCAACTAAGCCACAAAATTGGATTTTTTAAATTTTTTATTGAAATAAGATGCAAATGATATTCTTTAGCTAAATACCTCAGATAATGATAGCAGTGCGGTCGGCCTGAGTGGCCCGCAAGATGTTGGTACATCTTTCAGAAGATGGATATAGAAACAATTTGAGACCTGATCCTTGAAAGAAGTAGAAAAAGATGAAATAAAATAAAACATTTTGATGTTGGAAAATCTCATTGGCCTACGCCGTGAAAGGAAAACTAAGATTAGAGGGAAAATTTGATAGTTTCTGGAAAGGTTTTCAATGTGAGTGGTTTTTGATGATTTTTCTAGCTTAGCATCAATTAGTGATTTTCCATATTTTTAAGTGTAACAGAGATCGATTTTCATTTTCTCATCCACTCATTTTTTTAAAAATTAGGATACGTTTTTCATTTTACATTGTTCACCAACGATTAAGTTACATTTTCTTTATTTACAATGACAAGAGAAAGTCGTGTGTTTCACACCAGATTTTTTTTTACTTCTCTTGCCTATATGAATAGGAAGGAAAGTATTGTTTTCATGTCAATTTTTCGAAATCGAGTTTTCACCGGATCTATACGTTTTCATACCCCCTGAACCCAAAAAACATGTTTTTAGCGATTGGTCTGTGTGTGTGTGTGTGAACAGAATATCTCAAGAACGGAACATCGTACGAACTTGAAACTTAAGTTACATACCACTACCGAATCCGACACGAACATTTTTATCAAAATCGGTCAACCGGAAGTAGTAGTTTATTCGTATAATTTTTCACTTTTTTGCAATTTTCTCAAAAACTGGTCCTACGAGTTTTTTAAAAATCGCCTGGTTTACTCAATTTTTTATTCTCTACAAGATAGGGTAGGCACCATGTTTGCTGAAATTCTTGGTGAGGGTGTTTTCTCGTAAAAACGTTGTTTTTTTAAGATTACGGCTTTAATATGCATTTTAGCGCAACAATTTATATAATAAAAATTGTAGAGAATTAAAAATCCTACAACTTTTATTTCAAACAATTTTTTGTATAACGCTTAGTTTAGCGGTAATTTGCGATTTTCTGTTTTTTCTCACGAAAATGTGTGAAAAATTGATTTTTTTAAGATTTCGGCCTTAGTATGCATTTTACGACAAAAGTGTATATAATTAAATTTATAGAAAATTAAAAGATCTACAACTTTTATTGATAGCATTTTTCTCCACGGAGCCTAGTTTAGCGTGAAAAAGTGATTTTCCGTATTTTTAAGCCAAACTGAGGTTGATTTTCATTTTGCGTCTTTCACTCATGATTAAAATGAGGTTATTTATATTGAGGTTAGTTTTTTGTTTATTTTTAATATTTTATTACTAATGTTATGATTATTGTTTATTATTTGCATAGGCAAGAGAAAGTTGTGTGAGTATTTCACACCAGATTTTTTATTTTAGTTTACTCAGACTTTATGTGCGACTGTTCTAGAGCACACTGTTTGGAACTGCTATATGATAGTAAATTTGTAAATCGGATTATACCGTGCGTTCGGAAAGTCGCTGTGCACTGGAATTGTGACTATGGATTTATGAAAATATGTATAAAGAAATGACTAAGCATTTTGGAAAAAAATTTATTCAATACCTTAATTACATTGTTAAACCGTGATTACATTGTTTATAGAAGGTGTTCGAAATGACCTCCATTGGCATCAATACAGCATTGCACTCGTTTCATTTTGTTTGCAAACACCTTTCGCAACTGAAGAACAGTGATTCCTTGAATGTATGCCGTTATTGCGGCTTTAAGTTCGTCAATCGTGTGTGGTCTGTTCCGATACACAGTTTGTTTCGCCGCACCCCATAAAAAGAAATCGGGGGGAGTCAGATCAGGAGATCTTGCAGGCCACAAATTCTTTGAAATTATTCGTTCACCAAACACGTTGCATAACGTTTTATACAGTTGCGAAAGGTGTTTGCAAACAAAATGAAACGAGTGCAATGCTGTATTGATGCCAATGGAGGTCATTTCGAACACCTTCTATAAACAATGTAATCACGGTTTAACAATGTAATTAAGGTATTGAATAAATTTTTTTCCAAAATGCTTAGTCATTTCTTTATACATATTTTCATAAATCTATAGTCACAATTCCAGTGCACAGCGACTTTCCGAACGCACGGTATAACACGTAGCTATTTGGAATATTGTAGAATGATATACATCTGTATTGTAGTAGATTGTATAATACAAAATACTTAACACATTGTGTTAGGGTAAACTTTAGATCAATCATTTTGTTCTACCTAATTGTTAGTATTAAACAATCTCAGCATAATAGGTTTCATCGATCATGTATTACGTCAATTTGTCTAAGCACTACAGTTAATATTCAGCTTATAAATTGTTAGTTAATCTAATTATGATTAATTTAACTTAATGGTGAGTAGTAAATCTAGATTTACTGATGTGTTTATCCCTCATGAGCAGATATGGCGGTACCAGATTGTGTAAAATATTTCGATGAATATATTTATAATGAAATCATGGAACCACGAGATGATTTTTAGTTAGTCTGTTCATAAATAAGTTCAAAAATTTAAGTCTATGATAATATAGTACAAAATAGGGGGATACTTTTTATTTATTATCTGTAATCCTTTTTTTTTTTGTTTTATGTCTGACTGTTTTGCAATTTCTGCTAATTCAGACGGTGGAGAATAATGATATATGAAATTTTTCTTTTTTTATATATATGTATATTACGATTTAGTGTTAAGACTAAATTTAAAAAAATGAGTAATTTTATTCTAACTTAAACTACTATAGACAATATTACTACAGAGATGCTCACCAACAGAACCTCAGTACTTAATTTAATATAACACATTAAGTACACTACACTTATATTGTGCATTTAAATATTTAAGTTGATATCGAACTAGAACTTATGACACTCCAAGCTAACTACTTAGCTGAAGGAATATACTCATGGTACTTTACTAGTAGGTAAGGATCATCAAAACAATATGCGCAGTGACAAGCCCCGCCCTCTGACGTCACTGGTCACCAACGACAGCCGACACACGATACATACCGTTTTGGTCTGTGATGTTTACTAGTCTTAATACGGTCTGTAATACTTTACTAGTCTTTAATAATGGTTTAAAGCCGGTGAAGAGTATGGGCTCACATTAAACGCTAAGAAGACAAAATACATGGTCATTACTAAGCGAGACAATCCACAGGAACAACTTTTTGCTGGGCAAGACAGAATCGAGCAAGTGGAAGCCTATAATTATCTGGGAACCCGAGTCAATTGCAGTGCAAGCCACCTGCCAGAAATAAAGATCAGAATTGAAAAGGCCAGGGCAGCATTCCTAAAAATAAAACCTCTTCTATCGGCCCGGGACCTGAGCCTCGAAACCAGAACCCGCCTCTTGAAGTGCTACGTCTTTCCCATCCTCTTGTACGGGGTAGAGGCGTGGACACTCACCAAAGAATGTGAGACCCGTCTACAAGAGTTTGAAATGTGGACCTACCGGAGGATGCTTCGAATACCGTGGACGGACAGGGTCACAAATATGGAGGTCCTCAGAAGAATGGGGAAAGAGCTGGAAATCCTGCAGAGCATAAAGATAAGAAAACTGACATACCTTGGACACATCATGAGGGGGGCCTAAATATGAGATTCTGCATCTCATAATTCAAGGGAAACTTGTTAGTAAACGCTCGGTGGGACGCAGATGAATATCCTGGTTAAGAAACCTGAGAGAAGCGTTTAACTGCTCATCGCATGACCTATTTAGAGCAGCAGTGGACAAGGTACGACTGACCATGATAATAGCCAACCTTCGTAATGGAGAAGGCACCTGAAGAAGAAGAATAATGGTTTGTTGTGCGATTGCCGGGTGTTCTATGTAACGTCTTTTGTCAAGAGTTACATTGTTTTGCTTATTTTTATATTTTGGCGCTTTTGATCTACTGGCTCTTTCTATCGGATGGGAAATGCACTCCTCGTTAAAGTGTGTACGTGACTTTCAGCATGTACTACTGAGTTGGTGACGTCATGACTACCCCCGATTGGCTTGCGGTAAGCGAGTTTCGGTTTGTTTTTTTCGTACCGTGATGCAGTTGAGATGTATCTATTTTGCAAGTCATGTAATCTTACATTAAAATATATTATTTTATTTTATTAAAAATGTTTTGAGATTTCTTCTTCCCTTTTTTAAGGTAAGCTCTTTTATATTTCGTTTTATTTTGGCGAAAGTTAGCGTTGCAAACTTTGACACAATCTCGTAAAATTTTAACCACTAAATTTGTTAACTTTGTAAAATCATTTCATTTATATTTTATTACTATTTTAAATTTGTTCTGCTTTCATTTGTTTTTTTTTGTAATTGCTTTTACATGTATTATTTAAAATAATTAAAAACAAGTGGACAGTGTTTTCTGTTCAATTAACTTTATAATTATAATGCTTAACCTCAAAATATAGGTTTTTTCTGTTTTAGAACTTTTTACTTTACGCTTTGCTAATTTATGCTACTCGATCTTGTTATCTGATGTAAATTTTGACTTGTTTATTGTAATTTTAATTTGTATTTATCACCCATTATTCTGTATTAGATGTAAAACTTGTTTAACTATACCTAAAGCTTTAGTTTCGCCAAAATAACTAAATTTTTTTTAGATTTCTTTAATATATTTTGTTTTTTTTACTGTATTATGACTGTAGCTCGCTATAGTCTCCTTTTAATATTTTGTGGCTAATTACTGCCGTTTGTCTTTTTAAGGGCTCAAGTATTATGTAAAACAAAATTCAAGTATTAAAATCAAGTCAAATTATGGTTAAATTATGGTCAACCTATCGCCAAACATTCTGTTATGGAGTTTTTTTAAATTTACAAAGCTTATTCAAATGAATCGAACTCAGTCCTGAAAATGTATGCAGTGGTCTCGACACCTAATCAAGCTAAGAAATTGCAAATCAATTAAGGCTATATTCTGATGAGTAAAACATTATTTAATTCTAACCAGGACAAGCAAGGTAGGATTCAATTTAATTAATTTAACACCTGGAATTTATGGGACATCTGAGAAAATTTTTAATGAACTTTCCTGCTACTTAGTGTTTGGTTTCTACAAGAAATTTTCCTGCACCTGTTCAATCTAGTTTACATGGTTGAATCTAATACTTTATTGTGATTTTTTTGGACCTTTTTTTTAACTTTTAAACAACCTTGCCGTCTCAATACTTAATAAATTTTATCCAAAATTGCTTAAAATGTCTTTTGGGAAAAACATGTATAAAAGTATTATTTCTTAGTTTAAATATTTTTTTTGTAGATTCAATAGAGCAAATCATTGAAAAATCTTTTATAATAACACAAAATTATTTTATTTAGTACAATTTGAGGATGCATCCAAATCCATATATATATAAACCAAAAACTTGGTTACTTAATTATTAATTCACTGGCCAGTTATTAGTTAACAACTTAAAATAAATTTGTACTTAGAACCAAAATTTAACTAAAATTAACATATCATAATTTATATTTTTATTTTCATTTTATATTTTTGAAAATGTACAATTAAATCTTTATGCAATTATTATTAATAGTTGCCCAAGCAGAGTTATTAACTTTTGGGGTTAATTTAAAAATTTTTTTTTTGGAATTTTAGCTAATACTTATACTTATACAATTTATTATGGTTATGAAACTGGTGATTTATTCCTATTTATACTTAAATTTATTCATTTAATAATTAATTAAATTTGTGATATTTTTGAACTTCAATTAATGTTTTATTTCTTCCTTGTGTGTCACAACCTACTTTATTTTTTATCGTTACCTCATGACCACTTGCTTTTGGAGGCAACTATTTTACTTGTTGCAAGCAAGGGGTAACATAAGTTGGTCGAGCAGAACGTGGTTGTTCCATAAGTATAGCAGTAGTCTTTGTTTTGAGGCCATTCTGAAAATATTTTGCTTGATTCAGAATGTGTTTATTTAATTTGTTTTTTTACTGAAGTGGTCCAGTTTTATCTTAAATCTTATGTGCTGGTTGTGATACAAACGGAGAAATTAACTGTACTTGTATTTATAAATTGTGTCGATTTTGCAACTTTTTTCTTTTATAAATTTTTTCTTTCGGGGTCGGTCATGGCTTCAGATAGTGGCGTGGTGTGCGTTGACTATTTGATGAAAGACGATCTCATGTTCGAATTGAAGAGTAGGGGTGTTACTGTTGGGGGATCTGTTTCTGAATTAAGAGTAAAACTTAGAAAAATTATTGCTCAGAACATTGTGCCCTCTGGTACATATCTTGATGCTAATTCCTTAGACCAAGAACTTAACCAATTTACCTTACGACTACATAGCTTTGTTGATGAGCTTGAAAATGTTGAGCCGCCGATCACAATAAGATATTTTAAGGGTTTGTGTGGTAGATTGACTTCGGTCAAAAATCGGCTCAATATTCTAAAAAGTATATGTAGTGAGGAGTTGTTGAATTCCAACAAAATTAAGGAATTCAACGATCACCTGAATGATTTAGATAGTTCCATACAGGTAATTAAAACGATGTGTATCGATGAAAATCCTCCTCCCCCTGATAATCACAATCCCAATTTATTTAACAATAACAATGATGTTACTCAGGGTACCGGCAGAAATAATACTGTTGATGATTCGTTAAATCAGAATTCTGCTGTTTTGGAAAGGCGTAGTCAACCTTTCTCCTTATATGGTAAATTACCCCATCCAGCCGAAAAAGTTTTATGTAAGTTACCTAATTGCAATGGGTTTAGTGTTGATGATTTGTTGAAACTATTCCGTATAGGGATAAATTTACTTGAATCTTTTCCCGATATAAGAAATAGCATTGTATCACTATTATTGCCGTATGTTTCATGTCCTCTGCGTGATATTTTAGTGAAGCACACTAATTCTCAAAATTTTTATGAGTTTCAACGAGAGGCTATACTTACTTTTATTCCAGCAAGGCAATTTGTTGAATTGAAACAAAACTTGTTCTTCAGAAGTCAAAATATTGGGGAAGATTTGCACAAATACATTTCTGACATAAAAGAAGCTGCTGCTATTCTGCAACTAGGTTTAGGGGAAGCCGAAGTTGTTAATAACATTGTTGATGGTTTGTCACCGGAAACTAGGTCTTGTCTCGTAATGAGCAACAGACCAAACAACTTCGCAGATCTGAATTTGTTGTGTGTTCAGGTTATGAATACACTGTTTACGGATAATAGACGGCGAAACCCTGTAAACGAAATCAATAGATTTTCTGCTCAAAATAAAAACATACCTATTTGTAACTTCTGCCATAAACCTGGGCATGTAGTAACTAACTGTTTCAAGAAAGCTGCGGTCGGAAGGAATTCTCCTTCCCACACCAATAGTAATCAACATGTTCCAAAAAACTAGTTTCTAACGGGGTTGAATTAGTTAGCCTTCCTCGTTATTCTCTTGTCAAGCCTAACTACAATATTAAATGTTCTCCTACTTGTTATTTATGTAATGCTCGTGGGCACTACATTTGGCATTGTTCCCGTTTTATGCGTAATTATACTAAAGGTTTCCAGCTCAGGCGTGAACATAATAAAAATGTTAAGTCTCCTGAAAAATTTAATTGTCGTTTGGGAAATAGTTATTCTCAATCGATCCGTTGGCCTAAATCTGTTGATGGTGTATTGCGTCCCTGCCGCACGGACGTTATTAATGTTTGTCCTGTTAGGAGTCGACCTAGGGTCAACCTCGTCTTTTATTCTCAGGAGATCCCTGCACTTTTAGATTCCGGATCCGTGAGATCTTTCATGAGTTTAAATTTTTTTAATTCCATAAATTGTTCCCGTAATATTAAAAATATTAGGGATTCCGATGTGTTGTGTTCATCTGCTACCAGTTCCAAACTGAATGTCATTTACGAAGTCATCTGCAAAATTAAAATTGATCGTTTCTCTTGGAATTTTCCTGTACTTGTGGCTAGCAATCTTGCTTGTCCTTTCATTTTAGGTTCGGATTTCTTTATTCACACCGGACTTGTTCTCGATTTATCTGCTTCGTTATTTTACTTCAAGTTTCTCCCTAAATATAAATTACCCCTTTATTGTGATTCTGCTTCTCCTGTTGTTGAAGACCATCCCGTGGAGTCTCTTGACTCTGATGGCCTTGACTGGCGCAATTTATTTTCTCACTTAGATAACGAGCAGCGTAAACGTGCTGTGCAATTGTTCAATGATTTCTCTGACGTCCTAACGACCCGTTTGGGTCTGACTCACCTCGTGGAGTATGACGTCAAGTTAGACAGTACTACCCCTGTTAAATCACACCCGTATGTCTTAGCCCCACCCAAAATGCTTCTTCTACGTGAACTTGTTGACAAGTTGCTCGAACAAGGCATCATTGAGCCAAGCAACTCGTCATACGCCAGTCCTGCGTTTGTTGTCACGCGAGATGATCGAAAACCACGCATGGTCATCGATTATCGTAAGTTGAATCAACACGTCGATGTCGAAGCCGTCCCCCTCCCTAATTTACATTCCTGTTTCGATTGGTTTGGTAAGGCCAAATATTTTACGGTACTTGACCTAAATTCTGCTTACCACCAAATTCCCCTTTCCGAAAAGTCTAAACACGTTACCAGTTTTTGTACCCCCTGGATGTTATACCAGTTTACGCGCATACCTTTTGGTCTAGCTACTGGTGGTCAAGTGCTGTCCCGTCTCTTAGACAAAATCTTCCACGACGTTAAATTTAAGTATGTTTTTAATTTTCTGGATGATGTGTTGATTTTCTCTGATGATTTTGATACGCATATCGATCATGTGCGCGATATTCTTCTGCGTCTTTCCAATGCCGGTTTGACGGTCAATCCCGAAAAGGTTAAATTTGCTGTGAATGAGGTTGGCTTTCTCGGTCATCTCATTTCCGCTGGTGGTATTAAAGTGAATCCTGAACGTACTGTAGCTATTCTGAATTTTCCCCGACCTAAGAATGCCAAGGGAGTATCAAGGTTTATTGGAATGGTGAATTTCTTTAGGAAATTCATTCCGAAGTTTTCGGAAATCGCCGCACCTCTCAACGCCCTTCGTGGGAAAAGGAGTACCTTTCGTTGGAGCAACGAAGATCAATTGGCTTTCGACACATTGAAGAGTGCAATCAGCAATCCGCCGGTATTACGAATACCTGATTTCGAGAAAAGCTTCATATTGCAGACGGATGCAAGTTCATGTGCATTAGGTGCTGTTCTACTCCAGGAGATAGACGGTTCGCGTCAACCAGTAGCCTATGCATCTAGGAGTCTGAGTGTTCAAGAAAAAAAGGCATCCGCATACGAACTGGAATGTTTGGCTGTTGTGTACGGTATGGAGAAGTTCCGGCCATATCTGGAGCACCGCGAATTCGCCCTCGAAACCGACAATCAAGCTTTGTCATGGCTACTAGCGAGACCTAGATCTCTAGGTAAATTAGGGCGATGGATAGCCAAAATAATGTCGATGAAGTTTACTGTTACGCATATAAAAGGAACACAAAACGTAATAGCGGATACCTTGTCAAGAATGTTTGAGGAGAATGAAAATGCTGATGACCAGGAAGATGTCGACTGTTTTCCAATCCTTAATAGTTTTCCTTTGGCTTTTGCCGATATCGCTTCCCACCAAATCCAGGATCCCGAATTGTCTTCCATTATTACTTCCTTGAAGGGCGGCTTTCCCTCGTCGAAATATTTTCTTTCTAAGGGTGTTTTGTGCATCAATCCTTTAGGTCGTTTTCCTTCTCGTGTTGTTATTCCCCCTGCTTTAGTGGACATGGTTTTCGCGTATTTCCACAACTCCTTATTAGGAGGTCATTTAGGATTTGTTAAAACCCGTTATAAGATTTCCCAATTTTTCTACTGGCCTTCCATGTCCAGGGATATAGAACTTCGCATTAAATCTTGTACTATTTGCGCTACTAGCAAACCTTCTAGGAACACCAAGATAGGTCTTCTGGCTTCCACTGTCCCATGTCGTCCTTTTCATGTTTTTCACATAGACTATGTAGGCCCTTTACCCCGTACTCGCTACGGCTACCGTTACATCTTCGTGATTGTCGATTCCTTTTCCAAGTTTACCTGGCTGTGCCCCACACGCGATGCTACTTCTGCCAATGCAATCAAAGCTCTCAAGGACTATGTTTTTCAGAGTTTTGGTTTCCCTGACATTATCATTTCCGATAATGCCTCTTGCTTTACTTCTAACCTCTTCAGGAATTTCCTTTTTTCGCTGGGTATTCGGTCCGCTACTTTATCCCCTTACCATCCCCAACCTTCCAATGCCAAAAGGTTTAATAGAAACCTCAAGGCGGCTTTAATCGCCTTTCATTCCGATTCGCAATCCAATTGGGATCAGTCCCTTACCTGGTTACAACTGGCATTCAACACTTCTTTTCATGATTCCATTAAAAACTCGCCATTTAATATTATATTTAAAATTTTTCCCTCATGTCCCTTGTCCAATCTCTGGAAGATAAACGATCTGTTACCACAAGATACTGTTTCAGCTACTGAAGTGTGGAAAAGCGCAAAAGATAACTTGATCAAAGCCAGAAAGCGTTACGCTGAATACTACAATAAAGGAAGGAAAGATAATGAATACAAGATCGGCGATTTGGTCTGGTGTAAGAAGCACAACTTAAGTTCAGCTATCAATCGTCAAACAGCTAAACTCATGACCCGATGGTTTGGTCCATTTAATATTGTGAAATTTCTCACGCCTGTTACCGTCGAATTGGCTCGCCCTGGCGATTCTACGTGCGCGAGAAAAGCTCACGTTTCCCAACTGAAGACCGCTTATGGGCCGGTTCGTAATTTCGATATTCCCTCTACCTGTGATGACGACGTCTCCGAAGAAGAGGTTTTGGATCGTTCGTCTGTTTAATTTGTCCTGTTTCGTCCTAAATATAGGATTTACCTGTTTGGTGCTTGGGATTTGGTTGTTGTGCCTTTCCCATGTTCCTGATTTTCTGTGTTCCTTTTAGGAATTTTTTTTCCCTGTCTTTTTTCATCTTTCTGATGAGATGTCTCTGTTTTGTCTTTCTTTGGGTCCTTGGTACCCAGTCTTTGGTGCTTTTGAGGTTTTCCTCCTGTGCCTTTTTGGGGTCTTGTTCGGGGAGACGTCCTCGGTCCCCAGATTTTGGATCTCCGATCCTTTGGCCTGTTTGGCTTTTCTTTGGGTTTTGTTACCCTGTCGGACATAGCGAGTCCTTGTTTTACTTAGGTTAGTTATGTTTAGGTTTTGTTTTGGGTATGGCTCTGATTTTCTGATTTCTTTGGTTGAGGTGTGGTGTTGGAGGTGCTGTGTCTTCAGCGTCTTTCCTTAACCGGGCGGACCTGCAGATGCAGTTACCATGGGCTGGCGAGGCTCCCCGATCTTCTGATCTCTTCCCTTAGTTGGGCGGGTATTAGAGGATCTGGGAAACCTTTCCAGCCCCCTTTGTTGTTGGTCACGCGAGGGTGATGACCTTAACTACACCCGAGGGGTTTTTGTCGCGCCTGGAGGACGACGTTAAATACCTCCTAGTGGGGGGAAATGTGTCGGTCACGCGAGGGAGATGACCCTAACTACTCCCGTGGGGTTTTTTTGTGGGGGGGTACTTGTCAGTCGCGCTTGGGGTCGACTTTAAACTCCCTGTTCTTTCTCTCCTCTCGGCTGGGGCAAACCAAACCATTTCTTGGTTTTGTTTGTCCTTGGCGGGGGGAGTCTGTAACGTCTTTTGTCAAGAGTTACATTGTTTTGCTTATTTTTATATTTTGGCGCTTTTGATCTACTGGCTCTTTCTATCGGATGGGAAATGCACTCCTCGTTAAAGTGTGTACGTGACTTTCAGCATGTACTACTGAGTTGGTGACGTCATGACTACCCCCGATTGGCTTGCGGTAAGCGAGTTTCGGTTTGTTTTTTTCGTACCGTGATGCAGTTGAGATGTATCTATTTTGCAAGTCATGTAATCTTACATTAAAATATATTATTTTATTTTATTAAAAATGTTTTGAGATTTCTTCTTCCCTTTTTTAAGGTAAGCTCTTTTATATTTCGTTTTATTTTGGCGAAAGTTAGCGTTGCAAACTTTGACACAATCTTGTAAAATTTTAACCACTAAATTTGTTAACTTTGTAAAATCATTTCATTTATATTTTATTACTATTTTAAATTTGTTCTGCTTTCATTTGTTTTTTTTGTAATTGCTTTTACATGTATTATTTAAAATAATTAAAAACAAGTGGACAGTGTTTTCTGTTCAATTAACTTTATAATTATAATGCTTAACCTCAAAATATAGGTTTTTTCTGTTTTAGAACTTTTTACTTTACGCTTTGCTAATTTATGCTACTCGATCTTGTTATCTGATGTAAATTTTGACTTGTTTATTGTAATTTTAATTTGTATTTATCACCCATTATTCTGTATTAGATGTAAAACTTGTTTAACTATACCTAAAGCTTTAGTTTCGCCAAAATAACTAAATTTTTTTTAGATTTCTTTAATATATTTTGTTTTTTTTACTGTATTATGACTGTAGCTCGCTATAGTCTCCTTTTAATATTTTGTGGCTAATTACTGCCGTTTGTCTTTTTAAGGGCTCAAGTATTATGTAAAACAAAATTCAAGTATTAAAATCAAGTCAAATTATGGTTAAATTATGGTCAACCTATCGCCAAACATTCTGTTATGGAGTTTTTTTAAATTTACAAAGCTTATTCAAATGAATCGAACTCAGTCCTGAAAATGTATGCAGTGGTCTCGACACCTAATCAAGCTAAGAAATTGCAAATCAATTAAGGCTATATTCTGATGAGTAAAACATTATTTAATTCTAACCAGGACAAGCAAGGTAGGATTCAATTTAATTAATTTAACACCTGGAATTTATGGGACATCTGAGAAAATTTTTAATGAACTTTCCTGCTACTTAGTGTTTGGTTTCTACAAGAAATTTTCCTGCACCTGTTCAATCTAGTTTACATGGTTGAATCTAATACTTTATTGTGATTTTTTTGGACCTTTTTTTTAACTTTTAAACAACCTTGCCGTCTCAATACTTAATAAATTTTATCCAAAATTGCTTAAAATGTCTTTTGGGAAAAACATGTATAAAAGTATTATTTCTTAGTTTAAATATTTTTTTTGTAGATTCAATAGAGCAAATCATTGAAAAATCTTTTATAATAACACAAAATTATTTTATTTAGTACAATTTGAGGATGCATCCAAATCCATATATATATAAACCAAAAACTTGGTTACTTAATTATTAATTCACTGGCCAGTTATTAGTTAACAACTTAAAATAAATTTGTACTTAGAACCAAAATTTAACTAAAATTAACATATCATAATTTATATTTTTATTTTCATTTTATATTTTTGAAAATGTACAATTAAATCTTTATGCAATTATTATTAATAGTTGCCCAAGCAGAGTTATTAACTTTTGGGGTTAATTTAAAAATTTTTTTTTTGGAATTTTAGCTAATACTTATACTTATACAATTTATTATGGTTATGAAACTGGTGATTTATTCCTATTTATACTTAAATTTATTCATTTAATAATTAATTAAATTTGTGATATTTTTGAACTTCAATTAATGTTTTATTTCTTCCTTGTGTGTCACAACCTACTTTATTTTTTATCGTTACCTCATGACCACTTGCTTTTGGAGGCAACTATTTTACTTGTTGCAAGCAAGGGGTAACATAAGTTGGTCGAGCAGAACGTGGTTGTTCCATAAGTATAGCAGTAGTCTTTGTTTTGAGGCCATTCTGAAAATATTTTTCTTGATTCAGAATGTGTTTATTTAATTTGTTTTTTTACTGAAGTGGTCCAGTTTTATCTTAAATCTTATGTGCTGGTTGTGATACAAACGGAGAAATTAACTGTACTTGTATTTATAAATTGTGTCGATTTTGCAACTTTTTTCTTTTATAAATTTTTTCTTTCGGGGTCGGTCATGGCTTCAGATAGTGGCGTGGTGTGCGTTGACTATTTGATGAAAGACGATCTCATGTTCGAATTGAAGAGTAGGGGTGTTACTGTTGGGGGATCTGTTTCTGAATTAAGAGTAAAACTTAGAAAAATTATTGCTCAGAACATTGTGCCCTCTGGTACATATCTTGATGCTAATTCCTTAGACCAAGAACTTAACCAATTTACCTTACGACTACATAGCTTTGTTGATGAGCTTGAAAATGTTGAGCCGCCGATCACAATAAGATATTTTAAGGGTTTGTGTGGTAGATTGACTTCGGTCAAAAATCGGCTCAATATTCTAAAAAGTATATGTAGTGAGGAGTTGTTGAATTCCAACAAAATTAAGGAATTCAACGATCACCTGAATGATTTAGATAGTTCCATACAGGTAATTAAAACGATGTGTATCGATGAAAATCCTCCTCCCCCTGATAATCACAATCCCAATTTATTTAACAATAACAATGATGTTACTCAGGGTACCGGCAGAAATAATACTGTTGATGATTCGTTAAATCAGAATTCTGCTGTTTTGGAAAGGCGTAGTCAACCTTTCTCCTTATATGGTAAATTACCCCATCCAGCCGAAAAAGTTTTATGTAAGTTACCTAATTGCAATGGGTTTAGTGTTGATGATTTGTTGAAACTATTCCGTATAGGGATAAATTTACTTGAATCTTTTCCCGATATAAGAAATAGCATTGTATCACTATTATTGCCGTATGTTTCATGTCCTCTGCGTGATATTTTAGTGAAGCACACTAATTCTCAAAATTTTTATGAGTTTCAACGAGAGGCTATACTTACTTTTATTCCAGCAAGGCAATTTGTTGAATTGAAACAAAACTTGTTCTTCAGAAGTCAAAATATTGGGGAAGATTTGCACAAATACATTTCTGACATAAAAGAAGCTGCTGCTATTCTGCAACTAGGTTTAGGGGAAGCCGAAGTTGTTAATAACATTGTTGATGGTTTGTCACCGGAAACTAGGTCTTGTCTCGTAATGAGCAACAGACCAAACAACTTCGCAGATCTGAATTTGTTGTGTGTTCAGGTTATGAATACACTGTTTACGGATAATAGACGGCGAAACCCTGTAAACGAAATCAATAGATTTTCTGCTCAAAATAAAAACATACCTATTTGTAACTTCTGCCATAAACCTGGGCATGTAGTAACTAACTGTTTCAAGAAAGCTGCGGTCGGAAGGAATTCTCCTTCCCACACCAATAGTAATCAACATGTTCCAAAAAACTAGTTTCTAACGGGGTTGAATTAGTTAGCCTTCCTCGTTATTCTCTTGTCAAGCCTAACTACAATATTAAATGTTCTCCTACTTGTTATTTATGTAATGCTCGTGGGCACTACATTTGGCATTGTTCCCGTTTTATGCGTAATTATACTAAAGGTTTCCAGCTCAGGCGTGAACATAATAAAAATGTTAAGTCTCCTGAAAAATTTAATTGTCGTTTGGGAAATAGTTATTCTCAATCGATCCGTTGGCCTAAATCTGTTGATGGTGTATTGCGTCCCTGCCGCACGGACGTTATTAATGTTTGTCCTGTTAGGAGTCGACCTAGGGTCAACCTCGTCTTTTATTCTCAGGAGATCCCTGCACTTTTAGATTCCGGATCCGTGAGATCTTTCATGAGTTTAAATTTTTTTAATTCCATAAATTGTTCCCGTAATATTAAAAATATTAGGGATTCCGATGTGTTGTGTTCATCTGCTACCAGTTCCAAACTGAATGTCATTTACGAAGTCATCTGCAAAATTAAAATTGATCGTTTCTCTTGGAATTTTCCTGTACTTGTGGCTAGCAATCTTGCTTGTCCTTTCATTTTAGGTTCGGATTTCTTTATTCACACCGGACTTGTTCTCGATTTATCTGCTTCGTTATTTTACTTCAAGTTTCTCCCTAAATATAAATTACCCCTTTATTGTGATTCTGCTTCTCCTGTTGTTGAAGACCATCCCGTGGAGTCTCTTGACTCTGATGGCCTTGACTGGCGCAATTTATTTTCTCACTTAGATAACGAGCAGCGTAAACGTGCTGTGCAATTGTTCAATGATTTCTCTGACGTCCTAACGACCCGTTTGGGTCTGACTCACCTCGTGGAGTATGACGTCAAGTTAGACAGTACTACCCCTGTTAAATCACACCCGTATGTCTTAGCCCCACCCAAAATGCTTCTTCTACGTGAACTTGTTGACAAGTTGCTCGAACAAGGCATCATTGAGCCAAGCAACTCGTCATACGCCAGTCCTGCGTTTGTTGTCACGCGAGATGATCGAAAACCACGCATGGTCATCGATTATCGTAAGTTGAATCAACACGTCGATGTCGAAGCCGTCCCCCTCCCTAATTTACATTCCTGTTTCGATTGGTTTGGTAAGGCCAAATATTTTACGGTACTTGACCTAAATTCTGCTTACCACCAAATTCCCCTTTCCGAAAAGTCTAAACACGTTACCAGTTTTTGTACCCCCTGGATGTTATACCAGTTTACGCGCATACCTTTTGGTCTAGCTACTGGTGGTCAAGTGCTGTCCCGTCTCTTAGACAAAATCTTCCACGACGTTAAATTTAAGTATGTTTTTAATTTTCTGGATGATGTGTTGATTTTCTCTGATGATTTTGATACGCATATCGATCATGTGCGCGATATTCTTCTGCGTCTTTCCAATGCCGGTTTGACGGTCAATCCCGAAAAGGTTAAATTTGCTGTGAATGAGGTTGGCTTTCTCGGTCATCTCATTTCCGCTGGTGGTATTAAAGTGAATCCTGAACGTACTGTAGCTATTCTGAATTTTCCCCGACCTAAGAATGCCAAGGGAGTATCAAGGTTTATTGGAATGGTGAATTTCTTTAGGAAATTCATTCCGAAGTTTTCGGAAATCGCCGCACCTCTCAACGCCCTTCGTGGGAAAAGGAGTACCTTTCGTTGGAGCAACGAAGATCAATTGGCTTTCGACACATTGAAGAGTGCAATCAGCAATCCGCCGGTATTACGAATACCTGATTTCGAGAAAAGCTTCATATTGCAGACGGATGCAAGTTCATGTGCATTAGGTGCTGTTCTACTCCAGGAGATAGACGGTTCGCGTCAACCAGTAGCCTATGCATCTAGGAGTCTGAGTGTTCAAGAAAAAAAGGCATCCGCATACG
The DNA here is from genome assembly GCA_035578175.1 of Catonia carolina. Classification (NCBI taxonomy): domain Eukaryota; kingdom Metazoa; phylum Arthropoda; class Insecta; order Hemiptera; family Achilidae; genus Catonia; species Catonia carolina. Next base: position 48,587,405 of record JAQMRL010000004.1, read on the forward strand.
AACTGGAATGTTTGGCTGTTGTGTACGGTATGGAGAAGTTCCGGCCATATCTGGAGCACCGCGAATTCGCCCTCGAAACCGACAATCAAGCTTTGTCATGGCTACTAGCGAGACCTAGATCTCTAGGTAAATTAGGGCGATGGATAGCCAAAATAATGTCGATGAAGTTTACTGTTACGCATATAAAAGGAACACAAAACGTAATAGCGGATACCTTGTCAAGAATGTTTGAGGAGAATGAAAATGCTGATGACCAGGAAGATGTCGACTGTTTTCCAATCCTTAATAGTTTTCCTTTGGCTTTTGCCGATATCGCTTCCCACCAAATCCAGGATCCCGAATTGTCTTCCATTATTACTTCCTTGAAGGGCGGCTTTCCCTCGTCGAAATATTTTCTTTCTAAGGGTGTTTTGTGCATCAATCCTTTAGGTCGTTTTCCTTCTCGTGTTGTTATTCCCCCTGCTTTAGTGGACATGGTTTTCGCGTATTTCCACAACTCCTTATTAGGAGGTCATTTAGGATTTGTTAAAACCCGTTATAAGATTTCCCAATTTTTCTACTGGCCTTCCATGTCCAGGGATATAGAACTTCGCATTAAATCTTGTACTATTTGCGCTACTAGCAAACCTTCTAGGAACACCAAGATAGGTCTTCTGGCTTCCACTGTCCCATGTCGTCCTTTTCATGTTTTTCACATAGACTATGTAGGCCCTTTACCCCGTACTCGCTACGGCTACCGTTACATCTTCGTGATTGTCGATTCCTTTTCCAAGTTTACCTGGCTGTGCCCCACACGCGATGCTACTTCTGCCAATGCAATCAAAGCTCTCAAGGACTATGTTTTTCAGAGTTTTGGTTTCCCTGACATTATCATTTCCGATAATGCCTCTTGCTTTACTTCTAACCTCTTCAGGAATTTCCTTTTTTCGCTGGGTATTCGGTCCGCTACTTTATCCCCTTACCATCCCCAACCTTCCAATGCCGAAAGGTTTAATAGAAACCTCAAGGCGGCTTTAATCGCCTTTCATTCCGATTCGCAATCCAATTGGGATCAGTCCCTTACCTGGTTACAACTGGCATTCAACACTTCTTTTCATGATTCCATTAAAAACTCGCCATTTAATATTATATTTAAAATTTTTCCCTCATGTCCCTTGTCCAATCTCTGGAAGATAAACGATCTGTTACCACAAGATACTGTTTCAGCTACTGAAGTGTGGAAAAGCGCAAAAGATAACTTGATCAAAGCCAGAAAGCGTTACGCTGAATACTACAATAAAGGAAGGAAAGATAATGAATACAAGATCGGCGATTTGGTCTGGTGTAAGAAGCACAACTTAAGTTCAGCTATCAATCGTCAAACAGCTAAACTCATGACCCGATGGTTTGGTCCATTTAATATTGTGAAATTTCTCACGCCTGTTACCGTCGAATTGGCTCGCCCTGGCGATTCTACGTGCGCGAGAAAAGCTCACGTTTCCCAACTGAAGACCGCTTATGGGCCGGTTCGTAATTTCGATATTCCCTCTACCTGTGATGACGACGTCTCCGAAGAAGAGGTTTTGGATCGTTCGTCTGTTTAATTTGTCCTGTTTCGTCCTAAATATAGGATTTACCTGTTTGGTGCTTGGGATTTGGTTGTTGTGCCTTTCCCATGTTCCTGATTTTCTGTGTTCCTTTTAGGAATTTTTTTTCCCTGTCTTTTTTCATCTTTCTGATGAGATGTCTCTGTTTTGTCTTTCTTTGGGTCCTTGGTACCCAGTCTTTGGTGCTTTTGAGGTTTTCCTCCTGTGCCTTTTTGGGGTCTTGTTCGGGGAGACGTCCTCGGTCCCCAGATTTTGGATCTCCGATCCTTTGGCCTGTTTGGCTTTTCTTTGGGTTTTGTTACCCTGTCGGACATAGCGAGTCCTTGTTTTACTTAGGTTAGTTATGTTTAGGTTTTGTTTTGGGTATGGCTCTGATTTTCTGATTTCTTTGGTTGAGGTGTGGTGTTGGAGGTGCTGTGTCTTCAGCGTCTTTCCTTAACCGGGCGGACCTGCAGATGCAGTTACCATGGGCTGGCGAGGCTCCCCGATCTTCTGATCTCTTCCCTTAGTTGGGCGGGTATTAGAGGATCTGGGAAACCTTTCCAGCCCCCTTTGTTGTTGGTCACGCGAGGGTGATGACCTTAACTACACCCGAGGGGTTTTTGTCGCGCCTGGAGGACGACGTTAAATACCTCCTAGTGGGGGGAAATGTGTCGGTCACGCGAGGGAGATGACCCTAACTACTCCCGTGGGGTTTTTTTGTGGGGGGGTACTTGTCAGTCGCGCTTGGGGTCGACTTTAAACTCCCTGTTCTTTCTCTCCTCTCGGCTGGGGCAAACCAAACCATTTCTTGGTTTTGTTTGTCCTTGGCGGGGGGAGTCTGTAACGTCTTTTGTCAAGAGTTACATTGTTTTGCTTATTTTTATATTTTGGCGCTTTTGATCTACTGGCTCTTTCTATCGGATGGGAAATGCACTCCTCGTTAAAGTGTGTACGTGACTTTCAGCATGTACTACTGAGTTGGTGACGTCATGACTACCCCCGATTGGCTTGCGGTAAGCGAGTTTCGGTTTGTTTTTTTCGTACCGTGATGCAGTTGAGATGTATCTATTTTGCAAGTCATGTAATCTTACATTAAAATATATTATTTTATTTTATTAAAAATGTTTTGAGATTTCTTCTTCCCTTTTTTAAGGTAAGCTCTTTTATATTTCGTTTTATTTTGGCGAAAGTTAGCGTTGCAAACTTTGACACAATCTTGTAAAATTTTAACCACTAAATTTGTTAACTTTGTAAAATCATTTCATTTATATTTTATTACTATTTTAAATTTGTTCTGCTTTCATTTGTTTTTTTTGTAATTGCTTTTACATGTATTATTTAAAATAATTAAAAACAAGTGGACAGTGTTTTCTGTTCAATTAACTTTATAATTATAATGCTTAACCTCAAAATATAGGTTTTTTCTGTTTTAGAACTTTTTACTTTACGCTTTGCTAATTTATGCTACTCGATCTTGTTATCTGATGTAAATTTTGACTTGTTTATTGTAATTTTAATTTGTATTTATCACCCATTATTCTGTATTAGATGTAAAACTTGTTTAACTATACCTAAAGCTTTAGTTTCGCCAAAATAACTAAATTTTTTTTAGATTTCTTTAATATATTTTGTTTTTTTTACTGTATTATGACTGTAGCTCGCTATAGTCTCCTTTTAATATTTTGTGGCTAATTACTGCCGTTTGTCTTTTTAAGGGCTCAAGTATTATGTAAAACAAAATTCAAGTATTAAAATCAAGTCAAATTATGGTTAAATTATGGTCAACCTATCGCCAAACATTCTGTTATGGAGTTTTTTTAAATTTACAAAGCTTATTCAAATGAATCGAACTCAGTCCTGAAAATGTATGCAGTGGTCTCGACACCTAATCAAGCTAAGAAATTGCAAATCAATTAAGGCTATATTCTGATGAGTAAAACATTATTTAATTCTAACCAGGACAAGCAAGGTAGGATTCAATTTAATTAATTTAACACCTGGAATTTATGGGACATCTGAGAAAATTTTTAATGAACTTTCCTGCTACTTAGTGTTTGGTTTCTACAAGAAATTTTCCTGCACCTGTTCAATCTAGTTTACATGGTTGAATCTAATACTTTATTGTGATTTTTTTGGACCTTTTTTTTAACTTTTAAACAACCTTGCCGTCTCAATACTTAATAAATTTTATCCAAAATTGCTTAAAATGTCTTTTGGGAAAAACATGTATAAAAGTATTATTTCTTAGTTTAAATATTTTTTTTGTAGATTCAATAGAGCAAATCATTGAAAAATCTTTTATAATAACACAAAATTATTTTATTTAGTACAATTTGAGGATGCATCCAAATCCATATATATATAAACCAAAAACTTGGTTACTTAATTATTAATTCACTGGCCAGTTATTAGTTAACAACTTAAAATAAATTTGTACTTAGAACCAAAATTTAACTAAAATTAACATATCATAATTTATATTTTTATTTTCATTTTATATTTTTGAAAATGTACAATTAAATCTTTATGCAATTATTATTAATAGTTGCCCAAGCAGAGTTATTAACTTTTGGGGTTAATTTTAAAAATTTTTTTTTGGAATTTTAGCTAATACTTATACTTATACAATTTATTATGGTTATGAAACTGGTGATTTATTCCTATTTATACTTAAATTTATTCATTTAATAATTAATTAAATTTGTGATATTTTTGAACTTCAATTAATGTTTTATTTCTTCCTTGTGTGTCACAACCTACTTTATTTTTTATCGTTACCTCATGACCACTTGCTTTTGGAGGCAACTATTTTACTTGTTGCAAGCAAGGGGTAACATCTAATCACGACAGACACCAAAAGGAGTTGGCCATTATAAGTTTTACCGTTTTCCAAAGGCCGTTGAAACTAGATTTATGTAGATAAATGGTTGCAAGCGGGCCGATTCATTTTCTGATAATAGTGGTCGCGTGTGTTTAGTACATTTCGCCACACGATCTGGTTTATGAATATCGTTTATGATGAATCGGGTTATGTATGCGATTTAAAGTACGAGTTGCTACATCTTCTATTAAAACATGTCTTAAAGACGAATTCGTCCCACATTTAAACTTGCTATTTGTAGTGCCGTTGTTTTTCTGGTAAACCCGACTTGTAGTGAATGTAAAAATCGAGCAGAGAAACTATGCGCCTTTAAGGAAGGTTATGATATTTTGAACTCATCATCCAATTACAAAACAGGCAGTTCACAAAATGAAGGGAAGTAGAAAGGTAGGCCTCGTTTTAATGAAAAACCGCCAAATTTTAACGTTGCGCAGTCAAAGGAAACTGATTTCTTAAAATGTGAAAACGCTGAATTCAAAAAAAGAAAACAAGTTACTTAGAAAAAAACTTCAGCCCGCAAACGAAGAATTATTAAAACTAAAATCGATTTCCCGTGTAAACATACCTAAACCGCTGTGTTTGTAAAAACAATTCAAAAATCCTACCGTCACTACGTACCAGCCGAGTTGTTGGGGACCAGACTACGTCATCTTATATCTCACAGCAGCTGCGCTTGACCGCTACCGTCTAGTATAGTAACCGTGAATGTACTAAATAACATTATTGCTGCTGAGATATTCGGCTTGTTATTGGTTATTGTTATTGGCTATAGTGGACGGCTCCACGGTCGTTCAAGGTCAGACTAGACTCCTGCGCATCCACCATTGAGATGATACTTGGTTTCAGTTGGGTTATAAAGAAATCACAAATGGTTTTTGCCACAATTCAAACGCTTACCTGTTTAAAAATTGCCACCAGCCATGAGACGCGTCGTCTCGTTTAAATTTTTTTTTTTTTTAGTTTTTATGTTTAAAGTTAATCTTGAATTTTTCTATAGTAAAGGGTTAGGCATTATGACGATTAACTAGTCAAATAAAATTTTGCCATATAAAGAACTGAAAAATTATTTTTTTTTAATTTTCAGAATGATATAATGATTTAACTATGTATGAATTAGAAACTTACTGATTTTTAATCCGTTTCAAGATTGAGATTAAAATAAATCCGTTTACGTAAGAGAAAGTTATTCTTCCAACTTACCCTGAAACAAACAATAAAAGAAATTACAATTCTTGGTAGAAGTTAACAAAAAACAAATACAACTTTGTTGAAAACGGAAAATACCAGAACAAACAGAGAATTAACTTCTCAACTATAAATACAGAGAAATGAATTTTTGTACGCAAATTCCTTTCATATTCTTCAAAAACTTTTAAAAAGACTTTTAAAAGTCTGGGAGACCCCACATTTTAAAAGTCAAACTACAGTACTAAAATTTTGTGTACAAGTTTCTTATGTACCATTTCTCAAATCAAATCAAATCTACTCAACAGAATTTATAGATTTTTAAGATTACTTAGAATGTTTCTTCAGAGCTACTTGTTTGCAAATGGTTATACTGTATTTTTTAAACCCTTTTAAATGACTTATTTCTTTGGTGATTAAAAGTCTTTCTATTGTTAAAAATTGCTTAAAGTACACTTAAGTTATAATTTTTTTGAAACATTGACTACTTTTCAACCTCACTTTAATTTTAGGGGATGAGAGTAAAATTTTTAAATAATTTAATGCAGGATTTAATAAATAAAACAGCTGCATTTTTGGCACAAAAATACTTTGATTTGGAACATAAAAAAATTAAAAATCTGATGTGAAACACTCACACGACTTTCTCTTCCCAATACAAATAATAAAAAATATAACCTAACATTAGTAATACATTACTACAAGAAAAAACAAAAAAACTAATCTAAAAACATAACCTTATTGTAATCATGAGTGATTGATGCAAAATTAAAATCTACCTTAGCTTGGCTTAATAATACGGTAAATCACTCTTAGACGCTAAACTAGGCTCTTTAGAGAAAAATGCTTGAAATAAAAGTTGCAAATCTTTTAATTTTCTATAAATTTTTACACTTTTGTCGTAAAATGCTACGGCCGAAATCTTAAAAAATCATTTTTGTACAGATTTTCATGAAAAAAACCAGAAAATCACTTAAACGCGTTGTACAAAAAAATGTTTGAAATAAAAGTAGTAGGTTTTTAAATGTTTATAGCTTTGATTGTATTCACTTTTATCCTAAAATGCATATTAAGGCCACGATCTTAAGAAAAAAAACGATTTTTTTTCTACAAGGCAACAGCCTCCCCAAGAATTTCAGCAGACATGGCGCCTGTGCCATTTTGTAGAGCATAAAAAATGTAGTAAATGAGGCGAATTTAAAAAAATCGTAGTAGCCGTTTTTGAGAAAATCGTAAAAAAGTGAAGAATTACACGAATAAACTAATCCTTTAGGTTGACCGATTTTGATGAAAATGTTTGTGTTGGGTCCTTTAGTGGTACCTAACTTAAGGTTCAAGTTTCAACTTTGCACAATGTTCCGTTTTTGAGATATTTTGTTTCATACACATGCGCACGCACACGTGCGCGCGCACACACAGACCAATTGCTAAAAACATGTTTTTTGGGTTCAGGGGGTCTGGAAACGTGCAGATCCGGTGAAAACTTGATTTCGAACAATGAACATGAAAACAATACCTTCCTTCATATGTATTCATATAGGTAACAGAAGTAAAAATAGACTCCATTTATAATTTAAAAATCACCAAATTTGACATTTAGGTTTATATTAATTTTAGCATGTAACTCAATAAATTGTCATTCAAAATTGTTCACAGAGACTTGTTACGATGCGAAAACAATGACATTCAAGAGAGTTCATGTTTGTTAAGGCAGACAGAGAATTTAATTTTCCTCCTAGAATGATGAAGTATTTTCGTATCACTTGAGAACAGAAAATAGGCCGGAATTTCAGTAAAGGAACAGTGTTTATACAATGAATATGTCTTTGTGTACTGGGAAATGTCAAGGAATGCATATACCAAGTAACAGCACGGTATGAAGTACGAAGGAATACATACAAGAAACCGATGTGGGAGTATAATGTTGTATACAACGCAACGGAATGAGAAATTGAGGGTGCTAAGTACAACAAAATACTTCAAAACTTGTGCCAGCAATGAAAAACAGAATTTTTCAAGAGAGAAGTGGATGTTATGTATTCCATACCTTACATAATATTTTGTTATTTGTCTTGACAAAAAAGAAAAATAAATACAAAATGTGTTATAACGAGTCACAAATGTTTTGTTTTATTTTTTCTGACAAACCCATGAAAAACAACGTTTTTTTCCAAGCAAATTGAATTAAACATTCAAAAATTTACATTTCAAAAACTAACTCAACATAAACTACTATCGGTTTCATAATCATAGACACCGAGGTTGAACAAAACTATGAGTCAGATTTCAACATATTTTAAATAACAATTTAGCTCATTTTATTCTGTCTTGGCCCATAATAATTCTATATTTTTAATGTTGTTTAAAAATTGCCATATCGAGGTTGGAAGACAAAAAGACCCGGTTTTTTGGCTACCGCAACAAATTTCATGCGTTTAGAGGCGTGTGACTATAATTATTTGACCGAAAAATTTGAAATTTTAACACAACGTGGGCAATTATATTCGTACAGCGTGAAAGAAATTTCAAATTCGTACGTTATATAAATTTTGATTTATTAACAATATTCTGAACCCTTGCTATCTCGGTAACCGCTCGATCGTTCGGCACGGGCAAATATCGTTTTATTTAGCGTAAGAAACTTAGTACAAATATGTTAATAATATGAAATATTGATTGGCCAATGTTGCGGTAGAATTTTTAAAATTTAGAAATATAGATTGTGTAATGGGGGATTGGCCAATGTTGTGGTAGAATTTTGAAAATTTTGAAATATAGACTGGGTAATGCGGGATTGGCCAATGTTGTGGTAGAATTTTTAAAATTTTGAAATATAGACCTGGTAATGTGGGGGGGGGGTGGGCGCTACTATCCATGTTGCCAGGTTGTGTACTTGACATCCTGTCAGACTGTCTACCTGAATTGACAGACTGCATTGGCAATTCAGGTAGACAGTCAGATCAGGCAACATGGGTAGTAGCGCCCACCCGCGTATTGCAAAGTCTTTTTTTTTAATTTTTTTAATTTTGTTAAAGATTTTGTATTTTTATACAGCTTTGTTAATGTAGTATTTTCTAGAAGTTATGTAGGACTGTATAATGAGCGGCCGTCTTTAATTATACCCGTAAAGTATACCCGTTACGTGAATTATACCCGTGTAACGGATACGTTTGTAAAAAAAGGGTCAAACGTATTTTGTAGACACGTATAATCGTTTGTAAGAAGGATTTAGTTAAAATCAAGTGCGAGATAAGTTAATTTAATGTCACTAATTTGGTATGAAATTAGTTTATTATTTATTATATGTATCTCAATTTGTAAGTTTTTTTTTCTCTTTAATTCTTTATTTACAACTGTAAAATGTTACAACAAGCAAATGTGATGATTATCGTGATTATGTAAATGACATGATAGGCATGAGAGGGGTAAGTTATTAGTAAATTTAAGCAGCATTATCAATTGTAATTTATAGTGCATAATGAATACTCATAATTTTAAACGATAGTTTGTTAAATATTTATTTTACCCACATCTCGAAATGGACCTTAACAATAACTGTCTCAATACTGAATCTATAGTCTATCTACTGTAAGAGTGCTTCGCGCGAGGCAAACAATGTTTATTAAGGTTAATTTTTTTTATTTCTAATGTTTTATAACTAATGTTAGTTTATATTAATAATTATTTGCATTGACAAGAGAAAGTCGCGTCAGTGTTTCACACCAGATTTTTGTTTCTACTGATAGTAGTAATTTTTTCAAATTTAGTGGTAGTACAATAATAATTACATTGTGTTCAGTAAGTATTATAAATGTTTCCTGGTAAATTTTGAAACCACTTACAGATTCTCAATGAGAATTTCCAAGTAAAAAGACCAAAGAAGATAAAATAATATAGACATTGAAATACAAGATAACAAAGAATAATTTAAATTCAACAAAAACTGTAAAATTAATAAACTTTTAAAAAATTTAACAAAGAAAAACTGAGGCTAAGAGAAAAAAAATGGAGTACAGTAGATTTATATATAAGGTCAAACACAAAAGAATCTGTGGTACAGAAGAGAGAATACATTCAGTAAAGCCATACAATAGCAATATAGGACAAGTTTTAATTAAAATGTTAAGGAACGCTGTGACATTCTCAAAAACCGTTTCAGACGGAATAAAAATATACATAGTAATAATTAGTTCGAAACAATGATCTCTTAAAATTCTCATAATGAATTACATAACTGATTCTCTGTATAAGAAAGAAAATTTTAAATAAAACAGATATTAAGTTGTAATTAACTGAGGTCCATTACAATACCATAATTGCGTCACGCGAAAATCCAGAACAAAGTCTTATTACGGTGTTATGATTAGACATAAGATTTTAATATTTACACATTTCTCCATTAAATAAAAAACAAAATCTAGTGTGAAACACTCACATAACTTTCTCTTGCCAATGCAAACCCATACAACCTAACATTAGTAATAAACAAAAAACTAATCTCAATAAACATTACCTAATTTTAATCATAAGTGAAAGACGTGAAATTAAAATAAACCTGTTCGGCTTAAAAATACGGAAAATCGCGCTTTCACGCTAAACTAAGCTTTGCAGAGAAAAATTCTCTAAATAAAAGTTGTAGATCTCTTAATTTTCTATAAATTTGATTATAAAAATTTTGTCGAAAAATGCATACTAAGGCTGAAATCTTAAAAAAATCGATTTTTTACACATTGTCATAAATTTAAAATTAAGTTTTTTATTCATTAATTAGTAGATCTCGAAAGAAACCTGGAATAAGAGTTACAATATATGACGAAATATACAATAGATACTTAAAAATACCAGAAAAGTTAGAGATAACAACAATAACTAATTATAAAAATATTTTAGTGATCAGTAGAAGTAATTAAATATGGTGAAGGATTAATTGAAATGATACTAATCATTAATTGAAAATGATGAAAGATATTTCAGATTTTTATTACATCATTAAAAGAAGTAATCATGCAATTTACCACATAAAACAATTTGATCATAAAAATGGCATCTCATTAAAATATAAAAACGTTTAATGAATCAAACAAACAAATGAATATAAGTAGAAAATAAAAACACTGGAATTATACAAGATGGAGGTTAGTAGTATCGTTGTACTCGTAAGACGGAAGGAGTGTCAACAACTTAAACTAAAGAAGAGAACTAGAGATGGTCGGGGAAGTAGAGTTGACTTAAATTGGTGTGTAAGTCCCTCCTCCTGGCGCTTTATAGTAGAGTGTTAGTACTTAGAATGAAGTAGTGGAAGTCAAAAGTGTTGGTTGGATGTTGTAGGGGGTAGGATGAATTGGTATTGAGAGAAGACAGGCTTAAAACCCCTTAACCTCACACACAAAACTGAGGTTACGGGTGTTGATAACCAAGAGTAGTGTTGTCACTAAAAGAGGGTAGGAGTATGCGCCCTAAATTGAACATTATAAATCATGACCTAAGGAGATGAGTCAGTGAGACCAACAACTTCATACAACGAACACACTCTTGCTCTCTGAACCCTTTACATCGTGACACATATAAAAAGAAATGTAACAGTAAAGAGAACGAGTTAGTTCCTACTGTCTCGTTAGTTTAATATTTCAAAAGAACACAGTAATAACAGAAAAATAATAAAAACCTAGTAATATTCCATGAATTCTGTATTAAAATTGAGAATAAAACACATTTTATATTTCTAAAAATCCTACGAGATTGAACAATAAAGACTAGAATTTAATAGAATATTTTTTTATTTTTCTGTTTACATGATAGAAATAATAAAATATGTAGGTCACTTAGTAATTCCATCTGTTTTCGTACAGTATTCTCTGCCATATTGACCAATTTTTAATAAAATTTGTGTTTTATAATAGTAAAGAAAATTATTTTTACTTTTGTTGATGACAAAATAAAAAAATACAACTAAAAATAGATTAAAGTATCTCAAACTTTATAAACATAATTATGTTATCTATTAGTAGCTCAAATAGCTGAAAAATAACTGATGTTAAGACGTCCTTGGTTCGATTCCAAGCTAAAAACTTATCAAAAATATTCGTAAAAACTTTTAGAAAAAATTTGACTGAATACGAGAAAACCGTAGGTAAAATATATTTTAATAAGCTGGGATAAAACTGATTATTTTTTTATTTTACTATTTCAGGTTTCCAATGAATACTGAATAAGCAAAGATTAAATAATAGGCCTATAAATAAAAATTGTTTTAATTCAATTAAATGCCCAAAACAGGCAGGTGGAGAGTTTCAGGGCTACAAAAAGTAGTTCTGTTTCTTATCACATGGTCAGTCAATTAAATGACTGAAGCATTTAACAACGGAAAGTTAGAGATATAAAAGGCACTAATTAGAGTTATGTCCTCTGAGAGTAATGAATTTCATTATACAGCTAGACCTTATGGTGAATGGAGTGAAGGTATCATTTTACGGGTGGAAAGTAGATGGTTTTCAGAGAGGTCCTGGCATGCTGATAAGCATTCTTTTTCACTCAGTGAGGAAGACAATTGTAAACCACCCGAATCCTAATTTTACTTAGAAAAGCTTTTAAAGATTCAAACCAGCCTTTTGCCTGACGACCTAACCACCAGTTCATTAAGTTAAAATTTTAAAAAATAAATTTTTCTTCCAGCACTACAGCCCGATGTGAGGCTTATCATCCATCTTACCCCCGTGCTATAGTCAATTTCACGTTCAGAAAGCAGTACGGAAAGTCTATACACATGTATTTTTTATGAGAGTTTGAGCGCTACTTCACTAAGTAAAAATATTGACTCCGCGCCACAACACGTTCTTATTTACAAACTCCTATTGAATAACGTAATTTGTACAGTTTTAAAGATCAGGTACCGACGACATATTACAGTACTGGCATTGTTTATCAATTTTATTGTCTTTTAATTATTTTAAAGTAAAGAATAATAAGTTAAATCTTGGTAAATCTTCAAATCTTGTTTGAATAAGAGTTGTTAGTATCTCGGAAAAATCTAGAGATAGTAATAAAACTCCACTTGGCCCGACAGTAAGGGTGACGAAGACAGAGACGTCATACTCCTTTCTCTTATACGTACCTCCGGTCTCTTCTCTAAATATCAGAGTATAATAACGACATTTACAGCGTAATAAAATACGATTCATTAGGAAGTGAAAGAATTTTTTGATTAAATATTAGCTTGTTAGAGCGTGGTAAGAGAAACTCCAAATAGTTTTGTCCGTGACTTCCGATGGTGTCACCGGAGGAAGGCTGATGTTTTCTGCACACAACGGGTTCTCATACCAGCTGTACTGCAAACTGAACGTAAAATAAAATATAGAAAGATCTCCAGTTACGTCATCAAATCATCTAATTCGAGGTCAACCCCTTTTCCTGGTGCCATAAATCTCAGTCTTAAGTCTGCAAATTTTAAACGCCAATCGATAATTTAGAACGATTCCAGTTGAATCTACGAGAAGAATGTTAAAGATATGGCAAGTACGAAAAAGTATGGAATGTAAGTTTACCAGAAATTAGGCTGGTCCGAAGGTCTTGTATAAAAGTTTTTTTTTTTTTTTTAAATCCTTAATGTGTATACGTTGCAATCTGTTCATTTTAGAACAATAAGCAACCCCATGACCAATGAGATAAGGATGATGTGTACGACGTGTAAATGAGGCGTAGTCTTGTACAGATCCAGGCCGACCATTTCTGAGAGACTACAGTTAATTAAACCCCAACCTGCAAAGTACACCGGTAACCACTGTCTAGTATTCAAATCTGTAAAAAGTAACTATCTTTACTAGGATTTGAATCAGGAACCTTCGTCTGCGAAAATCACTGTCAAA